>JARHVA010000471.1:0-2400000 GCA_037957365.1 Torreya grandis | reverse complement strand
CACATAGTAGGTATAATCAATGAGTAAGTAGTAACATGGACACAACATGACATGAGAACTATAGGATCCTCAATGGAAAATACTAAACAAGACATCGATAAGAAACACAGATAAATACACACATAAGATAAGTTGAGCAATTGTAGTGAACATAAGAGAACACATGATGTATCTATACATCCATCATATGTAACAACACAATGTAAATATCCATATAGTAAAATATGCAATATGTAGGTAAGCAATTTTTATGTAAGCAATAATATAAATCCCTATATGAAAATGGAAACTAGGAAGGATAGTATCATTAAAACATTGAAAATATGACCCCAACGTGAGAATTCCCCCATGTGTGGGTGTAAATGTATTCACATAGCATGCATAAGTCTGAAATCATATGTAACATGTATATCCTCCATATGATCCACTCAAATAGTTCCATGATCATCATATGTGTAACATGCATATGTTAACTTCTAACATAGGTAGATAATCATGATATGTATCAATGTTTCACTATGTAATTAGTAAAGACAAAGTCCCAAACAAATATTATTTATGTGTTTTTCCATGTTTTTATATTTTTATGATTTCTTAAAATAATCAAGCACCCTATGTAGGAAATATATGGCCAATATGAGGACAATAATAACATGCCCAAAATTTAAACAAAATATAGTCGAATATAAATATCTGAGTCTTATGTCATTTATGAATATTATGTTATGTATATTGTGGTGATGTAGGAAAGATCTTTACTAGATGAATTATGGTGAATAAATAATCCAAACACATGTGGAAAACATTCAAAGAAGGTGAAAATCAAGATCAAGTGTGTGCATGCCAAGAGAAAGAAAATAAAAAACAAAACTCTTAGGAGGGAGAATTATAAGGTAAGAGTCAAATTTAAGGGGAAAGAAAACATGAAAAGTAATCAAGTCAAAGAAAAAATAATTGGTCAAGAAATTAGAATTCAAATCAATGTAAAAATGGCAATTGAAATGTCACCACAATGTCATTCGGGCCAACTATGAATCAATGATCATATGTATATATTAAGGTTCCTATAAAATCCAAAAGATAATTATAAGTTGTAAGTTTGAAAGCAAGTTTTTTTCCATTATGAAGTGAATCTAGTAAGCCATAATTAACAACATTGGTATCTTCTATGTAAGTATATGTACACAAAGATCCATTTTCATTTGAAACAAATGATGTAATGATTGTTGTGTTACACTTATAGGCAGTTGATTTTGATCTTTTTATAATTGTTTCATGGATACCTATTTTAGTTTGTATGAAAGTTTATCTTTAGATGTCTCATGGGTATTGATAAATTACTTCTACTTATGAGTTATGTATCAATAATATACATAAGATTGTTCATTTGAGGTATAAGATCTCTGATATTCAAATGTTATATTTTATTTTCTTTTGCATAACTTGTTATGGACTTGACAAAGTGAGTATAAATAAACTTATCTTTTGAAATGCTCTTAGAAGTGCCTTGATGCATTGTAGAAGATATATCTATAACCTTAGATCCTTCATTGCATCCAATACCTTGATTAAAGTATTCAACCTTTAGAATAATAGTTTATTTAATTCTTTGCGCATGTTTTCCTCAACCCTAACATTTTTATCCCATTATTTGTACATATGGGAGTCCAAATGCACATTAGTGTAATGATGCTTGATAAAGATTAGGAGTTTTTTTTATTTAACATTGTTACAATAGCTACTATTATAGCTAGAAATTTCACCCTTATGGGAGAGTTTTTAGGCTCTGACTTCCAGCCATAAGCATGGGAACAACCTTAGGATGTGGTGTGTCTTATGGTGAGGTTGAGCCTCTAGGATTTTTAAAGAAGCTAGTTCCTCTTGATGGATCACTTAAACTACTGATGCAATAGAAATTTCATAATGAAAAGGGTTAGAAGGGGGAAAATAGCTCTTAAAAAGGTTAACCAGGTGATGCACCAGTTTAAAATGGGAAATTACCATAAGCTTGAACCCACACTAATTCTACAGAGGATAATACTAGATTACATAACCTCAAGATCAAACTAGTTGCATAAATATTTCATGGAGGAGGTTCAGGGAAGCGATGAATGCAAATGGAGAGGAGTTATAAGACTCACTGAAAGTTCACATTAATGGAATAAATAACCTCAACCAGACCTAAAAATAACATCAAAAAATCCTTAAATAAGGTCAAAAAGGAGGACCATGGATAAGGAAGACTCTCCTTCATGCAATGCCATAGTACGCAACTCAACAAACACAAGTCCAAGGTAAGAGACATGAAAAGAAAAATACTTTATTGCATGAGAGGTGGTTTTTAAAAATGCTTGGTAGGGTCAAGCCTAACTAGCTGAGCATATCTTATGATATCTCTAAGAGTGTCCCATCTTCTAGGAAGATAAAAAATGTCTAAAAATTGGGAACCATTACAATGATAAGTCGCATGATATTTATAGAGAATGGGGAGAGAGAGAGAGTTACATGGTAAAAAGGAGAGAGGGGAAGTCATTGAACTGGGACTACTATTGTCACCATTACCTTGACCATGAAATGTGCCACCTAATATCACCCCAATCTTCTTGAGCCATTCCCTCTTTAAGTCTCCCTTTGACATATTTGAGGAGCCATGTTACGAGTAACTGAGATGTTTCTTCTTTACATAGTTGAATTGATATTTTTCATTTAAACAATGGCATGGTGATCCTCCCCTTCATGTGTTTTATTGAAAAGGACATGGATCTCAATGCCTAAGAACTCAAGCTAACCCATGCTATATTTAAATTGGACAATCATTTGTCGAGAGTGAACCATATTGAAGGATGAAAGCCTTCATAAATTCCTAACTACTAGCCACTTGGACTACCCTTTAGGTTGATTGGTCATCCTTGTGCCACTTGTCCTTTACTAATTGGCCCTTTCTACTCTAGCTTATGCCATGCAACAATCTTTCATTCATTGTATCATGACTCTCATGTTGTTGGACCAAGCTTAAGTCAAGCACTTGAATAATATTAATTTACTCTATGCAGAGTATTTTGGGTTCTTTGATCTCTCCAACTTTAGACTTTATTTGCTCCTTTACGTATAAATATTTTTAAGTAAAGTACTTGGAGAAACCTGATTTACTCTATGCAGAGTAATTCAGGTTTTCCAAGCTTAATTACTTTAGACTTGTTCATCTTGAATTCTTTGAGATTCTGCATCTAGAAGTCTTAGAGCTTCTCAAGGCTAGCTAAATTAGACTCTTTTCATCTTAAGTCTTCAAATTTCTACCACTTAAAGTATTTAGAGTCTTGCCACTTGAAGTCTCCTTTATTTTGTGGGCTTCTTGCTCGTTTGTCTTTCCTCCAAAAATCTTGTCTTGCGGGAAAATATCCCAAAATAATTTCTTTGAATAATTTATCTAAAGGAATTCCTTCAAACTTTTGTCCACATCTTTATTTTCTTTTGGATTTTTTCCTCCTAATTTCTCTCGAAGGAACCCTCCGGTGGCTTTTTATTGATCTCTTTCTTTCGAGACAATTTTTTGAAGCTATCTCCTTATTTCCTTTGGCCTTTATTTTTGTTGGTACCCCTTCAGAATTTATGTAAATCCCTTCAAATTTATTGACTATCCCCTTTTAGTTGAGAAAAGGATGTTTGACCTTATGAACTGGTACCTTTGGATTTTCCTAAAAAGTGCCTTTGGTATTGAGTGCCCTTCAAATAAAAGTAGTGACCCTTCAAAAATATACAAAAGGTCCTTCAGGTTTTTTGAAGAGGACCACTTCTATTTATGAAAAGTCCTTCAAGATTTGTCCTTAGACCACCTTCTTTCAAAAATGAACCTTGGAGAAAACTTTTCCCTTTGAGAAATTGAGAAGCACTTCTAAGACCAAATCAGGCCTTTGATGTCTCATTACTTATTTTGGGTTTTCGTCTGCTCATAACTTATGAAGTAATTAAGTAGTGCACCCCTAGAAACTTGAAATACACTACTCAAACCAAATCAGGATTTCTAAACCTTCTTACTTGCTTCAGGGTTTCAACTATAGATTAATTATAATTTTTTTAAGTAGTGCTCCTATGAAAAATTAAAGACTTCTCCTTCCAAAAAACTTGAAGTTATCTAAACTTGCCACTTTTGCTTGAATGTCTACCTTCTCATACTTGGGAAAAATTTGGTATGTGGGCCAAAAATGGCCAACAATTACCTACCATAAACATTTACCTTTGTTTATGTAAGATGATACATTAATAGGTGCAGATGACTGATTAAGTTAACCATAGTCTTGAGGAGTGCAATATAGTTGGCCAACACCAAAAGTATGTGTATCATCTCTATATTCCCTAAGACTATATAATGTAAATTTAAGCTTTGATAAATGTTCATCTATGTTATTAGGTGTGAAACAATATTCCTCTTCCTTATAATCTTGGATAGTATAATGATCATCAATTTGAAAAGTGTATCTTTTGTTGAATGGAACAACTTTATCAGCTGCCATAATAGTTGGTTGTGATTTATCTAGCCATGGGATATGTTTTTATGTGGGTTGTACTACCTTGTAAAACCAAAAAGGAACATAATATACAATACATGTATGTATGGATCCCTTATGATTAAATTTTAAACATATATTTAATGTAGAGGGAATCAAATTCATAACATGAATCCATGGTCTACCAAGTAAAATATTATAACCCACATCATTAGATATCACTTGAAATTAGTAGAGAAAACTTTAGTTCCAATAATTATGTTTAATGTAATTGTTCTATAGCTATTTTTGGTTGAATTTTAAACCCTTTTATTATCATATATGAAAGTGTAAGATAATTATGATCAGACGCAAGTGGATTAATAAAATCCTTAATATAAATATTAAATCCCAAACCATTGTCAATGAGGACCCTTTTGATACCATTCTTATTGATGGTAACCTGAATGTGCAAGGGTAAATGTTGATCTATAATTTTTTTCATGTAATCTCTTTCATAGGCAAGTCCTTTAATTTAGAAGAGATGGAGATCTCACTATCTTTCAATGTGTACATAGTAGAAGTAAAGTAAGTGGTTTCACTATCATGTGGAAAACTAGAATAATATAAGGCCTTATAAACTATATCCCTATAAATGTTTGCCCTTTTAAGTAACTTTAAGATATAAATCTTGGCATGGGTTTTATGAATTTGATTAAGAATATCATTATTCTCTAGTGATTGAATTTTAGTCCTAGTGGGAGTAGGAGTAATATCATGAGTGATGTTTTTGTTAACCCCAAATTGAATTTGAGAGGAAGGAAGAGGGATAGAAACATTGCATTACCTAATTCTTTGGGTTGTTATAACATATACCTCATAATGAATCATCATACAATGAAATATACAAGCACTAACACTAAGAGGAGGAAAAGAAAAATTATCAATTATAAGTTATTAGATGAAACCTATCATGATTCAATCCATAAATTAATATTCTATAATGAATGCTAGGAAATAAGCATGGAAATATTGATAAGAATTTGTATTACAACCATATCATTAGGCTTGATAACATGTAGAATATATAAACCCCCCACGTACATACCATTTTAGAAGGAAGTGCGATATAAAATTTTGATACACTCATGAGAAAAAAGAAGAAACACATGCATATAATTAGGATACCAAGGAGAATAAGACCAAGTCTTAGAAAAGTTGACATGGTATAAGCAAATGGAATCTTAATGATAATACCCAAATAAAAATAGTGTTTGATGAAAACCTTTGTACTTAAAAACATAAAACCATGAGGGGAGAGGGTTATGAAACCTTAGATTGAATGATCAGTAGGATCTAGTTGACAAAAAAAAATTATTTTGTGTAGAATGGTAATTACACTATGCACAACTTACTAAAATAATTGCTCATGGGAGATCAAGAGTAATACAATAAATACCAATAATCATATCTACCCTAATGCTAAATATAGATTGACTATAAAATTCCAATAATGAAAATACAAGGAAATAAAAAGAGAGGGTAAGAAGATTGAAATGAACACACCTTGACATATAAGATCTCTTGAGAATCAGACTATGATCTAGTAAAAGTCCAAAATTGGCATAGTCTCGATTGTGTTCAAGTCATAATCAACAGGTGGCTAATTGTTTCCCTTTACACAAATTCTCTCTTTTGTTAGTTTTCATATTTTATAAATTTATGAATCGCTTGATAGGTAGATGATGATTAGGGTTCTAATTTCATTTTGATAAATTTATGGGCATAATTGCACGTTTTTTTACTTTAGACATAATTTCCCATAATGTTGCAAAAACATAATTTGTGCAATGTTAGTTGGCCCAGGAAACCTCTTGAGGAGTTTTAGCTATATATCATGCATGCTTTGAATTTAGGTTCAATTTAGTTCTAGTGCTTGTGAGTGTTCCCATCCCAAAGTGAAAGAAATGGCTTCAATTACTCTTCCTAGATAATCAAATTCAATGGCATGATTTGTTATGACCCTTTCTTGGTACAAGATGTATTGGAACAAGGTAGATGAGGGAATAATTAAACTAATGCATATATTTCTTGATAAAATGTGTATACCTCTTGATAAGACTTTATAAATGAACATGGGAGACTTTGCTTGTAAGAGATATTGATAAATAAATTTAAAAGGGTGCATTGGTATATGTAGGCTTCCGAATGGAAAGATTACACATATGTTGACCATAAAATACAGTAAAAATAAACAATCAAGGATACAAAACTTAAGGGGACATACTCATGGGTTGACAAGGAACTAGACAAAGACCCTAAGAATAATGTTTTGAATATTCCAAAAGCATGTGGGATCATAGAATGGAAACTTAGTAGTCAATTTATAGTTTTAAAAATATTTAGATTGAATGGAGGTATTATTATTGTTGACTTAAAGTGAATATAAATTAAAGTTATTATAAGAACCTTTCTCATTGTTATATAATATGCGACCCAACATAAGGGGAAAGTGTAATGAAAAGAGCCAAGTGTGTAAACATGGACCAATTATCATAAATAGTGATAAAGACACAATGGAAAAGAGTCTTGACCAAAATTAGGTTTTTACACCCACCATGGTCACCTTTTCTATACCCTCTTTGGTAGTTATTGTATTACTTATTTTTTTGGCCTTGAGGTGTTGTAGTCAATTATGGGGGTAGAATATGATATATTTGTTGTGGTTGGAACCCCACAACTAGGGAATTTAGAATATATTTTTGAACTAATGACATAATTTTTTGTGTTAACAATACTCTTCCTCTCACCTCCTTTAAATCCTCCATTACATCCTACCATGGGAATGTGTGGCTATAATGGTTGAAAGAGACACAAGTGGTGAAATACATTATTTTATTTGTAGGAGGTGCAAGGTCCATCAATGGGAAAATATTTTATGTATTCTCATCACATGCTCTAAAAATTTCATAGTACACTATCTTTGTAAATTGGTTGTTGGACTAGTGGTGTCATACCAACCTATATTGATTCTTATTATTGATTTTCTTTATGCCATATCAGAGTGAGGGAAATTTTTTCTAGAATTTCCCTATATACAACATATAATGTACCAAATATTGGGCCTTATAACACCTCCCTATGATTGAGAAGGAGTGCACACATCTCCTTTCATCTATATTTCTTGTTTGAACCTTAGCTAACTCATGCTGTAATTTTTTTTAGTTATCCTAATTGAGGACTTTGTTTCCCTCTTCCAAGAAAACATTTTTAATCTTGATTCAATTTATAGTGCCTCTAAAAAAATAGTAAATATTTTTCCACCCATGTATGATCTCAAATATGGGACTAATATTGAGATAGACCATTATATCATTTGTTAGGGTGTGGAGCTAAAAGCTACACCTTAAGGCAAACAGGAGGGTTTCTGGCGTATGCAGTCACCGGTGTCGGCAGGCCACACCGACGTCGGTCAGGGGATACAGAAGGGAAACTGGCATCGGCAGATGATCGGCCGGCGTCGGTCACCTCCAGGAGGGCAGGGACCGACGTCGGTCGCCTGTAGCGGTCTGAACTGTTGTTGACGAACAGTCAGTTAAGTGAACGCAGAGTTTTCATGTTAAGGGCTTGTTCGAAGCTTTGAGTGGCAAGTCTAATCAGTGTATGCATGAGATCTATATAATAGACTCATGGGCTGTATTGTTAAGTGGAGAATTTGGAGAAGAGCTATGTGAAGCTTGGAGAGTTCTTCCCATGGTGGAATCAAGTAGGATTCCCCATGTAGGTATAAGTAAGATCAGATTTGATATGCAGGGGTGTATGGATGCGAGGGTCAGAAAGGAGATCAGCGGGGAAGCTAGATCCAAGGTGATAGCAATACATCAGCAGGATCATGGAGAGATCTACTTGGAGTATGGTTGTGTACTCGATTGTACAGATGTGCAATGAGGTGAACAACAGCTTGCGTTAGCTATGTGTTGTGACCTATGAGAGAAGATTACTCTGGAGGGAAGTTTACTGTAAGCCCACGAAGTGGAAGAAAGAGTGCCACCTCTTTGTTGTAAATTCCTTTGTAATGAGTTGAATATAATTGTATATTGCCTCTCATATTCTGTGTGCTTTCTCATTGATAGTTATTTGTTCTTCTGGATTCTGCATGTTTAGTTGCTTATACATTGGTAATCATGTGTGCTCTTAAATCTGACAAGTTGTGTCAGAGCTTTGGGGAGTTTCGGTCCTATCAATTGGTATTAGAGCGAGGTTGGACGTTCTCAGAGCGAGCTTGACTAACAGATGTCCCAGATCTGTTAAGTGTTTGTTGATTACAGGTTACTCACAGGGGTTGCTGTTTGAGTGGGAGTATAGCAAGGCAGAAGATGGTACGATGAGAATGAAGAAATCAAGCACAGGATTAACACCACAAGGAGTGTGGTGGGTTGTCTTCGAGTGGGAGCTTGAAGAGGAATACAAGCCAGGATGCAGATTGGACAGAGTACTGGTTTTGGGTACAGGTGCAGCTCTTTATCTCCAAGTGGGAGATTGTTAGGGTGTGGAGCTAAAAGCTACACCTTAAGGCAAACAGGAGGGTTTTTGGCGTATGCAATTGTCGACGTCGGCAGGCCACACCGACGTCGGTCAGGGGACGCAGAAGGGAAACCGGCATCGACAGATGATCGGCCGACATCGGTCACCTCCAGGAGGGCAGGGACCGACGTCGGTCGCCTGTAGCGATCTGAACTGCTATTGACAAATAGTCAGTTAAGTGAACGCGGAGTTTGCATGTTAAGGGCTTGTTCGAAGCCTTGAGCGGCAAGTCTAATCAGTGTATGAATGAGATCTATATAATAGACTCATGGGCTGTATTGTTAAGTGGAGAATTTGGAGAAGAGCTATGTGAATCTTGGAGAGTTCTTTCCATGGTGGAATCAAGTAGGATTCCCCATGTAGGTATAAGTAAGATTAGGTTTGATATGCAGGGGTGTATGGATGCGAGGGTCAGAAAGGAGATCAGCGGGGAAGCTAGATCCAAGGTGACAACAATACATCAGCAGGATCATGGAGAGATCTACTTGGAGTACGGTTGTGTACTCGATTGTACAGATGTGCAATGAGGTGAACAACAACTTGCGTTAGCTGTGTGTTGTGACCTATGAGAGAAGATTACTCTGGAGGGAAGTTTACTGTAAGCCCAAGAAGTGGAAGAAAGAGTGACACCTCTTTGTTGTAAATTCCTTTGTAATGAGTTAAATATAATTGTATATTGCCTCTCATATTCTGTGTGCTTTCTCATTGATAGTTATTTGTTCTTCTAGATTCCGCATGTTTAGTTGCTTATACATTGGTAATCATGTGTGCTCTTAAATCTGACAAGTTGTGTCAGAGCTTTGGGGACTTTCGGTCTTATCATCATTTACTTCTCATTTAGTCATTATTTTAATTTTTATTTATTTTTTGATTGATGATGGATTTTGACTAGAGTACAAACCAATATAGGACACAATCAAGGGCCTAGATCCCCATTTAATTTATTAACCATCTTAATACCACATGTATAGCAAATACTACCAAATGTATACCAACTATTACCAACAACGGCCACTATCGACCTTGAGGATAACCAATGGCCATTAATGACCTCAAGAATACAACCAACAACCACAATTGGGCTCATATGCCTTTCCATAGATTTGAACCTGGGTGGGGCTTGAAATAACCAATCTATTTAACCAATTCACCCACATATCATTGACATCATTCTTCCAATTTTATTTCTATTGTTTTGAATAACCACACTCTTTCACCATCTCTATGTCCTTTTATATCAATTATCTCATCTTAATCACAATTTTAGTGGGTATATCTATAAAATATTATTCACTCTTGATTATTATTTAAATTTCATCTCATGATTTGATATGTCTAGGGTTTATCTTAACATACTACTTAAGGGTGTCTTCTCATAGTGTTCCCAAAAAATCAAATAATTTTATTTGGTTATCCACAATTAAATGGCTTCTCCAATATGAGTCTAACATGAATAAATTTTATTTTGATCCATTGTTTGTGTTTTTTTGTTGGACTACTTGTTTCATTAATACTACAACTACTAGTGACTTTTACACTTCTTTTGTAGTTACTCTCACTATTGTCTTCCTATGTGTATTTCATTTTATTATTTTTCTTCTACATCATGTTATTTCCATTATATATTTTAATTTCATTTAAAAAATAGTTTATTTCTAACACTTCATCTGAATCTTTCATAAAATATCTTCTATTTTTATCTCCTTATTGAATGTGTTGTAAATATTTGTCACTATTTCTCCTATTAGAATCTTCTCTTTTGAATGGGTGCTCTCTTATGATGTGAAATCTCATGGGGGTGGTAATTAGTAATTTTTCTTTATCTTTATAATTAATTTCATTACAAGTGGTACTAGATCTTCACTTTGGGAAAGATTTTTTTTGCTGTATTTTTTTGGGTATAGACAATGTATGTTCATTATTGTTTAAGGATTAAAAAATAACTTTTGATTTGGAAGAATTTTTTTTTCAGACATATGACTACTTTAGTTTTTTTGAAAAAAAATAGTTTTAAAGTTTTTAGCACCTTGGTGAAATATAGGAGCCATTGAAATCATCTCAATGAGGTAATTGCAACAACATATATTTATATCAACCCTAATTTAACATTTTTTTTAATTTTTTTTTTCGATGGCATAATATAATAGTCATTAGATTTATCTCAAAAAGATGATCACAATGGTGTAATTAAAAGCATTTTTTTAAACCACAATAATCTTTTAAATATTTTGATGGTATGAATACAAACTAGGGACTAAGGTAAGGGCTCTAACATTTGATGAAAATTACCTAACAAAGAAGAGATGGAGTCCAAAATGGGAATCTATGGATCTTTTGTTATAGGGTTTTCTATGATAAATCATAGAATGAGCCAACTTGATTACAATATTCAAAACATAAAATATGAAATGGCCAATAAAGGATATCTAAAAAAATAAATAATAGATAGGATTACTTCAAGCAAATATTCGATCAACATTTTGCATTGTAAAAAAACCTGTAAAACAAACCAAATTTCACCAATATACAGTCTAACTAGGTTGGATCTTTAGGTAAACCCATTCCAACTCTAAATACACTACTACCATTGTCCTCAGCTAGTTCCAAGTTTGGGCTTCGAAACATGATTCCAATATTGGGAATGCGTAAGTGCAGTGGAAAATATTCAATCACCTAATACAGCCAAATGATTGTTTTTTGACATATACGTCTCATGTGGATAGAAGGTCATAATGACATTCTTATATTTAGAACTTGAGAAATTCATTTGGTATTGATGTGTGTGTGCTCAAAATAAGAATGAGACTTTAAGTATTACTTGGTTTATTTTTACCAGGGAATTAAAAAATGCAATATCATAATAGTGTGAAAAAGAATTACTTTATCTATTTATAAAAGCTATGAAAAAATGGTTCAGTCAAGGATTATATTATGTAATTCCAAAATACATCCCTACGTTTGGATATGACCATGTGTGAGAACTAAAACTACCTTAGTAGGATGAATTAAGGATCACATCTGATACGAGGTACGCATGTTTAATGTACATATATGATTTTACTATTATGGCCTATAGGGTATAAGAAAGAGTATTGACCAAGAAAATATAGGCCTTCACAAGCATAAGAGATCAAAGCAATCCAACACCATCATTCACCAAACCTACCAAATTGACCCTTCAAAAACTTAAAGATAAAATGGAAAAAGGGTTATGTCTTGATTGTGACAAAAAATATAGTCATAGACATAAATGCATTGAAAATAATTTGTTCTATGTTGAAGGCACAATTGAAGAAGAAGAGGATGAAGAACTAGAATTAGAGGTTGTTGGTAAGCCATATGAAGAGACAATATATAGATAATCAAATATTTTTTACAATGCACTTTTAGGAAATAACACCCCACAAACCCTAAAAGTACTTGTTTTCATAAAAAATAGAGGGTGACAATGTTTATTCATATCCATAATAAGTTGGTGGCTCACTTAAACTATTTTATTTATCCAACTCCATAATTTCAAGTATTATTTGTAGATGGTGGCACAACTAATTTTAAATGAAAATTGCATTGTATTAAACTCACCATGTGCTACTACATGTTATATTCCTTATGTTTTCCATTCCCATGGGGGGTGAAAATAATATGTTATAAGTACAATGACTCACTACCATGGGTTATTAATTCAAAATGAATCTCATATGAACTATTTGGGCTTCATGTAAAGTCCCCACAATTGATTAGCTTTTATTAGATGCATAATATTCTTCTAAATGAGCTAATGGGTTTGTCAAACAACTTTTTTCATTAGAATAAAAACCATCATAACTCCCTACATTGCCATATCTATAGTAAATTATCGAGGGGCACTACGTATTTTTTGGAGATATATTTAAAGGACTACCACCTAAAAGGGACATGATCATACCATTCAATTGGTACCAAGGATCTAACCACCCAAAATTAGACCTTATGGGTACTCATATGTATAGAAAATTGAGATTGAGAATATGGTATAAGAAATTCCCAAGGTAGGAATTTTCCAACATAGTAAGAGTGATTTTTCCTCTCCAGTGGAGATGGCGCATAATAAGGATGACACCTAGTGCATGTGTCAAGACTATAGGGAACTCGAAAAGTACACCATCAAAGATAAGTTTATAATTCCCATAATTGATTAGTTGATAGATGAGTTATATGGTGTTGGATACTTTATGTGGCCTAATCTTTGCTCAAGTTATCATCAAATTAGAATCAAAGATGAGGATATACATAATACAACTTTCAAAATCCATTAGGGATACTATCAATTTCTAGTGACGTCCTTTGGCCTAAAAAAGCACTATCTACATTTAGGATTTTAATAAACTCTTTATTTTATCCATTTATGTGGAAATTTATCTTGGATTATTTTGATGACAAATTAATACACAATAAAACATAGGCAAAAATATTATAACATGTGAATCATGGTTTGTAAAATCTAGCACAACATCAACTTTATGCCAAGCCTTCCAAGTGTGATTTTGGAGTGAAGGATGTAGAGTAATTGGGTCAAATTGTTTCTTATGAAGGCATAAAGGTGGACATTCACAAGATTAGGGCCCTAATTGAATGCCAAGTGTTTATAACCCTCAATAACCTATAGGGCTTCTTAGGGATCAAAGGTTACTATCATTAATTTGTATAAAATTATGACAGTGTATCAACTCCACTCAAAACTTTATTGAAGAAGGAATCATTTAATTGGGATGAGGCATCCACCAAGGAAATTGAGAAGATGATGGAGACCATGTGCATCACTCTAGTTCTATCTCCTATACTTTTTCAAAACTTTCATTACTGAGTGTGATGTTTTGGGGTATGGCATGGGGGAAGTACACATGAAAGAAGGTTGACCTATTGATTTTGAGATTCTCCAACTCAAGGGAAGAATCCTTTTTAGACCATGTATGAGAAATAAATGATGGATATCCTTCATGTAGTCAAATAATGGAGACATTATTTGATCGAAAGACACTTTAGGGTGAATAAAAATAATGATAGTCTAAAATGTTTTTTAAAACAAAGGTTATCATCAAAAGAACAATAAAAATGGGTCATGAATATGTTAGGATATGACTTTGAGATCATATAAAAGAAAGGAAAATAAAATATAGTGGTTGATTCACTATAAAGGAAGGATGAATCCACATAAGCTGTATTGTGTGTCACATCCATATTACATGTAGATTGGGTAGAGAAGGAAAACTTGGGATGGAAACATGAAATGAATAAAAAAAATCTCATTCATAAGCTCCAATAGGATTTAATAATGTTGATATTTTTTTATAAAAATGGGATGCACTATGGTACAAGGATCAACTATACATGTGCAATAACTCAACCCTTAAGAAAAAGGTTTTTTGGGACATACATGCTTCACCAGTCAGTGGGTACTCAGGATTTTTGAAGACTCAAGTAGGAATTATGTTTAAAATGGATCAAAGAAGAAGTTCATAAATTAGTGATAGATGCATGACTTGTCAACATAACAAAGGTGATATAATTAAGACCCCAGGTCTTCTACAACCATTATTTATTCCTAGCCAAAGGTGGGAGGAGTTGTTCATGGATTTCATCATAGTGTTACCCAAGTCTAATGGGAAAAATGTCATCATGGTTGTCATGGATAGACTCACTAAATATTATCATTTTTGTGCCTTGTCATATATTTTTGTAGCAAATATATTAACATCATATATTATGGATATAATTTAGAAGCTACATGGGATCTCAAATATTATAGTAAGTGATCGAAATCCTATATTTACTAATAAGTTTTGAATTGATTTATTTTCATGCTTGGGTACTTAGTTGGCTCGCAGCTCATCATTTAATACCCAATATAATGGATAAACTGGGGTGGTCAACAAGTGCTTGGAGTATTATCTATGATTTTTTTATTTAGATAAATATGAGAGATGGGTTCAATGTTTTCCACTAGTAGAATAGTGGTATGACATTTCTATTTATAGTTCATCCAAAATGTCTCTATTCTTGGCATTGTATGTATACCAACATCATTCATTACCTCATATGTGAGGGTTAAACCAAAGGTTTGGGTAGTTGAAGACCTCATTCAATACCAATAATAGGTTATCTTTAGTCTCATATAGAACTATGAAATGACACAAAATCAAATAAACAACACCACATGGAAATAAAATTTAAAATATGAGATTAGGTTTTTACATGATTAAAACCATATAATAAAATGTTGTCAGAAAAATAGAAGAAGGATAACAAGATTTCATGTAAGTATTATAAGACCTATTGAGTTTTTTAGAAGATCGATAATGTAGCATACAAACTATAGTTACCTCATTCAAAAAAAATACATCAAGTCTTACAAGTTTCATGCTTGAAGAAGGTTAGTCGACAAAGAGTTTTAGTACAAACAAATTTACCAGATCTTGATGAGGAGGGAAGAATAATTTTTGAACCTGAGAGTATCCTCCAGAATTTAAAAAATAGGTTGTAGTCTAGGGTGATTACAAAGCATTTGATAAAGTGGAGTAACTTGGCCAATGATGATTCAACATGGAAGGATTAAATTATCCTACATAAACACCCATAAATCATCGATGTTGAATAAAATGTTGGTTTAAAGGGGAGGGGCATGTTAAAAACTTAATTTAAGCATGAATTGGGAAACATGTGGTTGACTCATGGATAAAATATCCTTTCACTTAGTCATATCATATTGGTTTTAGTGTCAACTTATGGAGTATCCATAGACTAAGTAGGGTATACAAAGGAGTTATTGGTTAGTATTAAATCATCATATACAAATTCTATTCTTAGTATAAGGTTATGTAGGCTTCCCCATCTAAGTTTCTCTGTCATGTAGTTGAATTAGTTTGTTATGATTGCAATTGTATGGATATGCTCTCTTATGCCCTTCTTATTACAAGTTATTGTTGTTATTATACTCATAATATTTATATTGAGATCTATTTTCATGATTCTTATTTATTTGTCTAAGTAATTTCATTACACTGATGTCACAAAATGTAAGGAGCCTCTATGGTATGTCTATGTGCTTATATGATTACCTAAAGAATCCTGCCAATAGACTCAATGTCTTTATTAAAAAGTTATAATATGTATATTAAGTCCAAAGAGCACAAATTTATTACACTAAAAATGTGATAAAATAAAAAATTCATGGAAGATATTTTCATCCATACAATAGTGCCACAAATCCATTTTCTATATCAGATCTAGATGTTTCATGCCAGCTACATATACATACAAATTTCTATTTTAGCTTTCACAAAATTACATGCAACTTCTAATTCTTTTTTAATAGATAAATATATATAAGTCAAATGACTAATAATATTTTTATTTAACAAGTGAATATTGGTGGAATAGAAAACCAAGGTACCCAAAATCATCATGCTTTACAAATCACATTTACCTATTTGCACAATAAAGTTAAATATGTGAAATTCTTGAGTATAAGCTCCTCAAGTTAAGTAATTCTCATTTTGTAAGGAAATAATGGAAACTTTACAACTTGTAGGAGTTATATTCCCTAGCCTTATAAATCTAATGTGAGTACACTACATAATTTTATATTGCCTTATTATTAATTACATTTCTTAGATGTGTGAAATGCAAAAATGCTCTCAACTACAATTAATTAAACTTGTTTCTTAATGAGACTAAGTCCTCAATAATGGATTCAAATTGTAAACACATTGACAAAAACACCCCTAGTGTGTATGAAATTATTTAAAGAAGAGAAAAAATGACTAAAATAATTCATGCATATCCATTTTTCCAAATTTATATATGATTTAACTATTTTAGAAATTATGGAATGTAAAACCCTAAGTATATAAAGAGCTGAGTATATAAATAAGGGAATAAATATAGGAATATCAACAACCACTGATTTATACAATAATTGATTTATTTACTTATCTTATAAATAGTAATGAATTATAAAGGAGATATTTAGCTGGAAAAATTACTGAGATAAACAAGTCAAAGGCTAGAAATTGGTACAGGAACATTACAGGGTGTCATCAATAGGGAACAAATGTCAGAGTCCTATCCAGATGGTAGCATGGTACTTTTTCCAATAGTTCACTATGTTAGTGTCCTCTTATGCCATGTTAATGACCTTGATTAAATATAATAGTGAGTTTATGAGAGGATGTTTGCCTCATTCAGAGAAGCCCATGTCTATATGACCAAGTCCTAAATCACTATGTGTTCTTTATTTTTAACTATTCTCAATGTGAAACCCTAAGCCTTAATGATTATTAGGGTTTTTAAGAACACAAGTAAAAGTAGTGGCATTATTAGGGTAGGATAGATGTGACCTCAACACCCCATAAGTTGAGTGTTTCCTATATACCAATACCTCGAAAGGGGATCAAGACTGGTATAGTTCTCCCAATCTAAGTGTCAGTGCCAGTGTAAATGAATGCTGGTATGAATGCCAATTTAAATAACTTGAGTTTATATTGATACTATAAACCTGAGTAATCTAAGATATGGGCTATCATAGATGGGTGTATGTATAATTAAGACATAATAGGGATCAATGACCTTGATTTGCATAACTATTTTTAGGTTTGTTCATAAGAATTGCATCTATTTTGTATCAAGCAGATAAATGAATGACAATGGTTTTTATATAGTGTTTTGGTTCATTTAGAGACATGAAATGAGTCTAGGTTGACCCTAAAATTATTTGGGAAGTGAAAATATATTTGTTAGGGGTAAAGGAGGTTAAGGTTCAATAGTGATGCCCCTTTGACAATAGTGTAGTGCGCTATAGACCAAAGGGCTGCACTATTGTCTAGGTGGCTAAAATGGGTGAAAGAAGGTCTTGGATGCATAGGAGATGGCCTAATGTGGATTTTGTTATATTTGGGTATGGGTTGAGTGTACATACAAGATGGAAAAAGATCAAAAGAGGCCCTAAGATAGGTTTAGGACTAAACTAAGGATAGGGTGGTCTCAAGTGACACTCATTGTATTAAAATGATATTTTAGATGACTACATTTTCCATCCTTTATTCTAAAAATCATTAAGATAAAGGAAAGAGATACATACATGGACTTACCTAAGAGGTGAAGCTCATGAATGTAGATCCTATTCTATGAACTATGCTCTCTTAGGTGTATTGCGAATGAAACATGTATGAATAATTCCTTAATAAATATCAAAAGTAAACACAAAAATGAGTAAAGAGATGATGAGAGAGAGAGAGAGAGAAAGGAAAGGAATGAATACACCTCACTAGGTATGTAAACCAATCTTAAAACTTAGTGACATCTTATGTGTGTATATGGTGATCGAATGATGAATAGCTTAGACTAGGCTAATGGCTTTCCCAATCCCCATGTGTAGGTGACTCAAGAACTCAAGTTGGCCTTGACTCTATCATTTACCACCCTTGTTTGGTGGATCATAATTTATGAATAACTTAGATTAGACCGATGAGTTTTCTACCCCTTTAATGTAGGTGGATAAAGAACTCAAGTAGGCTATGAATCCATCATTGTTTACCCATGTGTAATAGATGCATCTGAAGTTGAAACTACGTGATGTAATTAAAACTATGTAAGATGGATCTGGGACACATAAAAACTCTAAAATGTAAAAATAACTTTGGGCTACTCGGGAATAACAACCATTGTAAATGAAATAAGACATTGATCTGGTGTATACCTAGAGCAAAACTAGTACATATGGTGTCTAGAGTATACAACATGGAGAATTACATGGAATTGTCACTCCATCTAAGAGAATTGGTGCCAAACTGAACACATGAAAATAATATTCTATGCACATGCCCCCAACTCTGATATTTGTGTATATAGATTTTGGATTGAGTCTTAATAATATATGTCTTTGCATATCTAAAATTAAAATAGGAGTGATTATGCCGTGCATGATGCCCCAAATTTGAGCAAACATGTGTAATATGTGTAAGAACTAAGTATATATTGAATCTGTTTAATAAAATGTGATTGAGACTATGTAAATCTAAACTATAATTATTGTACCTTTATGACAATTCTATAATTTTTTATTTTTTGGGCTACTAGACAGAAGTGCGATGGGTGGACTATAGTGCACTATGCTTGTAGTAGTGTACTACACTATTGTCTAAAAATTATGACTTAAGTTCACTAGGATGGCTTAATCTTTGTGACAGACCCTTGTGAATGCCCCCTCTTTTGATATGAGTTATTGAGCCTCTATAATAAATGTCCTCAAAAGACAAACTATGAATCATGTGTGTTGTACTAAAAATATATGATATATTCATGATAAACCAATGTTATGTGTATACATGACATCAAAATGTAAAATAATCTGAGCATAAGTTGGTAATGTATGATGTATGTTATATCTAACATTCACAATGTTGTTAAGATAAATATAACAATGTAAGTATGTATATAAAAATCAAATATGAATATAATATGAGTAAAATATCTAGGGTTATGGGTCATGATATCCATCAAGGCACCCAAAGAAGAAGGGAAGATGCATGAGGTCCCTCATGGCATCACAACTAGATGTGAATGTAACATGCAAGAGACAAGTGTCATGGCCATGATGCTTACATAATAACATTCATAAAAACACATGAGGCACATAAAGTAGGCCAAGGGGCCACAATACAAGAGACATGGGTACATGTCATTAAGTTTGAGAAAGGTACACATATAAGGACATGTTCAAATGTATAATACACAAAGAGCAAGCAAGGTTGGCTTAGATCCACAAGGAAGGACATGTTCAAATATTTGTATACACAATCAAGAATCACACACAAGGACATGGACACATGTCTAAATAATACACATAATGAAAGGAATTGGCTTAGAGTAATATAGAAATGACATATTCAAATTCCCTCGAGTAGAGGTAGAAGTAAAGAGATACAATAAATTCTAAACTAGTAAAGCTTGAATTGAAAGTATACATAATATGTGGTACGAATCCATCTATGAGAAAAAAGTACATAAGCTAAGTTTATAGTAGTAGTAATCACCAAAGATCAATGTAGTAAAGGATGACCAATGCCGATAATAATCAATATCAAGTATAGGATGTGAATTATAGAAAGATATAACTTGGCAAATCAAAAGTTGTGTGTATGATGCCTCCATTGATATGTCAATGTTGAATTTATGCATATGTGTATGTGCCCCCAATGGGTAGATAATAGTAAATTTAGATCTATGTAGAGGATGTGAGTCATGTATTAATATGTGAACACTTGAAAGGAACAAGTGAAGCATGTTTGTATGATAAATCTAACTATATTAGCATAGATAACATATGCATTACCTGTAAACATAGAAATGCATATAATCTAAAATTTATATTTTTTGAATAATATTTAAATGTTTTTGTATTTTCTAAGTATAATATTTGTACAAGTAACATGAAAATGAAACTATATACAAGGAATAAGGTAATATAAACTATGTACAATTAATACTATGAGAACATACTAACTAATGAGTCTCACGAGAGACTCATTATTAAGGTGACTTGTATCAAGTAAAATAAGAATGACCACAATTGATGTGCGAGGAAGTATATGAGATATAAAAACTATATGTAATGAATAATCTATAGCTGAATATGATTATGAAGTATGACCATGAATATGTGGAGCTGACTAAACTGGCCTATGAACTATGGGGCTATTCGAGACCCATATAGTGGAAGAAGTTGTAATTGTTATGGATGGTTTATGTGGAGTGTTGTGGGGACTCAATAACAATGTTATGGGTGTGAATGGGGCAGAGAGAGGTGATATAGAATCCATAGCATGTATTTGACATATGGGTATCTCTAATAAATGTCTCCATGGGAGAATATGTATACCTAGTAATATTGTAGAAGTAGACCTCAGTTGCATTGGTGGTTCAACTGATATATGAGGTGCGGTAATGGATGGAACTATTACTGGTGAATGTTGTGTAGCTAGTTATGGAGTAGGTAAATGATACTCATATGAAAGGAACCCAACTATAATACCCTGATTAACATGTATATACTTAAGACATATGTGTATGATAGAGGGAATTGCTTGAAGTTGCTATATCTAAGGCCTACCCAATAACATGTCAAATGTGATAGCATTAGGTACTACTATGAATCTAGTGGCCACATGTGTGGTACCAAAATTTAATGGAAGTAATATCTCCTTGATTGAACACTGGCCATGGACACTAAATTCATGAATAATTGTATCTATCAAAGAGATATCATGATCTAAATAGCCCAAGTGATGTATAAGTATAATAGTACACATACTAGTGCTTCATATATTATAAACCATGACACTCTAAATAGGATGATGATCAATGCAAGTTTGTATAAAGAGTGTATGCAAATCTAAGTCATCATCAATGATCTCCTATTCTGATAAAGTGATAAGAGGCCTTGGTGGTACTGTAGTATGATACACCCCAATGATGTTATGTAGAGGGTGTGTGTCCATTGTATGAGTATGACAAGATGTTGGTGGTGGATGTGCTTTGAAGTATAATTAACAACTAAAGTTTTTATTATATCATTAGATATATGCTTTGGAAATGGATCAAAAAATATATTATTTACTTTTGCTTCAATTGGTTGTACTTTAGGTGTTTTTATAAGAGTGCTCACATTAATGATATTAGCCTCTTTCAAATCTTGGATCTTATATCATAAGCTGATACATTTATTTATAGGATGGTTGGGGGCCCTATGATAATCATAAAATGCATTGAAATCATAATTATTTGGAAGAGGCTTGGTAGTATCAACCTATTTTATGGGAGGGAGAGAGATGACATTACATTCCAAAAGTCATTAAAGAATAAAAACTAGTAGTTCAAGAAGATTTGTAAAAGGTCTCCTTGGAGGAGCTAATAAAACCAAGTGAGGAGTTGGATTTGATGATATTTTGACTATTATCATTTTCTCATTCTTACTATCATTGGGCCTTACCTTGTATGGGGGATTATTTGAAATCTTATTAGTGGAATCAAACCTAGTTGTGTACTTTAGCTTGCCCATGGAGAGAAGTTTGACTTCCCATTCCTTCACTATATGCCATAAATATGTAAATGATGGGAACCTATTGAATAGTATAGAATTATGTAATGATAGTAATAATATTTTCTTGAATATGCCTAGATTTCTCTATCTACCATGGGGCTAGTCAACTTTGCTAATATGGTTTTATATTGCAAGACATATTCAACTATTGGCTCATTAGATTTATGTTTTAACTAAGCAACTTAAGCATAGGAAACTTTGTCACTGATGTTGATTAAAAAATGTGCCAAAAACATATTTATAAGTGGATTAAATGTTTTAATGGAATGATTAGGGAGATCATAAAACCATTGTAATGCATAGTCATTTAAAATGTGAGGGAACAACTTAGTCAAGAGCTAATCATTAGACCCGTAGTCCAAACATGCTATGTGAAAAGTGTATAGATTATGTTCTAAGTCAACCTAAACATGATATGGAGTAATATTATGTGCCATAAATTTAGATGGAAAAGGAGTTGCCACTATATGTTGTGTCAATGGTGTATGGAGGAACACATGAGAGTCCAAGGCATGAGATGGTCTAGTGGCACCTTGTTGAAGATGTAACACCTTGGAATACAGAGAATGGATCTCCTACCTAAGGGATTATACATTTGAAGAGGAGGGATGTGTAGTATCCATAGGAGGCGTTTCCACTATTGAGAGTTGGATAGTTGTAGTAGGTGGTTGTAGAGTCTGAGTTGTCCTAATAATAGGTATAACAATATTAGTATCTGTGGGGTTAGAGGATTGACCTGTAATGGACTTCAAGAGCTCTTCTTGAACAATATAGATAAGGTCATCTTACATATTTTAATGTTTATAAATGAAATCTTGAAATTGTCTCTTATCAGTCTGACCAAATTGGTTATTGAATTTTACCATTATAGGTTGGAAAGTAGGAAAACAAGAAGTTGTATATTTGGAACCTTTTAAGAAATTAAATCTACCAAAGATTTCTTAAATAGAATAATAAATTAGATATGAGATTTTTAAATTAATTACCAAGCATATAAAAAAAAAGGATACAAACCCTAAGAACATCCAAGGCTAGAGTTTGGATGCTATTTGAAATAAGTCGAGTTCACCAAAGGATTTAACTAATTTAGAAAATTTAGAATGTAAAACCCTAAGTAGATAAAAAGTTGAGTATATAAATCATGGAATAAATATAACAATATCAACGTCTACTAATTTATACAATAATTGATTTATTTACTTATCTTATAAATAACAATGAGTTAAAAAATAGATACTTAGTTATAAAAATGATTGAGTTGGACAAGTGGTAGGTTAAAAATTGGTATAGGAATAGTATAGGGTGTCATTAATAGGTAATAGGTGTTAGAGTCCTCTCTAAATAGTAGCATGGTCCATTTTACAATAATGCACTGAGATAATGTCCTACTATGCTACATTAATGACCTTGAAAATATGGAATAATGAGTTTTTAGGAGGATGTTTGCCTTGTTCTAAGAATCCTATGTCTATATGATAGAGTCTTGAATCACTGTCTGTTCTATATTTTTCACTATTCATGATTTGAAACTCTAATCCTCCATGCTTGTTAGGGTTTTTAAGAACACAAGTATTAAAGTGTAATTAATAGAGTAGGATGGATGTGACCTCAACACCCCATGTGTTGAGCATTGCCTACATACCAATACCTTGAAAGGAGATCAAGCTTGATGTAGTTATCCCAATCTAAGTGATGGTGAAAGTGTAAGTGAATACTAGGATGAATGTCAATTTGAATTCTTTAAGTGTGTATTGAGACTAAAAACCTAAGTAATTTGAGATCTTAGCTACTGTATATGGGTGTATGTAGAAGTAGGGCATGATAGGGATCAATATACTTGATTTGCACAATTGTTTTTGGGTATGTTCATGAGAATTGCATCTATTTTCCATCTAGGGGATAAATTAATGAGATTGGTATTTATATAGTATTCTGGTGCTTTTTGAGACATGAAATGAGTATAGGCTGACCCTAAAATACTTTGGGAAGCAAAAATATATTGATTAGGGGTAAAGAAGGTTGGGGGTCAATAACACTACCCCTTTACCAATAACACAATGGAATATAGACCAAAGGGCGATGCTATTGTCTAGGTGACTAGAACTGGTGAAAGAAGGTCTTGTATGCCTAGGAGATGGCCTAATGTGGCTTTTGGTATACTTGGGCATGGGCTGAGTACACATATAAGCTGGAAAAGGATCCAAAGAGGCCCTAAGATAGGTTAGGGTTAAGCTAAGGATAGGGTGGTCTCAAGTGACACTCATTGCATTAAAATGACATTTTAGATGACTAAAATATCCATAAATTTATCTCCACATTCATTATAGTATATTTCTTGCAGTTAAGATAGAAAATTAAGTTAAATGTAACAATTACTATCAAAATACATTTATCTTTTACATTTAAATTTTCTCTAAGTGATAATGAAATGACAATGTCAAAATAAAATCACACATTCTACTCAATCAATTATTATAATTCATTTAAATAAAATTCATCTAAACAAAACTATTGTATTTGCATCATAACAATTATAGTTATAGATCCCCTTTATAGTATAAGTATATTTTTTTTACATGTTTCCACTCACATGTTATAAAATCATTTTTTCAGCCTTTATTTTTCTACAAGTATTACTCGATAATTTAAAGTACTACTTCATAACCAAGTTTTATGCATCCTACAAGTTTTCCAAATGCAACAAAGTCCACTAAGATGAGAATATTTGAAAAGACTATTACAAACATTAATGTGTGTAATTGCCATATCCTCAGTTTACCCAACAACTTATGACATCTTGTACTACCTTATTATGGCCATTAAGAATTAAAAACATGACCATTTGAAGTTATATAAATTTAAAAAATTTAATTAATTTATCATATCACATTGCATTCAAAAAAATTATAGGTGTACAAATCTAGCATGATAGATTTTCCTAACATTCATCTTCTTTTCTTATTAGAGTCATTTATCAAAAAGGAATTACTCTAGTATTTTATTGGATGAAGTATAATTTCATGACAACCATCTAAAAGTTTTGGAAATCCAATATAAAACTACAACAATGTTTCATTAATACAATTTAATTCCAAGCAGACATGTTAGTCTATGCTCATATATAAGAATAGTTTTATTATTTTTCCCATACATCATGGTGCAATATTAATATGAGTATCAACTGAAAAAAATTGTATGAGACTTAACACAACTAAATTAAAAATTAAATTCATGCCAACATATATTAAATTATAGGATTTTAATATTTACAACTCAAACATAATAGTCATTATTCCAAGCCCCATGTTCGATGTGTAGTTCCATAATCATGATCATAACATGTTTCCAAATAATTTGAATGTCAAGGTGGGGATGGTGTAAGATGATGCCTCCATTAGTGGCCAAAATAATACCCAAACCACCATGTTACATATAATCTCATGATAACCATGAAGGTATTATGTCAAATATGAGACAATTGGATCTAAGACTCATGACTAGGACTAGTGAACTAGTAAGAAAAATACTTATCTCATACAAGGAAACTCACATCATGATATCTAGAGATAATAAAGTGAATGATAAAATAAGGAATATAAAAACTACCAAAATAAATATTTTATCACTACATTAACATTTCACTTATGTCTCATGACTTAACAAGACATCTATGGGCACACAATGATATGTACATTGAGTTTGATAATCATTAAAAAAATCATCTGTGTCTCATGTTAAATCAAGTTGTCAATATGAACATGCAAATTTTTACCTACCTCAGGTTAACAAACATTAACAAAATTTTATAAGTGTCTAGTGTTAATATAATCTATCAATGGGAATGTGATGAATTGTACCTACCTCAAGTCAAAAAATAATCATTTACACAATTCACAATCATTATTCTAGGGCAATATAAATTTATTCAACCCTTAGGTCCTTGTTCAATAAGGTATTAATTTCATGTAAGTTAGGTCTCCAAAAATAATGCCTAGGTTTTCTCAACAACTAAAAAAACCATGCATAACCAAAAAATTACACAATAATTGATAACTTTCATGAAGAGAATGATCACAACCAATTCATGAATGTGTTATCAATATCCCATTATATGTAAATGAAATCACCAAGGCTCCACAAAGCATTATGACTAGGGCTACATCATGGCCATGGCCTGGGTAAAGTCTTTCACACTTTGGGCATGCTATAGGCACCCCAAAGATGAATGATAAACATGAAAAAATATGAAATAATAAAACCATATGAGCAAACCCCTTAAGTGAAAAATTAGGCCGATGAGGTGAGTAGAATAAAATAGCTTCTTGGTCTTGTGGATTGGCTTCATAAATATATAAGAATGTATACAAACTTCTTATCCACCAAAGTTAAGTCCATTATTGGACCCCTAAAAAGCACTTCAAATTTTTTCAATAGTTGGTCATGATTTAGAAGAGGATCTTGTAAGACCTATTTTACTATAGTGGTTCTTTCAATATTTTCCTTGGCATATGAAACTAAATTGATCACTTCCGCACTATTGTCTTGATTTTCTTGAGTGATTTTTTAATTTGAAGCTTATCATAAAATGTGCCACCTAAGTAGTGAAGTGGTCTTGTGGGACCAGTTGTCCATTTGGCATTAAAACTCCATATATGTCAGCATCTTTTACGAGTACCAAAATTTTGTCAATTGCTTTGTCTATAGTTTGAAGCACACATGAATTTCACCCTCCTATTCTTGAAAGGCCATATTTATGTTCAAAGACCATATTTGAACCATATTAATGCCCACCAAAGGCATGCCTTATAAATGAGGACACCAGTCCTATTTTATTGCTTTGGTGAGTGTGGCTAATGTGGTCTCCAAGTGCAAAAGCTTATTTTAATACTACTTTATTTTTTACCCTAAAGGAATGATTATGCCTTTCACTTCAAAAAATTCAACCAATTGGTTGTATAATGAATTCAATGCTTTCTGAACATCATTTGAAACATTTTTTGGGACTATAACCTTTGTTTGCATTTGTAATGTTTAAATTTTTTATTTCATTCCTTAGGCAACTCTCCTATTTATTTCCCCTATAGCTTCAATTACCGAATCGGGATCCTTTATAAATTCACCCTTTTCGCCTTCCTTGGTCAGGGTCAAAATTTGCTCCTCAATCTAAGATATAGCCATTTTAGAGCCTTGTTTTACCTTTATTCTGGTTACTATCTTCATCGACCCTATAGCCTGTTCAAACCTTATTAAAATTTTAGGTTTGTCCACTATGATGATGCCAAACCTCTGTATTTTTTCTAGTTGATTTTTTTGGATCCATGCTTTACTCTTGAAAGCATAGTAGGGATAGTAGTAAGAGATGGTGGATTTGAAGGTGAGGTAAAAATTTATGTGGTGATGGAAAGGTCAGATGGGGTAAAAGTTGTGGTAGTTGATGGTGCAGTGACCCTAGCTGTAGTAGATGGTCTGGGTGGTGTCAAGAAATAGGTAGGTATGGTGAAGAGATGTGGAAAAGAGGTGACTACTAGATTGGATGTAATAAGATGGGTGAAAACACCTCCAAAAGTTATTATTTTTTCCCCTTATTATCAATTTCAAGTTATAAAATAGTCCTACCAATGATACTAGGAGGCCATAACATGATGGTGATGTAAGAGGATGTAGTGATGGTGAAACGATCCATAGATTAAAATGGCCTAATAAGAGGGACTTGTATATTCAATACCCCTATTATTGTGATTATTTTAGAAGTAATGGAGGTAATAGAAGGCATTGGGAGGGATTATTGTGGTAAAATAGGGGAATCCAAATAGACTGATGTTGTGGCATATGAAGATGTTTTGGGCACAAATACCCCAATGCCTGGAGTAGAGGAAATGGAAATAGTGGTATAAATTTGAAAATTAGATGTAGTGAAACTTGTGGGACTTTGAGCCACATTCAAAAAAATTAGGCTAAAAGCTATTGTGATAGGTGCCTTTTGTTTTGGAGACAAAGCTACAATAATGGGTTGTTGAAATAGGCAATAAGGAGGAGAAAGGGGTGCATCCTTTAGTTCAAGAATGGAAGGAGAAGTGATACCAACATCATGGCAAAGAGTAATAATGGGATCCAAGTGGGTGACTTGAATTTTTTCACGTGAACTAACTCCTGGGCCTTTCCCTTGAGACATTGCAACAATATCTATAATTGGATGAATAATAGGGTGTGGGTGGTAGAGTTACCTAAGGAGGAGTTATTATTGGTGAAGCTAGTGCAGGTAGAAGCCATTGAAATACTTTCCTCCTTCGATTTTCATTCATGGAGGGGACATCTTCTTCTAGATAAGGAGATATAGTTTTTCCTCTATTACACCATACTAATTTTTTTAGTTATTTCTAGTCTTACCCTAGCAACATGCATTCACCTTATGACCTCCCCTTAATCTTGAGGATTGATAAGTAATGATTGTGTGAGGATCATGTTACTATATAACATTAATGTTTCCCCTTAATGGACTTAAGTGCTCTAACACCCTATGATATGGATCCCAATGCCTAACCTCATTAACAATTAAAATAAATGAAGATCTAAGGGATAAAACATTAGTCATTGATGACCATAGTTTTAAACTTGTCCTCCAAAATTGGAGAGGTAGGGGATGTGCCTTTTCTTATTTGGATATTTTGTAAATGCCATACATTGTGGTCATAATCTGGCATATAATTTCTTGTTCAACTAGATTGTCTGGTACACACTTTGGATATTTTAATGGGGCTTCCATTGTGGCATCCACTCTAATGGTTGTGTAATCTAGATAATACCAATAAATAAAAATCTTGACAAGTATCCTTTTAATTTTCTCATATAATCTTGGCGTAGGACTTTCATTGATAACAACATAGACATGTGGGTAATATATATATATATATATATATATATATATATATATATATATATAATATCATTTTGATATTTTGCATGTATCTATGAATATAAAATTTTAATAAGGATCTATAAATTAAAACTCAAAAATCAAAAGTCCATGTGACAATGCCTAGGTAGTCCTAGTGTCACATATTTCATCCACCAAATAAAATAACATGTACAAATTTCCACCTTATTTCACTCTATGAACTTGTTGGGCCAAATTATGGTAAATTATCTCCCTAAGTGTAGGAATATTTCTATCATTGTTAATCATAACAAGCAGAGGCACCCATTTTACTCAAATCTCGTTATGTCATCAAATTCAAATATTATATTCATCAGAGCCATTCCCAATCTAACTCCTTGTCGAAATTATTTTTTAGGGATTAAATTGATATTTTACTTGCACATAAATTTATTGGAGTCTTCTACCCAATCCCTTAGTACCTCTCTTATTTTGATATGTAATTTGTCATCATCGCTCACATCTTTGTGATGCTCAATTTCATCATAGTGTTATCCTATTATAGACCTATGTCCAATGCCTTGAAAATAAATGATATATATGTAAATATGTGGTTGGTTTCAAATGATAAAAAATACTCCATGGTGGTATGTATATTTAATTTGGATTATTATGCAATTGGATTCTCTTGAATTTAGCTGTTTTATGTCTTGAAATCAAATGTTGTGTGAATTAGTCTAGATATTTTTAGTCACTTAAGGGTTTTGAGAATTGGGAGCTTCATGAATTCATTTATCTACTATGGATGTTTTTAAAAATTTAGTCACATCTCAATGACATTAATCATTCAATGATTAGCTTAGTTCATGCTTAATTACATTTAACACCCTCTCTGGCTAGTTCATGTCATTTGAATTATGTTTTTTAAATTAATTTCCTTTTCACAAAAATATGACCTAAACACATGTCTTTTATTCAATTTTTAGTTGGCAATGACCTGTCTAGTTGATTCATTATGAAGTATATAACCTTTTTGATTATCAAGCCGAGTCACTTTTTAAAACACAGATTATTGACTCCAGAAGTGACCAAAATTTCTAAGTGTAACCAAGTCCATTTTATTATGCATGAAAGTATGGGCCAAATAATAGTGTTAGTACCCAAAAGAAGAAGATATTGGCATGTAACAACAAAACCAATCAATGCATGTTCACCCAAATGACATATTAAACAAACATGGAATGCACTAAAATAATATACCTTATGCATGCACCCAAAAATTTAGCCAAGAAAATAGTGGGAGTGACCACATGTCACTATCAAACTTGTCAGTGTTGGTGTGATTTATAGGAACAAATGATAGGAGTTATGATCTATAGTTTGACCTTGATAAGAATGTGAGAAGTGACATCAAATAATGAGATAGTTAATCTCGAGCCAGATAATGCATTGATTACCAAGTTGATCATATCACATAAACTTATGATTGGTGGAAGTTGGGATACCTAAGGACATATATGGCTACTAACCTATAAAAGGAAGATACATGGGAAGGAAAAGAGTCTGGGTTGGAGATAAGGACGTGCTACTATATTTTTAGGAGATAGAGTAGAATAGATCATAATGTTTCTAAGTTATATGAAGCACATTTTAGACCTTGTAATCCACTGTAATCATGTTTATCAAAGTAAAGAACAATGTTGCCAGTATTAATATTGTTATCTCTATTCATTGTTGTAAGAGGTCATTAATAGATTGGAATTATTGTTGTTAGATTTGTACCAATGTCATGCATATTGGAACAAACATATACTTAGATGAATGCTAATATTTTATGTTATTCTTCATTTTACATAGTTTTTTGATGTCATATATTGCTAAGATAGTATAGGGTTCTCCCTTAGCATTCATGAGTGTGTAGGGCAGTGTATTAGATAATTTACTAGTCACCATTACCAATTAACCCTGACCCTTCTCATTTTCCTCTCTTTGTGCCTTGGATAAGCACGTGAGCCCAAACTCATGTGATATATCAGCATGTAAAAAAAGGCTAAGTGTTGGAATGTGTGTGGGTGACCACTAGGCTACCAACACATGCAATTTTTCCACTTGAAGTCTATCATGTCCCTTTTTATTTTATCTATGCTATGTGGCATTATTTTACTTAGTCACATTACCTTGTGAATATGTGAGTGCAAAACTTCATGTCCTTGTGAGATAGTAAAATGATGGTAAGTGTTTCATTCAAATTAAGTCAAAAAATCACAAAGGTACTATACAAATTCCATTGTACTTTATCCTTTGATGGTAAATCCTCATGATGCCATGGAAATATGATATGTGGATTGGTGTAAAGATGTCGAATGGGTTTGTCATAGGCTCTATTTTAGGAAGCTACATGATCATGATGAGTGAAACCCTACCATCGAGTTGAAAAACCATAAACCGTAATAGTTTAGTGAAACTATTTTTCTCAATGTATTTCAAGGATGCTAATGAGTGAAATGTTTTCATGTGGAGTGTTTTGAATGAGTCTCAGACCTAGGAATAGTTGAACTTCATTGAAATTATTTAAAAGTTATGAGGATGCAAATGAATAACACTTGGCATGCCTCAAATGACTTGAGACTTCATGGTGAATAATTTTGAATGTGAATATGAGTGCACATGAGTTGGAGTGATGTAACTAAATAAAAAGTTGGCACATGGATCCCAATGGCACTTGGACATGGAAAATAGTATGTGGAAGCTACAAAGAACCCAAATGTTTGAAAATTTAAAAATGTGATGCATGTCTTGAACCAAACTTGTGAGTTTAAAATACCAATTTTCATGGTAAGATTCTACAAAAATAAGACACATAGCCTAAACTAGTGGTAATTGAGACAAACTCACCATGAAATCTGGAGAGAGAAGCTAAAATTATTAGAGAAGGAGACATATGAAGAGAAAATACCATGGATATACTTGATTTTCCTCTACCTAGAACACATGCTCATGAATTTTACCCACTACTATAAGACATTGACCCAAAAGTAGACCATATCTCAGGCATAAGATACTTTTTAAAACAAGAATGAGAAAAAAGTGAGCTATAATAGATGATTTCTTATCAACCACTCAAATAGTGGTTTCATGACCTATATTAACTTCAATGTTGGGGATGCTTATAATTCCATCAACAGGAGAGGGCCATCCATTCATATAATTAGTATGACATAATGCATGATAATAGGAGCTAGAGGATTGGTGATGGGGATATTGAAGTGACATGAGGAGCCATAAAACAACCTATTATGTAAATTAGTAGAGCAATTTCATTATCCAAATGAATGGGAGGTGACCCTAGATGAAGTTAGAGTTTAAATTCATCTTCAATCAGTACACCATTACAACATGTGCCTGCACTTGCCCTTCAGGTCTTCTATGAAATAGTTTTCTTAACTATCAAGGATAGGAGAGTGATATGAATCATGTTCAAAAGTGTGAACTCATATTGCATGCAAAATGAGTTACATTATTAGAAACATAAAGCAAGCAAATTCACCACAACTTTGTTGGATTGTGCTCACATTTGGTATCAAAAGCTTAATCAAAGCCAAGACACTATGGATAATGACCTTATAAAGGCAAATTTATTGAAAGAATTTGAAATTCTTGAGTTTAAACAATAGATTATTAATGTGTTGAAGGAAATCAAATAAGATCTAATGAATTGTGTCCACACATATGATGCTAGCTCTCCTTTGTTATCCATCTATTGCAACATGCATAATGGTTTTTTTGAGGGTTGATTGCACCCTTTCGACATGCCCTATTGATGAAAATGTTCATTGAACCTCAAGAGGATTTGAAAGAAGCATTAGGATCCTAGGCCATTGGGGGTGTTGATAATGGATCTATCCCCTTAATGGAGGTGCATATCAGCTTAATGGCTTCACAACTTTAGAATTTGATGATGAATAGTACCCATGACACTAAGAGTGGGTTAATGTGCTAATATTATGAGGTTGAAGGGAATAATAAGAACAAATAGCCTATATAGAATGTGAGGGAAATGTTACTCTCCTATGAAATCTACTTAGAGGGTCATGATGTGTACAACTATCTGTTACTTCAACATGTGACCCAAGTAAAAGTATCCCTATATTACAAGATCTATGATGCCTCCACCTATAATAATGAGGGCTACATGGTGATTGATGAGCTTTATAAGGCAATAGATTGAGCACACAATAGAAAATAGTAGGCCCCTTTGATAAAACATATAGTAGATAAGGGAAATAATGAGGACATAGAGGCCATGGAAGATGTTAAGGTGGAAGGTTTATGCCACACACTTGTTACAAGTATGGATCACTAGACCACTACCAGGGAAACTAATCCAAGTATCCTACTTTTAGTTATTGTCAAGGTGACCAAAAGGTCATTATTGTCAAGGTGACCAAAAGGTCAAATAATGACCTTATATATATGATAAGGTCATGCATAAAGAAAGATTTGAAAAGGGTGTTGGCATGATCAAACATGAGTATAACTCAAAATAATGGGTTTTAAAGGCACAACCTAAGAAGAATGCCAACCCAAAGGTGCACATCACAACTCATAGTGGCCTAACTATGCAACCAATCCCACTAAGAAGATTAAAATGGGATATGAGTGAAGAAGACCTAAAGATAAAGTGGCATGCCTATATCCTTCCTTAGAACGCTATCTAGACAACTCATGATGGAAGGAAGTACTACGCAAAACCTTGGACATCATCCAAAATATATAATGTGAGCCTCAACTTGCATGGGACTTAGAGAGTAGGATAAGGTAAGAATGCCAATTTAAATAATGTATGAGAGTGATCTCTCTTTCATTCCAAAGTAATGATCTTAATGCTAAAGAATATACTTGCTAGCTATGTAGGAAACCAACTAATTGAAGTATCTGTGCCAGATCTAGCATGAGGGTATGAGGTAATGATAACCCAGAATGTAGGCTATGCTAGGAATTACCCTTTAATGTAAACTTTAATGGATGGTCAATATATGAAATTCTAGTGAACACAAGTACAAAAGTCAATATTATGACAAGAGATGTTTGGCACAAGATGGGCATCCATACTTTAAGACCCTCACCACACATTTTATTCATGGAAAGCAAAACCCAATATCAACCCATGGGAATCATACCCAATGAGAATTATCAAGATAATGGGCACCAATTTATAAGTATAATTTGAGGTGATAGAGGTCACTAAGGTAGAAAACTACCTAACTTTGCTCAGTAGACTATGGTGTTACGCCAATAATGTAGGCATGCACTTCAAGAAGTGTTATATGAGCTTTGAGAATATAAAAGAGCACATGCTAATTCAATTATCAAATGATCAAGATGCCCCCATGTTTAAAGTGTTGATTTTGAGGATGAAATCAATAACATATATAATGCCATAATGCAAGGTGCAAATAATATAGAATGAGACACAACCTATATTTAACATCATGACTATTGTCTACAATAGTTATGTATAGGAATCTTATGAGGGAATGAGAAGGAAATATGGTAGATCATGGTTAATACCTAGGTCTTCTTAAGCACAAAATGCCTTGAACACCAACATAAATCTCATTTAAAATGCTAAGTAGATCTATATGTTACACACACCTACCACATATAATGCTAAGAGATTAATTCACATTAAAGAATGAAAACATGTTGTGTTGCCAAGATATTATAGCTTCCTAAATGGCACCCCATTTTTACATGACTTAGAGGCATGTTTCCCCAAGGAAAAGGATCACAAAGGTGCCTTGGTATAAACCTTGAAGAGAAATACTACACACTAGTGGGATATAAATAAGCTAAGTCTTCCCACTTTGATAGAAATTAAGAGTGCCATATGCTCTAAGTTTGAGCATAGTAATGATTGAAAAGGGTTACCTACATATTATGGTCTATCTAACTTATGGGAACATATTAATGAATTTGAGGACAAATGGACACATCTCACTCCTTATTTCCTGGTATAATTATGGGTTCATGTTTTCTAAAAAACTTTGAAGACTTGGCCCTTAGCATGGTATATTGTCAATGTTATTTATTAGGAGACTAGTGATTGGATAAATTTGAAGGATAAATTCACCCAAAATTTTCCTTCTCTTTGTTTGATCTGGGGTAATGTATTCACTGCAATGTCCTAAAATATGAAGCTATAATAGAAGAATGGATTAATTAAATGTATAGTGAAAAGTGATTCAACCTGTCTAAGTTGTTTGTTGACTGAGGTAAATATCAACTGTAGTGAAGATGATGAAGTAGTATGGATGGTGTGTAATTAGAAAATTTTAACCAAAAAATAGAAGTTTATGTATAAGGTGAAGAGTTCTAAATGAAATACCCTATTCATTTATGGGTTTAAACTTCTCAGGGAGAATGAGAATTAGTAGACACATAAGTGATAGACACGAGTGATACTGTGAGCCGCTAAATACTGCTAAGGTAAATATCAGTTTAGGGGAAGAACACAAGATAGAAACCATTGGAGACTATTGGTTTTATACAAAATTGATGTGCATCATATAATTGCTTTAGGAATTCTAGGGACTTTTCCTAAGAAGCTATGTAGAAATGAAGGGAGTGCATCCTTATTTTATAAAAATGAAGATCACCTTGGTTGATGCCACACAACCCATGAAGAATTGGCCATACTAGATGAACCCCAACCTTGTCACCAAGGTAAAGATAAATATTGATAACATGTTGGCAACAGGTATGATCTGTTCAATGGAGGAGTCTAAATAGGTGATCCCCATGGTTATTACCAAAAAAAAGGATGGGCACATCTGAATATGTGTCAACTATTGGATCCTCAAGTTTGTGTGTGTTTCATACCCCTTTCCCACCCCCTTCACTAAGGAAATTATTGGAGTAGCAAGCTACAAGGTTTATACCTTCATTAATAGATTTTCATGTTATCACCAAGTGAAAATTGAGGAGGAGGACAAGCCAAATACCACCTTCACAATCGAATGGGGTTTTTTTTTACAACATCATGCCATTTGGCCTAAATAATGCATTTATTATCTTTATGTGCATTTTTATATTAGTCTTCAAGGATTTTTTCCACCATTTTCTATAAGTGTATTTGGATAACTCAATAGTTTTTGGGCTAGTGAAGGATCACCATGACAACCTACAACTCATGTTAGAGTGATGTTGATAATTTCACATTTACCTTAATTTGAAGAAATATATCTTCATGATACATTTTGACACAATACTTTGGAATGTGATTTGTAATGGTGACCTTCTTGTTGACCCTACTAAGATTGCCACCATTCTTTAGTATAAGCACCCACCACTCGGAGATAAGTGTGCATGTTATTAGGGAATATAAACTACTATTGAAAGTTTACTCATCACCATGCCAAGATTATCACACCACTAAAAAAAATTATGTGTAAAAATGAACCATTCATATGGAATGAGGCACAAGAAGAGGCATTTGAGACATTAAAGAATAAACTAGTAAGCACGTCATTATTCAGTTTCTAGATTAGACATCCCCATTTCATGTGCATGTTGATGCATCATGGATAGTAATAGTCACCACTATTGCTTAGTCAGGTGAAAAAATATTTTTTGTCAGATGAAAGAAATATTTACCATCCTATCTACTTCATGATTAAGAATATTATGCTTACCAAGCAAAACTACACCACTACTGAGTACAAGCCCCTTTCCATTGTCTACACACTTTAGAAGTTATGTCAATACTTGTTAGCCAATCCTTTTTATTCTTCACCAATCATGAAGATTTAAATTACTTGGTTAACAAACCAATTATCCATGGGCACAGATGCTGATAGATCATCTTGTTTGAAGAGTTACAAATTTTAGTGGTCATGAAGCTAGGAAATAAAAATTAGGGCCCAAGCCACCTATAATGCCTCAATTATGGTAGGGATGCACACCCTATTAGAGAAGATATGTAATATTCTTATTTGTATAAACTGAAACATGTCTTAGATGACCTATTTGATATTGCTACATTACTAACCTCTGGTGTTGCACCTAAAAATGACTCCACTAAAGAAAGGAATCAATTGGATATCCATTCCACCAACTTATTGGTTTGGAGATATATAAGTTGTGGTTCAATGAAGTCTTATGTTGGTGTATTTTAGAACATTAATGCATAAATGTGTTACATTAGGGGCATAAAGGCATAGTCAATGGACATTTTACCAATCAAGACATTACCTAAGATCTTATTATCTAACCTCTAGTGGCCTACTTTCTTTAAGGATGCAAAGGAGTACACTAAAAAATGTGAAGTGTGTTAAAGGATTAGGAAACCAAATTATTGAGAAGAGATGACCCTGATTCCAATCCTTGTACAAAAACCTTGTGAATAACAACACATGGCAAATGACATGAATGATTACCCAAAATCTCAAAGTCTTCATTCAAACAAAATTAGGTCTATATAACACAAAAACTATTTTACAAGGTTTTCAACACACATTTTGCAAAACCAAGACAATTTACATGTAATTTAGAAAACACAATTTTTTATAGATTTATTCTTTCATAGACTATAAAAAAAATATTAAAAACAAGAAATAATCAACACCTATGAAGTAGGCTATTGATATTACAATTTGTTTGCTTTAGATTCACCACTCTTCAAAAATGAGTAACTTGTACAAATATGCAACCATTATTTCCTCTTTATCTCTAAGCAGAATAAGTTATAAACACTTTTACAATGTAAATCATCTTATTTATATGCTATGAGGGTGTAACCACCTACAAAACCAAATTTTTGGTAAAACAATTCTATTTTATTGTTACTTTTTCATTTACAACTTTAAAAAGTAAAACATAACCTTTTTAAATGATTACAAAAAGTGCAACAGAGAAATAGAAAGTTGGAGAGAGGAAAAGGGACTTTTAGTGGTTATAAAAAAGATAAGTCTTTTTGTTGAGAGGGATCATGCTCAACTAATACAATTATTTTTAACCCCTACCACTTGTTTTTTTGAGTTTTATTTCTTCATTAGGCATTTCATCATGACATACACTACAAGTCTTTTCATGTTTGTTTAAAATAATTCCTCGGGCTTTCCATCATGATTTACATTGCATGGTTTCTAAATATGTATATAGACATTGATGTAATGCATAAATTTTTCTTAGCATCTTCAAGTGATAAATACAAAATAGTTGTCTCCACATCCAAAAAACATGCCTTATCTCATCTATGATTCCCTTTCCATATGAATAATATATCTAATTGAAGCACCATATTGAGCAAACAAGTTTTGAAAGTTTTCCTAATAGGTTCAACTTGTTGAAAGTTGTCATTGATGTCAAAAAGGATAAATAAGGTGAGAATTGTCTTTTATGTCATATGAATAAGTTCATTAATGTCAAAGGAAGTTTGAGGTCAAGTGTTGGTTCACAAGAAGGTGGCTATGGTCATTAGTATGAGGTTGATTATTTGAGCTTATTAGTGTGGACTTGAGTGATCCAATGGAGTGTCTTATGAATCATAGTGAGGTATGGTGAAATGATTGCATAAAGGTATGTGGATTTATTTGAGGTAGTTTAAGTTTCATGTCTTTGGTGAATATCTTCAGAGCTTCATGAGTTTAGGGAGAGATTGTATTCATGTCTTGTGTGTTCAAGAAGGCTAGTTCAGTCTTGGGTAGTGACCTATATGGTTTAAGGAGACTTGGACAAAGGAGAATGATAGGATATGTTTTTTATCCTATATCAAATATATGTAGGTGAGTATTAAGATTTAGAAGGTTTCTTAAAGATCTCAAAGTGGTATAGTGTCTAGTAGGTCTATTTGATAGACTAGTTCTGAAGCATAAACATGGTTTGTAAAGGCATGATGGTAGTGATATGGATGTGTATGATATTAAAGTTATGAAATATAGTGTTAGATCATGTGATAAAGGTGTTGAGTCAGTCACATGACTCTCAGAGTGAGCCAAAGGGGTAATTTCCTCTTTAGTGGTCTTCTCATGGACATAGTCTTAAGACCCTAGGTGGCAGAATGAGGTATCATGATCAGGTTTAGAGGATTGTGAGATCATGTGAGAATGTATTAAGTTTTACATGTTTATTCAAGTATTTTGGTGTATTTTGAGGTCTTGAGTTGAAAAATAAAGCATGAAAATGAGTTTGAAAGTCTTTTGTGTGTGTAGAATGAAGAGATTAAGACCCGAGAAGGATTTTTTGATGCTCATTGGCATGTGAAACCTATACATAGGTTCTTGAGTAGTTCATGATAGTTTGGAAAATGTGCTAGGTGTATTTCATTATCATTGGTTTTATATTTAAATTTCAATCCTTTATGAATGATTGCTAAGAATGAAAACTGGTTTTTAGTGCCTTAAAACCCTAAATTAAATCTGATGGTAGAGATATGGTTCAAAAGTGCTCAGAATGATTTGGAAAGGTTAGTATGATGATTAGATCTTGGATTAAACTCTCTGATTTACCTCCAAGTGGCATTAGTTAAAGAGATAAGAGAGAAAATGATCAACTATAGGCATATTTGTAAAGAAGTCTATGTAGTTCTCAAAATTTACATTGACCAAAAGAAGTGAATGAATGGAGGTTGAAGTTTGATAACTATATTCAATGTTTATGGTGGTTTTTTATTAGGCTCAATAATTCAAATATTTTAAACTGATCATGGAAGTTAACCTATCACTAAAAAGACCTAGTGAGGAAGACAGTGAGAAAAACCCAAGCAGAAGTGAGAATGAGATTAGGGATGTATTATCATGGATTGAGAATGGATATAAATGAATCGGGTTGTTTTTAAATACCTATATTACACATTAATATTTTTTATATGTTTTTATGGTTAGTGGATATGTTGATAATGTTGCTCATGAGTTGACCTCTCTTGTGGAGATAGGACAATGATTAGGTAAGATTGTGAGATTGGTTTGCAAGACCAATGTTGTCACTTGAACATGGTATATATATATATTAGAGTTACCTAATTAAATAATAATATCATAAAAATCCATAAATAGTTCCTATAAGTGTCCACATAAGTGCTAAAAGTCATAATCATCATGACTTATCCTGAGGGTAAAATGGCAGTTCTGAGTAAGCAAGTGGGAGTGATGAGTTGGAGGCTCTATGCACTTAATTGATGCATATAATGAATATTTTGTTGTTTTTAAGGTAATTAATTTTATATTTATACTTTTAATAATCTTTAATATTAGTGAAAATAATTGAAGTGCTAAAGCCAAAGTAAGTAGACTAGTTCAGAATTGATTGTGTATACTAATAAAGAGATTGGTCTGTAAGACCAATATTTGGAATTAGATATTAAAAAAATTATATTTAAGAGTGTTATATAGATTTAAAATAATATATTAAATGTGTAATAAGTGATAGGAATTATTATTTCAAGGATTTAAGCTCAAATAGTCATGACTATGTTTTTGAAGTTTTTGATAGTTCTGAGTAGTCATCTAACAAAGATGAGTTTGAGGTGATTTGCATAGATTTCAAGAGTATAATGCATATGAATATTTTTTTAAGTTATCTTAGGTTAATAATAGTGAATTTTTAGTTATGAAATTTTCTTTTTCAGATGTTGGTGGTCAAATGATCATGACTAGGCTTTGAAGCTAGTTGGCAGTTCTAAGTGGTCATGTTGTAAGAGTGAGTTAGTGGATCTAAGCCATGTGTTACAGTGTATAAAGAACATGGTGATTAATATAAGGTAATTTAAGTTATAAAAATATTATTTAATGGTATGGTTATGTGGAAAAATTTATTTTATACATCAGGTGTTTAAGATAAACTTTCTAGGTGTGTGAAGACCTAGTTGTGAGTAGTGCTAATGATGTGGTCCAAGTAGTGAATTAGAATAAAAATTTCTATGGACATATATTAATGTTATTATGGGTAAATTTTAGGTATTTTTTAAGTTTTTAATCCATGTTTGGAGGCTCAATAAGTTTCAAGAGGGCTAAGTGTAATGTGTTCTTTGAGAAGGACTAATTGCATTAGGTCTCCTTTAGGCCTGATGGTGGTTTTGGTACTTATGAGTGGTGATCGACAAATTTAGTGGATATTTTATGTATGAAACATGTTATTTGACCCATTTTAAGGGTATTAAAAGTGTGTATAGTTTTTTTTCTAACTAAGGTATGTGCAATCAAGAGTCAAGTATAAGAATAAGGCCTAATAGGCCTATTTTCCGTGTGGTGAGGAATGGTTGAATAAATGAATGAGATAGGATATTTGTGAGCTCAAGGAGGTATTTTATAATATAATAAGATGGGAGATAGAATATTATGAACATATAACATATTTTATTCATGTGTATATTAATTTTAGTTGACCTAATAAGCCTAATAAGAGGCATATTGAGTGAGGAAGCCCAAGAGGTAGGTTTGAGAGAGATAGCAGAGTGTAAAATGTAAAATAAGGTGAAAATATTTAGTTGAGTGATAAATGGGTATAAAAATTCGTCATAGGTTCTAGGTGGTTGAGTTGGTGCTGAGTCACCTAGGGGGTTGGTGCCTCCTTGTAAGTTGGTGCTTGCTAAAGGCCTAGTTGAGTTGGTGTTTGACTAGTGAGGGGTTGGTGCCTCACTAAATCTTGATTAATTGATTATAAGAATATATTACAAGATATGTTTCAATGGGTTTTATTCCCCATGAGGTTTTCCTACATATCTCTTGTGTCCATATGTTGTATGCTTATGTGGATGCTTGTTTATACATTGGTTGATGTATGTGTTTGAATGAATACTTCATGAATGATAAGTTAGATTCAATGATTATTTTAAGGGAAATGATTCACCATTAACCCCCTCTCAATAAATATGCTTCCAAAAATTGGTATTAGATTTGGTCCTTTGAGAGAGGCCTAAATAGGCTAAAAGTGATCCTAAGAAGCACAAGCTTGAAGTATGATGATGATAGTCTTTATCATGATTGTAATGATGGTCTACCAAAGAATAATGGTATTAGCAGAGTTGAATGAGAAGAACAAGGATGAAAAGATGAGTCATGATCAACTCATAAACCAAGGTGAGTTGTGTGTTACTATAGGACATAATTCAGATTTGAAAGAATGTCAAAAGTGTTATTTTTCAAGTCAGAAGGATTATGTAGAAGCCAAGTCAAATGCTAAACCTAAGTTGGTAGTCAAGTCTAAAAGGACATTTAAGACATGTTGAGAGAAAGGTATAGGTCCAAGTATCTCATATCTGCTTGATTAATTTTTTGTAGAGGTCATAACATGGATAAAATAGGTTGAGGCATCAAGGTGTCTTGTAGAACTTCATTCTAAGCATTATAAGAAGGTATGTGTAGGTATCTTGGTGAATTAAGTAAGCCTAGGTATATGAGAAGTTATGTTATATTGTATGGACTTAAGATTATAGTGTATAAAATTTAAGAATTATTGTAATATATATATTTGAGGACACTTTTGCATGTATATGAAGCATTGGAGACACTCCTCTATATGCAGGTGTATGAAATTATAATGAAAAAGATTCATATTGAGAAGATAAATGTGGTGCAAATTACAAAGTTGCTGAAGATGGTTGGTCATCAAGTGTTCTTGAGAGAAAGCATCAGATTAAGGGGACCTTTGTGTTATTTTTTGATATGTAGGTCTAAGGTTTAGACAATAGTCTGTTGGAGGTGTGATTAAAAGTGATGGGTTAAAAAATATCTTATGATGAATTGATCAAACCAATCACATTTATGATATTATCTGAATAATTATTAGAGATAAGGGGAGATAATAATGAACAAGTTTATAGTGCCAAGAAGGTACACACATAGAAACATATTAGATACTATTGACAGGACTAAGGACATGATGAATGTTTGAGCAAGAAAGTGATTATGGATATTATCCATCCTTATGCCAACAAATGAGATGGCTTCATGATGTATAAAGGTATGTACATGTCACCTTGTTTGTGTTTGTATGATTGTTGATCATATATACATTAAGGTAACAAGACCCAAAGGAGGAATTCAGATTGATCATGAGTTCCAATAAGGCATATGAGTTATATATTGGTCTGCAAGACCAATGAGATTATAAAGACCATTTGAGGTTTGTTAACAAAGCTGGAAGTGTTGTTGAAAGGTAAGTAGCTATTCTTTATTTCAGACTATTGGTGTGTAGAGGTTTGTTGTTGATATCTATATCTCTATGTTAATAAATTAGTATTAGTTTGAGAGTCGTAATGACTCATTTTGTGAGGTCAAGTTGTGAAGATAAGGGAAGGTTCTTCAGTGGATGTCAAGGTGAGGTATCTCAGTGAGTATTCAAAGTGTTGACAAGTGGTATATGAGATGTTTCTAAGTTCCATATCAAAATTTTTGAATAAGGGAAGTCTATTTAGTTAGTGTCAATGGAAATTTTCTATAGGTTTCTCTTTGACATTAGTGTCAAAGAGGAAGGCTAGTTTTGAGGAAGATTGATCAATTTGAGAGAAGTATTTGTTTGAGATCAAGAGCCTAGTTTATGAAATTGATTTTAGTTGATGTCATGAGTATGATGGCTTAGTGAGTGATCTTGTGATCTGAGTTATTTAAAGGTAGCTTGTTGAGATAGGTCATGTGTTTCATAATTTTTTAATGGATTAGCTTAGGTGGTGGAGTGATAAGAAGGTCTAGGGATCTATTAGTATCTTGTTGGTATGATAAAGAGGGAGAAAGTTTAGTTGTAAAAAATCCTTTGTCAATTATGTCAAAGGGGGAGAAAGTTCTTGATGCTCAAAGTTTTTGTGGGAGAAAGTTATTGATGAAATTGTTTAGTTTGAGAGAGAAGCAACCTATTGAGATTAGTGTAGCTTGAGAATGATTAGTTCATTTATGGTTTGCCATGAATGACAAAGGGGGAGATTGTTGAAAGTTGTCATTGATGTCATGTATTTATATACTATCATTAATGTCAAGAAGGATTAATAAGGTGAGAGTTGTCTTTGATGTCATATGCCTTAGTTCATTGATGTCAAAGGAAGTTTGAGGTCAAGTGTTAGTTCACAATAAGGTGGCTATGGTCATTGGTATGAGGTTGATTGTTTGAGCTTGCTAGTGTGGCTTTGAGTGATCCAATGGAGTGTCTTATGAAACATAATGAGGTATGGTGAAATGAGTGGATACAAGTATGTGGATTTATTTGAGGTAGTTTAAGATTCATGTCTTTGGTGAAGATCTTTAGAACTTCATGATTTTAGAGAGAGAAAAAAAAATTCACGTCTTGTGTGTTTAATAAGGCTAACTCAGTCTTCGGTAATGACCTATATGGTTTAAAGAAACTTGGTTAAAGGAGAATTATGGGAGATGTGGATCCTACCTCAGATTTCTAGAGGTGAGTAGTAATCTTAAGAAGGTGTCTTGAAGATCTCAAAGTGGTATAGTGCCTAGTAGGTCTATTTGATAGACTAGTTCTTAAGCATGGATATGATTTGTAGATGCATGATGGTGGTGATATGGATGTGTATGAGGTTGAAGTTATGAAACATAATGTTATAAAGGTGTTGAGTTAGTCATATGAATCACAAACTTATCCAAAGGGGTAGGTTCTTCTTTAGTGGTCTTCTCATGGACCTAGTCTTAAGACTCTAAGTGGCAGAATGAGGTATCATGACCCGGTTTGGAGGCTTGTGAGATTATGTGAGCATGGATTGAGGTTTGAAATGTTTTTTTAAGTATTTTTTTGTATTTTTAGGTCCTAAATTGAATAATAAATCATGAAAATGAATTTGAAGGTCTTTTGTGTGTGCAAAATGAAGAGATGAAGACCCGAAAAGGATTTTATGATGCTCATTGGCATGTGCAACCTGTACATGGGGTCATAATCAGTTCATGGTAGTATCATAGGTGTCAATTCCTATCATTTATTTTATATTATAAGAGCAATACTTTATGAATGATTGCTAAGAATGGAAACTAGTTTTTAGTGCCTTAAAACCCTAAGTTAAACCAGATGATAAATATATGGTTCAAAAGTGATCAGAATGATTTGGAAAGGTTATTATGATGATTGTATCTTGGATTAAAATATTTTAGTCACCTCTAAATGGCATTGGTTAAAGAGATAAGAGAGAAAATGAGCAGTTATAAGCATATTTATAAAGAAGTCTATGTAGTTCTCAAAAGTTGCATTGACTAGAAGAAGTTAATGAATGGAGGTTTAATTTTGAGACATTTATTTCATGTTAATGGTGGTTTATCAGAAGGATATATAATTAAAATATGATAAACTGGTCATGAAAGTTGACCTATCACTAAAAAGGCCTAGTGAGGAAGACAGTGAGAAAAACCAAGTAGAAGTGAGAATGAGATTAAGGATGTATTGTCATGGATCTAAATGTATGGAGATGTTGTTCAAGACCTGTATTACACATTAATTTTGTTTATATGTTTTGATGGTAAATATATGTGTTAAGAATGTTGCTCATGCGTTGACCTCTCTTATGCAGATAGGATAGTGATTAGGTAAGATTGTGAGATTGGTCTGCAAGACCAATGTTGTCACTTAAACATGGTGTATGCATATAGTTACATAATTATATCATAAGATAATACACATGCATAAATAGTTCCTATAAGTTTCCACATAGGTGCTGAAATTCATAATCATCATGGTTGATCCTCAAGGCAGAATGGCAATTCTATGTAAGTAAGTGGGAGTGATGAATTGGAGGCTATCTAAACTTAGTTGAATCATAAAATAAATATGATGTTGTTTTTTAGGTTATGAATTTTATATTTATTATTTAAATAATATTTAAGATTAGTGAAAGTGATTGAAGTGGTAAAACCAAGTAAGTAGACTGGTTCAAAATTGATTGTGTAAACTAAAGATAAGAGATTGGTATGCAAGACCAATATTTGGCATTGGATATTGAAAAAATTGTACTTAATATATATATATATATATATATATATATATATATATATATATATATATATATATATATTTAAAATAATATATTTAATGTGCTATAAGTGATAGGAAGTATTATTTTAGGGATTGAAGCTTAAATATTAATGACTATGTTTTTGAAATTTTTGGTAGTTTTGAGTAGTCATCTAATGGAGATGAGTTTGAGATGATTTTCCTAGATTTTAAGAGTATAATTAATATGAAGATGTTTTAAAGGTATTTTAGGTTCATATTAATTCATTGGGAGTCATGAAATGTTCCTATATAGATGTTGGTGGTCAAATGATCATGACTGGGTTTTGAAGCTAGTTGGCAGTTCTTAGTGGTCATGTTGCAAGAGTGAGTTAGTGGATTTAAGCCCTCTGTTGTAGTGTATCAAGAACTTGGTGATGAATATGAGTTAATTTAGGTTATATAAATATTATTTAATGGTATGGTTATGTGGAAAAATTGGTTGTATACTTTAGGTGTTTAAGATAAAATTTTTGGGTGTGTGAAGACCTAATTGTGAGTAGTGATAATGATGTGGTCCAAGTAATGAATTAGAATAAAAGGTGCTATGGACCTATATGGATGTTATTATGGGTATATTTTAGGTATGTGTGAAGTATTCATATATTTCTTGAGGAACAATAAGTTTCAAGAGGGCTAATTGTAATTTGTTACTTGAGAAGGGCTAATTACATTAGGTCTCTTTTAGCCCTGATGGTGGTTTTGGTCCTTATAGTGGTGAACGACATAGGTAGTGATTTTTTTATGTATGAAAAGTGTTATTTGAAATTTTTTAAGGGTAATTAAATTATGGATATGTTTTTGGCTGACCAAGGTATGATCATGCGTCAAGTATAAGAATAAGGCCTAATGAGCTATTTTGTGTGTGGTGAGGAATGGTTAAATAAGAAAATGAGATAAGAGATTTGTGCTCAAAGAGGTATTTTAGACAATAATAAGAGGGGAGATAGATTATTTTTAATGTATAATAGAGTTATTTACTATGGATATCAAGGTCAGTTGACCTAATAAGCCTAGTAAGAGGCATATTGAGTAAGGAAGCCTAAGAGGCAAGTTTGAGAGAGATAGAAGAGTGTGAAGAGAAAAAAAAGGTGATCATCATCAATTAAGTGATCAAAAATTATCTAAATGTGATCATAGGTTATAGGTGGATGATTTTTTTATGAGTCACCTAGGGGTTTGGTTCTTCCTTGCAAGTTGGTGCTTGCCAAAGGCCTCATTGAGTTGGTGCTTGACTAGTGAGGGGTTGGTGCTCCTTATGGGGTTGGTGCTTCACTAAATATTGATTCATTATTTATAGGAATGTAGTCAAAGATATGTTTTAGTGGTTTTTATTCCTAATTAGGGTTTACCACATATATTTTGTGTTCATATGTTGTATTCTTATGTGGATGCTTGTTTATACATTGGTTGGTGTATGTGTTTGAATAAATGCTTCATGAATGATAAGTTAAAATGAATGATTGTTTTAAGGGAACTGATTCAACCCCACCCCCATTTATTTATGTGCTTATTATACAACCTCTATAACCTTTTAAACTAGTTATTCAAGGTGTTTAACACCCTATAACCAAAATCTCTTACATCTCATGTTTAAATATTTCTAACTTGGATTCAATTGAATATTCCTTAGCACCTCTTTTTTCTTGAAGAATTATTTACCTGATTTTATCTTCTTCATATTTATCACTTTCCCTCTTATAATTTGAACTTTCATCTTAATAATAAATGAGATTTACTTATGTGTTATATATCTCAAAATCATGTTGAAACTTTTTAGAATCTGCCTACATGTATGCAATAAGAAACCACCTTGTTTGATGTTCCAAAATTATTGACACACAAAGAATATATCTAGGATATCTAATGGATTATTGAGCTCTATTTATTTTTTCAAAACATGCCATCAATCTTAAAAATCAATGGAATATATTATTTCACCTACTAGCATGCAATGAAATGAGGAGTAAATCCTTCAAGAAGGGATTGGATTTGATTATTTATTTCTGATACCATGAATCAATGACCAAAACCAGCTATATCTTGTTGAAAACTACCTTATATTATTTAAGAAGGCTATGCACACTTAATAAATAAGATAAAATAGGGTGGTATACTTGGAGAAAGAGTCTTGTATGCAATTTAAGTTTGCTAACACTGCATCATGGAAGTTGTAACTTGTTAGGCTGCCAAAAATAGCTTCAAAAATTGCCTTTATTCTATTTATAAATCCACATGGATAATTAGGATAAGCTATTTTTGAAGGTTGGATTTGAGTATTATGGGTTTGATAGGATATATTTTCATGTTGTGGGATTTAGAAGGTTTGTTTGCATGAAAATTTAGTTTAACAAAGCTAAAACATGCAATACCACATTTCATTTTATGCCAATACCACATTTTGTGAATCAAAACTACCTTATATTCATTTAAAACCACATATTATGAACTCAAAACTACCTTAATGTATAAGTGCCATGTGGATATGGGAACAAGCCTTCTTTGGAGGTTGGTGGGCTTTGAGGAGTTTTTTTACGTGTAAAAAGGTATTTCCAAACCCATAATATGTAAAATGGCCTCAAGAATGCTGCACAAGCTAATACCACATTTTATTTCTACCAAAAGCACATTTTTTTAATTCAAAATAGTTTTTTAATATGTCAGGTTTTGAAAGAGGCATATTGCTTGGAAAGAGAGTCTTGAGAGTATGAAACATGCAAATATATGCTATAAAGTCTGCTAATAGCAAAAACCACCTTTTATTCCTACTAAGACCACTTTTGAAACACAAAATCACATATTAATGGTGAATACCACATTCTTAGAGTGAAACAAACATGTTGGAGGATCATATGGTTGTTACATAGCTTTAAAAACTATGAGGGAGGTCTGAGAAGTTGTTTATAGGGCTAATAATGATGCCAAAACTCAATATCACATTTTACACTCACAAAAACCACATTTTTCTAGCCAATAGCACATTTTGAGGCTCTTAAAACCATCTTGAGGGATTAATAGAAGATTGACAAACTTAAAGGAAGAATTTGTATGTAAAAAAGGATTTCAAAGGCCGCACTTTGTAAAATGGTGTGATGAAAGCTGCATAAAACTTCATTACCACATTTTATTCTAAAAACCACCTTGTATCAGCCATATACCACAAATTTTTAACTAGTTTGAAATGGATTAGAGAAGGTTCAAATGCCACATGGAAGTTTAAAACACTATTTAGGAGTGTGGTGGACTTGGAAAAATTGATTTACATGTAAAAACAATTTTTGAAGTCCACAATCTGGAAATGAATATAGTAAAGGCTGTATGACTTAATAACTAGACATTGGTAAGGATGAAAATATCATCTATAGGCTTTAGGAAATCATGAAAAGATTTTATGTATCATTTTTTATTTCCTTATTATAAACATTACTAATTCTATTTTGATAGCTTTCTACACTTATTAATAATCTTTTAAAGAGCTATTTTTGCCTCTTCCAATGTCTCGATCTTCTGGATACATTCAAATGATAGACATTGAACATTGAAATATGCTCCTAGACAAACACAAATATCAGTGCCCTTGCTATCAATGACAATGAAGGCAACATCATCCACCTCTGTTTATGATGATAATAGTTTTCTTAATGGCTTTGGAAACATTGCATTTATTCCATTCAAATTTTATTCTTCTCCATCTATTAAATTTTTTTCAAGCAATATATTTTCATATTTTTGAATGTTAACCCATGCGATAGACCAAATCCTCTTATACAAATTGAATCCACCCTATAGTAATAACAATTTCCCCATTATTGAGATGCCTCTTGTTGGTGCTAAATGTTGTATAATATGCATGGGCCCATTCCTATTGATCATATGAAAGAAGATAAGCATCCCCTAAAAGAGTGTTCCAAGATCTCTGAATAGCGTTCAAGTAATCAATGTTGATTCTTGTCGAGAGAGCTCTAAAATTTCAAGAGAAGAAAAATATACATTAACCTGTCTATTGCAAAATGTGAATGAGTCAATTAACATTCCAAAAAGGAAAAGTGGGGTACATATAAATAAAATTAAGGAAACATGAGGCATCCTCTAATTTTATTAATTAAATAATTAAAATTAAATAAAATTGGCCTATGGACCCTTTATAACTAACCTAAGGAAGCTTAAGTACATAGAAAGGCCATACGACCGCGTAGGCAAAACCCAACGGGAAAAAGTACTACACTAACATCCCCAAATATTGTCACCTTTAGATTTGAGAGTCCACTCCATATAGGTATCCTATAAATCACAATTTCTACATAAGACTCTTTACCAACTTCTTTGTCAGACATTGCTTTTGGATTATTCTATGACCAATCGATACAAAATGTATAACTAGTTGCTTCAATGGTATCTACAAACCATTCATCCTCTAACAAGGTGGTTTTATGGTATATTAAACTTATGGAGAATAAATTAATATCCCATGCTATTATAGAGGATACAATGTGATACACATGTCTAGAAGAATAACCACCAGACTTTGTAATTTGAATGATAAATTACATACCCAAAATAAATTATTGCAATCTAAAATGGGTTAACAATGTTTTATCATCTTCAATCACTTTGTAAAAGCCCCGATTATTTGATAAACACATCAAAACCATCTCAATGGGCCTTTTTTCAAACATTTCATGTGTCTTATATGTGTTTTCACATTTTTCATACAAGTTTATTTGGATAATTACAACATACACAAAGATCCACTTTTAATTGTGCATTGATTCATGACACGACTCCTTCACAATACAAATAACTCATTTATATGTTATGAAAATTGATGTAAATAGAGGAATATTAGATTTTAAATTTCCTTTTAAATTTGTAAAAATATGTGCCTATAAATCTTGAGGATAGTTTCACCCTTTCATGTATCACATTGCACAAAAGTAATAAAGGACACTTTTAATGCAACCCTTGATAGTTTCAAGAAATGCCAATTAGAGATATACCTATATGTCAAAAAAATGAATTTTATTCACTTGAAAATAACTCAATGATGATTCCATGAAATAATTTTCAAAGGGATCTCCATAGCCATTGCAAAACCCATCATCTATATTGTTTGTTTGGCCATCTAACAAAGCCTATTTTTCAAAACCCTTGGTATCAACCCTATCACATTGTGTTTGCATCTTGGGGCCTTTTGAAATAAATTAAGCATCATGTATTTATTAAAAATTGTGTAATATATTTGGGTCACCCTTGAGTTCAAATCAATAGTCTATTTGATTGAAATGCACCTTGTACCTGCTTATTTCTTCCAACTTACTTATAATTTCTTCTGCCAATGCACTATATAAGATACAAACATTGATGGTCAAAATTTCAAATGTAGATTAATAATTGTCAATTTTATTATATATTTGATGTCCCATTATGTATTTTTTTTACTTTTTTTGTCTTTGAAACACCTCTAATTTCCTGTAGGAGCATGATTAGGGGTGTTGTTACGAAATGTAAAATTTTAAGACAAAAACTAGATCTAACTATGGGACTGCTTTCCTTAATGGAATGTAGAAGAACTCCAAAATATTTGGTGATTATGTCTTCACTTTTCTGTATATTACTAAAAATCATGTGAGAACACATTTTCATGTCATAATTTGATCGAATGACAACTAGTTTGCCTACCTTAATCATATGATAAATGAAGATGTGATGTCAGGCCAAATCACTTGCTTTAAAATTTATATGTAATATGATTTGACCAACTGAGAACCATTTCACCTATCTCAATCATTTGAGAAATGAACATGCATTGTTTGGCCAAATCCCCTCCTTTGAAATTTTTTCATATGTTCTTGTTCTCTTGAAGAATCTCAATAAAATATTTTCTTGTCAATTTTGACATATGAGGAACAAGATTTCATATCAAAATTTTCATGACTATAAATGCCATTGTCTAAATACACTTTCAAAAATATGGCTTGGAGAACCACTTGGTTACAAAGTTTCAAGACTCTTTTCTACATGTCATTTTAACAATTGAATAAGACTTGTACTATATAACTAACATAAGGTTGGAGATGTCGTTCTCATTTTGATTCAAAGAATATGTTTGATGAAACATATATGTGAACATTTATTCATCAAAAAATAGCTATATTTCTCCCATAAATGTAATCCTTTTGACCATTATAAAGAAATGACTATATTGACCTCCTTATGCAAATAATGTGAGAGTCTATTGATAGTTTATAGGTAGATCAAAAACTACAAGCATATTTAGGTAAAGGACCAACACATGGAGAGGAGGAAATGACAAATAGGTTGTTGAATTTGTTGAAAATAAGGCACACAACAAAAATAAAATGGAAATGGAAAGCAAGCCAAATTGGGAATAAAAAAATATTTACAAGGGAGCAAAGGAAAAAAAATATTGTACAAAATCATTAATTAGCTAGGAAAAGTAACCACATTTTTGAAATAATGGATTTTAATTATGAGGCTCAAACACATTCAACAATAGTGATTAAGCAGGTGGGAAGATTATGAACTTACAATTACTATGCATACTGAGATGGATAGATAGATTAACAATGTCTCTAGGTTTTAAAATGAAATTATTGGAATTTATCCATTACCCAATTCAACATGGTTTATGTGGAATTGGTTCCTGAAAGAGTCAATATATCCATTGGCTAAACCCCACATGACCTCACCTTTGGACCCTATCATGTTCATACATGATCAACAGAGCATTCTTAAGTAGTACTGAACTTCTTCGATGTATTTTTGAATAGTTTTGAATGCATTTGTATTAGATGCATGATAAAAATAAAAAAGAAGTGTGTTATGTGTCTCTTTTTGAGCTGGAACAACAATATGAATATCTTATGGAATGAACTGAGTGCAGACCATGGAAGAGACAAACTCATATTTAAATGAATCATTTCCATCATTTTCATAAATTTCTTCTTCCTTGATATTTTTCATTTCATTTGTAATAAATATTGGGCACCATTCTACTTGTTTCATCTTTACATCTTCTTGAATTTTAACCTTGGCATGAATATGATATTCAGAATGTGTGGGATTGATTTCTTTGGATTCAAATCCTTCAGGGAACTCTTCTATAGTGTGGCATGAAATGGAAGTACCAAGAAAAGTTTCTCTTTTGACTGTTGAATTTTATTTTCTGATATAAGATGGATCTTATTTTTTATAGGAAATTGATTCCATGCTATATTCTTATTGAGAAAAAAAAACATCACATTCTACATTATGATCTCTTTTTGTTTGTGGTTCTATAAATTATTTTTTGGATAACTAATTTTCTCTTAAGACTATAATATTTGATAAATATTTTGAAATAGACAAAACCATTTCTTATTTGCCAAGGGCGAAGCCAAATTCTTCATTTGTTTGTTGATCAATCACTTGTTCTTCTAATTGTTCAATTTCTTCCATGATTGTGAAAATGAAACAATCATACATGACATGAAGCACTTTCTATTATTCTTTATTGAAGTTTTGACATGCTTGATTAGAGATTTGCTTATTGAAGCTCTCTTCTAAATGTTGAGAGTTATTGATCATATTAGGTTCCACCGCTTTTTCATCAATTAAAGTTTTTTTAGCACATTTTGAAACTTTGCTCTTCATCATTCTAGATAGAATCTTTTCATCTTCAATGTCAATAGCTTATTGTTGTGCAACTTATATATCATTCACTTTGTTCCTCATCAAGATGAATTTTATTTTTGGAAGTAGAGAGCCAATGAAAATACAAATTTGATTGTTCAGACTTAGTTGATCAGCCTTATAAATTAGTCTCAACAATTTTATAAATCATGAAACAAACTCTCTCATCTACTCTTCTTCTTAATTTTGGATTTGGAAGAAATCTGACAAGAATGCACACATGTCCACAATTGGTTTAAATCTATTTAGGAACTTGTGATTCAATGAGTCCCACTTCATAATAAATACATCTTCTAGGTGTCAGATCCACTCAGTAGCAGGTCCAATGAGAGTTTTAAAAAAAATCTCATAGAAATATCTTCATGCATAACTCCTAAGATGCTGCAAGATAGTGCAAAAATAAGGATATAATTATCTGCATTTTGAGAGTTTTCTCTAGAAAACTTTGGAAAGCTCTTCCTTGAGCCTGAAAGTAACTCACTGTATTGGGGTAAATCTAATGAACCAAAATGTTTTCCCTATGGGACATGGATAACATTAGGGTTGGGGTGAACCGACACTATTTCTTCAATAATAAAGATGTAGGCCCTTAGTACTTTATCTCAATGGAGTCACCAACCTCCATTCTAATGGAGGTTCCTTGAAATGTTTGATAATCAAGTTTGTAATGCATCTAGATCCCTATCGGAGTCATAAAAAACCATGGGCAAGATTTTATGTCATATTACTTAGATTATTTTTATGACTTGCCCAACTAGATGCAAAATAAACCTTACAATATTAGAGAGACCATGAGTTTAAACATGATTTTCATTTGCATTTGATAGGGGAAGTTCCCTCATATGATGACCATTTTTTTATTTTTTGTAATTTTAATTAAAAATTATGAAAGATAAAAAGAATGGAAAAAGTAGAAATCTAAGAATGGAGAGAGAATAAAAATAAATGATATGAGAATGGGAATCCTACAATGAAGTAAACACAGAAAACCACTTAGATTACCCAGATTAATGGAATGAGTTGGAAAACTCAATAATGGAAACTTGTATCCACATAAAATGTGAGAAAGACATACTTCAAATAGGGAAATGAAGACATCACCATATACATTTTAAGACACTAAGTTCTATGAAATGCCTTTTTATTTCAGGATGGAAATGAATGCAACGTTTTTGTTTCTTCCTTTCAAGTAGGGTTTAGTTTAGCATCAAATAGTACAGGTTGGAATATTCATTTTAGTATTGTGAATAACAACACAAGGAAAATGACATGAATTATTACCCAAAATCTCAAAGTCTTCATTAAAACCAAATTAGGTGTATATAGCACAAAGTCTATTTTATAGGGTTTTCAACACAAAGTTTACAAAATTAAGAGAGTTTACACGTAACCTAGAAAACATGGATTTTTATAAATGTATTCATTTGTAAAGTTTAAAACATATATTAAAAACAAGAAATAATCAGCACCTGTGAAACAATCTATTCAACTTATAGTTTTTTGCTTTGGATTCACCACACTCTTAAAAAATAAACAACTTATACAAAGATGTAGACATTATTTCTTCTTGAAGTCTGAGCAAAATAAGTTTTGAACCCTTTTACAATATAAATCATCATATTTATAAGATATGAGGGTGTAACCACCTTGTAATCACTCAATAAACATATACATAACCATCTTTTTGATATATATTTTTATTTTACTATTAATTTTTCATTTACAACTTAAAAAAGTAAAACATAACCTTTTTAAGTGATTACAAAAAGTGCAACATAGAAATATAAATTTGGAGAGAGAAAAAGTGAATTTTAGTGGTTATCAAGAAGAAGACAAGTATTTTTGCTGAGAGGGATCCTACTCAACCGTTGCAACTAGATTTGACTCCTCCCACATATTTTGTAGAGTTTTTCTTCATCAGACATTCCATCTTGACATAATTGCAAGTCTTTTCTTATTTGTTTACAATAATTCCTTGGGTTTTGAATCCTAATTTACATTACATGGTTTCTAAATATGTATACACCCATTTATGAAATGTATGATTTTTTCTTAGCATCTTCAAGGGACAAGCCCAAAATAATTGTGTCCACATCCAAAAAACATGCCTTCTCTCATCTAAGATTCCCCTGTCATATGAATAATATCTCCAATTCAAGAACTATTAACCACCAAATTACACCCTTAGGAGATGATTGTTTAGACCTATATAAGTTTGGGGTAACATGGGATTAGTCTAAGGCTATGGGTGACCTATGGATGGACTAAACCTCTAGTTTTGGGGCTAGCTCCCTTGGTGCATCAATTGTCAATCAATCCTAAGCTTACCCACTTTGAAATTGAAAAGGGATAGAAGGGGAAACATAAAAAGAAACCTATGCTATTGGAGGTGATGCACCGATATGTTGGCTTCTCTACTTAATATTTCACAACACTTATGAACATATAAAAGGGATGAATTATAATACACTTTCCCTAAAATACCCCTAAGCATAAATGCTTCACATGGAGGCTATGCTAGATGAGTACAACTTGGGGGAGATGAATGAGAGGTCTTAATCAAGACATTTCCAATCAGATTCCATTATAAGGCACAATCACCAACACCTTCACATACCATGTGACCTACATAGAGTAATCTATTAGCATCTAGGTGAGGCAAGGACTTTTAAAGGGAGAAAACTTACCACTTATGCAAATCAAACAAGCATATAACACACTAAATACTAGCATGAAAAATTTGAATTAGTCATTGCATTAGTTTAGAAGGGTAAAAGATATAAATTTGGGTAGAACTTCTTCATACCCAGTAGAGGGATGAGTACAATGGCCTTAGAGCCTCAATTTATAGAACATGAGTAAGAGAGAGAAGAGAATGTGGCATGGAGAAGGCATGGAGAGGTCATGAATGACCATCATTCAATCAATGAATAGTTACAAGCAGTCCCACAACTCCTCCCATGCATTGCCTTAGTGGTGAGTGGTATTCAATGAGCCTTTTGGGTGTTGAGATTGAGTGGTGGAGGCTATTTCAGTCTTGGTTGACCTCATCCAAGGCATGAGCATTCCACTTGATCAACCACCTCTTCCCTTTGATAGTTACAAAGGTGGTGTTGATATTTTTGTCTCAAAAATATCATTACATCTGATACCCTAAGGGAGACCCCCTTTATTTTTTAGAAAATCCCTTAAAACTAGTAAAAACCCATGTTTCCCTTTTTCACTATGAAATCCAAAACTCTGAATGCATTTTGCACGTTTGAAAATGTTTAAAGTGCTTACTAGGTTCTAGATCCTGCAAAGCAATCACCTTCCAACATGGTGTAATTTAGAACTCAACATGCATTTTACAAATTACAAAATGTACGATGGGCTCTGTATCCCATAAAGCATCTAAACTTATGGAATATGGAACTCAATAAGAACTTTGCATGTTTACAAATGTGAAAAATTCATGGTGGTATCTAAATATTGTAAAACATAATATCCCCTTCTACAAAATCTAGAACCCAAAGTGCACTTTGCATGTTTATAAATGCGCAAAGTGCTCATTGAGTTCCACCTTCCACCAAACTAAGTCATTCATTTCCCATGGACTTGGAACCTACTCTAAAAATCTCTTAGCTCTACCACCAGTGACCATAACTTCATTAATTATATGTTTGTTCTATATAAACTAAGCAAATTTGGGGATTTGATTATCATTTATTTATTTTAATAAGTGTGTTTGTTGAGCTCTAACAATGACTTACACCATGCCATCAACCCTCAAGCCACATGTCAAAAAATTACCTAAAAATTTGTGTCCTGATTGTTAAATATATTCCACATCATTTTTACCTATTATACAGTGCTTTCCTTGTGTTTTTTGCCATTGTTCCTTTAATTTGAAGCTTTGTGAAGAGATTCATGTTTCCTATAAAGTTTTTCAAGTTGAATTTTCTTTGAGTTAGATGGTTAGGGTTTTCATTTGATTTGTCATTTAAATCCATTATAGGATTGAGTTATGTGTTTCTCAAAGTCACAACTTAGGGAATGGTCTAGGTATTTCTAGGGTTTCCTAGGGTTTTTATTTTCTAAAAATGTTTAATTACCCAAAAAACCCTTAGCCAATTCTTCAAAGATTTTGCAATCAAAATCTAGGATTTTATTAGGCCAAGAAGAATATTCCCTAATATATACCACTTTCAAAAATAAGATAATATTCCTTTCATATACCTCCAAGGTCCCTACAGACATTGGACTTGAATCAAGCACCCTAGACCCCCATCGGTTTTAACATTACTCTAAACACTTTTGATCCTCATGAGCTTCTACATGTTTACAAAAAGTGGCCCTACCCTAGACACCTCTCATCCCCATATAAGTTTAAATTGTTTGAAACACCTTTCATCTCCATGGAAATTCCACCTTCTTCAAGCACCTCCTAGTTCCACAAAACTTTATCCTACTAAGATCATGTCCCATCTCTGCTAGAGGATATAACTACTTTAAACACCTACAAATTCTGCTAACTTTAAAATTTGGTTTCTCATAAGCAATAACCTTAGTTTTAATGTCTCATAAGGATATGAAGTTAAAATCCAAAGGCCCCAGAGTGACTCCCAATTTGAAGTCTAATGTTGTAGAGATAACAACTACTAATTTAGGTTACATTGACCTAGGAGATTTTTAGGCTTGGATAGGTGCAGATTTCAAGAATGATTGGGTTCAAAGTATTTATGACTCTGGCCTTCCAAAAGCTACAAAATTCCCAATGTTAGTTCAGATCCCTGAGTTGGTGCTTATAATGACCCAACACTATGATTCAGATAGAAGAGAGGTCTACAATGAGAAAGGGGAAAATATTTGGAATCTATAACCTAATTTTATCAGCTCAGTATTTGTAATACAAAAATTTGAGATTTACCTAGATATAACTTCATAGACATCCACACAGTTCTTCAAAGATAATCTAGATGGGTGCCAAAAGATAATCAACAAATAGTGGCTCAAATACCCCAAGCATTCCTCCACCAGGTTACCAAAGACCATGTATAGGCCTAATTTCATTGATGAAGTAGGAGACATCATCATTTTGTTGCACATGGTCAATGGTAATCCTGATGTTAAGTGTTATCAAGAGTGGATGTACCAGTATATCTGAGTCATCTAAAAAAAAACAATACATTCATTGGGCCCAGTTAATAAGTGATTCCCTCCACAAGTAATTGTTTGAGGTGCATACAACTAGTAAATTCTACATGAACTCCTATATTACCTATGTTCTAGCCAAAGGGAGATTGTTCCCAAGCCTCAACATAGTTTTAGAGGAAATAAATAGAGTCTATAAATACTACCTTGACCTCATATTGGATGCTAATAGGCAAAACTTCATACGAGTAAATGATGTTATCATCTATTGCATCATTATCATGTTTGACAAAAAACTTGGGATAACAAGGTTCTTAAAAGTAGTGGTGGATGTAATCAACAAATGGGGTTTATACTTCATATAATTCCATACCTTTTCCTACATCAGGGTAGCTAGATTCAATGGCTATCCCTACACACTCCATAGATATGTTAGTGACAAATGGGCACTAATGGAGTTGGTTAGATAGCTTGTATAGACACACAAACTCCTCTCTAACAGGCACAAGGTGGGGATACATTTCATAATTTATAATGGTGGATACACATGCCAATCCCTCCTTAAAGCCAAGTGTGTTGAGGTTGAAATGTGCCAAATGACACTAAAAACTTTAGAATCTAGACCTTATTTTGATGTCTATGGCAAAATCACCAGCACATTGGCACTTGTTACATATGCTTATGTGCCATACTATGAGGATTATTAGGATTATTATGATGATGAGGAAGTAGTCAAAATGAGGGATTATTCTAGGATGTCCCTTCAACAAATCAAAGATTATAATCTATCACCAATTCCAGATTACCTAGTAGATGATGATGCTAGAGTGGACCCGATCTATTATATGCAAGTCATCACATAACCTTTTCCACCAGTGAGGTGATCAAATCTAGAGTCTTTGTCTCTATTTGACATAAAAACCCATGTAATTAATAAAACTATCAATTGGCTAAGGAGTAAGGGAGTTCATATGAAAAGAAAAACAATTGGGGTAAGAGAAAAGCTTTTAAATCTTAAGGTTGAGGGGATCAATTTATCAAAAGAGGGTCCAAGAGAATCATCTGAGGAGCCTGAAAAGAAGAAGAAGAAGACTAAGGTAAAGAAAGGGGAATCTAGCAAAGAGGGAAAAGCTATAGAGAAACTAATAGATATTTCACCTAAAGTTACAATAGTGACAAAAGCTTCTACATCTTTTATTCCCATGACTATTATCATAATAACCCCCATCTTTGTTGTTCACCCCCTCCCACTTATATAGTTATAGAGGCTTCAACACCTCCTCTTCCTATTTATACTCATCCAACACCTTAGGTTTTAACACCTCTAGTGTCAACTCCACCTCTTGTCTCCACTCCCCTTACATCTATAGTTTCCACTTCACTTTCCATTCTGACCATAATAAGCCAAACACAAGCAACACAATTGAGTCAAGTGGACACTTAGGATCCCTCACCAGTGAAATCTCAATTTTCCACTGCACTTTACCTTCCTCCAATTTCACCTTCCCCTTTCATTCCATTCCCTCTTTCCATTCCATTTATAATCCCTTCCATTTCATCCCCATTTATTTCCAACACTACCCAATAGTACAAAGCCATGGACTCAGTCATCCTAACTTCAGTCTTGCAGGCTACCCCAATTCCTAAGGTAAGTACTATTTCAATTTCATCTCCACTCACTTTCCTCACATCACCAACCATGAGTGGTCCCACACATCTCATTGATTCATTTAAAGCTTTAGATTCCACTCTTCTTCCTATTCCCAATTCACAATCCCTGTGTCTATCCCATCATCCACACCTCCAATAGACATGATTACTTCCATTGCCTCCACCTCTTCCACTTTCACTATTTACACAACACCTTTAATAGAGAATGGAGTAACAAAGGTGCTTGATACAAGTGTAGATTTGCAATCAAATGATGGGAGTAAACTTTCACAGGCACCTCATAAGCAACCAATAACAACACCTACTTAAGAGTCTAGAATGATCATAGTGTCTACTAGTGTAGCTACATCAGCTATTGATTCTTTGGTGATAGTGTCAAAACAACAAGAGGTTTCCCTTAGTTGGCTAGCCCAATCAATTATAAAGAAGAGGAAACAAATGGTTGATCCTAGCACTTTAGACTTTGGTCTCTTAGAAGTCAAGAAGAAGTCCAAACCAAATCCTAGGACTCTCTCCAAGATACTCAATGATGACAAGAGAGAAAGTTATGTTAAAATTGTGGTTCCCCCACTAGATAAATCAAAAGAAAATCTTGCGGTGAGAGATTACCAAATCTCCAAAATTCACCTTGAATGATTAACAAGAGAAGGGTTGAAACATGATGTGCAATCTGACATCAACTCTCTCTTCAAAAGGATTGATCATGATAAGGCCACTAAGGATGGATTAAAGAGAAAGGTGGATAAACTTACAAATGCATTAAACCAATTTACACATCATATTAAATCATCACAATAACCATAGGTAGTGCAACCAATCAGTTAGTTTTTAAATCAAGCTTTCATTGATTCGATCTAAAAAATACCTCATATGGAAAGGGATACAAAAGAATGGCTGGAGGAAATAATTACTAAGGGAAATAAGGTCATTAAAACAATGATGAACCACTATTAAATAATAAAGAGAGAATGAATACCTTAAAAGATCAGATCAATAAATATTAAAGAGAGATTCAGACTTTGAACTTGTATTATCCCAAATTAATAGCTATAAAATCAATTGATATGGATACCTTCATTGCCAAGAAGATACTGTAAAATGATGTTGATCATGAATAACTACACAAGGCTGCTCAATTTTAGATAAGAGTACTAACAAAATCTACTCACCAAGCCAAGATGGCACATGACAAGGTGATTGATATATTATACGATATTGATGGGATGATAAACATAATGTCATGCCAAATATTAGATAATGTAAATAATCTCCTTCAGGTGGAAGAGGTCCACAAGAAGATTGTGCAACCTCTAATATCTAATCTTGTGGGCTAGATCCAAAATAAATACAAGAAAGTTTCAAAGCTTTTGATGCATATGTTGAAAAACTACAAGCCAAGAATGACAAGAAAGCTGAAGAGATTCTAGATATTGATTAATTTTTCTCTGTTGAATATTTTCAAATGTTATAGTGTCATTTTTAAAAAAAAATATATTTGCAAAATTTTAGCTATTTTTATAACTCTTTTTGAGAAACAGAAAACATATTTTACACTTTATATTTTTTGATAATGTGAAAGTTGTAAAAAGTGTGGTTGTAAATTACACTTTCCATTATGACAAGTACAAATTACTAAAAGTGTAAAATCATGAATTAAAAATTGCAAAGTTCATTTCGACAAAGTGATATGACTTAAAGTTGTAAAAGTCTCACTTATGTTTTGCAAGTTACGGCTTGCATGAAAAGTAACTTGGATTTATTCAAATTTATCTTTTATTTTGAAAAGTCAAGTTCTATTTGGGCATCACCCATTTTGCATGAAGAGTTAATTTCAACTACTGAAGATGAAGAAGTGTTGCATGAAGATCTTCCAGTTCCAATCATGCCATGCCATGCCATTTTACACTAAGGATCATGCCTAGCTCTTGCATGCCATTTTCTAACCATTCTACAAGTCTAAGATGCCAGATATAGAAGAACTTGCCTCTTTTGTCATTAAAATTCTAGATCTGCATGGTTTATCTTACTGGGCATTCAAGTTTCGACAATTACATCTCATTTATGAGATATTTTGTATAAAAATGTGTAGACCCCATGGCCCAATCCATATTTTTGCTATTAGAGGATATAATTTTTGCATTTTGATTATATTTTCTACAAACGGTAACCTTTGGGACAAAAATAAATTGAAGATTTGCCTTTCTTGTCTAAGAAATATCTATGTATGCCAGTTATTTGAGTATTTGTGGAAGTTTTGTTTCTTATTTCAGTCACAAGAGATTCATTTTTGGTAATTTTGCCTTTCTTAAAATATTTTTTGATTAAAATAAAGAACTCTTTTCCCTTTTGTGAGAATAACTAAATATTGCCTTTGGTTTCTCATTTGTATGAGTTTGTGTTGAACCCATTTCAATATAATTCTATATTCCATTGCATTCATCAAGAAAGCATTAAGACCCCTTAAGATATTTGGTGCAATCACTATTTTAAGTTTTATAAAGTTTTATTCTTTCCCTTTTCCCCATAAAAATTTTAGTTTAGGAGAAAAAGACACTAAAAGAGTGGAATTTTCATAGAATTGGTATCTTATGAGTTGCATCAGATATAGTGAAAGGAAGCTAACCTTTTTTGGAGGTTAACCTCAACTCACCATAGTCACACAACTGAGAGGTTTTCCCATTATATCATTAGGTGTTGCACAATGAGTTATTCCACATCAAAGAATGAGTGCAAGACTTATGTGATAATAGTTTTTGGCATGCTTGATGGGATCCAAAATATATAAATTAATTGGTGCTATTCTTGGAAAACATTAAATTAGACTCAAATGCATTCTAAAATTACTTGGAGACTTCATGATTTATGGTTTCAAGATTTCAAGGGTTATGCATGCCAAGCTGACAAATGAGATCAACTACAAAAGGTAAGAAAGCTATTTTTTTGGAATTTTCATTTTCACTTAAAAGGAGATAATCAGCTATACCTTGTTATAAATTATATTTTTCAAGTTTATTTGCATCTCCTGCAAGTAATCTTATTCCCATCAGTTTTATTCCTCCTACAATGGCCATAAATTTTTTAGCCTTCAATGGGGCCAACCCTCTCCAATTGGCCCAATATGATGATATACCAACCTCAACCTTAAAAATCCTACCATATTTTAATGGTAAAACCTCCACTACTCCCATGGAGCACATACAAGATATTACCAATTTATGCACTATCCATAATGTGGTATAAGAAAATGTTGCAATTAGGATCTTAGTCTTCTCCTTCAAGGGCAAAGCTTTGTAGTGGTACAGAGGTCTTTCTCCTAACTCCATCCAAGTTTGGGATGATTTAAGGGCCACACTATATGCCCAATTTTAAGATAAGAGTGACCACCTTTCATTGGTTGAACAATTAACCACCATTCAATGGGCTCCTCATGAGCTCACCACTGATTTCAATTTCCACCTTCAGAAGACATGGAATAGAATTCCAATACTAGTCAAGCCAACTGTAGATAATCTTTTCCTGTATTACTTAAGAGCCCTAAATAGTGATATAGCTATCATGATTCAATCTATGGGTGACACCACACTCCCTAACACTTATGAAATTACAATAATGGTAGAGAATTATTTAATTCAAGTCAAAAAAATTTCCCCAAGACCACCAATGCCTCTATTTCCATAAATAGCTCTTACACCACCTGCACTTACCCCAATTCCCACTATGAGCAAGGCACCAACTTTGACCTCCACTCCAATGGATGAATTTCATGAGGTCAAAGCACTACTTAAGAGTTTTGGCAATGAGTTAGTAGCTATGAAGAAGCAACAATCTCAAAATTATAAACCTTATCAATAGGCTAACCCAACTTATCATCCCAATAAACAACCATATCAGGGAGATAGGCAAAAATACCAAGGTAATCAACAACTGTAAGGTTAAAATTCACAACCAATACCCCCAAATATCTATGCCTTACTTGCATCAAGTACTTCCAAAGCCATTGTACCTATTCAAAACAACTTGGTTCAATACTATGAGTGGTGTTATCCAGCTTGTAGCCACATAATCAGATTACTTACCCCAATGGTGTCATCAGTCAAGATTCCACTTTTGAATAAGCAGACACACAAGAACCTACTCAAGGAAAAGCTACTCTTCTAAATTGACAAGAAGAAGACTTTTGTGGAGTAAATCAAGAGGAGGCATTTTTCAATGGTGAAGGTTTAGTGGAAAAAAATACACAATAAAATAAAAGAGTGATCAAGAGTGATCAACCCCCACCACTGAACAAGCTTCAACTTCCAATGTTGTACCAGAACCTGTAAAGAATAACATAGTACAAAGGCCACCCTTTATACCCACTAGTCAGCCCAAAGCAAAAGTACCTACTCCAAATCTTGTGAAAAAAGACACAACTCCAACAAAGACACAACCAAAGGTTGGTAGTATCCCTTTCATCATTATTGAGCAAATAAAAAATACTAATTTAAATGTCACTATGTGGGATGCACTATCTATATCAGCACAAAGAGATCTATTATAGGAGGCCTTAAATAATTTTTAAATAACAGATAAGGCTCCAACGAAGGGGCCTAATACTGAAACAAATTTATGTCAACCATAAACTAGAACTAATATGGATAAAATTGGTAAGCCTCCTCCTTTCTATCTCTCATTAATATTTGGGAAGCATCTAGTTCATAATTTCATGGTAGATTCAGGGGCTAGTAGTTTCATTATGCCCAAAAAGATAGTTGATGCTCTTGGCATAAAATCTACACCTATGAATAAAGGAGTGGTTTAGTTGGATGGAACTGCTATTCAAATAGTAAGAATAATAAAATATTTAAATCTCACTATCCATGCTTGTCCTAGTTTATCAATTTCCCAGGATATATTAGTTATTAATCTTCCCCCTTATTTTGCCATTTGCCTTTCACATATTTTACCATAAAAATGAGAGGGTATTTGTCTTCAGATTGGTCTCACATGTTTCTTATAATGAGGTATGGGACAAGAGTAACAATAAGAGCTAAACCAATAGCTAAGGATCATATTGAACCATACACCCTTCCTCCGATGAACATGATCTACATATTATAAGATCAAGAGGAAGAAGCTAACCATGAGGATGTAACCACCACAGAAGATATTCCAAATATTCTCTTAGATGAATAGAGATAAACCTTCCAGTTTGATCCTTATGACCATGTAGAAGAAAAAACCTTCTAGTTTGATCCTTGTGACCATATAAAAGAAATTGGGCTAGGTACATATTGCATAAATGAGAATGATGCAATCATTCCCAATATCTTAAAACCAACTAAAGATCTTTAGGATGTATGGAGATTATTTTTTGATGGTTTGAGAAGCATAAATCAAGCAAGTGCAGGTGTTGTCTTGGTCTCTCCCTAAAAGGAGAGTTATTTTTATTCTTTCAGACTTCAGTTTAGTTGTACTAATAATGTAGTTAAATATGAAGCCTTAATTTGAGGACTATAAAGAGCCAAAGAAATAAAGATAGAATCCTTGTAGATATTTGGTGATAGTGAACCAATCATTTACCAAGTAAAATCTATAAGCGTGACTAAAAACAACTTATTGAGATCTTATAAACATAGGGTATGGGACCTATTTGAAGATTTCATTGCTCTGAATATTCAGGAAGTACCAAGATCATAGAATAAAGATGCTGATCATATGGCCTCAGTGGGATCCTAATATAACTTGCCTAAAGAGATAAGTAAATAAAATAGCCAACATGTAAAATTGGTAGTAAGACCATCTGTTCCTGACAATGTCACTAATTGGTGAGTCTTTGATAATGACCAACAAATTACAAAATTCTTGAGGGAAGAAGTTGAATTCTATGATATGAACTAGCCTAAGATCCAATATCAATATGAGGATCAAATCATCTAGCTAAAGACAAATAAGATACCTATGGGTCTTATTACGTTGGATAACATCTTCAATTCAGATGATAAGTTGAAAGGTGGGAAAAAGAATATTTCAGTCAATAAAGAGGACTATGAGCTAGTGGTCATCTCATAAGGTAAAACCTTGAAGCTAGGGAAGGTATGTAATGAATCTAAAAAATAAAATTTTATTTAATTGTGCCAAAAATTTGATGATAATTTTGTTTGGAGCTATTATGATTTAAGAGGGTTCAACCCTAGTTTAGCCCAACATATAATTGAGTTGGATCCAAACACTAAGCCCATCAAACGAAAGTAGAGGTCCATTAATATGAAGATCAAACCCATAATGAAAAGTGAGCTTTTTGAATTAATAAAATCTAATATAATTTTTCCCATCAAGAACTCATCTTGGGTTTCCAATCTGCTCCCTATTAGAAAGAAAAATAGTGAAAACAAGCTATGTGTAGATTTTAGAGACCTGAATAAAGAAGCCCTAAAGGATCACTATCCTCTCCTACCTACATAGAAAATTTTACAAATTGTAGTAGGATTTGAAAGGTTTTCCCTTTTAGATGGTTATTGTGGCTATAACCAAATCTTGGTACAAGAGTCAGACCAGTACAAAACTACCTTCACCACAAAATGGGGCATGTATGCATACAAAAAGATGCCTTTTGGTTTGACCAATGCTAAAGAAACATTTCAAAGAGCCATGGATATGACATTCAAAGGGATGATAAATGAAATGATCTTGGTATATTTGGATGATATCACCATCTACTCAAGGCATGCTAAAGCACATCTGTACCACCTTAGATTTTTTTTGAAAGGTGCAAAGAATATGGGGTTTCCTTAAACCCAAAGAAGTTAATTTTTGTGGTCCATGAAGGGAAGCTATTGGGGCATATCATGTCAAAGGAAGGTCTTGTGATAGACCTAGAAAGAGTTAGTGTTATATCTGCAATGGCACTACCAAGCCAAAAGAAAGGACTTTAAAGTTTCCTTGGGAAGGTTAATTTTGTGAGAAGATTTGTCCTAAATTTTTCCTCCCTAGTAAAACCCCTCACTACAATACTCAAGAAGGGTACCATTTTCAATTGGACACAATATGGAAGAGATAGTTTGTATGCCATCAAACAAGATATCTCTCAGGATCCTACTCTAGTCAACCCAAATTATGAGAAAGATTTCATCCTTTATGCATTCAAAGGTGAAGAAAGCATCTCAACCAATCTGACTCAGCACAATCAAGAACAATTGGAACAACCAATATCTTTCTTCAAAAAATCCTTGAAAGGATATGAGGATAATTATAGTTTTGTGGAGAAGTAGGTATATGTTGTGATCAAGGATCTTAAAAAAATTAGGCATATGTTCTCTAATAATAAAATTCATCTAATGGTAAGTCACCCAAATGTGAAAGAGTTCTTGAGCAGTTGAGAGATAAGCAAGCAAGATGGATTACCAAGGTCATGGAGTATGATGTTGACATAAAAGTTACCAAGCTAGTAAGAGGAAAAGGTTTGTGTGAATAACTAGCTTCTACTTTTAAAACTACTAAACCAACACTTGAATTAGTATATGCCCAAAATGTGTCTCAGTCAGTGAACCTACTTACTTTAAATAATTGGACCCAAGACATGACCAACTTCCTATAGACCGATGAGTATCCATATGATCTTCAGTGGTCTAAGAAAAGGTATTATAGACTCCAATCTATTCTTTATGTCCTTGTTGATGGAGTAATATTTAGAAAGGATATGAATAGAGTTATGTTAAGATGTATTGAGCATGATCAAGTTCCTAAGGTACTTCAAGAATTCCATGATGGCCCATCAAGAGGGTATTTCTCTACAAGGACCATGACCATCAAGATATTGTGAGGAGGCTATTATTGGCCTAAATTATTCAAAGATGCCTACCAATGGATAAGGAACTATGAAAAGTTCACCTACTTCACCAACAAGTAAAAGTTAACAACCTTTCCTTTTAGGCCCATTCAAGTAGATCAACCATTTCCCAATGGGGACTAGACTTTATAGGCATGATCAATCCACCATCAAGTACATAGCATAAATGGGTCCTCATAACAACAGACTATTTCACATGATGGACCAAAGTAATTGCACTAAAAGATGTTATAGAAGCATCAATTCTAGATTTTATGGACAATATAGTTTCAATATTCGATATACCCCATACCATTATCTCTGATAATGATAAAGCTTTCATTGGAACATAGGTCAGTGAATGGGTCATTAATCATAATGTATATATGAGCACTTATTCTAATTATTATCCTTAGGTAAATGGTTTGGTTGAGACAACTAACAAGAACCTTATCAAAATTATCAAGAGGATAATAAAAGATAACCAAAGATCTTGGCATACAAATTGAAATCTACACTTTGGGCTGATAGGATCACCCCTAAGAGAGCCATATGCAATTCACCTTTCATGTTGGTATATGGAAGAGAGGCTCGAGTCCCACTATCAATCAAGCTACCATCTTTAGAGCTCAATCACCAATTGGACTTGATCGATAATGATGCAATGATGGTAAGATTGGCTAAGCTCATGAAACTCAAAGAAATCAAGAACTAAATAATGAAGGTCTTGGAAGCTAATCAGGCCCAACCAATAAGACTTTTGATAAAAAACATTTAAAAGAAAATTTAATGAAGGAGATATGGAATATAGATAGGGCTAAATTGGGAAAACATACCAAATTTGATGTAATATGGAGCAGTCCATAGATTATTACTTAGTGCAAAGGAGCCAATGCATTTCAGCTCTCTAAGAAGAATTTCCTATCCCAGTCAATGAGATATACCTCAAAGCTTGATTTTGAGGTAGGAAATCATTCTGATAATTTTAGATTTTGTATATAGTTAGGTTAGTTGTGTATTTTAATAGGTGCTTATGCACAAGTAAATTCATTAGGAGTTTTAATTTCCTTAGGTGGTATTATTTTTCCTTGTTTTGTTTGTCTGTGTTTTTCTTGTTTTGTCGTGTCTAGGTAACTTCTAGTCCATTTGTACCTAAGTTAAAGTTTGTAAAATCCATAATTGACTCCATGCCCAATGTTTATAAGGTTACTGGGTTGAAAATGATTAGCAGGAAATCACCCTATAGAGGTCACCAAAAAAGTTGATTTTTTTTGTCTCAAAAACATCATTACATTTGATACCCTAAGGGAGACCCCCTTTGTTTTTAAATAAATCCCTTGAAAACACCAAAAACCCATCTTTCCCTTTTGCACTACAGAATTTGGAACTCTAGATGCATTTTTCACATTTACAAACATACAAAGTGTTTACCAGGTTCAAGATCCCACAAAGCAATCCCCTTCCAACATGATATAATCTAGAACTCAGTATGTATTTTGTAAGTTGTAAATGTGAAAAATTCATAACGGGATATGCATCCCATAAAAAATCCAAATCGATGGAATCCAAAACTCGACAAGCACTTTGCACATTTTCAAACATGCAAAATGCATGGCAAGATTTGGATCCCACAAAACATAAATCCCCCACTTCTATAGAATCCAGAACTTGAAGTGCACTTTACACATTTACAAATGTGCAAATTACTCATTAAATTTTTCCATCTACCAAACCAAGCCATTCATTTACCATAGACTTGGGACCTAATCCAAGCAGTTCCTAGCTCTACCACCAACCACCATAACCACATTCATTATAGGGATTTTATATAAAAATTAAGCAAATTTGGGGATTTGATTATCATTTGTTTAGTTTTCTAAGTGTGTTTTTTGAGCTCTAACAATGACCTACACAATGCCATTGACCTTCAAGCCACATGTCAGGCAAGTACCTAAAACTTTGTGCATGACTGTTAAATGTATTCCACATCATTTTTACCTATTACACAATACTTTCCTCATGTTTTCTACCATTGTTCCTTCAATTTGAAGCTTTTTAAAGAGATTTATTTTTCTTGTAAAGTTTTCCAAGTTGAATTTTCTTTGAGATAGTTGGTTAGGGTTTTCGTTTGTGTTGTCATTTAAATCAATTAGAGGATTAAATTGTGTGTTTCTTAAAGTCATAACTTAGGAATGGCCTAGGGCTTTCTAGGGTTTCCTAGGGTTTTTATGTTTGAAAAACATTTGATTACCCAACAAACCCTTAGCTAGTTCTTCAAAGATTTCATAATCAAAATCTAGGTTTTCATCTAGCCAAGAAGAATATTCCAAAACATATACCACTTTCAAAAATCATAGAATATTCCTTACATATACCTCTAAGGTCCCTATGGACATTAGACTTAAATCAAGCACCCTAGACCCCTACAAGTTTTAACATTGTTTCAAACACTTTTGACCCTCATGAGCTTCTATGTCTTTGTAGAAAGTGGACCTGTCCCAGACACCTCTCATCCCCACAAAAGTTTACATTGTTCGGAACATCTTCCATCTCCATGTAACTTCCACCTTCCTCAAGCACCTCTTAGTTTGATGGAACTTAACTTGCTCAAAGCATGTCCCATCTCTGTTGAAAGATATAACTGCTTTAAACACCTACAGATCCTACTAACTTTCATAGTTGGTTTCTCATAAGCAATAACCATAGTTTTTATGTCTCTTAAGGAAATTAAGTTCAAATCAAAAGGCACCGAAGTGATTCCCAATTTGGAGTCTAATGTTGTAGAGATAAAAAATATTGATTTAGGTCACATTAACCTAGGATATTTCTGGGCTTGGATAGGTACAAATTTTAAGAATGATTGGGTCTAGAGTATTTATGACTTTGGCCTTCCACAAGATACAAGCTTCCCACTATCAGTTTATATCCCTGAGTTCATGCTTAAAATGGCCCAACACTATGATCCTGATAGAAGAGAGGTCTACAATGAGAAAGGGGAATTTTTTTTGATTCTATACCCTAATTTTATTAGCTCAGTATTTGTAATCCTAGAATTTGAGAATTAACTAAATATAAATTCACAAACATCCACATAGTTCTTTGAAGATAATTGAGATGGGTGCCAAAATATAATCAACAAATAGTGGTTCAAATCCCCCAAGCAGTCCTCTACCAAGTTACCAAATACCATTTATAGGCTTGATTTCATTGATGAAGTAGGAGACATCATCATTTTGTTGCATAGGGTCATTGATAATCTTGATGCTAAGTGTTTTCAAGAGTGGATGTACTAATATATCTAGGTCATCTAAAAAAATAAACAATACATTTATTAGGCCCAATTAATAAGTGATTCCCTCCACAAGTGATTGTTGTAGGTGCATACAATTGGTAAATTCTACATGAACTCCTATATTATCTACATTTTGGCCAAAAGGAGATTGTTCCTAGTCCTCAACACAGTTCCAGAGGAAATAAATAGAGTATATAACTACTACCTTGACCTCACATTAGAGGCTAGTAGGCATCACTTCAGATGAGTAAATGATGATTTCATCTATTGTATCATTATCATGTTTGATAAAGAATTTGGGAGAACAAGGTTCTAAAAAATAGTAGTGGATGAAATCAGCAAATAGGGCTCTTCATATAGTTCCCTACCTTTTCCTACATCAGAGTAGTCAGATTCAATTACTATCCCTACACACTCCCTAGATATGTTAGTGACAAATGGGCACTAATGAAGTTGGTCAGGAAGTTTGTAGAGACACATAAGCTCCTCTCTAATAGGCATAAGGCAAGGATACATTTCCCAATTTCTATTGGCTGATACACATGCCAATCCTTCCTTAAGGCCAAGTGTGTTGAGGCTAAAATGTGCCAGACGACACTAAAAACTTTAGAATCTAGACCTTATTTTGATGTATATATAAAAATCACCAACACATTGGCATTTACTACATATGCTCATGTGCCATACTATGAGGATTATTGAGAAGATTGTAACGATGACAAAGTAGTCAAAATGAAGGATTATTCTAGGATGTCCCTTCAACAAATCAAAGATTATGATCTAGAACCAGTTCTAGATGACCTAGTAAATGATGATGTTGGAGTGGACCTAATATATTATACATAAGTCATCACACAACCTCTTCCACCAGTGAGGTGGTCAGCTCCAGAGTCTTTATCTCTATTTGATAGAATGACCCACATAATTAACAAAACAATCAATTGGCTAAGGAGTAAGGTAGTCCAAATCATAATAGAAATAATTGGGGTAAGAGAAAAGATTTTAAAGATTAAGGCTAAGGGGATCACTCCATAAGAAGAGGGTCTAGGATAATCATCATAGGAGCCTAAAAATAAGAAGAAGAAGAATAAAAATACTAGGGCAAAGAAATGGTAATCCAATAGAGAGGGAAAAGCTATAGAGCAACCAATAGATCTTTCACCTAAAGATACAACATTAGAAGATTCTATAGATTTTATTCCCATGACTGTCATCATAACAACCCCCATTTTTATTGTTCACCCCCTCCCACTTATATAGTTCCAGAGGCTTCAACACCTCCTCCTCCTGTTTCTACTCTTCCAACACCTTAGGTTTTAACACCTCCAGTGTCAAATTGGCCTCTTGTATCCACTCCCATTACATCTATAGTTTTCACTTCACCTTCCATTTCCACCATAATAATCCAAGTGAAACCAACACAATTGAGTTAGGTGGACACTCAAGGTCCCCCATCAATGAAATCTCAAGTTTCCACCCCACTTTCTATTCCTCCAATTTCACTTTCCCATTTCATTCCATTCACTCTTTTCATTCCATTTATAATCCCTTCCATTTCATCCCCATTAATTACAACACTACCTAACAATATAAATCCATTGACTCAGTCATCCTAACTTCAATCCTGTAGGCTACCCCAACTCCTGAGGTAAGTACTATTTCACTCTCATCTCCACTCACTTTCTTCACATCACCAACCCTGAGTGGTCTTACACATCTCATTGATTAATTTAACACTTTGGCTTCCGCTCTTCCCCCTGTTCCCAAATTCACAATATTTGTGTATATTACATCGTCCACACCTCCAATAGACATGATTGCTTCCATTACCTTTGCCGTTTCCACTTCCACTATTTCCACAACACCTTTAGTAGAGAGTGGAGGAACACAAATGCTTGATGCAAGTGTAGATTTGAAATCAAATGATGGGATTAAAATTTCACAAGTACCTTTTGAGAAACCATTGAAAACATCTACCTAGTAGTCTACATTGGTCATAGTGTTTGCTAGTACAACTACATCAGCTACTGATTCTTTGGTGACAATGTCAAAATAATAAGAGGCTACCCCTAGTTGGATAGCCCAATTAGTGGGAAAGAAGAGGAAATAAATGGTTGATCCTAGCACTTTGGACTTTGGTCTCTTAGATGTCAAGAAGAAGTCCAAACCAACTCCTAGGACCCTCTCTAAGATATTAAATGATGACAAGGGAGAAAGGTATGCTAAAATTGTAGTTACCCCACCAGATAAATCAAAAGAAAATCTTGTGGTGGGAGATTACCAAATTTCCAAAATTCACCTTGGATGACCGATAAGAGAGGGGATAAAACATGATGTGCAATCTAGAAATCAACTCTCTTTGAAAGGATTTGTCATGACAAGGACACCAAGGATGAATTGAAGATAAAGGTGGATCAACTTATAGATGCATTAAACCAATTTACACAGTGCAGTGAATCACCATAATAACCACATGCAGTACAACTAATCAGTTAGTTTTTGGATCAAGCTTTATTTGATTTGGTCTGAGAAATGGATCATATGGGAAGGGATAAAGAATAATGGTCAGAGGAACTAATTACTATGGGCAATAGGGTCATTGTAGTAATGATGGACAACTATGAAATGATTAGAGAGAGAAAAAATACCTTGAAAGATCATGTTGATAAATACTAAGGAGAGGTTTAGACTTTAAACTTGTATTACCCCAAATTAATAGCTATAAAATCAATTGATATGGACACCCTCATTGAAAATAAGATACTATATAATGATGTTGAGCATGAGGAACTACACAAGGCTATTCAATTTCAGATAAGGGTACTAATAAAATTTTCTCAACAAACCAATGTGGCACATGACAAGGCAATTAAAGTATTGTATGGCATTGATGGGATGATGAACAAAATGTCATGACAAATAATATATAATGTAAATAATCTCCTTCAAGTGGAAGAGATCTAAAATAACTTCAAGGAAATAGTTGAGAAATAATCTACAAAGGACATAGTCTTTATCCTGAGTTCTATCCACCATTTTCTCAAGTATGAAAGAGAAATTGATAAGATGAGAGTGGAAATGCAAGGAATAAAGATTTTCATGAAATAATTATACAACATTCAAGTAGATTGTATAGTCTCTAATATCTACTATTGTGGGCCAGATCTAGAATGAATACATGAAATTTTCAAAGCTTTTGACGTATATGTTGAAAAACTGCAGGCCAAGAATGACAAGAAGGCTGAAGAGATTTTGGATATTGATTAATTTCTCTTTGTTGAATATTTTCAAATATTGTAGTGTCATTTGTAAAAAAATATTATATTTGAAAAAGTGTAGTTATTTTTATAACTCTTTTTGAGAAAGAGAAAACAAATTTTACACTTTATATTTTTTGATAATGTGAAAGTTGTAAAAAACATGGTTGCAAATTACACTTTCCATTCTAACAAGTATAAATTTCTAAAAGTGTAAAATCATGAATTTCAAATTGCAAAGTTCATTTCAAAAGAGTGATATGACTTAAAGTTGTAAAAGTCTCACTTGTGGTTTTCAAGTTAGGGGTTTGCATGAAAATTAACTTAGATTTATTCAAAGTTATATTTTATTTTGAAAAGTCAAGTTCTATTTGGGCGTCACCCATTTTGCATGAAGAGTTATTTTCAACTGTTGAAGATGAAGAAGCATTGCATGCAGATCTTCCAGTTCCAATCATGCCATGTCACGCCAGTCTATGCCAAGAATCACTCCCAAATCTTGCATGACAATTTCTAACCATTCTACAAGTCCAAGATGCTAGATATATAAGAACTCACCTCTTTTTACATGGAGATTCCAGATCTGCATGGTTTCTCTTATTGGGAATTCAAGTTTTGACAACTACATCTCATATATGAGATATTTTGTATAAAAATGGGTAGACCTCATGGCCCAATCCATATTTTTTCTGTTATAGGATATAATTTTTGCATTTTGATTGTATTTTATACAAGTTGTAACCTTTGAGATAGAAATAAATTGAAGATTTGCCTTTCTTGTCTGAGAAATATCTGTGTATGCTAGTTATTTGAGTATTTGTGGAAGTTTTGTTTCTTATTTTAGACACAAGAGATTCATTTGTGCTATTTTTTCCTTTCTTAAAATATTGTTTGATTAAACTAAATAACTATTTTCCCTTTTGTGAGAATAACTAAATATTGCCTCTAGTTTCTCATTTATATGAGTTTGTGTTGAACCCATTTCAATATAATTCTATATTCCATTGTGTTCACCAAGAAAGCATTAAGACCCCCTAGGATATCTGGTGCAATCACTATTTTAAGTTTCATAAAGTCTTATTCTTTACCTTTTCCCGATAAAAATTTTAGTTTAGGAGAAAAAGACACTAAAAGAGTGGAATTTCCATAGAACTGGTATCTTATGAGTTGCATCAGATATAATGAAAGGAAGCCAACCTTATTTGGAGGTTAACCTTAACTCACCATAGTTCCAAAGCTTAAAGTTTTTCTCATTGTATCATTAGGTGTTTCACAATGATTTATTCCACATCAAATAATGAGTGCAAGACTTATGTGATAACATGGGGTATCATGGTCTAGTTGGCCTTCATGGATCATTAAACAACCTACCTTCTCCTTGTGCATGTTGACTAGGTCTAAACCCACCTAATCCTCAATAATGGACATGAATTATGCATTATTTATTCAATGTATAAGTTATAAGAGTGTTCATGGCCCTCCACGCTAATAAACATATTCCTTAGCTGATGAAGTAGGCCTATTAGGCAACTAGGCCTAGTCACTTAGTGCTTGTTGGTTGGATGAACATGAGACCTACATAATAACCTTCATGTATGGATGATTAAGCATGCTTGAGTCCTATACAATCCTATCACACTATAACATGTGCCTTTTTAATAGTGCATATCTACAACTCTTGTTCCCTTAGGTGACTATGTCACCTCTCACTAGCATTTATGGAATGGCTATTTAGTGAAGGTTTGTAGGATAAATTATAAGATTAAATTAGAATAATTTTTGATCTAAAAAGGTGAAACATGCTTCATACTATCCTCATTAATGATCTGTAGTGGCTCAACATGCTCAGAACCTTACTTTCTACCCAAAACCCTAAAAAAATATAGTTTCTAATGAATCTATAAAGGTGTCCATACAAATTACTATCATGAGTGGGACCTAATTAGATTAAATAATGTGTTTAAACTATCTCCAAATATAATTCATGGAATTTGAGTGCATTTGTCTCAAGTTTTCCTCCATTGGGTTATTAGTACTAGTTTAGGCAAGTTTAAAAATACTTGACCTCTTAATGATTGTTCATAATGCTAAGGGATTGAACTTCAAAAAAAATCCAAGAACATGGAGTATAAAACCCTCAACTTTTCCTAGTAGTTGAGAACCCCATGTATTTTCTCCGTATAGTTCCAACGTGGAAAAAGTGCCTCTCGAGCTCAAAACCCTATATTCTAGGAGGTCAATGGAGAGAAAAAGGGTGCAAAGGAGCAAAATGTGTCTAGTTTGAATTGTAACACTTCATAGGATTCTTTGAAAACCCACAAAACATGTTCAAATGTTTTTAATTTCCTTCTCTCCTCCTTAAATCCTTTTCAACCCCATTAGCTCTTGCTTACGGTTTGTAGGCTTCATGGCCTATGTAGCCCTAATATCCTAGTTTAGCATCTACATTCCTCAAATTGAGGATATTATCTTAAAGAAAAACCTTTTCATGTATTTCAATTCCTTATATAATTATTTCAACCCTCAAACACCCCCCAAACATGCATAAGTCTTCAATTTTTATGCACGGTCCTACACATGTTAGTTTAAGCCTAATATGCCTAATTAGGCCATTACGCTCTCTCTTGCCTATCTCAAAGGACTAAAGAATTAAATGAAAGATAAGTAATATTAATAAACAAGTTGATATAATTTTTATTCAATCTTATACTTCACCTCCCTACATGGTATCTCACACTTTCACTCTTCTACTCATGACGATGCCTATAGGTGCTCAAATGAGGTCTATTTGAATGAAAACTAAAGGCATTCTCCTCATTTTTTATCACATTGAGACCTATATGATCCATGAAAATCATGATTTATAGGGTCCCATTACCTTCATAGACCTTATAAATCTCTTTAGTCCATATTCCATCAAATTTTTTCTAACTCTACAATCATAGTCCTATTTTTTCATGATTGGCATGTGGAAAGCAGTTCATGATCTTGACTGTGTGAGTGTGGATGATTTATTATTGGATACATCTAGTATTTTGGTGATATTGACCAATATTTGTAAGTATATATCCCCATATTATAGTTTTTACTCATAAAAACCCTGACCTTCTCACATATTTACTTACAGGCTTGTGGCTATCTTCCCAGGCCTACTAGGCCTAGTCAGACCTTCTGCCCCTTAGGTTGTCTTTAACCTCTTTAGTGAAACTATATGAGGGTGAATTAGCATTAAGGTTTAAATTAATGTGTCTCAAAATTATTTAACCTCATACCTCTTCAAGGACTCACTCAACTCTGCCATAAGCCTATAGGTACTCTTGGCCTTAAGACTGTAGATTATCCAAACAAACTTCCTTGGGTTGGCTTTAGTTTCTTTAGTGAAAATATCTCATCCACATGAAGAGTCTCTTGAGATAAATGGGGTAGGTTAAAAATATTATATTTATCTTAAATCCCTCTTCTAATATCTAAGATACCTATATCTCCTTAATGTACACGTACAAGCCTATAGATGATGAATTCTTTAGCCTTATATCATTCAAAGAGGTCTAGTGATAGTGTTGCCCTCTATAAGGGTTAGTGATTATTGAAAGGTTATTAATACTTGGATTTTATTTATTATTACCTATAACCTCATGAAATATATCACTATACTTTATACAACCTTGGAAACATTGTTTTGGAAACCTTTAGGTAGGTGTGCAAATTCATGATTTGGTTTAGACTACTTGACTACATGTGGAATTATGGGTGATCACCACCCTACGAGGTTTTTTTTGTCCAATTAATCATTAAAAATATGTTTATGTAGAGCCTCAAGGAGGTTTTAAATAGTTTTGAGACCTCACCAATACTCTATAATTATTAGAGACTATGAAGTATCAAGAACCCCAATGTTATCAACTTGTAGATTGATCTAAAGAATGTTTGTTGTCTTCTAATGGTTCACACATGTGAAGTGAGCCTTAATTATGGTGTAGGAATATTTTTAATATTTATGATAAGTCACCCAACTCTTTTTTCCTCTTTCATCATGCTCAAAAATGAAGAAAATGAAGCAAACTGGAACCCTGCCTGGATGGATGAGACACTATGAGTCCTTCACCTTCTTAGTGATTGTTTATAAAAGAGAAAAAGGAAATTTGAGAAATAATTCCAAAAAATGGAAGATAATTAGGGTACCCTCATTTTAAAAAAATCTTAGGTCTTCATTTTCTCTCTCTTATCCATACTTTTCACAAACCTAACTTGATCTTTTGAGCTACCAAGGAGCTCAACGGAATAAGGGATTAATTTTTGATATTTTTTGACTTGAAACTCCCTAAAAAAAATGGTTCTAGGATTGGGAGATATAAATTAATCTTTGTGTGTTTCTGGACATGATTTTTCTCTGACAAACCTATATGCACCACCTAAAAATCTCCACTTTTTGCCATGAAAACTATCCATTCTGACTAAAAACTGATGGAGATGATATGTCAGGTGCCTTTGAAGCTTGGAAATGTCTGTATAGACATGTAGTGATATGTACATATTTTATTTCTAATATAAACTCATTCTTTTCTCATAGAACCTTATTTAGACATTATAAAATGGGTAATAAAGCATTGCAAAGAGGGGTGTAATATTAGAAATGAATATTTCCACCCCTTTTGGCACTTAAATAGACTAAAGGGGGAGTAATATTACTTGGAAACCACTTTAAATGTTTCAACATGACCCGTTTAGACCACTTAACCCCCTTTGACCCATTTGACCATGCAAGAAATGACTATATAACCATAAGGCCAAGAATAACACTTACCTTAATTTCATCAAAACAACCCTCAACAAAACAACATGGGTTGAAATTTGGCCTAGGAGGCCAAATTTTCAACATTATTATCGACTCAAGGGTTGACCAACCTACTGGTCAAGAGAACCAACTATCTCTCTTGTGATAGTCATGACTCAAACTGAGATGATCTATCTATTTAGACTAATAATCAGATCAAAAAAATAATAAACCTTCAAGGACTATAAAAACCTCCCACACACAAAGACACCAAAAGAAAACAACAACATAAACACCTAAGAAAGCAACAATACAAGACACTTGGATTGACAACACTTATTGAAAACCAAGAAAATAAGAAAATGACTGACTATGTATAATTAAACTGAACAAACCTTACTCCTCCTGGATCAAAGGGGAAACTTTTTGGATCATCATGTCCCCATGAGATTGGATTGCCATATGCTGAGTGGAGTGTAATCATGTACTTCTTATGGAGTGAGAACCTCCACTCATGTGCTAAGATGTTGATGTAATAGTAGTCTCCTTGGGCAATAATCATACCTTCTTGTTTCATTACCTTGTGTATGGGTTGGCTATGTGAACCAAGGATAAATTCATATTCATCCCAAATCTAGTTGTTTGGTATAAACAACACCATATTTTACCCATCAATAGAATCCCCTTGGTTAGACATGTCCACTTGAAGCAAACCATTATGTTTTAGAACTCTAACATGTTGACCAACTGATATATCAAAAATATCAGGGACCATTAGGCCTTCCTTTTAAAGCATATGATTGGGTTCATCAAATACTCCATCTTTCATTGCAACCTAAATCTCAAACTACTTTATAGGCTCAAGGGATATTTATTCAGGCTCCAAACCAACCATTTTGATCACTTAAATACCCTTAATTAAATGATTATATGATGCAATTTGATCAAGTACCTCTCTTTCATACTCCTTGATCATGTCCAAGTGGGACTACCTAGTGTTATTAGGACCTTAGATATACTCGTGAGACTTAATAGACCAACTACCATAATGTTCTCCTTAGGACCCTCCTTGAGCTCTTCACCATGCTCATTGGCCAAGTTGACAATGTTAGCATTTCTCTTGATGAGGTGGACATGTATCATCTAAAATTGAACAAAAGGTTTATAGGTCTTCCCAAAAAGTAATCTCTTCATGACTAGCCAAAAAAATATGGACCTCACTACCACTCTTACCATTTCCTTGTGGGGTAGCATGTTGATCAAGTGACTCTAATTATTCAACAAGGTCATGACAAGGCTCGTGTTATAATGCATCATGATCATAAAAATCACTTAAATTACTCTTGGATTTGAAAATGGGTTCATAAGGTATATCTTCATCACTATCTCTTAGAGGATAAGTTGCTTGTGTGTCATTAACCTCAAGTTCATGCCATTATGACTGCTTCACATCATCAAACTTCCCTTCATGCTCAAACTTTGATTTTTTGGGATGAATGAGAGAGCCAATAGTGGTCTCCTCATGATGGGTGCTTGAAGTATAATTTTTAAGGTGTTATTGGGAGCCACTTGAAACTATAACATAGTCAAGCTCTTAAAAGACTTCTACCTTATCAATATTCTCTACCAAGTTTCCTCTCACATCTGAATGCTCCCATTCAACCTTCAATGCAACTTGCTTCTCTTTAAAATTATGTGTATCTTTATTGTCATGAATGACTATAGTATGAAGGATTGATAGAGAAATTGAAACACTTAAAAGATTTCTTGAGCTAGTCTCTATGCACTCTTATTCATTCTGATGCTCTTCATCTGCTCTCTAAACCATAGGTCCTCCCTCAAATAGGGATATGGTGGGAGAGAAAGAATGTATAACTAGTGTATTTTGGACATAAGGCTCTATAATATATTATTGAGTGAGTTTGGAGGGTGAAGGGGCACTCTCCCAACTTGTGAACTCTCTAAGCTTGGTACTCATAACTTCCCTCTCTCTTTGAATTTCTAAGCAATCATGGACAACTTGATATTGAGGAAAAGGTCAGTGTTTTGAAAGCTTGGGAACCTCTTTATCATATTTTTTGCAAGCTTCCTCTCTTTTTGGTTTGGGTTTGGCATGGGAGTATCATTCTAAGGATATTGACATGGAGCAATAGGAGGTGGGTTGCATTGAGATTGTTTCTCCTTCAAGGCCAATATCTCAATAGCAATTATTTGACTCATGTTTTTCAACTCTTCCAACTCACTTGAGAAAATAGGTGTAGCTTGAAAGGGTGGTTAGGGAGGGAAGGAGGGATAGTAATTCTAATGGGAAGCTTACCAAGGAGATTGATAGGGGGTACCATAAGGCTGGTATGAGCCATCATATTGTTGATAAGGTTTATTATAGGGTTGATAGGGATCATATTTAGGTTGGTGTGGTGGGACATAGGGATGATAAGGAAATGTAGGATATATATCTCCTTCACAACCATTCATTAATAATCATGAGTCAACAAAGAACAAAATAAACCATGAATAGATTCAACTTATTCTTACCCTTAGATGAAGACCTTCTGATGACCTTTGGGATGAAATTTTGAGTGCTAGTCTACTCCTTCAATACTTGTAGCTATTTGAGATCACTAAGTGATGATGGAATGTGATCCAAGCTTCTTGAATCTAGTCCTACCAGGTGTGCCAAAACTATTAACCACCAAACTACACCCTTAGGAGAATATTGTTTAGACCTTTCCAGGTTTGGGGTAACATGGGATTAGTCTAAGGCTATGGGTGACTTGTGGATGGACTAAAATTCTAATTTTTTTTGTTTAAATCCTAAGCTTACCTACTTTAATAGTGAAAAGGGATAGAATGGGAAACATGAAAATAAACCTATGATATTGGAGGTGATTCACCAATATGTTGTCTCCTCTACTTGATCTTTCACAACACTTATGAACATACAAAATGGATGACTACTAATACACTTTCCCCAAAAGACCCCTAAGCATTAGTTATTCACACAGAGGCTATGCTAGATGAATAAAATGTGGGGGAGATGAATGGGAGGTTTGATTCAAGACAATACTAATCACATTCTATTCCAAGGCACAGCCATCAACACCTTCACATACCATGTAACCTACATAGAATACTCTATTAACATCTAGGTGAGGCAAGGATGTACAAAAGGAGAAAAAATATCACTTAAACAAATAAAACAAGCATATAACACACTAAATACTATCATGGAGATGATGAATCAGTCCTTACATTAGTTCAAAAGGTTACGAGATACAAATTTGGGAAAAAAAATTTCATACCTAGTAGAAGGATGAGTATAATAGCCTTAGAGCCTCAATTTATAGAACATGATCAAGAGAGAGGATAATGTGGTGTGGAGAAGGCATGGAGAGATCATTAATGCACATAATTTACTTAATGAGTAGTTGCAAACAGTCCCATAACTCCTCCCATGCATTGCATTAGTGGCGAGTGGTAATCAATGAGCCTTTTGGACATTGAGATGGAGTGGTGGAGGCTAATTAAATCCTAGTTAACCTCATCCAAGGTATGATCATGCCACTTGATCAACCACCTCTTCCATATAATAATTAAAAATGTAGCATCATGGTCTAGTTGGCCTTCATGGATCATTAAGCAACCTACCTTCCCCTTGTGCATATTGACTAGGACTAAAAATACCTATTCCTTCATAATGGACATGAAGTCTACATGATTTATTTAATGTATTAGTTACAATGGTATTCATCATCCTCTATTTACTCACCCAATATCCCTCCATGCCAAGGAACATCTTCCTTAGCTGATCAAGTAGGCTTATTAGGCATCTAGGCCTAGTCACTTGGTGCTTATTTCTTGGATGGTGATGAGACTTCAATAAGACCCTTCATGTATGGATGATTGATCATGTTTGATTCCTAGACAAGCCTATAACACCATGACATGTGCCTTTCCAATAATGCATACCTACAACTCTTGTTCCCTTAGGTGACTAGGTCACCTCTCACTAGCATTTATAGACTGGATCTTTAGTGCAAGTTTTTAGGAGAATTTCTAGGATGAACTGAGAGTATTTTTTAATCTAAAAAGGTGAAATGAACTTCAAACTATCCTCCTCAATGGTCTACATTATCTCAACATGCTCAAAACCCTATTTTATTCCCAAAACCATGTAAAAGTACAATTTATGATGAATCCATATAGGTGTCCATATAAAATACTATCATGAGTAGAACCTCCTTAAAGTGCATAATATGTTGAAACTATCTCTCAATACAAGTTAGGGCATTTGAGTGCATTTGTCTCAAGTTTTCCTCCATCGGGTCATTAAGACTTGTTTAGGTAAGATCAAACATGTTTGACCTCTTAACGATTATTCATATCCCTAAGGGCTTGAACTAAAAAATAAATAAAAATAACATGGAGTATACAACCCTCCTCAAATTTTCCCACATCCTTGGACTAATCCCATGTTACCCCAAACTAGGAAAGGTCTAAATAATCTTCTCCTAAGGGTGTAGTTTGGTGGTTAACAATCACCACATTGAGCAAACAAATTTTGAATACTTTCCTAATAAGTGAAACATATCTAACATTTTCAAATAATGATTCAAGGTCTTTAAAACCATATAAAAAAAATCTCTTACAACTCATGTTTAAATATTTCTAACTTAGATTCTATTTAATATTCATCAGCACCCATTTCTCCCTAAAGAATTATTTTCCTGCTCTTATCTTCTTTATCTTTATCACTTCCACTCTCATCATTTGAACCTTCATCTAAATAACAACTAATATTTACTTATGTGTTATATACCTCAAAATCATTTTGAAACTTCTTGGAATTTTCTTGCATGTGTGCAATAATAAACCATCTTGTTTGATGTTCTAAAATTATTGACATGCAAAGAATGTATCTAGGAGCCCTAATGGATGATTTGAGCTCTGTTTATGTTATCAAAATAATAAAAATCACTTGAAAATATTCTTACACCTACTCACATGCAATTAAATGAGGAGTAAATCCTATAATAAGGGTTTGGATTTGATTATCTACTTTTGATACCATAAATCAATGATGAAAACCATCTTATATCTTGTTGAAATCTACCTTAGATTGTTTGAAAAGGTTGTCACACTTAATAAATAGATAGAAAAGTTTGGAATACTTGTAGAAAGAGTATTTTATGCAATCTAAATTTTTCAAGGCCACATCATGGAAGTTTTAACTTGTTAGGCTACCAAAAATAGCTTCAAAAATTGCCTTTGTTCTATTTAGAAATCCACATGGATAATTAGGAGAAGCTATTTTTGAAGGTTGGATTGAGTATTATGGGTTTGATAGGAGCTATTTACATGTTGTGGGCTTGATAAGGTTTGATTTCATGCAAATTTGATTTAATAAAGCCACACACCATGCAATACCATGTTTCATTTTCTGCCAATACCATGTTTTATGAATCAAAACCACCTTCTATTCATTCAAAACCACTAATATGAACTCAAATTGCCTTACATGTATAAGTGCCATGTGGATATGGGAAAAAGCCTTCTTTGGAGGTTGGCTTTGAGGAGTCTTTTTTCATGTAAAAAGGCATTGCCAAACCTGTAGCATGTAAAATGGCTTCAAGGATGCCACACAAACCATTACCACATTTTATTTCTACCAAATCCACATTTTGTTTGCTTCAAAATAGTTTTTGAATAAATCAGGTTTTGAGAGAGGAATATTGATTACAAAGAGAGTCTTTAGAGTATGGAACATTCAAATATATGTTAGAAAGTCTACCAATATCAAAAACCACTTTTTATTTCTGCCAAAACCACTTTTGGAGCACAAAGTTGCCTATTGCCAACAAATACCACATTATAGGAGTGAAATAAACATGTTGGAGGATTATATGGTTGATTTCTAGCTTGAAAACTCATGTGGGAGTTCTGAGAAGTTGTTTAGAGAACTGATAATGATGTCAAAAATCAATACCACATTTTACACTTGCCAAAACCATGTTTTTCCAGCCAATAACATGTTTTGAAGCTCTTAAAACCACATTAGAGGTTAAATAGAAGCTTAACAAACTTAGAGGAAGGATTTACATGTAAAAAAGGTTTACAAAAGTTGCACTTTGTAAAATGGTGTGATTAAATCCATATAAAACTTTAATACCATGTTTTATTCCAAAAACCACCTTGTACCAACCATATACCATGAATTATCCTCTTAATAACAACTTTTGACTAGTTTGAAATGGCTTAGATAAGGTTCAAATGCCATGTAGAAGTTTCAAACACTATTTTTTTGCCTTTTGGCTAATTTCCTTGATTCATTTTCTTTTGTATCTCATGTATTGCTTCTTTGATCGATTTCATGCTTTTAAAAATATTGAAACACAAAATATATATATATATATATATATATATATATATATATATATATTCTTCTATCTTTATTGGTTACATGGTTATAGATTGTTATATTACATGCATATCAACCTATTACTAGATATTTACATATAAATTGTTATACACATGCTAATTATGGTATTATTTGAATTAGATGTAGGATATGTAGGTCATATATGATCATAGACTTATAGTTTCTTTCCAACTTTATTATGCCTATAGTTGGGGGAATCTTTACATTGGGGCATGCCTTTGATAAATGAATTTTTCAATGTGCTTCAGGTTATATCTTTCCTATTTTCCATTATCATATTGAGCTTTATATAATTTATTATACATTTGTTTATCTAACTTATATATTTTGTGCCTGGTTACATAGATACATTATGTTTCTTCAAATGATTGTTAATTATGTGTTCTCTTGTTCTCCCTATGATTGTTTGGATTGCTTACATGTGGGTGCTTATGCTCGAGTGTGTTTCTTGGCATGTAATATCTTTTGGTCTATATAGGATTATATAATTTTTAGGTTTATGTCATTTATGTGTAATTAGTTGCTTCTTTGATTTTGATCACATTTATTCACTCAATGTTTTCACTTGTTTTATGTCATTACATGATTGTGTATGTTTACATTGGTTGACTATACTATGTGATACTATATGTTTGGTGCCATGATCTATATCATGCACATTATTAATGGTGGTATACTATGCTTGGTGTTTATGTTTCCATGGTTTCTACCATGCGTCTATTGAGACATATTATTTTTGTGTTACATTGTTATGTCTTATACTTTTAGGGGTATACTGTTACATTGGGGAATATCATTTATCCCTCTTTTCTTGTTAAATTTGGGAATATCACTTATCCTTTATTGTATTTTACATTAGGTTAAATCACTTACCCATTCATTTCCATTCTTTTACTTATATTGCTTTGACATCGGCATATTATCATTGGGTTATCGATGAAGTTTGATAATGACATATTTCTATGATTATAAAATTATGTTTACAAATGTTATTTCAATATTTTTACAACCTTTTGATTTTTATATATGTTACATATGATGTGTCTAATCCTTTGTTAGAGGTACAATCACTGAGAGGGGGGTGAATTAGTGAGCCCAGATAATCCAATTTCAATTCCAATTCCTTCAAGCTCCAAATCATTTAGCACATACATTCATAAGGCATACACATCATCCATATAAATTAATAGAAAATACAATTCAAGATCAAACACATAACACAAGGCATACATGGGAAACCCTCTTAGGGAATAAGACCCACTGGAACCATCAATTAGACTACTATCCTATAATAAAAAGAACCAATTTAGACTAACAAGCTACTGATCAAGGAAATACCATTCTTGATTTTAGTGAGACAAAAATCCCAAAAGGAGCTACTACACCTATCTAGATGAGCACCCACAACAATTAAACTTTTTAGCAAGTTTCACTGTGCAAGGAGGAAACAACCCCCTTAGATGTTGAGCACCCACAATAACACCTATGAACAAATCCACCTTTGAATTGATGTCTTCAACACCTAATGATGGAACTCTGATTATCACACTTCACCTTCACTCAACACTCCTTATTGGCCAAATCTCATTACATAATTGAACCAATACACAAAGATCAATTAGGACACATTACATATCCCAACTAACTCCACTCTTCAACTCTACACACCTAATGCATCCTTCATAAAAACTCTATCATAGCTTCAATAAAATGACCATATGGTCATACACATAGTCCAAACACTGATCTACCTCTTAGATCAACCACTAGACTCACACAATCTTCACCTTGCCTTCATTCACACTCAAATAGTAAGAACACTATTCTACCAAAAAAATTATGACCAATAGGTCATACAAATAGTCCTCAAACTGATCTACTCATCAACTCATCCATAGGTCACTCTACCCCTCCTTTTGTCCTTAATTCACACACATAAGCCTCTCTCAAATATCTCCCAAGTCTCTCTCAAATAACCTCTTACGCATACTTACCCATTTTGCCTTTTCTAGGCTTATTAGGTCCAATGACCTATGTGATCATCTTCAGTACCTTGATCAGACAATCATGTCTGATCCTCTTCACTCTCTATTGGTCCTCACTAACTTATACCTTATCTTCAAGGTTCTTACCTTCACTTGGATCCACATTCACTCTCCCTCATTCAAGTCTCACAAGTCTAGAAACCAACACATTTTGTTTCACTGTTTATAGAGCATTTCTAGATGCGCCTTAGAGTCTTCTACCATTTTGGTTTTTACTACATGATCAAATTCATTATGTATCAAAATATATGACTCAAAAACTAGACACTAATTTTTACCTTGTTAAATTCAAATATTTAAATGTCAACGGTCATAGTTAAAATTTGAACACAAAGCTTGCATCTCATGTCCTTGCTGCTCAGATCAAATGCACACCATCAATCTTTTCTAAAATTTAACACATAAATGCTAATGCTCAAATGTTAAAACTTAGTAACTTTGAACTCATCTCATAGACCCTTGAAATGTTAACTCTATATGCACCGTTGATCTTTACAAATCAAATATGTCTTTAACTAACAATGCTCACTATTCGATCAATCATATGAATACCTGCTCACTGTTGGATCCTTATCCTTTAACTTTACTCAGTCATTAAACAATGTGCACTTCTTGCATCTTATTACTTCCTAACATCTTGGAGTAAATGCACTCCATTGATCTCTTTGAGACTTGCTTGAACTTTACCTCTAACAAAATTGACCAAGTATGGTAACCTTGCTTATCTGCCTGAGTAGCCATTTTTGAACCTTAATAACTTATTTTGTGCTTAGATGCATGATCTCAAATTTGAACCATATGATATTTTCACATAGGAGAATTGATCCATGCATAAAATTTATCTTGAAGCCTTTTTATGTGTGAGATATAACTCCATTAAAATGCCTTCTCAAAATCTTCTATCACAGAGCTAACTATGCTTAGAACTTTCCTAAAAGGCCAACTTTGCTCATGTTATATTTTGACTGTCTTCATCACATGATCTAAAATTTAGAAAAAATAAACTAGGCTAAAAAATAAACAAACCCATATGATCACCTTCTCCTGAAATGTCCACACATACAAGATATGACATCAACAAACTACTCACTTGACTTTATTTGAACATAGAAAACACTATCAAAATGCCTAGAAACCCAACTTTGTACATGCATATCTTTTGTCGTGATACATCACATGACCTAAAATTTAGTGAATAATAACTAGGAACAAAAATAAACAAACCCATATGATCACCTTATCCTAAAATGTCCACACATGCAAGATATGCCACCATCAAAATGCTTACTTAGCTATTTCTTGCCTCATGCAAATTTGCCTAAGTATGGGAAAACACTACCAAAATGATTGGGAGCCCAAATTTGTACTTGCATATATTTTGGTGAAATTTAGTGCATAACCTAATATTTAGTGCATATAAAATAGGGAATAATGTGATAAAAACCATACGACCAACTCCCTCTGACTCATCCACATGTGGTAATGGTGATGCCATCAAACTACCTACTCATATTTTCTACCACTGGACCCAAAGTGTCTAGATGAAAACTATGATCAACTTGATGAAATATACTTATGCACACAAGAAATAAAAGCTTATAAAACATATTAGGTACCTATTTTACATGCTCAATACTTTAGACTCATCCCTAAACATCTCAAACCAAGCAAACTCTAAAGATCAACCAAGCCTTCTTCAAGCATACTATGGCAAACACATTGCACACTTTGTCATTATCACATAGACTATCAAAGCTCTTCATCCACTCACTAGGACACCTTCATGACATCACTAAAAACTATCCAATAATCTCCCCCTTTGTCATTGATGTCAATAACCATCATATATAGTAATATACAACTCGCCTTCTCTCTCTTTAAGCACTCCCATAATAATAAATTTCTCCCCCTTTGACACAATAAAAAATTTGGCACCAACTAATCCTAAAGACCTAAAAAGACTATAAAAAATGAAAGGACCATCTTATAAATATGATATAAACTCCCCCTTACCTTGATCCTACTTCTATTTGCCTTGATAACATCCTCTTGCTCCATGTCAACACTCTCTTCAACCAAGCAATGCAACCAATGAAGAAAGAACACAAAAAATAATAAAATATTATGGAACATACCAAGAAAAATCTAATAGGGACTCTCCCTAATATTTCTAAGCTATTTCACATCTTGAGCATCTTCAGATCTTCACACACCATGAAGAATCACCATATAGGCTTACTAGCCTTTTCTCTCAAGTCACCTCAAAGACCACTAATATAACTTAATTCATATCTGGATCACTCTCATATGCCCCATCAATTACACTAGTTTTCATTAACAAGATCATCCTTTGTAACATAATTCCTTCACAAACCTACTAGCCAATTAACCCTCCATATTGACAAAAACTTGAATAACTTGAGAACCAAAAACATTCAAATCTCTATGAATCATGATTCGATAACCCATTTGGCCCATTAAGCCTATTAATAAGCCTTAGACCTCAAATAATAAGGCAAACCACTTTTTTAGCATAGCCCAAAACCCTAGAATCTCAAATATAACAAGGTCAATAAACTTCCTTCTGGTCAATGTACACCTCTGAAACTTCTTGCACACCTAGAGACACCCATCACACACTTATGAAATAAAATTTAAGCTTCCACACCATTGGGAATATAGACTTATTATAACCCATTTTAGGCTTACTTGCTCTTAAGCCAAAAACTAAGAAAACTGAGAGCACTAAAAAAATATTCAGTTAGCACAAACATACCTTTAGACCACAAAATCACCTATAGCACATCACAAAGAAGTGTATATACCTTTATAAGAATCAAAATCTTCTTGACATTTTGCATCAATATCATTAAGCCACCTGGAAACATCCATTTTGATCCTGTACTACAACTCTTACACAAACCTCTTAAGCATACTCATGAACTTATTTCTCCCCCTTAGCTAAAGACATTTTAAGATTGGAATTATCATCTTTAATACACCAAATTTCTTCTTCATTCCTTCTTACTTAGAATCAACTACTTAGTCCTCTTATCTTAGGACCTGAGCAATTATAAAACTCCCCCTAAATTCATGCTTCATTACGAACATGACATCTTCAATAAGTCTTCAAATACTATCCAATCACCGTCAGATACTCATATAGATATACTTCATATTTATAACATTGTGAACTTACATGGCATACACAACTTTTCAACAAGCCTTTAACATGCTTAGCAAGTTTTAGGACAAAAACCTAGAGGAGAGGCCTTTAACTTATAGGCTCACCTAGCAGCTACAAAAACTGATATGAAAATAGATATTTTAAACTCACCTTTATACCAAAATATATAAAACATGATCAACAAAATAAATCATTCTCAAGATAGGACTACTAAGATTCTTCACAAAATTCTTTTCTCCTATAGATAGATATATAAGAAGAATGCACAAACATACCTTGTTTTCATACCTTCTCACTAAAAAATATTTGATAGTCACCAAGCTTCCTCTAACTGACAAGTGCCTCCTTGAAGCCTAGATAGAGAAACCCATTTGATATAGAGACACTAAAAGTCCCAAAACTCAGGAGACTCCCATATCTCAATATCTTTCTTTGACTTTCAGTCCTGCTTGGCTTTAACTAAATCTTTGCCTTCATTCTTTTCTTTAAATTTGTCAATAAATGTTGTCAATATAAACTCTTGACTCTCCTTTATTTTTTACCTTTTTCCACCTTATAAAATAATCCATCAAGAGTCTTTGACTCAACAGTGTTATTCTTCTTATTCTTTACTACCTCAGGTCTCCATACTATAGTTTGACCCTTCTTGTCTTCTGCAACCATCTGACCTAGTCGATCCTTGAGCTTATCTTGATTTACAACAAATCCTTCTAGAGCAATTTTCTTATCAATATTATGACTAGAATAATTGGCAATGATTACCTTTTGTTTCCATACCTAAGTTTGTCCTTTCTCAAACCTTCTAGGAGCTCTATATCCTTTGACATACCTTGAAGACCTCTTAACACTATTTGGATAGAATCTAGCAAAATGTCCACTCTTATGATAACTAAAACAAATAAAATCATTTATACCTTTTGATATATTTTAACTATGATCAATCTTTGGCCAAAAACTCCTTTTATCATAGCTCCATGAATGTCCAAACTTGACTGACTTTATTTTACAGTCCTTAACCTATGACCATACTTATTACATGTAAAACAATGGCCATGAAATAAGCTAGCATACCTTGAAGCATTTGGTTATCTAATAGACCTTATTTCATTTGTCATGACCTAATTTGACTTCTTTTGATCTTCTTCAAGCTTGCTTATCTTGACAATAAATTACTCATGTTCATCCATCAATGAAACTAGCTTGGTTTTCAATTTAATGCTCTCATCTTTTTTAGCTCTTATATTTGAAATTGTAGCCATTAACTGACCTCTGAGACCTTGGATAGTCTCCTTATCACTCTTAACTTCTTTAGCCACATCATCCTTTATTCTATATGTTTTCTCTATCAAACTTCCCTCAAGAGAACTGACTTATGCTTCAAGACCTTTGATCACATACCTTATCTTATGATTCTTATTTTTATACTCCTTTAGTTCACCAAGTGTACTCATGAGCTCAAATTTTATATCAACTTATTTTTCCTTTATATCATCTTCTCTAATTTTATGACAAGATTCTTTATCAATCATGATTTTCTTTTCTTTTGAACCCAAACTTGTATTGACATCTACTAACTGAACCTTAAGATCATTGATAACATTCTCATCCTCTTTGGCATCTTTCTTCAAATTACATATATGTTCTTCAAGTGCCTTGATCATAGCCTTCCAACGTTGATTTTCTTTCTTCAACTACTTATCCATCTTTGTACCTACTTTGGATCACCTTCAAGTTGCTAGGCTTCCTCCAAAGGACCCGCTCTGATACCTATTATTAGAGGTACAATCATTAGGAGGGGGGTTGAATCAGTGAGCATAGATAATCTAATTTCAATTCCAATTCCTTCAATATATTAATCTTTCAACACATACATTCATGAGGCATACACATCATCCATAACAATGAACAAAAAAGACAATGCAAGATCAAACACATAACACAAGGTATACATGGGAAAACCTCTTGGGAAATGAAACCCACTGGAACCTGTAATTGGACTACTATCCTATAATGACAAGAACCAATTTAGACCAACAAGCTACTAATCAAGGAACTACCATTCTTGATTTTAGTGAGACAATAAATCCACAAGGAGCTACTACACCTATCTAGCTGAGCACCCACAAAAACTAGACATTTTTGCAAGTTTCACCTTGCAAGGAGGAAATAACCCCCTTAGACATTGAGCACCCAAAAAAACATCTATGAACAAATCCACATTTGAATTGATGTCTTCGATACCTGATGATGGAACTTTGATTATCACACTTCACCTTCACTCAACACTCCTTATTAGCTAAAGCACATTACATACTTGAACCAATCCACAAAGACCATTTAGGACATATTGCATATCCCAACTAACTCCACTCTTCAACTCTCCATACTCAATACATCCTTCACAAAAAAAACTCTATCATAGCTTAAACAACATAAATAGATGGTCATACACATAGTACACATATTTATATGCCTCTTAGATCAACCACCAAGCTCACACAGTCTTCACCTTTCCTTCACTCACACTCAAACAATAAGATCACTATTCAACCAATAAAATTATGACCAATAGGTCATAAAAATAGTCCTCACATTGATCTTCTCATCAAATCATCCATATGGAACTCTACCCCTCCTTTGTTCCATAATTCACACACACAAGCCTCTTGAGCATACTTACCCATTCTACCTCTTCTAGGCTTATTAGGTCCAATGACCTATGTGATCACCTTTATCACCTTACTCAGACAAGCATGTCTAATCCTCTTCACTCTCTACTAGTCCTCATTGACCTATACTTTCTCATTCAAAGGCTACTACCTTCATTTGGATCCACATTCGTTCTCCCTCATTCAAGTCTCACAAGTCTAGAAACCAACACATTTGGTTTTACTATTTATAGAGCAATCATGATCTTCACCATCTTAGTTGGCCATTAGGCATGTCTTAATCCTTAAAACATATATCATATAAAGACATATATCAATACAATCTTCATAAGTCAGCCATAACATCTATGGGTCACCCTTAAGCAACTACACCTTTTAATAAGGCCCTTGTAGCTCTTATATATCTTATGGAGACCTGTTCACCCATTTAGTACTTCATCAATCAAAAAAATAACATAGGACCAATTTCAAATACATGAGCCCACACTACATGACCCCTTAGTCATCCTTAAATGCTTATAGTCATCATTTCACTCTTTTGTGGAAGCTTAATCAATATTCTATCCACACAAGTACCATGAATGAACACATAGTCACCATCAAAACCTTTGTTTATACTTCATACGATTGGTCAATCCTTCATAATGAACATAGAGCATCCTCATAGAGTCTACAACACTCCCCTAATGGTCTTGTATTTTTTCTTTGAAGGCTAGGTCCATTAGGTATCCCAAGTGGTGCCATAGAATTCCCGTGAAGAGGGAAAGATAACATTAAATCTAAATGAGCCTCAACTAGCTCAGTTTCAATATTCCTTAGTACTTTAGCTTATGACTCTAAACTATCTATATCCCAATTTTGAATGTGTACTCCCTTTGATTCAAAGTCATGAGCTCGCATGATTTTGGTTGAGCCAAATTGGTTCAAACTTGGTTCCTTAGTTCCTGCCATCTAACTTGTTTCTCCTTCATAAGATAGAGTTGGCATAGAACACAATTAAAAAATGATGGGCTCCTCATGTGTTTTCACTTCCTTGTGGCTCTTAAAAACATTCCTTGAGTTCTCACAGTCTCTTCTTGTACTGCTAACTCCCAAAATCCTTTATTGACCTTCATCATACTTCCATTTCCATAGTGCACACCAACTAGCTACCATTTTGAACCCATAATCTGCAATCAACCTCTAACCCCCTTCCAAATTTTCAATTCATGCACAAGAGGATTTAACCATCCATTGGTATAGTTTCTAGTCCAAGGTCAACAATTAATTTTTTAATTTTGAAAGTAAAAAGCATAATATAGTGACCCCATAACTCTCTAAATAATTAGAATTTGGCTTCTTCAGTACATGAATAGGTAGTCACAATGTACTCCAAAATGTAGCTATTCCAAAGTCCTCTCCACCAAAAGTTGACTTCTCACATCCACGAGAATCTAATTTATGATAGTTCCCTTTTCCGTTCTAGTGTTCAAGACTACCTCCTTCCAAGATTCCTTGATCATCCTTGAGAACATGCTAGTAGCCAAGCATATAAAAGAACTAAGAGTTTTAAAAATAAGGTTTCATACAAGGGATTGTAGAAATTTTTCTTCACCCACTATCATGTAGAGATTCCTGGTCCAAGATATGGAACTGTAAACTTATCTTCAATACTGATAACCCATTCTTCTATATTTTCTATTATAATACACTCAAACCTTTTCCCATGATTGTGATTTAAGAACTTCAAGTCCTGGTAATGGAATGACAATGTTGGGTTATTTTAGTTAATTCTAGTTCTGGTGCTAAATTTTATCCCGACAAGCTAGTGTGTTGGCCCTATCACACGAGATTTAGGTCTCACATGCTCACCTGAAGCATGTAGCAAAAGACCAATTCCTAAAGGTTTTTTAACATAGTAATATCTATTTATCCATATCTTTATCTTTATGCAGTTCCAAATAAGGATTATTTAACACCACAAATATATTACTATGATCCTTTTAGTTCTAGATGCAATTATTATTATTACTACATAGATCACCATCATTATCTAGCATTAGTGACTTAGAAAATAAAAAGATACCAATAACAAGAGACTAAAAAATAACTCATATCCAAGTCTAGCACTTAGTGTATTCAATCATTCAAGACACAAATTGGGAAAATCTGATATCTCATATTAGATGCTTAATGAACCATTAGATGCTTAATAAACCAAAAGGTAAAGCTTCATCATCTATTCTCCAAAATATCATCCTCACAAAAGATTACAATAAGGGTATTTATACTTTTTTTTCCCTAACTAAATGTTACAATCATTAATGTTAGGAAGGAAAAGTGCATAGACTCTTAATAGACTGAGAGTTGTGGCACTTACAATAAGTTCTTCCTAAAGACTCAGGTCCCTGCACCCCTACATCCTTGCTCTATACTATATACGGGTGGCCATGTGTTCTATTCCTTGTGGGTTGGTGAAAAACCTCTAATCAATAATGTCAAAGTGTCCCATATGAGTCATTTTCCTAACTGCTCCTTCTTCCCATGTGTGCCCCTAGTCTTCTAGATTAGTTATGAGTCCAATGTTCTTGGATTATCTATGACTTGTTCTCCTTTGAATGGGTCTTCCCATGCTAGTCTCATCTTAACTATTATCCTCTCACGTCATTTTACTCTTGCACCCAAAAGGTCTCATACCAAAATAAGACAACACTTAGTCAAAATTCTAGGCCCAACGTCCCTAATAGCCAATTTACCAAGAGATATTGAAACAACATCAACACATGCTTGAATATCCTTATCAGGTCACTTGTAGAACATATATGAAAACATAATAAACTTTATATCTCAATATATTTGTCTTTATACACTTCTATATCTTCAAATCCATATTGCCAAATTCACCTTGGACTCCTCTACCACTTTTCTCTCTTTACTTCATTGTCAAATTCACTCTAGATTGAAAGATATGACTCAAAAACTAGACACTAGTTTTTCCCTTGTTAAATTCAAATATTTATATGTCAATAGTCATAGTTAAACTTTAAACACAAATCTCATATATTTTGTCCTAAATGATCTAATCAAATACACATTGTCTATCTCTTTCAAACTTTAACACATAGGCACCAATGATCAAACATTAAACCTTAGTCACTTCCACCTCATCTCATGCACCCTTGAGATGTTGAATTAATACACACCATCAATATTTTTGGATCAACCAGGTCTTTAACTAACAATGCTCACCATTCGATCAACCTATATAAACACTTACTCATTGTTGAATCCTTATCCTTTACCTTTACTCAATTGTTAAATAACATGCACTTTTTTCCATCTCACTACTTCTTAAGATCTTGGAGCAAACGCGCTACATCAATCTCCTTGAGACGTGCTTGAACTTTACCTCTATAAAAATTGAAAAAATATGAGAAGCTTGCTTATTTGCCTAAATGGCCATTTTTGAACCTTAATAACATATTTTGTGCTTATATGCATGATCTCAAATTTCAACCATATGATCTCCTCACATAGAAGAATATAGCCATGTGTCAAATTGTTCCTAAAGCTTTTTCATGTGTAAGATATAATGCCATTAAAATGCCTTCTAAAAATATTCTATCATAGATCCAACTATTCTTATAACTTTCTTGGAAGGCCAAATTTTCTCATGCATATCTTTTGATGTGATTCATCGCATGATCTGAAATTTAGCAAAAATAAACTAGGCTTAAAACTAAACAAACCCATATAATCACCTTATATTTAAATTGCCACACATGTGAGATATTATGTCAAAAAATTAATTACTCAGCTCTATTCAAACATAGAAAACACTATCAAAATACTTGGAATCCCAACTTTGAACATGCATATCTTTTGTCACGCTAAATCACATGACCTAAAATTTGGTGTATAATAACTAGGCATAAAACTGAATAAACCCATATGATCACCTTCTCTTGAAATATCCACATGTGAAAGATATGCCACCATAAAAATTATTACTTAGCTATTTCTTGTCTCATGCAAATTTGGCTATGGGAAAACACTGCCAAAATGCCTGGGAGCCCAAATTTGCACGTGCATATCTTTTGACACACTTTAGCGCATAACTTGAGATTTAGTACATAGCATCTAGGGACTAATGTGATCATAACCATATTACCAACTCTCCCTAACTCATCCACACATGGAAATGGTGATGTCATCAAACTACCTAATCATATTTTCTACCATTGGACCCAAAGTGTCTAGATGAAAACTATGATCAACCAGATGAAATTGACTCATGCACACAAGCACTTAAAGCTTAGAAAACATATTATGGAAATCTTACACATGATCAATACTTTTTACTCATTCCTAAATATCTCAAACCAAACAAACTATAAAGATCAACCAAGCCCTCTTCAAGCATACTAAGACAAACACATTGCACACTTTGTCAATATCACATAGATTATCAAGGCTCTTCATCCACTCACCAAGACACCTTCATGACATCACTAAAAAATCTCCAACACCATTTTATTTTAATATTAATGGAATGCATGAATATCTGTCACCTCAAAAGGGGGAATACATTCAACGTATTTTATATTTGATTATAAATTTCAAGTGGTTACATGATGTAGGAGACAACCATGATGTAAGAACCAACTAAAAATAGCTAACCATTTTAAGGGAATAAGTCAATTTTTCTTATGCATAGGTTATATATTGTATTATTTATCAAACTCTTAAATATTTCATAAGAGTCAACTTACATTAGAGAAAATATGTACCTTGTAGTTGCATGGGAGTTAGAAGTTTACCAAGCTTTGGCTATGTAAAGGAGCAAATAGAGGTCTCTTTGTTTAGAATATAAAGTATGTGTTGAAGTAAAAAATCAAGGTGAATAACTCAATAACTATGTGGCAACATTGGATAGACCTAAATAATTGTGATAAACACACTAAGGTTGGTTGTATGTAATTTCATAAATAAGCTTACATAGAAATACACAAAAACATCTATCAACCTATGAAGAACATGCTCAGGCACCAAGTGCATGAGATTAGTGGTGTATAGGAAAATAGAGTGACCTTGATGCATAGAGGGAAGATAAGGGTGAATTAGTGCATAAAATTTGTGAAACCTTGAAGGTGAAGCATGATCAATTAAACCTCAAAGACTAAGAATGATGGAGGAAACCTTTTGGTACATAGATGCATAAACTTGGCAATAAGATGCATAGGATAAATAAAGCATTTGGAATGAGAGAAGTAGTACATGAAGGCAAATTTCATCTCATAAAATGTAAATTTTAGGTCTGTAGAAAGACTTGGATCTTTTCACATGTGGACATTATCCTGTAGAAGCAAAACATGAAAAGGGTTGCACTAAAGAGACTTTGTACACATGAATAAACTGGCATAGATCTAAGACAATTGGCTCCAAAGACCTTGAAATTGACTATTGACTCAAATATTCTTGGATATGGGTGAAAATTATATGTTTTTATCATATATTTTTGTGTTGGAAACAAAAAACCTTTAAGGACATATGTTAGAATTTAGGAACTATTTCATGGATCTCTCTTGATACGTTGCACTTGGAAAAGTTTATATAAATGCATGTTGGGAAAAGCAATGGAATATTGTTCGTTGTCATTATTGTGAAGAGTGGTCATAGGAAGAGTATCATTTTGGAAAGGTCATGTATCATATTGTGTGTGAATAATGGAAATATAAGAAACTCTATTATGTAAAGCTTGCATTTGCAACTTGTGACTGAAGCATAACCTATAGCTAATGCCTTTGCAAGGATTTTTAGTAATATTTTTTTGCATTAATATATGAATCAAAAACTTTGGGTTTTCATATCTATATATGTGAGTGTGTGTGTGTTTATTTAGATAGTGGGTTATGGATTTAATTCACTAGAAACCTCATCCTTGTGATTACATCATTGGTAGTATCACAACTTAGGTTGCATCTTGGAAGATAAGTAAAATAATTCAACTTAATGATTAGATGACTAAATAGGATTGTAAGTTGACATATTGGAACAATAGTTTCAAAGTGTAAATAATGCCTACGTAGGATTTCAGTGAGGAATCACACTAGTGGCTAGTCATGGATGTGTTGATGGTTGTGGAAGAACCTTTATATTGGTTGAGTTGTGAAACCCTAGATGAGTTAAGAGTCTGAAGAAAGAATGAGGGAATCTTGGGGAAGAAGCACATAGAAGTGTAAGGAAGAGTGTATAAGTAGGAGTTACAAAAGGGAAGCATTGATAAGAGTAAATCCATGTGTAGAAGAGATAAAACACATCTTCTAACTGAGAGTAAATTGGGTACAAGGTATGGAAAGATGTTGTTCTCTATCATGTGTTGATGGGTAGAGAAAAAAACATTAAAGAAAGGGTTTGGTAGAGAGTCAAGGTGAGAGGTGAACCAAAGTCAAAAATATCAATGATGATAGAGGAGATAGCCTCCAAATTGCATGTGTTATAGGAAATAATAGTTAATAAGGAGAAAAGTAATTTTAGGACAAAGAATCCAATAAAGAAAGGAGAAATATGTAGATAAGATAAACCCATATAAGTTTTGGTGTGCATATAGAAGCATCTTGACGCTTAAGTGCCTATGTTCTTGGGAAGATAAGATCTTAAAGAGTTGATGGAGTGGGTGTTCGATCTTGAGCACTAGTTTAAGTTATTGAAGTCCCCAAGAAGGTGGAGTTTTCACAAAATAAGTAATGTGATATCATAAAATAATTTATAAGAGACCTATGTGATGGAGAAAATGGAAAGGTAAAAAGAAGATTAAAATTTTGGATTAGATGGTTTCCAAGTTACTGAGTCAGGTAGTGATGTTATAGGATCAACTTGAGTGGTTAAGAAGACTTGAATCCTTGAGGTGTAGAGGCACAAAGGATAAAATTGACTTGAGAGGAAATGCATGAGGAGATCCATCATTTGAATGGCAAAATAGAGAAAAAGAGGGCTATGTGTAGTCCTAAGAAGAAAATGTCCTTATAAAAGATATGGACTAAAAGATATTTGTCGAGACAAAATAATGAGAGGATTTATAAAAAAAATTGTCTATGAGAGTTTACCTTGAGATAGTGTAATGTGATATGGTATATCTTTCCTTAGAGAAATATATATAAAAATATGATGAGGATAAGTTCCCTTTTGTGCAATAGTTTCAACACATATATAAGCAAGGTACATATGTTTGAATACATGCCAAAAGAGGAAGTTAAAGAGCTAGAGTAAGTGTCAACATCATTAAGTTTAAATAATAATGGAGATAATTTTATGTCCAACACATATGTTTATAAGTAAAAATTATTGAAAACACTTGGTGGAGGTGGATAGATAGAAGTGAGCACATGCCCACACTAGTAAGGAATATAAATAAGAAAATAGGAATTAGAGCTTGGAAGAGGTAGACAAATTATGACCTAGCCAAGCATAGGTCAGGGAGGATATAGATTAATAGAGTTAGGTAGAGGAAGATGGTTTATGTCCCAAAAAGGGTCTAGAAGAGTAATAATCAGAGACCAAACATGTTTAGGCACCATACTAGGTGGAATGAATCATCATTGCCTTGGCAATGGCTAAAAGAGTGGTCCTCCCACTTACACCCTACTTGTGAGTATGATTTCATAATTTTACTTATGCAGGGAGTCTGATGTAGGTGAATCCTAAGAAAATCAAAAATATTTCATCAACCAAAAATATTCAATCACTTTTTTGAGAATAAGTCCAACATTTATTATGTGCAAGTTACATGGTGCAGTAGTTATTTAGTTATTCAAGACTATGCAAGAGTCCAATTTTATGGGAGTAAGGACATAGCTTGAAATTAAATTCAAGAGTCTAATTTCAATACCTGATCTGAGTTATTGCTTATCTTTACAATAAATTGCTCATGATCATCCATCAATGAAACTAGCTTGGTTTCCAATTGAATGTTCTCATCCTCTTTATCTCTTATACTTGAAATTGTAGCCATTAACTAACCTCTAAGAATTTTGATAGTATCCTTATCACTCTTAGCTTCTTTAGCCATGTCATCCTTTATTCTACATGCTAACTCTATCAATATTTCCTCAAGAGAACTGACTTGTGCTTCAAGACCTTTGATCACATACCTCATCTTGTGATTCCTCTTCTTCTGCTCTTTTAGTTCACCAAGTGTACTCTTGAGCTCAACTTCTAGATCAATTTATTCTTCCTTGCTATCATCTTCTCTATTGTTATGACAAACTTCTTTATCAAACATAATGTCATTTTATTTTGAACACAAACTTGTCTTGACATCTACTAACTGAACCTTAAGATCATTGATAACATTCTCATCCTCTTTGGCATCTTTCTTCAAAGTATATCTATGTTCTTCAAGTGCCTTGATCATAGCCTTCCACTATTGATTTTATTTCTTCAACTACTTAGCCATATTTTTACTTAGGATCACCTTCAAGTTGTTAGGATTCCTCCAAAGGACCCACTTTGATACTAATTATTAGAGGTACAATCACTGAGAGGGGAGGGTGAATTAGTAAGCCTAGATAATCCAATTTCAATTCCAATTCCTTAAAGCTCTTTATCACTCAACACATACATTTATGAGGCATACACATCATCCATATCAATGAACAAAAAATACAATGCAAGATTAAACGCATAACACAAGACATACATGGGAAACCCTCTTGGGGAATGAAACCCATTGAAACTTGCAATTGGACTATTTTCCTATAATAATAAGAACCAATTTAGACCAAAAAGCTACTGATCAAGGAATTATCATTCTTGATTTTAGTGAGAAAACAATTCCACAAGGAGCTACTACTCCTATCTAGCTAAGTGCCCACAATAACTAGACATTTTTGCAAATTTCATCTTGTAAGGAGGAAACAACCCCCTTAAATATTGAGCACCCACAACAATACCTATGAACAAATCCACCTTTGAATTGATGTCTTCAATTCCTAATGATGGAACTCTAATTATCACACTTTACCTTTAATCAACACTCCATGTTGGTTAAAACACATTACATACTTGAACCAATACACAAAGATCAATTAGGACATATTACATATCCCAACTAACTCCACTCTTTAACTCTCCATAATCAATGCATACTTCACACAAAAAACTCTATAACAACTTAAACAACATGAATAGATGGTCATACACACATTCCACACACTGATATGCCTCTCAGATCAACCACTAAGCTCACATAGTCCTCACCTTGCCTTCACTCACACTCAAACAATAAGAGCACTATTCTACCAATAGAATTATGACCAATAGGTCATATAAATAATCCTCAAATTGATATGATCATCAACTCATCCATAGGGAACTCTAACCCTCCTTTTCTCCATAATTCACACACACAATCCTCTCTCAAATATCTCCCAAGTCTCTCTCAAATATCCTTTTGAGCATACTTACCCATTCTACCTCTTCTAGGCTTATCAGGTCCAATGACCTATGTGATCAACTTCAACACCTTGCTCAGACAAGCATGTTTGATCCTCTTCACTATCTGATGGTCCTCACTAACTTGTACCGGTTCTTACCTTCACTTGGCTCCACATTCGCTCTCCCTCATTCAAGTCTCACAAGTCTATAAACCAACACATTTGGTTTCACTATTTATAGTGAAATCATGATCATCACCATCTTGGTTGGCCATTAGTCATGTCTTAATCCTTAAGACATCTATCATATGAATACATGGCTCAATACAATCTTCATAAGTCAGCCATATAATCTTTGGGTCACCCTTAAGCAACTATACCTTTTAATAAGGCCCTTGTAGCTCTTATATGTCTTGTGGAGACCTATTCATCCATTTAGTACTTAATTGATCAAAAAAATAACATATGAACACTTTCAAATACATGATTCCATACTACATGACCCCTTAGTCATCCTCAAATTCTTACAATCATCATTACACTCTTTTGTGTAGGCTCAATCAACATTTTGTTCACATAATCACCATGAATGAACACATAGTCACCATCTAAACCTTTGTTCATACTTCATACAATTGGTTAATCCTTCATAATACACATAAATCATCCTCATGGAGTCTACAACACTCCCCTATTGGGCTTGTATTTTGTCCTTGAAGGCTAGGTCCACTAGGTATCCCAAGTTGTCCCATAGAATTCCTTTGAAGAGGGAAAGATAGTTTTAAATCTAAATGATTCTTAACTAGCTCAGTTTCAATATTCCTTACTAGTTTAGATTATCTATATCCCAATTTTGAATGTATACTCCATTTAATTCAAAGGCATGAGCTTGCATGATGTTGGGTGAGCCATATTGGTTCAGACTTGGTTCCTTAGTTCCTACCATCTAGCTTGTTTCTCCTTCATAAGATAGAAGTGGCATAGAACATAGTTTTAAAATGATGGGGTCCTCATGTTTTTTCATTACCTTGTATCTCCTAACAACATTCCTTGATTTCTCCCAGTCTCTTCCCACACCACTAACTCCCATGATCCTTTACCGAGCTTCATCATACTTCCATTTCCATAGTGCATGTCAGTTGGCTACCATTTTGAACCCTCAATATATAGTCAACCTATAATCTCCTCTTCCAAATGTGTAACTCAAGCACAAAAGGATTTATCCATCCATTTGTATGGTTTATAGTCTAAGGTCAATAATTAATTTCTTAATTTCAAAATAAAAAAGCATAATATAGTGACCCCACAAATCTTGAAGGAATTAGAATTTGGATTCTTTAGGACATGAATAAGTGGTCACAATATACTCTAAAATTTAGCTATTCCAAACTCCTCTCCATCAAAATTTTACTTCTTGTTTCCATGGTACTCCAAGTTATACTAGAGCCCTTTGTCATTTTAGTGTCCAAGACTGCCTCTTTCCAAGATTCCTTGATCATCCTTTAACATATGCTAGTAGCCAAGAATCTAAAAGAACTAAGAGCTTTAAAAATAAGGTTTCATATAATGAAATTTAGAGATCCTATTTCACCCACTATTGTGTAGAGATTCTTGGTCCAAAATATGGAACTATAAACTTATCTTCATTACCGATAATCGATTCTTCTATATTTTCTAGCATAATATGCTCAAACATTTTCCAATGATTTTGCTTTAAGCACTTCAAGTCCCAACAATGGAACCAAAATGTTGGTTTATTTTATTTAATTCCATTTTTAGTGCTAAAGTATATCCCAACAAGCTAGTGCATTGACCCTATCATGCGAGATTTAAGTCTCATGCGCTCACTTGAAGCATGCAATGAAAGACTAGTTCATGAAGGTTTTGTAACATAGTAATATCTATTCATCCATATATTTCTCTTTATATAGTTCTAAACAAGGATTATTTAATAGCATAAATATATTACTATTATCCTTCTAGTTCCAAATGCAATTACTATTATTACTACATGAATCACCATCATTATCTAGCATTAGTGACTTATAAAATAAAAAGATACCAATAACAAGAGACAAAGAAATAAATCATATCCAAGTCGAACACTTAGTGTATTCCATCATTCAAGACACAAATTGGAAAAATCTGATATCTCTTATTAGATGCTTAATGAACCAAAAGCTAAAGCTTCATCATCCATTCTCCAAAAGATTACAATAGGGGTATTTATAATTTTTTTCCTTGACCAAGTGTTACAATCATTAATGTTAGGAATGAAAGGTGCATAGACTCTCAACATATTAAGAGACATGACACTTACAATAAGTTCTTCATGAAGACTCGAGTCCCTACACCCCTAGATCCTTGCTCTATGCTATATACTTGTGACCATGTGTTTAGTTCCTTACAAGCTGGTGAAAAACCTCTTATCAATAAGATCAAAGTGTCTTGTATGAGTCATTTTCCTAACTAATCCCACTTCCCATAGACTCCCCTAGTTTTCCAATTTCATTTTGAGTCCAATGCTCTCAGGTTCTCTATGACTTGTTCTCCTTTGACTAGGTCCTCCCATGTTGGTCTCATCTACACCGTTGTCCTCTTGTGCCAAAAAGGTCTCACACAAAAATAAGACAACACTTACTCAAAATTCTAGGTCTAAAATCCCTAGTAGCTAATTTAACAAGAGATATCAAAACAACATCAACACAAGCTTGAATATCCTTCTCAGGTCACTTGCAGAACATATAAAAAAACATAATAAACTTTGGAGCTCAATATATTTGTCTATATACACTTCTATATCTTCAAATGCATATTTCCAAATGTGCCTTGGAGTCCTCTACCACTTTTATTTTTACTTCATGGTCAAATTCATTATAGATCAAAAGATATGAATAAAAAACTAGACACTAGTTTTTCCCTTATTAAATTCAAATATTTAAATGTCAACAGTCATAGTTAAACTTCAAACACAAAGCTCACATCTCGTGTCCTCACTGATCAGATCAAATACGCACCATCATTCTCTTATGAACTTTGACACATAGGCACCAATGATCAAACATTAAACCTTAGTCACTTTCACCTCATCTCATGTACCCTTGTAATGTTGAATTAATACACACTATCAATCTTTATGGATCAACTAGGTCTTTAACTAGTAACACTCATCATTCAATCAAGTTGTATGAATACCTACTCATCATTGGATCCTTATCCTTTACCTTTGATCAATCATTAAACAATGTGCACTTCTTACCATCTCACTAATTCCTGACATCTTGGAGCAAATGCACTTCGTTGATCTCCTTGAGACTTGCTCAAACTTTACCTCTAGCAAAATTGACTAAATATGGGAACCTTGCTTATCTTCATGAGTATCCATTTTTTAACCTTAATAACATCTTATGTGCTTATACGCATGATATAAAATTTGGACCATATGATCTCCTTACATAGGATAATATATCCATATATCAAATTGCTCCTGAATCCTTTACATGTGTGAGATATAACACCATTAAAATGCCTTCTCAAAATATTTTTTCATAGAGCCAACTATGCTTAGAACTTACTTGGAAGGCCAACTTTGCTCATGCATATATTTTGAAATACTTCATCACATGATCTAAAATTTATCACAAATAAACTAGGCTCAAAACTAAACAAACCCATATGATCACCTTCTCCTTAAATTTACACTTGTGTGAGATATGAAATCAAAAAATTGCTTACACAACTCTTTTTGAACATAGAAAACACTACCAAAATACCTAGAATGCCAACTTTGAACATACATATATTTTGTTGAACTAAATTTCATGACTTGAAATTTGGTGCATAATAACTAGGAACAAAACTAAATAAACCCATATGATCACATTCTCCTGAAATGTCCACACGTTTAATATATGCCACCATCAAAATGCAAATTTGGCTAAGTATGGGAAAACGCTGCCAAAATGCCTAGGAGCCCAACTTTGCACTTGCATATCTTTTGACACTCTTCAGTGCATGACTTGAGATTAAGTGCATAACAACTAGGGACTAATTTTATCACAACCATATGACCAACTCCCCCTGACTCATCCACACATGGAAATGGTGTTGTCATCAAACTACATACTAAAATTTTCTACCACTGGACCCAAAGTGTCTAGATGAAAAATATGATCAACCAGATGAAATATACTCAACACACAAGCACTCAAAGCTTATAAAACATATTAGGGACCTATTTCACATTCTTAATACTTTAGAATCATCCCTAAACATCTCAAACCAAGCAAAATCTGAAGATCAACCAAGCCTTCTTCAAGCATACTAGGACAAACACATTACACACTTTGTCATCGTCACATAAACTATCAAGGCTTTTCATCCACTCACTAGGACACCTTCATGACATCATCATGACATCATTGAAATCTCTCCAACATCATTTTATTTTGATATTAATGATATGTAGGAATAACCCTTACCTTTAAATGGGGAATACAATCAACTTATTTTATATTTGATTATAAATTTCAAGTGGGTACATGATGCAGGAGCCAACCATGATGCAAGAACCACCAAAAATAGCCAACCATTTTTAAGGGAATAAGTCCACTTTGATTTTTCATAGGTTGTAAATTTTAGTATTTATTAAACTCTTAAATATTGCATAAGAGTCAAGTACATAAGATAAAATATGTACCTTGTAGTTGCATAGGAGTTAGAAGTTTACTAAGCTTTGGCTATGGAAAGGAGCACATAGATTTGTCTTTGTTTAGAATAGAAAGTATGTGTTGAAGTAAAAAATCAAGGTGAAGATCTCAAAAACTATGTGGCAACATGTGATAGACCTAAATACTTATGACGAACACACTAAGGTTGGTTGTATGCAACTACATGAAGAAGCTTACATAGAAATACACATAAGCATTTATCAACCTGTGAAGAACCTACTTAGGAACCAAGTGCATGAGATTAGTGGTGTATAGGAAAATAGAGTGACCTTGATGCATATAGGGAAGATAAGGGTGAATTAGTGCAAAAAATTTGTGAAACCTCGAAGGCTAAGCATGATCAATTAAACCTCAAAGACTAAGCATGATGGAGGAAACCTTTTGGTACATAGATGCATAAACTTGGCAATAAGATGCATAGGACAAATAAATCATTTGGAATGAGAGAAGTAGTACATGAAGGCACATTTAATCTCATAAAATGTAAAGTTTAGGTTTGTAGAAAGACTTGGATCTTTTCACACATGGACATTATCATGTAGAAGTAGAACATGAAAAAGGTGGCACTAAAGAGACTTTGTGCACATGAATAAATTGGCATAGATCTAAGACAATTGGCTCCAAAGACTTTGAAATTGACTATTGACTCAAATATTCTTGGATAAGGGTTAAAATTACATGTTTTTATCATATATTTTTGTGTTGGAAACAACAAACCTTTAAGAACATGTGTTAGAATTTAGGAACTATTTCATGGATCTCTCTTGATACGTTGCACTTGGAAAAGTTTATATAAATGCATGTTGGGAAAGGCAATGGAATATTGTTTGTTGTCGTTATTGTGAAGAGTGGTCATAGGAAGATTAGCATTTTGGAAAGGTCATATATCATATTTTGTGTGAATAATGGAAATATAAGAAACTCCATTATGTAAAGCTTGCATTTGCAACTTGTGACTGAAGCATAACCTATAACTAATGCCTTTGTAATGATTTTTAGTAATCTTTTTTTGCATTAATATATGAATCAAAAACTTTGGGTTTTCATATCTATGTATGTGAGTGTGTGTGTGTGTTTATTTAGATAGTGGGTTATGGATTTAGTTCACTGGAAACCTCATCCTTGTGATTACATCATTGGTGGTATCACAACTTAGGTTGCATCTTGGAAGATAAGTAAAATAATTCAACTTGATGATTAGATGAATGAATAGGATTGTGAGTTGACATATTGAAACAGTAGTTTCAAAGTGTAAATAATGCCTACATAGGATTTTAGTGAGGAATCACACTAGTGGCTAGTCATGGATGTGTTGATGGTTGTGGAAGAACCTTTATATTGGCTGAGTTGTGAAACCCTAGATGAGTTAAGCATCTGAAGAAAGAATGAGAGAATCATGGGGAGGAAGCACATAAAAGTGGAAGGAAGCGTGTATAAGTAGGAGTTACAAAAGCAAAGCACTACTAAGAGTAAATCCATGTGAAGAAGAGAGAAAACACATCTTCTAAATGAAAGTGAATTTGGTACAAGGTATGGAAAGAAGTTGTTCTCTATCATGTGTTGATGGGTAGAGAACAAAAAATGAAAGAAAGATTTTGGTAGAGAGTCAAGGTGAGAGGTGAACCAAAGTCAAAAATCTCAATGATGATGGAGGAGATAGTCTCCAGATTGCATGTGTTGTAGGAAATAATAGTGAAGAAGGACAAAAGTAATTTTAGGACAAAGAATCCAATAAAGAAAGGAGAAATATGTAGATATGATAAACCCATATAAGTTTTTGTGTGCATATAGAAGCATCTTGATGCTTAAGTGCCTATGTTCTCTGGAAGATAAGATCCTAAAGAGTTGATGGAGCAGGTGTTTGATCTTGAGCACTAGTTTAAGTTATTGAACTCCCCAAGAAGGTGGATTTTTCACAAAAGAAGAAATGTGATATCATATTAGAATGTTTAATAGACCTATGTGAAGGAGAAAATGGAAAGGTAAAAATAAGGTTAAAATTTTGGATTATATGGTTTCCAAGTTACTAAGTCAGGCAGTCTAATTGTAGGAACAACTTGAGTGGTTAAGAAGACTTGAATCCTTGAGCTGTAGAGGCACAAAGGGTAAAATTTCCTTGAGAGGAAATGAACGGGGAGATCCATCATTTAAGTGGTGAAATAGATAAAAAGAGGGTTATGTGTAGTCCTTAGAAGAAAATATCCTTGTAGAGGATATGGAAGAAATGATATTTGTCAAGCCATAAGATTGAGAGGCTGTATAAAAAAAATTGTCTGGGAGATTTTACCTTGAGAAAGTGTAATGTGATAGGGTATATCTTTCCTTAGAGAAAGATATATAAAAATATGATGAGGATAAGTTTCATTTTGTGCAATAGTCTCAACAAAGATATAAATAAGGTGCATATGTTTGAAGACATGCCAAAAGAGGAAGTAAAAGAGCTAGAGTAAGTGTCAACATAATTAAGTTTGAACAAGAATGGAGATAATGTTATGTTGAGGTTAGAGAATAATAATAAGGAGAAATGTGATGTACAAAAGTATCATGCAAAAAATAACAATAGAAGAAATGTTCCCTTTGGGAGGAATCGAAGTAAAGGAGAGATAGAGATGTGCAAGTTTATTTATGTGAGGCATGTGTCTAATGCCTAAGGGAAGAAATATGGATATAATATATAAGTCTATGGTTGAAGAGTTGTCCTGGAGATAGTGGAATATTATGCCAAGTAGTAGATATGTGTGAAGGGGAATGAGATGGAGTTGCATTGGATAATGCCAAATCGATCATGCATATGCAAATTTTGAGGTAGGGAATAATGACATGAATGGGACTAAGTATAATGTTGTGCATATAAGTTATTTAGGTGATGTAGGTAGTAGCATTGCACATTGAGGATGAATCCTAGTGATAAGGGATCCAAATTAAGATGAAGAAAGAAAGAATATATGAACCCTTAATTCCCATATAAATGAAAATTGTTATATAAAACTAAAAATAAAGGAGAAGATAGGTGTGGAATTCCATATATCACAATATATCATGGAAATAAAATGAATTCAATAAGAAATTGAACCACTTGCCCTTAAGGCAAAGGATAAATAAGGGAATGTGGAAGAGAAAGAGGATGCAATTCCATGTAAGGAATTCAAGGATTCACAAAGTGGTGTGCATGTAGGAAAAACCTACATCAGCATCGAGAAGGAAAATGATAATATAAACCTTAGATAAATAGAAGAGAACATAATTTTGGTTAATCAAATTATTTAGGAGAAGCTAAAAATAAGGAAGATGAAGCGAAGGGGACTTAGCATGAAGCTGATAAAAAAGTTGATTTTCACTATGAAAATCATGGGAAAGTTATTAAATAAAGGTATAAGGATATACATCAATTAACATGGAGTTAATGGAAAAAAAATGAGTAGAATGCATGAGAAGGAAAATTGATTGGTGATATTGTTGGTCTAAGTGCACATAGAAAAATGCATGATTAAAAAAGTGGATAAAGGAGATAAAGTAGATGGGGATCATTAAACTCCATGGCATTCTGTATGTTTTTTAAGGCATTAAGTAGGGTGAAGTGAATAAAAGTTATGGTAGTGGGAGTATCATGTAGGAATTCCTAATATAAGGTGTGAAAATGGTGGAGAGTGTTCACATTATAAATACATAGAGATTTCTTATGGAGGACAAAAGGGTGAGTGGAGCACAAGTATATTTACCTTATGAAGAAAATAAGAATGAGGAGAAGAGAAGGAATAAGGTGCATATGAGAAGAGTGATTTAGAGAACACATATGTTTATAATTAAAAAGTATTGAAAACATTTGGTGGAAAAGGATAGATAGAAGTGGGTACATACCCACACTAGTAAGGAATATAAATAAGAAAATAGGAATTAGAGCTTGGAAGAGGTGAATGGATTATGACCTAGCCAAGCGTTGGTTAGGGAGGAGTGAGATTAATAGAGTTAGGTATAGGAAGATGGTTTATGGCCCAAAAAGGGTCTAGAAGAGGAAGAAGTAGAAAGCAAACATGTTTAGGCACCATACTAGGTGGAATGAATCGTCATTGCCTTGGCAATGGCCAAAAGAATGGTCCTACCACTTATACCCTACTTGTGAGTACGAGTTCACAATTTTACTTACCTAGGGAGTCTAATGTAGGTGAATCCTAAGCAAATCAAAAATATTCAATCACTTTTTGGGGAATAAGTACAACACTTATTATGTGTAAATTGCATGGTTTAGTAGTTATTTTTGTTGTTTAAGACTATGCAAGAGTCTAATTTCATGAGAGTAAGGACATATCTTAGAGTTACATGGAAGTTTGAATTTAGGGTTTAAATTTTTTTGGCTAGAGCAAGGAGCATTCAAAGTTGCCTTTACATATAAGAGAATGTATGCACTGAAGTACAAGAGCAAGGTTAACAAGCTGAGACTTGTGTGGCAACATGTGATAGACTTAGAGACTTGCGACAAATTCACTAAGTTTGACAGTATACAATTATATGAGTAAGGTTTCTTAAAAATGTTTATAAGCATCTATCAAATTTTGAAGAACCTATGAAGGAAAAAAGTGTGTGAGGTTAGTGGCATGTGGGTAAATGGAGTGACCCTCATGCATAAATTAAAGATAATGGAACATTAGCATGTAAAATATGTGAAGAAATCAAAGGCTAACATGACCAAGGAAACCATTTGGTACATATATTCATAGAGTTGGAAATAAGATTCATAGGACAAATTAGTTTTTTGTCATGAGAGCAATAATGTTAAAGAACAACTTTCATATCAACAAACACAAAGGTTAGGGCCGCATAAATAATTGGATATTTGAATTTGAGGACATTATCATGCATAAGAACATGAAAAGCATTGTGTGAAAGAGACTTGGTGCATGGGAATAAACTAGGACAAATCTAAGATAAGTCACTCCAAATACCTTGGAATTGAGCGTTGACTCCAAGATTCTTGGAGATGGGTGCAGAGTACACATGTTGATGGTGAAATCATGATAGGGGTTCCAAAAAAATGATAACCTTGGCCATGCAACTAGAGTCACACAATGAAAAACAAAATTATTTTTTTCTTATTAAATGAAAATATGCCTTGATGACATATACATTGACATTGAATCTCTACTATCTACTCTATTCTCGATTTCTCTAAGACTTTAGGGGTTTTATAATCACTCTTTATTAAATAATATACAACCTTCACTCTAAGACCTATCTTTGATTTTTGGCCCCTTATTTTTGATAATTTTATCCCTCTCTACCTCTGAACCTATTCTTTGTGGTTGTGACCCCTTTTATTTCCTTGGGTTCCAAGTGCTTCAACTTCTTTATAACTATTCCCCGCAATCAATATAGATTTGAATTATCATATGATTTTTTTTTTTCATATTTCCCAATGCATAGCTTCCTTTACAAGGGATATCATGACCCATGTCCAATGCTAAATTAAATATCTCATTTCTAGCTTTCAAATGAGATCGAGAACATCTCAAATGGCAATCTTGGGTCGAAGTTATGACCACTTGAGTTGTGATTGTAGGTTTCCCATCATCATGCCATGTGGCATGTTCCTAGTCCATCTATATCGAGCTTCAAATTTGTTCCCTATGGTCTCTTGGTTGTCCATAAAATCTTGGATTTATATAATCCACTTTAATTTTGATGAAACCTTTGTTTGAACACTGTGACTTTTTTACATACATGCAAACTCACGTGAATATTCACCAAAACTCATAATTTTAACATATCCTCCATTTATGAAATGTGACACCCTATGATTTTGACATGTGTCACAATCTTGATCTTTTAGAATCATGTGACTAATTTCCTATTCTGTGGGGGGGGGGGGTCCCTAGGATATGGACCTTGTTAACTCTTTTTTACAATTGACAAGCTCATAATTGTTATCCCTTGAACCAAGATCTCTATTATGCTTCCATGTGTGCATTGGAGATGACCTATTCATAGTGTCATAAATTTTATGCTTGTTTATACATGTCAACCCATCTCAAATACCTAGTTAAAAATACTTATTTTTTTGGGTGGTAGTCTTAGAACATAGACAAGTATGTGTATGGGTCTCCAAGAAACATGGATATTGTGGCCACCATTAGAATTACAGATATCACCACTTCCCCTAAAGAATTAGGTAATATTGAAGTGGCCTCATCAACATTGAAATATAGGTTTTGAATATAATATATATGTGACCTCCAATTTTGAGTAAAGTGATCTTTTAGACTGCTAAAACTCTAAGAACTAAAAATTAGCCCTGAGACTTTATTGAAATCTAACAAAATTACCTACCTATTTTTGGTGATGCAATATTTCTCATAGGCCTTGGATGCTCCTATATCAGACACATGAGGTAATTAAAATGTGAGATCCTAATAACATGGATGGAATAAGAGGTAAACCACTCTTTTGACCACTAAACTTGATGGCCATGGTGTTCCCTTCTAGCACAATAGATACTTCAATTGCTTTTCTCTCTTTCTCTTTCTCTTCCACTTCTAACTTCTTGTTGCCTTTCAATCCTTTATCTTATACTTATCTCTATGAATTTTTCCCTCTTTTTTGGGATTATAACCACCATAAACCATCGACCTCCATGAAATGAATCATATTCATATTTTTCCCACTATTTGGACGTAGTCCATCCACCTCCACCAGATTGTTCTCTTCTTTCACTTCCATATTCTTGTAGGATTAAACCCAATTCATATAACCACTTCCACCAAGATGCTCCTTATTTCATCTTAATTTATCTTGTATTATTTAACCCACCACCATCTGACCACCTCATCCCAAAGCCTTCAAGGATTTTTTCACTCACTATCTAACCTGATGTTGGATTCTTCCCTTTGTCACTCTTCTTTATTGGTATCACTTTTTTCTCATGGTTGTCATATATTTTATTGCCAACTTCATATCACTTGTGGATTATTTATTCATGAGAGTATTAAAATAATCCTCTACTTTCTCTATTTTTTCACACCATCACTTTCTTTCTTAAGTGCAATATTTTGCACATCACTTTTCACCTATTCATTATTCATGTGGTTTTGAAACACAACAATATTCCCTTCTTTTATTTCCTCTACTACAATAACCTCAAATATTATATCATATAAATCTATCAATTGGATTACATGCTTACTTTATTTTTGTCTAAATATTCTTTGAATCATCTAATTTTAGCAAGTCAGAGACTTGTCCTATTGCCTTCTCATACTCTACTCATCTCTCAAGATGGAGAATATTTTTATCATATTATATTATTTATTTACACATGGTTTGGAATATACACATTAAAAATTTTAAGGCTAAATTCATTCATGTGTATTATAACACGAGTTTGTTAAAAAGCTTCCAAACATACGACTGAGGAAGATGAGTGTGAAATATTACACTAATAGATATTATAGACATACCATTAGAGTGCATCATGATGAAGATGGTATTGAGAAGATATCAAGGTATGAAAACTATTTGTGCATCAGTTTTCAAGATCAATTTAGTATGATCAATTTATGATAAGTTTAATAATCCTATCACTATAGGCATAGGAAAAGTTATTGTGCAAACATCATGGAGAGACACATGGATAAGGAAAATTCCTACATTGATGTGGAAAAGGAGGTGAAATTTAAAAATGTTATTGTGTGAAAGAAGGAAATACATGTATTTCACATCTTAATGATGCAAATTTTTGTTGCTTGCACAACACACCCTAATTTCATAGAAATCGTGGTGTCTCTTTTTATTTTTGGAGTCTAGTCTCACTTGTTGCAGCCTAGTTGTTCTTTACCTATCTAGTCATTATTTTGGGAATACCTCATTTTGCACATGGAATCAAATGTTGAAAACTAACCTATTTGATTAACCATGTCTAAGTGATAAATTTTCATTTATAACACCAGCCCAAAAATGGACTCTTAGAGGTTTTCCTTTTCTCTTTGCTAGTCGGATAAACATACTTGATCTAGTTTGTGGATGTGTCGAGGTGTTTTGGTATGAAATTAATTTTTAAAAGTGGTCTTAATGTGGAGATAACATTTTTGTGATGAATTTTAATGTATAACACTTCTATTGAAAGCAGACTCAAGACATAGTTAGGTCCCCTTTTGGGTCTTCCCAATTGGGTCTAACATGGGAAAAATATCATTTTGTATAAATTTTTAAAACATTTTTTTAAAAATAAAAACTTAAAAACCAAAAAAAAATTAAGAGATTTAAAATCAAAAAAATTAAAAAACTTGATAATGATAATAATAATAATAAGAGTCGCATAGCAGCTATTCCATGCCTTTGTATTGAATAGTATGTTGTATTTGATCTTTGTTTCATTAAAATCAAATAGACCTAAAAGACTGTATTGTATATTAGTTATTTTCATATTTTTTAGTCCCTACCTTTGTATTATGAATTGTTTATGCTTGAGTTTACATATAAATTTGTATAGTAATTTTAATTTAATAGTTTGAAGTTGAAAGTATAAATATAATATTATAGAAAATTTTGTTATAATTTAATAAACTGCATTAACTATTTAAATTAAAATACAATTAATATTTTTTAATATGCCAAAGCTTATTTATAAGTTGTATTATTATTTAAATAATGTTACAATAATAAATAAAATAATACATATAAATAAGTGAATGCATGTTCAATCAAATATATTTAAAACCATTAAAATTGGGACAAGGGAAATCTTGGGCTATAGCATAAAAATTGAAGCCACCTCTGAGAAGTATTAAATACCAAGGTAGTGTAAATTAATAGATTTCACCTATATTATCTATCGTATATATCATAAACTACATTTTATTCCAATTCCAAGAGTTTTAGGTATTAAGATATTTACTCTCAACCTAAATAATGGAATATTGAAAGGATATATTGGTGTTTTCTCCTTTATGTATTATGTTTGGTAAAATTCAACGTTGCAATCTAATTTTGGCCAACACTAAGGAGTGGGGAGTAGATTTAGGGTAAGTCATGTCACTATTTGTCCAAGCAAGTGGACATACTATAGTGGGTGGTTGTAACATCCTATAAAGGGTTAGCCATGAGCAGATTAGTTTAGCATTCAATTACATTTAGAAGCATGTTTATCCAACATCAGTTTTCATGTGTGCAAACATCGGAAAATGCCCACTGATGTCACATTGATAGGGCTATCCTAGAGCCTAGAAAATGATACATGTGTGAACCCTAATTGTTGGTGTGGCCATGGCCATGAGTGGTAGTTACATTGTCAACTTTCTTTATGTCTTTCTCATGTGAGAGTACTTCTCAAAATATTAGGCATGGGAAGTATATATATTTATATGTATCAAGCTATAGATTTTCTATTCAATAAATGTTTATATCTTTCCACGTGTATTTATTAAAAAAAATTGGTTAAACACAAAAGTATCTAAACAAGAAGAAAATACAACAAACTATAATAAGATAGTAAGAAACAGAACCAGACAAAGACACCCAAGTAGGCAAGACTATTTTCTATAAAATATAATACAAATTAAAATTAAAATTAATGTTACGTGAATGAAAATTCACATGGAGGTTGCTCTTAAACTAAGAGATTGTAAATCCCTTGATATTCATCACCTAAAGAATGAGCTTTAGAGTCACTTATGCAAAATATTGAGAAAAATTATTTGTAAAATAAAAATGAGAGATAAACTTTAGAAAATGTATAGAAGAGCCTTAGAACATAGCACACACAAGAAATGCAAGCCACATGTCTGCTCACATGCCTTTCCATGTAAGAAGCTATGTATGCTAAATTTTTTGTATTCAATACTAAAAACTAAATAAATCATCTTATTGGTGTTTTATTAAATATTGCCTTGGCTTGTACGATAATTTTTTAAAAGAATGCTCAATTATGGATGTTGTAGATGGTAGAATATTGCAATTATATCATTGTCAAAGATGAATCGATATAATCATCAAGCTTCAACCACATGTCTGTCATGTCTTTAATAGAACCAATTTGTATAATCATACAAATATATCAAAATCACATTGATAGTTTAGTAATTAAAATATAAAGTACTCTGTAATTTATGTCCACATATTCTTGTGCATCTTTTTTATGTACGAAGATTTGACATGCACAACAATCAATTTATGTCTTAGGGTTTTTTGAATTTTTTTTTTATTGAAGTGCATTGAGATTAATATTATTCACAATAAAAATATTTATTGACACATATTATTAAAATAAAAAAAATCTATGTAATAATTAATGGTGGTATGAGTTGTCACGGTTATTAATTATTCATGATGTCAACATATGTATATTCCTAAATGACTCCTAGGGAATATGCCAAAATTTATAAGATAAAATTTATACAAAACTTTATAACTATCAAGATCATATGAATTTTAAGCTTTTTGATTGGCTTAGTGAGATATAGGTATTTAAAAAGTGAAACCATTACTACCTTGCCTTGGCAGGGACTACTAAAAAGTACATACCATGCTAATTGGGGTTGATTTTATCATGGTCACTTTGATAAGCTGGGATGAAAGTCGAATTGGGTTTGTTAGTTGGGCTCAAAAACCTGGTTGTCTAAGATGGGCATGGATACCAAGTTTTGAACCCTATTTAGCTAGGGGAGGGGGCATGCATTCTCCACTCCACCCTAATTTTTTTGTAATTGATTAACTTGTGTTTAATTTATTTTTTAAATTAATTATTATTATTTTAATTAATTTGATGATTAATTAATTATTTAAAAAATAATAATAATTTATTTATTTTAAATTAATTAAATCATTTTAATTTTTAAGAGAAAAATTATTTTTTTGTTCAAAAGCTTGGTTAGCAATAAAACTTACTCGAGAACATGTTTTTACTCATAACTTGTAATTTGGGGTTCCATTTTTCTTGTTGTTAGTAGGGTCAAAAAGTCGGTTTAGCCACAATCAAATTAGTATAGGTATTGGAGAGAGAACATGCAAATTTTAAATCTATCAATTAAGTGACATGATCATGTTGATTTAAATGTCACATTATTTGTTTTTGTTGCTCTTATTTTTTTTATCAAGAGTGTGATATTTTATTAATTGTCTTTTACAAAATTGGACCAAAGGAAGGGATCACTCACTCAAGAGGAAAATTATGGCTAAAATATAGAGCTTTCCACTAGCATTTAATGCGGCTAAAAGTGCATCAAAAAGGAAGATATTGTCTTGGAGTTGTGCACATGTGATATGATATTGTTCCACTTGTCCCTCTTAACTAGAATTAAATGTTGGGCTTCTTATCTTTTTATTTGCATTTATTGCCTTGAGATGATCTATTTACACACTCAATATGGGCCATTATTCTTGACCCATACATTAAATATTTTTCACCCACCTCATAAGTGGAAGGTTTGTCCTCATCTAGACCAAGTGTCTATATAAGGATGACAATAAGACTTAATAGGGGTTATAGGATTTATTAGAAATTAGATTTTATATTTTTACTTAGTTTTATTTCATTTTTTTCATCCTCTTCCAAATATGAGCTATGTTGTCATGTTGTTGAAATTTGTATTCAACTAGTTATGGTGAATTTTAACAAGAGTTTTCTATGCAATATCTATCAAATTTAAAGGCATTAAAGGATGAATTTCATTATCTGCACATGTATATGGTGATTTTTTCTTCTTCTTCATAAATATATTTTTTTAGACTTTTGCATCTTATTTAGTTGTGGTTATGTGCATACTAAACAAGCTAAAGATTGGTTTTATGAGATTTGCTTAATCAACAAAATCAATTTTATTTGCATGAAAATAGACTAATTTATTTCCTCTAAACCCTCATCTTTTTCTCTTTTATATGAATCAATTAAAGTAGGTCTAAAGTATATATGAAATTGAAATCCATGTTTACAAGTTTCATGTTGATTGCAAAGAGTTGTTTATTGTTGTTTATGCCATGTTGAATTTATGTATGCAACAAACATGTATTGAATCAACTAAATTTATTTATGTTAAATCAAAACTTGTTGATTTTTGGGAAATTTATTTATATTTTATTCATGCTTGTTATCTATTATTCTGTGCTTAAACCCACATTGACAAATCAATCAAACTTGCATTATCTCTCATTTTGTTCAAACTAAATATATTCTAAACATACCCCTTGAAATGGAACAAATTCGCATCAACCACTCGATTTTCCAACAAGCCAAGACTTGTCAATAATAGACTTTAGAGAGATTTTTTCTCCATTTATGAGAGATTAGATGGTTTTTGTCTTGCCTAAGTTGGTGTGGAAAATGACTCATCAACATAAATGTTTAAAAATACAGAGGAAATTTAGAGGTAGAGGATTTTATGCATGAAGTAGAGGTTATGGATTTAATGGTACATTTTTCAGATGTGGTGAGACTGCACATAAAGAATTTAAGTGTTGATATGCACATAATGAATGAAATAGGAGAACTAATACATGTGTCTATATAATAATGACTAACATGGAGAAAGCCTTATTTTTCAACTGTGATAATATTATTACCTTTTTTCTCCCCCTTACATTATCCAGTTTCTTCCATACTTGCACACAAATAAATGTTATACAAAACAAGGTTTTCAACATTACCCTTCTCATTATTTTCTTCTTTGGCTAATTTATCTTTAGTACTTTGCAACTCCATGGATGACATTTATTCTCTTTATTCTTTATTTACAAAGACTTCATCCCTCATAAGTTTTACAAAGCCTATCTCATTTAAAAAGAGTTATTCACATAAAAAAATCACCCTTCTATTGCTTCTTATGGCAATCTATTAATATTCACACTACATCATCATTTGAGAGAACTGCTTGCACTTTATCCTCTCTCTTGATACTCTTTAGAATAGATTTGAATTACACACATGGAAAATTCACTCACACATTTCCCCATAAGTAAATATTCATTTATTCATGCTTAGACATCAATAATTTAAGCTTCTTCAACCATTCTTTCTACGCTTTATGATGCATTACATGCTTCATCAACATGGAAACAAACTATTCCCATATTTCCACCTTTCTTTTTCTGATTTCTTGTCTTATCTCTTCTAGAACTCTCCACTACAAAACTGTAACCCCACACAATTGTGTGCTTATAAATTTAACCCTCTCAGAATCTTTAATATTTTGAGCTTAAAAAAAACACTATAAAAACTATCCATTTCAAAAGATCTTATGGGATCTCTTTACCTAAAAACATAGGCACTTCAGCTTCAAGTTGATTCTTTACATGCTCTCACACCTTTATAATTTCCTTAACTTTTCTCATCATTCCAAAAAATATTTTATTATTTCTCTCTCTCCAATATATTCTCTTACTCTTGTATTTTTCAACATATTTCCAAGGTCTTCTGCTCTTGGTTCTCTTCTAATTTTGTGTGCTTTCCATAAAAAAGTTTTTATTTCATGGCCTATAACTAATTTAAGTAGACTTATATTTTCACAACTTGCATTGAACTCAAACAAACTTATCTCTTTCACAACTTTCTTCACACTTGCATGAATTCTCACACACCTGTAACAAACTTATCCCCTCCCTCACATGAAAACTTATGTTTCACAACATGTTCTAGTATAAACAGGTTTATTTTTCATAACTTACAATAGACTCAAACAAGAGTCACTCTCACTTTCACACACTTGTCTACCCATTGAGGACATCTTATTACCTTCAATAAACACAAGATTATTTTTCATAACTTGCAACTAACTGAAAAAAGAGTCTCATACTTTATCTCATAACACTTCTTCACTTTCACTTGACTACTTAGTATCTATTAACACCTTCTAGCCAACACCTCTTCTTTGTTGAAATATGTCCTCTTTTATTTTATGCCCACAACAATGTGGAAACTAACTCTTATCATGATTCAAACCATTAAACTGTTCTGGTACTAATTAGTATAGTCATGGTAGGGGCCCCCAGTGATGGAGTGCCCTTTGTCATGCATCCAAATTCATGCAACAAAAAATAACTTTCTTTCTTTCCTATTAAATATAAATTGGCCTAAGCAGCATCTACATTCATAGTGACTCTCTACTGACTACTTTATTCTCTGTTTCTCTATGCCTTTATGGGTTTTTACAATTACTCTCTAATGTAGACTCTAAAACCTTCACTTTTATACCTCTCTCTAATCTCTGTCATGATCTCTATTATGACTTGTGGCCCCTTCTTTGTGATAATTTTGGCCATATCTACCTCCAAACCCATTTTATGTGGTTGTGGTCCCTTTTATTTAGTAAGGTCTTAGGTGCTTCAACTTCATAATTATTCCCCTCAAACAAGAGACAATTGAACCATTGTATGGAATTATTTATCCATCTTTTCTGGTCAATATATTCCTTTACAAGGGATCTCATGACTAGTAGCCCCTGCTAATTGAAAACTCTCATTCTTAGCTTTCCAAGAAGACCAAGAATGTCTCAAATATTGATCCCAAGTAGAATTTATGATTACTTAGAGTCTATTGTGAGTGAACTATGAGATGTGATTGTAGGTTTCCAATGATCATGCCACATGTCAAGATATTGGTCCCTTTGTATTGAGCTTCAAAGTCATTCCCCATGGTCTCCTAATCCTGTATGGACTTGTGGCTTTATATAATCCACTTTAATGTTGATCACATGTTTGCTCAAAGAATGTGACCTATTTACATACCTACGAATTTTTGGGTATACTCACCATAATTTATAATTTCAATGAATATTCCATTTATAACTATGACCCCTCATAATCGTGACATGTGTCAAAATCCTAGGATTTCATACTCACATAATTATTTGCCCATTCAATAGAGAATAATGAAGTTGTGGACCTTACTAAATCTTTGTTAAATTTAAGGGGATGGAAATTATCATCCCATGAACCAATCTCTTTTTGATGTTACCGCATGTATGTTGGAGATGCTTCATTCAGACTATTATAAATTTGACACTTACCACTACACGTCAACCCATGTCGAAGACTTAGTCATGAATACTTAATTTTTTGGTTGGATGCCTTAGAAAATATACATACATATGGGTCTTGATCCAAAATTGGTTGAAAGTGCACACTCTATCTAATTCACCAATTATGAATACTTATAAAAAATTTCTTATTTTTTCATAATATATTAAAAATTGGCTTAATTATTTATAAATTAGATTATAACTGATTAAAAAAATAAGTAATTGAATAAAATATAGATAAATATGTAAACCAAGTTGATAACAGAGTTCACCCTTGTTGGGAGATGTCTTTGAGTATGAAAAGCACTCAAACCAATCTATTAATGATGCAAAATACACTTTTTGTACAATCTTTACATCAAATAATAACTTTGGTTTACAACTAATTCTATGCCTCTACCTCTGAGAAGTTTGGTTGCCTTGGTACAACCTCTCAATATCTCTTCATGCAATAAAAAGGACATATACTTGCTTGTCTCCTTTTCAAAATGGCTTAAAAATTGCATTTCAAATACAATTTCCTTCCTTTTATAATATTTCAGAGTCCCATGGTTCATTGGTCAAGGCTTTATCCTTATATCATGGAGATAGGGGTTTGAATCCCCTCAAAACACCTTATTTTAAGTCAATAAATATCTAAAATAAAAGATATAATAAAAATACTTACTTGTATTCCAAGGTTAGGCATGGTATAGTGGCAACGACCCAAAAATGGGAGGTATGGGGTGTTGGATTCAAACCCCATCCACTACACCCCCTTTTTTCACACCTTGGTCATGGTAATTATCCCACATTAATTGGGATGAGAATAAAACAATGGTTTATATGGAAGTTTTATGCCTTGTTTAGTGGTCTTAGTAATATCTTATGTGTTGAATTTGGTCTTAGCTTGGAGGATGCCACATTGTGGCTTGAGCGCTACTCTTTATAAACATTGACAATTTTGTCCCACATTAGTTATGGGGAAGCCTGCAACAATGTTTATATATAAAAACACTTGTAATGCATTTGAATTTGGTGATAGCATCTCTTTCCATACAAAAAGTGGAACCCAACTAGTTAATGGGCCCCCAATTGGTAAATAACATGGTCCCCACATGCAAACAAGTATGATTATTGAAGATCGGAAACCAAAAACCAAACAAGCCTTGTTACTCTCTGCCATATGTAAATTTGTGATTGGTCCATGTGTGAAGACATGATTGATCCATGTGTACATGTATACTTAGTAGAATTATGTCAGCAATGTACCCTATCCATATTTTTTTAGCTATTTGGCTTCAACTTCAACAAGCCATAACTTTTGCATAAAATGTTGGATTGAATCCTTTCAAATTGTACTGAAAATCTCTCAACGATCACTTCTATGTGTGGACATTTTTTTGTTTTATTGGATCAGTTGTGGGGAACCTCCTAGATCAAGTCTCTAATAAACATAAAGACTATGGTTATTGATAGAATTATGGATAAAAAATATGTGACCACCACTTTCCCTAGAGATTTAGGTAATATTTAAGTGGTCTCATGAAAATTGAAACTTATTTTGTGAATAGAATATATGTGTGACCAAAAAGTATGGCTAATGTGATCTCTATGACAAAAGTAACTATGATAACCATAAATTATCCATGAGACTCTTTATTGAAAACCAACCAAATTACCTACCTCTTTTTGGCAATGCAATATTGACCTTATATCTTGAATATTCTTGCATTAAATACTTGAGGTAATAAAAAAGTGAGCCCCTACTCACATGGATGGAATAAATGGCAAAACCACTTGTGTGACTACTAAGATTTATATCCATGGTGTTTCCTTCATATGTTCTAAGGTGACCATTGTTAGACTTAGAGATATCGATTGTGTGGCTACCACTTTCCATAGTGACTTATACAATATTGAAGTGGCCTCATGAATAATGAAACTTAGGTTATGAATAAAATATATGTGTGACCATCAATTTTGACTAATGTGATCTCTAACACTACTAAAAATTTGAGAACTTAAAATTATCCCTAAGACTCTTTATTGAAAACCATCAAAACTACCTAGCTATTTTTGGCAATGTAAGATTTTGTGTATGCTTTGGATGTTATTCCATCAGTTGATCATCCATGTTTATGTGTAAGGCAAGAAACCCTTAGGGAAACATGTCAGTTTGTAATAAACATTACATGTATCTCTCTTCACACTTTGCACTTGGAAAATCCCATATAAATGTTTGTTGTACAAGGCATTAGAATATTATTCATTATCATTATTGTGAAGAGAGCTGATAGAAAGTAGAGCATTATGGAGAGGTATTGTGATAGATTGTGTGTGAGGAATGAAAGTCTAAGAGACTCCATTATTGAAATATTGTATTTACAACTTGTGAATGAATCAAAGCCTATAGATAATGCATCTATAAAGATTGGCTAAAATATTTGTTGCATTGATATATGGATCAAAACACTTGTGTTTTCAGATATGAGTGTGTGAATGTGTGTGTTTATTTCACTATTGGGTTATGAATTTCCTTCATTAGAATCCCCATCCCTGTGACTGCACCATTATAAGATGTTAAAAGGTTACAGAGTTATGTCAAGTTATTACAAAGGGGTTTTAAATGTTTACTTTTTCACTTGGGATGCATATTTTACCATTTGGCAGGGTCATTATTCTCATAACATGGATGGATAAATTAAGGACCATGATAGTTTTAGATGTTTTCAAAGACATAAACATGGTTTGCATACTACTAGATATATTCATTATATTTGTTCACTTTCAATTTTTAATTATTTGATCTGGTTATTGTACACGTGCAAGATTAAATCCAATACAAATAAAAACTTAAAATAAAATCAAAGTCCTACTCTAATCAAACACAATACTTTTGATTGAGCTTAAAGGGAAATAAAAACACATTCACTTACCATGAAGGTCCCCTTTAGGATATTCAAGAGAAAAATCATCTATATAAGGAAATTGAACATTCTCACCTTTATTTATGATCATAGGAGGCTCATATAATTTCAATTTTCCAACATTTGCAACATAATACATATGCATGTAAGGTGGTAATTTTAATTGAAAAACATTATTACCAATCTTTTCTAAAATACTAAGTGGACCATACATGATTGGTTTAAGTTTTTTACCATCAAATTTGAGGCATTCCTTACTAATGTGTAGCCAAAATAGATCACCAACTTAGAATTAATGATCAATCTGATGCTTGTCATGCTTATCCTTATACTTGGCTTGGTTCTTTTCCAATTTCTCTTGGACAACTTAATGAATGGATTGGATCTTATGGATGAACCTATTTGCTTCGTCTAAATGTTTATGTCTATATTCCACTATTTATTCTCCAAAAATAAAGTTCAAGAGGAACTTAGGCAAATAACCAAAGTAAGTCCCAAAAAGATACTTCTGTGTAGAAGAATATATGGCATAATTGTAAGCATGTTACACATAACAAAAGCGTTCATCCCAAAGCTTGGGATGCTTGCTACAACACCCTCAGAGTAAATGTACCACTATTTGGTTAACCACTTTTATTTACCCATTAGTTTGTGGATGAAAGGTATTACTCTTCTTGAGTTTTGTGTTTATCAAGTCCCACAAAGTTGGCCAAAACTTTTGAATGAATCAAGAATCCTAATCATATACAAGAGATGTGGACAAACCAAAATGAACCCTTTGTTGAAGAATGAGTGTGTAGTCTCCTCACATATTATCTATTTTTTTACAGGGCACTAATACACACATTTTAATAAATTTATCCACAACCACATACAAATAGTCATGATTCTTTCTTGACATAGCCAAACCTCCTACAAAATCCATAGAAACACTTTCCTATGGATAGGTTGGTATGGGAAGTGGTGTATACAAACCCAACTTCTTGTTACTAGGCTTACTATTGCCACAAATAATACAACATTTTACATAGATACATTTTATATGTTTGAGGCCAATAATACTATCTTTGTAATTGTGAAACGATTTTCTCAATGCCAAAATGCCTAGAAATAAGAAAAGTATATGATTTCCTAATTACATAAACTCTTTCATCTTGTGGAATATAAAGTTTACTAACATGATAAAGTAATCCATCATGTAAGCGATAGTCTAATTATTCTACTTGATTTCCATGAGCTAAATCTTCATAGACATCCTTAAAATCATCATCTCTAACATATTATTTTTTATAACTTTCATGCATATAAGAACATGTTGTAAAAGAATAGATGCAATAATAGGTCTTAAAATCATATCAGCAACCTTATTTTGTATATTTTTTTAATACCTTATCACAAGATGTAATTGTTTCAAAAACCCCATCCAATGAAAGTGCCTTGATTGTTGTAGCTTAGACCATGATTGGAGCTATTGCAAAGGTTGATGATCTATGTGGATTATTATCTCTTTGCCCATTAAATAATGCTTCCATTTTTCACACTTTGTACTAAATCATACAACTCATTATAATAATTAGGATAGTTCCTTACCACACTTGTGAAGGTTTTTGAATAGTAACAAACAAGTTTTTTCTTTTGCATTAAAATGACACCCATGACATAATCACTTGCATCGATTTCAATCTCAAATGGCTCCTATAAATCTAGGAGTGCTAAGGTTAGGGTTGTGCTTATATTTTATTTCAATGTGTCAAAGGATTTTTGGTGTTTTCCTCCCCATTGAAAGACTTATTTATTACTTGTCAAAGCATGTAAAAGAGATGCAATAAATGATGAGTAAGCAATAAACTTCCTCCAATATTAGACTTCCCGTAAGAGGCTTCTAACTTCTATCACATTATTAGGGTTAGGCCATTTCATAATGGCTTCAAATTTAGAGGGATCAATTTTCAATTCACCACCCCCTACTACATAACCTAAATAAACCAAAGATGTTTTACTAAATGCACATTTAGATATATTTAAGTACAATTTATCCTTTTGTAATGTATCTAAGATTTTCCTAATGTGTTTAACATGATCTTCCAAAATTTTACTGTAGATTATTTTTTACTCTACATCGTATTTAATTTATTTTTGATTTGAGCACTACAATTTTGGTTCCTGCGCACCTTGGACATAGCAGCAGAGTTTTGGAGTAGAGGACGGGTTCATTTTTGCCTAAGTGTCAAAGTGCAGCGGATGCTGCCAAGTGTCACCCTCTAAGCACAGGTCTTTTTCCCCTTCTTGTTTCCTTCATCTCATTTTTTCCCAAATATCAAGTCCAAGCGGATGCTGCCAAGTGTCACCTTTCGAAACACAAAGCCGGCTAGCTGGCGTCCTCCGAGGCCCTTTTTGTAACTTTCTAGAGAACCACAGATCATGCCACATACCTAGTGGTAGTTAAGCGAAATGCACCACGTGCTGGAATCCGTGTCTCATAGAGGCACCCACATTTCATTCTATGTTTTGGCAAAGACTTTCAACAAGCTAAGTAGTAGAAAAGCGGAAAGCACCAGGTGGCAGTTGCGGAGGCCCTGAACTACCTTTTTGAAGAAACAATGGAAGTCACCACATGTCAACATCTGGGAGGCATGGTTCCAATGATTTCATTCAATGTGTGATGGTGTCATTTCATTTTTATCAAGTGTTGAAGTGCAGTAGAGGCTGCCAAGTGTCACTCTCCAAGTCCCTTTTTGCTCCATCCCAAGAAAAAGTGGAAGGCACCACGTATCTTCCCAGGAGCAGCGGAGATCGCCACTTGTCAATTTTTGAGAGACCATCTTTGAGCCTAATTGCCGAATGAAGATTGTGGTGGGTCTTAGACGTTATTTTAAAGGACTAAGGAAGTGTTGAGTGTCAACATGTAAAGATTGCCATGTGCATCCATCCCTTCCTAAAAAGTTTCCTGAGCAAGGGATGCGGTGAGTTTTGTTTTGATAAAACTACAAAGTATTGAGGAAGCAGACCGCGACAGGTGTCAAAGGTAGAGCGTTCCTAAGAAAAATATAGAGAAAGTAGAAGCAACCAAGTGTCATTCTCTGGTGCTTTCTAGATAAAAAGAGAATTTTCATAGATTGACTAAGTGTCATCTTCTGTTTCAACAGGACAGAGTGCCCGTCTATCTGTTATAGCAAAGATGGAAAGAAACTCAGCGGGAGTTTTTCTTGGTAGGTAGAATAGTGCACTGGGTAGATTTTTGGGGCTTGCAAGCATTGAGGATGCCATCTATTTGTCCCCTATAAGCAGAGGTAGAGTAGACAATTGAGCAGCCAAACAGGTGATGGAATGAGGAATTTCAAGTGCAAAGAGAGGTACTAGACATGAATTGCCATGCCGTAATCAGGGCAATTCTTGATAAGACCAGGATGCATCTGAGGCATTAAAAGCACCATCTATTTTATCCCCTACAAGTGAAGGATGGAGTGGAATTATGCAAGAAATAAAGTGATGCAAGGAGACATCTGAAGCTATATAAGAAGAATTATAAAATCAAAGGTGAGGGGGGGATTCTATAGTTTTAGACTTTATAGAATTTTGACCAGAAATATCATTTGCTCTTGTCTCTATTTTCTTGAATTGTAAAGTTGATATAATTATGCATGTTTATGTGCCTTTTATGTGGCTGAATGAATTAAGAAGATTGAACTTCATGCCTTGGTTGGTGTTATCTGTGTCATTTACAAAGTAGTCTATACTATAGATTTTCTGTAGTTGTGATTAAGAATGTCATTTGCTTTTGTCTCATTTTCTTGATTTGGAAGGTTTACATAACTTTACATGACTTTTGTGCCTCTTATGTGATTGGAAGATTCTATTCAGAAGATTGAACACTATGCCCTTGTTGACATTCTCTGTATCTCAGCAAAAGAATCCCCTGTTGTGAGCCTCTGTTTCTGTTATTTCAATCTTTTACATTGATACATGCACTTATCTGCTCTTAAATGTAATTGAATCCTATAATAGTTTCACTATGCTTAAGTTAGGATTAGGATTACACTCAGGCACATCGCCATAGTTAGGTTTCATTCTTGCATTTGCATTTTTGTTTAATTTCCTATCCCTTTTTCTTAACACCCAATACAAAAGAAGAGACCAGCTTCTCTAAAATTTGGAGGTTGTTTCAAGCCGCATTGTCCCACAGCTTGAAACTTCCCATTGCTGATTGATTAAGATCAAGCACAATTTTAAATCATCAACAGTTTTTGGCATGCCTGGTGGGACCAATCTTGAAGTTTCTTTCAAGACTGCATGAACCAGAGAGCTACAAGGAGTTGGAGTTGTGGACCAGTCACCAGATCGCAAATATACTACTAATCCAGGTATTCTTTTTCCACCTCTGGTAATTAGTCCAAGAAGAAGAGCTAACCAGTTTGTACCAGTACCAAACATAGGAGCCCATGTACCCCCAAGAAATTATGCAAGTTGAAACACTGGTAGCCCCTTAATCCTCCCAACACCACCAGCTGTTTGGGATCCTATCTCAGTAAATGCTCTAAAAGCTCTACCCAAATTTAGTGGGCAAGACTAAAAAACACCCATGGAACATCTTCAAGATGTTTCAGATGTCTGTGTCATACATGGTGTCACAGAGCAAAATGTGGCCCTAAGGTTGTTAGCAGCCTCATTCAAAGGGAAGGCTTTAGAATGGTATCGGTCTTTGACCCCAAATACCATATCTACATGGGACTAGATCGAAGATTAGTTCTTTGAAAGATTTGCAGAGAAAGGTGATAAGTCTTCTTTATTACAATAGTTGATCACCATTCAAAGGGGACCACAAGAGGACATGACTGACTTCAACACCAGATTCTAGAAAACTTGGGAGAGAATCCCTGTTGCAGCTAAACCACCACCTGGTATGGCCATAGTATTCTATCTCAAGTCTTTAAATTCAGATATATCTGTTATGATTTAGTCACTGGGAGGACACACTTTGCCAGCAGCTTATGACCTTGTGATCAGAGCTGAGAATCATTTAATTGATGCTGGGAAGTTACCTCCAAGGCCTCCCATGCCTGTATTCCCAGAAATTACCTTGCCCCTACCTCAAGAGGTTCCCAAAGCTATAAGCCCACCTGTTTCTATGTATGCTTACCCTCCATCAGCTGCGAAGCAACCGGTCCTTGCTTAGTCATCTGAGATGGATGATATCAAGAGTATGCTAAGGAATTTCTCCAATGAGCTGATTAATATAAAGAGGCAATATAATACTTTCCCTAAGCCTCCTTATCAAGGCTATCAAGGAAATAGGTTTTCATCCCAACCAACCCAATATCAGGGCCCTCTAAGACAAACCAACCACCAACCAGCAAATCAATTAGTTACAGTTCCCACACCTTCACAGACCCTTCCTCCCAACTCAAATAGGGAGATGGTTCTAGGTTAGAATAATTATGTGGATGATACTAATGCTTAGTGTTTCCCTTGTAATGATGCTCACACCCCCAGAGATTGTCCTAGAGGCAATCTACAACAAAGAGTGGCTGAAAAGAGAAGAATGGATGGTCAGTTTGCCAGTACCAGTAATAGTCAAGCCTACTAGTCTCCCAGCATGCAGAATTCAGTCCTAATGGCTCAGATGCAAAGAATGTCCTTGCAATAAGAGGACGAAATAGCCCCTGAACATGCTTTGTTCTCATGGGTTGAGAATGAAGAAGTAGTTTTCTTGAACGAAGCATCTACCTCTTAGAGGCCAGTAGTGCAATCCGATTATTACACTAGATCAAAGAGGAAGATGGTGGAACAACCTGAGGTTGTAAGTGGTCAAGCCAAGAATAATCCTCCATCTCAAGGGCAAATAAATGCCGCTACTAGACAAGAGATGCCTCAGCCAGTGCAAGACCAAGGGATTCCTACCTAGATTCAAGAAAAAATGAGGTATCCCTATTACCAAAAAACTTAGTCTCTGGGACTGATCAATGTAGTGGACCAATTAAAGAGGACTCCAGCACAAGTATCTATATGGGATATCTTGGCTATTCTTGAGCAAAATACACTACTGCAAGAAGCTTTGCAAGGGCAAGCAGTGCCCGAAGGTGTTGTTACCAAGGAAGGACCTGCTGGAAAGGAAAAACTCAAAGATACGATTCCTCCAATGACAACAGCCTTCGTCAACAATGTAGCACAAGTAAGTAAATACAAGCCAGAGCCTTTCTATTTGACTCTGATAGTTGGAAAGAAACTCCTACATAATGCATTGATAGATTTGGGAGCTAGTCCAACTATGATGCCCAAGCAAATAGCTGATGCTTTGAAAATAAATTATGAACCCCTTGCAAAAGGAGTTATGTAGCTAAATGGAAAAATAGTGCAAACCATAGGGAGAATTAAACAACTCCCCTTGTAGTTATACACATCTCCCAACATAATTTTTAACCAAGATATAGTTGTCATAGATATTCCTCCTGTCTTTGGTTTATGTTTATCCAGAGACTTTATAGCAAAAATAGGAGGATATATGTCTCTTGACTGGTCTAACCTCATCCTGAGAACCAGATACGGTTCAAAGATGAAAATTCTATCTAAACCACTATCCAAAGAGCATATCACCAATGAACCAACAACAAGATTAGAATCAGATCATGCCATGATGAATAAAGAAGAAAGAAATTTTGTCAAAGAACTAGGAGACTAGACTGAGCATGATCAAGAAGAAAATAGCCAGTTGTTGGCTATGATGCATAGCAACCCATATGGGAACTATGACTCTACTGGTTTGGGCATGTATGTCATTTTTGATGAGGATCAGGCTATCCCAAATGTTATAAGGAAAGAGGCACCTACTGCCCAAGATTCAGAGGTCTAGACGTTGAATTTGATGGGGCTAGAAGTAAACATGGTGCTGGAGCAGGAATTTGTCTTACTACTCCAAACAGTGATAAAATTTTAAGGGCTATCCGATTTCAATTTGCTTGCACTAATAATAATGCATAATATGAATCTTTAGTACATGGGCTCTTGTTAGCAAGAAAAAGGGGATAAAGAACCTAAAAGTAAAAAGGGATTCAGAATTAGTAGTAAAGCAAATTAGGGAAAAGGTAGCGGCCAAGAATGTGAGAATGAGATCCTACAGGCATAAGATTTAGGATTTGATAGAAGATTTTGAAGCTTTCAATATTAAAATAATCTTGAGAAGTCAAACTCTGAGGCTGATAGGATAGGATTGGCTCACAGTTTAACTCAGCAACTGGCCTATTGGTTAACAATGAGTCAGTAAAAGTTATAGTGAGACTAACCATCCCAGACAATGATGAAAATTGGCAAGTGTTTGAAAATGATGCCCAGGTAGTCTCTTTCTTACAACAATCAGATGAGTTTGCGGATCAATTGAAAACTAAAATTGAAGAGGCATATGGTGATCAGATTATATAATTGAGGACTAATAAGCTCCCTAAGGGATTGATCACCTTAGAAAACTTATTTGACCTAGAGGATGTAATCTGGGAAAAGAAAAGGTTCCAGGTAGATAAAGTAGACTATTCTGAGGTAGACGTGAGTGACGGGAAGAGGCTAAAAGTTGGGAATTCTGCAACTCAGGGAGAGCAGGAAAAACTAATCGAGTTGTGCTAAAGGTATGACAGAGTCATAGCTTAGAGCTATGAAGACCTTCATGGATACAAGAGAGACATTATCTAACACACAATAGAGTTGACTAAAGGGTCCAAACCCATTAGACAGAAATAGAGGCCAGTAAATCTAAGGATTGAGCCTCTAATGGTAGATGAGTTGCAAAAACTTTTAGATTTAAAAATAATATTTCTAATCAAACACTCAACCTGGGTATCAAACCTAGTCGCAGTTAAGAAAAAGAATGGAGATGTAAGACTGTGTGTAGATTTTAGAGATATAAATAGAGCATCTCTGAAAGACCACTATCCCTTGCCCTCCATGGAACAAATTTTGCAAATTGTGGCTGGATTAGAGAGGTTTTCTTTACTTGATGGTTTCTCTGGCTATAATCGGATTTGGATAGCTGAGGAAGATTAGTTCAAAACTACTTTCACTACCAAATGGGGGACATTTGCCTACACAAAGATGCCATTCGGCTTATCAAATGTAGGAGCCACCTTTCAATGAGCTACGGATATAGCCTTTGGTGAACTTATAAACAAGGTCATCTTGGTCTATCTAGATGACCTCACTATTTTCTCAAAAAATGTTGATGATCATTTTGATCATTTGGAATCTGTCTTCAAGAAATGTCAAGATTTTGGGATATCATTGAATCCCAAGAAATGTATTTTTGCTATACCTCAGGGTAAACTGTTGGGGCACATAGTGTCTAAGGAAGGGGTTTCTATAGATCCTGAGAGAATCACAGCTATAATAGACTTACCTCTTCCAGCGAATAAAAAGGTAGTCCAGTCCTTTTTAGAAAAGATGTCAGTAAATTCATATTTGATTTTGTAGGCTTGGTTAGACCAATGACACTCTTGCTAAAAAAGGACCTATTTTTCAAGTGGACTATAGAAGGAAGGCAAGCTTTTGAGGGGGTCAAGTAGGCTATCTCAGCAGCCCCAGTGCTCAAGAACCTAAATTTTTCCATGCCCTTCGTAATGTATGTCTATGGAGGGGAATCAAGTATTGTTGCTGTCTTGACTCAAAAGAATGACAAGCTAGAGGGGGAGCACCCAATAGCCTTTTTTCTCAAGAACTCTCAGAGATTATGAGACCAAGTATAATTTTGTGGAAAGACAAGCCTATGCCATGGTAAAAGCCCTCAAGAAATTCAAGCATTTGATATCAGGGAACAAAATTTTGATACTTGTGGCTCACCCAAGTGTCAGGGAATACATCATGGAGGGGGAAATTATTGATAACAATTGGATCACTAAGATCCTTGAATATGATGTGGAGGTTAGACCCACCAAGCTAGTCAGAGACAGGGGTCTGTGCTAATATATAACTCAAGAGCTTGAAAAGATGTTACCTAAGGAAGCAGATTCAGAAGGAGAGCCAGAGACAGTGCTAAAATTACAAGAGGTTGATCAGGAATCCTGGGTCACAAGCAGGATTCAAGTTATGAAAAATGGGGTTTATCTGAGAGAACTCCCTTGAAACAAGAGGAGATATTATAGGATACAGGGAGTTCATTTTGTTTTAATTGAACAAGTCCTTTTCAAAAGAAATTCTGATAGAAAATTTTTAAGGTGTGTCGAACAGGGTGAAGCTAAGAGGATACTACATGAAATGCATCATGGAACATCAGGGGGCATTTTTCTGCAAAGACCATAACCATAAAGATAAGTGAGGCAGGATATTTCTAGCCTGCTTTATTTACAAATTGTTATCAACTGGTTAGAAAATGTCAATCCTACCAGTATTATGTGGGGATGAGGAGGAATGCAGCCATGCCACTGAGTCCTATAGTTATGGATGAACCTTTTGCTCAATGGGGTCTTGAATTCATTAGAATGATAAATCCAGTGTCCAACATGGGTCATAAATGGAAATTAACTGCCACGAACTATTTCACCAGATGGACTGAGGCAGTCCCACTTAAAGAAGCAATAGAGAATGTGATCTTAGATTTTCTAAGGTGTATCACTACTCGCTTTGGGGCTCCCCACACCATCATTTTGGATAATGCTAAAGCATTCTTGGGGTCTAAAGTATTCAACTTTGCCTTAAGACATGGAATATATCTGAAAACTTCATCCAACTATTACCCTCAAGGTAATGGTCTGGCAGAATCAACCAACAAGAACCTGATAAGACTCATCAAAAGAGTAGGGGCTGATCATCACAAAGAGTGGCACAAAATTCTTAATCTAGCACTATGGGCCAATAGAATCACGCCCAAGCAGGTGATCAAGATGTCTCCATATGAATTGGTATATGGAAAATCTGTCCTGATTCCCCTAAGCTTGGAAATCCATGCTCTCCAGTTGATCAAGCAAATTGAGATTGAAGAGAACGGCCCCATGCAGATCAGACTCATAGAACTTTTGGAAGTTTAGGAAAAGAGGGATATAGCCCATGTTTCATTGATCAAACATTAGGGAATGGTTAAGAATTATTTTGATACAAGGACTTCAAATCCTAATTTTGAAGTAGGCTCGATTGTTTTGAAATGGGATGCAAGGGCCGCCAAGCCGGGCCAACATACCAAGTTCGAAGCACTATGGATTGGCCTGTATAGAATTTTCACGTGCAAGCAGAGGAATTCTTTTGAGCTAGAGTCGATGGAAGGGGAACCTGAAGAGATTTCTATAAACATAATCTATTTGAAATATTTTAATTGACTTGGATCTCTAATGTATTATAGTTAAATAATTTCCCTTCTCACATTGTTTTTCCATTGTTTTCCCACTTTCCTTTTAAATAAGTGTTTTAAACATATGTCGACAGCATTGTTAAAGCTGTAAATTTTAAAATTTTGATCGAGTGGGAGTCAGGTTCTTTTTGAGCAGGCTCAAAAGTCCTGGGGGTCACCAGTAACTGTAGAGTATTTTTTACTCTACATCATATTTAATTTATTTTTGATTTGAGCACTACAATTTTGGTTCCTTCACACCTTGGACGTAGCGACAGAGTTTTGGAGCAGACTACGGGTTCATTTTTGCCTAAGTGTCGAAGTGCAGTGGATGCTGCCAAGTGTCACCCTCTAAGCACTGGTCTTTTTCCCCTTCTTGTTTCTTTCATCTCATTTTTTCCCAAGTATCAAGTCCAAGTGAATGCTACCAAGTGTCACCTTTCGAAACACAAAGCCAACCAGCTGGCATCCTCTGAGGCCTTTTTTGTAACTTTTTAGAGAACCGCAGATCATGCCACATACCTAGTGGTAGTTAAGCAGAATGCACCACGTGCTAGCATCTGTGTCTCATAGAGGCACCCACATTTCATTTTATATTTTGGTAAAGACTTTCAACAAGTTAAGCAATAGAAAACTGGAAAGCACCAGGTGGTAGTTGCGGAGGCCCTGAACTACCTTTTTGAAGAAACAATGGAAGTCACCACGTGTCGACATCCGGGAGGTGTGGTTCCAATGCTTTCATTCAATGCATGAGGGCATCATTTAATTTTTCTCAAGTGATAAAGTGCAGCAAAGGTTGAAAAATGTCACTCTCTGAGTCCCTTTTTTCTCCATCCCAAGAAAAAGCAAAAGGCACCACGTATCTTCCTGGGAGCAGCAGAGATCACCACGTGTCAATTTCTGAGAGACCATCTTCAAGCCTAATTGCCGAATTAAGATTATGGTGGGTCCCAAACATTATTTCAAAGGACTAAGGAAGAACTGAGTGTCAACATGCAAAGACTGCCACGTGCATCCATCCCTTCCTAAAAAGTTGCCTGAGCAAGGGATGCGGTGAGTTTTGTTTTGATAAAACTGTAAAGTATCGAGGAAGTGAACTGTGATAGGTGTCAAAGGCAGAGCATTCTTGAGCAAGATATAGAGAAAGAAGAAGTATCCAAGTGTCATTATCTGATGATTTCTAGACAAAAAGATAATTTTCATAGATTAACTAAGTGTCCTCTTCCGTTTCAACAGGACAGAGTGCCCGTCTATCTGTTACAACAAAGATGGAAAAAAACTCGGTGGGAGTTTTTCCTGGTAGGTAAAACAGTGCACCAAGTAGATTTTTATGGCTTGCAAGCATTGAAGATGCCATCTATTTATCTCCTATAAGCAGAGGTAGAGTAGATAGCTGAGCATCCAAACAGGTGATGGAATGAGGAATTTCAGGCATGAAGAGAGGTACTAGACATGAATCGCCATGCCATAGTCAGGGCAATTCTTGATAAGACTAGGATGCATCCAAGGCATTAAAAGCACCATCTATTTTGTCCCCTGCGAGTGAAGGATGGAGTGGAATTGTGCGGGAAAGAAAGCGATGCAAGGAGACATCCGAAGCTATATAAGAAGAATTGTAAAATCAAAGGGGAGGGGGGGATTCTATAGTTTTAGACTTTCTATAATTTTGACCAGTAATATCATTTTCTCTTGTCTCTATTTTCTTGAATTGTAAAGCTGATATAACTGTGCATGTTTATGTGCCTTTTATGTGGCTAAATGAATTAAGAATATTGAACTCCATTCCTTGGTTGGTGTTATCTATGTCATTTGCAAAGTAGTCTATATTGTAGATTTTCTATAGTTGTGATTAAGAATGTCATTTGATTTTGTCTCATTTTCTTGAATTGGAAGGTTTACATAACTGTACGTGACTTATATGCCTCTTATGTGATTGAAATATTCTATTTAGAATATTGAACATTATGCCCTTGTTGACATTCTCTGTATCTCAGCAAAAGAATCCCCTGTTGTGAGCCTCTATTTCTATTATTTTAATATTTTACATTGATCATGCACTTGTCTGCTCTTAAATGTAATTGAATCCTATAATAGTTTCATTGTGCTCAAGTTAGGATTAGGATTACACTCAGGCACATCACCATAGTTAGGTTTCATTCCTGCATTTGCATTTTTGTTTAATTTCCTATCCCTTTTCTCCAACACCCAATACAAAAGAAGAGACCAACTTCTCTAAAATCTGGAGATTGTTTCAAGCCGCATTATCCCATAGCTTGAAACTTCCCATTGTTGATTGATTAATATCAAGCACAATTTTAAATCATCAACATTTACTAAAGATCAAAATATTATCTAAGTAGACTATAAAAAAATTATCTATGAATAGCCTAAATACATCATTCATAACCCGCATGAAGGTGGCGAGTGCATTATAAATCCCAAAGGGCATCACCATCCATTCAAAAAGACCTTGTTTAATTTTAAAACCAATTTTCCAAATATCACCTTTGTTAATCCTAAATTGGTGATAATCACTATTAAGTCTAACTTAGTGAAATAAACAACATTTTTCAATTAATCTAGAAAATCATCAATGCAAGGAAGAGGGTAGTGATTTTTCATTGTTATCTTGTTTAATGCTTGAAAATATATGTACATTCTCCAAGTTTCATCTTTATTTGGCACCAAAATAATTGGTGAACCACATGGAGAAGTGCTTGGCTGAATGACCCATTTCTCAAGCAATTCTTAGAATTAATTATTTATTTCTTCATTTTTCACCACATACAACCTATACATGCCAATGTTAGGAAAAGGTGCATATTTTTGTAGTTGTATCTCATGTTGTATATCCATTTTAGGAGGTACACCTTATGTATACTAAAAAAATCATCATAGGTAAACATTATCTTGACTATTTCATGTTTATGTTTAGGACCACATCTTTCTAGATCCTTGGATATATCATCATCTTTGGATTTTAAAATCATGAGTACTATTGTCACTTGGATTTTCACCTATTGAGGATATGTCTCAACTCTCCTCATCCAAGTGGCACAATGGAAACATCTCACTTGTTGTGGGTAATCAATTGGTGAGATGAATCTCTAAAAGGGCTAGTTGCCTTAATGCACTCTTTGAAGTACTCTCTCACTTATCAATTTTGAATTAAAAGGGTTAATAAAAAAAAACTTAGAAAGCTAAAATGTGATGCACAAATATTTAATTTCCTCATATTGACTGAACTTATACTACTTAGAGCAAATCAAATCTTCTTTCACACATAACTCATAACTCAAGACAAATTTTTACATCAATATTTCATATGCTAGGTTCAAGAGGTATATTTGATGTCTATGAGGGATAATTAAGGATCCTTTGGAGAATAAAATCATAAACCACTTCTAAAACTCTCATACACTAAGAAATAATGCTAGCAAAGACTTGTAACAATTATTCTTCTGCATACTTGGTGGACAATCAAAGACAACATGATAGAAAAGACCATCCTTTACTAGAAAAGATCAACAAGATTTGGAAAAAAAATAAATTATGTGGCATGTAAGTATGAAAATTGACCTTTTTATTACTTCAATAGACATTAAAATATAAAATTGGTTAGGGTTTCGCCATTAACCAATGGAGGTTGCTCAAAAGGGCCCAAAAAGTCACTACTTATAGCATTTTGGGAGAGGGGCAAGCCAAAGGAAGTCTAAAGGTCACTTATACACTTTTAAAGATGATAAAATATGTTAAATATGAATGAGAAGAAGGTTTTAAATGTAACATTGAAGGTAAGAGAGTAAAAGTGTCTTTCCAAGTCATGAAACTCATAAAAATTGGCATAGGAGTTGTCATTTTACACAAGGAAACTGCGTTGATCATTCACATTTTTTGGAACATCCAAAAATGGAATATGGAGAGATATAATTTTTTTATTAAGAGGGAAGGGTCTTATACATGTTTCTAAATTCATTGGTTATAGTCCTAATCATCTATAAGTGAATTATCACCATCTGTAGTCTAAGAAAACTCCTCTTTCACACACAATGTACACTTGGCTTCCAAAATGGATTCAATTTCTCATGAAAATACATAAAAATGGAGGGATGAAATGTTTCAAGACCATACATTTCCTTATATTTCTTTGTTTCACCTTAAAAATCCATCCACTTGAAGTTCTCACCCTTCTCACTACCATGTTAAATATTCCAGTTCAGACCGGCTAAGATGAGAGCTCTGGTAGGAACACTTAGGTTATTTTATATATTATTATATGGTTTTAGTGAGTTATAATAAGTCCTAATATCACTCCCAAATTTTATTTCTCCTCTTTAAAGTCCCTAGACCCTGTATAATGCATAAAATAGTCAAATAAATCCATTTTGTACCATGTATGTATAGGTAGGGTAGCACAAAAATTGATAAGTAAGATCCATAAATATTCCTCTAAAACTTCAAATTTATATTTTGGTCAAAATATTCCATTTTGGTAGCTCACCATCTTCATTTCCTTCATCGGGTCTTTATTCAGGGTTTAACAAGGGTTTTAGGTCTCTTCTATCCTTAAAATTTGTTCATAAATATATGATGTTAGAACTACCAATAAATTACAAAAATGTAAATTTTAATACCCTTATCAACACCTCCAAACTTATTGTATCCCCATGCAAATATTCAAAGGAGATGTAAGCATTCAAAGTTAGCCTATTGAGTCCTTCCTTTCATCTACACAGGCCTAATATTGCCTTTGAGCCAAAACTGGATTCCCATAAAACTTCTCCACCTTCCACAAGATTTATCACCTATTTAGTGACCCCATAAAAATTATCCAATATACTATAATGACTACCTGAGGATAGAACTGACTTTGACCCCCCACTTGGATATTGGGATTAAACCTTGCCTAATAGGCTTGGCTGTAGATTTGGAGTCCTAGACCATTTTACTGAGATTATATATTTTTTTATTGATTTATCATGTTTATTTAGATGTAACAAAACTTATCACACCCCATATCTGGGTTCTTATATCTCTTGGTTCATCTTAACAACCTCCTTCCTCAAGAATGCAAGGTTTGTGCATGAAGGGAGTGCCCTCTATTTGAGACAATCCAGTGGGAAATTACCCTATTTTTATATTAAAAAATTATTGGAGTATTTTCTCCAAGTTATTAGGACCTTCTACACCAAAATTCATCCCTTATTCAAACCATTTACCCTTCCAACTCTCCCAAAAACCAAAATAAACCTTCATCAAGATAAATTATGCAGGGTGTAAGATGTAGACTGTGTAAGTTGATTCATATATTATTTTATTTGATTTTAATTAAATATATATGATTTAACACACCTAATTAAATCTCCCAATTTCATCACATATCTTTCCAAGCACTCTTTCTCATTCCTTCTTTTCATTCACTAACTAGGCCTAAATGGAGCTTGCTTGGTTGAGCTGTGTGCAAGAGTGTTTTGACCATTTTGAGAGGTCTAAGATTGATTTAATGTTTAATAACATACATTTACCTTCCATAAACCTCAAAATATGTTCCTTTGGGCTCCCAAAACTTCTTATTATGTCCCTTACACATTTTGGCTTCATTTGCTTGTTTTGCCAAGACTTTAATTTTCTTGACTGGCTGACCTCTAAAATAAAATAGTAAGGTATATCCATCCTATTAAAATAAAATTTAAGGTTTTATAAGTTATATTATTTCCTAATTAATGTCTGTACCAAATGGTTAGGTCAGACTCACCTATTTAGGCACCTAGCCAACTAAATATGCCCAAAAAAGACCTCCAAAAAGGATTGTATTTTTCACTTCCACCTAAGAATGACTTCTCAAGGCTAAAACCAATATTATTAGGTTACATAAAAAATTTATCCATATTAAATTAATGCTAAATAATATTTAAATTCACCCAATTCCACTATTCTCCCTTAGATTCTTCATTCTTACCCATTAAGCAACATGAGCCTCTTAGTGTAATTGTACGGACTGTCATCCTTGGGCTAGTATGAAGAGTAGATGGTCAACTTGAAAGGAGTCTTTGATTATTTTAAAATACTTTATTAACCTATAATTAACCATTTTCAAGATGTTTTCAAACCTTTTACATGCACCTTGGGCTCACAAGATCGAGTTCAATCTCTTGACTATGATATCCTGCTTCTTTGACCAAAATGGTTCCTATAGGTGCATGTATGCCTAATAGGACCTTGATCATAATGGTTAAAGGACCTCCTTGAATAATTAAGGTAAAATAACATATATTCATACATATTTTAAATTTTTATAAGATAAAACATCACCAAGACACCATGCTTATGTTATTTTTCGCCTACTCATCTATAGGTGAGCATTTTCTTGTGAAGGGACACCTGTAGGTATTCATGAGGCTTAAAAAATTATACATAAAGATTATACTAATGATATTCATGCTCATAAGTACATAATTAAATCAATAATTTCATTACAAACATGGTATTATTTTCCATTTTCAACCTTGGGCATCAATGGTCACTCAAAACTCAAATCTTGTAGATGTGAATGCAGGGTTTTAGTGCTTTAAAAGGCATCTTTGAGACCCCCAACAATCACATTTCACTAACCCCCTTAGATTAATATTTGTAATATCTTATATCCTTCATATATTCTACAATTTTTACCTATTATATGATTCAAATATCTTGATAGCCTTGCTATAAGATATTCACAAAATGTCCTAGACCTCTATTTTCACTTTTTGGGGAAAATCTCCCTGAACTCGGTCCTTGCTTCCTCCAAGATGGTTTACATTTCCATTTTTCCATTATACACTTAATATAGGTCTAAAATGGTCAAATCACATTATATAAAAAAAATAAGGTTTTATCATGTCTCTAATTCTCCATACACGGACCTTCAAAACTTTGTAATGTCACCTATAGGTGAGTATCTTCACACACAAGCAGTGAAGCAAACTTGGGCAGTATATAAGGTACATATGCTTATGATCAGTTATATGCTTTCACAAAGTATTCCAATTCACTCTTATAAATCTTAAAATATTTAAACACCTATCAAACTTTCCATCTCAGTATGACATCATCAAGGAGACTCATGTAGTTGTGTATGAGCTATAAGTAGGTAGTGAACATGAAATGGATCAATATGTGTGGATGAATTACCTCATGAACAACATAAAATCATTTTAAATCCCTAAAATTCATGATTTTCATTAATTTTATCTTAATACAAGCTCCAAAACATTTATTCCAACATGAAAAACTCTTGCAAACACCTGTTACAGAGCAGACAAGGAGAGCTAATGACTAGTTGGTGTGGTGCATGAGCTTGAAAACAACCTTGCATCTTATTCAAACATCCAACTGAAATCTCTCCAGATATTAATTAATTGAAAAAAATAACACACCTTCATTACAACTCTATGAACAAGTTGGGCAAGCCCCATACATGTGGCTTCAAGTGAGAGTGAGTGAAGGATTGACTATGAGAAAGGCAAGACTGAATATTTGATCAAAGCATGGTGTGATGAAACCAATAATTAAATGAGGTGATAATATGGCATTTATACATGGAAAACATCACATCCCATTCCCATGAGACCTATTCTGAGAAACACACATTTTGAAATAAGGAAAACTTGACTGAAGCTTCATAATGGTGACACCTTCCTACAACATGAGATGACTTATCTATCAAAACACTTTGAGAAATGAAACCAAGCATGAAGAACATTTTATAATAGATCCAACATCATCTATAGTCAACATCACCATGGATTGTGCAAACTTGTCCAAATTGGAGCAAAACCTATAGGGTTCAAGAAATATGAGCATAAAAAACATAGTCAACTTGTTAGAGATGGTTCATAAAGCATAGTTGACCAATATTTGAAATCTTGTTATGAAAATAAATCTCTCTAAGTTTAATTTTAACTCCCAAAGGTGTTTGGTCTGAAACCTCTTCTACTATCCATACCAAGCACAAACCTGCTGACTGGTTATGTGTATCTAAAAGGGCGAAAGAGTATAATGGTTTTATCTTGAAATTAGAACTTTTAGAGCATGTCAAGTGCTAAGATGAGTTTCAAGAAGATGAAGATACGTTTCATGACCTTCTCCCACATGTCACCTTCCCTCATGGGTCGTACAAGTGCCAAAATCCTCCTTTTCAATTGGTTTCTTGATCTTTAATTAGATAACCTATAGGTTTTATATGGGACTAATAGTCCTGACAAAGAATTTAAATTCTTAGAAATTTGAAATGAACCTAAGACACTTGGACACGTTGAAAACTATGTCACTTGTATTTATGACCCCTAAAAAGCTATTAAATGACTCAAAATGACAAATAAACTTATTAGACCATGACTAAGGATAAAAAGGCATTAAATAACATCACATGGACTATAAAATAACCTATGACAAAGTATTAGACCCCTAAAACATCTAAAAACCAAGTTTTTACCTATAGGGGTCCAAATTTGACCTTGAAGTCAAATTTGGTCAACAAGTACAATTTTTTTATTTGCATTGACAAGTCTTTTCTCTATTTTGTAGTTACAAGTGATAAATTTGCCTTTATCTGATGGGATTTTTTAATGTATTCAACCTCATATTTTACAAGTAAATATTAATTCTCTTCCCTATATAATATTGCTTTTATATCATAAAAATATGGACTTTACAATGCCACAAATATCAAGTAGAACCGCATCTAATTCTACCTCATGAATGAACTTAGAGGTGATTGTAAATCTAATTTTACATGTTTTAGTGACTTGAAATTTTGCATCATCATATATGTTAAGGTGTGGAGCCTAAAAGCTTCACCAAGGAGTGCATTACCAAAGTTGCAGATTTACACAGTCATCGGCGTCGGCCAAGAGCGACCGACGTCGGTCAGGAGCAGTTGAAGAGACACCAGCATCGGCAAGGATCGGCCGACGTCGGTCACAGGCAAGCAGGCAGGAACCGGCGTCAGTTATCTGTGTGTCCAGAGAGCTATTTTCGAGGACAGAACTGAGTGTTTTCATGATGACATTAAGTCATAGTCTTAAGTCTGCGTCTCTATTATTAGTAAGACTATTTTTAGAGCCCTTGTTCAAGAGGCTTAACTGTTGGTTGTAAGTGCATGCTCAAGTTTCTTAATTCTATATGTAGGAAAGATCTTCTTAGCTTATTGTAGTTCAATGTATGTGAATGTTGAAGAACAGTACAGAATTGTATAGGTGAATCAATCCAGGTTGTTGGAGTTGATTGTACTTGAGAGAGAGAGCTCTTGAGGGAAAGAGATCTAGAGAGAGATCTGTACATCTGAGAGAGGTGTGGAAGAAAGAATTTTCTTCAATTGTATTCCTTCTGTAAAGAGTTTAATACAAGTTTTCAGGGTGGTTTCTTGTATCTCTTGTTCTTTACTATTTATCATTCTAGTTACTTATCTATCTGATTTAATTCTATGGTTTATTGCTTTCATAAGTGTAATAAAATTGTTGGTTGATCCCCAACAAGTGGTATCAGAGCCTTGGTTGTAGGTTTTAGAGCTTGATATCCATAAGTGGTATCAGAGCTCAGGTTCACTAACAGGTGGTTCAGATCTGTGTAGTGTGTATTGATTACAGGTTGTTCACAGGGGTTTATGCAGGGATTTTTTATTTGAGTGGGAGAAGCAATGGCAGAAGAAAGTAAACTGAGAATGGAGAAGTTCAATGGCAAAAATTATCAACATTGGAGAATGCAGATAGAGGACTATCTGTATCATAAAGATCTATACTTACCGTTAGGTGGGATTGCAAAGAAGCCCACAGACATGGATGATGAAGAATGGGAAGTTCTTGATAGAAAGGCTCTGGGGTTTATAAGACTGAGTCTAGCATCTACTGTGATATCTAATTTATCACAGGCAAAAACAACGGCAGAGTTGATGACTACTTTAGCAAATTTGTATGAAAAATCCTCAGCTTCTAATAAGGTATATCTTATGAAGCAGTTATTTAATTTGCATATGCAGGAAGGTGGATCTGTATCTAATCACCTGAATGATTTCCATGGAATTGTAAATCAATTAAGTTCAGCCAATATTTTGTTTGATGATGAAATAAAAGCTCTTTTAATATTATGTTCTTTTCCTGAACGCTGGCATAGCTTAGTAATGGCAGTTAGTAATACTACATCTGCTTCAAATATTTTAAAAGTAGAGGATGTTGTTAGTGTTATCTTGAATGAGGAAATTCATAGGAAAAGCACAAAGGAAACATTAGGGAATGCTTTAAGTCTTGAGAGCAGGGGAAGGCAAAAAGAGAGGAGCAAGAAAGGGAGATCAAGATCTAAGTCTAAGGTGAGAGGTAGATCCAAATCCAGAAATGGCAGGAAGCCACAATGTTGGAATTGTGGAAAGATGGGGCACATAAGCAGAGATTGCTGGTTAAAGCCTAAGGAGAACAATCAACACGAAGGAAAAGAAGAAGCAAAGGTTGCAGGTATTGCACAAGATGCTTTAATATTCTCTTTGCATAATAATATAGAATCTTGGGTTTTAGATTTTGGTGCATCTTTTCATGCTACCCTTAATAGGGAATATTTTAGTGACTATATCCATGGAGACTTTGGAATAGTGTATTTAGGGGATGATGAGCCTTGTAAAATTATTGGCAAAGGTAAAGTGCAGCTAAAAATGCAGAATGGCAACACATGGGTGTTGAGAGATGTTATGCATGTTCCTAGCTTGAAGAGGAATTTGATTTCTGCAAGAAAGTTAGGGGGTGAGGGTTGTATAGTAACTCTCACAGTTGAATCTTGGAAGGTGACCAAGGGTGCACTTGTTATGGCCAGAGGTAAGAGAGTAGGTACTCTCTACTTATGTAATTGTGTTACTAACAATTCTCCTTCTGTATTATCTACTTCAGATGTGGATGCAAAATTGTGGCACTCAAGGCTTGGCCACATGAGTGAGAAGAGAATGCCAATTCTTAAGTCTAAAGGTAAGCTTTCAGATTTGAAAAGCATAGATCTAGATTTTTGTGAGCACTGTGTGTTTGGAAAACATAAGAGAGTGAGTTTTCTCAAGACTGGGTCAACAAAGAAGAAGCATAAGTTGCAGCTTGTTCACACAGATGTGTGGGGACCGGCTCAGGTAGCTTCTATTGGAGGATCACAGTACTATGTTTCGTTCATAGATGATGTTACAAGAAAGGTATGGATCTATTGTATTAAGAATAAATATGATGTATTTGAGACTTTTAAGATTTGGAAGGCTATGGTTGAGAATGAAACAGGCAGAAGATTGAAGTGCCTGAGATCTGACAATGGTGGTGAGTTCTACAGCTATAAGTTCAACTGGTATTGTTATATGCATGGAATCCACAGGCAAATGATGATTCTAAGGACACCTCAGCAAAATGGAATTGCTGAAAGGATGAACAGAACAATTATGGAGCGTGCAAGATGTATGAGATTGCATGTTGGTTTCCCCTTAGAGTTTTGGGCAGAAGCTGTTGACATTGCAGTGTACCTGATTAACAAAGGACCCTCTATAGCTCTGGATGGTGGAATTCTAGAAGAGGCATGGACAGGTAAAAAGGTAGATCTCTCTTTTCTCAAAGTTTTTGGTTGTGAAGCCTTTATGCACATTGATAAGGAAAATAGAAAGAAGCTGGATGCTAAGTCTATGAGGTGCACATTTATTGGATATGGCTCAGATAATTTTGGTTTCAAATTTTGGAATCTAGGAACTAACAAGATAATTAGGAGCCGTGATGTTTTTTTCAATGAAGAAGTGATGTATAGTGATCAGCTGAAGAAGCTGAATCAATTTGGGCAGAGCAATGGAGAATTAGACAAGGTGACGGTCCAAAATGAGCTCGCGGAAAAAAGAAATAATCACTTGCAGGAAAACACAGAGACCAACGTCGACAGGGAAGGAACCAACGTCGGCAAGACAGAAATTGATGTCGGTCATACAGATACTGACGTCGACAGCACAGGCACCAACGTCAGTCAGGCAGAACCGGCGTCGGCCAGTAACAGGTCTAGAGGTGATCGAGGTCGGTCACTGTCAGAGAATTTGGGTGGACAACGTGTTGTGAATGAGTCTCAGACACCCATCAGGAGGTCATAAAGGGTAAGTAAGCCTCCAATTAGATAATCTCCTTCATTATTCTATTTATTTCTAACCGATGGTGGAGAACCAGAGAGTTTTGAAGAAGAATTACAGGTGGAGTCCAAGAGTCAGTGGGAGTGTGGCATGGTTGAGGAGATGGAGTCCTTGAAAGAGAACCAAACATGGGATTTGGTTGAGTTGCCAACTGGTAAGAGGACACTGAAGAACAGATGGACCTACAAGTTGAAGGAAGGTGAGAATGGACAGATGAGATATAAGGCCAGGTTGGTAGTGAAAGGATTTGCACAAAAGCCAGATATTGATTTTGGTAAGATTTTTTCTCCTGTTGTTAAAATGACTTCTATACGGATTGTACTGTCTTTAGTTGCTATTGAGGATTTGCATCTTGAGCAGCTTGATGTTAAGACAGCGTTTCTTCATGGAGATTTGGATGAGGAAATATATATGAAATAGTCGGAAGGATTTGAGGTCAAAGGTAAGGAGAAGTTAGTGTGCAGATTGAAGAAAAGCTTGTATGGCCTCAAACAAGCTCCTAGATAGTGGTATTTGAGATTTGACAGGTTTATGACTAAGCATGGCTACAGTAGGTGTCAATCTGACCATTGTGTGTATTTTAAGAGATTGGATAATGGTAGATATATTATTTTATTGTTGTATGTAGATGATATGTTGGTTGCAGGATCACACATGCAGGATATCTCTGAGCTTAACGTGAAATTAGCTCAAACATTTGCCATGAAGGATTTGGGAGCAGCAAAGAAAATCCTTGGCATGAGCATTAAGAGAGACAGGAAAAATCACAGGTTTATTTTGTCTCAAGAGGATTATGTGAACAAGGTGTTGAAACGGTTCAACATGCAGGATGCAAAACTGGTAAGCACACCTTTGGCTGGACATTTTAAATTGAGTAAATAAAAATGTCCTAATTCACATGATGAGGTAGAGTACATGAGTAAAGTTCCATATTCTTCCACAGTAGGGAGTTTAATGTATGCAATGGTGTGTACTAGACCGGATATTGCCCAAGCAGTGGGAGTTGTAAGTAAGTATATGGCCAATCCAGGGAAGGAACATTAGAAAGCAGTTCAATGGATCCTTAGATATCTGAGAGGAACCAACAGTAGGCATTTGTGCTATGGAGGTTCAGATACTTCTCTACATGGTTATGTATATTCAGATATGGCAGGTGATTTGGATGGTAGGAGGAGCACCACAGGATATGTTTTCACTGTTGGTGGAATGATGGTTAGCTGGATATCAAAGTTGCAGAAGGTTGTTGCCTTGTCAACTACAGAAATAGAGTATATTGCAGCCACAGAGGCTAGCAAAGAGATGATATAGATGACACGGTTCATGGAAGAGCTTGGAAAGGAGCAAGAGAGTTGCAAACTATAGAGTGATAGTCAGAGTGCCATTCATTTGGCTAAGAATTCAGCCTTTCATTCAAGAACAAAGCACATACAGCTTAGGTACCACTTCATAAAACAGGTATTGGAGGATGGTGAGTTGAAGCTGGAGAAGATCCATATAGATAAGAATCCTACTGATATGTTAACCAAGTTGGTTATAAAGGAGAAGTTGAATCTTCATTCAACTTCTGTTGGTCTTCATGATTGAGTTGAAGATGGAGGAGCTAGAAGATGTTGTTGTATAGGTACTGGTGCAGTTGTTTATCTCCAAGTGGGAAATTGTTAAGGTGTGGAGCCTAAAAGCTTCACCAAGGAGTGCATTACCAAAGTTGTAGGTTTACACAGTCACCAGCATCGGTCAGGAGTGATCGACGTCGGTCAGGAGCAGTTGAAGAGATGCCAGCATCGACAGGGATCAGCCGACGTCGGTCATAGGCAAGCAGGCAGGAACCGGTGTCGGTTACCTGTGCGTCCAGAGAGCTATTTTTGAGGACAGAACTAAGTGTTTGCATGATGAGATTAAGTCATAGTCTTAAGTCTGCATCTCTATTATTAGTAAGACTATTTTTAGAGCCCTTGTTCAAGAGGCTTAACTGTTGGTTGTAAGTGCATGCTCAAGTTTCTTAATTCTATATGTAGGAAAGATCTTCTTAGCATATTGTAGTTCAATGTATGTGAATGTTGAAGAACAGTACAGAATTGTATAGGTGAATCAATCCAGGTTGTTGGAGTTGATTGTACTTGAAAGAGAGAGCTCTTGAGGGAAAGAGATCTAGAGAGAGATCTGTACATCTGAGAGAGGTGTGGAAGAAAGAAGTTTCTTCAATTGTATTCCTTCTGTAAAGAGTTTAATACAAGTTTTTAGGGTGGTTTCTTGTATCTCGTGTTCTTTTCTATTTATCATTCTAGTTACTTATCTATCTGATTTAATTCTGCAGTTTATTGCTTTTATAAGTGTAATCAAATTGTTGGTTGATCCCCAACAATATACACAACCCAAATGGTATGGTTTAGGATTTGGTTTAGTATTAAGTCCTAATTTTTTTACAACTTCTTCAGAAATGAGATTAGCTTGTGATCCACTATAAAATAGAGTATCTATTTTAGTATGTTTATAAATCACCCTTATATGGAAAAGCTCGTTTATTTTATTTTCATCATGCATAGACTTAGAATTAAACGAAGAATAGGAAGTATGAGATTGAGTTATATAATATTAATAAGGTGAACCTTGCAAACTCATAGCAGTGACCTTGGTCTCATCACTTCAATCAGCTCCAAGATCTTGTTGGATTGTTGTAATAGTCTTCTTATTACCTTTCTTGTTCCTAAACCTTTTTGTCCTGAGTTCTTAATGGAGATTATAACACTTATCATCTTCATGACCTTATTTTTTTCAATGTGAACAAAAAGGCTTCCAATATTCTTTCTTGACAGTATAAATGTGTTTCATCTTACCATTTCCTTTACCTTTGCTTTCATGTAGCTTACTTGGTTTCTTTGTGAAGTTTTCCTTAGTCACTTTACCCCTTGATTCAATATGGGTATCTTGGACACAAATTTCATCAAGGTTATTAGGATTAAACTTGATTATTGTATGCCTCAAATAACTATGTAACCCACCAATACACTTTAAAAGAGTCTTTTGAGTGTAAATGGGAATGGCCAAAACCAAAGCCTTTTTTTTAACCTCTTCAGTATGATCTTGTACACTTTGACCCTTTGTTTGCCTTAAAAATTTTCAATCCATAGTAGCTTGTTGCATATAACCCAATGGATAATTTTTTTAATGTATAAACAAAATCATTATAATAATAAATCACTTTACCATGTTTCAAGAGATATTCTTGTGTCTTACTCTCCCACCAAATTAGTGTTGTACCACCCAATTAAAGAGTAGTTAATTTTATTTTTGGTTCCCCATCCACAATCTTCTAAACCATACAATATACTTTAATCTTCTTGATCCAATGATATAATTTCTATACAATAATCTCTCCATTATAAATTATCAAATCAAACTCAACATCAAGATTTAAAATGAAGGAAATAAAATCAGAAATTTTCTTTTGTTTATCATCAAATGAAGAATTAGAAGGTTTGGAAGGAGATGAAGGAGATTTATGAGGTTATTCTCATTTACCCTTATCATTGGTTTTTGTTTGAATAAAAATGGTTGGGAAGGGGGGCGGGGGAGGGGGCAGGGTTGTGGGGCAAGGGCGGGGGCAGTGGGTGAATTAGTCTTCAAATCCTTTCTTCTAATTTCACTTAAACAATCATGAAGCATTTAAACAAGCACATTAATCTAGTAAGTATAAACACCTATCCACATAAACATGAAACAAAAGAATACATCATATATGTGGGAAAATATTAAGAGGAATAAAACACAATGATATACAGAAATGGACTATATTTATATAATAAAAACACCAAATTTAGTGAAACACTAGCTTCACATGGAGCACCAACCCCAACTAGCTAAGCACCAACTCAGTTAGGCTTTAGCAAGCACCCACTTGCAAGGAGGAACCAACCCCATATATGAATCAAAACCAAATTAACCACCTGATTTATTTTATCACCTTCATAATACATTTTTACTTCAACCAACTAAATATGACCACTTCTTCAGCTCTTCACACTCTTATCCCTCTGAAACTGCCTTCTAGGCTTCTTTGCTCAACAAGCCCTCTTCTTGACTTGATTAGATCATATATCCTTGATATTTATATGAATACATACTATTATAACATCATGACTGATATTATACACTCTTATGATGGTCTATAATATCTCCTTATGCTCAACACTATGTTATTTCATTCACCTACACATGCACACTCAAACAGGCCTAAAATTGCCTTGTATACATATAAGCCTCTTGCTCACATAGATATTGGTTATAAAAATACAATTTCACACTTGAATAACCATTAAAATATGTGTTAAAACATTTTTAATACATTAATAAATCATTACCATAGGTCATACATATCATAAAATACTAAAATATCTTTTTAGCCCTTAAGGAGACCTAATTCAATTAGGCCTTCATTAGCACACGTTACCCTTAAATCTCTTTTGAACACTTCCAAAATACACTCATGGAAGGAAAAATTTATATTCCACTCAAATATTCCCATACTAATTTCATCTTATTTCCATGACATGTTTTATCTCCAATCACCACTTGAAGAACGCCATTAGTACTATTCACAATTAGGTTTGTGAACCTATAGAAAGTTTGTCTTGAACTTCAAGAGATTAAACATAAATAAGTTAAAAAAAACATCAAAATAAATCACATATAATGAAAATAAATGACCTCATTTTAATCACCATATGATTTATACTTCACTACTTAGAGCAAAATAACTCAAACACTTCTTTGCAAATAGCCCACTCAGAATTGCTAGAACACTCCAAAACCCAGTCATGACAAACTTGATCTTAAATACCTAAAGAAAAATATCCAATAATAAATAATAATTTAAAAATTTAAATTTAAATATCTATACCAATATCATAAATTATAATGTCAAATATTGGTCTTGTAGAACAATATTTTGACCTCACTACACACAGTCAGACCAGAACCAGACAAGCCATTTTGACTTCAATGTTTTAACCACTTTCACTGACTTTAAATCTTTAAAAAATCATGAGAAATAATTTAAAGTCACAAAAAACAAAACCATATGCATTATATACATCAAATCAGAGCATATATCCTCAAACTCATCACTACAACTTACTTATCGAGAATTACCAATTTGCCTTAAAGCACAGTCATGGTGACAATGGCCATCAACACCTGTATAGACAACTTCAATGAATTATGATGCATTTAAATGATCATATGATATCATTATACCATTACAATATATAATTACAATAATTTTTAAATGGAAATATTAGTCTTACAGACCAATCTCATAACCTTATATCTCATTGTCTCATCCAAACCAGACAGGTCAATTTGTGAGCAACTTTTTCACTATAACCATTGACCTCAAAAACTTATACCAAATATTAAAATGTATTATAAGTCTTAAAAAATCTCTACATTGACTTTAATTCATCCTTATTTCATGATAGCACATCCCTAATCACCTTCTCACTGTTGCTTGTATTTTTTACTGTTTCCACCATTAGGCCTATTAGTGACTAGTCAACTTGGATGATCAGTTTAGCACACTCAATGGATATAAACTATCTATAAACCATAATGGACATAAAATAAAAGTATAAAACTTCTCCATCCAATTATTTTCATACTTTTACTTGGTCAACTCTGACTTTTATAATAAATCTCTAAGAAATGTGCACTTTTCTATAGGGTCTACTCACACACCTAACAACTCAATCACATATATAAGTACTTGGGAGAGTTAAATAAAATATATAATAGTTTTTCTAGTCATTTGAGACCGTTCTATGTTTTTTTTATCAACATCTTCAACATTAAGTCTTTATTAGGGTTCTAGGAGGGTTTAACCCTATTTTCACTCTTAACAATCATTCATAAAGCATAGGCCCTTGATCCAAAAAATAATGCCTAGAATTTTGAGATAGGGTCCTTACCCATATACCATTAATATATTAGATTCTAATGTATAGGATACACTTTTCAATGAACACTTGAAAGTCCTTTTCGGGTTTACATGCCTTCATTTTGTGTACTTGAGAGACCTCAAAACAAATTTTCATGCCTTTTATTACAAACCATGACCTAAAAAATTGTGAAAAATCTTGAAACAACATATCATACCTCTAAAAACACTCACCTATTCATACTTTCATTTAAAATAAAACTTCAAACCCCATTAGGCCAGACTCTTTCTCTTTGATTGCTTAGACCTTAACCTGTAAACCACATTAGTCCTTGAAAATGGCCTTCATGCCTCTTTCCATGCACTCTCCACATATCTCACATACTAAAAAAACTTCATAAATTATTAAACACTATAATACATTCTTCATATTCCTTGACAATAGATCATGATGCCTCATTAGGCCAGGTAGTGTCTAGAAATGGTCTAGGTACATACTAGGTCTGAAGGTCCTACCCTTGTAAGCTCACCCTGAGACTCTCATGAGTGATCTGATACCTCACATACATGTTTAAGCAACCTCTTATGCCTCTGTGAATCCATCTCTCCAAGCCATCATGCTCAAACCTTCTCACTAGGACTTTACATGCCATGACAAGTGTCATGACTAAGCTTCTCAAACACTTGAAACTTGACAACTGATCTTGAAACACTCTTTGATGATTTTACACTTTGTTCACATTCCTTACATGCTCCTAATATGATTATGCTTCTCAAGACACCTTAAACTCAAGTACTATTACTCAAACATTCTTACCTTAATGATGTTATCAAATAAGAATATTCATCAGACATCACTCTCACACCATTACAACAACCTTGACAATAACCAACAAAATAATCATTAGGTTGCCTTCAAATTCTCTCTTGTCACATGGCTTCCTTGTCACATCAATCACACAAGCTCATACCTAAAAGACCACTCACCATGCATCTTCACCAGTTTCACCTTGACATCAATGGCATCAATGAAAACACTTCTCAAAAAAATCTCCCTTTGTCATTGATGGTAAAACATTCTTTAGTATGATCACTTTCATCTCCCCCAATCTAGTCAATCTTTCTTCTTGAATTTTCTCCCTCTTTGACATTAATGACAAAGGCTCATACATAATGCAAATTCTAGAACCACACCTTCTTGAAATAAAATCTCAATACACAAAGTATGAAGCATTATAATATCATGCTCCCCCTTACTCCATTTATACTTCCTTCAATTTAACTTAGATTATAAGACCACTTCTAAACACAAATCAAGCTCAGTCAACAACCTGAATAACTCCCCCTCAAACCAAACATCCACCATGCTTCTGCTAACTAAATAGAGTCTCCATGAAGCCTAATGGAGTCACCCCTTTTCATAGAGCAATAAAACAACACAAAATTAGGATATTCATAGACATCCATGCTTTCATAATATTAGACATCCTTCAAGATCCTGTTAGGCTTGATTGACACCTTAGGTTTGACCATTTCATCAATTGTTTGATAAAAAATATGAGCTGATAATGAACTTTCCTGACTTGATTTCACATCTAAAGTATGCTCTACCATTAAAAATATTTCACTTAATATTTTAGACTGATCATGAATTACCTTTATTGTCTTTGGTTTTCACACATTCATTTGCCTCCTCTCTTTCATTTTAAGAGCTTCAAACCTCTTGTTTTGACTTGATGACCTTCTAACTCTATTAGGACAGAATCTTGAAATGTGTCCTACATTATGACAACTATAGCAAACCACCTCATTCGTACCTATTTAATAATTATTCCTTTAATAATCCCATGCATATCTATGACCAAACTAATTACATTCAAAATAGTAACAATTGAATGAATTAGTATACCTCATAGCATTAGGTTGTTTGATTTGTCTCTTCATGTTGATCTTCTTATCTTTATTATCTTTTTCCTTGACTTGAGCTACATCCTTTTGGTATTATTTGAAACCAAGACCTATTTTATCACTTTTAGACTTCTAAATACTCAATATGTTATCTAGAGCATCAATACTCTTTTTAAACTTCAAAAAGGTCTTCAACTTGCTAGATGCTTAATCCAACTTAGCTTTCAAGGATTCTATTTTAGTTTCATACCTGGTGCATTCTTCTTATTTAGTCTTTAAGCTTGTAATGACTATATCCATTTATGATTCAATCTAATTGATTATCTCATCATACTCCTTAGATGTGTTACTCAATCTCTCTTCAAATAAACCAATTTGCTCTTCATAGTCCTTAACTAATTATCTTAGTTTGTGATTATTCTTTTTTTAGAACTTCAACTTCTCCAAAGCACTCACTAATTCTACCTCAGGGTTCACTTCAGCTTCTTCTATTGAGCATGGTCATTAATGTTAGGTTATCATTGATTTCAAAGAGAGAATGAGATACTAGTACATGAATGACAAAGAATTTGTGTTTGATAGCTTTGAGAGATATGGTACATTTGCAGGTCTATAACGATAAATAAGAAGTTGTGAGGCATCCATAGATGTCTTGATGAAGTTTTAATGTGTAAATTGATAATTTGGAAAGAGAAACATGCATATTCTATCTTAAGAGAAGATATACTATCACTTCATGTCATGCAAATATGAATGAACTAGCAAGTTTGTGTATTTAATAAAGGCACTCGAAAAGTCAATAGTGGTAAAAGGTTTTCATAGAGATGTTGTCTATAGTGTCAAGAAGGTACTTTGAAGATTTGGAATCTTGAAGTATTTTTTATCACAAGTTATAAACCATCAAAGTTACTTTTGTAGACTATGATGGGCTAGAGACCATCAAGTTTAATTATATTGAAGTATGGGGTCAAATAATCAAGATAAATCAACGGTGAGCATGTGATCATATAGTTTTAATCCAACAAAGCGCATGAAGTCAAATAGTCAATAAGAGCATGTAGAACTACCAAGTGGTACAAGAGTAGTTACTATCAGATGAATATCTAATGGAGGGCATGATATTTCTAGTAATGATCCAACAATACGTATTAAGTCAAAATGTCAATAGAGTACTCAGAATGCATATAGGGATACCAAGTGGCTCAATCATGGGATCTCAAATCAAAGATCAACAGTGATCATTCTAAGATAAATACCAAGCTAATGCCAAAAATATTGATGGTGCATATTTGTTCAAAGTTTCCAAGAAGTATGAAAGGAGGTCAAAGTGTCTAATATTTAACATTTTCATAGTGACCATTAGAATTTGAATTTTCAAATTAATGAGGAACAACCAATCTATAGTTTTTGCACTATATATTTTGATCCAAGATGAATTTATTATTGGTATAAAAATCAATGTTAAAGAGTACTTCAAGACACATCCATATAACTTGGTTATAAATTTTGATTATTTGTATAATAAAAGTTATTAAGCTCCAAAGTTGACTATGTTTTTGACCATGTTCTGCAAGTCACCTGAGAAGGATATTTGAGTTATTATTGATAGTATTTTGATGTTTCAAGATGAAATAACTATTAGATAATTTTTTAGACTCCATTAATATTATATTTATGTATTTTTGAGGTTTTATCAATCCATATTCAGTGTAAAATTTTTATTATAAGTTGATTGTGTTTATTGAATACACTGGCAGTTTGAGTGTCCATGTTTCAAGAGTAAGTTGAAGGTGTTATGAGTAGAGTTAAGTAATAAAATGAGTATGGAGATGTTATATAAGTATATAAGGCTTATGATAAAGCATTTCTTATCATGATATACCCCTGATCAGATATGAAGGTCAAAATAGTATGATTATACTTTGACTTTATATGTCCAATCTGAGTGATCATTCTGAGAGAGTTGTTTTTAGTGCTTAGAGATTGTGTTGAAGTGTCTAAAGCACATGGAGATGTTTTAGATGCCTTTAAGAGTTTACACATGTAATATAATCATATGGATATGTGAAAGACTTGAGTGTTTTTTTAGAAGTTTGAGACTATATTTTTTGTATATGAAGACTTGAAGAGTAAGGAGAACTAATTGGTAAGTTCAAGTGTTGAGTTGGTGTTCTAGGTAACATGGAACCATATGAGAGTTACTAAGAGTATATAGGAGATATTTTTCATGTGTTTGAAGCATTGGTAAAATATTAAAGTGGTCCAAGTAGTCTTACATGTAATGTGTGATTATAAAGGCCTAATTATTTTAGGTCTCACCAAGACCTAATGGTGGCTTGGGGATAATAAAGTAATGACCGACATATGAAGAGTGTGTTTCTCACATGTAATATGTGTATGGACCTATGTTAAGTGTGGTTAAAATATGTAAATTATCTTGGCTAAAAAATATGGTTTAAAGGAAGAGAGTGGCATAAGTACAAGGTCTAATTGGACTAATTGTGTTAGTTGTGGGAGTGTGGATTCAAGCAAAGGAAAGAGCCATTGAAAGAGAAGGTACGGGTTAGTAAGGACCATCAAAGATTGAATAGGATCATTCATGCTTGTCTGATCAGGTTGATGCAGAAGGACACATAGGGTATTAAACCTAATGAGCCTAGAAGAGGCAGTTTGAGAGAGAAGAGTGCAAACAAAGGTGATCATCATCAATTGAAGAATATCAACATATGGTCAAGATGATCAGTTTAGGTAGATAAGTGGGTATTTGGTTTCTTAGGGGGTTGGTTCCTCCTTGAAAGGTATGTTGGGTGAATATTTTATCACCAGCTAACTGATGAGCAAAATAGGTCTCTTCAACCATAGCATTGGGAGATTGGTCATCCAGATGTGCGGGTTTACCACATTAAAAGGGGACAAATCTCTCCTCTCATCAAGGGAAGGTTCCCTTATAACTATGTGGATCTATATACTATATATATGTAAAAAATAACACTCAGGGGTAGGATACACCATCCATCTCTCTTCTTTCAGAGATGATGTTCACAAACAAAGGAGAAAATCTTGGTCAAAACACTGAAGACACTTCTCTTCTTTTAGAAGTGTTCTTTCAGGGAACAGTAGGAGTTCTTTCAGGTAGTGACAAGTAACTGATAACCAAAGGGCGTAGTAACTAGTAGACTGAGATGTAGCACAAAGTCTCCACCTCGACTACCCAAGAGTGAAATATGAAGGATAATGAGGGCACAAAGTCATCCCAAGATCCTTTACATAGGAACAAAAAATAGACAAACACACTAAAGGCAATTATAGATAGCACAAAGTCTTCCCACAATTGGCTTCAAGACACCTTCCTGATTACTTCCACAAGTTTTGCTTATTTCATTAACTGGACAAGAACGCATTCAGAAGATAGACATAAGAACAATCTCATAAAATGACAAGCTATAACAGCACAAAGTCTAAAAGTAACTTGCTTTCTCATTCAAACAAAGAAATATGATTAACAATCTAAGCTCAAAGTCTCAGTAATCGCTTTTCAATTTTGGCAAAGTTTTTGCTTCTATAATCGAGAGATCTCCCTTAAAATGACATAAGAAAATATAATATATAGCAACCAAGAAAGGTTTGGCACTTTGTTCCATGGAACGGCCCATGCTACACTCAATGCATTGAATGCACTTTCAATTTTGTCAAAGAGGGCCATGTTGGAATAGGGTGGCCACCTTAACTATGGCGTGTTGATTCATCTTGAATGTCTTCTCCTAGGCCTGAGTCATCTGGTCTGTCACCTGATGTCTACATAGCTATCCACCTCACCTTTACTCCAAAGGAGATAAACAAGCCGCACCTTCAATATTTGTAGGCTTAAATATCTACCTAGTGAACTGTTCCACTTACTGGAATAACTACTACATAGATATTTTTGGTCTTCCCTCTTTCTTGCTAAAATTTGAGCCCCTGAGCCATCTTTTCCCCTTTCTGGTTCTTTTGGTTCTTCCTCTCGGTGGTTCTTCCTTTCGCTTTGAAGGTCTTTGAATGCATTCGGGTCTGTGCTTAAGTCTATGAAGATCAAAAGCTATTTCATTGCTGCAAATTTGACATCTTCGGGTCCGTCATCCTCCTTAGCAATTCCTTCATGTCTTTTCCACTTGCTTTGGCCACTTTCCACTGATCTCAACAAGTGACATGTGGCATGTTCCACTGTGAAATAGGTGAGGACACGTGGTAACATCCACTTAACTTATAGAAGCTTTAGATACGTTTTGAGAGTCCTACAGAAGATGACACATGGTAGCTTTCGTTGAGCTTTAGAAATAATATAGAAACATTTGGGACTCATTCAGATTCACATGGATGATGACACTTGGCATGCTCTGCTTACTTTAGCAATTCACCTGGGGCCCACCACAGTCCTTACTCAATAACGGAACAAAAGGAAGAAACTATGGATGTTGACACTTGTCAACTTCTACCAAGATTTATAAGGGACATGTGGCACGTTCTGCTACTTTTAGAGACAAATTATAATGTGTCCCGGTAGATGACACTTGGCAGCTTCCACTTTTGAGCCTTTTCCTTTTGGGAATTCCTTTGAACCATTTGATTGAACTGACTTATTGAACCAACTTTGGTTCAACGGTTCATTCCTTTGTTTCGCTCATTTAATTGACCGCTTGAACCAACCGTGTTAAACCTTTGAACCGTCGAACCTTGACAAAGCGCTTGACTCTTAGAAGCTTGCCGATGACATTGAAACTTTGAACCCGTTGAACCCTTAAACCCTTTTTTAGTTCAAGGTTCAATGGTTCAATCCTTGCTTAGAAGCTTGCCGATGAACCCTTTTGATTGAACCAAGACATTGAACCAATCCTAAAAATGCCTAAGTGTTAGAAACTTGACCCTTTTGATTGAACTCGCCTGAAGAAGCCATTGAACCCATTGAACCAACTAGTCCCTTTATTGAAAAATGAGGAAATTGAATGCTCAGAACAAATTTTGAAAAGGGAAGAGATAATTTTTGGTCTTGTAAGACCAAAATAGTTCATATGTTGTCCCAAAAAATGAGTGACATTTTTTGGGGACAATAGCTGGCTCCAATTGGAGAACTTCCTTTAGTTGAAAACTTGAAATAACTGAGGGGAGTAGAACCTAGAATCTCTAGTGCCTTTGAAGTATGCCATGCTACCCAAAAAAGTCTCCAAAAAATGAAAATGAATGACACAAAGCAAAAATAAAGAGTATACAAATATACATATGTATAGGTGAACTTATCTGATACTTCAAGAATTGAAGTGATTCAGATGCTACCCATTATGAGACAATGAAAATGGCATTCCGTCTTGATAAACTAGTAGGAAACCATTTTGTCTCCAAAATCGGTGATGGGTGAATGGAACTCTCCACCAAAAATCACACTTCTTGTGCACTCCTTTTGGTTCTCTCTTCTTTCCCCATGGCAAGACGTGGTCTTCAATCTAAAAACCATAAATCTTTGCTCTCTTGGTGGAGAGTTCCTTTTGATGAATTTGGAGCATAGCATGGTCCACTACCATAGCTTGCTATACTGCTGGTTCAATCCAGCACATGTTTTGATTGTCCCCCTTAGACACCTAACAAACCATCAGTTCAGCATCTCCTTTGGCATGAAAGAGTTTGACATCTTCATCCTGAGCAGCCTTCAATCTAGGTGGAAGAAATTCTTACTCGGCAGTGTTGTTGGTATTGCTGAACTGTAACTTGCATGAAGAAGGAAAAACATCTCCTTGAAGAGGTATCAACACAATCCCAACTTTAGCATTGGTAGAAGAATTGTTACCATTGAATTCCAGGATCCAAACATTATCAGAAACTGATCTTCTATCAGATTTCTCTTCATTAGAGATGGAAGATCCTTTTTCATTTATACTATGCCCTACCAATTCTTTTAATGTCTTTTTTGAATCGATTTTAGGATCACCACCTTCAGGACTTTCGTCTACAGGAACATGAACACCCTCTGTGGTCAAGAAGTAATTACCCCTGCCTGAAGACTCAAGCAAAATTTGAGTTGTAGGGGCTAACGTTTGGGTGACAACACATTTCACCTCCTTTTTAGGAAGCAACCTCTGCATGATGCCTTTGATAAGGATCCTTGCCTTAGACAGGTCCATGCTTACTTCTCCTCCCACATCCTTGCAAAAATTTCATCCAAGCAAAATGCCATAGGATGTTGGGACGTCGGCCACCAGAACTATCATCTTGATTCTCTTGTCTAGGAATGCCACAAATCCAAATTGGGCATCCTTGATTTGTCCCAGTAGTGGCACTTGCTTGTTCTCCATGGAGAATCATCTAAAAAATGTTTTGATCAGTGTGATATCAAGATATTTTGCCACTTTGGCAGGCATGACATTATCTAAATCACTGGAATCAATGATGCAGTTGCTTAACTTGTGACCATTTATCAATAGGGAAACATAGAAAGGATCTACTTTCCCAGGAGTAGTAGGAAGAGTAATGACAAGATTGTTTGGGATGGACATGTTCCTTGGGGGATCATGAGTTACCTTTCTAATCTCTTGTCCTACAGGGACAGATTTATTCTTCACACACTTTACCAACCTGTCCAACTGCTTAGGGTTGGCTTGTAGGAATTCAAATTCAGTCATTTGAATTTTAGTTTTCTTGACATGGTCGATTATGTCAAATGACTAAAATGGACTAGGAAGAGAGGATAAGAGTTCATTCTTTTAGTTTTTGGAAGGGGGAGGACTGATCTACAAAGTTGAAGTAGAAGGTGCAGAGATGTTTGATGTACTTACCTTTTTGGCAATCACCGGGTCCTTTGGCTGGAAAGGCAGAGTGGTTCCATGCTTAGAAATTGAAATTGCTAGTTGAGGTTGCTCCTCTATCTTCTCTTTATCATCTTGTTGGGCTGACTAGTTCTTAGACTAGGTGAACACAGCATATGATCCCTCATCAGCTTTACCTTCACTTCTGGGTTCATCCTGATAATTTAGGAAACCAATGTTGGAGTCACCAACTAATTCTTCTTCTTCCTCAGTGAAGAGATTAGCATCATCTTCAAGATTTAATTCAAGCTAGAAGGAGAAATCTAATTTAGCTTCAAGATATCCAACTACTGAATTGGTTGGAGGCACTTCAAGGGCGAGGTTCCTCTATGGGGGAGGAAGATGATTTGGTTGCCCTTGATTCCTGGTAGCATTGCCTTGGTATGCCTGATTAGGGAATGTCCTCCTTGGTACATCTATGTATGAAGGAGCAGAAGACATACCTTGTGCCATTTATTTTTTCAATGCTAACAGTTCTTTTTCCATCTTTTGCACTATTTGATCAGTGGTGCTATAAATGGATACTCAAAAGATGAAGAGGATTTACCTCTATTAGGATCTCTCATTATCTTTCCTACCAAGATAAGGTCATATTCTACCTCAGTAGCCAAGTCTTGAGCAGCAGCAAGGTCTATGTGACCAGCACGTCTCAATAGAAAACTCACTTTAGGTAGCTGTGAGTTGATGAAGAAGCATTTGAGGTTTTCAGGTGTTGGCTGAGCAATTTTAGGAATTTAATTCCTTAGCTTGTCAAACTTTGCTATGAAATCCCTCATAGGTTCATGAGGTTCCTTCTTCATCTATGTGAGCTAGGCCAACAAGGCATGTGCATCTTCTATAGGCTTGAACCTTGCTTCAAATTTGGCTTTGAGTGTGTCCCAGTCAGTCACTGACCGAGCCTGTAGATGGTAGAACCAATCTACAACAGCACCTTTTAGTATTTCCATGAAAAGCCTAACTACCACGTCTTCAAATTCCACTCTTATTAGGCCACAGGCTATGCTAAAGGCTGTAATGTGTTCATCAGGGTGAACTTTCCCATCCCCAAAGAATTTGGAGAAATTATTTCTTGAGATGCGTGGAAGTTCATGCAAGGGTAGAGTCAAATTGAGTGGGCCAAATGAGTTACCCCAGGGGCTTTGAGCCATGATTTGATTATGTAAAAATGGGATAACAAATCTGGGTGGAGTGTGTATGGGTAAAGCTCTACTAATAGTAGAAAAGGAAGCTCTGCCTTGTGTTGGTGTCCTGGTATGGGTAGGAGAAAGATGGTAAGGCTATAATGATAATGGGTAAGACACAGAATGGAGTCGCTAGAGTCTATAATGGATAAGGGGAGGGACTGATTCAATCTGAAACTTGAGGCTTCAGACTGTACGTTCATCCCCAATGGAGTCACCAAAAAAATATTGCACGAAGCTGGGGGAAAATTAACAATAGGAAAGCACTAGAGCTACTCATTCTTTCCAGCAGATCTAGTTTTCAGACCAAATTATATAATAAAAATGGATAAGGCTATAAACAGATAATGGGTAAGACACAGACCAGAGTCACCAAAGTATATAATGGATAAGGATAGGAACTGCTTGTTTGAATCCCCAGTGGAGTCACCACAAATTGTTGGGTGATTATTTTGTCACTAGCTAACTGATGAGCAAAATAAGTCTCTTTAACCACGGCATCGGGAGATTGCTCATCCAGATGTGCAGGTTTAACACATCAAAAGGGGACAAATCTCTCCTCTCATCAAGGGGAGGTTCCCTTATAACTATGTGGAGCTATATACTATATATATGTAAAAAATAACACTCAGAGGTAGGATACACCATCCATCTCTCTTCTTTTAGAGATGATGTTCACAAATAAAGGAAAAAATCTTGGTAAAAACACTGAAGACACTTCTTTCAAAAGTGTTCTTTCAGGGAACAGTAGGAGTTCTTCAGGTAGTGACAAGTAATTACTAACCAAAGGGCATAGTAGCCAGCAGACTGAGATGTAGCACAAAGTCTCCACCTCGACTACCTAAAAGTGAAATACGAAGGATAATGAGGGCAAAAAGTCATCCCAAGATCCTTTACATAGGAATAGAAAATAGACAAACACACTAAAGGCAATTGTAGATAGCACAAAGTCTTCCCACAATTGGCTTCAGGACACCTTCCTAATTACTTCCACAAGCTCTACTTATTTCATTAACTGGACAAGAACGCATTCAAAAGATAGACATAAGAACAATCTCCTAAAATGACACAAGCTATAATAGCACAAATTCTGAAAGTAACTTACTTTCTCATTCAAACAAAGAAATATGATTAACAATCTGAGCTCAAAGTCTTAGTAATCGCCTTTCAATTTTGGCAGAGTTTTTGCTTCTATAACTGAGATATCTCCCTTAAAATGACATAAGAGAACACAATATATAGCAACCAAGAAAGGCTTGGTGCTTTGTTCCATGGAACAGCCCATGCCGCACTCAATGCATTGAATGCACTTTCAATTTTGTCAAAGAAGGCCATACTAGAATAGGGCAGCCGCCTTAACTATGGTGTGTTGATTCATCTCAAATGTCTTCTCTTAGGCCTGAGTCATCTAGTTTGTCACCTGATGTCTACGTATCTATCCACCTCACCTTTACCCCAAAGGAGACAAATAGGCCGCACCTTCAATATTTTTAGGCTTAAATATCTACCTGGTGAACTATTCCACCTACTGGAATAACTAATGTGTAGATATTTCTGGTCTTCCCTCTTTCTTGCTATAATTTGAGCCCCTGAGCCATCTTTTCCCCTTTCTGGTTCTTTTGGTTCTTCCTCTTGATAGTTCTTCCTTTCACCCTAAAGGTCTTTGAATGCATTCAGGTCCGTGCTTAAGTCTGTGAAGATCAACAACTATTTCATTGCCACAAATTTGACGTCTTCAGGTTCATCATCCTCCTTAGCAATTCCTTCGTGTCTTTTCCACTTGCTTTGGTCACTTTCTATTGGTCTCAATAAGTGACACATGGTGTGTTCCATTGTGAAATAGGTGAGGACATGTGGCAGCATCCGCTTAACTTATAGAATCTTTAGATACCTTTTCAGAGTCTTGCAGAAGATGACACATGGCGACTTTTGCTAAGCTTTAGAAATAATATAAAAACATTTAGGACTCATTCAGATTCACATGGATGATGACACTTGACATGCTCTACTTAATTTAGTAATTCACCTGGGGCCCACCACAGTCCTTACTCAATAACTGAACAAAAGGAAGAAACTGTGGATATTGACACTTGTCAACTTCCATCGAGATTTACAAGGGACATGTGGCATGTTCTGCTACTTTTAGAGACAAATTATAATGTGTCCCAGCAGATGACACTTGGTAGCTTCTACTTTCGAGCCTTTTCCTTTTGGGCATTCCTTTGAACCATTTTATTGAACTGACCGATTGAACCAACTTTGGTTCAATGGTTCAACGGTTCATTCCTTTGTTTTGCTCCGTTCAATTGACCGCTTGAACCAACCGCATTGAACCTTTTAACCATCGAACCTTGACAAAGTGCTTGACTCTTAGAATCTTGCCGACGATGTTGAAACTTTGAACCCATTGAACCCTTGAACTCTTTTTTGGTTCAAGGTTCAAGGGTTCAATGGTTCAATCCTTGCTTAGAATCTTGCCGATGAACCCTTTTGGTTGAGCTAAGGCATTGAACCAATCTTGAAAATGCCTAAGTGTTGGAAACTTGCCCCTTTTGATTGAACTCGCCTAAAGAATCCATTGAACCAACTAATCCCTTTACTAAAATAGCTTAGAAAATGAGGAAATTGAATGCTCAGAACAAATTTTGAAAAGGGAAGAGACAATTTTTGGTCTTGCAGGACCAAAATAGTTCATATGTTGTCCCAAAAAATGAGTGACATTTTTTGGGGACAACAAGGTAAGATATAGTTGTTGTGGGTGCTTAGCTAGATAGGGGTAGTAGCTCATTATGGGATTGGTGTCTCACCAAACTAAGGGATGGGTGTTCCTTAATCAGTGGGTGTTAGTCTAAATGTTAGATCTTGTTTTATAGGATTATAGTCCATCTTGTAGGGTTTAGTGGGTTTTATCCCCCAAGAGGGTTCCCCACATATATGATGTGTTCATGTGATGTATACTCATATATTATTTGGATGTATGTGTTTTCATGTTTATGTTGCTTGAAAAAGTTGATGTATGTTTAATGTTTAAGAGTTGGGAATTGGATTGGATTATATTGCATCACTAATTCACCCCCTCCCATCTCAATGATTGTACCTCTAATAATTGGTATCAGAGTAGGACCTTATATGCAAGTTTAACCACTTAAAGGTGATCCAAGGTATAATATGGGTGAAAAGATCATCATGTTTGATAAAGTAGTTTTCCATGAAAGTGGAGAAGAAGAAGTGTTTTATGACATCGAGGAAGAAGTTGATCTAGAATTTGAGATCATAGGTGCACTTTGTGAACTGAAAGAGCAAAAGAAGAGGAATCATAAAATGAGGAATATGATAAAAAGTCTTGAAGTACACGTTAGTTCTCTTGAGGGAAGTTTGTTAGGAAAGTCTGAGAGAGAGGAAAAGAAGAATAAATAACACATCAAGCTCAATAAGGAGATAGAATATTTAAAGGCAAGCTCAAGATCAAAATATGATAAAAAGAAGATCATCATTATTGAGGATCAATTAAGGCTTACAAATACAAAGTTGAGTTCAAAAAAGGAAGAATGCAGACATCTCAAGACTCATTCAGAAGAGACAAATGACAAGTTGAGTTCAAAGCAAGGTGAACATGATGAGTTTAAGTCCAATCTTGACTCTATAAATATTATTGAAGAGAAATCATGTATATTGAAGGATGACATGACTAAAGAAGCTAAGAGGGATAAGAAAACTATCCAAGTTCTCATAATTTAGTTAGAGGCTACAAGTTTAAGTATGAGAGCTAAAGAGGATGAGAGCATTCAATTGAAGACCAAGTTGTATTAATTGAAGGATGAACATGAGTAATTTATTTTCAAGGTAAACAAGATTGAAGAAAAACTAAAGAAATCAGAATAAGATAAAGAGGATGGTAGCATGAAAGATAACAACTTAGATCTAATCAAAAGGAAGAAGCCAATAAGACATGCAAATGCTTCAAGGTATGCCAAATATTTTATGGGGAATTGTTTTATTCGTCATCTTGTTGGTCATAAGGCAAAGGACTGGGTAATAAGAAATAATCAATCAAAGGGAGATCAATATCATATTCAAGCAAAAGGTATGGAAGACATTTTTTCTATAGTTGTCAAGAAGTTGGCCACATTGCTAGGTTATGTAAGCAAAGACCATCAAGTCAAGATAAGTTTAATTAGGCTCCTAGAGTGCAAAAAGGAAGACCAACTAGAGAGTGCAAGAGGAAAAATAACTTGTCAAAAAGAGTTCATCAAACAAAAGGTATGAATAATGTTATTTGTTTTAGTTGTCATCATATTGGACACATTGAAAAATCCTATCCAAGTAAGTTTGATATATTTTCAAGGTATATCAAAGGATATGGAGCTCTTAGAATGCAAGGAAGAGATCAAACATGGATTTAGAAACCTAAGTCTATTAAGAGAAATCAGATTGAGACCAAAGATGGTTTGTTTTCCATGGTAGACATAAAGCAAATTCAAGATTTTGTGTTGTCTGCATTGGTTGACAAGTCTGAAGCAAATAATGAAGACAAGGATCCATTCAAAGTCAATTTGGTGATGAGGCAAGACTGAAATTCAAATGAGAGTATGGATATATGGGAGTCTCCGAGGTTTTGGGACTTTTAGTCTCACTATGTCAAAGGGGTGTCTCTCCTTAATCTTCAAGGAGACACTTGACAAGCAATAAGAAGCATGGTGGATGTTGTTGATATTGCAGGACAAGAATATCATTTGAATATGGGTTTGGCTAACAGGGAGCTAACTCAATTATCTTGAGAGGCTTGATGAAGATGTGCATGATGTGAGGGGGAGTATATGTGATATGTTATAGTCTTCATGGAGATATGAAGAAGTCTAATATAGTTGTGAATTTAAGAAGATTGATATGATGACTTACCAAGTCATATGTCTTGGCAAGGTATTGAATCTTCATGTATGAGCAAAGGGAGCTTGTAATTTCTATAGGTAGATAGGTCCAAGGATCAGATAATCCTAAGTTCAGATTGGTGTATGTCAAAGAATAGATGACATGAGATGGAGCATGATGTTAGGGGGAGATTTCTAAGCTCTATGAGTATTTTATCAGGGCCAAGGATCATATAAGTCCAACTTTAGATTGGTGCATGTCAAAGGGGGGGCAATTGATTCATATGCTTAAAAGTACGTAAGTATCCTGATCATCTTAAATAAGAATTTGAAAGCATACATAATATTGAAGAATCATTTTTGGCATGTTGAGGAAGATACCCTTTGTCATTAATGTCAAAGGGGGAGAAAGATCAGAATAAATAAGTTTAACTAAGTAAAAAGTCATTCTGAGGGTGTTTTGCCATCAATGACAAAGGGAGATATTATTGAGCATGGTCATTAATGTTAGGTTATCATTGATGTCAAAGAGAGCATAAGATACTAGTAAATGAATGAAAAATAATTTATGTTCGATATCTTGGAGAGATATGGCACATTTTCAGATCTATAAAGACAAATAAGAAGTTATGAGTCATCCATAGATGTCTTGGTGAAGTTATGGTGTGTCACTTGATCATTTGAAAAGAGAAACATGCATAGTCTAGCTTAAGAGAATCTAGATCATCACTACATGTCATGTAGATATGAATGAACCAACAAGTTTGTGTATTTAATAAAGGCATTTAAAAAGTCAATAGTGGCCAAAGGTTTTCATGGAGATGTTGTCTATAGTGTCAAGAAGGTACCCTAAAGATTTGGACTCTTGAAGTGTTTTGTAGCTCAAGTTATAAATAATAAAAGTTGATCTTGTAGAATGTGATGGGCCAAAGACTGTCAAGTTTAACTATGTTGAAGTCTAGGGTCAAATAGTCAAGACAAATCAATAGTGAGCATGTGATCATGTAGTTTTAATCCAATGAAGTGTGTGAACTCAAATAGTTAATATGAGCATGTGGAAGCACAAAGTGGAATAAGAGTGGGTACTATCGAATGAAGATCCAATAGAGTGCATGATATTGTCATTAATGATCCAATAGTGTGTAATAAGTCAAAATGTCAATAAAGTGCTCAGAAGGCACGTAGGGCTGCCAAGTGGCTCAATCGTAGGAGCTCAGATAAAATATCAATAGTGAGCATTACAAGATAAATACTAGGTTGCTCCTAAGGAGATTGATAGTGCATATTTTTTCAAAGTTGATAGGAAGCACAAGATGAGGTCAAAGTGTCTAATGTTTAACATTTTCACAGTGACCGTTGGAATTTGAATTTTCAAATTAACAAGGAAAAACCAATCTATAGTTTTTGAGCTATATCTTTTGATCCAAGATGAATTTATTGTTGGTATAAAAATTAGAGTTGAAGAGAACTCCAAGGAGGATATATAACCTAGTTATAAGGTTTGATTGTTTGTATACTCAAAGTTATTAAGCTTCAAATTTGACTATGTGTTTGACCATGTTCTACAAGTGACATGAGAAGGATATTTGTGTTGTTCTTGATAGTATTTTGATGTTTCAAGATGAACTAACTATAGGATAATGTTTTATACTCCATGAAATCTATCTTTATGGATTTTTTAGGTTTGACCAATCTGTCTTCAATGTGAACAATTGCTTATAAGTTGATTGTGTTTATTGAATACATTGGCAGTTTGAGTGACCATGTTGTAGGAGTAATTTGAAGGTGTTTTGAAAAGAGTTAAGGAAGAAAATAAGTATGGAGATGTTATATAAGTCTATAAGGCTTATAAGAAATAATTTTTCGTCATGATATGCCTCTAATCAAATATGAAGAGTCAAAATAGTATGATTGTATTTTGACTATAAATAATTAGTCTAAGTGATCATTTTGAGAGAGTTATTTTTAGTGCTTAGAGCTTGTGTTGAAATGTCTAAAACACATGTAGGTGTTTTATAGGCCCTAAAGGGTTCAACCATGTTATCTAATCATATGGCTATGTAAAATATTTGAGTGTTTATTTTAGAATTTTGAGATTATATTTTCTGTATATGAAGACCTAAAGAGTAAGGAGACCTAATTGGTAAGCTCAAGTGTTGAGTTGGTGTTCCAAGTGGAATGGACCCATATGAGAGTGAGAAAGAGGATAATAGAGATAGGTTTGATGTTTTTGAATCATTGGTAAAATATGAAGGTGGTCTAAGTAGTCTCACATGTAATGTGTGAGTATGAAGGCCTAATTATTTTAGGTCTGACCAAGACCTAATAGTGGCTTGGGGCTAATAAGGTAATGATCGACATATGAAGAGTGTGGTTCTCACATGTAATGTGTGTATGGACATATGATAAGTGTGTTTTACATATTTAAATCATCTTAGCTGACAAATATGGGTTAAAATAAGAGATTGGTATAAGTACAAAGTCTATTTGGACTAATTGTGTTAGTTGTGGGAGTGTGGATTCAAGCGAAGGAGAGAGCCTTTGAAAGAGAAGGTACAAGGAAGTGAGGACCATAAAAGAGTGAAAAGGATCAGTTATGATTGTATTCCAATTTGATTTAGTACACATAGGTCATCACCTAATTAGCCTACAAAAGGCAATTTGAACAAGTTAGCCCTAGAGGCAGTTTGAGAGAGAAGAGTGCAAATAAAGGTGATCATCATCAGTTGAAGAATAGAAATAGGTGTTAAAGGAGATCTATTTAGGTATCTAAGTAGGTTCTTAGTTTACTAGGGGGTTGGTTCCTCCTTAAAATTTAAATCTTGCTAAATGTTTAGTTGTTGTGGGTGCTTAGCTAGATGGGGTCAATAGCTCTTTGTGGGATTGGTGTCTCACTAAACTAAGGGACGGGTGTTCCTTGATTAGTGGGTGTTGGTCTAAATGTTGGATATTATTTTATAAGAATATATTCCATCTTTTAGGGATCAATGGGTTTTATCCTCAAAGAGGGTTTCCCACATATATGATGTGTTCATGTTATGTATGCTTTGGATGTATTGCTTTCATGTTTATTTTTCTTGATCAAGTTGATGTGTGTTGAATGTTTAAGAGTTGAGAATTGAATTCAATTATATTGCATAATTGATGCACCCCCCCTCTTATTGATTTTACCTATAACATATTTTTCATCTGATTCTTCATCAACTATAAGGCCTTTCCCATTTGAGCAACCCTCATTGTTTATTTCTATGACCATGAATAAGGTTTCATTATTGTCATGTTTAGGTTCATTACTATCATCATCACTATCAAATGTACTTGTGTCACTTACATCAGATCAGTTATTATATTTTTTGGTATATAAACTTATATTTTTCTTGAATGACCCTTTTCTACCTTCATACTTCTTGAAATATTTCTTGTTCTTGTCAGGATTATAGACCTTCCTATCATCTCCATGATGTTCATCATTTTCTTCATCCTGATTAGTTTTATCCTTGTTATGACACTTGGATGCAAAGTGACCAATCTTACCACAATTGAAATATTTTAAAGGCAACTTAACCTTATACTTATCATATCCAAATGTTAACTTCCTAGAAAACATTGTTATTAGTTTGTCATCATCAACATCTGAACATATGTCATCCTTGACCTTCTTGACTTTTGACTTCTTCTCAGCTTTGAATGTTGCTTCTTTCTTGGGAGGTATTCATTAATTTATTCTCATCTCATAGGTATTTAAGATGCCATGAAGCCCATATAATTATATTTTTTTCCAAATCTTACATCTCTTCTACTACAGATGTCTTAGAATCAAACTTAGGAGTTAGTGATCTCAATACCTTAATGAGGTAAAATCAATCTATAGTTTCTGAGCTATATCTTTTGATCCAAAATGAATTTATTATTGTTATAAAAATAAAATTTGAAGAGGAATCCAAGGTACATCTATATAACCTATTTATAAGGTTTGATTATTTGTCCAGTCAATGTTATTAAGCTCCAAATTTGACTGTGTGTTTGACCATGTTTTGCAAGTGATCCGAGAAAGATATTTGAGTTGTTCTTGATAGTATTTTGATGTTTCAATATGAAATAACTATTGGATAATGATTTATACTCCATTAATACTATCTTTATGGATTTTTAAGGTTTGACCAATTCATCTTTAGTGTGAATAATTGCTTAGAAGTTGATTGTGTTTATTGAATACACTGGCATTTTGAGTGACCATATTGCAGGAATAAGTTGAAGGTGTTCTGAGTAGAGTTAAGGAAGAAAATGAGTATGGAGATGTTCTATAAGTCTCTAAGGATTATGAGAAAAATTTAATTTTCATGATATGCCCATAATTAGATATGAAGAGTCAATATAGTATGATTGTATTTTGACTGTTTATGACCAGTCTGAGTGATCATTCTAAGAGAGTTATTTTTAATGCTTAGAGATTGTGTTGAAGTGTATAAAGGACATGGAGGTGTTTTATAGGCCCTAAAGGGTTAAAACATGTGATATAATCATATGTATTTATGAAATACTTGAGTGTTTATTTCAAAAGTTTGAGACTGTATTGTCTATATATGAAGACCTAAAGAACAAGGAGACATAATTGGTAAGTTCAAGTGTTGAGTTGGTGTTCTAGGTGGCATGGACCCATATGAGAGTGAGAAAGTGGATATTAGAGATAGGTTTGATGTTTTATAATCATTGGTAAAATATGAATGTGGTCCAAGTAGTCTCACATGTAATGTGGGAGTATGAAGGCCTAATTATTTTAGGTCTCACCAAAACTTAATGGTGGCTTAGGGATAATAAGGTAATGAGTGACATATGAACAGTGTGGTTCTCATATATAACATGTGTATATACCTATGTTAAGTTTGGTTCAAATATTTAAATCATCTTGGCTGACCAATATGGTTCAAAGAAAGAGGGTGGTATAAGTATAAGGTCTATTTGGACTAATTATGCTCGTTGTGGGAGTGTGGATTCAAGCAAAGGAGAGAGCCTTTGAAAGAAAAGGTAAAATCTAGTGAGGAAAATAAGAGAGTGAATAGGATAATTAATTATTGTATGATCAATTTTATGCAAGAGGACACATAGGTCATTGGACCTAATGATTCTAGAAGAGGCAATTTGAGTATGTTAGCCCTAGAGGCAGTTTGAGAGAGGAGTGCAAACAAAGGTGATCATCATCAGTTGAAGAATAAAAATAGGTGTTCAAGGTGATATATTTAGGTATCTAAGTGGTTTCTTGGTTTCCTAGAGGTTCAGTTCTTACTTGTAAGTAAATCTTGCTAAAGGTCTAGTTTTTAAGGGTGCTCGATTAGACAGGGGCAGTAGCTCCTTATGGGATTGGTGTCTCACTAAATTAAGGGATGGGTGTTCCTTAGATATTTTTTTATAGGACTGTATTCCATATTTCAAGTTTTAGTGGGTTTTATCCTTCAAGAGGGTTTCCCATATATATGAGGTATTCATGTGATGTATGTGCTTTCATGCTTATGTTTCTTGATCAAGTTGATGTATGTTGAATGTTTAAGAGTTTAGAATTGAATCGGATTATCTTACATCACTAATTCACCCCCCCCTCAATTATCGTACCTTTATCATCTTGTTCATTTGATTTTTCATCAACCATAAGCCTTTTCCAATTGAGCAAACCTCATTGTCTGTTTCTATGGCCATGAATAAGGTTTCATTATTGTCATGTTCAAGTTCATTAATGCCATCATCACTATCAAATGTACTTGTGTTACTTACATCAGATGAGTTATTATCTTCTTTGGTATATAAATTTCTCTTTTTTTTAATGACCCTTTCCTACCTTCACACTTCTTAAAATATTTCTTGTTTTTGTCAGGATTATAGACCTTCCTGTCATATCTATGATGTTCATCATGTTTTTCATCATGATTAGTTTTATCCTTATTAGGACACTTGGATGCAAAGTGACCAATCTTACCATAACTGAAACATTTGAAATGCAACTTATCCTTGTACTTATCAGATCCAAACCTTAACTTCCTAGCTAGCATGGCTATTAATTCATCATCATCAACATCTAAACATAAATTATCCTTGACCTTCTTGACTTTTGACTTCTTCTCAGCTTTGAATGTTGTTTCTTTATTAGGATGCCTTTCTTTATTTATTCTCATTTCATAGGTAGTTAAGATGCCATGAAGCCCATCTATTTTCAATTTGTCCAAATCTTGCATCTCTTCTACTATAGATGCCTTAGAATAAAACTTAGTATTTTTTGATCTCAATACCTTTGAATAACTATAGACTCTTTCACTTCTCCTAATCCTCTAATGATATTGATAACTTTATCAACATTCAATAAGTAAGATGCAATGGTTTCATCTTCATTCATTTTTAAATTTTCAAACTATCTCTGGTGAGTCTACAACTTAGCCATCTTCACCTTGGTGTCTCCTTTATATATAGTCTTCAATTTTTCCCATATTACCTTGGCTGACTCATAGTGCATCATCTTCACAAACTCTACCTCTGATATCCCACATAGAATGGCATTCATTGCCTTGAAATTGCTTTCACTTTCTTTCTTTCCTACTACAGTGGAGTGTATCCATCCACAAATGATTACCATATGTCATGGCCCATTGAAATTATATGTCCTCATTCTAATGCTCCAAAAATCATAGTTATTTCTATTGAAGAATGGAGCCTTACGATTAGAGAAACCACCTTGAGCTTATTGACTAGACATCCTTCCTTCTAAGATCTCCTTTAGGCTATTAGACATACTTCAAAGGGCGTAATATGATACCAAATATGGAAATAAAAATGAATGAGATGGAGGGATGAATAAGTTTTCAAATTCTTTCTTTTGATTTCACTTAAACAATCATAAACCATTCAAATAAACACACAAATGTAGCAAGCATAAGCACCTATCCACATAAACATGAAACATAAGAATATATCATATATGTGAGAAACACTCAAGGGGAATAAAACCTAATGATATATGAAAATGTACTATATTCATATAATACAAACACCAAATTTATTGAAGCACCAGCTTCACATGGAGTACCAACTCCAACTAGCTGAACACCAACTTAGCTAGGCTTTAACAAACACCCACTTGTAAGGAGGAACCAACCCCCTAGATGACTCAGAACCAACTCAACCACCTGATTGATTTTATCACCTTTATAAAATATTGTTACTTCAACCAACTAATGATGACCACCTTTTTATCTCTTCACACTATTATCCCTCTCAAACTACCTTTTAGGCTTCTTTGCTCAATGAGCCCTCTTCTTGACTTGATTAGATCATATGACCTTGATATTCATATGAAAACACACTATTATAACATAATTAATAATACTATAAACTCATATTATGGTCTAAAATACCTCCTTATACTCAACACTATGTTATTTCATTCTTATACACATGCACACTCAAATAGGCCTAAAGCTGCCTTATATATATACAAGCTTCTTACTCATATACCTTTTGGTCAGCCACATACAATTTCAAACTTAAATAATAATTAAAATAGGTGTTAAAAAACATTTCATACATGAATCAATCATTACCATAGGTCATCCATATCATAAAATACCAAAACCTCTCTTTAGCCCTTAAAGAGACTTAATTCAATTAGGTCTTCATTAGCACATGTTACCCTTTGATCTCCTTGGAACACTTCCAAACTCCATACATGGTATTAAAATTTTATATGACACTTAAATATACCCATAATAATCTCATATTATTTCCATAACACTTTTTAACTCCAATCACCTCTTGAAGCATGGCATTAGTATTGTTCATAATTAGGTTGTGAACCTACAAGAAGTCTATCTTGAAATTTAGGATATTAAAAATAAATTAGTTAAAAAACCATGGAAAAAAATCACATATAATGAAACTAAATTACCTCATGGTAATCACCATATTATTTAGACTTCACTACATAGAGCAAAAAGACTCAAATACTTCTGTACAAATACCCCACTCAGAACTGTCAGAACACTTCAAAACCTAGTCATGAACAACTTGATCTTAAATACCTAAAGGATTATTTTACATAATAAATAATAATTTAAAAATATATTTTAAAATATATATATATCACTCTTAGATACAAAAATCACAAGGTGTAATTTCAAATATCAGTCTTGCAGACTAATATTTTGACTCACTACACACAGTCAAACCAGAATTAGACAAGCCATTTTGACTTCAATGTTTCAACCAATTTAAATATATTTAAATATTTATAAATAATTTTAAGTCAGAATAAAAACACCATTTTAATTAGATACATCAACTCAGAGCATAGATCCTCAAACTCATCACTACAACTTGCTTACCTAGAACTACCAGTTTACCTTAAAGCACAATCATGGTGACAATGACTTTCAACACTTGTATAGACATATTCAATGACTTATGAATAATTTATATGTCCTATGAGATAATTATACCATTATTATATATAGTTAAAATATTTTTAAATGGAAATATTGGTCTTATAGACCAATATCATAATCTTATATTTCATTATCTCATCTGAACCAGACAGGTCAATTTGTGAGCAACTTTTTCACTATGACCACTGACCTCCAAAACTTATACCAAACATGAAAATGTCTTAATTTTTTTTTAAAATATCTCCATGCACTTTTATTCATCCCTATTTCATGATAACACATCCCTAATCACCTTCTCATTGTTGCCTGAATTTCTTACTATTTTCACCATTAAGCCTGTTAGTGACTGGTCAACTTGGATGACTAGTTTAACACACCTGAGGGATATAACCTATCCATAAACCAATATGTAAATAAAATAAAATTATCAAACTTATCCATCCAATTATTTACATATTTTTACTTGGTCAACTCTGACTGCTACAACAAATCTCCAATAAATGTGCACTTTCTTGTAGGGTCTACTCATACACCTAACAACTCAATCACACCTATAAGTTACTGGGAGAGTTTAATACAATATAAAATAGTTTTTATATTCATTTGAGACCATTCTAGGCTATTTTTATCAACATTGGGTCCTTATTAGGTTTTTAGGAGGGTTTAAGCTTGTTTCCACTCTTAATGATCATTCATAAAGCATAGTGCCTTAATCCAAAAAATAATTCCTATAATTTTGATCTATGACCCTTTCCAATATAAAATTAATATATAATTTTCTCACGTAGAGGTTACACGTGCCAATGAACACCTGAATGTCCTCGACTTTGCATGCCTTCATTCTATGTACTCGAGAGACCTCAAAATACTTTTTCATGCCTTTTCTTGCAAACCATGACCTAAAACTTTGTGAAAATACTTTAAATAACATAAAATACCTATAAAAACACTCACTTATCTATTATTTCCTTGAAAATATAACTTCATGCCCCATTAGGCCATACTCTCTCTCTTTGTTTGCTTAGATATTGACCTGTAAACCACATTAGGCCTTGAAAATGACCTTCATGCCTCTTTCCATACACTATTTACCTATCTCACATAATAAATAAACTTAATAAATGATTAAAAACTATCATAAATTATTCATATACCTTTACAATAGATCATGATGCCTCATTAGGCCAGGCATGGTCTAGAAATGGTCTAGGTGCAGACTAGGTTTGAAGGTCCTTCCCTTGTAGGGTCACCCTGAGAATATAATGAGTGATCCAATGCCTCACATACATGTTAAAATAACTTAATATATCCTCTTATTTATATATTCATCCATCTCACCAATCCACCATGCTCAAACCTTCTCACTAAGACTTTACATTCCATGACAAGTTTCATGACTAGGATTCTCAAGTACTTGAAACTTGAAAACTAATCTTGAAAAACTCTTTGATGCTTATACACTTTATTCATATGCCTTAAATTCTCTTTATATGATTATGATTATAAATACACCTTGTACTCAAATAATATTACTCAAACATGCTTACCTCAATGATGATATCAAACAAGAACATTCATCAAACATCACTCTTACACCACTGCAACAACCTTGACAGTAACCAATAGAAGAATCATTTGATTGCTTTCAAATTATATTTTAATATAAAGACATTACATTTCCTTAAAATTCTCTCTTAACAAAAATAAATTAGGTTTCCTTCAAATTCTCTCTTGTCACATGGATTCCTTGTCACATCAAGCACATAAGCTCATACCTAAAAGACCACTCACCATGTATCTTCACCAGTTGCACATTGACATCAATTACATCAACCTTGACATCACTGAAAACACTTCTCAATATTTTCTTCCTATTTTTACCTTCATTCCTCTTCTTCTTTTCTCAATACAACTCTTCCACCATGCCCTTCATCTCTAGAAAAGCTTGATGAAAGGCCACTTTTGAGTTTGGTTCTTCTCTTAGAGGTTCCATTGTTACACGTTTAGAAAAAAAATTGGGTTATTCTCTTCAAGTGGTCCTTCTCCACACTTGGACTTAGACCTCATTATCATTCAAAATAGAAAGTTTCAACTTCTAAAACCACACAAAATAAATCTTGATCAATAAATTTGATACCAAACTTTATCTAAAATTGTTTGTACATGCAAACTCTATCTACTTCACCAATTTTGAATACGTATAAAAATTCTCTTAATTTTTTTTAATATGCTAAAAATTGACTTAATTATTTATAAATAAAATTATAATTAATTAAAAATATAAAGCAATTATATAAAATATAGAGAAATATGCAAACCAAGTTGATGATGGAGTTCACCCTTGTTGGGTTATGTCTTCAGTTCTGAAAATCACTCAAATTGATCTATTAATGATTCAAAATACATTTTTTCTACAATATTTAAATCAAATAATGATATTGGTCAGCAATTAATTATCTGCCTCTGCCTTTAGAAAGTCTCTGGTTGCCTTGGTATAACCTCCCAATAGCTCTACCTACAATAAAAAGGACATATAATTGATTTTCTCCTTTTTAAAAGGGATTAAAAATTAAATTTCAAATACAATTTATTTCCTTTTACAATATTTTAGATTCATGTGGTTCTTTGGTCAAGGCTTTATCCTTTTATCATGGAGATAGGGGTTCAAATCCTCTCAAAACACCTTATTTTAAGCTCATAAATTTGGAAAATAAAGGATATAATAAAAATCATTACTTGTCTTTTCCAAAGTTAGGCATGGTATAATGGTAAAGACCCTAAAATTGGAGTTATGGGGTGATGGGTTCAAATTCCATACATCACGCCCCCTTTTCTCATGCCTTGGTCATGGTAATTATCCCAAATTCATTGGGATGAGGGAAAAAAATGTTTAAATGGAAGTTTCATTCTTTGTTTAGTGGCCTTAGGACCATCGTATGTGTTGAATTTGGTCTTGTCTTGGAGATGTCACTTTGTGGCTTGAGTGCTACTCTTTGTAAACATTGATAATCTAGTCCCACATTGCTTCTAAGGAATCTTGTAGTAGGGTTTATATACAAAAAAAACTTGAAATGTAGTTTGAATTTGTTGATAGGGTCCCCATCCATACAAAAATTAGACCCCAACCTGTTGATGGGCCCCAATCAGCAAATAATGTGGGCCCCACATGCAAACAATTATGTTTGTCAAAGATTAGAGACCAAAAACCAAATAAACCCATTTGTTCCTCTCTATAATGTGTAACTCATGATTGGTTCATGTGTCAATATGTGATTGGTCCACCTATATAGATCTAGTCAGTAGAATGACATCAACATTATACCTCCATATTTTTTTACATGTTTGGCTTTAGATTCAACATGCCATAGCTTTTGCATACAGTGTAAGATTGGTTGTATTCAAATTATGTTGCAAAGATATCAACAAACTATTCAATACACATACATTTTTGGCATGATTTTAGACTATTTGATTAGATTGGTTGTGGGGATCCTCCTAGATCAGGTCTCTAATAAATAGGGAGACTATGGTTGTTGTCAGACTTAGGGATAACAGATCCACCACTTTCCCTAGATATTTAGGGAATATTGAAGTAGCCTCATGAAAATTAGAACTTATGTTCTAACTATAATATATGTGTGACTACAAATTATGACTAATTTAATCCTTGAGACAATTGCAACTATGAAAACTATAAATTATCCTTGAGACTATTTACTGAAAACTAAAAAAATTGCCTACCTATTTTTGGTGATGCAAGATTGACCTTATGTCTGGAATCTCATACATTAGACTCCTTAGTTAATTAAAAAATGGGCCCCTACTCACATGGAAAAAATAATTGGTAAAACCACTCGTGTGACCACTAAAATTGATAGCCATGGTGTTCCCTTCATATGTTCTAAGGTGACCATTGTTAGACTTAGAGATATCGAATGTGTGGCCGTCACTTTCCCTAGTGACTTATCAAATATTAAAGTGGCTTCATAAACATTAAAAATTAGGTTAAGAATAACATATATGTGTGAATACTAATTTTGACTAATACGATCTATAATACTATTACAACTCTAAGAATTATAAATTATCCCTATGACTCTTTATTGAAAACCAATAAAATTGCCTCCTTGTTTTTGGTGATGTAAGATTTCTCGTATGCTTTGGATGTTCTTCCATTAGTTGATCTTCCATGTTTCTATGCGAGGAAATAAACCCTTAGGGGAACATGTAATCTTGTAAGAACCCTTACATGGATCTCACTTGACACTTTATACTTGGATAATCTTATATAAATGCATGTTGGGCAAGTGATGTAGAGGATAACAAACAATCTCTCACTTCTTGTTTTGATACCCACTCTTATGTCAAAGGTTTATATGTTCATATGCACATAAAAGGTTATTGGATTCCCTATTTGGTTTAATGTTTATTTTCATCTTCCTAATTCTCTTTATATTCCTATTGGACTCCCCATTCAACTTACAAACCTCTCAAAGCAACTACCCATCTCATACACAACTTCAGCCTCCTTAATACATAGTCCTAATAGTTTTTTTTAGGTTTTTCATTCTTGTACAGTCCTATAAAGATGTATTTTTATAAACCAATGACCAATTATAACACCCTCTATCCTCTTTATTCTCTCTTTTAAATTTCAACTTCAAACTCAGCTTGGAAAACCCTTTTTCTAGTCCTTTTTAGTTCACGATTTAGGCCTAAATAGGCCTTCACTAACACTGTTTACTCATAGTTCCATCTAAATATATGGAGACATACCCATCTACTCAAAAAAATTCATAATATTTGTTGGGTGAATATTTTGTCAGTCAGTTGTCTGATTGAGCAAAATAGGTCTTATAATCCACAGTAAGGGAGATTGGTCGGCCCAATGTGTAGGTTTACTACATCATAGGTGGACAAATCTCTCCTCTCATCAAGGGGAGGTTCCCTATGAATATGTAGGAGCTATATACTATATATATATAAGCTAAAAATAACACTTAGGGGTAGGATACACCATCCATCTCTCTTTTCTCAGAGATGAAGTTCACAAACAAAGGAGAAAATCCTGGTGAAAACACTGAAGGCACTTCTCTTCTTTTAGAAGTGTTCTTACAAAGAACAGCAAGAGTTCTTTTAGGTAGGATAAATAACTAGTAACAGGGTGCAGAGTAACCAAAAATCTAAGATATAGCACAAAGTCTCCACCTTGACTACCCAAGAGTGAAATACTAAGAACAATGGGGGCACAAAGTTGTCCCAAGGTCCTTTACATAGGAACAAAAAACAAACACACACTGAAGACAACTATGACAGCACAAAGTCTGAAAGTAACTGGCTTTAGAACACCTTCCTGATTGCTTTCACTAGTTCTGCTTACCAAATTAAATAAACAAGAACACATTCAGAAGATAGACATAAGAATAATCTCCTAAAATGATACAAGCTATAACAGCACAAAATCTGCAAACAACTTGCTTTCTCATTCAGATAAAATGATATAAACAACAATCTGAGCTTAAAGTCTCAATAGTTGCCTTTCAATTTGGGCAGAGTTTTGCTTAAGTGATCAAAAAGATCTCCCTTAAAACAAATAAAGAGATTACATTATATAATAGCTAAGAAAGTTTTGGCGCTTTGTTCCATGGAGCGGCCCATGCTGCATTCAATGCCTTGAATGCATTTTCAATTTTGTCGAGGGCCATGTTCGAACCAAGCGGTTGCCTTAACTATGGCGTGTTGATTCATCTCAAATGCCTCCTCCTAGGCCTAAGTCATCTCATTTGTCTCCTCTTGTTTGCATAGCTGTCCACTTTGTCTTTACTCTAAGGGGGATAAACAATCAATGTCTTCAATGTTTAAGGTCTCAAATATCTATTTTTACGCACTGTTCTAGCTACTGAAATAATTACTACAGATATTTCCCTCTTTGTCTCTTCCTACTACAATTTGAGCCTTTAGGCTACTTTTTCCCCTTTGCTGGATCTTTTAGCTCTATCATCAGTGGGTCTTCCCTTTTGGCTTTGGTCTTCAGGCCTTTGAATGCATTTAGGTCTGCCTTTAAGTCAGCAAGGATCAACAGCTATTTCATTGCCACAAAGTTTATGTCTGCGGGCCCCGCAATCTCCTTAGCAATTCCTTCGACATTCTCATTTTGTCCTTCCTGAAGGGGAAGAATCCCTTCAAGGTCTTGAGAAAGGCCTATTTTCCTTTGGTGAGAGCCTTCGAGATCCTTCAGGCTTTCATTCTTCGGTGGGCTATTGTTCCATTATTTCCTTCAGACAAAATATTCGAAGGAATTCCTTCAGACAATTTATCTGAAGGAAATCTTTCTTTGGCTCTGCGTCTTTGTATTAGGAGTGCTCCATATTTAACACATGGCACGTTACGCTAATTTTAACAAGTGACATGTGGCATCTTCCACTGGACCAAGTGAGGACACTTGGTAGCATCTGCCTAACTTATAGGAGCTTTAGAAACCTTTGAGAGTCTTGCGGAAGATGACACGTGGCAGATTGCACTAAGCTTTAAAAACACTACAAAAACATTTGGATACACACGGATGATGAAACTTGGCGCATTCCACTTGTTCCTGCAACTTACCTGAGGCCCACCACAGTCCTTACTCAATAACTGCAGATGTCGACACTTGATGGATTTCGTTGAGTTTTACCAGGGACACATGGCAACTTTTGTAGCTTCTTAGAAATAGATTACAACCTTTCACGGTTGCCACTTGGCACTTTCCACGGGACCCTAAGAGAAGCTTATTGAAAGAAGATTTTGAAACTTATAAGAATCTTGGATGTGATCACCGACACTTGTCGCATTCTGCATAGCTAGAATGGGATACGTGGCACGTTCCACTGCTTTGAAACTTAATTAGAAATTGTGTCCCAACATATGACACTTGGCACGCTTTGATTACAGGATTCTTTATTTTAGGCACTCCTTTGAATTGATTAAACCCATTGAACCCATTTCTTTCCTGCAGAGTCCTTAGAAACTAACTTGCAGAGTCCGTAGAAATGAGCCTGCAGAGTCCATAGATTTCTAAAAAGCTTTGAAGAAAGGAGAATTTGAATGCACAGAATAAATTTTGAAAAGGGAAGAGACAATTTTGGTCTTACAGGACCAAAATAGTTCATATGTTGTCCCAAAAATGAGAAATCTATTTTTAAGGACAACAGCTAGCTCCAGTTGGGGAACTTCCTTTAGATGAAAATTTGGAATAGCTGAGGGGAGTAGAAACTAGAATCTCTAGTGCCTTGAAGTATGTCATTGGGCTATGAAGTCATGCTACCCAAAAAGAAAGGCCCAAAAAAAAAAATGAAAAACACACAACATAAACAAAGGTTATACAAATATACATATGTACAAGAAACTCATCTGATACTTCAAGATTTGAAGTGCTTTAGATGTTGCCCATTGTGAGGCAGAGAAAAGAGCGTGTCATCTTGATATACTAGCAGGAAACCATTTTGTGCCTAGAATCAGTGAAGGGCGAATGGAACTCTCCACCAAGAATCACATTTCTTGTGCACTCCTTTTGGTTCTCTCTTCTTTCCCCATGCCAAGATGTGGTCTTCAATCTAAAAACCATAACTCTTTGCTCTCTTGGTGAAGAGTTCCTTTTGCTAATTTTGGAGCATAGCAGTATGGTCCACTACCATAGCTTGTTGTTCTATTGGTTCAATCCGGCACATGTTTTGATTGTGGAAAGTGGGGATAACAAATTGAAATTGCCCTGCCACACCAACTCAAAGATAGGGTCAACAACACTTTGAGCTTTCTGGCTTCTTGTATAGCATGGAGTTGTTAGATTGTAGAACAAAAATGGGAAAGAACTAGCCCTACTTCAACTTGAAGCTTGAGGCTTCAAACTATGCATTTTATCCTAGTTAGCATGGAGGTGGAGGAAGATGGTAAGGCTATAATGATAGTGGGTAAGACACAGAATGGAGTCGCCAGAGTCTATAATGGATAAGGGTAAGGACTGCTTTAATCTGAAACTTGAGGCTTCAGACTACACGTTCGATCCCCAGTGGAGTCACCAAGAAGACTGTTGGGTGAATATTTTGTCAGTCAGCTATCTGATTGAGAAAAATAGGTCTTATCATCCACAGCAAGGGAGATTGGTTGGCCCAGTGTGTAGGTTTACTACATCAGAGGTGGACAAATCTCTCCTCTCATCAAGGGGAGGTTCCCTATGAATATGTAAGAGCTATATACTATATATATAAGCTGAAAATAACACTTAGGGGTAGGATACACCATCCATCTCTCTTCTTTCAGAGATGATGTTCACAAACAAAAGATAAAATATTTGTGAAAACACTAAAGGCACTTCTCTTCTTTCAGAAGTGTTCTTATAGGGAACAGTAAGAGTTCTTTCAGGTAGGATAAATAACTGGTAATAGGGTGCAGACTAACCAACAATCTAAGATGTAGCACAAAGTCTCCACCTTGATTGCCCAAGGGTGAAATACTAAGAACAATGGGGGCACAAAGTCATCCCAAGGTCCTTTACATAGGAACAAAAAACAAACACAAACTGAAGACAACTATGATAGCATAAAGTCTGAAAGTAACTAGCTTCAGGACACCTTCCTGATTACTTTCACTAGTTTTGCTTGCCAAATTAAATAAATAAGAACACATTTAGAAGATAGACATAAGAATAATCTCCTAAAATGATACAAGTTATAACAACACAAAGTCTGCAAACAACTTACTTTCTCATTCAAATAAAATAATATGAACAACAATTTGAGCTTAAAGTCTCAGTATTTGCCTTTCAATTTGGGTAGAGTTTTACTTAAGTGATCAAAAAGATCTCCCTTAAAACAAACAAAGAGATTACATTATATAGTAGCCAAGAAAGGTCTGGCACTCTGTTTCATGGAGCGGCCCATGCTGCATTCAATGCCTTGAATGCATTTTAGTTTTGTCAAGGAGGGCCCTGCTAGAACTGGGCGACTGCCTTAACTATGGCATGTTGATTCATCTCAAATGCCTCCTCCTGGGCATGAGTCATCTCGTTTGTCTCCTCTTGTCTGCATAACTATCCACTTTATCTTTACTCTAAGGGGGACAAACAAGCGGTGTCTTCAATGTTTAAGGGCTCAAATATCTATTTTTGTGCACTGTTCCAGCTACTGAAATAACTACTATAGATATTTCCCTCTTTGTCTCTTCCTACTATGATTTGAGCCTTCGGGCTACTTTTTTCCCTTTGCTAGCTCTTTCGGCTCTATCATCAGTGGGTCTTCCCTTTTGGCTTTGGTCTTTAGGCCTTTGAATGCATTCGGGTCTGCCTTTAAGTCTGTAAGGATCAACAGCTATTTCATTGCCATGAATTTGACGTATGTGGGCCGTCAATCTCCTTGGCAATTCCTTCAGCATTCTCATTTTGTCCTTCCCAAAGGGGAAGAATCCCTTTGAGGTTTTGAGAAAGGCCTATTTTCCTTTGGTGAGAGCCTCCCGTAAGGGTATCTACCCTTTGGTATCCTTCGGGATTTCATTCTTCAGGGGGCTATTGTTCAATTAATTCCTTCAGATAAAATATCTGAAGGAATTCCTTCAGACAATTTGTTCGAAGGAAATCTTTCTTTGGCTCTGCATCTTTTTATTGGGAGTGCTCCATCTTTGACATGTGGCATGTTCTCTTACTTTTAACAAGTGACATGTGGCATCTTCCACTGGAAAAGGTGAGGACACTTGGCAGCATTCGCCTAACTTATAGGAGCTTTAGAAACCTTTGAGAGTCCTACAGAAGACACATGGTGGCTTCCCTGAGCTTTAGAAACACTACATAAACATTTGGGACTCATTTGGATTCACACAGATGATGACACTTGGTACGTTCTGCTTGTTCTTGTGACTTACCCAGGGCCCACCATAGTCCTTACTCAATAACTATGGATGTCGACACTCGGTGGCTTCCACTGAGTTTTACCAAGGACACGTGGTAACTTTCGTAGCTTCTTATAAATAGATTACAACCTTCCACGGTTCCACTTGGCACTTTTCGTGGGACCCTGAGAGAAACTTATTGAAAGAAGCTTTTGAAACTTATAAGAAGCCTGAAATGTAGATGTTGACACTTTTCATGTTTTGCTTAGCTATAATGGGATACGTGGCATGTTCCACTACTTTGAAACTTAATTAGAAATTGTGTCCTGGCAGACGACATTTGGCATGCTCCACTTACGTGCTTCTTTGTTTCAGGCACTCCTTTGAACCGATTGAACCCATTGAACCCATTGAACTCATTTCTTTCCTGTGGATTCCATAGAAACTAACCTACAGAGTCTGTAGAAATGAGCCTGCAGAGTCCATAGATTTCTAAAAAGCTTTGAAGAAAGGATAATTTGAATGCACAGAACAAATTTTGAAAAGGGAAGAGAATTTTGGTCTTGCAGGACCAAAATAGTTCATATGTTGTCCCAAAAATGAGAAAGCTATTTTTGGGGACAACAGCTAGCTCCAATTGAGGAACTTTCTTCATATGAATACTTGGAACAACTGAGGGGAGTAGAAACTAGACTCTCCAGTGCCTTGAAGTATGCCATTGCTCTATGGAGTCATGCTACCCAAAAAGAAAGGCCCAAAAAAAATGAAAATAAAAAGAACATAATAGAAACAAAGGCTATACAAATATACATATGTACAGGAAACTCATCTGATACGTTAAGAGTTGAAGTGCTTTAGATGTTGCCCATTGTGAGGTAGAGAAAAGAGCGTGTCATCTTGATATACCATCAGGAAACCATTTTGTCCCCAAAATCGGTGATGGGTGAATGGAACTCTCCACCAGGAATCACATTTTTTATGCACTCTTTTTGGTACTTTCTTCTTGCCCCAAGGCAAGACGTGGTCTTCAATCTAAAAACCATAACTCTTTGCTCTCTTGGTGAAGAGTTCCTTTTACTAATTTCGGAGCACAGAAGTATGGTCCACTACCATAGCTTGTTTTTCTACTAGTTCAATCATGCACATGTTTTGATTATGAAAAGTGGGCTTAACAAATCAAAATTTCCCTGTTGCACCAACTCAAAGACAAGGTCAACAACACCTTGATATTTTTGGCTTCTTTTATAGCATGGATTTGCCAGATTATAGAACAAAAATGAGAAAGAACTAGCCCTGCTTTAGCTTGAAGCTTGAGACTTCAAACTGCGCATTCTATCTGAGTTAGCATGGGGGTGGAGGAAGATGGTAAGGCTATAATGATAGTGGGTAAGACACAGAATAGAGTCACTAGAGTCTATAATAGATAAGGGTAGGGACTACTCCAATCTAAAACTTGAGGCTTCAGACTGCACGTTCGATCCCCAGTGGAGTCACCAAAAACACTGTTGGGTGAATATTTTGTCAGTCAGCTGTTTGATTGAGCAAAATAGGTCTTATCATCCATAGCAAGGGAGATTGGTCGGCCCAGTGTGCAGGTTTACTACATCAGAGGTGGACAAATCTCTCCTCTCATCAAGGGGAGGTTCCCTATGAATATGTAAGAGCTATATACTATATATAAGCTAAAAATAACACTCAGGGGTAGGATACACCATCCATCTCTCTTCTTTTAGAGATGATGTTCACAAATAAAGGAGAAAATTTTGGTGAAAACACTGAAGGCATTTCTCTTCTTTCAAAAATGTTCTTACAGGGAACAACAAGAGTTCTTTCAGGTAGGATAAATAATTGGTAACAGGGTGCAGAGTAACCAGCAATCTAAGATGTAGCATAAAGTCTCCACCTTGACTGCCCAAGAGTGAAATACAAAGAATAATGGGGCCACAAAGTCATCCCAAGGTCCTTTACATAGGAACAAAAAATAAACACACACTGAAGACAACTATGACAGCACAAAGTCTGAAAGTAACTGGCTTCAGGACACCTTCCTAATTACTTTCACTAGTTCTGCTTGCCAAATTAAATAAACAAGAACACATTCAGAAGATAGACATAAGAAAAATCTCCTAAAATGATACAATCTATAACATCACAAAGTCTACAAATAACTTGCTTTCTCATTTAGATAAAATGATATGAACAACAATCTGAGCTTAAAGTCTCAGTATTTGCCTTTCAATTTGGGCAGAGTTTTGCTTAAGTGATCAAAAAGATCTCCCTTAAAACAAATAAAGATATTACATTATATAGCAGCCAAGAAAGGTCTAGCACTTTGTTCCATGGAGCAGCCCATGCTGCATTCAATGCCTTGAATGAATTTTCAATTTTGTCAAGGAGGGCCATGCTGGAACCGAGTAGCTGCCTTAACTATGACATGTTGATTCATCTCAAATGCCTCCTCCTGGGCCTGAGTCATCTTGTATGTATCCTCTTTCTCCACATCTACCCACTTTGTATTTACTCCAAGGGGGACAAACAGGTGGCATCTTTAATGTTTAAGGGCTCAAATATCTAGTTTTGCGCACTGTTCTAGCTACTAAAATAACTATTGTAGATATTTCCCTCTTTGTCTCTTCCTACTGTGATTTGAGCCTTTAAGCTAATTTTTCCACTTTGCTAGCTCTTTCAACTCTATCATTAGTGGGTCTTCCCTTTTGACTTTGGTCTTCAGGCCTTTGAATGCATTTGGGTCTACCTTTAAGTCTGCAAGGATCAACAGCTATTTCATTGCATGAATTTGATGTCTGTGGGCCCGTCAATCTCCTTGGCAATTCCTTTGGCATTCTCATTTTGTCCTTCCCAAAGGGGAATAATCCCTTTGGGGTCTTGAGAAAGGCCTATTTTCCTTCGGCAAGAGCCTCCCGTAAGGGTATCTACCCTTCGATATCCTTTGAGCTTTCATTCTTCGGTGAGCTATTGTTCTGTTATTTCCTTCAGACAAAATGTCTGAAGGAATTCCTTCGGACAATTTGTCTGAAGAAAATCTTTCTTTGGCTCTCCATATTTTTATTGGGAGTGCTCCATCTTTGATACATGGCACGTTCTACTACTTTTAACAAGTGACACGTGGCATCTTCCGCTGGAATAGGCAAGGACACTTGGTAGCATCTGCCTAACTTATAAGATCTTTAGAAACCTTTGAGAGTCCTATGGAAGATGACACATGGTGGCTTTTGCTAAGCTTTAGAAACACTACGGAAACATTCGGGACTCATTTGGATTCACGCAGATGATGACACTTGGCATGTTCTGCTTGTTCTTATGACTTACCCGAGGCCCACCATAGTCCTTACTCAATAATTGTAAATGTTGACACTCGGTGGCTTCTACCGAGTTTTACCAGGGACACATGGCAACTTTTGTAGCTTCTTAGAAACAGATTATAACCTTTTGTGGTTGCCACTTGGTGCTTTCCACGGGACCCTGAGAGAAGCTTATTGAAAGAATCTTTTGAAACTTATAAGAAGCCTGAAATGCGAACACCGAAACTTGTCACGTTCTACTTAGCTAGAATGGAATACATGGCACGTTTTGTTGCTTTGAAACTTAATAAGAAATTGTGTCCCGATGGACGACACTTGGCATGCTTCACTTAAAGGCTTCTTTCTTTTGGGCACTCCTTTGAACCGATTGAACCCGTTGAACCCGTTTCTTTCCTACGGAGTTCATAGAAACTAAATTGCGAAGTCCATAGAAATGAGCCTGTGGAGTCCGTAGATTTCTGAAAAGCTTTGAGGAAAGGAGAATTTGAATGCACAAAACAAATTTTGAAAAGGGAAGAGACAATTTTGGTCTTGCAAGACCAAAATAGTTCATATGTTGTCCCAAAAATGAGAAAGCTATTTTTGGGGACAACAATATTTTCATAGGAATTTAATACTATCAAACTACAAAAGTTCATCAAATTCCACTAGGTAAATCTTCTTAAAAATGCATTTTTGACTTTAAACCCTAGTTCAGGGTTGATAGGGTCTATTAGAGCCTGAGAGGTATAAACTTGATGTATTTACCTTAAAAACCCATTTAATACTACTATAAATAATGTTATTAACCTTTATAACCTCAAATCATGTGTTCCAATCATTAGACTTCCTTGAAGGCTCTATTCAACCATTATCTTGAGTTCTTATTCTCATTGAGTGTGTAGATACAGTCTACAGAAGCTGAGGGAAAAGATCTTGATGTTATTGATCTTGAAACTTTTCCAATCACTATTTTTCCATTTTAACTCCTCTATTCAACATTTGTATAACATTTTTGGTCTTTATGTGTACATAATCACAATTTGTACAAGTTTTTGGCATGGTATGCAACATAACACATTGTATAATGAGTGAAGACTACCAAATACACTTTAATAACATTTAATCAATTCACTCCAACCATCAAATCATTATTTTACTCTTCTATTCAATCCTCTCTTCACACATAGAACACGTACTACTTTTTCCACACAAAAAATAGAGTGCAATGGTTTGCTAGACTAAAACACTTAACAAAAGATATTGAAACCTATAAAAAATATTGAGATACTTCAAATAAACATACATAAAAATTACCATGGATATAATTAATCACATAAACACATCTTTATTATGTCTTTCTTTAATGATAATTCAAAAAACATTCATGATTCCATATGCACATTTAGAAGATAAGGACTACGGTCCACTTCTTGCCAAAATTGATACATTCCAATTCATTATATTCTTGATTATTGGACATATACTATTAAAATACATGATGAAAACTTATCCCAAAAATAAAATTTACAAGTTTTAAATCAAACATAACCACCCTAACTAACTCTTGACCTTCCAACAGTCACTTGCAAGAAAATCTGCATCTTGAACAAGTATCAAGATTGATTATCCATATAAGTGTGAAATATGACCCATGGTGTCTTTATTAGTGTTACCTAATAAATTAAACCTTCATGACCCCTGAAATGTTCACAAAACTCATAATTCATGCTTAACAAATTCAAAAATTTGAATTGTGAAAATTGGCAGGAAAGTGCCAATTTGAAAACCTAACTTGCTCTAGCACTCTTAAACACTTGGAAAACATTCTAAGGTGTGTTACATGAATATTAACACATATAAAGAATTATAAACATGCTTATTGACCCCTATTCACTTGATCAAAACAAAATTTATTAAAACAACACAAAGACTTGTCATCCATATAGGATGATCATGCATCATACTACTTGAGTGTGAAGGAAATTTTCCATTAAAGTTTTACCAACTTGTTATGACGTCATCTTCAATACCTCTTGCTCATATTCACTTTGATGAATAATGTTGGTGGCTGATGAAAATAGGAAGAATGAACCATACATTATACATGAAGGTGTTTAGAAGCAAGAATGACATGCAATCAAAGAGAAGAGTTGGAGTATGCTTCAAGGGCATGAGGAGACATATGTTTTCATTAACTATTTGTTGTTCATTATAGGTATATTTTGGATGAAGATAGAAAGAGGAAGGAAGAAAAAAAAGTGTGGATTAAGAGAGCATGTACATATGCGTGATAAACTAGTTGCATCAATAGTCGAGAGATAATGAGGTCTAAATTCCTCAAGTAGGCCTTGGGATCTAGGAGGCCATGTAGAGAAGATCAAAAGTCGGCAAAAAAGAGAGTAACTATGAAATACATCAAAATAATATTTTTTATAACTTTCAAGGAAATTTTCTTCTACCCCTTGGTAGTATGATGCAGGGTCATCTTCATTTTCTCTCCATTTTGGAGTTGTCTTAGTTGTTAGAGGTCATTTATAATGTATTGGTCTTGTTTAGGAGTCATAAAGGTCTTTAAGATTTGAATTGTTGCTTAAAAGACATTTTCTCACCAAAAACTAGAATTCAAATATTTGAATTATAAAAATTAGTTTGTGTGGTATTTTGATTATAAGAAGGAAGGTAATTAGGTGGGTTAAGTATTTGGTTAAATTTTAAAGAGGTCAAGGTTGTTTCAATACATTCTTAACTCTTGTGGTTTGTCATTGTGAGAAGTGTGGTAGGTAGAGGTAGTTAAGTCTTGTTAATGTTCTTGAAAGAGAATTCAAGAATCCGTTGGAGTTAGATATAGGTTATATAAACTTGTCAATATTTTTTTGGAAAGTAGCTGTAGTTGGATTTGAGGTTTAAATGAAGATAAAACCCCAAATGAATGAAAATATTTCTTGATTTTGGTAACTAACATAGAGACTCTATTTTCATTGTTATTCTGACTTTTTGGAAATTGAGTTACACTGTCGAATGAAAACCTATGAATGTGATAGTATGGTATGTGTATGTTATGGAAACATGTCAGAGAATGATAGTACATTGAATTGAAATGTGTGTTATTTCTAAGAAGATGAACAAAGAGTTCCTTGTTGGGTAAATAAACTAGCAAACCCTGTGTTATGTAGTATGTGTTTTAAAGGACTATTTAAATGCTATATGTGAAGAAGGATCTTATGTAATATTGTTTGGAATGCAATGATAGTTAATAAGTCTACATTTATATGTTATTGAAATTTTATTGGGTGGTTTCAATTCATTTTGAAAATTATTTCATTATCAATGTTAAGAATATAAGAATGTATAGAGAATTTAAGTATGGAATTCATTCAATCTTAGGGAGTTTATGGGAAGTTACATGAAATTAATCTTGATACCTTTACTTAGTTACCTTTAAATTTTTGGTGAAGAAATTATACTAAACTGTAGACTGACTAAGAATGTGTATACACAATCAATTCAAAACATGATAAGTCAACATACAAAAGTCTCAAAATGTGAATCAAACACTTGGTAAAGGAGGATAGAGATGGTAAAAACCTAAGCCAATGATTAAATTTGTTTAAAATTTCATAAAAAGTCTAATTCATCAAATTTAATCTTTTTGGGTCAATACAATCATGCACAGACCCTGTTCTAGAGTTTCAAGGAGAAATTTTTATTTTAGGAAGTTTACACCATAAAAAATTAGTGGAAATATTGAGTTTAATTTGATTCAAGTTATTTTGTAGGTTTTGAGTTTGCACATACCTCTGTGTACAATTTTGACAGGATTGAATGTGAAAACAAGGGTAGGAGACCTAATAGGCATATACATAACCTAAAAAGGGCCTACAAGAGTGATCTAAGTGTTGAGATAGAGCCAAAAACTTCATGGAGAGTTAAGAGAGGATAAAGGGTGGTTGAAAAATTAATTATTTTTCCAATATCCATTCTTACCTTTTTGTACCAAGAGTAAAGGTGTAAAAAATGGCTAGTAGGAACCCTGTGAAAAAAGAAAGAAATAGTCTAAATTCAAGTTGTATACTTTGGAGTTTGGTGAGTTGCATATAAGGTAAAATAAGGTTGAAACCAGTTAATAATTGGATATAGGAACCACTAAGTTTTGAATAAATGTATAACCATGAATGGCTCAAGTTGTCAATGGGTTATTGTTACAAGACAAACATATGGAACAAGAGAAGAGTGTGAGAATGGATTAGAGGGTGACAAGTTTGAATGGTATTGGTGAAAAGGTAATATGTAAGTGATATGAAGATGATAAAAGGATAGAGTTTGAATACAATAAAGGTGATTCTAATAAGTAGAGGAGGTTTGGAATCTCAAATTAAAGGAGGCAAGTTGATTCAAAGTTATTTCAGGTATCAATTGAAGGAAATCAAAGCCAGATAGAGGGAGCAAAGCAAGGTGGAGAAACAAACCAAGTATATGTTTTTTATAACTGAATCATGGTGTATGATTCTAGGTATGAGCTCTACATACCACAATAAAGTGAGAGAGAAAGATGAAGGGCTTGAAGCAAGAAGGTTTCCACAAGGAAGTAAAGAAAAAGGAAGGGGATATGAGAGAGATAGATGAGTTGAAGGTAGTATGGCAGAGTTGGAACAAGATTTGGAAGAAATTAGACCAAAGTTTTCAATTGGTAAAAATATTGAGATGTCCTCTCAAGTACATAATAATTAAGAATACAAAGCAAGCATAAGTGTGCAAAGTGAAGAGACAAATGAAAATGTTCAACAAGTAGCCTAAGAAGAAGGAGAAGGGGGAAATCAAGCCTCATGATTTAGAAACTAATGATGATTTGGCATGTGTGAATGTAGGTTTTGAGAATTAAATAAGGAGATCAGTTAGTTGATCCAATTCATGGGCTCAAGAAATAAGAAGAGGAAGCATTTGACTAAGTAATGTTTAAGAGGAAGAAGAGGCTCAAGATAGAGTCATGGTGATAGAAGAAGAACAAGCAGTTCAACCATCTAAAAATTAAGAAAGCATGAAGCATGAATTGATTCTCACTCAAGAGGCTGAAATTGAAGCCAAATAAGCATTGGGATAACAACATAAGCAAAGGTATGAGGACTATTCTAGTTTGTATGAGGCTTTGAAGAGAGAGAATAACTTTGATCCTCATCAAATATATAGAGAGATGGTAAAGGAAGCTAAAAAGGAGAATATAGACCTATGGCATGTAGTAGTAGTGACTAAGATAATAAAAATCATGAAGTCAAAGAGTATTCAAGCACAAGAAGACACTCTACATGATGAATTTGCAGTTGTTAAGGTTTAAGTACAAATTGTAAATGAAGAAGAAACCATACAAGAATAAGAACCAGATGAGTTGGTGGTTGATGCAAAGAGGAAGAATGAATAATAAAAGGCATATGAAGATGCTTCACATTAATAACAACACACAAGAAAGGAAAATATTTAGAGTATGCCTCAAAGGCATGAGAATAAACATGATTTTGCTAATGATTTGTTGTTAGCTGCAGGTATAGCTTGGATGAAGATAACAAGAGGAAGGAAGAAATACAAGTTTGGATCAAGAGAGCATGTGTATATGCATGAGAGATTGGTTGTAGTAGTAGTTAAAATAAAATAAGGTATACATTCCTCAAGTAGGCATTGGGATCCATGAGGCCATGCAAAGAATATTAAAAGCTAGCAAGAAGGACAACAACTGTGAAACACATCAAGAAATATTGGTTATAACTTTCAGGCAAAGTTCTTTTTGCCCCCTGGTAGTATGATGCAGGGGCATATTCACATGGTTTCCATTTTGAGTTTTTAAAGTTATTATAAGTAATTTAGAGTGTGTTTTTATACGATATAACTTCTAGGAGTGTGTAGAATTCAAATTTGGGCTCATTTGGCATTTTCTCACCAATTTCCTCAATTTCAAATTTTGAATCTTTTGTCTAAGGTTTTGGGCTATTGTCATGTTGGTGGGAGTTTTGAATAGTGTAATATTCTTTTATATACCCTAAAATATTAAATGTCACCTAAATTCATAAGTATCACATGTGATTAGTCATCTTGGTTTTTTTGTTAGAGGTTTTGGTAGTTTGCATCCTCCCAATGTACATGAAGGAGTTAAGAAGTTAGTTAGGTTAGTTATGGGATATAAAAGAGATTGTAAATACTTTTGTTAGCATTCATAGTTATATGGGTTTGGATTCAAATAATAAATGTATAGGAACCCCAATAAATTAAATAAACCAATGTTTCTCATTTGACAACAAGAAATAATCACAGACTCTGTATGTTTCCTAAATAAGTGCAATGAAAAGTTGACTGTAAAAGAATAATCAATGATGGAAAGTGTAATAGAAGTAAAATTTTATTATCTTCATGAATTTGGTAATTTGTTTCCTTTATTTTTTTAAATTTATTTACATTATATTAAGAGGGTTTCACACATATGGATAAGAAACTCAAAGACGGGCTTGCATACCCTGTATTGCTTACACTTTATGCTTTGTAGACTAAGAGAAAATATAGGTTTGAAGTGAAGATTTTGTTGGTGGATGTTTAGAGTGTATTGTTAATTAGTAAATGGATCTAAAAAAATTTAATGGCCTTTGAAACTATGTCCTTATTTGTTTTGATAAATTATTTCTAAGGAGATTAGAAATAGACCCTATGTTGCCTAGGTTATGTGAAGTGATAGAAAGACTAAGCAAGTAATCCAGGAGAGATGGTTTAAGTGTGAACTGAGTTGAAACATTATGCATATTGGATAGTATGTTTTCCATCTTCTTAAAGGTTATGGTTAGGACCTTAAATTTTTAAACACGTGTTGATTTCATATCCAACATGCCCAGACTGTAGACCATATGTGTGAAGGCACAGTCCAAACATAGAACTTGATGAAAGCATTCTATAGAAGTTTTATGAAGGAATATAAGGTTTGAAAAAGGAGTATAGAATTGATAAAAATCTAATACCACTGCTAAAATAATTTGAAACATCATAAAATGCTTCATATTTTAATTTAACCCTTCTTGGGTTCACTTAGGCAGACTAAACCCTAAGCTAGGGTTTTTGTAGAAAAATGTGAATAATTAGAGATTACACAAATGAAACTTATTCAAATTTTGTATGTGGATATGGGATAGGATTTAAGAATATATTTTTGAGGTTTTGGTTTGGTATAGTACAGATACGTAAAAATGTAAATGATTGTGTATGACAGGAGTAGACAAAGACCTAATATACCTAATTAAAACCTATGAAAGACTTGAAAAAGGGATATAATGGTGGATTTAAGCCAAGAAACCTGGGAGGAAGTAAGATGAGGATAGAGGGTATTATAAAATAACTTTATTTTTCTAAAAGGACATTTTACCCATTCATATAATCAGAAAAAGGCAAAAAAAAGGCTACTAGAATGTATAAATAAGGTCAAAAAAGCAAGAGTTGTGGTAGAGTTGAGCAAGAAAGGTTGTGTTGAGTGGGTTGAATTTCAATGATGACATGAATGAGGTGTAAAGTGAATATATTAATATATAAGCTTTAATTAAATGACAAGCATTAGGCCTTTGATGGATTTGGAAGGCTATGAAGCCAATGAGGAGAAGCAAGTAAACAAGTGGATGGGTGATGTGAGTATGTAAGATGGAAAATACAAATAGGACTCAAGGAATGTAAAGATAAAAGAGTATAAAATATCAAGTAGAGTGAAGAGTCATGTAAATAACAAGAAGAGTGAATGTACCAATAAAAACTTGGAACTTTGATAGATAAAGAAAAGATTAAAGTGACATAATCAAAGAATAAATGACAAAGTCAAGTATGAGTCAGTGGCAAAGATAAGATGTTTTTCATGTTTCCATAGACAATTATGTTGAATTATAAGACCTATGCATCAACAAGTCTTAATAATATTATTCATTATTATTATTATTATGAAGAGAGCTCATAAGAACCAAAACATTATGGAGAGGTCTTGTACTGGACTATGTGTGAGGAATGAAAGTCTAAGAGACTCCATTATTGAAATATTGCATTTGTAACTTGTGATTAAACCATAACCTATAGCTAATGCATTTGTAAATAATGGCTACAATATGTGTTTGCATTAATATATGGATTAAAATGCTTGTGTTTTGAGATATGAGCGTGTGAGGGTGTGTGTGTTTATTTTTTTGTGGGGTTATGGATTTACTTCATTGGATACCTTGTTGTGTGTGTTTATTTTGTCAATTCATAAAGTTATTATGCAATATCACCTAGCTTCACAATGAGAAAATAATGTCAAATAGAAGACAAAACCATTTTCATGAGAGATAGACTTGTAACACATATCAGTACCCAAAAGATATATCTCACATAGAAATTGTAGAGCTATTTTATTAACCATCAATTACTAAATCTGCTTACAATATTCATATTATAAAGCACTCATTTATACATTCAATCCAGATATCTCAGATTTACTCAAAAATCTCATATACAATATTACCCAACACTATCTAACTCATTCTACTACAATCCACAAGAATATATAATCCTAAAAACTATATTGTTATAACCATGATGTCTATACTTGGTATCTAGGTATGTCAAGCTATATTCTATTGATAAATATTCTATGTACTTGATCCTAGCTGAAAATAGACTATCTTTGTAATAATCTTGTAGAATAACTGCTAACCAAAAATAAATTATGATCCCTATCCACATGACACGTTCATAGATGTGAGTGGTTAGTGTACACATTCCTTGGATAACACTTTCCCATACTTAAACTTTTGTCTCATCTCGAGACAAGACTACAAAGAACTAGGAGTTTGTAGAATAAAAATTAGGTAGAACAAATAGAAACCACATATCACTCAAGGTGTTATTTGCTATTTTTCACCCATTTCACACTACGTATCCACCCTCATGGGTTTTTAACTAAGTATCAATCTAGTCTACTGACCTTTCAGGTTTTGAAAAGACTAGAGAAATTATAGGGTCACCCTTATAGGTTTTCAACCAACCAAGCCCTACGGGTTCCTATGGTCCTACCAAATAAAAAGTTGAGAAGCAAAATTTTAAAATTCCCTACTACACAAAAAAAACATAGATGGATGAAGGAGGCATCGACAGAGAAAAAAATGCATGTGGTTGTGAAGTGGATGGATCAATCTATAAATAATTCAAAGCATCAGTCTTTATCTGGTGTGACTGCTACTAGACTTGACTAGGAGGAATAATGGTAGGGACATCAATGAGGTGAGTGATGGTACTACCAAATTCATTGATGTCTATCTTATAATTTTGATAATCAATCAAATACTCTTGAATGTTGTGCAAAAGTGCCTACAAAGGAATATAAATGTACAACAACAAATAAATATCACTATTTGTAGTAGAAAAGAGGGTGGCTTTAGTAGTAGTCATTTTATCATAGATATCCACATGTAGATGAGTGAGCTTCTCAACATGGCATTGTGCTTGGATCTCAAAAAAAATTTGCACAACATCTAAGTCTACCAAGCCTACAACTAGTGCATAAATGAGTCTCAATCTTGAATGGATGCTTGAAACACAAATGTAAACCCAACAGAAGTGACAAAGGAATCATGCATGGTGGATTTATAATAACTTGTAGTGGTGAATTTAGGAAGTGCACCATTCCATACTGCATCCACTTGGGATTTCTAGTCGATCAAGCCATGGGCCATAGCTATGGCTTGGCCAATCATATTAGTGAGGTTAGATTGATAAAGCTCTAGGAGCTCACTTAACTCATTCAACTCCTTCTTGATACCCTAACCTTTCAATTTGAGATGGTTGACTTGTTGGATGCTCACCCAATCTTACATGAGTTGGGCCACTAGCTTTATAAGTTTTATACGATACAACATAAAACCAAGCCCCATAACTTGAGAGTAAAGGGTGGGGTAGGAGTCTTCAATAAGATTAATAGTGTTGTTGAGCACACTCCACAAGTTAGATTTATCCTGATCTAACTAGGACACCCTATTTTGCAAAAAAATAGTAGTCTACATAATGGACTCTTAAAAAGTGAAAACACCCTCCAATTGCTTAGCCAAATAAAGATTATAAACATTGAGACATGCTTTAGTGGTGGGTGGGGGCATAGCGGAGACAATAGTGGAGGTCATGGTAGGAAGGCATTGCAATGGAGCAATGGGAATGAAAAGATGGTGTGATGGGAAGGTGTGAAAGGAACATCTATGAGGGATAAGTGTTGAAACCTAGATGTCATAGTGGGATCAAGTTTGAGTGAGGCCTAACCTAGGGTTGGGAGGATTTAAAAATCATAAGAGGTACAAGGTAGAGTTGTAGATGGTGGTTGTGGAGGAGCGATCTGTGTAGCCTCAACCTACTTTGGAAGAGTGGGGGGATCTATAGGAAACATGGGCACAGTGGTGGTCTCTAAGGTTTTTGGTGGAAGATAATGTTAAGCACAAAATATACTAAGAGGGGGAGCTGAATCAATATATTATATATCTTTTTGCTTAGTCTAATTTCTTTTTTTTAACCACTTAATCAAAAATTCAAGATATGCAATAAAATTAAAACAATAATTTGCACCACACAAGAGAGAGAGAGAGAGACCAAATTTTTATGTGAAAACCCAAAGTGGGAAAAACCACAGAGAACAATCTCATTTATATGAATGAGCACCAACTCAAAATACAAAGTTTGCAAGCACCAACTTGTAGGATCACCAAACCCTTTGTCGAGCACCAACACAACAACTATTTGTGAGCACCAACCCATAGGATCACCAACCCCTCTTGTTTATAAAACACAACTATCTCTCAATGTTTCTTACTCAACAAATGATAGAACTCTACAATATCTCTTGATTTTATTTCTTCGAAAACAAATACAAACCATGCACTCTCTTGTATATTACAAATGGCTTCTCAAGCCTTTATTTATAGCTTTCTAAATGACCTTTGGCATTCACCCTTTTTGACCTTTCAATTTTCATGGAAAATGGTGGCAAACTTGCATGACCCTTCGTATCCTTGCATTTGAAAATTCATATGGTGACCCTTCATAAGCAAAAGCATCCTTTCCTCTTTTGTCTTTATTTTGATGACTTTTCATATTCCTCAAAGTGTCCCTTCATGAAAAAATGTGCCATACCTCTTTTGTCTTCACATGGTGACTCTTAGAATTCCTCAAGATGACTCTTCATGAGAAAATGCATCTCATTCCACTTTCATCTTTTAACTCATGACTCTTTGACTTCTCCATGGGCCCTCTTTTGACTTATATGCAACCAAAAATATATTCATTAATTTTAAATAAATATTAACACACATTAGCCAAGATATGAATATGAAAAACACCATTAAATGCAATGGGGCCTTTATCACCACTAATGTTAGACCTTTGGCATCAATGAAAATATTTCCAATAATCTCCCCCTTTGTTATTGATGGCAACTTCAAATTGAAACTACCACATCTTAAAACCTGCACATACCACCATCTAAAAAACATACAGTAATTCCCCCTTACTATAGCAATTTGTACTTGTTTCTACCCCTATACTTGTACCTATTATTCTCCCCCTTTGACATTAATGGAAAAGGGTCTACTTGAAGCTAACACTTAGCTCCCCCTCAACTGATGTTGAACCTCAATGGCATGAAGTAAAATAAATTACTCTCAACTTCTCTCGCAGATACTCAAGTGTGCCTTTTGGTAGTGCCTTTATGAAAATATTTGCAATCTACTCTATAGTACTGATATACTCAATCTTAACTTGTTAAACTGCAACCTGCTCTCTCAAGAAGTGATATCTAATGGGAATATGTTTTGTTCTTGAATGCATCACTAGATTCTTCAAAATATTAATAACACTTGTGTTATCATAGAAAATATAAATAGGTTCATCATGCTTTACCTTGATCTCTTCCAAAGTTTTCTTCATCCAAAGCACTTGAGTACAACACAATACTACTACAATATATTCTACTTCAACTGTAGAAAGTGATACTAAATTTTGCTTCTTGCTTAGCCATGATACTAAGTTATCACCAAAGAAGAAAGCTCCTCCACTTGTACTCTTTCTGTCATCCAAGCACCCTACCCAATCTAAATTTGTATAAGCAACCAAAGTGAAATCTCTACCTGTGGGATATCATAATCTGTAATCCAATGTCCCCTTGATATATCTAAATATTCTCTTCACCAACTGAACATGACTATCTTTTAGATATGACTGATATCTTGAAACCATACCTACTACATGCATGATGTTTGGCCTCGATACTGTCAAATATAAAAAACTACCAATCATATATCTATACAAATATTTATCTGTAATAGGTGAATCTTCATCCTTGCTCACCTTATTTCTTGTACACATTGGTGTGCCAACTAGTGCACAATCCTCAAAACCAAATTTCTTCAACAGTTACTTGGCATATTTACTTTGAGATATAAATTTTTTGTTATCTCACTGAAATATTTGCAATTCTAAAAAAAATGAAAATTCTCCAAGCATAGACATCTCAAATTCTTTTTGTATATTATCAAAAAATAATTTTGTCATCTTTTCAATATTTTTTATAAAAATGCTATCATCAATGTATACCACAACAATCAATTGATGCTCACCTTCTATTTTGATGTAGAGATTACTATCAGTAAATTCTCTCTTAAAATCTTGATCTTATAGGTGCTTATCAAGTCTTGCATACCAAGCTCTGGGAGCTTGTTTCAATCCATACAATGCTTTCTTCAATCTGCATACATGGCTATTAATATTTGAGAGAACAAATCTCTCAAGATGCTCAATGTAGACCTCTTCTTCTAAATTCTCATTCAAGAAGACAGATTTGACATTCATCTGAAACACTTTGAAATTTTTAAACATTGCATATATAAGAAATATTCTAATAGCCTCTAACCTTGCCACTGGTGTAAAATTTTATTCAAAATCTATTCCCTCAATCTGAGCATATTCTTTACATACTAATCTTGCTTTATTTCTGGTCACTTCTTCATTTTCATTCAACTTATATCTATAAATTCATTTTGTTCCTATCACATTATGATATTTTGGTCTAGACACTACTTCTCAAGTATCATTATTTTATATCTAATTTAATTCTTCATCCATAGCCTTAACCCAATGCTTATCATGTCTAGCTTCTAAAAAAGTTTTAGGCTGAATTTTGAATAACAAAGAGAAATTAACTTGCTCAAATTCAGTTACCATCATTCTTATGTTGTGGATTCCTTCATTTATGTCCCCAATAATGTCACTTTCATTATGATTTCTCTGAACATATTTGGATGGAGTTTTGGTGTCTTTTTTTTCCTTCTTCTCATCTTCATCTGATTCTTCAAAATCTTCCTTTTCAATAATTTCAAGAATGTCTACTAGATCACTGATTCTTTATGTTCCATCTTCTTCTATCCTGACACTTGCACTTTTAATAATTTTTTTTGTTCTTTTTTTATAACATTAATAATCTTTACTTTTTCAAGAATAACTAAGAAATATACCTTCATCTACTCTAGATTTAAACTTACCAAGTTTTCCATCAATTCTCTTTATGAAGCATTTGCTGCCAAAAACTCTAAAATAATCAATTATCACTGGTTTGTCTTTCCATAGCTCATAAGGAATATTTTCACTATTGACCCTCAATAATTATCTATTCTGAATATGCACTACTGTAGTAATTACCTCTCTCCAATATTTATCTGTTATCTTGGATTCATTTAGCATTGTCCTTACCATCTCTTGAACTGTTCTATTTTTCTATTCAACTACTCTATTTTGTTGTGGAGTTCTAGCTGCTGAATAATGTATCTTTATTCCATGGTCTTCACAAAAATTAATAAATTGATCTAACATGAATTCTCCTCCTTGATCTGATCTTAGACACTTAATATTCAAATTGGTTTCATTCTCAACTAATGCTTTGAAGGTTGTGAAATATCTCAAAGCTTCTAATTTTTTTTAAAAACATTACCCAAGTCATACATAAAAAATCATCAATAAGTAACATAAAGTATTTCTCACCTTGAGTAATTTGAGTTCTCATAGGTCCACATAGATCAATGTGAATAATTTCTAGCATTTGAGTGGTCGAGTACTCTTTAGTTTTGAACCACCTTCTAGCATGTTTCTCATGCTGACAAGGTTCACAAAGTGTGTCAAATGGCTTTGTAATCTTTGGAAGATTTATGACTGCTTATTTCTTACTAATGTTGACAATATTGTCAAAATTTATGTGCCCCATTCTCCTGTGCCATAGCCAACTTTATTTAATGTGACTCAAACAACATCTTTGACCTTTGATGTTTGATAGCATATACAAATTATTGCATGTTCTCTGAGCATCTACAACCAACACATCTGAATCTTTTCTTCTAATTTTAAAAACTTCTTCATAAAATTTTAGTGTGTGCCCTTGATCACACATTTAACTTACACTCAAAATATTATGCTTAAGACCTTCTACATACAAAACATTTTCAATTTTAGTTTTACCATTATCCAAACTTAGTGTACTTTTTCTAATAATTTTGGTAGTAGTATTGTCTTTGAATTTCACTATGCCACCATTGATCTTCTTCAAGGTTATAAACTAGCTCTTGTCTCCTTTCATGTGCCTCAAACATTCACTATCAATGAACCATGGCTTTTCTTCATTTTTTGCATACAAAGTTGTCTGCACCAACATAGATTTTTTAGGTTGTTTCTTTTGCCATGAACCTGTCTAAACTTTCTTCTTGATGAATGGAGCCTTAAAACTCTAGTCCTTCTTGACTGACTCAAACACACTTCTACATTACTAAGCTATGTATCCAAATTTGTTGCACTTAAAATATATTATGGCCTCTTCATTTGATCTTGATAGAGGAGCAAAGGAGTTGTGGCTTTTGCTTGATTTTGTATAACTTTCCTTCTTATTTTTGAAATTGTTAGCCTTTTTTTGACATTTTATTTTCTTATGACCATATCCATTACAATAAAAATAGTAACCATAAAAATAGGACCTATTTGTGTATCTCTGACCTAATTGTCTTTTGTAGCTCCATTCCCTCCAGCTTTCTTTGTTTGAGATGTCCTCTGTATTCTTAACTTCTCTTTTTATTTCTTCTTTTGTAAGAGCTTCAGCATAGCTCTTTCATTTTTCTTTATCTATGAAATTAGTGACCTCCTCTTTCTCTTTTTCAAATCCAATGCCTATCTTATCTGACATTGATCTTTGATTTTCTAATATCTTATTCAACATATTAGTTCTATTCTTAAATTTTGAATCATTGGTTGCTCTATCATCGATTACTTTATTTGTTTTCTCAAGATCTGATTTTAAAGAAGCAATTTCAATAACATACCTTTCACATTCTTTACTTACTATTTTCAATTATGTTGTTAGATATTTTTCATTCTTCTTGGCTTTTTCAAAGTGTGCTTATAGATCTTCAATTATTTCCTTTGACTCTTTTTCATTTTTCTCAATATGTGGCTTTAATATTTGATTCTTCTTGTCAAGAGATTTTAACTCTTCTAAGGCACAAATAAGTTCTCCTTCCAAATTCACTTCAGCTTCATCCTATTCTTATTCTTGATCATATGTACTTTTACCTACAGAGGCATCTTCATGTATGGCCATGAATAGAATCTCTTCTTCATTTGAGTCACTGACTCCACTATCTTCAATTAAGCTAAGATATTTAGAACACAAACTCTTCTTCTCGAATCCCTTCTTGAATTTACCTTTGAAATTCTTCTTGTACATAGACTTTCCTTCTTCATTATCATCATTACCCTTATTTGGGAATTTAGCTGCAAAATATCCAATCTTTCCATAATTAAAACATTTAAAAGGTAATTTTTCTTGATATTTACATGTGCCCTTTTTCAGCGTACGAATGAATAGAGCTCTATTGTCATCTTCATCATCACTAAAACTATCACTTGATTCTTGAATCTTAGCCTTCTCTTTCTTTGATGTCTTGAAATTAGCTTCTTTCTTTGAGAGTTTATCTTGTTCAGTACACATCTCATATGTTGTAAGAATACCATGAAGCTCATCCCTCTTTATCTTGGATAAACTCTTCATCTCTTCAATTTCTGAAACTTTTGTATCATATTTCAATGGTAGAGATCTCAAAACTTTTTGAACCAAAGTTGATTCTTCTAAATTTTCTCTAAGACCTTAAATCTGATTAACTATTTGATCAACCCGCAAAAGATAACTTGCTATTTTTTCTTATTCTTCCATATTCAAACTCTCAAATTATCTTATGAAAGTTTGAAGCTTATCTTGCTGAACCTTTCCATCACCTTTGTAAATATTCTCAAGTTTTACCCAAGTTTCATGAGTAGATTTACATTGCATAACTTTAACAAATTCTGATTCACATAAACCATATAAAATAACATTTAAAGCTTTAGTATTATTTTCACTTGCTTTCTTTTATGTTAGAGTAGTTACAAGTGTCTGTGGCTCTTCATATTCCTCCACCACTACTTGCCATATGTTGAATCCAAGGGCCATAAAATAAGTCTTCATCCTTATGTTCTAAATAACATAATTCATCCCATCAAACAATGGTGCCTTATTTGTATAAAATCTTTCATGTCATCCAGCCATCGTGCTTTCTTGATCTACCTTTAACCTGTAAAACTTTTTCAAAAGGAACCTGCTTTGATACCAATTGTTAAGCATAAAATATACTGAGAGGGGGGCGAATCAGTATATTATATATCTTTTTACTTAATCTGATTTATTTATTTTAACCACTTAATCACATATTCAAGATATGCAATAAAACTAAAACAATAATTTGCACCACACAAGAGAGAGAGAGAATAAATTTTTACATAGAAACTCAAAATGGGAAAACCCATAGAGAACAATCTCAAGTATATGAATGAGCACCAACTCAAAATACAAAGTTTGCAATCACTAACTTGCAGGAGCACCAACCCCTTTTCTAAGTACCAACACAACAACTATTTATGAGGACCAAACCCTCTTGTGTATAAAACACAACTATCTCTCAATGTTTCTTACTCAATAAATGATAGAACTCTACAATATCTCCTACTTTTCTCTCTTTGAAAACAAATACAAACCATGCACTCTCTTGTATATTACAAATGGCTTCTCAAGCCTTTATTTATAGCTTTCCAAATGACATTTGGCATTCACCCTTTATGACCCTTCAATCCTCATGGAAAATGGTGGCAAACTTGCATGACCCATCATATCCTTGCATTTAAAAAGTCATATGGTGACCCTTCATAAGCAAAATCATTTTTTTCTCTTTTTGGTGACTTTTCATATTCCTCAAAGTGTCCCTTCATAGAAAAATGTGTCATACCTCTTTTGTCTTCACATGGTGACTCTTAGAGTTTCTCAAGATGACTCTTCATGAGAAAATGCATCCCATTCTTCTTTCATCTTTTACCCTGTGACTCTTTGAATTCTCCATGGGCTCTCTTTTGACTTATATGCAACCAAAAATATATTAATTAATATTAAATAAATATTAACACATATTAGCCAAGATATGAATATTAAAAACACCATTAAATGCAATGGGGCCTTTATCACCAATAATACTAGACCTTTGACAATATTTCCAACAGATAAGGAGGGAAAGGTGTAGATCATATGATTATACATCCCTATCTTTTTCATCATCTTGAGTGTGTGTGTAGTTGGAGCGTCTGGCTGTACCATTTCCACTTTTATGGCAAGCTTGTGATTGGCCTCATTAGCATCCTGCTTCTTTGCCATCTTAGCAACAATGTCCTACTTTCACACTTCCTTGGCCTTAGAGAGATTCTATTATTATGCCTTCATGCCTATAATCTACATGGAATAGAGGGGGATATCCATTGGCACATGAACTATTTATGTAGTTGGTTGGGGAATTGCCTCCATAATCACTAGTTTTTGTAACTCAAAATAGGGTTGCAACTCCACTGCTTGTAGGGGCACCTCAATTTTTTGTGATTGTTCTGCCTCCAAAGCCTTTTATTTTTTTATTTCCTTCTATTATTTATTCACTTCCTTTTTTCATCCGCACTCGACAACTCATTGTTCTTCTTCTCAGGTAGCCTATTTTTCTTCTAGCATTTTTGCATCCAACACCACCTTTTTTGTATCAGTGAGGGGTTCATTAGATTGTGATGAAGAATAAATCATAATGGATCCATGCACTATTTCCTATGACACACATCCCTTATGGCACCCAAATATAGGTGTGTCCTTAGGAAATGATGGTGCAATCCCTCCTGAAGATATATGACTTATTACAATTTGTTAGGTTACAGGTGCAACTTCCTACTCTACCTCCTCTACAGTAGGTTTATATCTATGCAGTGTGTGATGCCTGCAATTGATAAATTATGGTGTACTCTCAGCAAGAGGATAAATTTTTTGGGCCTGAGAGGACTCATCGAAGCTACCTTTTGCCTTAATTTTTGCTTAGAGCCATTGCAATTTGGCTTCCTCACCTATAGTATCCACAGTAATGGATTGTAGACAAGCTAAAAATTGTACCCACAAATGTTGGGGTGCCTACTTGTGGAATTTCACTATACACATCACTTTCTAAAATAAAAACTATTTTTATTATTCCCTCTCATATAAATCACCATCCATGTCTGTGAGCATAGTTTGGTAGACCTCTTGTTCCTTTGTTTGAATGTTCTACCACTCACATTCCATAGCAATTTGAGTTACATGTGGGTCATCTAAACATGTCTTCTAATTGTGAGTATTCTTTCATGGAGGAGAAGGTGACTAATGACTCACAATAGATTTGTGATTTCCTTAATTTGATGGAGAAAATGTTTTTAGTGGAGTTTGTGTGGTGTCCATCGAAATAGGAACATCAAGTAGAATTATCTGTAAATGGGTCACTCTATATACAGCCAGAGTTTTTTTTGGGTGAATTCCTTCTAGGCCATATGCATATCAATAAATAAAGGCAAAGGTGCAAATAGAGACTTTAGAAGCTCATGAATGTAGACATAAATTATGTGGAAGCTTCACAACCACCACGTGTTGGCCCATAAATTGCATCACATGTAGTAGGATTTTTAGGTTACTGAGCACCAATTCCATGAGTTCATCCGACCATTCATTAAATAGTTATTGATGTGCAAGGTATCCACTTTCACTGTGTTTCTAAATGAGGTTCTAAAATGAAATCAGTAATCTACATCTGCATTGACAATGCCTTATGGATACTCCCACTTTGTAAATACAAGCAATAACACCAAAAACTAATATTGAAAAGTTTGTTTTGTGGATGCAATGAATTTTACAATATTCATTTTAATCTTAGACAATAAAAATTATAGCCAATTAAATTGTTCCCCTTGTAAGATCATGCAATGCACAATATTAATGACCCTTTGGTGGCCTCATTCATGGCTTTTGTGGTTTGCCAAAAATGTCTTTACTAAGATGTAGATAGCTTCATTTAAGATGTGATCCAAAGGATTTCTTTGATTGTTGCTGCTATAAGACTCCTTAATCTCTGGCAGAATTGGAGGAGCTTTTGATTTGTAAGGTACCAGAGAGTATCTACATGATTCCATGCCTATGGCCCTTACCATCATAGCCTTATTCATATATATAGTGATCTCCATAGATAAATAGATTTTCCTATCATTATACCTTCCCAATAGAAGTTCCATGATTTCACTTAGTTTGTCAAATGTAGGTAGCTAAATTAGGAACTCTAAATCAGTGTTGTGGAACCTATATGGTGGTGTAAATGCCAAAGGTTATGCCTCTATGGATACTTCAAGAATAAATAGCCTTTATTTGGTGCATTATAAAGAAAGATACGTCTCAAGATCTTAAATTTTTTCCTGGCATATGTTTGTGCCAACCCCAATGTCTTCTAATTATGCAATGGAGAACATTTTGATGAATTTTGGTTGTGTAGTAGTGGTCATCATGAATATCTCTATGTTATGGTTAATTTGGTTAGAATATAATAGTACAGAGTGGTGTAAGAGACTTGGAGGGATGCTCACCAAATTGCTTAAAAATAGCTAAGTATGAAACAATGATTCAACTAATAATAGGGGTTATATATAGGTCTTTGCATGCCCGATGATATCATTTATATTTAAATGTGCTAAATTACCTTAGGATCTTATTTTGAAAAACATTAGTAATTAAATCTTAGAATTGATTAGCCGACATGCTTTTTGTTGATGTGGCATCTTTTTGAGACGGTCAGGTGGAGTGATGTGACCCACTAAATCTATGAATTTATTATTCCATTTCCTGATATGGATCATGACAATGATTTGGGATATATGTTTCCTATCTCACATGCATGGGTATTAACACCCATCCCTTAGCTGTTAGCCGTCATTAAAATATCTATTGTACAAAGATTTCTCAAACTTAATTATATTTCCTTGTTTCCCATTTTAACCATGGTATATATGTTTTCCTCCTAATTATGCATAATTCCTCCTGCTTATGGGTTACTAGAGCCAATTTATTTACACATACTATTGAACTACACACACAACATAACAAAAACTAAACCCAATCCACACATCATGAATGTAAATGAATCCTACACTAAACTAGTGTAAATGAGCACCTATTCTCTCCTGGGTACACAACTTATTGGAGGTAGGGTTTGAGCCTACTACCAGTCACCTTTATAGGTAAAATGGTACCTTGTAAATCTCATAGAACCACCATTCCTAGTTGAGGTAATGCATGAATAATATATGTTCCTCTCTAACAAATGTTCAATTTTCTTAGAAAAGCTTGAAACTGACTATCATACAATAGGATGAGTTGATCTATCTAAAATTATATCATGTGCATATTCTTATTGTGCCAAGCTTTCTATCTACACTTATTTACCTCTTATGTCCAGGTTTGTCTACAAAAATCTTCATCCATTATATTTAGGTTTAATAGTTTACTCCCTAAATATTTTTGATCTCCCATACAAATAATGATTACTATACATAGGTTGGGGAACATACTCTAAGGGCATTACTACTTCTATACCATAGACCAATTGAAAGGGGGTAAACCTTGAAGCATATTTTTAATGTGTGTGATATTCTCATAAGATTGTAGGAAGTCTATCCTCCCAATTATCTAGCTGAACATTGTAGACTTTTATAAGAATCTTACCTAAGACTTTGTTTGCAACCTCCACTTGACCATTCACTTGAGGGTGGTAGGTTATAATTTTATGATGTGATATGAGGAATTCATAAGTGTTTATTTGGTTTTATTTAAAAAGTGTGTACCTCTATCACTTACCAGATTGATTGGACACCCAAACTTGGTGATTATGTTCTCATGCAAGAACTTCATTGTATAATTTTCACTGTAACTAGTTGTCATAGTAGTTTCGACCTACTTGGTAAAATAGTCAATCACAGTGATTATATAACATGTATAACCACATGTCCTAGGAGGATTGATAGGTTCAATAAAATCAATCCCCCATTATTCAAATGGCTATTGTGCAAGCATTGGATAGAGTGGTATTTCATCTCGATGGTTTGGATTTCCCATATTTTGACAAACATCACACTGATATGTGATTCAATATGGATCCTAAAATAAATAAGGCCACCATAGGCCACTCTGTAAAACTTTTCTTGTTTTAGCATCTCCAGCGATGCCTTGATGTGCTTCTTTAAGTACTTGAGGTCATTCATGCTCGAGTGATATTTTATGTTGTACTTCATCCTTAAATAGTACAAGAATCCTTCGATGATACTAAAAAGAAGGGCCTTAGTAATCAAATGCTTCTTTTCTCGTTGTGTAGTGTTTTGATCTAAAATCTAGGTATAAATCAAATAGTCTTTAAAATCATATACTAAAAATCTCAATTCCCTTTAAATGAAATAGAATTGGATGTGGAATATTCTAGGAATGAATAAAAGTAATCGAAAAAACTCTATAACTCATTTCCCATTTAAAAACTCTTGATTTGTGTCATTTTATAATTTCTCATAATTAATTTTAGTGTCTCATTAATTCATTTACAAATTGAATTAAATAAATTGAAACCTAGAAATAACTGAGAAAAGTGATACAATATTGATAACAAAGTTCACCCTTTTAAGGGATACTTCTCTGAGTTCCCGATCCATTATAAATGATATAAATACAATAATTAACAAACTTACATCAAGAATGGATTTTGAACTTATAAATAGTGCTAAAATTGACTGCATGAAGTCTCTCAAACTAGTCAGCAATAATGTCTATCAAAATCTGTAGCATATATGCATTATCATTGTGGATTCTCCATCAAGATTAAATGTAAACTCTTAATAAAATGGTCATTTCAACGTTGGAAGAGTGTCTCTAGATTTTAAATCTCTACAAACTCCTTTAAATAACCCTGTAACAATATTCAATAACCTTCCATGGCTAAAGGCTTACCACATAGAAGATATTCAATAAAAAATAGTCTTCGGTCTATTCAAATATAATTTCACACCTTATACATGATAGTGTGTCTTAATTGGTCCGATGGTAAGACTTATCTTTGTGCAATAGAGAGATCTCAAGTTCAAGGCATATTCAAACCCTTTAGCTCCTCACTAACTCAGGTTTGCATAATCTTTCCCATCTCAGGTCTGCGTCAAAATGCCCAAGGTTTAAAAAAACCTCTAAATAGGCGTAACATAATCCAGACTTGGTCTCTCTAAATTCCACATTCAGATTTGTGTATTTGTTCCTGACTCAGGTCTAAAACAACTGACAACATATCTTTCATGTCCCAATGGACTTTACCAAATAGAAGAATATGCCAAAAAAAACATAGGCTCGACTCTCTTCCTTTCATTCACTAGTTGTGTCTCTAATAGAAAGTCTCACATCATGTATTCACTACCTCGCTTGGCCCAATGCTAGAATCCTTCTCCAAAGGGGTTCAAATCCCTAAAACTAGACATGAATTTTCCTTCCAAATCTACTAATCCTGACTTGGATCCATACATAGGCTGTTGACTGCCTATATCCATCTGGATTCCCTATGGTAGAATGGTTATGGCCTATATTTTAGAACAAAATGCCTTTGCATTCTTATTGGGTGATAATAATCCCACATTCGATGGGGAAGAATGGAATAAAGGCTTGAAATAGCCTTCGAAATGACATGTAATTTGTGGCTTCATCCATGTCTCTCATCATTTTGTTTGGCTCAAGTTTGATGCTAAGATTGGAAGACTAAAGCTTGGTTTGAATGGTTGTAAAACCAACTATGAGTTGGTTGTTAAGTTGGCCAGATCTTGAATTTAGATGGAGCATGCATTTATGTCTGTAACTAGGCAATGTGACTTGGAAATAATAAGATGTGGTGGTCTGAGGACCCACCACATGGACTTCTCTAAGAGCTCCTCATCTTGTAAGATGTACAAAATAATATATGGGGTTTGGTTTAAATAATGTGTAAATTAATCCCACATTAAATGCGAAGATAATATAGAGGCATATATAAGCAAAAACACTACAATGGTAACATGAATATTCAGAGGCAAAGAAACCCCTCTGCAAAAAGAGTGTGTCGACCTTGGTTGAGGGTCCCCAGCCAGAAAATAGTGAGGCTCATTTGTCCAAACATGAGTGTCAAATATCAAATGTGAAAACCAAACATCCTTTTACCATTGCACTACTATGTGTCACATGTTGATTGGTCCACTTGGCAACCATTTGACTGTTGACCATTTTTTTCAAACTTTGACCAGCGGTATCTAAAGCATACAATGTTTGTTTTACACATTCCAATAAGCGTTGGAAAGCTATTGGAATGATTTTTAATAATATACTAGTTTCAAGATCTCTTGGTAACTATGAAGGATGAAAAATCCTCTGGATCAAACCTACCCATAAAGAGGATTTTGGTCTCCAAAAGTCCCAATAATTCACCACATCTGCTAAATAGCTCTCTACTTCACATCGAAGTATATAAACTAGAATATAACATAGTGAAGGTGTTATGAAGTTAAACTATGTAAATAAACTCCATTTGAAAACCACCAAGTTTATTTCAACAAAATAAGACCCCATCAAAACTTCTTGATAAGAAGTAAACTATCCAACTACAATTGTAACCCGGTCATGAAGAGTAAAACAAACTCTTTACCCATTCTACCAAAATGACATGTTATCCAAAATAGTCATTTTACTAACAGATTCTCTCAACCCTTGTATTGCATGAAGGTTAAGGTATTCTCCTTGTTATCAAAATCATACAAGGGAAAAAAAATGTGTTGCATACCCCTATAGGACTTGTAAGCAAATTATAATAACTATATACTTCCATTTACAAATATTTCCCATCTATGGGTCTTTGAAAGTACATCTACATGATGTGAATGACAAACATACATATAAATGTAAAAAAAATCTAATACAAACATTACCCAAGATACTATGGGACTTAAACGTATATGTCAAGTATAAAAATGTGCAATGAATTTGTCTATCCTAAGGTTATAACTGCACAATTCACAAATAAGAGCCTCTTTACAAACTCACAAACTTTGCAAGTAACTGTAAGACATATCATAAATGTGAAGAGAAAATAAAGAATTTTAAACCTATCTCAAAGTTTCCTCACTATTGACTGCTCCCTAATTCATACCTTCAAAACTCATCCAAACTAAGTTGGATTTCCAAAATATTATCACAATGGAAAACTGAAATAGGAGATAGCAATAACATTCTTCCACAATACCAAGGTTGTCAATATTCCTTCCTAGATCCTAGTAGTTAGGAATTCCCTGAGAATAATGTTGAATGTGAAACTAATCATACTATGCAATACTATAGATATACTTATCAAAACTATCTAACTAAACCATGTAATCAATAAGAGATGCTCTCTCTTCATGGTTTCAACAAATAAATAAAAGGTGGATTCATATTATAAACTCTATCTTATAATATTTATATGATCTATTTTTCATTAAAAAAATGATTTAAAAAAAATTCCACATAAAGGCATATTTTACTTCCAAAGTAACCCTACACAAGGGATTCAAAATTATGTATACATAGTTACATTTGCAAATAACTTATACCTTTGTATAAAATGTGAAGTTCACACCCACGAGTAATGGTTGGCATATTGTTGGTGTCTTAAAAAAAAATTTGTTTGCTTCCTGCAACCCTTAACAAAGTTATGAAAACATAAACCAACTTATGAACCAATTCAAAATCTCAATATTCAAAGTGCAAAAACCTGTTCAATATCCTAAACAATGCCTTATTTTCCATTTCCAGTCTTACTATGGAATTGGTCTTTTCACTTATTCCTATAGGCTTTCAAAATATGATTAGTAATACAAAAATAAAGGCTACACAACTAGTTATCAAAAACCAACATATTATGTCAATACCAATATGAAATCAGATTGCCATCATACCTTAATCTACCCTCTATGTCAGAATGATGATAGGATTACAACTGATTCCTCTTGAATGTGCATCATTGAAAATGCCTTGCATTTTATCTGAATGCATCCCAAGAAATAAAGGTTGATCTTTTATCAACACCATCTCACACCTTCGAGTGTAAATGTGCTTTTTCATCATCTGTGTTGATATTGTAGGACTTGGGGTTTCATAACCTTGGTTGTTAAAAGCTTGTCTTCTTCCAGTGAATTGGAATACCTTCCAATTTTCCTTCGCACTAGCTAACCTGCATAATCAAATCAATAGAAAAATAATACCAAGTATTTGATATATAAAAAATTTAAATTGAAGTATATCAACAATTGAAACAAGTCCTGTATCAACCTAATTTCATACCAAAATTGATCCAAAAATTGGGTATAAATCAAACAATCTTTAAAATAGGATATTTAAAATCTCAATTCTATTTAAAAGAAATAAAACTGGATGTGAAATGTTCTAAGAATGAATTAAAATTTTAAAAAAAAACTGTAACTCATTTCCCATTTAAAAACTCTTGATTTGTATCATGTTATAATTTCTTGTAATTAATCTTAGTGTCTCATTAATTCATTTGCAAACTAAATTAAATAAACTAAAACCCATAAATAATTGGGGAAAGTGACATAATTTTGATAATGGATTTCACCTTTTTAGGGGCTATGTCTCTGAGTTCATGAAACAACGATCTGATCAATTACAAATGATGTAAATATAATAATTAACAAACTTACATCAAGAATGGATTTTGGACCTGTAAATAGTGTTGAAACTAACTGCATGTATATTCTAAAACTGGTCAGCAATAATGTCTATCAAACTCTGTATCACTTGTGCACTATCTTTGTGGTTTTTCCATCAAGATTAAATGTAAGCTGTTAATAAAATGGGCATTTCAATGTTGGAGAAGTGTCTCTAGATTTTAAAGACCTGCAAACTCCTTTAAATAACCTTTCAATAATATTCAATAACCTTGCATGGCCAAAGGCCTTACAACATATAAGGATATTCAATAAAATATAGTCTTGGGACTATTCAAATATTCAATAAATGTGTAATGATATTTGGGACTATGTATAAAATAATAATCATCCATACATATCCTTCATGGTCAAAGGCCATGCAACATAGACTAGAATGCCTTCCAAAATAGGCGATCTCACTTCACCATCTGGGACTACCAAAATAATATATACACTCATGTCATATCCCAAAGGCTTTTGAAATAGATGTGTTGCCCTACTAGAAATAGACTCTTATTTGGGTCTATGTTCCTCTCATAGGCTTGAATCTACACAAATACACAATCCTATACACATCTTCCATGGCCTAATAGCCTTTACCAAATAGAAGAATATGCCAAAAAAACACAGGCTCGACTCTGTTCCTTTCATTCACTAGTTGTGTCTCTAACAGATAGTTTCACATCATGTATTCACTACCTAGCTCAACCCAACAATGGGCTCCTTCTCCAAAGGGGTTTGAATCCCTAAAACTCGACATGGATTTTCCTTCCAAATTTGCTAATCCTGACTAGGATCTATACATAGGTTGTTGACCACTTATATCCACGTGGATTCCCTATGGCAGAATGGTTAAGGCCTCCATTTTAAAACCTAACACCTTTTCATTCTTATTTTGGGATAAAAAATCCCACATTCACCAGGGAAGAATAGAATAAAGGCTTAAAATAACATTTAGAATGACATGTAGTTTATGGCTTTATCCATGTCTCTCATCATTTTACTTGGCTCAAGGTCGGTGCTAAGATTGGAAGACTCAAGCTTGGTTTGAATGGTTATAAAACCAACTACGAGTTGGTTGTTGCACTAGCAATATCTTGAATTTGGATAGAGCATGCATTTGTGTCTTGAGCTCGATAACGTGACTTAGAAATAATAAGATGTGGTAGAAAGCCATGTGGTGCCCTAGGGACCCATCACGTGGACTTATCCAAGATCTCCTCATCCTGCGAGATGTATATAATAATATATGGTGTTAGGTATAAACAATTTGGAATATTAATCCCACATTCAATGTAGAGATAATATAGAGGCATATATAAGCAAAAAAGCTACAATGGTAATATGAAAATTTGGTGGCAAAGGCACCCCTCCACAAAAAGAGTGTGTCAACCCTAGTTGACGGTCCCCAACCAGAAAATAGTGGGGCGTATTTATCTGAACATGAGTGTCAAAGACTGGAGGTGAAACCCAAACATCCTTTTACCATTTGACTGTTGACCCTTTTTTTTAAACTTTGACCAATGATATCTAGAGCATAAGATGTCTATTTTACGTGTTCTAATAAGCATTGGAAAGCCCTCAGAATGCTCTTCAATATGATACATGTTTTAGAAGATCTTGGGAACTATGAAGGATGAAAAATTATCTGGATCATGTTCCAAAAATTTCTCTTGATCCATAAACTATGTGGTCTCTTTTAATTATTCATCAAGAATTTCCTCTAGATCTTTTCCATTTTTTAGCTAACTCAAATGGTCTAGTCTAACATTCTCTTGATCAGGTTTGGAATTAATGTGAAACTAAAACTCCTAAAAAACATTAATCATCAAGATATACGACCTCCCATCAAAGGTATATTTACCAGGTAACACAGGGCTTAATGATCAATGAATAACTCAAATGGTGTAGCTAATAAGTAATGGAAAAATTTATGCAATGTGAATACTATCACAAGGGCTTCATGCTCAATGGTAGTGTAATTATTTTTAGTTGTAAATAGCTTCCAACTAGTAAAATTAATGGGGTGATCCAAACCACCTTCTAATGGTTCTAAAATAGTGCCAATTGTGATCCCTGATGTGTCCACATATACATGAAAGGACTTACTCTAATCCAAAAAAATTAGTATTGGTGAAGTTACTAACCTCTGCCTTAAAATTGATGAATGTCACTTGGCATTTATCTATCTAAACGAATCATTTATCCTTAATAAATTCTCTAAAGGGGTAGATATTGCAACATACCCCTCAATAAACTTTTTGTAGTACCCTGTATGTCCAAATAAGGTTTGCACCCATATCACACTTGTGGGTGGTGGCATTCCCACAATGACTGCAATCTTGGTTGTATCTACCAAGATACCTTTATTACAGACTATGTGACCTAAAAAAACCCTAAAGGGTGTAAAACACAAGCATTTTTTTAAGTTGAGTGCTATTTACAATGCTTTAAATCTTTCTAACATCAATATTAGTTTGGACAAATAATTGTAAAATAATGAAAAGACTGCCCAATCATCCAAATAGACTTTTAGAAATCATGGATGAAATCCTTAAACATAGATACAACAACCCTTAAGAAAACCATAAGTGCATTTTTTAGTCCAAATGACATTACCTTATATGCAAAATAACCCCATTCTATTACAAAGGTCATCTTAGCTCTATCTTCTTCTACGATTAAAATTTGATGGTACCTACTAAAATTATTAATAAAGGAATACACCTCGTGGCCTATGACTACTTCTAGAGCTTCATCCATAAATGGGATAGGGAAAGAGTCATTAACGTAAGCCTCATTTAAAATATGATAGTTTACACAAACTCTTATCTCTTTAGTCTTCTTTGGTTGAACCACCATAAGACTCACCTAGTCGGATTTATCCACAAGAAAAATAATTCTTCCTCTTGCATGTGGTCTAGTTCAACTTTGACCTTTATCTTCATGTTTGGATTCAAATGGTATGGTATTTTCTTAATCGTTTGTGTGCACTCTTTAAATTTAATGTGCATCTCCCCCAGAGATGGTTCCACACCCTTGACTTTAGTGAACTTGGTTGGGAAAACATCTTAATAATCCCATAAAAATTTTAATACTTTAGATATGTCTTCTTGTGACCAATAATCACCAATATGTGCCAATTTTAGAGCACCCTCAGTTCCAATGTTATCAATGTGATCCTTCAAGGGTTTATGGTAAATATTACATTCTTCCTCAAGAATGGAATCATGCAATAATTGTTTAGCTTCCCTTGTTGGAATATTAATATGTCACAACCTTTCTTCTTTAGATGATTTTGTGACTAGACCTAAAAGTGTCTCAACTTCCCATTGTATTTTGAATAATTTTGTGAGAACCATATCATCCTCCTCAACTTAATCTATTATCCACTCATCTTCATCTTGTATTTTATAACATGGTTGAATATATACCTTTGCCTTGTCCTTTTCTGATTTATATGCCTACAGAGCTTTATTCAAATTGTAGGTTGCATCATGAGAGGATGATGAATCATTTATTACATCTAATTCTTCAATCCTTCCATGGCATAAAAAAATAGATTCTATAAAGCCTTGTGTGTTGAAGGATTATCATCTTCAAAAATAAAGGTCTAAATGAAATCACCTTGAACATGTGCCCAATTTCTTATCTCCCTTCTGCATAGCTGGTGTATGTACCAAGAAGTACAAAGGGTACTTAGAGTGTAATGAAATATATGTACCCAATAATTTATGGTGATAGCCTCTATAGTCTAGACCTCAACACACCAGTAAATATGAAGCTCAGGGTAATAAACTTCATGAAATATTAGCCAATCCTTACTCCTTTTGGTAATTAGAACTAAGCTAGAAGGATTTTATAGGCTTCATCCCATTGAATTTGTGTCTCCTTATGTATAGACCACCAGTTCATAGTAATCCCCTTCATCACATGTGTGAGAGCACTAACTCTCTAGTCAATGTCAGGCACATATTTTTGGAATCATAGAATAAATTGACCAACATCCTCGGTAGAAAATTAGTACAGTAGTTGGAATTTCATTGTAAAAACCATGTGTAGAGGTCATACCTCATGATCCCCCTTCATCTAGTTGAGATTATGAGTGTCAGAATCTCCACTTATCGAATAATCCATATCCTAAGGTAGAATGCCTTATCTCATTGGTTCTATGTATCTTGATCTGCTTAACTAGCCTAATATAAAAAATCTATGTTTAATTGAGTTGGTCACCTCATGGACATGGAGTGTGCATCATCTACCAATAATGGTGGAATCTCCACATGTGGTAAGATAGACTTGATATGTAACTCCTCTAACCATAATAGTACCTTTGATAGGCTTGTGCAATTGTAGAGGAAGTCACATTCAGTGGCTCATAAGTCTTGTCATCTATCTTCAATGTTCACATTCATCCAACTATTTTTGCCATAGATATAGGGAGAGTCTGGCTCTATAAGAATATAATATGCTTTTTTCCATATTTATTTAAATAAATCACTATAATCTTGTCTCCCAAATGAGCTTTCAACTAGTTCCTTACTGTATTGATGGCCATCTGACCATCATAGGCCCATTTTATCTTTATAAGCACAAAATCTCATCTATCTTCATATCCATGACTTCAAAGTAACCACATACACTTAGCTCTATGAATTTTATCTCCACATCCTCTAATCAACTAATTGCTTAAACACACCCATAATATGCAAGACTCAACATAATTGGGTTGTAAATTAGTACATGTCAACTAGTAACAACCCACATTGATCGAGGGATCATATTGATAGTGCTACCAAAATTGAACATTGTGTTGGGTACCTCATACCCTATTATTTCAATGTCTATTCTTAAATCAACATCCCATGATTTTTTAGTTTTTACATACCATATCATTCGATCCACTCATTGTTGGCCCTTTTGTGCATACTTTAGTAGATTATGGAGAAAATTGGTATGTTTTGTGAGATTTCCTCATTTTATAGTGTACTAAAGAGCTTTATCAAGTATATAAAGGTAGTGACAACACCATCTTATCAAATTATGTGCACTATCTTCCCATGCATTTATGCATTTGTGGCTATAGCATCATCTTCAGTGGTCTCTTATTACCGAATAATTTTTAGAATATGTGTTTCTTTGCACATCAAACCTTTCTCTATTATGGGCTCTAGATACTTGTCTGGTTGTACTTTCTTGATCCCTTAGTCCAGTGGCAATTCCAAGGGTGTAATCTTTGATCTGCATATTTTTTATGAGTGATGGTTGTAAGAATGTATCCTCTCAAGGTTGTGTGGTTACCATATTTACATTTCTTACAACCTCATCCTCATATTGCTTTGCCAACACTAGATAATCCTATGTAAAATGTTGTTTAGAAACCCTACAATAATGCAGTAGGATTGACATTACGGATTCATATGGAAATTCCTTTTTCATGGTTAATTTTCACCACACATATAACATTGAATTGGGAGTCAAGGTCCATTTGCCCTACCTTGCAGTCCTCCTCGATAACCTCCCCTCATTCTTCAACAATATCCTCCTCTATTTGGTTGGAAACCCCAATTACCAAACTATTTTGGTCCATAGTTCATAGAATTCTATTAAAGTTCCACCCTTGTGGTTATTGGTTTCCCTTATATTTTCCATATTGATCCTGAGTTGGTTGTAATGCCCAGTTAGACAGTGTTGGCTATAGGATTGTATAATTCCATGAATTCCAATTCTACGTAGGGCTTGTGCAGATCTAAATAGGTAGAATCCAACTAAGTACATCTATTTGTTGGTAAGTTGGTACCATCGATGCCCAAGGTGCAATAGCTATATTAGTGCCAGATCTATTCGCTTTAGGTGTGATGATAGCTGCATTATCGTATTTGATTTATGTGTAACTACTGTAAAGACATTTTTGGTGACATCTTTTCTTAGTTATTATAGTGCTCAATAGTTCTTCTCATTGTGGTTGTGGGATTTGTAGAAGTTTTAGTATAAATTATGCAGTTTCCTTACATGCTATTATATCAAATGACATTGAGATGTTGCATGTCTTATTATGTAACAGATATCATAGAACTCAATTTTTATTCTTGGGTACTCATTCATATGGTGCCCTTATTTGCCTCACTCCATACACCAAATATCTGACTTGGGTCATTGTTCTGCTTCTTATTGTTGTTCCAATATTTTTATGAGGAGTTGTAAGGTGTTCTCTATCTATGAACTAGGATCTAAATCTCCCCTGTAATCCTCAATCTATTCCACTCATATTGTATTTGTTTGACCTTATACTTTATTAGTGAACTAGGTTTGTGCAATAACAAACATTATCCTTGGTCACAGTCCCTCTACAAACCAAGCATCATTATCCTTGTCTATGATAACAAACTCAACTTTGTTCATTATGTCTAAAAATCTATGATCATATTCAAAAATAGTCTCTTTGGCTCCTTGCCTAATTTCATTAAGATCTTGTATGGTCTAACTAGAGATTTTTTGGACATTAAATTCTATCAACATTATTTTGAATTCTTGTAATGTATCTTAGTCAACAAATTTACTTAATATAAATTCTAATGTTCTACCATCCAATGCTCCAATCAAATCACACTTCATCACTGCTTCATCGGTGACTCCTTTAGCTTATCATTTCATAGTGTAGGTGAGTAGGTATTGTTCTAGGTTTGAAAATAAGGATCTAGGTGGGTCAATGCTCCTAATTGATGGGGGGTTTCCTCAAGATATCATAGTTTATTTTATTGTAATCAGCATTAGGGATGGTTGTAGATTTGGGGGATTTTGTGCAAGTTGGGGTGCCTCCTGGTTTGGCAATGGCTCTGATGTATCCTCTAGTTTTGTGGATGTGGTAATTGCAAATATATCTTTTTCATCTCATTCCTCTTTTTCTAAAATTTGAAGTCATGTAATGAAATCCTTATCCTATGCAAGAATTAAAGGATATGTATATGTAGATGGCAATGTTATGTTCTTTTGTTGGTCTGAGAAACTTTGTGAAACTTCATGATATGTAGTCTTTTATACTTCTAGGGTTTTTTGTAAACTTTTTTTGGAACTAGTCCTTCCAAGTGTTTTCATCTATAGTTGTGTAGGAATTACTATCATTTTGAAAAAAAATGGGCTTGAATCATGTGCACTCCCTAGGTAAATGATCCTTACCTCCAAATATGTATCTCTCTAAACTTGAAACTATACTATCTATGACTATAAGGAAATCCTTGATTTTATTTTTGAAATAGCATTCCTAAAAACTACTAACTTTTACCCATCTATTATAATTCTATACTACTACCTTCTTCTTTTGTCCATGTTAAATCCTCATCACTTCCTCATGCTCTCTCTTTACTTTACCTGTGCTCCTCACTCTATCTCTCTTCACTACACACTTCTCCTTGTCATCTCCTTTCATCCAAATCATCAATATTACTACTACTCCTCCTATTCACATCTTCCTAAAATGCACTATGTTCATTCCATCTCCTCTATTTTTGTAACTCCCTTTCTAGCTCTAAAATATTCTTTTTGGTCCTTTTCCTCTAGATTATCCATGTCAAACTTAGGTTCAAGCTCTATCTTTTCATATTTTATGTTGGGGAATCTAAGAACAACACACCTGTTATGATCCCACTTGTTAGGATCTTGCTCCTCAGAAAGAGCACAATATGATTACCAAATACAAGCAATTAAACATGCGGAATTATCCAGAAGTACAAGTAACTAGAATTCACAAATAGCACAGAATATGAGAGACAATACACTATCTTGTATTAATACTCATTCAGAAAGAAAATACAATAAAGAAGATGCCACTTCTTCTTCCACCTCTCAGAGGCTTCCCACACCTCAAGTGTACAGTAATTCTTCTTCAAAAGTTCACTCTCCTACCAAAAATGGTCCCAACACACAACTCAGACACAGAATTGGTGTTCACCTCTCCAACCAGTCTGTAATAACCCTACCAGTACCAAGCACTCTAAAGTACTTCAAGTAGATCTCCCATGAACCTGCAACCTGCAATTCAATAGACCATACTTACACGTGTAGATCTCCTATGAGTTGCAACAACCTGTAACTCAATGATCTTACAATGGAAGGATCTTCTTTGCCTTCCTTTTTAGCTCATCATTACAATACATGCCAATGGGTCTATAAATATATCTCAGACTTAAATAATAAATTGACTCTTAGTTTACTAATAATAGACACGTAGCTCAAGACTCGAAATAGCCTTTACATGCAAACAATCAGTTCAACAAACTAACTGTTCGTGCAACAAACAGTTCTGGAACACACAAGAGATCGACATCGGTCCATGTCTGACTTGTGTTGACCGACGTCGGTCAACTCCCTGCCGATGCCAGTTGCCTTCTGCATTCATCATGACCGACGTCGGTTACACTGCCGACGCCGGTACTTCTAGAACTCAGCAACCTCCTCCATGTCTACATAGTTGAAGCTTTTAGCTCCACAACCTAACAATCTCTCACTTGGAGATAAACAGTTGCAAATGTACCTATACCTGTACATCATCTAGTTTATTTTATGGCATTGTATCCCTCTTCAAAATCACTTTTGAAGACCAACCACCACAAATCCTGTGGTGTAACACCTGTCATCCAAATCACCTTCCACATCCACATCTACAAACCCATGTAGAAAATAACTTGACCCTGCATAGCATGTGCACCTGCTGCTGGTCCCTCTAAGAATCCACTGAACTACCCTCCAATGCTTTTTTCCCAGATTGGCTCCAAACTTGTGACAACTCCCACTACTTGGGAAATCTCAGGTCTAGTACATACCATGCACTTAACCTCATTATGTGAATCAAGACACTATTTTGTGAACTGTCCAACCATCGGCATGCTAACTAGTCTCACACAATCATCCTAAAACAAAGTCAACATGTGACCTTCCATGTCCCTAGAACACACTCATGCCAAAGAACCTTGTTGCTCCCAGATTCCTCATGACACACCTCTGAACTAGCTTTACCTTTAGTTCAGCAACTCCCTGTATATGTAACCCTGCAACAAGCACATCATACAGTAATAGGATAATGTAGCTAATATTATCCAACCTGGTAAAGAGAAACACAATGATCAAACCTCCATTGCCATACAGCTTATTGCCTTCCATCTCACATGTCCATTTTCGCTCTTCTTCATCCTGAACATCCATTCGTCTCTCAGTGCTTCCTTCCAGCTGGCAACTCCACCCAAAACTCCCATTTGGTTCTTCTCCAAGGAATCACATCCTCCATCCACGCCAAGCTCCCAATGTTTCTTGGATCTACCTGCTCTACTTCTTTAATAACTTCCTGGTTCTTTACCATCAGTGAGCAACAAGTAATGTAAAGAAGGGAAATGACAAATTTGAGGCTTACATACCCTTTAAGTCCTCCATATGGGCACTTGAGACTCCTTGACAGCTTGTTATCCACCCAAAATCCATCTCAGTGATCGATGTCGTTCACATCTCAGTCTGCACCCGACCGATGTTGGTTCCATGCGACTGCCTCATCACCGAAATCGATTCCCCTGACCAACGTCTGTGTTTATTTGTCCCTGAGTCACTGACATCGGTTTGCACATAGCCGACATCGGTCCCTATATGGACGCCAACACCAATTTTCTAACCGACGTCGGTCTTTGTGTTTTACTTATGAGAACTGACTTTTACCCGCGAGCTCCTTTTGGATCAAACCCTTGTCCAAATCACCCTTGCTCTGCTCAGAATTCTTCAGCCCCTTCTGCTGATCTTTGTCCATCACCTTCTCCTTGAAAACCAAGGCTTTCTTGCTCTTGTCACGAACATCAGATTCCTCAAGAAATGTTACCTTCTTCTTCTGCATACAGAAATCTTGATCCATGCCTTTCAAATCTGAAAGCATACCCTTTGACTTAAAAACATGCATATCCTTCTTATTCATGTGACCAAGCCTATTAAGCCACATCTTCAATCTACAGTTGAAGTAGATAACCCAGAAAGAGAATCAGTAATACAAGTAAATAGATAAAGTGTACCTACTTTCTTACCTCTTGCTACAACAAGTGCACCCTTGGTAACCTTCTAAGAGTCCGCTGTGAGAGTTACTATGCAACCCTCATCACCCAAACTTCTAATAGAAATCAAATTCTGCTCCAGAACTGGGACATGCATGACCTCCTTCAACACCCATGTGTTACATGTCTTCAATTTCAGCTTCACTTTCCCTTTGCCAACCATCTGACAAGGCTTACCATCCCCTAAACAAATTTCTCCAAAGTCTCCCTGGACATACTCATGAAAAAATTCCCTATTTGGGGATGCATGAAAAGAGGCACCAGAATATAAAACCCAAGATTCTACTTTATCCAAAGAACATACTAGAGCATCCTGTGTAACATAATCTGCAACATCTGCTTCTTTTTCATGTCTTTCATGTTGATCTTCACCCAACCAACAATCTCTCTTTAAGTGCCTTTGCTTTCCACATTTCCAGCAGGTTATTCTGCCATACCTAGACTTGGATGTCCTGCCTATCTTGGACCTTGATCTCCCACGCTCGATCTTCTCTCTTTGCCTTCCCCTACTTTCCACACTCAAAGAATTTCTTGATGATTCACTTGTGCTTTTCCTACAAATTTCTTCATTCAAGATTACACTCACAATATCATCCACTTTTAAGATTTTTGAAGTAGATGCAGTAGTAGAAACTGCCATTACCAAACTTTCCCAACTTTTAGGTAATGAGCATAAGATTAAGAGAGCCTTAATTTCATCATCAAAAACAATATTGACTGAATTTAACTGGTTTACCAAACCATGGAAATCACTAAGATGACTATGTACAGATCCACCTTCCAACATTTGCAAATTAAATAATTGCTTCATAAGAAATACCTTATTCAAAGCTGAGGGTTTTTCATATAAATTTGCCAAAGATTTTATCAACTCTACCGTTGTCTTAGCATGTGATAAGTTGGAAATCACAAACGATGCAAGACTCAACCTTATAGATCCCAGAGCCTTCCGATCAAGAACCTCCCATTCTTCATCCTTCATATCCTAGGGCTTGCATGCAACCCCACCCAACGGTAAGTACAAATTTTTTTGATACATATAATCTTCAATCTGCATCCTCCATAATTGATAGTTCTTGCCATTAAACTTCTCCATTCGTAGCTTACTTTCTTCTGCCATTGCTCTACTCCCACTCAAACAGAAACCCCTGTGAGTAACCTGTAATCAACACACACTAACTAGATCTAATACAACCTGTTAGTATCCCAACCAAAAGCTCTGATACCAATTTTTGGGGAATCCAAGAACAACACACCTGTTCTGATCCCACTTGTTAAGATCTTGCTCCTCAGAAAGAGCACAATATGATTACCAAATACAAGCAATTAAACATGCAAAATTATCCAAAAGTACAAGTAACTAGAATTCACAAATAGCATAGAATATGAGAGACAATACACTATCTTGTATTAATACTCATTCAGAAATAAAATACAATAAAGAAGATGCCACTTCTTCTTCCACCTCTCAGAGGCTTCCCACACCTCAAGTGTACAGTAATTCTTCTTCAAAAGTTCACTCTCCTACCAAAAACGGTCCCAACACACAACTCACACACAGAATTTGTGTTCACCTCTCCAACCAGTCAGTAATAACCCTGCCAGTACCAAGCACTCTAAAGTACTTCAAGTAGATCTCCCATGAACCTGCAACCTGTAATTCAACAGACCATACTTACACATGTAGATCTCCTATGAACTTGCAACAACCTGCAACTCAATGATCTTACAATGGAAGGATCTTCCTTGCCTTCCTTTTTAGCTCATCATTACAATACATGGCAATGGGTCTATAAATAGATCCCAGACTTAAACAATAACTTAGACTCTTAGTTTACTAATAATAGACACACAGCTCAAGACTCAAAATAGCCTTTACATGCAAACAATTAGTTCAACAAACTAACTGTTCGTGTAACGAACAGTTTTAGAACACATAGGAGACTGACATTGGTCCCTGTCTGACTGGTGCTGACTGACGTCGGCCGACTCCCTGCCAATGCCAGTTGCCTTCTGCATTCATCATGACCGACGTTGGTTACACTGCCGATGCCGGTACTTCTAGAACTCAGCAACCTCCTCCATGTCTGCATAGTTGAAGCTTTTAGCTCCACAACTTAACATTTTATTCATTCTCCCTTAAGTCACACACATCCCCATGGTGCCTAAAGTTACTACTCCATATGGAAAGGAATATGTACCATCACTTTCTCCATAGACAACATCTTAATGAGTTTAAGAAGTCATTTCAAGAAGTTTCCTCTTATCCCTCTCATAAATAGATCCTTTTCCACTTCAAATGCTACGTAGCCTTGTCCTACAAACTATGTGATAAACCTGTCAATGGTCAAATCCAACCAATGATCTATCACATGGATCCAAATGGTATCTAAGGCCTAAAGTTTTTTTGATATTTTCCTCAAACCACATAAGGTCAGTAGTCAATCAAGATATAAAACAATGATGATATATACAAGCCAACCAATCAGCGAGCAATCTAGGTAATTTGCACCAAAATATCTCATAAATTTCACCATAAATATGTTCCTACATAATCTATTTTTCAAAACACCCTATTATTTGAGCTTCCTTATATGCAAACCTGACTATTTTTTTATCTATCTAGAGTTCCATGTCTCTTTGACTAGGAAACCACCTTAGCATATCCTCAAATAGTAAGCTCCATGCTCATCGTATCATTTTTAGCAGAGGTTCCTAGGTTCACTAGAACATACTAATTATAGGGACAACTCCTATGATTTGAGGAAGAGCTTTCAGGAAAGGAAAATCATTACTTAGTATCCAACGTCTATCCTAGGATCATAGAGGTTTACACAATCTTGAGTAATACTATGATTATCTACTTAGACAGAGATTTAAAGGTAAAATGTAGGTGACAACATAGTTGTCAAACTTGTAGAGAGAAGACCTTTTGTTATTCATTAACATAATAAGACTTATAAAAATTGGAAGTAATTTATAGATGTCTACAAAAGAAGATTATCAATTTATAGAGTTATTATGTAATATCACCTAGATTCACAATGAGCAGATAATGTCAAATAGAAGACAAAACCATTTTCATGAGAGATAAACTTGTAACATATATCAGTACCCAAAATATATATCTCACATAGGAAGTGCAGAGTTATTATATTAACCATAAATTACTAAATTTGCTTACAATATTCATATTTTAAAGCACTCATTTACACATTTATTCTAGATATCTCAGCTTTACTCAAAAGGCTCATATATAGTATTACCCAACACTATCCAGCACTATCTAACCCATTCTACTACAATCCATAGGAATATATAATCCTAAAAAAATTATTGTTATAACCATGATGTCTATACTTGGCATCTAGATATGTCAACCTGTATTCTATTACTAATTATTTCATGTACCTGATCCCAACTGAAAATAGGTTGTCTTTGTAAAAAACTTGTAGAATAACCGCTAACCAAAAAAAAACCATGATCCCTGTCCACATGGCACATTCATATATGTGATCAGTTAGTGTAGACATTCCCCAACTAAAAATTTGTATGGATTGATCTCACACTAACATTATCTCCTTAGGCTCTCTTGGCTTGTTCTCTCAATTAACATAACCTTTTTAGACTAATGAAGCTTGTTGAAAATAAGGGTGAGGGATTCAATTTATAGATTTTCAATGGGATAAATGGATGGTTATATTTGATTTGAGGAGGGTTGGGATTAAGTCAAATTACTCATTCAAAGAGGTGGGTTTTCTATTGAATGAGGGAGGCTAAGAATGTAAGGATTTGATTTTATGAGGATTCAGCTTGATTGATCTTGTTTCTTGATTTAGGGATTTAAGGATTTGACTATAGATTGAGTGATGTGATTCATTGATTTTATTTATATTTTTATATTTTGGATGTGTAGGGGTTTTATTATTAAGAATAATCAACTATCTAATGTGATTATTTAGTTGATTAATCTAAAAAAAAATTGGGTGGGATTGGGTAATGTCATGATATGAATAGGATAATGAGTCTAATTGATTAGGTGTGATAGTGTGCTTAGAGCGGATCATCTAGGGATGTGTTGACTATAATATTAGGGTGTAATCATTATGGAAGAATTAAGGTTTGGTGATATTAGTATAGAAATTAGCAAATTAGATGATGATGAACAATAATGACACTAGGGTGGTATAATTGGGATGTCTACATTTTGCCCCTCTTTGAAAGGGTGTTGCAACTAAAAAAACAACTTTTCAAATAATGTAGAGGAATGAAGATAGGTGTATTAGGATGCCCCTAGTGACATGATGGTTAGGGAGAGGGATGAAATCAAAAGATGATTTGGTTAGATATGATGCCTCCTTGAGAGAACATGTGGGGATGAAAAATATAGATGGGCTCTTGAAATGAGAAGAGGGGGTTGAAATAGAAGAATTAGGACTAGAATAGAGGGGTGGGGGATGAACAAAGAGGGGTTAGGCCTTATAGGGAATCATGTCTCTTGGGATCTCATGTATAGTATGATGTTTATGGATATATATGTTGTGGTGGATGTTATAGATGAATGAGATTGACTCACTTGACTTAAGGATTGCATGCTTTAATTTGTTTTGATTTTTCCCAAGAAACAATATATGTGAAGGGGTTGGATTGGGAGCAATATATCCCAATGAAGCTGAAAGATTTGATGTGGGAATGGCATATCCCTATAAATCTATGATTTTTGATGTGGGAACAATATATCCTGAAAAAGTTATGAGCTTTGATGTGTGAATCATATATCTCGAGAAAAATATGAGCTTGGATTTGATTGATTGTTGATTGTTGTGAAATCATAACTCAGTGAGTTAACTGATGATGGATTGATGATGTGATGATGAAGGCTCATGTTTAAGGATATCATGTATTTTATATGATGATGTCATGGAACATGATACTATTCTTTTATGGATTTACAATTGTTTGAGAAACCTTATTTTTATTATAGTATATGATAAGATGTACCACGATATGGAAAACCATCACGACATTATTGCAATATGTCACAATACTGAAAAAGAAACAACAAAAAGAATAAAAACAAATAAACAAACAAACAAGTAACAAAAACAAGTTGTTTTGTCCTTTATCAAGTTAGATCTTAATGTTTAGTGATCAATGATAGTGATAGCTTTGTTTTACCCCAAACAACGATATATGCGAGGGGGTAAATTGGGAATGATTTATCCTAATAGAATTTTTAAGCTTTGATTTGCCTCAAGTAATGATATATGTAAAGGGGTTGGATTGGGAAAGATATATCCCAAAAAAGATGCAAGCTTTAATGTAGGAACAATATATCCCGATGAAGTTGTAATGATTGATTTAAAAGTGATCAAGGAATTTAACTAGACTAAGGGCAAGACAATTTTTTGTTGGGGTTTTAGACTTGGCTATTGTTTCATATTTTTTAAATTTTTTTGGATTTTTGACATTTTCAAGATTTTTTTGGATTTTTCAGATTTTATGTTTTTTTGGGATTTTTGTGGATTTTCTAAAGTTTTTTATTTTCTGGATTTTGGATTTTTTTAGGATTTTCCAGTGTTCTTGTATTTTGGATTTTCTAATGTGGATTTTTTACGAGGCAATGTGGAAAGGTAAAACACATTCTAGCATTAAGATGGTGATAGTAGTGATAGTGGATGGAATGACTGCGAGATTAAGGATGGGATATCTAAGGACTACGTAGCATGAGAGCGGTATGTTGCGATAATCTAAGTACCATTCTCATGGTATACAATGATGTTTCCAAAACATATCTCAATATTTCCTTCATGTCCTTACCAAGGTCAAAGGCGGGGAGAAGGATGGGCATGATGGGATGGCTCAAGGGATTGACTAGGATGTTAAGGACAGATGGATGGAGTGGAGCTACCCCCAATTGTAAGGTTACTTGCAAACAACAAATTTATGCATGACACCAAAAATTGTATTTCATCATGGTACTTTCCCAAGGAGCCATAACAATGGTTTTCATTTTTGGATGATTTTTCTCTCTTTTATTGATTTTTTTTAATTTTTTAATTTTTTTAATTTTTTATTTGCAATAGCATATGAAATTTCAAGTATGTGCTAAAGAGATGTTTGTGGGAAATTTGTTGGTTATTCAATTGACTTATTCTAAACATCTTAACTAGGTTCCATCATAGCCCTTATGATAAAGGGTGATGCTATGGAGGGTGAAGCGGAAGGTGCATTAGATGAAGTATATTGTTTGATTATGTGAAGTATTTTAAGGGATGGTGTGTCTTGGAGTTAAGTTTAGGTGCTTGGGTGCCAAAGGGGATTGGGACCAAAAATCTCATGCACCATTGACCATGTGAAGACATTTGAAACTTATGATAAGAGGGACATGAAAGCTCTTTGTTTCAAGGAACTAATATTTGTTGTAAGTTTGATGATTTCAGGATTTGCTTTTATTTTGATGTGAACATCAATAGTTTCTTCAACTAGTGATTTGGAGTTATCCTACAATTTTACTAGCGCATATGGGAGATTGAGTTCTTCATCTATCAGAGCCTCAAAAATGTTTTCACATATAGTCTTGCTTTTAGCTTTTTAATTTTGATGTTTTTCATCTAAAAGTGCCTCAAATAAGTTTCACTAGGGGACTATGATTTTGTAGTTTTTTGCTTTTATTGATTGTCTAATTTTTTTTGACATAGAAACTCTTCCTACTCTCTAAACTGCACTGATGTGTTGAGATTGACTTCAAATCCATGTTTGTGATCTTGTGGTTGGATGTCATCTCAGAGTCCCATGGATTATATGATAAATTCATCATTTTGATAGGTCCAATGGTACATGATCTTTTTGGTCCCAGTTGATGAATTCAAGATAGTTGAGGTCAATATGAATGTCAAAGACAATGATGTCATTAAAAGGATTGTTGGTAGCAAGATCTCCATAGAGGTTATGAGTGGAACATGTCTTGATGTTGGAGGAAGCTTTCCTAAAAATTGTGGAAGTTTCATGAACATCTTCATATTGATCAATAGGTGATTTGTAGGCAATGCCATGATATCCTTAGTTTGCGTGCACGTGGATGGGCTTTAAGATTCCTTGTTCATGTTGGCCTCATTATCATCCTTTATAATGCATGGTTTTTCACATTTGGTTTGGTTTAGGATATCTATTGCTTTTAAAATAGGATACAAATCCATCATTAGACAATCGAGAGTTATGGGATCTTTCAAATTTTGCATCTACAAGAAGGTTGAATTAGATAAATGATGTTAAGCTAAACTGAGAGGATGCCCATTCTAGTTTCTTCCTTATATCAAGTCTACCAATGATTTTAGGAGGGATAGGGAGTATATTGACGCATATATTTTATCAACTTAAATTTCTACTTACACTTGCTTGCAAACTTGCCATTCCTTCTTGACCCACATTGGGCCTATCTTGTACAAATGGACCAAAACTCAAATTCCTTCGTATCCAAAGTTCCAAAACACATAAAACATTCAAACACTTTATTTCAAACCATCTCAATCACTTTTATCATTTATCACCATGCATGCCATTCAACATTCCACTTCTTGTCTTTTAGGCCTACTAGCTCTATTTTTGGATAAGTCTCCTTGTTGGGAGCATTTGATAAACCTTCTTGATCCATAAACTGGCACTTATTTATGGAAAAAATTATTTACCTTGGATCCCTTTAGTCAAATCTTACAATTTCCTAAAACATTCACGAAAATGAAACTAAATTTGACCTTATATCTTACTGTTCTTCAAATGCAATCACGCAATTATTCAAACTTTCAAAGAATCCCGATAAACCCATGAACAAATTCTCCACCTTCTCAAAAAATACCTCTAGATGTCTTCCACTCAAAAATCTCACTTTTGAGCATTAAAATTGGCAAAAAATGGCCTCATATCTGAACACTCGACATATTGCTAGAACCGTCTAGGAAACTAGAATATTTCACTAGTTTACCTCAAAGTCTAGAAATGACTCCAGATGCTTCAAATCAGAGAAAGAGTAGAAGTAGGTCCTTATGCCTTAGTAATATTGGCAGAGGAATCTTTTTGATTTAAATACAAATGTAGATTCTTGACCTCATATATCCGTTCAAACCTGTAGATGGTGCGGTTGGGCCTTATCCCTTTTACACGAGAGATCACGGTTCAATCCCCACCCTCAACATATTTGACAGTCCATGCATATCCATTATCCCACATTGGTAAGTGGGGAGCATTTGGGATATCTAAATACCATGAAGTTCATGGTTTCAAATGCCAAGTGGTTGGTATTACCATGCATTTCGGTGGGTATGTGGCTTTGGCATGGATATTTGGACATGAAACGTGGCATGTTAGTGGTTAGAACATGGATGTTGGGGCATGAACGTGACATGTGTGACATGGAACATAGAAAGTATATGGATTGTCAGAAAACTGTGGGTATGACATGGATATGTCACATGGAAGTGGTAAGTTATATGGTTTGTGAGGATAATTAATTAGTTAATTAATTAATTAATAATATAGTTAATTAAATGACTATTAAAAATAGACCATGGGAAATTAAATGGTGGCAAGCCACGTGGTGGCTGGAGAACCCACCACATGGTCCAATCTCCACTCACCACTTGTCATCCAACTAGTACTCCATAATTTTATTGGCGGTGAGGTCCCCCTCCGTGATAAAAGTGGACTCTATCGGCTACGGTCCCCCATAGCTGGCCTTCTAACCAATTACGCTTGTCAAAGATGAAGTCAAGAAACCAAAACCAATATTTTTTTACGAACTAACTACCATGTGTAATGATCTCATTGGTCCATGTTTCTTCCACGTCATCATGTTGACCAAGTTTGACGACAACTTTGACTGGTCATATCTTTCGTATACGAACTCTATTTTATGAACCGTGAAATGCGTTGAAAAGATATCGATGAGCTCTTTGCCATGGAACTAATTTGTAAATGTTACATAATGGTCAATTTCTATAGTTTGACCAGATTTGACTAATTTTAAATAACTTTGATTAAAACTTTGACCGGTTTTTATAAGGAACATACGAGCTCCATTTTTGAAGTTTCACATACCGTTAAAAAGGTCTCAACGGGCCCTATGTAATGGTGTAAGTTTAAATCTACTCAGGGACCTTTTTATGAATTGACCTCCAAATCACTTCTCTATAAAATTATTATACTTTCAATGACCTTTTTGGGCCATTCAACTCATACATCTCCCTCTTGACTCAACTCCCTAGGATTCACCTACTTCCTTCACAACACACTTTCTCAATTAAACCTCCTAAGATAGGAAGCTTCAAGGTTTGACCAATATATAGACTATTTGACCAAATCAATATTATATTTGACCACCCATTTGGGTAATCCTACTTTCCACTCAATTTTGTACCTCAAATCTTCACCAAAGTTCAACTTCCTTCTTTAGGCCTACCTAATTAGGCCTCTTCTAGCCCAAATTCAAGTCAGACATTCAAAATCTATACCACATAGGCCATACCAACTTGAAACCTCTTCAATATCCTTTATCATGTCAAATAGAGCAATATTACAAAATTTTACCTTTTTTTGATGGTGGAAACTGCTAGAAACCTTAAAACCATAATCCTAGGGTTTCTTGCCCCATGTGTAGGCCAAGAGCCTATTAAATGTCATAAATTGAGTTTCCTAATCAATCAAAGGAAACAAGCACCTTAACCAATTTTTTTTATCCCTATGCAACTTATCCTATAGGTGTGACACCACACTTCTCTTTATTCTCTCTCCAACTCACCAAAACACAGGATTCAAAATCTTATTTAGGATTGTGACAGTAGGGTTTGTGCACTAATGGATCTCAATGACACTTTGTAAAGGTTTTAAAATTTCCATACACATTTATTAATCCATACCAACTATTTTAATCATATCATACATCTCTTGTTCAAGAAAAGTCCTTCCTCTCCACTTGACCATGCACATTCAGGGAACTTACAGGGCTGTGACAGCAACTAGGTTATTTATTCAAGTATTAAGAGTCTCGCAATGGTTTTTAAGGGTCTCAAGACCTCATTTACTAAGGATTACACCTATTCAAATCACACCTTCAATTATTCCCCTAACAAAGGCAAGGAAAACAAATCTTATCTCTTCTTGCAACATGACAATTCATTCAAACAAGGTATAGACATAGTTTATAACACTTGATATTTCAATTGGTTATTGAATCTATCACTTCAATTTGTTTCATACCAAATACCTCTCTTAACTCCATGACCATGCTCATGCATTTCTCAATACATTGGAATTCTTAATTCCCATTAGCAATTCTTGATTGGCAATTCTGCCTCCTCCATTATGCAATGTACTGGTTTCTCCATTGCTAAGATGTTTTCCATTATTTTTTTCTTCATTATAAGATACAACTAAATACAATTTCAAAGGTTATATAAACAAATTATGGTCTCAATTTTAATTATAAAACCTTACTCTTGTCTCAACTACCTCCAAGTATAAGTGAACCCTTCTCACAAAATTGCCAACCTACCTTTCAAGCCCTTGTTCTGCAACATTTACAAAGATATAGACATCTATAATAATAAATATTGTTCAAATAATATAAAGACTTAGAATACAACAATATATTAAGGTTAAATGGATCCACAACAAAAACAACTTTTCTTTTTTTCATCTTATCAAACTTGATTATAAATTGCAGTCCATAAGAGGACTTGTCAATCTTCCTTGAGAGGTGTATCAACCTTCCTCACAGATCCCTATGTTTGCATTCCTGGAGCATCCTCACCTCCTCTCTCACATACTATGAACCACACACACTATATATCCTTTCTATATAAAAACTAGACTCTAAAATAAGATCTACAACCATTTCTTGATTCAAGAAACTTCCCACTATTCCTAGACCCATGTAGGGTGGTGGACACTCTAGCTACCACCTCACACCTTAAACTGACATATTGACTCATAACCAACTTAGGACCTTTTAGGGGACCTTAAATTTTTATTATAACATTGTTTCATCAATTACATATCATTACCACACACTTAGACCACCTAAACATCTTGAAAATTTAAAATTCTCTTTTGGTGAGAAAACTTATAATGGACTCAGACTCAAATTTCACTCACAAACATGACTCCAAGACACATCCTAGACCAATCCTTGAGCATTTCTCAGATCCCCTTACATCATACTCCCAAGGGGAGAAAATTTTCAATCTTCTTCATTCAAACTCTTATATAAATGTGTGTGCTCTTGACTATCACACTTGTACCTTGACTTCTTTGTCCTCCTTTCCATCCACTTCATGCTTTGATCTATCTTTCTCTGTTTGTCATTCCTATTTTTGTTTTCTCTTTCTTCCTTGTCTTCTCTCAAAATCCTCTTACATATTCATGGCATTCAGGATGAATTGTCATTCTTTATCTATTGCTTCCTCTAATAGTGTTGTTTCTGCCTCTTCATCAGCATACTTGTCTCATATTATACTCTTTTCTTTATGTGGTGACCATTTCAAGGTCTCATTCTTGCCCATATTCTTTTTGGTAACCTATATTATATTATCATCCACTACAGCTGCTCTTTTTTTTACTATCAAATCAGTCAACTCATCACCTTGCATCTCCTCTTCATGGACTATAAATTAATCACTTTCTCCTTCACCTATTCATCTCTTTCCTCAAGAACTTCATGTGCTTCTTAATTCTTCACTGATCCAATGAACTCTTCAAACAAACCTATTGTATATTTATACAAAATATCATCTTCATCTTCATAATATACAACAAAATTTGCATTCAATTCATTACCTATTATTGGTTGGCCTTCTTGGTCCAACTTTATTGCCTTGATGTGGCATGTTGTGTCTCCTTTATCACCTGCTCTTTGATTTTCATTTATCCACTCTTCTTCATCAAGTATTTTACCATATTTAGGGTAGTAAAACACCTCATATTTAGTTATACCTTCACTCTACCATTCATCAACTTTTTCTTCCCTACAGACTATTGTCCAAACAATTTCTTCATCCCAATCATGCTCTTCACTTTCCACATCTTGACCTGCATTCAACCATGATAAATCAATGTTAGACTAAAAATTTTTAATCCCAATTGCCTCTCTTTTTTCCATCAACTTCAATTGTTTGACCATCTCTTTCCATTGCTTTTGTACACATTCCATTGTTTGTTGATTCTCTCACTCTTGCATCGTTTCTCTAAAGATGCACTTAACCTTTTTTCTGATTTTGATTCCACCTTTTAGATTATACACAACTTACTCTTTTTCCATCCTTGCCAATGCTTCTTTCATTTTTTTATCTCTATCTCCTCCAATCTCTCGTTATGGCATTCTGATTTAACCTTGTTTCTCACTTTCCTTTCTACCTCTCCTTTCATTTTCATCTTGAGTACCTCACTTGGTTACATACTTCTCTTTTTTTTAGCCTCACTTGGATCACTAATTTTGGTTCACACTTGGAACCCCTCTCACTCTCTATTCCATACCTCCCTAGGGCCTTTCCACCTCTTGTCCTTTATACTAGAACTGTCTCCTCTTTATCAAGCTTTATTTATGAACTTATCTCTTCTCTGAGCTTATTAATGCATCCAAATTAAATAAACAACCTCAAAATAGATCATACCATCACATACCATCATCAATTCATCCAAATTAAATAAAAAACCTCAAAATGGATCATACCTTTCTTTATATGTTGTCTCAATTTTATTTTTCAACAAGACTCCTTGCAAATTATTTCCTTACTTAACTGAAAATTCTTTAACCACATGCAACATGCACTAAGTACCAATTTCATACCTATATATATATATATATATATATATATATATATATATATATATATATATATATATATATATATATATATATATATATATATTCCTATATCATCTACATGGCTTTGATACCAAATGATTCATATATTTTATCAACTTCAATTGCTACTTACATTTGCTTGAAAACTTGTTATTCCTTCTTGACCCACATTGGGCATGTCTTGTACAAATGGACCAAAACTCAAATTCTTGCATATAAAAAGTTCCAAAACACATAAAACATTCAAACACTTTATTTCAAACCATCTCAACCCACTTCTATCATTTATCACTATGCATGTCATTCAATATTCCACTTCTTATCTTCTAGGCCTACTAGCCCTATTTTTGGGTAAGTCTCCTTATTGGGAGCATTTGGCAAACCTTATCAAAAAATTTATTACACTTTAAAGGACCCTTTTAGTCCATTCAACTCATACATCTCCATATTGACTCAACTCTCTGGAATTCACCTACTTCCTTCACAACAACCTTTCTCAATTAGCCCTCCTAAACTAGAAAGCTTCAAGTTTTGACCAATATGTAAACTCTTTGACCAAACCAAGATTATATTTGACCACCCAATTGGCTAATATTGCTTTATACTCAATTTTTTACCTTAACAATTCACCTAAGTTTAACTTCCTTCTTTAGGCCTACCCAATTAGGCATCTTCTAGCCCAAATGCAACTCAAACCATCAAAATACACACCACACATGCCATACCAACTTCAAACCTATTCAATCTCCTTGATCATGCCAAATATATTCATATTACAAAATTTTACATTTTTTTGACAATGGGAATTCTTAGAAACCTTAAAACCCTGATCATAGGGTTTCCAGCCCCCTATGTAGGTTGAGAGCCTATTAAATGTCATAACTTGAGTTTCCTAATGAATAAAATGACCCAATAACCTTTAATAAGTTTTTTTTATCCCTGTTAAACTTAGCCAATAGGTTTGACACCACACTTCTCTTTATTCTCTATCCAACTAACCAAAACACAGGTTTCTAAGTCCTATTTAAGACTATGACAACAGGGTTTGTGCACTATTAGATCTCAATGAAAATTTGTAAAGGTTTTAAAACTTCCATCCAAATTTATTACACCTATCTTAATCCATACTAACTATTACAATAATATCATACATCTCTTATTCAAGGAAAGTCCTTCCTCTCCACTTGACCATGCACATTCAAGCAACTTATAGGCCTGTGACAGCAACCAAGTGATTTATTCATGTGTTAAGAGTCTCATAGTGGTTTTTAAGGGTCTAAATACCTCTTATAATAAGTAATCCACCTATTCAAAACACACCTTCAATTATTCCCTCGACAAAGACAAGGAAAATAAATCTTATCTCCTCTTGCAACATGATAGTTCATTCAAACAGGGTATAGACAGAGTTTATAACACTTGATATTTTAATTGGTTATTTAATTTATCACTTCAATATGGATCATACCAAATACCTCTCTATAATCCATGACCATTCTCATTCATTTCTCAAGACATTGGAATTCTTAATGCCCATTAGCAATTCTTGATTGGCAATTTTTCCTCTTCCACTATGCAATGTATAGGTTTCTCCATTGTTGAGATGTTTTCCATTAGTTTTTTTAATTCTAAGATACCACTAAATATAATATCAAAGGTTATATAAACCAATTATAGGCTCAAGGTTAATTATCAAACCTTACTCTTGTCTCAACTACCTCCAAGTATAAGTGAACTCTTCTCATAAGACTGTCAACCTACCTTTCAAGCCCTTGTTCTGCAACATTTACGAAGATATCCACATCTATAATCATATATATTGTTCAAATCATATAAATTCAAATAATAAAACAATATATTAAAAGGTTAAATGTATCCACAACAAAAACAACAACTTTTATTTTGTTCAGCTTATCAAACTTGATTACAAATTACAGTCCATAAGAGGATTTGTCAATCTTCCTTGAGAGGTGTATCAACCTTCCTCATGGCTCCCTATTTTTTCATTACTGAAGCATCATCACCTCCTCTCTCACCTAATACAACTCTATATCCTTTCTATATACATACTAGAATATAAAATAAGATCTATAACCATTTCTTGATTAAAGAAACTTCCCACTATTCCTAGACCCATGTAGGGTGGTGGACACTCTAACTGCCATCTCACACCTTAAACTGACATATTGACTCATAACCAACTTAGGACCTTTCATGAGACCTTAAATGAATATTACAACATTATTTCATTAAATACATATCATTACCATACACTTATTCCACTAAACATCTTGAAAATTTAAAAATCCCTTTTGGTGAGAAAACTTATAATGGACTCAAATTAAAATTTCACTCACAAACATGACTCCAAGACACATCCTAGACCAATTCCTGAGCATTCCTAATATGCCCCTACATCATACTCCCAAGGGAAAAAAAAATAGACTTCTTCATTTAAATTCTCATATAAGTGTGTGTACTCTTGACTGCCACACTTATACCTTTACTTCTTTATCCTCCTTTCCATCCATCTCATGATTTGATCTACGTGTCTCTGCTTGTCATTCCTATGTTTGTATATTTTTTTGATCTTTCTTCCTTGTTTTATTTCAAAATCCTCTTCCATATTCCTGGTATTCAGGATGAATTACCAATATCTATCTATTGATTCCTTTAATAGTGTTGTTTATGCCTCTTCATCAGTATACATGTCCCATATTATACTCTTTTTTTTTTGTGGTGACCATTTCAAGGTCTCATGCTTGCCCACATTCTTGTTGGCAGCCTCTATTCTACGATCATCCACTACATGTACTCTTTTTTTTACTATCAAATTAGTCAACTCATCACCTTGCCTCTCCTCTCCATGGATAGACAAATCTGTCACTTTCTCCACCTATTCATCTCTTTCCTCAAGCACTTCATGTGCTTCTTACTTCTTCACTGATCTAATGAACTCTATAGACACTATAAAAATACACACAAGTAATTTTAGATGTCTAAATGCCTCAAGCCCACCCTAGGGACTACCTAAACCTTCTTGACCCTTAACCCAATCCTCTTAACCTAACCAAGTCACTATTCACCTATCACTATTTACATAGTACTAATCAAAAGTACTATTCCAAGTCACTATTCACAAGTACCATTCACTGTCACTTTTTATGATGGCATGGCATGTCACTATTCATGGTGACATGGTGAGTGACATAGTAAGTGACATGGAAGTTGACTCTGAAGTGATATGGCAAGTGACATGACTTGAAAGTGAGGTGGCTTGGAGTGGGACATCATACCCCACTTGGGACCCTTGATAAAGGTGTTTAAAGACATCATTAAGAATCACAAGGGGCCCCCTCCAAAGTATGGCAAATTTCTCCATAATGGGCCATCATTCAACATCATCTTTTGGCTTCATGCATCAAAGTGGTGTTCAAAGTGGGGTTTTCACTTGTTGGGTGCTTTGGAAAAAGATAGAAGTGGGTGGTGGAAGGTATTTTGGACCCATATGGACACATGGGCATGATATCCACTTATTTTGGACACACTTACAAAGTGGGAAACACACTTATGAATTAGGAATCTCACTATCTTTGTTCTTCATGAACACTTACCCACCCACGGGGAAAAGATAGAAGTGGGTGGTGGAAAGTACTTTAAACTCATTTTGGTCCATGGGCATTATCTCCACCCATTTTCGACACATTATCAAATTTGGAGGCACTTTAGCAAAGTGGAAGACACACTTTGTGAAGTGAGAATACCACCACCCTTATCCCCTTAACCCACTTATCCACCCACTTGGAAAATTGTGCCACATTTCCACTATTTTCACCTTTGTCATGTTTCTTGGCATTAAATGCTATAAATATGACCCCCCTTTCACCTATGGGAGGGCATATTTGGTTGGAGCATTTCATCTTGTAGGTTTTGGTGGTAATTCATCTTGGAGGAAAAGATATTAAAGCAACAAAACTCTACTAAAATTTCAAGCCATCACAAATCATCAACAACAACATCAACATCATCAAGCATATTATGAGGTAAATTGTTAAATTTTGTAATTTCAATTTCCATCTCTTTGGCCTTCTCTTTTCTTGACCTATAAACATACCCCTAGGCCTTCTTCTTTTCTTGACCTTCATACCTTTATCACCTTAACCTCTTCTCTTATTTATCATTTACCCTTTTACCCCTTTGCTTTGTTATCCTTTTGATCATTTACACTTTTCCATCTTTACCCTCTTCACCATTTTAACCACCAACCATAACATTGTCCTCTTCACCTCTTGACCATTTACCCTTTGGCCTTCTTGACCATCATTTAACCCTTTACCATTTACTACCTTTTCCATTTACCAACCCCAACCAAACCACCTTTTCTTGACCTTTGTCACAAGACAAATCAAACCAAAACCACAACCTTTAATTTGATCAATTTTTAGCATTAGTATTAATCAAACTATTGCTTTATTTTAGTCATCTTTTTAGCAAATTATTGTATTTAATTTTAGCTATTTAATGCAAGTTATTTATTTATTTATATCAAACTTAATTGTTTAAATCATGTGGATTGACAACCTCTTACGAAGCTTTTACTTCTAGGATCTAGCTCACACTAGGCAATCCACTCAACTACTTATATAACAAACAAGTTTTATTTAAGTGTTTTCTTATTTTTAAGTCATCATCCCAAGCCAAATATGAGTTATCTACAACCATTTAGATTCATGCACGCACTTTTAACTAGGTATTCCTACCACACCTGTTAACTAGTTTCTTTCTCTTCACACTAAGAAAAGCAGAAATTTGATAGAAATATTTTGGCATGCCCGATGGGACCCTAGAGGTTTTTTGGGTTCATAGATGTTTTTAAGAAATTTAGTTGCATTAGTGAAATTTTATTTATTTTCACATCTCATTTCTTAAAATTAAACATTCCTTTCTTATTTTCCAAAAATGCATGTTTTAGTTTCTTTTGCTTTCTAAAAACAAAAAGTAAAAAGTAAAAAAAAACAAAAAATTGTCATTTTTCTTTGCATTCTAAAAGAAAACACAAAAGATCATTCATTTTAGGATTAGGATTGCATCTTCATGTTTCATTTAGTTTCATCTTATTTGTTCTTATTTTTATAAAAAAAATCTGAAATTTCTTTTATATTAAAATAAACCTTGCATCCATAGTTTACTTGTTTGATTATCTCACCTAGTTTAAGTTAAGCAAGTAAATTAATCGTAGTAATCACCTCTTCTCACACACAATCCAAACCACTTTCATAATCAACACATCAAACACACTTGAGACAAGTCTCGACTAAGATTTCACCACCTAATGGTAACCTTACCCTTTCCCAATAATCATACTTAGATTTAATCACCAAGGGGATGACCAACTCAACTCTTTGATTAAGTATAAACTCTAAAAATTGGTATATTGGCTAAGTACTTGACTCTATTATAGGGTCATGAAGTGAGGGGGGAAAGCCCCAAGTACCAAGCCATGTACTGAAATCCAATACAGACTTCTCTCTTGAGCACTTAAACACAACCCAAAACCAAACATAGACTTCTTTCTAGGACCTATTCAAGCCAAATTTCTTCTTCACGCTCTTTAAGGCATAAGCCAAAAGCGAGATAATGAAAATTTTAAGGCTTAATGCTTTTTATAGAAAGTGATTTTATTTATTTGATATTTTTATTTTCTTCTCTTTGTTTGATTTATAAGGAAATGACTTTCCACCATTTTGCCTCCATTGCCTTGTCCAATGGGAAACCAAGTTTACCTTTCAGTTCCATTAGTTTGCTTGCTTCATCATGTCTTTTCCATTTCTCAGATGGTTTTCACTAGATGTAAGTTGAGGAATCAAACTAACCAAGAACCACCTTCTTCTTCCTCCTCCTCCATGGAGTCTACTTCTAATGTGAAGGGTTCTCCTCATCTTTCTTCCCCTCCTACCATGCCTCGAATTGTTACCAAAGGTGATGCAAATTTTGCTACCTTCCTTGATAACAATCCCAGGTTCCTCCAACATTACCTCAACACCTTAGTTCATCATACCCCTATTACTTTGGTTCCTCTTACAGATTTCCCTTATGGTGTGCCTCCCCATCTTATGAAGGGTGCTACTTTTACCCAACCAATGATCACCCAAGCCTTTTCTTCTACCAATATCCCATCCACTACCACAGTGAAACTCAATCCAAAATACCAACCTATAAACAAACACCAACCAACACCTCCAATATAGGAGCAACCTCATCTCTTGTTACCCATACTTTATCCACCATGGGGGTATCTTCTACCCCTATTTCTACCATCTCTCTTATCACTACCAACCCACCAATTTCTACCCTCCCTTCAAAATTTGGTGCTTTTAATAACTCTTACCCTTCTACCTATTAGCACAAAGGTTACCCCTCAACCTCAACCTGCCCATGACAATCCCTCAACAAAAACCCATGAGCTCCTACCAATTTATTCTTAATCCACAAGGATACATACCAACTTCTACCCAACCTTTTGTGCCTACGTACCAATATGTCACATCATCCCAAAATTCAATAACCACATACCAATATGTTGCATCTTCTCAACCTTCCACCTCTTATCCATACGTTACATCCACCCAAACTCAACCAAACTTACCACCCACTTATGAAGTTACTCAAACCCAAAAAGATCTAGTTAAGATCCTTATGGACAAGATGTCCAATCTTGAATCATATATTTTAGGGACTCATAACAATTTATCTTATGATCAAATCAACAATGAACCCATTCACCTATTCATCTGTATCTAACCTTATCCTCCTCAATGGAAACTACCCAAGTTTTCCCAATTTCAAAGCAAGGAGGACCCCCAACAACATTTAAGAGCATTCCATCATATTTCTATTTAATTACATATGATGATGTTATTCTCCTTCATACCTTCCCCATGTCCCTATTTGTACTAGCGTTGGATTGGTATAGTGCTCTTACTAAACACTCTATCTTCTCCTTTTCTCAACTTGCCCAAATATTTTTAGATCACTTTTTAGTCAATATATCTAAAAAGGTTTCTATTACCAACCTTTACTCCATTAGGAAATTTGATGATGAATCGATTGCCAATTTTGTAGCTCGATGGAGAGGTCTTATCAATGAAATATCTTTCTCCTTACCCCAACCTAAATTAATTGAACTCTTTTCTCAAAGTTGTGCCAAACATATTTCTCTCACTCTTCAAGTTCAAACTTTCAAAACTTTTAATGAGGCATCAACCATGGCACACAAACTTTAAATTAGAGCCATTGATGAGGATAAATTAAAACTTATAAATGAAAATTTTAGATTTAAACCCAACTAACCCGACCAAATAAATCCCTCCAACCCATCAAACCAACAAACTCGCAACCAAAATTGAGCCACTGCAAGACAATATACTCCCATAGAGGATTCATATGCCTCGATCTTGGATAAATTACTTAAAGCTAACCTCATCCAACTTCTTCTTATCAAACCTCCCCAATTCAATGCCTCTCACCCCACACCTAGTTGGTATAATTAAAATGATCTATGTGCCTTCCATCATGTTATTAGACATGACATTAATCGGTGCAACACCTTTAAAACTATTATCCAAAATTTGATTGACAAAAGTGAACTAGCATTAGATAATCCTAATGCACTTCCAAATCAATCATTACACATTTTTTGAAAACCTTTTCCTAACCATGAACTTTTCACAAACCATGAAAGTAGCCAATAGTAATCATCTCACACTCATGAGGTGCACACAATCGATGTTGTTATTAATGAACCTATTGTTGAGGCAACCACTACCTCAACTACCACTTCTTCCACCCCACTTATTGAAATGGTGGAATTTTTTTTATTCCTTTAGACAAACAAATAAAGGAAGAAACATCCTCTCTTTTGATTGATGAGATCATTGACTTACCCAATTGATGAGACCATTGACTTACCCACCTCTCCTTTGATGCAAATACCAAAGGAGGAAATTGTTGTGTCAACTACACCTTCTTTCACTTCACTTATTAAAGTGGTAGATTCACTACCCTTTCCATTGGACATTCAAATAGAGGAAGCAACCACCTCCTTTCCTTCACTTGAACCAACCACACATTTCTTACCTATCATGGAATCAACCACTCCTTTAGAAACCACTCCAACAAAAGAGATCATTTTCTCTATTCTTTCCATAGAGACACCATCTTCCCAAACCATAGAACCTTCCATCCAAGACAAAGGTGAAGAAACTATTCCCTCACCTCAACCTATGGGCTTAATATTTGAAACCAATGACCAAGGAATCAAACTCATTTATAAACCTTTTTATATAATGGTCCAATGTCTAGAGTTTACTTCTCAACCCAATCTAGATAGGGCCACCTTTTGGCACCGTCTAAGGCTCCCTTACCAAAATGAACAAGAACCCTTAACCTCACTTACATCTACCCTCAAACATATTATTACCTCAACCTCATCCTCCAATAATTCATCCTCCAAAACCATAGGGGAACCATCCAACCCACTTCCATCTAAAACTTTTAAGTATCCTTACACTTCTTTAACCAAACCTATAAAAAATCTATGAATACCTCCCACTACTAACACCAAAAACCCATCACCTCCAATACCTTTGATCAAATCTTATTTGACCATTTTACAAAGGTTGTTGTAAATCTATTCCATCTCCATCCCACCTATCAAAACTTTCAACCCTATCAAAACTTTTGACCCTTCTCATCCTAAACCATCATGGTTCAATGACGGTTTGATCTGCTTGTATCATAGGACATCTAGACATCACATGGAGAACTACAAAGCTCTCTAAGCACATGCCCATAGTTTATGGGATGAGAATGATTTATTATCAGATGAACCTCCCTTAACCAATAAATTCCAACCAAAACTACCTAACAAAACCATTCCACAACCAAAAACTTCCAAGGTGAAGCTTACTTCCAAAATGGCTCCCATTATTAAAACCAAAAATCCATCACCCCCAACTCCTTTGATCAAATCTTATTCGACCATTTTACACAAGTTGTTTCAAACCTATTTCATAACCCTCCCACCTATTAAACCTTTCCACCCTATCAAAAATTTTGACCCTTCCCATCCTAAACCATTATGGTTTAATGATAGTTTGATCTGCTCGTACCATAGGACACCTAGACATGACACAAAGAACTACAAAGCTCTCTAAACACTTGTACATAGTTTATGGAATGAGGATGATCTATTTTCAAATAAACCTCCCTTAACAAATCCATCCCAATCTAACCAAAAAACCAAAACTATTCTACCACCCATAACTTATGTAGTAAATCCTACTTCCAAGAAGGCTCCCACTCTTAAAACAAAAACCTATCACCTCCAACACCTTTACCTGAATCCTATTCAACTATTATACAAAGTTTGTTGCAAACATCCTCCTTAACCCTACCACCTATCAAACCCTTCAACCCTATCAAATCCTTTGACCCTTCATGCCCAAATCCATCATGGTACAATGACCTCCATGTGTGGTCTTATAACAGGATACTTGGCCATGATACAGAAAATTGTAAGGCTCTCCAAACCATTATCCACCAGATTTATGACAAGGATAATCTATTATTAGATGAACCTCCCTTGATCTCATTACCAACTAAACCACCAATTCAACCTACCCAACACTTACCTACTCCCCCAATTTCACCAAAGAGTGAAGAGAAATTAAAGTAGCACTCTAAACCAACACTTCCTCTTATCCACACCATCCATATGGTTACCCAATCTCAGGCCCAACAAAAGGATAAGGAAAAGGCTAAAGTGTCCATCCCATGGACATACCCTTCAAACCCTCAACCTTCTAACTAAACCCAACCACAAATACCTTCACTTTGGGATCTTTTTCCCACCTTTACCATCCATGAAAAGAGTAAACTGGGGGAACTTTCCCTCCACAAAACTTTGACAATTTTTCAACCCAAACCATACCTTAAAATTTTACCAAACTGACCCTTGACATTTTACCTCAACCCATCAACCAAACCTATTGACCAACCTGAACCAAGTAGTATACCAAATTGGGGCAACCCTTTTAGACTCCACCCAACCTATTTGGGATTCACCTTCTCCCATCGAACTATTGGAAATTAATCTTCTCCATCAAACCATCACCTAACCAACCTCACCTCAAGGTGTAAGAATTTAATATCAGATACCTCATCCTAAAGGAAATTCAACATGTCACCAATATAGAGAAAAATAAGCAGGACAAGTTTGCTTTCAATTATCTTGGACCTTATATCATAATCCACAAGTACAGATTAGGAGCTTACCGATTGTATTCTCTTAAATGCCACCCAAAATCTGAGCCCCTCAATACTTCACATTTGTACCCATTCTTTGGTTAAAAAAAATATCGAGTTCACCTTTTGTTTGACTTAAGTTCATTCCTTGCTATCCATCCACATTCATCTCCCTATTTTAGGTTCAATAAATTAAAATAGAATCATGTGATTTGCTATCACTGACATAACCTTATCTTAAATAATGGGTATCATGGCTCTACCCATGACATGTTTCTCATGATACTTTCCACCCTTTTCAAGATGGATCCCCATGATCGTTGTCACCTAAACATTTTCACACCTATTACAACTTCTTGTATGTCTAGTTTTGCCTTCATAAAGGTGAACCATTAAGTTGGCTTAAGCAAGTCTATACCAAGTAAAATATCAAATAAAATCAAAGAAAAAAAATTAAAAAAATATATCACTATCAATCATGGGTCATTCCTAGCATTCACAGACTACTCCCTTGAAGGACAACTGTTGAAAATTTATTTGAAATTATCAAATATATGGTAGATTTCTCCCTTTAAGGACAACTATCAAAAGCATTAAACAAAGCATATAAACTCCCTCGAAGTATGGCTAAGTCAGGCATTTGTCAAAAACTAAAGAAATTTCTTGGAATCTTATTGCATCGATCAACTTCCCATATACAACAATATAGAAAAAGTCCCATTATCAAATCAAAGTAAAATCAGACAAATATCATGAAAGTCATAATCGACTCTCATGCAACATAATAAGGTGGAAGCCACAATCGGATTTCATAATTAAACTTCTCACATCGATCAATCTACATAATTTTGGCATAGACTTGTTTATAACTGACTCTTTAGGCACCTATAGAAGAGGCATGCTAGTCTCGAAATAGGGTTCCATTTTCAACCATCTCCCCTTTACACTATATGCAAGGGATTCTTGAGCTTACTTAACCTTATGTGGATAAGACACATTTCAACCAAGTAATGACCACTCATGTGAAGCATTTGAAGGGCTTATGTTCATTACGCCAATCCCACTTTGGGTCTATTTTAAGTCCTTGTCAAAGAGGAAGCATCGTGCCATATTCTTATCCTAATGTGCTTAGTTGATATTTTTATTACGACATTTGTCTCTTGATTATATTCTTTACTTTACCATCCAATATTTTTCAATGCCTTACCTCATATGCTTTACCTTAAGTGAGATTACAATAACCATAATCATGACTATATGCATAAACATAAGCATAATAACATAACACTATGTAATATTCAGGGTGTGAGGTGTTGTACGACACATACAAAATCATTAGATTACACACATATTGCATAGGTGCCTACATACATAGCTTTACTAATTAGGCATTACATTGATTATCTGATGACCTTGGATTTGTGTCAAGACATCCTCCTTATTGATTGCTTGTTGAGTGATCCAGGCAACAATTTAGGCAATACTTCAGGTGATAATTCGGGCAACAGTTCTACCCCAATTGGTTGAAAAACTTTTGGGAGCCATAAATTTTGAACCATAGCTCCAATTGACTCCCCATTTAAACCATTGAAAAGATGAGAATGATGAAAACATGATGAGATGGCACCAATCTATACCCATTAGTTTTTTACCCTCAAAAACTCAATAGAAGTGCTCAAATTTTCAATTTTAATAATGCTATCTAAAATTAGTAATTTCTTGAATTTTGTATTGTTGTAAATCATGGAAGTTGAACCATGTCATCTCCCTCAATATTCATGACCTTACACATCCTCCTCATACCTTCAAAGTATGTATAAAAATAGATGTATCCTAAAAAGGAGTTCAAACATCTCTTCCCAGAGATAAGCATAAGTATCCTAAAATTTTGTGAGCAATAAAACATCTCTTCTCAGAGATAGCATTATATGATTGTGTTATTTTATGTTCTTGAATTATATTTCAACCAAAACCTTTGAGTTTTGGATTAATGGTATCAGAGAGGTTTGTCTTAAGAGTGTATGACTCTAAGGATGAGGTCAAACTATAAGAATCTTGGGTAGAAAATAATAGATCCAGCAGACTATCCACATGTTCATTCCAAACGACCTCAAATGGTGGATAACACCGATACATCTAATCCCTTCAATAAAATGTTGAATGAATCCCTCCAACATCATCAAGCATAGATGTTACAATAATTCATCCAAATTCTCCAACAAATCCCAATGGCAAATTCTGGCTCCTCATCTGCACTCCCTGGCTCCCTATCCATGGAACATACTCTCAGTGTTCCAACACCCTTTAAGGTTCAGGTGAATTTTGATATCCCTACATTTAAAGGCAAAATCAATGTTGATGCAGTATAAAATTGTTTGGATCAATTGTCTTCCTATTTTTTTGTAAATAAATTCACTAATGGAGAGAAAATCACTTTTGCTCTTTTGAAAGCATCATTGCCCATCAAAAATTGGTGGAAAGTATACAAGACGAGGTTCAGAATGGATGACATTGGCCTTGAGGTAGAACCTATCTGGGATGATTTTATGGAAGCTATAAAAGAAGAATACAACCTCATTGGATCATATGATGATCTGTATATACAGTGGTAACAACTTCACCAAGGTAAGGAATAGTTTGTTCAAGATTATACTGACATTTTTCATTATCTATCTATGATATTGGGCATCCAATAAAGTTAGAAACATAAGGCTCTCAAATATCATGTTGGAATACAATGGTATATATGGGGGAAATATACTTCTTCAATTTAGAAACCCTTGGTGAGGCGTACAAGTTCACGATGAAAATTGAGTAGAAGCATGGAAGAAAAAATACAAAGAGTCAGCCTTTAAAATGGAAAAGTGATAAAGAAGGTCAAACATGAGGCCAAAATTAGAAGCAAAAAAATTTCCAAGATAAGAAGCTCCAAAAGGGAAAGACTAGGAAATGGTTTGATTACCACAAAATTGGAACTCACTCAAAAGAAGAATGTTGAACCATCAAGTCCTTAATTTTTGAGTTACAATCTTTGACATCTAATGCTCTACCTCATACACACCCTGAAGTTAAAGAGGATGAAGAAGAGATTGTCGATTTTGAGACTGAAACCATTGTTGCTTCATCACAAACCCATGGGGAAAGGCTAGATGACAAGGAAAGATTGTTTCACTCTAAGTTGTGGGTGAAAAGTAAGCCTCTATATTTTATTCTTGATAATGAGAGTCAAAATAATTTAATCTCTACTAATGTTGTGAAAAGTTTGAATCTATCCATGAACCCTCACCCAAAGCCATAAATTATTGGATAGTTGAGCCCAAGGAGAGACCTCCATGTCACCCACTAGTGTCTTCTTTCATATGCAATAAAACCTTTCCAAGATGAGGTCTTGTGTGATGTGGTCAATCTAGATGTCTATGATGTACTCCTTGGTCATCCATTCATGTATGAAATAATGGAATCTATGAATCAAGAACTCGAAGGATGACCCTCACCCTTGGAACATGACACTACAGGGTACCAAAGGTACCACCTCCCACATCTGTCTCCCTGATTAGTGCCAAGAAATATAAGATATTAGTGGAAAAGACAAAGCAATTCATTCTCATGGTGGTTAAGCCACAGAGATCCAAGAAAGTTGATGTTGTAGGCCTGACTACATAATCAACACAATAACAAAAGCAGATGGGTTAAATCATGGGAGAATATGATGACTTATTCAAGTCACCCATAGGAGTTCCACTCCATTATCAGATAAAACATTATATCAATTTGGTTTTAAGATCACCTTTGCCTAACAACCTTGTGTATCACATATTAGTTTTAGAGAATGATGAGATAAAAAGAGAGATTCAAGAATTGATCTAAAAGGGTCACATCAAGACAAACTCTTTACCCTGTGGAAGCCCAATTGTCTTGGTTCCAAATAAGGATGGAACATGGAGGCTTTACATTGACTATCAAGCCTTAAAAATAATCACTGTGAAGAATCGCTACCCCTTCCCTAGGATTGATGACCTGCTAGACCAACTTCATGGTGTGAAGTTCTTCACCAAGATTGATCTCAAATCTCAATATTACCAAATTCTTATCAACCCCACCGACGTCTAGAAGACTGCATTCAAATCCAAGGAGGGGCTCTTTGAATGGTTGGTTATGCCTTTTGGCTTGACCAATGCACCTACAACATTTATGAGGATGATGGATGACATATTTTGACCATTCACCAACTCATTTGTGGTTGTCTACCTAGATGACATACTCATCCACAATAGAACATGGGAGGAACATCTACAACATGTCTATAAGGTGCTTTAAACTCTTCAAAAACACAAGTTGTATGCAAATCTTGACAAGTGCTCATTCGGGATGAAAATAAGTCAATACTTGTGGTACGTTGTGGATGAGGAAGGGGTCCATGTCGACCTAGAGAAGATTTAGGTTATTCAAGAATGGCCTACACCAAGGACATTCACAAAACTTCACAATTTCATGGGTCTTACAAAGTCTATCATAGGTTTGTTCTTAGATTCTCCCATGTTGCCTAGCCACTAAATTAAGTGACTAAAGGAGGAGCTAAAACTTCATTTTAGTGGGGTGAAATACAACAAAGAGCATTTGAGAATTTGAAAAATATACTTTGTTCATCTCTTGTTCTTGCCTTGCCAGACTTGCATCAACCTTTCAAGTTGATGACAAATGCATCTAAATATGCCATGGGAGCTATCATCATGCAACATGGCCATCATATTGCATATCACACTAAAAATTTCAATGATACAGTTAGGAAATAATTGACATATAACAAGGAGCTTTATGCCATTGTGTAAGCCTCCAAACAATGGAAATACTACATCTTGGGGAAAGAGACGATCATCCACACTGACCACAGACCATTAGAATTCATCCAGATGCAGAGTAAACTATGAAATGAGAGGCACCAAAAGTGGGCCACATATTTTTAAAAATTTCATCTGATAATCAAACATAAAAAGGGGAACTCAAATACTGCCATAAATTGTCTAAGATGTCTACCAATTGTTGCACTCATAATAGTTCTTGATTTGTGCAGACACGAAACTGCCACCTAGGTGCTCTGTATGAAATAGACCCTACCTTTGTTGATATATATCAAGCACTTCAAGAAGGTAAGAATTTCTCTAATTTCTTTCAAGATAATGTCCTCTATCATATGGGTCACATTTGTGTTCTAGCTGTCGAGCAATAAAAAATGATATGGGAAGCATATTTTAACAGGATAGCTAGGCACTTTGGTCTAGAGAAGACATTGGTAGTTATTCAAAAGTGCTTCTACTAGCCCAATATGTGGAAGGATGTGGAAAGGTACCTAAAATCTTGCACCCCATGTGTGATAGCCAAGCCAACAAATAAGAAGCAAGGATTGTACACACCATTTCCAGAACCAACCAGGCCTTGTAAATCTGTCTTAATGGATTTTCTCTCAGGTTTTCCCACTTTAAAACATGGAAAAGAATGTATTTTTGTTGTAGTTGATCATTTTTTTTTAAATGGCTATCATGATTACTTGTAAGAAAACTATGTCTAATGAGGAAACTACTCAACTATGTCTTAGTCATGTATGGCTCCATTTTGGTCTCCTTAAGTCCATTTTTTCAGATAGATATAGCATATTTCTAAGTATCTTCTAGTCCACTATGTGTAAAATAATGGATACCAAGCTAAAGAAGTCCACGGCCTTCTATCCATAGACTGATGGTCAAATAGAAGTGGTGAACCGCCTGATCATCCACATGCTTCAAATGTATCACTCCAAACATCCACACACATAGAATGAGGGGCTTCTTTTCATACAATATATATACAATTGGGCCCTACACAGTTCCACCAAACATAGTCCATTCCAAGTATGCTTCGGGTTCCAACCCATGGCACCAATTGATGTGGCCATTCCATTCTCTACCATGGAATACACACCATATGAGAGATCTAAGGAATCAAAAGCAACAAATTTTATTGAACAAATCCAACACATTTAGTAGCAAGTTCATGACATCTTAGAAAAGATGAATTATAAGTATAAACAATGCCATGACAAACATAGTGTTGCACACTATTTTATTGTAGGTGACAAGGTTTGGTTGTGGATTCAAATAAACAACTCATAGGCCCACATAGAAAATTTTTGCCTGTATGATATGGTCCCTACACCATCATCAGACAAGTTTGAGAAAATAATTTTGAGTTGAATCTGCTAGCCTACCTTGGTCTACATCCAATATTCAATGTAGAGTTTCCCAAACCATATCATCCACCTTTGGTAGACACCTTAATTGTAGCATAACAACTAGACATTGATGAGTTTGATCTACAAAGTTTTTCTTCAGTAGAGGAAGATCATATTGTGGACACCTAGATGAAGACAACAAGAGGGTGCTCTATTCCACTTTACCAGGTGGTCAAAAGGGGCAAGCTTAGCCACCAAGGTGAGTGGCTCATAGAGAATCAAATCAAGACACAACTGCCACACTTGATGATGAGTGTTGATGCAATGGGGATCATTGCTTCTCAAGGAGGGAGGAATGATCTGGGCAACACTTTAGGTGATAATTTGGGTGACACTTCAGGGAATAATTTGAGCGACGGTTCTACCCCAATTGGTGGTAGAACTTTCAAGATTTGAACCACAGCTCTGATTGACTCCCCGTTTGACCTGTTGGAAATCTGAGAATGAGGAAAATGTGATGAGATGGTAGGGAACTATGCTTGGTGGTTTTTTACCCCCAAAAACCCAATAGAAGTGCCTAAATTTTCAATTTTAATAGTACTATCTAAAAATAGTAATTTCTTGAATTTTGTATTGTTGTAAATCATGGAAGTCGAACCACTTCATCTTCCTTGAGGTTGGTGACCTTCCACATCCTCCTTTTACCTTCAAAGTATGTATAAAAATAGATGTATCTCAAAAATGAGATCAGACATCTCTTCCCAGAGATAAGTATAAGTTTTTTTATAATTTTGTGAGAAATAAAACATCTCTTCTCAGAGATAGCATTATATGATTGTGTTATTTTGTATTCTTGAATTATCTTTAAACTAAAACCTCTGAGTTTTGGATCATTGGTATCAGAGTGATTTTTCTTAAGAGTGTATGATCCTAAGGATGAATTCAAACTACAAGAATCTTGGATGGAAAATAACTTATCCAATAGATTATTCCCCTGTTCATTTCAAATGATCTCAAATGGTGGATGACACCAAGACATTCGATCCCTTCAAGAAAATGATGAATAAATCCCTCCAATAGCATCAAACACAAATGCTATAATAATTCACCCAAATTATCTAGTAAATCTTGATGGTAAATTATGGATCCTCATCTGCACTCTCTGGCTCCCTATCCATGAAACATCTTTTCAGCGCTCCAACACCCTTCAAGGTTCAGGTGAATTTTGATATACCTACATTTGAAGACAAAATCAATGCTAATACAGTAGAAAATTGGTTGGATCAATTGTCTTCTTATTTTTTTGTAAATAAATTCACCAATGGAGAAAAGATCACTTTTGCTCTTTTGAAAGCATCATTGCCTATCAAAAATTGGTGGGAAGTGTACAAGAAGAGGTTCAGTACGAATGGCATTGGCCTTGAGGTGTAACCTACCTAGGATGATTTCATGGAAGCTGTAAAGGAAGAATACTACCCCATTGGAGCATATGATGATTTATATATACAGTGGCAACAACTTCACCAAGGTATGGAACAGTCTATTCAAGATTACACTAACATTTTTTATTCTCTATCTACGAGATTGGGCATCTATGAAAGTAGGAAACACAAGGTTCTCAAATATCATGGTGGACTACAATGGTATATATGGTAGAAATGGAACTCTTTAATTTGGAAACCTTCGGTGAGGCATACAAGTTTATGGTGAAGATTGAACAGAAACATGGAAGAAAGAATACAAAAATTCAATATTCAAAATGGAAAAGTGACAAAGAAGGTTAAACAAGAGGCTAAAATTGGTATCAAAAAGAGTTCAAAGATAAGAAGCCCCAGAAGGGGAAGAGTGAGAAATGGTGTGATTACCACAAAACTAGAACTCACTCCAAAGAAGAATGTCAAACCATCAAGTCCTTAGTTTTTGAGTCACAATCCTCGATATCTACTGCTATGCCTCATACACACCCTATAGTTAAAGAGGATGAAAAAGAGATTATAGATGTTGAGTCTGATACCATCGTTGATTCATCATAGACCCACAGGGAAAGGCCAGATGACAAATAAAGGTTGTTTCACTCTAATTTGTGGGCGAAAGGTAAGCCTCTATATTTTATTCTTGATAGTGAGATTCAAAAGAATTTAATCTCTGCTAATGTTATGAAAAGTTTTAATATGTCCATGAAGCCTCACCCAAATCCATATAGTATTGGATGGTTGATCCCAAGGAGAGACCTCCATGTCACCCACCAGTGTCTTCTTTCATATGCAATAAAACCTTTGCAAAATGAGGTCTTTTATGATGTGGTCAATCTAGATGTCTATGATATACTCCTTAGTTATCCATTCATGTATGAATGACATGGCATCTATGAATCAAGACACTAAAGGATCACTGTCACTCTTGAAACATAGCGCTATAGGGTACTAGAGCTACCACCTCTCACATCTATATCCCTTATTAGTGCCAATCAATATAAGAGATTGGTGGAGAAGACAAAGCAATTCATTCTCATGGTGGTCAAGCTGTAGAGATCCAAAAAGGCTAATGTTCCAGCCTTGACTACACAATAAACACAACAACAAAATATGGGTCAAATCATGGAAGAATATGATGACTTATTCAAGTCACCCATGAGAGTTCTACTTCACAATTAGGTAAAACATTCTATAAATTTGGTTCTAGGATCACCTTTGCCTAACAGCCCTATGTATCACTAATCAGTTCTAGAGAATGATGAGATAAAAATATAGATTCAAGAATTGATCCAAAAAGGTCACATCAAGCCAAGCTCTTCGCCCTGTGGAAGCCCAATTATCTTGGTGCCAAAGAAGGATGGAATATGGAGGTTTTGGATTGACTATAGAGCCCTAAACAAAATCACTATGAAGAATCACTACCCCCTCCCTAGGATTGATGACCTATTGGACCAACTCTGTGGTGAGAAGTTATTCACCAAGATTGATCTCAAATCTGGCTATCACCAAATTCCTATCGATCCCACCAGCGTCTGGAAGACTACATTCAAATCTAAGGAGGGGCTCTTCAAATGGTTGGTTATGCCTTTTGGCTTGACTAACACACCTGCAACCTTCATGAGGATGATGGATGACATCATGTTACCCTTCGTCAACTCATTCATGGTTGTCTACTTGGATGACATACTCATCTATAGTAGAACATGGGAGGAACATCTGCAACATGTTTGTAAGGTGCTTTAAACTTTTCAAAAGCACAAGTTATATGCAAATATTTACAAGTTCACATTCAAGATGAAAATAATTTAGTACCTGGGGTAAATTATGGATGAGGAAGGGGTCCATGTTGACCTAGAGAAGATTCAGGTTATTCAAGAGTGGCCTACACCAAGGACTCTCATAAAACTTTGCAATTTCTTAAGTCTTGCAAATTTTTATTGTAGATTTTGTTCTTGGATTCTCACATGTTGTTTGGCCATAAAATCAAGTGACTAAAGGAGGAGCTAAAGCTATATTTTAGTGGGGCAAAATACAATAAAGAGCATGTGAGAATTTAAAAAATATACTATATTTAGCTCTTGTTCTTGCCTTGCCAGACTTGCATCAACATTTTGAGTTGATGATAAATGCATCTGAATATGCCATGGGAGTTGTCATCATGCAACATGGCCATCCTATTGCATATCATAGTGAAAATTTCAATGATATAGTTAATAAATACCTGACATACGATAAGGACATCTATGCCATTGTGCAAGCTTATGAATAATGAAAACACTACATCTTGGGGAAAGAGATGGTCATCCACATCGACCATAGACCATTGGAATTCATTTAAATGTAGAGAAAACTATGAAATGAGAGGCACTAGAAGTGGGCCACATATCTACAGCAATTCCATCTGATAATCAAACACAAAAATGGGAGCTCAAATACTATCATAGATTGTCTGAGCCATCCACCAATTATTGCACTCATAATAGTTCTTCATCTATGTGGACACGAGACTGCCACCTAGGGTGCTCTATATGAAATAGACCCTACCTTTGCAGATACATATCAGGAACTTTGAGAATGTAAACATGTATCTAATTTATAGTTGAAATATAATGTCCTCTATCACATGGGGCATGTATATGTTCTAGCTATAGAGCAACAAAAAATGATATGGGAATCACATTTCAGTAGGACAACTGAGCACTTTGGTGTAGAGAAGACATTGTCAGTTCTTCAAAAGCACTTCCACTGGTCCCATACGTGGAAGGATGTGGAAAGGTACCTCATATATTTCACCCCATCTGCGATAGTAAAGCTAACAAATAAGAAGTAAGGATTGTACACACCATTGCCAGAACTAACCAGGCCTTGGGAATCTATCTCAATGGATTTCTTCTTAGGATTACCCACTTAAAAACATGACAAGGATTATCTTTTTTTTGTAGTTGATCATTTTTCAAAAATGGCTATCATGATTACTTGTAAGAAAACTATGTTTTCTGAAGAAACTGCTCAACTGTATTTTAGTCATGTATGGCTCCATTTTGGTCTCCCCAAGTCCATTATTTTAGATAGAGATAGCAGGTTCCTAAGTATCTTCTAGTCCACTCTATGGAAAATGATGGATACTAAGCTGAAAATGTCCATGGCCTTCCATCCACAGACTGATGGTCAGACAGAAGTGGTGAGCTACCTGATTGTCCACATGCTTCAGATGTATCAATCCAAAAATCCACACACATGGGATGAGGGGCTTCTTTTCATACAACATAAATAAAATTTGGCCCTACACATCTCCACCAAGCACAATCCACTCTAGGTATGCTTCAGGTTCCAACCCATGGCACCAATTGATGTGGGCATTCCATTTTGCACCATGTAATACACACCTCATGGAAGATTTGAGGCAGCAAAAGCAACAAAGTTCATCAAACAAATCCAACAAATCTAGTAGTAGGTTCATGACATATTGAAAAAAATTAATTAGAAGTATAAGTAACGCCATGACAAACATAGGGTTGCACACCATTTTTCTATAGGTGACAAGGTTTGGTTGTAGATTCAAAAGGAATGACTCACAGGCCCACATAGAAAAATTTGGCCTTTGTAATATGGTCCCTAGACCATCATCAGACAAGTTGGAGAAAATGATTTTGAGTTGAATCTGCTAGCCTATCTTGGTCTACATCTAATATTCAATGTGGATCTCCTCAAACCATATCATCCACCTCTGTTGGAAACTTCAATTGTAGCAAAAAGACTGGTCATTGATGAGCTTGATCTATAGAATTTTACTCCAGTAGAGGAAGATCAAATTGTGGATACCTGGATGAAGACAACAAGAGGGCGCTCTATTCCACTTTACTAGGAGTTCAAAAGGGGAAATATTAGCCACCAAAGTAAGTGGCTCAGACGATAATTTAGGTGACACTTTAGGCGACGATTTGGCAATGGTTCTACCCCAATTGGTGGCAGAACTTCTAGGAGCCATAAATTTTGAACCATAGCTCTGATTGACTCCCCATTTGAACTATTGGAAAGATGAGAATGAGAAAATGCAATGAGATGGCATAGAGCTATGATTAGTGGTTTTTGACCCCCAAAAACCCAATAAAAGTTCCTAAAATTTCAATTCTAATAGTGCTATCTAAAAATAGTAAGTTTTAAAAAATAGTAATTTCTTGAATAATGTATTATTATAAATCATGGAAGTTGAACCACTTTATCTCCCTCGAGATTGGTGACCTTCCACATCCTCCTCCAACCTTCAAAATATGTATAAAAATAGATGTAGCCCAAAAAAAAATCAGACATCTCTTACCAGAGATAAGCATAAGTTTTCTACACTTTTATGAGCAATATAACATCTCTTCTCAGAGATAGCATTATATGATTGTGTTCTTCAATTATATTTCAACCAAAACCTCTAAGTTTTATATCATTGAGATAGCCTTAACAACATTACACATATTGACAACCACTGAGGTACATATTTTATTCATCTCTTCCATGTTCCTCTCTACATGATGGGAATCATATTTTGCTCTAGGTATTTTGATTTGCTCAGTCGTCATAGCCATTTCCTCCCTCTACTCTAGTTATTTTGCTTGCATGTGTAATGTTTGTCATTGCCTCAATGCACATCTCCTCAGACAGTGAGGATTCCCTCCATAGACTAGTGGAGGGTGGTGTTCTCGGGCCCTACATCTTGCATAGTGAAATTCTTGCCTTCTTCATTCCTGAGGAGGTAAGAGTCCAGGCTTGAGCTTAATTCATGGGTGTATTTCCTCTTTTTGTTGGTTCAATAATTCTTCCAACACTGCCATTACATGTTGAAGTATCTGGTAGATACACACATTCATCATGTAGATTATTTTGAGTTGTGGGAGTTGTTGATTATCTTTGCCATTGTTCCCATTATTTGCCATCTTCAACCTTTTATAGTTCCCCGCACTATCATCAACCTGCAAAACCAAATGACTTCATGGTAGGCATTCATTCTTAACACGATTCTTTAAATAGAATACTTGACTATTATTTCTCACTGACATGATTATCCATTCCACCAATGGGGAGGATCATATGATGTCATTGATTCCTTTGAATAGTCTTCCCACTTGAAACAGTCACATCTACTTACCTTTGCATGTGGACATGTAGCCCTCGATCCAACCGGTCATCTTGATAAAGTCATTATGTGCCATCATGATGTCTTTTTGCCACCCTTATCATTTGATCTACATTTAATGTCTCTGTTTGCTTTGTCATCTTGCGATCCTTGTGGGCTTGGTGGTTTTTTGTGTCATTGTCACCTTTGCCCCAATTGACATAAATTGGCTTCTAGCCATGGGCTACTACAACTGTCATGCCTTCAAAACTACCATTGTTGCTTGTGGTGGTAGATTCCAAATACTTGCCACTATAATAATTCCCCCATCTTATCCAGTTGTATAACCAATATCTTGGACCATGTAGTTCCCTACTGACAAGTCCTAATCTAAGTGGAACCCAAATTCATTGGTTTTGAGATACTGGGACAAAGGATGAAGACATGGACACCTTATGCCCAAACTGGTTATGTAGCTCTTGAGTAAGGCACAGTCTGTCCTCTATCTCTCACGACATTGTTTATTTTCTACCTCATATAATCTACTTAGCCATCAAAGAAATTCTTTGCAAGTCATTCCTTTGCTACTTCCCATAAAACTTAGCTCATAATGATGATGACCTTTTACCATCGAGACTATACAGATCCTGATAGATGCCCATATTTTAAAACTTAGCTCATAGTGATAGATGTCATCACTATGCTTATACCCTAACACAATTTTAGAAGGTGTAGCTTCCTCACAAAGGCACTTATTCTTTGGCTTATCTTAGTTGATGGGCATTTTGTAATATTTAATATTGTGTTAAACCCTTATTTATCCCACCCTACCAACCCATGCTTTATCTTCCTAATGAGTGTGGAATCATTATGGTGAATATTCATTATTCACTAGTCACTTCCCTCACCATTATGCAAGCACCTTTTCCATACACTCTCACCATTTTGTGAAAAATATACACTAAACACCCACTCTGACCACCTCATCACCTTTCCATTGGTCCCTTTCAGCCCCAACTTGTGCATGTTTTAAAATAACTTTTACCTAGTCTTTTGATCAAAGTGATAACATTTCCATGTTGACCATTTTTAAATTTGTGCCACCTCGCACTTACTTGACCCACTTATGTTTTCCATGGGAGCACTTTCAAATTTGAATACCCACAAAAAAATTGACCCTGTCTAAGAGACTAATAGGTGTATCCAGCTGTAATTATGGTCACGTGATACACTGATCACTTGTCCCTTAGCACTGACCTTTATTTTTATCAATCATGGGAACCTTGTATTTGCACGATCTTGGCTATCACACTTTTTATTTCACTTTGTGCCCCTGTTTACACTTTAGTGCCCAACCTTTCTTCTACCCGTGTCACCTTCTCCACTCTTTGGAGCTTCCCTCTCTCTATCAACTTTTAAGCCATGTGGTACATCAAATTGGGGCAACCCATCTAAACACCACTGGTTGAACTACATTGTCTGAATGTCCATAGACTATGTAGGTGCTACTTAAATTCTAAGGGTAGCTCAACCATTAACAACTAATTACCATCCCATTTTTCTTCTCACTAATTTCCATAGCTAACAGTGCCCTCTTGCTTAGGGCATCCTACATCAAGGAAGCTTTGAATTTTTCTTAGCATCCTTATATTTTCACATCATTTAATACTTCTTTGTTTATCCCCCATTTTTGGGAGAACTACATTTGCCTGAGATCTTTTTGAACTATGTAGATAGCGTTCAGTTACTGAGGTCAGCTCGATCACATCCCTTATTTTCCCTTCTCGCCTAAAATATGTTTCTCCACTTCTCTACCTATCTCTTCACCATGTCCCTTCCTCTAGCTTGTATATCTCTTTTAACCACTTTTCCAGCTTGTCAAAAACAAGGATTGACATCCTTCCTCATCCACCTCTCTTATCTCCTATAAATCCACCATTTACTCTACTTCATTGGACTCCCCATCACCTTTCTTTTCATTTCTTACGCTTGCTTCATTGTTCACTCCCCTAGCCACTTTTTCTATTTTTTTCTCTTTCCTCTTCTTACCAACCTTGCCCTTTATCTCCTTTGTCTTCTTTCACTATCCTCATCATTTCTCCTTGCCCTTGTTAATTTATTATACCCTCTTCATCACTCTCTTTTCTTCACCAATTCCACATCATCTTGTTCCCTTCTACACCGATGGATATTTTTAAATATTTTTCTTCTTTGATACCACCTTCTTACTTCTCTTCCACTGCTTCTAAACCATCTTCATTCCAGTTCTTGGTTTTTGTCTTCATCTTTCCCATCTTTTCCATCTTGCATGTTTTTTGTTTCTTCTATTTTTTTCTACATCCCACCTTTTTTTCTTACGTGTGCCACCATTTTTTTTATTTTCCATTCTTCCCACCTTTCCCATTTTCCATTCTTCTTGTTTGATTTATTTTCATCCTTTTTATCTTCTTTTTTTCCTCCACAACTAGCTTCTAATTAGGTATTTATCCTTTGAGAAGCCTTCCATAATTGCCCTTTTCTTCTTATTTATTTTAGCATTTTGCACTTTGAATTCCCCTTTTCCTCTTTCCATATCTATATACACTTATCTTCTGCATTTGTGGGAGTGTCCATGTTTTATATCCTTTCCAACCCTTTTACTTCATCCTTTTTTATTATTATCATCCCTGATCTTCATCTCTTATTTTCATCTCATTCACTTTCATTGTGTTTCTCTATTACTTTGCTTTTTCCCTTTCCTCTCATCCATTTTCCATTCTCTCTCCTCTATTTCTTCACCACCTCACCAATTTTCAACTTGTCAATCTCTTCTAATCCCCTATTCAGCTTGTCAATATCTTCTAACAAGTTGATTGCCACCTACCTTATCTCTTCAGCTTCTTATCCACCCATCATTTGTTTCCCCTCATTTTTCTTAACCCCTTTCTCATTTTCCATCCCATTCTTATCTTCAATGCCACCATTTGGTTTGCTTCATTGTTCTTCTCCTTGCCTATAATAACTTCTCCTATCCATGCTTACTTGGTCCTTATACCACCTCCTTCTTCACTCTCCTGTCATCCTTTTTGTGTCCTCATTCCGCTCTATTTTCCTCCTATTTCCTTTTCTTCTATGTGTTTCCTTATTTTTCATTTTCATCACCAAATTGTTTTCTCCTTGGTCTTTTTTAGACCTATTTTCAATTCTTTCTTAACCTGCCATATTTTTAATTCTCCCCTTCTCCTTAATGTTTGCTCACCTTCTCTCATATTCCTTCTCAATTCCCCAATCTGTCATTTTTTTATTACATTCCTCCCACCCCCATCTTCTACCATTTATTTTTCTCATCCTCCTTGACAACATTCTTTGTGCTTCATGATCATTTTCTCCCTCCTTATCCATGTCTGGATTCTTCCATCCTTATTCCACTTCATCTTTATCTATGACCTCACTATCTTATCACTCCTACTTCATCTTTCTCCTGGTCCACCTTCACATCATCCCTTGTTGGATCTCCCTCATATTTTCACATCTAAACTCTAACTCCTCAATCATTAAAGTGCAGCCCCCAATTTGTATTGCTCCTACGTACATATCCATGTTTGCTTCCTCATGTCCTCCACTCTCTTACTTTAATGCATGAAATCTTGTTTGATTCACTGCTTATAGTGAATCCATTTCTTCCTTCAATTTATTGGTATGTTGTGCATGGGTCCTTTTTTATCTTGTCCCCCTCTAACTACTCCCTTCACACTATCTATCACCCATTTTGAGCTTACTTAACACAATATGATCAAAACACCTTTTTTATCAATCAATGCATGATAATGTGTTGCATTCACAAGGCTTATGTTCTTTAAGCTGATCTAACCTCAAGTTTTTTTTTGTCCTTACCAAATGAAGATACATCATGTCTTTCTTCTTATCCTCTCATCATTGTTTCATGTAGACATATGTCTCTTGACTCTTACTTTTTTTCCAACATCTAAGTTTGTTATCTAACTTACTTTCTGTGCTTCCAATCAGGAACCATAACCATAATCACATCCATGTACCTTCAACCAAACCTAACCACATGGTATTTCCAATTGGGGCAGCCCATTTGAACACCACTTTCCCTAATACTTAAGAACTACATTTGGCCTAAAGTTTTTTTTGGATATTACATCCATGGAACTATGTAGGTAGTGTCCACTTGCCTTGTGCATATAGAGTCAGCTCAGCCACCCCCTACCTGCACCTTTGAAAACCACCCAACCAACCAACCATTTAACCACATCCCCTTTGACATTGGTCATTTTTTTTTTACCCCAAACTATTCACATACTTTGCACTGATCATGCCTTGGCCTTTTGACCACACCAACCATCTTTTCCATGTTGATAATTTAAATTTGCACCACCTAATGCACAATTAGAACATTTATTTTTTACCTGGGAGCACTTGTTAACTCAGATACCCATGAAAACACCAACCTTGTCTACGAGACTAACAGGTGTACCCAACCGTAGTTGCAATCATATGGTACATTGATCATTTACCCCTTAGAATTGATATTTATTTTTACCAACATTGGAAAATTTTGTTTGTGTGTGATTTTGGCTATCTCACTTAGTCGCATTTTGTGCACATGTTTTTGTTTCAAATGCCTAACCCTTTTTTTCACCACCTAGTGATTCACCACCAACCACTTATCAAACCTACACCTGATTCTGATTTGCCTCATCAACTTTCGATTTGAGGGGGAACACCTCCTCCCATACTCGAGGCAATTAGACCTCTGATCAACAATCCATTTTTATTTTTTAGCTTGTTAATTTGAAAGCCACATAATAAAAAGGGGAAAAATATAGACACTTGAAAATTACATACAAGTAGTTCTAAATGTTTGAATGCCTTAGGCCCACCCTAGAGACCACCCAAACCTTCTTGACCCTTAACCCAACCCTCTTAACGCAACCAAGTCACTATTCAATTATGACCATTTACATAGTACTATTTTAAGTCACTATTCAAAATTATTATTCACTATCATTATTTATGATGGCATGGCATGCCACTATTCATGGTGACATGGAAGGTGACATGACCTGCCAGTGATATGGCAAGTTACATGGCTTGAAAGTGAGGTGGCTTGGAGTGGAACATCATACCCCACTTGGGACCCTTTCCAAAAGTGCTTAATGACATCATTAAGCATTACAAGGGCCCCCCCTCAAAAGTGTGGCAAATTTCTCCATAAGGGGCCAACATTCAATATCATTTTTTGGCTTCATGCATCAGAGTGGTGTCCAAAGTGGAGTTCCCACTTGTTGGGTGCTTTGGAAAAAGATATAAGTGGGTGGTGGAAGGTATTTTAGACCCATATGGATACATGGGCATGATATCCACTTATTTTGGACACACATACAAAGTGGGAGACACACTTATGAAGTGAGAATCCCACCATCTTTGTCCTTCATGAACACTTACCCACCCATAGGGAAAAGATAGAAGAGGATGGTGGAAAGTATTTTAGACTCATTTGGGTCCATGGGCATTATCTCCAACCATTTTGGACACATTATCAAAGTGGGAGGCACTTTATCAAAGTGGAAGACATACTTTGTGAAGTGGGAATCCCACTACCCTTATACCCTTAACCCACTTATCCAACCACTTAGAAAATGGTGCCATATTTCTACTATTTGATCCTTTGTCATGTTTCTTGGCATTAAATACTATAAATATGACCCCCCTTTCACCCATGGGAGGGAGTCTTTGGTTGGAGCATTTCATCTTATAGGTTTTGGAGGTCATTCATTTTGGAGGAAATGGTCTTAAAGCAACAAAACTCTACAAAAATTGCAAGCCATCACAAAGCATCAACAACAACATCAACATCTTCAAGAATCTTATGAGGTAAATTGTTAAATTTTGTAATTTCAATTTTCATCTCTTTGGCCTTCTCTTTTCCTGAAATCTAAACCTACCCCTTGGCCTTATTCTTTGCTTGACCTCCATACCTTTATCATCTTAACCTCTTCTCCTCTTTACCATTTACCTTTTTACCCCTTTGCTTTGTTATCCTTTTGATCATTTACCCTGTGCCATCTTTACCCTCTTCACCATTTTAACCACCAACCATAATCTTGTCTTTTTCACCTCTTGACCATTTACCCTTTGGCCTTCTTGACCATCATTTACCCCTTTACCATTTACTACCTTGTCCATTTACCAACCCAAAGCAAACCACCTTTTCTTGACCGTTGTCACAAAATAAATCAAACCAAAACCATAACCTTTAACTTGACCAATTTTTAGCATTAGTATTAATCAAACTATTGCTTTATTTTAGTCATATTTTTAGTAAATTATGTATTTAACTTTAGCTATTTTATTTTTATTTAATGCAAGTTATTTTTTATTTATATCAAATTTAATTGTTTAAAGCAAGTGGATTGACCTCCTCCTAGGAAGCTTTTGCTTTTAGGATGTACCTCATGTTAGGCAATCCACCCAACTACATGTCTAAAAAACAAGTTTTCTTTAATAGTTTTATTATTTACAAGTCATCTTCCCAAGCCAAAGAGTAGTTCTCCACAACCGTCTAGATTCACACATGCACTTTTAATCAATAATTTCTACCATACCCGTTAACTAGTTTCTTTCTCTTCACACTAAGAAAAGCAAAAATTTGATAGAAATAAACTCTTCAAAGAAACCTATTGTATCTTTATATAAAATATCATCTTCATCTTCATAATATTCATCAAAAATATTATTCAATTCATTACCTATTGTTTGTTGGCCTTCTTGATCCAACTTTGTTGCCTTGATATGGCATGTTGTGTCTCATTTATCACCTATTTTTTGATTTTCATTTCTCCACTCTTCTTCATCCAATAGTTTACCATATTTAGGGTAGTAAAACACCTCATCTTCAATTTACCTTCACTCTTCCATTCATCAACTTCTTCTTTTCTATGGACTATTGTCCAATAAATTTATTCATCCCAATCATGCTCTTCACTTTCCACATCTTGACCTACATTCAACCATGACAAATCAATGTTAGACTAAAAATTTTGAGGCCCAATTGCCACTCTTTGTTCCATCAACTTCAATTGTTTCACCATCTCCTTCCATTATTTTTGCACACATTCCATTGCTTGTTGATTCTCTCGCTCTTGCATCCTTTCTTTAAAGTTGCACTTAACCTTTTTTCTGATTTTGATTTCATATTTTACATTATACACATTTCACATCTACACTAACTCTCTTTCCATCCTTCTTGATGCATCTTTCATTTCCTTTATCTCTATCTCCGTCATTCTCTCATTGTGACACTATGATTTAACCCTCTTTCTCACTTTCCTTTCTACCTCTTCTTTCATTTTCACCTTGAGTACCTCACTTGGGTACATACTTCTCTTTTTGTTGGACTCACATGGACCACTACTTTTATTTCACACTTGGAACCCCTCTCACTCTCTATTTCAGACCTCACTAGGGCCTTTCCACCTTTTGTCCTTTATACTAGGATTGTCTCCTCTTTCTCAAGCTCTATTTATGAGCTTATCTCTTTTTTGAGCTTATTAATATCTCTCTTATTTCAAGGTTTTTCACCACACTATTAACTTTTTTTATTTTCTCACCTATCACATACCATCATCAATGCATCCAAATCAAATAATCAACCTCAAAATAGATCATACCTTTCTTTATCTTTTGTCTTAATTATGTCTTTCAACAAGACTCCTTGCAAACTGCTTCCTTGCTTAACTAAAAATTATTTAACCATATGCAACATGCTCTAATTACCAATTTCATACCTATATATATCTTCCTAGAGCATCTGTATGGCTATGATACCAAATTATGTAGACCTTTTATCAACTTCAATTGCTACTTATACTTGCTTGCAAACTTGTCATTCCTTCTTGACCCACATTGGGCCTATCTTGTACAAATGGACCAAAACTCAAATTCTTGCTTATCAAAAGTTCCAAAACACATAAAAAATTCAAACACTTTATTTCAAACCATATCAATCCACTTCTATTATTTATCACCATGCATGTCATTCAATATTCCACTTCTTGTCTTTTAGGCTGACTAGCCCTATTTTTGGGTAAGTCCCATTTTTGGGAACATTTGACAAACCTTCTCAAGAAAATGATTGAAATTTCAAGGACCCTTTTGGGCTATTCAAATCATACATCTCCCTCTTGACTCAACTCCCTGAGATTCACCTACTTCCTTCATAACACCCCTTATCAATTAGCCCTCTTTAGCTAGAAAGCTTCAAGGTTTGACTAATCTGTAGACTCTTTGACCAAACCAAGATAATATTTGACCACCCATTTGGCCCATATTTATTTTCACTCAATTTTTTACCTCAACTCTTCACCTAAGTTCAAATTCCTTCTTTAGGCGTACCCAATTAGGCCTCTTCTATCCCAAATGCAACTCAGACCTTCAAAATTCATACCACACAGGTCATACCCACTTGAAACCTCTTAAATATTCTTGATAATTTCAAATAGAGTAATATTACAAAATTTTACCTTTATCTGATGGTGGAAACTCTTAGATTCCTTAAAACCCTAATCCTAGGGATTCTTGCCCCGTATGTAGGCTGAGAGCCTATTAAATGTCATAACTTGAGTTTCCCAACAAATCAAAGGACCCAATCACCTTCACTAGGTTATTTTTATCCCTATGCAACTTGTCCAATAGGTGTGACACCACACTTCTCTTTATTCTCTCTCCAACTCACCAAAACATAGGTTTCTAAGTCCTATTTAGGACTGTGACAATAGGGTTTATGCAATAATGGATCTCAATGACACTTTTTAAAGGTTTTAAAACATCCATACACCTTTATTACACCTATATTCATCCATACCAACTATTGGAATCATAGCATACATCTCTTGTTCAAGAAAAGTCCTTCCTCTCCACTTGACCATGCACATTCAAGCAACTTACAGGCCTGTGATAGCAACCAGGGTATGTATTCATGTGTTAAGAGTCTCACGATGGTTTTTATGGGTCTCAATACCTCATTTAATAATTATTACTCCTATTCAAATCACACCTTCAATTATTCCCCTAACAAAGATAAGGAAAACAAATCTTATCTCTTCTTGCAACATGATATTTCATTCAAACAGGGTACAGACAGAGTTTATAACACTTGAGATTTCAATTGGTTATTGAATCTATCACTTCAATCTGGGTCATACCAAAGAACTATCTAGAATCCATGACCATTCTCATGAATTTATCAATACATTGTAATTCTTAATGCCCATTAGCAATTCTTGATTGGCAATTTTGCCTCCTCCACTCTGCATTGTATAGGTTTTTCCATTGTTGAGATGTTTTCCATTAGTTTTTTTCATTATAAGATACCACTAAAGACAATGTCAAAGGTTATATAAACCAATTACACTCTCAAGGTTAATGATCAAACCTTACTCTTGTCTCAACTACCTCCAAGTATAAGTGAACTCTTCTCATAAGACTTCCAACCTACCTTCAAACCCCTATTCTGCAACATTTGCAAAGATATCCACATCTATAATCACAAAGATTGTTCAAATCATATCAAGACCAAGAATAAAACAATATAATAAGTTTAAATGGATCCACAACAAAAACAACAACTTTTCTTTTGTTCATCTTATCAAACTTGATTACAAATTACAGTCCATAAGAGGACTTGTCAATCTTCTTTGAGAGGTGTATCAACCTTCTTCATGGCTCCCTATTTTTGCATTCCTGGCGCATCCTCACCTCCTCTCTCACCTACTAAGAGCCACACACTCTCTATATCCTTTATATATACAAACTAGACTCTAAAACAAGATCTACAACCCTTTCTCGATTCAATAAACTTCCCACTATTCCTAGACCTACGTAGGGTGGTGGACACTCTAGCTGCCACCTCACACCTTAAACTGGCATATTGAATCATAACCAGCTTAGGACCTTTCATGAGACCTTAAATTTCTATTAAAATATTATTTCATCAATTACATATCATTACCACACACTTTGACCACTTAAACATCTTGCAAATTTAAAAATCCCTTTTGGTGGGAAAACTTATAATATACTCAAATTCAAATTTCACTCACAAACATGACTCCAAGACACATCCTAAACCAATCCTTGAGCATTCCTAAGATTCTGCTGCATCATAATCCCAAGGGGAGAAAAAATTAAGTCTTCTTCATTCAAATTCTCAAATAAGTGTGTGCTCTTGACTGCCACACTTGTACCTTGACTTCTTTGTCCTCCTTTCCATCCACTTCATGATTTGATCTGTCTGTCTCTGATTGTCATTCCTATGTTTGTATCTTTGTTTGCTCTTTCTTCCTTGTCTTCTTTCAAAATCCTCTTCCATCTTCATGGCATTCAAGATGAATTGTCATTCTCTGTCTATTGTTTCTTCTAATAGTGTTGTTTTTGCCTCTTCATCAGCATTCCTATCCCATATTATACTCTTTTCTTTCTATGGTGACCATTTCAAGGTCTCATTCTTGCCCACATTCTTGTTGGCAGCCTCTATTTTTTTGTCATACATTACAACTCTTTTTTTGACTGTCAAATCAGTGAACTCATCACCTTGCCTCTCCTCTTCATGGACTAGCAAATCAGTCACTTTCTCCTTCACTTGTTCATTTATTTTCTCAAGCACTTCATGTGATTCTTGCTTCTTCACTAATCCAATGAACTCTTCAAACAAACCTATTGTATCTTTATACAAAATATCATCTTCATCTTCATAATATTCATCAAAAATTGCATTCAATTCATTACCTACTATCTGTTGGCTTTCTTGATCCAACTTTGTTGCCTTGATGTGGCATGTTGTGTCTCCTTCATCATCTAGTATTTGATTTTCATTTATCCACTCTTCTTCATCAAGTATTTTACCATATTCATGGTATTAAAACACCTCAACTTTAGATGTACCTTCACTCTTCCATTAATCAGCTTCTTCTTTCCTATGGACTGTTGTCCAATCAATTTATTCATCCCAATCATGCTCTTCACCTTTCACATCTTAACCTACATTAAACCATGATAAATTAATGTTAGACTAAAAATTTTGAGGCCCAATTGCCTCTCTTTGTTCCATCAACTTCAATTATTTGACCATCTCCTTCCATTGTTTTTGCCCACATTCCATCGCTTGTTGATTCTCTCACTCTTGCATGATTTCTCTAAACTTGCACTTAACTTTTTATTTTATTTTGATTCCACATTTTAGATTATACACATTCCACATCTGAACTAACTCTCTTTCCATCCTTGGAGATTCATCCTTCATTTCCTTTATCTCTATCTCCATCATTTTCTCATTGTGACATTCTGATTTAACCTTGTTTCTCACTTTCCTTTCTACCTCTCCTTTTATTTTCATCTTGAGTACCTCACTTGGGTACATACTTCTCTTTTTTTTGGCCTCACTTGGACCACTAATTTTGTTTCACACTTGGAACCCCTCTCACACTCTATTTTAGACCTCACTAGGGCCTTTCCACCTCTTGTCCTTTATACTAGGATTGTCCCCTCTTTCTCAAGCTCTATTTATGAGCTTATCTCGTCTTTGAGCTTATTAATAGCTCTCTTGTTTTAGGGTTTTCCACCACACTATTCCCATCTATCACATACCATCATCAATGCATCCAAATCAAATAATTAACTTCAAAATATATCATACCTTTCTTTATCTGTAGTCTTAGTTCTATCTTTTAACAAGACTCCTTGCAAACTACTTTTTTGCTTAACTAAAAATTCTTTAACCACATGCAACATGCACTAATTAATAAGTTCATACCTATATATATATATCTTCCCAAAGCATCTATATGGATCTGATACCAAATGATGCGAAGTTTTTATCGACTTCAATTGCTACTTACACTTGCTTGCAAACTTATTATTCCTTCTTGACCAACATTGGGCCTATCTTGTACAAATGGACCAAAACTCAAATTCCTACTTATAAAAATTTATAAAACACATAAAACATACAAAAACTTTATTTCAAACCATCTCAATCCACTTTTATCATTTATCACCATGCATGTCATTCAATATTCCACTTCTTGTCTTCTAGGCCTACTAGCCCTATTTTTGGGTAAGTCTCCTTGTTGGGAGAATTTGAAAAACCTTCTCAAGAAATTTATTACACTTTCAAGAACCCTTTTGGTCCATTCAACTCATACATCTCCCTCTTGAATCAACTCCCTAGGATTCACCTACTTCCTTCACAACACCCTTTCTAAATTAGCCCTCCTCAACTAGAAATCTTCAAGGTTTAACCAATATATATACTCTTTGACCAAACCAAGATTAAATTTGACCACCCATTTGGCCAATCCTAATTTCCACTCAATTTTGCACCTCAACTCCTCACCTAAGTTCAACTTCTTTCTTTAGGCCTACCCAATTAGGCCTCTTCTAGCCAAATGCAACTCAGACCTTCAAAATTTGTACCACACAGGACATACCAACTTGAAACCTCTTCAATCTCCTTGAGCATGTAAAATAGAGCAAGATTACAAAATTTTACCTTTTTCTGATGGTGGAAACTCTTAGAAACCTTATAACCCTAATCCTAGGGTTTTTTGCCCCCTGTATAGGCTGAGAGCCTATTAAATGTTATAACTTGAGTTTCCCGATGAATAAAAGGACCCAATCACCTTCATCAGGTCTATTTTAACCCTGTGCAACTTATCCAATAGGTGTGATACCACACTTCTCTTTATTCTCTCTCCAACTCACCAAAACACAAGATTCTAAGTCTTGTTTAAGAATGTGACAGCAGGGTTTGTGCACTAATGGATCTCCATGACACTTTTTAAAGGTTTTAAAACTTCCATCCACATTTATTACACCTATCTTAATCCATACCAACTATTGTAATCATAGCATACATCTCTTGTTCAATAAAAGTCCTTCCTCTCCACTTGACCATGCACATTCAGACAACTTACAGGCCTGTGACAGCAACCAAGTTATTTATTCATGTGTTATGAGTCTCACAGTGGATTTTAAGGGTCTCAATACCTCATTTACTGAGGACTCCACCTATTCAAATCACACTTTCAATTATTCCCCTAACAAAGACAAGGAAAACAAATCTTATCTCTTCTTGCATCATGACATTTAATTCAAACAGGGTATAGACAAAGTTTATAACACTTGCGATTTCAATTGGTTATTGAATATATCACTTCAATTGAAGTCATAACAAAGGCATATCTAGAATCCATGACCATGCTCATGCATTTATCAAGACGTTGGAATTCTTAATGCCCATTAGCAATTCTTGATTGGCTGTTCTGCCTCCTCCACTATGCAATGTACAGGTTTCTCCATTGTTAAGTTGTTTTCCATTAGTTTTTTTTCATTATAAGATACCACTAAAGACAATGTCAAAGGTTATATAAACGAATTATAGGATCAATGTTAATGATCAAACCTTACTCTTGTCTCAACTACCTCTAAGTATAAATGAATTCTTCTCACAAGACTGCCAACCTACCTTTCAAGCCCCTGTTCTGCAACATTTACAAAGATATCCAAATATATAATCATAAAGATTGTTCAAATCATATCAAGACCAAGAATACAACAATATATTAAGGTTAAATGGATCCACAACAAAAACAACTTTTCTTTTTTTCAGCTTATCAAAGTTGATTACAAATTACAGTCCATAAGAGGACTTGTCAATCTTCCTTAAGAGGTGTATCAACCTTGCTCATGGCTCCATGTTTTTGCATTCCTAGAGCATCCTCACCTCCTCTCTCACCTAATACAAACCACACACACTCTATATCCTTTATATATACAAACTAGACTCTAAAACAAGATCTACAACTGTTTCTTGATTCAATAAACTTCCCACCATTCTTAGACCCACGTAGGGTGGTGGACACTCTAGCTGCCACTTCACACCTTAGGACTCATAAACAACTTAGGACCTTTCATGAGACCTTAAAGTTATATTATTATTTTTTTTCTACTCTCTATGTATGTGTTCGGCTTCATGATTAATTGCTTGAGTTAAATTTCTTATATAAGCTCTTTAAATACCCATTATTAGTATCAGAGCAGGAAGATCTTGTGATGGATTAGTGATTTGTTTCTAGGGGTAGTCAATGTGTTTGTTATTGCACTAGTGATTTTAATTAATCCTTGAACTTTTTGCGTAGTATAAGTAATTTTTTTTGTTTATGAAAAGTGTATTCAAAGGATAATAGTGCCAAATCATCCTTGCCATTCTCGAATAGTGTGCAGTCAAATTTGAACCAGCTCATGTGCAACCTGTATATCAAATCTACGTCCCATCGAATCTGTTCAGTATTCATTGACTACACAGGGTTCTTGAGAATTAAGTTACATTCATCGACAACTTGAATTACTCTTATAACCTCCATTGTTATTCAAGATCTGTGTATTGGATTCATCTACATGCAGCTATAATTATGCCTACTGGTCTTTGTGTTGTCAATCGTTCTACCACATATCAGTTGTATCCTGCAATCATTGAAAATGTCATCTTTTGCTCTTGGATCATGACAAGACTATTACAAGATCCTCGCCCAAATCGATAGACTCTCGGCCTCGCCACTACACAAAATTTGTGTTCTAATCCATGCATTCCAAGGATCCACGACACCACATCTACACAACCATTAAGTCCTTGCTCACCATTTAGCTCTATCGACCACTCGTGGGATCTTTTCTATCGTCATCCTATCACAAAAATTTGGGTGACACTTGGTGTATATGTGTTATTCTCTTTCATTGGACCGTGAATCAAGAAGTAACTCACCTTGACTACACTCTTGCATATATCTTCAACATGTGCAACATGATTGGACTTTGATCTTGTTGGAATGTTCAATATTTGTGCTCTATCGACCACACATTGCCTTCAAAGCTCTTTCATCATTTTTGCCATCCAAGTATGAGTTGTTTATTTTATGTATATCTTAGGCATTATTTTAAGTTTGAGTTGATGAATTATAGTCATTTAGCATTGTGTCTCGTCATTTATTAAGATTTATTTTTGATGAGTGTTAATGCATTTTCATAGAGTTTATTGTATTAAAGAAATCTATATTATATTATGCATATATTTTATAAGTATGTTTATGTACAAAAAGATAAAAGAGTTAAAAGAGTCAATTTATTGTTTAAAATATAATTTTTTCCTTTAGTAATTTTTAAATGTTCGTGTTGTTGATATTATCAAAAATTGAAATCAAAAAAAGTGTTAGTCCTTTTTTGAGTCATTAATCATATCATCAAAATCAATTACTTTCACGAATGCATTATCACTTGTACACAACATCCTGAGTCATATGTTCAAACTATGGGGGGATCTCCCTCAAAAAATTAATGCATTTGAACTTCATCGATATTTTTGCTGAGTAAGTAGCGTCTCTTACTGGAGGATGGAGGAAACAGAGGCTGGAGATTTTATAGCCTCTCGTTAGCCATTAACGACGAGGCCACTTCTGCTTTAGTGGCGAATTTGCTTTTTAGTTGTGAAATTGAATAAGAACAGAAGAGCATTCATGTTCACATGGGTGGTGTGTGTGTTTTTTTTTAGTGTGGTGTGGTTTGCGTCAAGTCGACTAATGCCAAGGACAGTTCTTCAGTGGCAGTGAAAAATATCTATGTTATTTTTGTTTGGGTGGCAATAAACATTAACAGAGGCTGCATAATATGATAATGAGGATTTATTCTTCGTGATATTTCATTTTCTAATGTTGTATATATTTTCATTTCCCTATTGGTTTGGAAATCCTTTGATATTTGGAGAAAAAGGAGAATGTAGATATAATGGAATGTGACAACAGTTGTATAGGAGGGTAGCTAACTGTAAAAATCGTTTGACTACAAAGATCCTCTAAATACCTTATTTATGGAGATCGGTCAATGAAATATTTGTTGTATTTACATGGAGTATACGTGGGATGTGTTCTTCGCATAGTAGTGATCATGTGTAGCAAGATCTAGACAGCAAGATTCAAATAGTAGTATGCAGACCTAAAAGTATGTGTTGGCATATGATTATGTTCGAGCCAGTTCTTGAAGATATATATTCTTCTCAAGGTCACATTAAGGGGGTGTAGACCAAGATTAATAATGTTCACAAGGGGGTGAATATTGAAGTATGTTTACATTATTAATTTGTAATAACGTAATTATTATTAGATAAACAATAATATGTTAATAGTTGTTTGGTCTATTATTGTTATTATGAATAACAATAATATACAGATGATTTGTTTTAGTTGGTTTTTAATTGAGTTATTTTAGGGAGATACAGAGATTGTGGTGGAGATATGATCTCCCCAATTATAGGAAAGATTTTTTCTTTATATTTGTAATAGTTTCGTATGAAATAATATAGACAATGTGTGAGTATTATATATATATTATTATTCTTTGTCTACTCTCTGTGTATGTGTTCAGCGTCATGATTAATTGTTTGAGTTAAATCACTTATATAAGCTCTTTAAATACCCATTACTAATAAGTGGTATGTCATGTTGGTCAAAGGTGGGTTGCTCAAAGGCTGGAGGTATGCCATGTTGGCCAAATATGGTTCGATCAAAAATGGGAAGTATGTTGTGTTGGTCAAAGATTGGTTTGTCAAAGATGGGTTGGTCGAAGATGGGTTGATAGTCAAAGATGGGTTTGTCAAAAATGGGTCAACCTTGATTTCGCTATGGAGGAGTTTGAGTGTGCTTTAAAAAGGGATCTTTGTATATCACTAGTTGTTGATTTCTAGATGTAGATGCATTTGGTTATTGAGTAAATGATGCACCTTGGGGTGGTGATGGTAGGACATAACTAGATTGTTGTGGTTAAGGGGCATGATAGGTGTAGCTAAAAGGATTGGTAGGGTGTAAATTGTGCAATTGTTAATTGGGTTGTGGTCAATTTTGGGATTGTTGCTTTTGTGCTTGTTGTTCATCAAATATTTTGCAAAGTTTGATAAAGTGTAGCTTTCATGGCTAAAGAGTCAGAATGGTATGGGATGGTTGATGATTAGATCGTAAGGTGTTTTAATTTAGGTTGTTGGATTTTTTCGATAAGGGTAGGATGAAGTAGGGTGTAAATGGCTTAGGGGCTTAACGGGTATTGGATCTTGATTGGATTGATTGTTGTGGGATTGAGTAGGCGATGAAGGTCTTGATGTCAAAGGATGGATATGGGATGCTAGGGTTGCCAACTATTGGCTTATCTATTGGATTCGGTCAAGTATGATTTGATTTTGGGATTGGGGCACTAGAACTAGTTTCCCTTTGCATTTGACATGGGGGATATCATGATTGGGATTATAACTAGTGGATGGGATAATCGATTGTAATTGACTAGCATTGTCCAAAAAAGGGTTGTTATTGTTTAGGTCTTGATTTAGTTGGGTTTGAAACATCATGTTGAATTCCATTGGTCTAGATTTGGTTTGATTTGAAACATGTTGTTCACAAAGGGGGATGCAATCAAAACACACACAAAACAATAACCTACGCAAATCAAGTAAAATTGCAACCAGATAGTGGCTCATAGATAATACCTTGAAGTTATGTTGTGGGTGATCTTGGGGAATGTTGTGTTTGTCTGCAACTATAAGGCTCCTATGCTAGGTTTGACTGGATGACTAGGGAATCCCTCTGTATACCTTGTGGTAAGGTGAGACCCAACTCCATGATGCAAGAGTGTTGTGTGGGGCTTGGGTATTGGTGGATGAAACCAACTCACTTCATGATGATGGTAAAACAAGTGACTGCTTAGCCAATAATGACATATCCTCCTTAAATTTGTATATCCCACCAAAACATGAGCTTTGTCTTAATGTTTGGTGATAAATCTAAGTCAAAAAACCCTAGAAAAGAAAAATAAAAATGCATGAACTATTTCTGGATTTCAAGATCACCTTGTGGTGCGATTAAAGAGCATACACAGTTCACTCTTGGGACACATGAATGACCTAGACTATTTTTTATTCCCAACGTTGCCTTGCGGTGCAAGGGAAGAGCATACATGGTCATAAGTCAAACACACACAAGCATAAACAAAAAACAGATAGATCTATTAAGATTAAATGATTAGATTTATGTTGTTTGATTATAGATATTTGACCAGCAAACCTTCAAGATGATCGTTAATAGTTTATTTTGGATTTGGGTATTCATCAAGCATAAAACCTACAAGTTATAAATCCATAAAGTGCAGACATTGCAACACAGGGAGTAGAGGTTGAAGAACAAAAACAAAGAACGACAGACAGAGGATGGAAATGTCAAACTATATGAAACAAACACCAAAGAATAGAAAACAAAAACCGACAGACAAAAGACAGGCGAACTACAGGTGCAAATGCCATGAATTTTGCATAGATGTCGAAATATCAAAACATGACATAACTATTATGACAAACTTAGAGCTACAGAATCTACACAGATGTTGTTATTGAGGGCAAAGATGCTGTTACATAAGGTGCAAGCATTAAAACACAAAAAATGAGATTTTAAACCTAAAAATAACAATTTTGACTCAATTTTGACCCTAACAGGACTCCAAACTATGACCAACTAGGCAAAGCATTTCTTAGCAAGAAAAATAAAACAAATATTATGGGCAAGGTCCCATCGGGTGTGCCAAGAATGTACACATGCAAGATTAGAGCCAATACAAATAGAAATTTAAAACAAAATCAAATTCCTACTCTATTCAAACACAATACTTTTGATTGAGCTTAAAGGGAAATAAACACACCTCCACTTACCATGAAGATCCATTTGTTGTGTTGATTTGGTTAGATTGAAAATGATGTGGTTGCTCAATTGGAAGTGTGCAAGCATTCTAACATGTCTCCTTAAAGTGATGAAGATGGCTTGATTGGATGAGAGGATGGCTTGGATGTCTTGATCTCACACTAGCATGATCTCCTTAGGCTCCCTAGGTTTCTCTCAATTGACATAACCTCCTTAGAGTAATGAAACTTGTTGAAAATAAGAGTGAGGGATTCAATTTATATATTTTTTATGGAATAAATGAATGATTAGATTTGATTTGAGATGGAGGGCTATGATTGAGTCAAAATCCTCATTCGATGAGGGGGGTTGGCTATTGAATGAGGGAGGTTGAGAATGTAAGGATTTGTTTTTATGAGGAGTTGATTGATCTTTTTTCTTGATTTAGGGATTTGGGGATTTGACTATATATTGAGTGATGTGATGATAGATTGGGTAATGTGATTTATTGATTTTATTTATATTTTTTTTATTTTGGATGTGCATGGATTTTCTTATTAAGATTAATCAACTAACTAATGTGATTAATTAGTTATTAATCTGGTATTTGATTTTGGTGGGATTGGATAAGGTCATGATAGGAATAGGATAATGTGTTTAATTGATTGGGGGTGATAGTGTGGTTAGAGCGGATCAACCACATGTGTTGATGATATGATTAGGGTGTAAGGATGATGAGAGAATTAGGGTTTGGTGATATTAGTGCAGAAATTAGCAAATTGGATGACGATGAGCAATAACAACACTAGGGTGGCAGAATTGGGATGTCTACAATTATATTATTATCAATTTATTAAGACATTGATCTACTTGTAAACATTCACATTTGTTTGCAGGTACATTGAATAAGTTGACATTGGAGCATTCACATATACTTAGTGGCAATCAGAGCGTTCGTGTAGATAGCAAGGAAATAGGTTTTTTATATTTTGCAGGTTGCTAGAGATAGACTCTTATAGAAGGTAATCTCTCTCCTTTTGAATTTCATCACTTTCATATCAGTAACTAAATTCGATCATAACTTATGGGTAGTGAGGCGACCACAACAAAAATAGTATCCACCTTCATTTGATTTACTTTAATGTGTGCATGCACATTAAAGTGGGGCATTATATAGCCACCTAACTTTGGTATAAGTCATGTAGTTGTATTGCTTCTATCATGCTTTGGATCATTGGCTTATATTAGGATCTTATCGACACACTTCCCTTTCAAATTGGATCCTTTATAGCTTTTAATTTTCATCATTTTCATATAAAAACCTTCAGATTTTGTATTTGTTTGCCTCAGGATACTCAAATGCAAACTCATTGATATTTGTTTCTTGAGTTTTGGTCTCCTTGACTAGAGTCATATGGCATGATTTTGGTTATGTCGGTTGTGGGTCCTTTTAGCCATCTTGCCATGTTTCCAATTTGTGCCTTGATTATTGGCTTCCACGCTTTTCTATGGCCAACTTATGTGTGATATGTCACGATTTGAATTCAAATGAGTTTATATATACATGTGTACCTTAATCTATTTAAGGCATTCCACACATTGATCATAACTTACACAATTCTCTTACACTCTATCCTTATTCCACTATCTATCTATTGAAGACTAATTGTTGCATATTTATACTAAAATAAGGATACTTCATTAGTTAAAGAGCATGTAGTTCTATTTTACTATCATGTGTATCATATGGATGAAGGGTGGGAGCTACACATACACAACATGCTTGATGAAATGCATGAGTGCTTAGTGCTAAACTGTATCATTGTTATAATTGCAGGATGGGGGTTGATTGATATAGAACACTCAACCAAAGCACCAATATTTTGTTTTCTTAGTGTGGCCTTGAGCTCAAGTGAAAGAGAAAGGATTCCCATCTACACGCATCAATTTGATTATTGGAGAGAGGTTTTCGGGCATTATCTATTGACAAATGGTTTCAAAAAGTTTTACATTGCAAATATCTACAACATGATTTTTGGAACAAGTTGGCCACTTTTTGGAGGATTGTCATTGTCATATGGTTTGATTATGGTCTTGTCACTATTTTACGGTCCAATTTTGGTCACTGTCTCATATCACTATTTGTTTTTAGATGCTCTTTTGCATTGTTACAAACCCTATTTTCCAACATTCTCAATCTCTATCAGAACTATTCGAAGTCTTATTCTAGGGATTTATCTATTATTCACCCCATTTCAATTATCAACTCAATATAATTTCATTATTTTAATAATTTAGATCTTTATTTATTGTTTTACTGTATCTATATCAAACCTATATTATCCCCTCACTTTTATGTAGTGGGTGTAGTGTTTTGAACATTTGTGCACCTTCTACATAAAACAACTTGATAGGTCCTATAGGATTAATTTTTTCTAAGATTTGACATTGCTTTGATGTTCCAATACACCATGATTCATGGCTCAAAATATGTTCATGTTTGGATTGATTTATACATGTGAGCATTTATGCATGCTGATTGACTTGCGCATTGAGCACTTGAGTGGGTAACAATATTGGTGAAAATCAAATGTGTGATATGGAGAGTTGTTTTTTACATGTTTATTGACATTTATGGTTTGTGTGATCATCTAGTTGATGATTGGATTGTGTTGCATAGACATTTGTTGTGTTATGATTGGATTGATCATCTACTTTTTCATGATTGGATATTTCATATATGAGTTTGTATCTTGAGATTGTAACTAAGGAGACAATAGTTACAAATTGTTTGAGAGATGATAATTGACACATTTTTTCTGCCACAGACAGTTATTTATGTTAGCATTATTTTCCAGAGATGAGATTCATTGTCTCTTGAGACCCTCATGGGAATGGGCCTTCACTAGAGTCCATCAAAAGAATGGTCCTTCATCATTTTGACATGATAAGAAGTCAAACATTTGAGAGTGCTCTTGAAGCACATTGAGGCACTTGACCTCGCAAAGATTTGGATACTCACGGCAAAAACAACATGAGATATCACATTTGGAGAGATTTGAAAACTCAAAGCAAGAGATAACGTGAGCTCATTATAAAGGAAAATCCAGCAAATACAATTCACCTTTGTAGTAAACATTATGGGATTGTGGAACACGCAAGTGGACAACGTAACACCACCATATCGAGATGACTCTATCATAAAATTGCAGCATATAGAGTTCCAGACATGATTCCTACATCATTTCAATTGTAGAGAACAAGCTCAACAAACTTTGGAGCATGGGGGTAAAGGTAGGAATTAATCAAAAGTAAATATAACAATAATAGTGAAAATACATTCCAAAGTCCCACATGAATTGAAGGTGAAAGGTCACCCTTGACCCTTAATTTCTCCCATGAATTTGAACAGCGTTGTAAAACAATGTATCATATATCTTTGTATATGAATGAAAAAATAAGCAAGAAAGCAAGAGGAGAGCTTGGTTTTTCTATAAAATTTGTGTTCTCTTGTATTTCTATGATTACCTTTTTTGAGCTTGAAATAAACACTCTTTTTCATCACATTTAGCACTATTTATGGTGTTTTTTGTTTGTACTGCTTTAATATTTTTGGGACCAATTTATTATTTTTAGGCTTTTTGGAGTTTTCTTTTTTGTTGGGGTTATATCTCCTTCCATTCTCTTCCTGCTTTCACTCTTCCTAGCTCTACGTCATGTAGTAGCCTCTCCCTCTTCTTTTCTTCTTTCTTGCTATTTCCCTCATCTGTCTCATCCCCATTTTCTATGCTTTTACCCCATCTGCTGAGTGAATTCTATTTGTTTCCATCATTGATCCCCGCTCCTTGCGACAACCCCTAGTTAAACCTTCTACCATTTAGGGAGATCCCCTTGTTCACAAATAATTTGCAAATTAGCAAAGGAGCCTATATACCTCTCTCTAGTGCATTCCAATAATTCTTCCTCCTCCTGTCAAAATTGGTCTACTAGTAAATGGCCCGAGCGATGATAAACAAATCAAGCGTTGTTTCATACTATATTCTATTTCCCTTGTCCAACTTTAGAGAGTGTCTTCTGACAACTAGAGTTTTATGGCAATCTGACGATGAGATTTTTTATTTCAAATGTGGATGCCACTTGTACTCTCTCCTCCTAATCCAAGGACACAAGAGGTGAAGGAATGAACACCAAAATTCTTCATCCTTAACTTTGAAGAAACTTGCTCGTCAAATTTTTTTCCAATTCTCTTTCCCTCAGATATTTTAAAATTCTTCAAATTACTTTCCAACAAATCTTCTATCTCCATCAATGCAAAGGTTCTAGTAACAGATTAGGTATATTTCCTTGGACATTAGTTAACAAGGGTCCCGACAACATAACCAAATGTTGAAATAAAGCTCAATCTCATACTCCATTCTCTCTGTCTTTGATCTTGGATAACTTCACAAATATATAAGAAAATACAGTATATTTATTAGGCAAGCTTGGAATAGTCCTAGCATTGTCGAGTCCAGGGATGGACTGTGGTAAAATTGAAACTAGGGACACTCGTATGAACAGGACACAAGTTCAAAGCCCCTCTCTGCAAAAAGACAACCCATAACTGTAATGGACATATAGAAAGGTTGTGGTTTAACAATTATGGATTACATTTGAGGGTGCCTTGTGTTTATAAATATTAAGAATGCGGTCCAGGTTTATCCCACCACTTTAAAAGGTGACCCATAAACTCACTCAAGATTTACGAAGCAAATAAATTAAATGAAAGAAGTCCTAGCATTCTCCAATTAAATGCTACATCTCTCCTTCAACTGCTCATATTGCTTTTTATTTCAAACTAAATGACTTCAGCTGTTTGAGCAGTTGCCACCAGCCCGCTGATCCAACTGATCATTTTTAGATGACATTTCTACAAACATGAATTAGATATCAACGTTAATACTCATCTGATTGTGACCTCAAGCAATTACTCAGAAAACTAAAAGCATTGAACTTTTCTTCATTTTTGGCCATTAGACAAGTGCAACATACTTTTAAGCTGTACACAACCAATATTAGGGTGCCGAATTTGAAACATAGATCATTTAACCCGGAAAGAAATTGTTTTTTCTCTATTGATATACAACTGGGAATGAAATGAGATGTTGGTGGGTTGATTAAGTGGGCTGGTTCTGCCCAGCCCACCTAGGGTCAAATCTCGCTGGCATTTGAGGCCATATCTGGGGCCCCGATAGTGGTCCACATCTGGTTCATAGCTCCAGTCAAAAGCGTTTACCGGAAAATAAAAAACACTAAAATTCATTGTAATTCAAAATGTGAAATTTAGTCTCAAATCACACCCACCCTACATTAGAAATCACTTAAGTTGGCCCCTAATAAAATATGGTATATAAAACGTGAATATGAGAACTACAGAATAATATAAAAGGCAACTCTGGCCAAGGAGTGCTACTCAGCTTCAAGACACAAACGGCCAATCCATGAGTTAGGATTTTTCAATGGTTTCCAACTTCGCACTATACTTCAGTTGAGTGTAGTGATTTTGATATGTATTAAAAATAAAAATACCTACATTGGATCACAATCTACTGTCTAGGATTTTCTAGTACCTTGGTTTCAGGAATGACCTATATTTAAAAGCAAAATGCATAGAATCGAGAGTTTTCCATTACCTTGGTTACACACATAACTTTAAACAAAATATCACTGGTTTGTTTTCAATTTTCAGTTGGACAGAGTCTACATCTAGCATTTCTAAATCTAAAACAATTTATACTAAGATTCATGTGAAAAGCAAGTCCTCCAACAATAATTTGAAGAGCCCAAGCAGTCCAAATCGATCAAGACCGCACAAATTTTGATGCACAGATTTTACTGTATTACATCATCACATTATAAGGAATTGCTCATTGAACAACTGTGATAGGCTTCACATCTAGAACCTCTCTACAATTTTGTATCCAACTTATTTGCTGCATATATCATTGTAATTCTTTGCACAAGTATGGGCCATTAGTTGACTTAGACATGTCAATGCATTGATGTCTAGTGATATGGTTCATCCAAGAGCAATTATAAGTGCTTCTTTCTATAATTACAACAAAATCCTAAAAGTGAAATAAAATCAGACTGGAAAGCAGATGATCGAATAATCTTATTCCATAAAGCGGAAGCCAGGAAAAAGAGAGGCTACAAAACCAACAACAATCATTTGAAACTCCTTTCTTAAACCATGCCAGTTAACATCTTGCCTTTCATCCGCATAAGCAACTTGTCTTGTATCATTCGGATGGACCTCATCTGTCTGAGCAGGATGCTGAGCCGGAGTCATAGCACGCCGTGCACCATGTGACAGCCATCTCAAAAGTGGTGCAAAAGCTCCAATTCGATACCTACATACTCAGGCCAGAGTTTCCAACTTTCAAATTTGAAAAATAAAAGGTCAGCAATTGCTGACAGTAAATCAGGTCAATTTAAAAATCTTTATTTCCAAATCCCTAAAATACATCCAATGCTGGTATTTTTACCACATGGCAATGTTGGAGATAGTTTAGTTTACTGCACATGGAAGTAAAATAAATTGCAGCTGTATAAAAAGATGCTACTTACAAATAAACCAAATTTGCAATGTTCAGGAAAATCATTAGACGCAATCTGTCTTTTGACCCACCGCGGTTGAAAAGAAACACTGCCAGTGCAAGCTTCAATGTGAGTAACAAGCCAACCTGTAAACATATAATCAATCTCAGAATCCTGTGTCTTTCGTGCTCCCCTCTTCGCCGCTGTGCATCCCCATTCAGCAATCCATGGCGCTGGTGTGATGCTTCTTCAGCAGCTGCTCCAACTCTTTGGGAATTCTCTTCCACTGGAGAAGCTGCATTACTGACCAAAAGCCACAATTTTATCAAAAAAAGTTTTCCTAATGTCAAGCAAAATGGGTTTGCAGCTAACAGTAAAGAAAATATGTATCGCATGCCGAGCTCCAATCTATGTAAATTAAGTCGAGTCCTTGCAACTAACCGAATCTAATGTTATTGTGTTGGGTAGACAAAATGTAGATTTGTGTATGACATGACTCTGCACGTGATTGAGCTTCTAACTGTGTGTTGGAGATTTCGTAACTTAGCTCAATAAACATTAGACCAAACCTACCTTGTTCGTGTCATGAAAACTGATGACACGCATTACTAAGATAGCCTGTTTGTAAAAATACTGTTAACAATACACTGGATGTGGTTCGATCAAACAACACTTATCAAGGGTGAATCTCAATAATCAAAGAATTTTTACAACTGAGATTTTACACAATTTCCATCAGCATTAAAAATAGTCTCGGGAAAACATAAATACAGAGACCCTCATTCCTCACCCTCATCTCTCCGTCTGCCGCCCTGCCCCTTCCCCTCTTTCTCTCGGTCGAGAACTTTGTCATCTAGATCCATCAAGTCCAACCACAAATACAACCAAGGTAAAAACCTTGTCAGTATGCCTCTCTGCTAATGTGGCTTCATGAAAACAGTTGGAGTTGAGCTCCATGATTTAGAAATCCCATCGAGGGGTGAAGAACTGGTAATCTTCTCAGCTAAAAAAATATTTCATAGTGGAATGGAAGGCCCGCTTAGGATAAACAAACAATAATCCTATACTTATAAATAAATAATGATCATAACTTTGGCCCCAATTCTACCGACAAACTTACCACCACAATAAATAATAGAAAAATAAAATAGCCAAACAGAAATGGTGCTAGTATACCTCACAAAAAACCCATTTCTACCTAGACGTGTTGATCTGAAATGGATCAGTCAAACATGAAAGATGCAAAGGCATCTTAACAAGACTCTTATAACACTCAATACACCATGAAACGGCACTCAGGCAGAGAAAACACATAAAAGGCAGTTTTAGTGCAGATGACTTAACTTTCGCATCTCATGTGTCCAAATGAGCTGAAACTCAGTATGTGTCAGATACCCTTCAAGGTGCTCGTAAAGTTTCATGAATAAATTCAACCATTTTGATGGGTTTGACTCATATCCAGTTCGTCAAGATTAAAATTCAGTGAAAATGAAGCGTTCAACTGGTGCTGAGCTCCTCCAAATATGCCAAAACAGCACAGACAGATTCTTCAGGTGCCAAGCACATCACCAATGGATGGAACATAGTCAGAAGACAGTTGGCACGGTTAAAAAACCCACCCAGTCTATACTGCTGGAGATGATCTGGACGGATCCGGCCCATGCCGAATGAATCACCAATGGCTGTTGGGTTTCCAGAAAGGAAGCAGCAGGACCACCAGATCATCCCAAAAATTCCAGCTTCATCTTCCATGATGTGTCTAGAGCGAAACCTGAAACGACTCGTGGACAACTATATAAGCATCTAATTGGCTCTTTGTAGAGCTAAGAGCATCTAGAGTTTGCAGCAGAGGAGTGTAGGAGTATGAGAAAGTCTGATATGGCAGAAGCAAAGTGTAGGAAAGCGGTTGTGTGCCCACAGTAGGCTATATTGTTTGATTGATAGCCGCTCTATGCAATTTGCAGAGATTAATACGAGAACAGAGGCACACGCATATTCTATGGTGGAGTTTTCAAACACTGGGTTTCTCCAGTTGTTTAAGTTTCATTCTTTCCCATGAACTTGCAGTCTTTTCATCACTGTTCTGCTTTTATTTAACAACTGTGTAGCAAACAACTCTATGTATGCAAGCTTGAGCATAGTTTCATGAAGCAGAGAAGATTTATGTTTGATTTCAGCCATTAACTAGCTATAATCTGTGTTGAATAATCCATGCTGCCTGAATTTTGGGGGTTTAACACAAAATTTGGCTAAATCCTAAATTCGAACATACTCCATTGCAGCATCAAAACTCAATCGCGATTCAAGAAAAAAGTATGTGTGGATAATAGGCAATACCTGGAGAAAGGAAATGTGTAAGGTAGGGGAATCATGCCTGCGGGGTAAAAATGAGGCAGAGCCCCCACGGAAGGAAAGGCTAGAGTAGGAGGCAGCACACCATACATTCCTCCTCCAATAACCTCCTGAGGTTGATGTTGGATTGTTAAAATCCATGCAGGATATATGTACCCATATGAATAAACTGATGCGTATGCTGATGCCGATGCCGATGCCGATGCTGCCCTTGCCCCTGCCCCTGCTCCTTCATCTGCCATTGAAATTATTATGCTCCAAATAATAACGATACTCTCGCTCTCTTCCCAAATGTAAAGGGGTCTCTGGAATTTAGAGGCAAGGAAGAACTGAGTGAGAAACCCACTCTTCCAAAGTAATGGTTGAATGGCAGTTTCCTTTCAATTGTTCATTACACCGGAACAGTCAAGGGGGAATGGTGTATAACGATGCGGTTCCAGAGAAGGGGCTTGGGCTCTTATTTTTATTGTAATGTTGGTTCAATTGTAGTAGGGTTTCAAAAGCGTGAATAAAGGAGAGTTGGGGTCAGTGCAGAGAGTAGAACTAGAGCTTTTTAACATAGAGCACTTCTGTCAAAATAATAAGAATGTCTCTTCCTTCTTGCCCCCAAATGATTCATCAACTGGTTGTACGCTGCAACGAACACGTTGGAAAGCCACTCCTTGGGGCATTTGGATCGCAAGAAAACATGACCAACGATAGTTCAAGTGATCCACTGAACGTTAGAGAAGATAAAGTTTGTGAATATCTTCTCTCTGATGAGATTGTGAATGTTATAGCATAATGGTATCATAGAACAATTATTGAATTTTTCCATAGAAGAGTTTTTTTTTAACAAGAGTTTTTAAAATTGGGCAAAGCTTAGTTGGGAGAATAGATGGCTCATTGAAGCCATTAGAGGCTTAGGAAAGGGATATATTCTTTGCATGTTTGCTTTCCTTGACCACGCTTAGAGTACCTTACAATATGACACTCGGGTCATTTGTGAATAGATCTGTTATTTACAAGCTTGGAGCTTTGAGTTTTACCCGAAGGGTCCATGTACATATAAATACCCTATGTGGGTTCAGTTCCCCTTCCTTAATCTTGTATCTCAAACATTTTTCAAATAGATTGCAAGACAACTTGGTCGCATGATTTGGTGCAAGAACAACAATGATAAATTTTCCAATCCTTGTGTGCATCCTAGGGCTTGTGTTGAAATTGACCTCACTCAACCTCTCCTAAAGCTATAAAACTTGTTGGACCTAGGTTTGAGGTTGTGCCCCATGTTAACTTTCTCAACAAGTCAAACACATGTTTATTATAGAAATAAGGCCACCTTATGAAGGATTGTCCTATAAGAAAACCTCGTAATCTTAATGGAAATAGTGAAAACCCTAAAATCAAAAACACAACCCCTACTATGAACTCTTCTCGCATAACCTCTAACATTAACCCTCAGCCCAACAAGCACACATCCACCCTCGTCCCTACTCAAGTTTTAACCCCTTCTATATTCCTTTACACCTCTCAAATTATATCTCGTTTAAAACAATGACCAAACATATCTTGCCTCGATTAAACCTCAAAAGATTAGAATATGGGGCACTTTCCAAAGTTTGAAAGAGGCAAGTCTAGTGTTGAAGTTATGGTTTGAAACAATGCAAACCTGTGCCAAACTTGTACCAAAATTAATATGAAACATAAGTCTATCATCAAGAGTTTGTTTCACAAGTTGCAAGGCATTCAAACCAATTCACCTCGTTTAAAATGCTATGGACTTATGCCCTTCACAATTATCCAATCTCCTTTCTCTTTTTATTATGTCATGGGTTAATGCTCTCACAAATGATTTGACATGGTGAGTAAAACAATATAAAAATAATCAATGAATATGGTTCGAAGTTTTACCAGATGAAAGATCTAATTTTTACTTCACTTCTCAATCCTACACCAACCAAAATAAGGATCAGTTCTTTATAAGACTACACACTATTATGACCACTTACATGTTATATTATGGATAAAAATATCTGTGCAACTTTATTACACCTTTGTTCAATTTTATACCAAAGATAAAATCAACATTTCATTTACAATATAAAGGAAAAAGTACCATTGTAACCACAATATATTATCAAACTTTGACATCCAAAGTATTTTGAGCTTAAAAAAATTACATTCTTATGTCACAATTGGAAAATACTAGATCATGAAAATTGTTTCCAAGTCTTAGGAAACCCACATGTGATAGCTTACTTGTTATCGTTATTAAAGTTGTTCAAGGGAGAACAATTTTGAGTTAAAAAATGGTTTGGATTAAATTATGATAAAGCTAACTAGATCAAAAAATTATTGTATGGGATCTCCTTTTTACTTTGAATGTGGAATGATGTTTGAGCAAGACAAAAAATGTTCATAATCTCAATTTTCAAATCAAAACAATATGATTGTTATATTTTATCCTTGTGTGAGTGTACCAATCATTTAATTGTAATAGAAATCAATTAAATGTGAAGTATGACAGGGAATCAAAATGCATTTAGATCATAACAAGTGTAAGTCAGATATGCAAGTTGGTCCCCACCAAATAATGGTTTCAAATCACAAGTTATAATAGAGTTCATAGATTTAGTTGTCGAAAGTAAAATTTTTGGGAGGGGTATAAAATTTTGCGATAACACTAGTGACTTTGCTGGCTAGTTTTAGGCATAAAGTTGGGTTGCAAAATAAAATATATATAATTTTTTTCTTAAGAGTGTGATCCATGTTAAATCATTTCCCATGTCACTAAATGTGAACCCTATAATAATATTCACATAACAAAGATGCATTCTTTGATTAGCAAGGCATAAAAAAATGTAAGTGAATAACAAATAAGTTCGAGCTAGACAGTAGCCTATTACACAAAATCTTACAATAAAGAAGCACTTTAATAACTCAATATCTGTTATCAACTATTAATCAATTGAATAATAAAATAGGTCCAAGAACTTGAAACAATTGATTAAACATATTATACTTACAATACCATAGTTTAAATCTTTCTGAGTTTGCTTGTACAAGGAATACTTATGCAGCTATTTATGTAGATTATTTGATAAATGCAGTAGAAAGAAAAACAAAAAATAAGAAACAAGAAGGAAAATAAGGAAAGAAAACCAAAATTGAAAGCAAAAACAAGATTATTCATAAAAATGCTTCAGATGATGACCATTGATAATGTGACACACTCAATTTCCATCAAACCCCTGTATGTGAAATGTATTTCTTCTTAATACATTAGCTATTTTATAATAATCTAGCCACAATAAATTAAATTTATGATGTTTTCCCAGATCGTCACGGGCTTTCACCCAAAAGAGAACTAAGTCACCAATATTTTTCAAAAAAAAATATTTAGATTTTCTTTTGTGTTTTCAAGTTTTTTAAGTTTCTAGCCTTTGCTTCATCTAATACTAGTGCTTTATCTAAAATGGGATTCTACATAAATACCTTATAGAAGTAAAACTTTTGAATTCATCAATATATTACTCAATTTTAGGCAATAAAATACAATATTTAAAATCAATTCATTTAAGCATGTGCAATATAGCAATTATTTTACAACCAAATAATTAAGGATTACGAGAGAACATATATTATTTGCTAATCTATTTTGAACTATCACTATTGATAGGGTTTGTCTCAATGTTACTTCCCATCTCTATGTTTTGTTCATTTAGGGCTTTATTGCTTTTTCTAGCCTAAACACTTGCATCGGCTTGTGGACACTAGCGTTCGAATATCAACACTTTTGTCCAGCTCCAAATATCACTTTAACTGAATGTGTCTTTTCATGAACCTGCACCTGTTCCTATATTCCTGTTTCACCTTCAAATATCAATCAAATTGTGTGTGCAACATTGTCAATAGCCAAAACCCTAAATCCTTGCATTTTGACCACCTTGTTGGACATTTGTCAATGATGTCTCCAAGGTGACCAAGGTGGTTGATGAAGTGTCATGTGTGTTAGGATGACAATGACAAAGTGTGCTTCAATTTGCTTCAATGTTCTTGCATTGTTCTTCAATGTTTGCTTGATATAGTCAATTGATGGTTGTTATTGATAGTTTGGAGAGATATAACACATATGCAAGTCTGTAAGGACAAAGAAGAAGTTGTGAGGCATCCATAGATATCTTGGTGAAGCTCTGGTGTGTCACTTGATCATTTTGAACAAGAAAGATGCATCTTCTAGCTTAAGAGAAACCAGACCATCACTAGATGTCATGTAGATATGAATGAACTAGCAAGTTTGTGCATTTATTTTTGGTACTCAAAAAGTCAACTCAAGTCAAAGGATTTCATGGAATTGTTGTCTATAGTGCCAAGAATGTCTCTTGAAAATTTGGACTCTTGAAGTGTTTTCTCACTCAAGTTATGAAACTTAAAAGTTTCTCTTGCAAAGTGTGTCGGCCCAGAGACCGTCAAGTTTAACTATGTTGAAGTCTGAGGTCAACTAGTCAGTAGATCTAACGGTGCATGTTAAATCATAGATCTTGATCCAATGATGCACATAAAATTCAATATGTCAAAGAATTAATGCACTAGTGACAAGTGTCATATTCACATAGTTGGATGGAAGATCAACAGTTCATAGATGATCGTGTAGTCAGAAGATTGACAGTGCGGGTTGAGTCAAAGAGTCAATGTGTGCAAAGGCATGCAAAGCTGCCAAGTGGCAAAATTGTGGGAGCTCTGATCTAAGATCAAAGATGAGAATTGCTTGATATAGACTAAGATGCTCAGAAGAGATTGATGGTGTATATTTATCCACAATTACCAAGAAGCATGAGATGAGGTTAAGGTGCTCGATGTTTAACATTAGTTCAGTGACCATTGGAATTCAAATATTCAAATTTGTGAAGAAAACTAGTGCTCAATTTTTGGGCTATATATTTTGATCTAGGAAAAATTTATTTATGTAGTAAAAGGAAAAGTTGTAGAGGACTTCAAGGCGCATCCAAAAATGTAGATTAGAAGATTTGAATGTTTGTATAGTTGTAGATATTGAGCTTTAAAGTTGACTATGTGTTTGACTATATTTTGTAGGTGACCCGAGAAGAATATTTAAGTTGTTATTAATAGTATTTTGATGTTTCAAAATGAACTATCTATTAGAGAGTATTTTAGACTCCATGAAGACTATCTGTATGTAATTTAAAGGTTTGACTAATCCATCTTCAGTATGAATAACTGCTTAGAAGTTGACTGTGTTTGATGAATGCATTAGCAGATTGAGCGACCATGTTGCAAGAGTGATTTGAAGCTGTTCTGAGCAGAATTGAAGAAGAAAATGAGTATGGAAATGTTCTATAAGTCTCTAAGATTTATGACAAGGATTTGGTTTTCATATTTTTCCCTTGATCAGATATGGAGAGTCAAAATAACTTGACTATATTTTGACTATATATGACTAGTTTGAGTGGTCATCATGAGAGAGTTGTTTTGAGTGATTTGAGCCTGAGTAAAAGTGTCTAAGGCACATGGAGGTGTTTTAGATATCCTAAAGGCATTCACCCATGTGATTTAATCATATGTCTATGTTAAATAATTGCTTGTATGCTTCAATTCTATATGACAGAGTTTTATGTGTATGAAGGCCTAAAGAGCAAGGAGATATAATTGGTAAGCTTGAGTGTTGAGTTGGTGTTCTTGGTGGCATGGACCCATGAGGGTGTAATAAAGTGGCCATTGGATTCAAGTTTTTTATGTTCAAATAATTGGTAAAGTGTTAAATGGGTAGTATGTCTCCATGAGACCTATAAGGTCTACTAAGGCCTAATTGAAATATGTAGTTACTTAAGTGTGACCCATGGATGTTATGGCTATCATATACGGATGGTATTGAGATATGTGTTAGCATTATAAAATTATTAAGGGTTAAGACAAGCCTTATGGCCAACCAAGAAGATAATATTCATGAAGACTCTATAAAGAGTGAAAGCAAAGGTGGTGATTTCTAGACTTGAGTATGAAGTGTTGAGTTGTTACATGTATGAGAGAAATAGATTTGTGAAGGTTGTAAGAGTTGTGTGTATGTCTTGAGAGGTATATCAAAGTATGGATTGCATGTATGACCTTGTGGTCATTATTCTTATGTTGATTTGCAAGTTTGATGCATGAGAACAAGCGAAGGTGTGTAGTTTGATCCAAAAGGTGGTTTTGGATACCTTGCTTGTGTGTGAAGGTTTGAATGAGTAAAAAGGGTTGAAGAAGATTGTTTTATAGAGTTTCTCCATCAGATTGAGAAGTAGTCATAGTTCTAGTTTTTTTCATTTCATAGATGTTGTGTTGGTGCTCAACATCTTAGGTAAGTTGGTGCTTATCATCCTTAGGGGTTGGTGTTCCTTGTGAAGTGGGTGCTTCACTAAAAGTCTCATATTTGTAATCATCTTATAAGACAATTAGTCCATGTGTTTGTAGGTTTGAGAGTGGGTTTTCTCCCCCAAGAGGGTTTCCCACATATATCTTGTTTTATCTTGCTTATATTTCATGTTCATTACTACAAGTGGGTTATTTTACTCTTGATTGCTTATGGTGTATGACTAAGGGTTTGAAGAATTTAGTTTGAAGTTTTTGAAATATCTTGATTCACTAGTTCACCCCCCCCCCCCTCTTAGTGATTGTACCTATAACAATTGATATTACAGCTAGGACCTTCCGTACAAGTTTAACCACTTAAAGGTAATCTCAGGTACAATGACATTCTCAAGGGTTCTCTATTAAGCAAGTTCCATTGTTCAATGGATACAATTATGCTTTTTGGAGCTTAAGAATGAAAACCTACATCATTTCCCTAGGGTTTGACACTTGTAAATATCTTTTGGATGGTTAATCCATTGCACTTTCTCCTCCAACTAGTGCTACAGTTAAGAAGTTGAGTGAGAACGATTCCAAATCTATGAATGTTATAATTTGTGGTTTTTATAAGGTTGAGTTCACCAAGGTAATCCATTACAAGTCTACCAAGGAGATTTGGGACAAATTGCAGCTCATCTATGTAGGAGATTCAAAAGTCAAGTTGGCCAAACTACAACCTACCGAAGGCAATTTGAAAGTTTCAAAATGAAGGAAGAGGATATTGTGGCTTCCTATCTTCTAAGAGTTGATGAGGTAGTGAATATGATCAAAGGAATGGGAGAGGTTATTGAAGAAGGCATTATAGTGCAAAAGGTATTAAGATCTCTCACTTTCAAATTTGATTCAAAAGTCTCTGCTATAGAATAAAGTCATGATCTCACCAAAATGAAGATGGATGAATTGCATGGCATTATTTTTACCTATGAGATGAGAGTTAATGAGGATAAACCACTGAAGAAAGAAGCAAATTTCAATACAAAAAAGAATCCAAAGAAGAAGTTATAAGGTAATAAAGTCAAGGATGATGAGATTTCTGATTTTGATGATGATGAACTAATAGCTCTGTTAACAATAAAACTAAAAACAAGTTCAGGCAAGTTTAGGGTAAACTTCCCTTCAAATGTTTCAATTGTGGAGAGATAGGTCACTTTTCCAAAAAGTGTCTACATAAGCATAAGGGAAATGATAATGAAGAACATGAAGAAGATTATGAAAATGACAAGAAAAAATTCAGATCTAATAAGAGCAAGAACATTTTCAAAAGGTATAATGGCCAAAAGAAGTTTTACAAGCACAAGAAGACTCTCTACACCAAGGAATATTACAGCTCATCTGATGAGAATGATGGCAATGATTCTGAGTATGATCATGAAGATAATGGTCTTGCTGAAGATGAAGCTCTCTTCATGGCTGAAGAAGTTAGTTGCTCATATCAAGAAGAATATACATGGTTTGGAGGTGGTTTAGAAGAATCTACTAAGTTGATGAACGCCCTTGAAGATCTAAAGATTAAGAAGAAGAAAACCAAGAAGTTAAAGTCTCAAATAAAGGACTATGAAGAACAATTTAGTGTGTTTGAGGTAAGAATAAATGAAGACACCAAAAAGCATGAAGATATAGTCAATCATCTTAGTTGTCAATTGGAAATCCTATCTACAAGCTTGAAAGCTAAAGAAGATGATTGTTCAAGGTACCACAAATGAGTCATTGAAATCTGAATTAGAAAAGACATCTAGTAAGATTAAGTCCTATGTGATGTTTGAAAAGAGCTCAATTGATCTAGACAACATTCTGAATAGTCAAAAGCATGCTAGTGATAGAACTAGACTTGGTCACAAAGAAGAATAAGGGAATGTAACCCAAGACAAGATAAATACCAATGTGAATAAGGAAAATCAGACCTTGAAGATCAATCATCAGTTAAGGAATGAAGGTGTTGGTAGAATGAGGACAAATCAGATTAAACAACTAAATGCCATGAGGTATACAAATTTTAATGTTTACTGTTACACTTGTAATCAATTCAGACATAAGGCTAGAGAGTGCAGAAGAACTTCCAAGAGTGAATTTGCTTGGAAATATGAGTGGAATCATCAACCAAGTGATGTGAGTCAAAGTGAGTGCTACAGTTATCATGACATGGAACACATTACTAGATTTTGTCCAAATCAGGTAAGACAAGATGAGTTCACTTCAAGAAGAATGGTTTGATACAATGGTGAGAAGATTGGTCATATTGATAGGTTCTGTAAGCAAAGGCCATCAAGTCAAAATAAGTTCAATCAAACTCCTAGAGTGAAAAAAGGAAGGAAAATTAAAATAAGGAAACCAAAAGTGGAAAATATGTTGCATGATCAGTCTGCAGGTCCAAATGGAATGTTTGCCATGGTAGATAATGTTACACAGGGTGAATAGAATCAGGAGATCTCATTATCTTCTCATTTTTGGAATGAAGAGGATACTAGTGAACATCTTGATGTTGATGAACAAGTTTCTTATGAAGAATATCAGTTGACAATGTCAAGTGTTGATGCTTTAAAGTGTGAGATTGATACTTCAAGTGAAAAGGTATGCTAAGAATCTTTATTTTCTCCATGTATTATCAATACCATCCTAGAATAAAATAAGAATATTATTGTGGATGAGCATGTTGTTTCTCTTAAGCCTAAAAAGAAGAAAAATAACTATCAATATCAAATGACCAAGGAGGAGAAGGAATATGAGTAGTTGTGGGCACCTCCTAGTTTCACATTGTTCTAGGACATTAGGGGTTAGATTGTCTCTATCTAGGATTTAATTAGACACTTGAAAAGCAAGAGGACGCATGGTGGATACAAGTTGAGCTTTTGATTTATGTTTTAAGATAATAATATCATTTTAAGATGTGTTTGGCTAAGGGGGAGCTAACTCAGTTAGCTTGAGTGGCTTGAAGAAGTTGTGCATGATGTGAGGGGGAGCATATGTGAGATGTTACAATCATGGTTGAGATATGAAGAAGTTTAGTGATCTGAATGTGATTACTTTCTCAGTTATTCATTTCAATATCTAGATTGCAAGTATGTGTGCTTAAGGTATGTTCAGGGATTTTGGTCCTGAAGGTCTATATTTAGAGTATGGAAGTTTCCAAGTGTCAAAAAAAGAAAGATGAGTTGTCAAGATGATTTTGTTACATAAAAAGGTGTGTTGACTATATTCAAGTGTGATATAGATGTTTTATGCTTTGAAGATATTTTGTGTGCAAATTGAAGCTTTTTAAGTGCTCTCGAGCTTTCCCAATTTTGGCTTAAGGGCAAACAGGTCAAAACCTAGTTGAAGGCTCCATGGGTTATCATAAATTGGTCTAGATGTGTGTTTTATTAACCTCCAAGAATGAGAGAAGTTTCTAGTGTTGATGTTGATTGAAAGGTGGTGAGTTGACTGAGTTTCATTTGAAAATATAGTATTTTTTCCCATGCTGGTTAGTTAATTTCTTAAGGGAGTTGTGGTCCGAGGTTACTTGATATATTGAAATGGCCAAATGGGTTGTACAAAAATGTTTCATAGTCATCTGAAATTGTGTAATTTCTTTCATGGAGGAGGATTTGTGCAAATAGAGGGTTAAGCCTAGTAGGTTTGTGAAGGAAGTATGTTGCAAAGGAAGAGATAAGTGTCTATTTTTGGCATGCATAAGGGGGAATATGAGAATGATCTAGATATGAAATTTAAATCCATGAAAGTTCATACACAAAAATTTATGGGCTCTGCAAGGTCCAAGTAGGGCTACAAGGCCTCTAAGCAAGGATAGTATGAAGAAGTCTGCTACAGATGTGAATTGAAGCATGTTATTATGATCAAACCAAGTTAGGTGCTTTAAAAAATGTATTGAATTTATATGCATAAATAAGGAGGAGTTTTGTAAATGATCAGATCCTAGGATCAGAGGGTTGTATAGTAGTAGTTGAGAGAGAAGGTATGAAGGCAATTTTGTTGATTCTTCATCGTTGGAAATGGTTTGAAGATGCTCAAAGGGTGCCTAAGCTTAGGTGACTTGGGGGGAGTCCCTATGAATATGTTCAAGGTAAGTTCATGTAGTTTTTTTATGTTCATGTATGTTTTGTCTTCATAGAAGCTATGTATGATCAAAGAAGAGTGTAGTCATAGAGCATGTTTGAGAAGTTCAAGGTAAGAAGAGGTATGCACTATGTTAGGGGAAGTTTGTATAATCTCGTAAAGGTGTTACTTTATTATTATTGGTCCTTAAAATATTTTTAGGTCTACAGGATTAGGAGTTGAGTTGAGCCCACTTTGTCATTGTGTCAAAGGGGGAGAAAGTGCTTTGTATTGACATTGACATCAATGACAAAGGGGGAGATTGTTGAAGGTTTGTCAATGATGTCTCCAAGGTGACCAAGGTGGTTGATGAAGTTTCATGTGTGTTAGAATGACCATGACAAAGTTTGCTTCAATGTTCTTGCATTATTCTTTAGTGTTTGCTTGATATAGGCAATTGATGGTTATTATTGATAGTTTGGAGAGATATAGCACATATGCAAGTTTATAAGGACAAAGAAGAAGTTATGAGGAATCCATAGATGTCTTGGTGAAGTTTTTGTGTGTCACTTGATCATTTGAAACAAGAAACATGCATCTTATAGCTTAAGAGAAGCCAAACCGTCACTACACGTCATGCAAATATGAATCAACCAATAAGTTTGTGCATTTATTTTTTATACTAAAAAAGTCAACTAAAGTCAAAGGATTTCATGGAATTATTTTCTATAGTGCCAAGAAGGTCCCCTAAAAATTTGGACTCTTGAAGTGTTTTCTCACTCAAGTTTTAAAGCTTCAAAGTTACACTTACAGACTGTGTCGAGCCAGAGACCATCAAGTTTAACTACGTTGAAGTTTGAGGTCAACTAGTCAGTAGATTTAATAGTGCACATTAAATCATATATCTTGATCCAACGATGTGCGTAAAAGTTAATATGTCAAATAATGAATGCTCAAATGACAAGTGTCACATTCACAGAGTTTGGATATAAGATCAACAGTTCATAGATGATTGTGCAGTCAAAATATCGACAGTGTGGGTCAAGTCAAAGAGTCAATGTGTGCAGAAGGCACGTAGAGCTGCCAAGTGGCAAAATCACAAGAGATTTGATCTAAGATCAATGGTGAGTGTCACTTGATATAGACCAAGCTACTCAAAAGAGATCAATGGTGTGTATTTTTCCACAATTACTAGGCATTATGAGATGACGTTCAGGTGCTCGATGTTTAACATTTCCTCAGTGACCATTATAATTCAAACATTCAAATTTTTGAAGAAAACTATCTTTTGATACAAGACAAATTTATTGATGCAATAAAAATCAAAGTTTTAGAGGACTTTAAGGTGCATCCAACAATGTAGATTAGAAGATTTGGATGTTGTACAGTTGCATATATTAAGTTTTAAAGTTTACTATGTATTTGATTATGTTCTACAAGTGACCCAAGAAGAATATTTAAGTTGTTATTAATAGTATTTTGATGTTTCAAAATGAAATTTCTATATGATATTTTATAGACTCTATGAATACTATCTATATAGAATTTGGATGTTTGACTAATCCATCTTTAGTATGAACAACTGCTTAGAAGTTGACTGTGTTTGATGAATGCACTAGAAAATTGAGTGACCATGTTGTAGGAGTGAGTTAAAGGTATTCTGAATAGAATTGAAGAAGAAAATGAGCATGTAAATGTTATACAAGTCTCTAAGACTTATTAAAAGGATTTGGTTGTCATAGTTTTCCCCTAATCAGATATGGAGAATCGAAATAGCTTGATTGTATTTTAAAAATTTATGACTAGTTTGAGTGGTCATCATGAGAGATTTGTTTTGAGTGCTTTAAGCTTGAGTGAAAGTGTATAAGTCACAGGAGGTGTTGTAGAGATCCTGAAGGGTTCACCCATGTGATCTAATCATATGGCTATGTTAAATAATTACTTGTATGTTTATGTTCTATATGATAGAGTTTTCTAGGTATGAAGGCCTAAAGAGCAAGGAGATATAATTAGTAAGTTCAAGTTTTGATTTGGTGTTCTTGGTGGCATGAACCCATGAGGGTGTAATTAAGGGGCCATTGGATTCAATTTTGTTGTGTTTGAAGCATTGGTAAAGTGTTAAAGGGGTAATCGGTCTCCATGAGACCTATAAGGGCTACTAAATCCTAATTAAAAGATGTAACTTCTTAAGCGTGACCCATGGATGCTATGGCCGACCTATGAGGATGGTATTGAGTTATGTGTTAGCATGATAGAAGTCTAAAGGGTTAAGACCAGTCTTATGTCTGACCAAGAAGATAATATCCATGAAGACTCTATAAAGAGTGAAAGTAAAGGTGGTGGTTTCTAGACTTGAGTATGAAGTGTTGAGTTGTTGTTGCATGTATGAGGAGAAATAGATTTGTGAAGGTTGTAAGAGCTATGTGAATGTCTTGAGAGGAATATCAAAGTGTGGATTGCATGTATGACCTTATGGTCATAATTATTATGTTGATATGTAGGTTTGATGCATGAGAATAAGTGATGGTGTGTAGTTTGATCCAAAAGGTGGTTTTGGATACATTGCTTGTGTGTGAAGGTTTGAATGAGTAAAGAGGGTTGAAGAAGATTGTTTTATAGATTTTCTCCATCATATTGAGAAGCAATCAGATTTATGGTGTTTTTCATTTCATATATGTTGTGTTGGTGCTCAACATCTTAGGCAAGTTGGTGCTTGTCATCTTTAGGGGTCGGTACTCCTTGTGAAGTAGGTGCTTCACTAAAAGTCTCATATTTTTAATCATCTTATAATACAAGTAGTCCATGTATTTCCAGGATTGAGAGTGGGTTTTCTCCCCCAAGAGGGTTTCCCATATAGATCTTGTGTTATCTTGCTTATCTTTCATGTTCATTGCTATGATTGGGTTATTTGCCTTTTGATTGCTTCTGGTGTATGACTAAGGGTTTGAAGGATTTAGTTTGAAGTTTTTGAAATATCTTGATTCACTAATTCACCTCCCCCCTCTTAGTGATTGTACCCCTAACACACCTATGACTCAATAAAAAGGGGTTAGCACATGAGTCGAGCTAACCCTAATAATATCAATGTTGTTAAGTGCTACTTACATAGCCATATACTCTAAATAAGGCTTCAAACTCACATGTAGTTTTACCTTTTATTTGTGTGTGTAATGCTAATTGTATGACTATATGATATTTCTCCTATTCCAACACTATAATACAATCCATGCAAGGGAAAATTGATATTTTCAATACTTCAGACTTTAGATCTAGAAATTCAGTAATGTAGTGAAATTTAATAGCATTTTGAGTAAAACAATGCATATCCTAATTGAGAGGCTTACTTCATAACAAATACTATGCCCTAGATTTGTATATATAGTGATCCTTTTGAATTTGAATTAAAAATTAATAGCACATGAAAATATGACAATAGAACAAACATATGTGCCATTTACAACATTCAAAAACTGAAAAGAATGAAAATATAGAAGAAGACAAGACTAGACACTAGCGGTAGCCCTCGGATGCCAGTGTCCCAAAGTGAATGCTAGTGTCCAAGAACTCAAAATACATAATGAATAACAAAAACTTAGGGATCCCTACCACAAGGTGGCTAGAGTGCAACATAATTAACATAAAGTAACACAAAATTGAACATTACAATACAAAACCATTGAGACCAAGGGGCCCATACAAGACCACGCTACCGAGTAATCAATATTCTATCAAAAGGCCTATACATCTAAAACAAAGCAAAATGACATCATAAAACAAGTCTTGTACCAAATATGGGTATCTACATTTGCATGTTCCTCCCACCCACTTGAACCTTAATCTAGTAATTACATGAAATCAAATTAATATAATTAAAAGAAGTTCAAACTTGGGTGTTTAAACACACCTTGGACTTGTGGTAGTTATAACTTGACTTTGTAACTCTTGTCCTGCAACCAAAAGCATGCTATAGTACATTTAGCATATATAAATTAGAAATGAGCAATAAATAAAACATCAAAAAAGAAAGAACATGGAAAGAATACACTTGTATATATGTTACATGGTGATGCCTTCTAGAATACTGTCCTCACCATGCAAGATGGAAAAATAACAAGGGAACTTGAGGCCCCATCCAATTTTTAACCAGGAAAATGAATGAGTCCACAAGTGGTCACGTGTGTTACATCTTAGAGATGCTTTCTGCAAAAGGAGGGTTGGGAGGTGATCATGACCCAAACCTGGTATAATGGGAGTAGTGCCAAGTTCATTTAGACAATTGAATCTCAACCACACAACTCAAGTGAAAAATACTTTATATAACCAATTTGACCAATCTAGCCAATCTCATATGAGTCAAATGGTATAACCATGTCAACACACAATAATAAAATTAATGCCAAGTCTATTGAGTCCATATAATCTCAATTGCACTACTCAAAAGAGCCAACTATTACAGATAAATAAAATCTCAAATGGTACATCTCAGTAAGTGAGAGATTGGATGAACTTTGCTCATGCCCCTATCTAGTCTAGTGTGAAAAATGTATAATTTGAATATGTATCTTGATTTTGGTGCCTTTGCAAAGCATATGCACTTTTGATGTGTCTCAAGCTAATTTTTTTTTTAGATTGTAGCCTTTGTTATGTAAATTGTGTATAATATAAATCACAAATATGAAAACTCTTTCTCAAATATGTGGAAATTTGTGCCAAAAGTATAAGATTATGTCATAGTTATATATCTGAATCATGTAAACTATATCAAGTTCTGCTAATTTTGTCAATTGTATGTATGTGGAGTCATGTCTCTATGACATGCCCCCCCTTTTAGGATGAGGGGAATGTATCATGGTAGTCACATTATCGCAAAAGGATAAAACAACCATGTCATATGTGTATTAATTATATAGTATTCAATCATTGAGTGATGTTATGCCTTAATAGACTTGTAAGTGGTAATGTTTTGATGTGTTAAAGATTATCACTTTATTAAAAATGAGATAATAATTATGTCTTTGAATTTTTTAAATAATTTTCATGAAAATTGTATGGCATAGGAATGCTCTCTTTGTGAGTCTCAATGCAATTTATGGTTCATTATTTGGATACATGGTGCTCGAGATATCATAATTTGAAGTTTGTAAGTGGGTGCGATAGTGGAAAAATCAATCACTATATATATGGATTTTTAAAAATAGATTTCTATTTCATTTTCAATTTTGTCTATTGAGATTTTTTGCTTTGGAATTTTGCCACAATACCTCGAGGGAGAGCGGGGGTACCTATGATGTGATGTCATGCTGGTCATGTTGGGGTGCAAGATTTGGAGAACTTGGTAAGTAATAAATTTTACCCCTTATTCTAAATTGATTTTTTTTAATTTATTTTTATTTTATAGCCCATTTTTTGGGTTTTAAAAAGATTGACAAACACTAGCATTGAGGTTCTAGATGGCAGTGTCAAACAATCGATGTTTGTGTTTGATTTTCGATGTAGGTGTCCTATGCTACCATCTAAAGTCAACAATTACATCTGAAATTAATGTCTTCATACATATGTATGAACTTGTCATGTTTTGCATGCTAATATTGTATTGATTTGAGAACTAATGTGGCTTTTTTACTTATTTATTTTTGGAGAAAAACATTCATATCTATGATTTTAGACACGCGAGACATTTATCTACCTCGGTGGATTTGGGTTCAGATGATACATACTAGGTGATTATCAATTAAGCTAGGATTGGTTAGGTGGGATGATTAGATCAGATCCATTATGATATTCATTTGATGAAAACATTCATTGAGGGAGGAATGTTGATACTTGTACATTTTGGGTACCCACAGGGGAGATGACAGTCACATTGGAGGATCTGTATCATATTATGCCTTTGCCTATTATAGGGGAAAGGGCCCATTTATCAGGGGATGGTAGCATGGGATGTATGTAAATATCCCATGCATACTTCACCACTGCATAAGCATGGTGAATATTGTAAATACTTATGGCCATTCTAATAATCATCTCATAATCACCCATCATTAATCACCCATGATACATGTTCTTTGATAATAACCTGACATTTGAGGATGAGATTACAAAGGCAGGATCCCTTGGTTGGATTTCCCACCTTAATAATTTTGAGAGGGGAGAAGTCCTTGAAGTATTTATGCTAAAGCAATTTATTCCAAACTGCCTGAGTTTGGGTGACCATGCCCCATACTAGTTTGGATCTCAGAGTTGGATTTTGGTTAGATATTATTTTCATACCAACACCTCCCCCTACTTGAGGTAATCACACCTTGTCCCATTTGATAAGGGGGGTTTTATTTTTTTCAAACATGCCTTGCAACATAAAATTCTTCATGATTCAATTTAATTCCTTCAAAAATTTAGCTGGTGATTGCATAAATAAAAAAGTATAGATCAATAGAGCACTTAGTATTGACTTAATAACAGTAATATGACCAACCAAGGAGAGCCACTTCCATCTCCACTATGATAATACTAAGTGAAAGGCCTTAATCAAGTTATCCCATAGTGAATCTCTACCTTCTCCAATGAACATAGGGACACCCAAATACTTAGTTGGAAGCTTACTAGTTTTGAATTTCAAAATCCCAAAGATATCTAGCTACCCCTGAAGAGGGGTGTTAATGGAAAAAAAAAAAGATTTGGCCGAGTTGAGATGTTGACCTAAGGATTTCTCATAGTCTACTAGAATCTTCTTGAAGCCTTGAGCTTCCCCAATAGTTGGGATTCCAAACAACATTGTATCATCAATAAATTGTTGATGAGTGAAACTCTCCAAGCCAACTATGGCCTTTATACCTCTAATTTCTCCATCCACTACCACTCATGAAATTTGCCTTCCCAGAGCCTCCACCATTAAGATGAATAGGAAAATGGAGAGGGTTCCCTTTGTTTAAAACCTTGGGAAGCCTAAGCCCATTGATTCCCCATTGATTAAGATAGAGGATATTGGGCTCGAGATGCAACCAAAGATCCAAATGTACCATTTCTTAGAAAAACCAAAATTTTCCAAAGTCTTCATCAAATGATGCCAATTGACCCTATCATAAGCTTTACTAATGTCTAGTTTAAGGGTCATCCCTTTCTTGTGACTTGCCACTAAAGAGTCAATAAACTCATGGGTGATAATAACACCATCATGAATGTTTCTACCTAGAATAAACCCTCCCTACTCAGTAGAAATCAAATCATTAAGGAGACCCTTTAGTCTAAAGGAGATGGCCTTTGATATGATTTTGTAAACTATGTTGCACAATGAAATAAGTCTATAATCCTCAAAGGAAACTTACATCTCACCCTTAGGGATAAAATTTATGAAAGTATAGTTAATTTTTAGCTGAATTTTATGTTTCTTCTGGGATTCTTCCAACAACTCCAACACCTCATCCCCTATGATGTCCCAAAAGGCTTGGAAGAAAGTAGTTGAAAAACCATATGGTATTGGAGCCTTATCTTTGCCCATGGATAAAACCACCCTTCTAACTTCATATTTGGAAAAGGGAGCCATCAACATATTATTTTGTTATTTCATTACCATGTTTAATGTGCCTTATGATTTTGGATTTTACTTGAAAGTCAATCCAAGGTTCTTCCATTTCTTTGAAGGATTAAAGAGATACCATTGATATTTCATCTCACTTGTGTATAATTATGAAAAAAAATATGTTGTTATCCCCATCCTTAAGCCATGACTCTCAAGACTTCTATTTTTGGAAGACTTCTTCCCTAGCACACAATTTTTCTAGTTCAACCAGAAGCTCCTTTTCTTGCATATAAAGGTTCGCATCCATGCCAACCCTTAAAACCAATAGATTAAGGGTTGAAAATTCTACCTCCACTCTTGGAAATTCCTTGAAGATGTTTTTAAAAAGTCTTTAATCTAGGTTTTGAAACATGTCTTAATATACTAAATCTTCATGATAAAAAGAAATGACTTTATGCCTTTCCCCATCAAGGCTTCAACCCACCAATTCTTGACCAGATCAAAAAGAGAAGGATCCCTAATCCAAATCAATTTAAATTTAAAGTGGAATTTAGGATAAAATTTATATTCAATAATTTTAAGTTAAATTGGGATATTGTTGAAACCAAAAATTGGAAGAATATTACTATTAATTGCCCAGTCTTCCTCAAAACATTCTAGGGAAACTAGGAAATGATCCAACCTTTCAGCAATGTTGCTAAAACCTAATTACATATTCATCCAGGAGAACAAACCACTTTTTGGGGCTATGTTAGTCAAACCAAAAAATTCATCAAAGCTCATGAAGTCTTTCTGGAATTGATACTCTTTTCTAACCTCTCACTGTCTATCCCCACTAGATAGGATGGCATTGAAATCACCCTCTAGGACACAAATATGTCTTGGTAAAAAGGCCAACTATCACTATATCTGATCTTAGAGCTGAGATTTCCCAACCACAAAATTCATCCTATAAGCATTAAACATAAATAAAGAGATGTTAGAGGTAAATATCATTACCTGACATAATTTCTAGCCAACCCTCGAACTAATAACCTCAAATCTTGCCTTTATCAGGTCCCAAATGATCACCAAACCAATGGAAGCCCCAAAAGAGTTATAAAAACACCCCTCCATCTATTACAACTATGACTTGTCAAGGTATATCCTTTCACCTTGTTCAACTTAGTTTCCTAAATGAGAAAACATAAAAAAAGCCTACAACTGACACCTAACAAAGCACTTTTTGTTAGGGTACATATTCATCCAGGAGAACTAACCACTTTTCGGGGCTATGTCAGTCAAACCAAAAAAATCATCAAAGCTCAAGAAGTCTTTCTACAATTGAGACTCTTTTCTAACCTCTCATCATTTATCCCCACTAGATAGGATGGCATTAAAATCACCCTCTAGGACACAAATATGTCTTTGTAAAAGGGCCAATTATCATTAGATCTCATCTTAGACTTGAGCTTTCCCAACCACCAAATTCATCCTATAAGCATTAAACATAAAGAAAGAGATATCAGAGTTAAAGATCATTGCGTTACACAGTTACCAGCCAACCCTCAAACTGATAACCTCAAATCTTGCCTTTATCACGTCTCAAATGATCACCAAACCCCAAACCCATGGAAGCCCCAAAGGAGTTATAAAATCACCCCTCCATCTATTATGACTATGACTTGTCAAGGTATCTCCTTTTGCCTTGCTGAGCTTAGTTTTCTAAATGAGAAAACATAAAAAAAAAACCTACAACTGACACCTAACAAGGCACTTTTTGTTAGGGGCATTGAGACCCCTAACATTCAAAGATATGATTTTCATTACTTCTCAACAAGGCTTTCCACTCCCTGATTTCCTAGTTAGGAAAAGTTTGTAATGGATTTTTTGCTTGCATGCCATAACTTCTACATCCATGAGTGATTTATTCCTTTCTTCCCTCTCCTACTAGAGACCCCACAAATCATCTAAGAGAATTTACAGTTATTATATGCTACCAAGAGGACCTTAATCGAATACTCCTCCTCATCTTCCTCCTCCTTAAATTTCTCTATTAAGGGAGACAATTATAGGTCATCACTTTGCATAAACACACTTTTTTATAGCTTACCCTCTCTTAGACCTTAATGACCTCTACTCTTATCTCCAACCCATTACCCATTAGAGAAATAGATGTCATATTCCTTGCCTCCTTAGAGATAAAGTCACATTATTTTAGCATCGCATTGGGGGATAGTTGTTATCTACCTTATAGCCTCCCTTTGAACAACTCAGTTGCTTCAATATTAATGACCAACCCTTCTTGGGAAATAACCATCTCAATATGAGGAAGCCTTCCATTCCTCTAGATGATGGAGTTAGACTATGGCATTATTTTGGATCACCATGCCACCCTTAGAACTTGATTCCATTTACCCCTAGGCATTTTCAATGAAAATTCCAACCTCTTTACATTTGTAACATCTGAAAGGGACCTTATCCACATTTATTTTCTACTCAAAAATTCCTTCATTGGTTTTAATATGAATGTATTCCATAATCTCATCTTCCAAGTTAAAGACAACAAAAACTCATGCATAGGAAGCCAACACTCCTTCAATATATTTTGGATCTATTTTATTGAACTCTCCCAATAAAGATCCAATCTATCTGAGGTAGATCTCACTCCAATATTCCATTGGAAGTCCATAAAAACAAATATAGATAGGGAATCTTCCTTTCTTGGTTATTAAAGGGTTTAAGTTAAGGATTCAGTAGTGTACCCAAATCCTTGCTCCATCTAAAAGACAAGGTCCCCCTTTGATAATATCCTACTTTCTTCTCCTCCAACAAGAAGGTAACAATAAAGAAACCTTTGGGCATGAACCAAATGGAACATCCCTAAACCTAGTTTCCCTTTACCTAATTATGTACTTTTTTGATATCTGACCATCTCTTAACAAACTTCCCAATCAACCCTCCACTCTTCAGCACCTGAATATTCTCCTAGAAGTTAGTGTTTTCAAAGGACACCATATGTATACCTGATGCCTCATCCCCATCTTGAGTAAGGGTGTTAAAATATAAGACTAGAGGGAAATCCCTCACCACTTATTTTCCTCTTGAGTGACCAGGTGGACTGTGTGTGTTGTTGTCATCCCCTAGTGTGGCCCAATTTTAATTAAAAACCCTAAAGTCTTCTGAGGTATAGGCTGGGCATTCCTCATAGTAATCTTCACCATGGGCATCTTGTATCTCATGCAAAATGTCCCTTTTCTTCAATTTTGAGCCATTTATCTTGCTCTTACCTTTCCCCTATAGAGAACATCTCTCCGGTTATTTTTTCTCAAGTGCCCTCGCCATACTCCATCAATTAGGAAGATTTTTTACCTAGAGGTAATGAGTATTTTTTAAAATTTTAAGTTATTGAGAACCACATTATTTTTCATGAGATCATTTATTTGTAAATGGTTCTAACCATTTTTTTAAAAAATAATGCCCATTAGGCATATATTTTATTTTTATAATTATTTAATCATATTTGGTTTCCTTGTAATTAAAATATTTAGTTTGTTAGAGAATTTATATTTTTAGTGCATTTGCCATTTGTACAAGGATCTATAAATACTTTTTATTCATAACAGTATTATAAGCTTTGTGAAAGCTATTGTTTAAGCTTTGTCCAAGCTATGTGAAATCTCTTAAAACTAATTTACATTAATAATATTAGCTTCCATTTGTGTCGTATCTAAAAATCACTTTGGTGTTTTGTTTTTTGTCTCAATTTACTTTCATTTGGTATTAAAGCCAAATCTAAGGAATCTAAGAGTCAAATTTGAGTAGTTTGGGAGCAAGATAAATCTAAGAGATAGACCTAAGAGATTTGGGAGAAATCTCTAGGATCCAAATCTGAAGAAGAAGGAAACTTAGCACTGTAAAGAGTCAAATAAGAGAAATGTGCGATTTGATTTATTTTCATTTTTTTAATATTTTGAAATAACAATAGTAAAACTACAATATATTTCTTATTTCTTAACCAAATTCATATTTTTTAAATGTTATTGAAAGGTAAGTTAGAGGATCATAAAACCTAGAAATGTTTTTGATTGGTTATTTACAATTTGAAAACTGTTTGAAGAAGAAAAGTCATGTTTAAAAAAGGGGCGTGGAAAGTGAATCAAAGATTCTAAATCTATATTGATTCAATGATTGGATGATTAGATCTACATAAGAGAAGTGGAAATACATATAATTTATATTTTGATTGTTGTAGATTTCATTTTATAAGAGACACCTATAAGAGGAGGATTTATTTTTGTAAAGGAGGCAAATCTAAGCAAGTCGTGGTAAGAAGTGGTGTATTTTTTCATATTATATGATTTTAGTAGATAATTGTTTCTATGAGTTGGCTAAGGTGTTCAGAAAATGTAATTATTTATTATCAAACAAAAGACAAGGTGTATTTTTAGCCTTTCTTATTTGATATCAATTTTTCTCAGTAATTGTAATTATAAAATAATAAAAAGAGAGATTTTTTGGTATGTGATCCCATTTTTGGGGACAAAGGGGAAGTATCTCAATTGAGAGATCACTTCGGTGTTGTGATGTATATTTGTGTTTGATTGCACATTCTTATAATGGCAAATATTGGTGTAAATGGTATACACAATGGCCTAATTTTTATCTTTGAAGGTGGGTAGTAGGATGAAGACTCTACTAAAATCTAAATATTTATGGGAAATTATTTAAAATAATTATGCATAACCTACAAATGTGAATGTTCTGAATGATGCACAAAGGAGGGAATATAAAGCAAATGTAAGAAATGACAATGAGGCTTTATTTTATATTCAGGGTGTATCAAATAAAACCATATCTCCTAGAATAAGTGGAGTTTTTCACTCTAAAAATGCATGGGATATACTTGTAAATGCTTATCAAGATGAACAAACTGCAAAGTTACAAACTTCATGAAAGAATATAAAAAATATGAAAATGTTAAACAATGAATTTGTTAATGAATTTTTGACAAAGGCATAAGGCCTAGTTAGTCAAATGAAGGTATTGGGAGAAGATATAGATAAAAAGTATGTCATTGAGAAAATTTTGAGAAGCATGACCCCCAAATTTTAAAACGTAGTTTCAATAATTGATAATTTTAAAGATATCACAAGCATGAAGATAGATGCATTAAGTGGGATCTTATTAAATGAAAAATAAATAATGAAGAGTAATGAGGGGAGTCTTGAAAAAAATTACGTCTAAAACACACATAAGAGGTAAAGGAAGTCAATTTATAAAACACTATAATAAAAATGAATCAAGAGGAGAATCTAGCAATTTTAGAGTTAGAAGAAGAGGCAACAATTTCAAAGGAAGTCATGGTAATTTCAAAGGAAATAATGGTAACTTTAGACGAAGGAGTGGTAATTTTAGAGGTGGAGATAAAATAAAAATTCACTGATTTTATTGTAAAAGGCTTGGACTTTATGAATTAGATTGTTGGGCTAAGAAAATAGACATGGAGAAAAATAATGCTCATAACACTATTGAAGACAAAATAATTTTGTTTGTTTCTTGATTCAATACCAATGCAAGTAATAATAATACTTGGTATATTGATTCTAGATGTTCTTCTCATATGACATCTAATGAGTATTTGTTCATCAATTTGGATGAGAAACATAATAGCACAATTATACTAGGAGATAATCAATCTCATGGAACCAAGGGCAAAGGCATTATTATAGTGACAATAAATGATGGTGAGGTAAAATATATCAATGAAATTTTTTTAGTTCCTACACTCAATAAAAATCTATTATCTATGGCATAAATGTTGGAACAAAATTATCTAGTGACATTTGATGGAAATAAATGCATTGTCAAGGACAAATTAAAAAATAATGAAATTATGGCTGGAGATAAGATGACTAGTGATATAATGTTTCCTCTTTATTTTTCACAAGAAAATCAAGCATTGAAGGTAAGTGAGATGAATGATAGTAAAATTTAGCACAAAAGATATGGACATCTTAGTTTCAATGGGTTACTTTTGCTTAAGAAATGGAAAATGGTTGAAGGACTTCCCTAGATTGAAAACATAAATGAAGAATGTGTTATGGGAAAAAACATCGAGCAAGCTTTCCAATCGGTAAATCTAGAAGAGCTAGACAACCTCTTGAGATAATTCATACAAAATTATGTGGTTCTATGCAAACTCTGACTTTGAATAAATAAAAGTACTTTCTAACCTTTATTGATGATTACTCAAGAAAAACTTAGGTATATTTCTTGACTAAAAAATCAAAGGTATTTGAAAAGTTTGTTGAGTTCAAGAAGTTGGTTAAAAAATACAATGAAAAGTACATCAAAATGATTAGGTCATATAATGGAGGTGAATATAAGTCAAATTAGTTTCAATATTTTTGCATAAATCATGTAATCAAGTGGGAATTCACTACTACCCATACTTTACAACAAAATGGAGTAGCTAAAAGGAATAATAGGACCATTGTTGAAATGGTGAGTATGATGAAAGATAAAAACTTTGGATAAAAGTTTTTCGGGTGAAACAATAAAATATAACAATATATATTATGAAAAGAATTCCTACAAAGGTAGTAAAAAAAATGACTCGTGAGTAAGCATGGTCTAGAAATAAGCCAAGTATTGATCACTTAAGAGTGTTTGGATGTGTTGATTATGCACACATACTAAAAGAAGAAATGTATAAATTAGATGACAAAGGGACAAAGTGCATTTTCATTGGATATAGTTTAGAAAATAAGCCATATAGACAATATGATCCAGTAAGCAAGAAATTAGTAATCAGTAAAGATGTGATCTTCAAAAAAGAGGAAGAATATACTCATGAATCAAAAACAAAATAAAAACAAATTATTATTGATGGAATTATAGAATCACCTAAATCTTCTAGTATGGAAGCAAGAAAATATCAAAGCAAGATAGAAAAGGATCACCCACCAATTCAAATGTTAGATACAAATTTTGAATAAAGAACAAAAAGGTCACAAGTAAATGTGAACTATGCATTAATGTCACAAGTTATGGAAAATGACGAGCCATAAAATTTTGAGCAAGCTCAAGAAAAATAAGACTGGGTTGAAGTTATTAACAATGAAAAAAAAATTTGAGATAAATAACACATTGGAATTGGTCCAATTACCTCTTGGTAAATAAGAAGTTGTTAAAAAATGGGTATATAAGACTAGGTACAAATCAGATGGAAGTATTGATAAGTATAAGGCTAGACTAATCACTAAAGGGTACACACAATAGGAAGGTATTGACTATACTGAGACATTTTCACCTGTAGCAAGGATGGACACCATTAGATTAGTATTAGTTATTGTAGCTCAACAGGTTTGAACTATCTATCAGATAGATGTAAAGATTGTATTTTTGAATAAATACATTGATGAGGAAGAATATGTGTCACAACCTAAGGGATTTAATATATCTTCTAAGGAACACTATGTGTATAGGTTGAAGAAGGCCTTGTATGGTATTAAACAAGCACCTAGAACATGACATTCAAGGATAGATTCATATTATTTTAAGAAATGTTTTAACAATAGTCAATCATATCCCAATATGTATATCAAGAGTATAGGTAATGAAATTTTTATATTTGTTCTCTATGTGGATGATCTAATCTACAATAAGAATAATAAAACTTTGTTTGCAGAGTTTAGAGTAGTTATGGTTTCATAATTTGGGACATATACACTAAATTTGGAACATATGCACTACTCTATTGGTATAGAAGTATGGCAAAGTGAAGATGGAATATTCATGTCTATAAAAAAATATGCTTTGGATATCTTTCAGAAATATCAGATGAAGGATTGAAAATAAGTTGGAACACTTATTGAAGTTGGGCTTAAATTGTCTAATACATATGAATCTGATTGAGTGTATACCATGCTATATAGGTATTTGGTTGGTAGTTTGATCTATTTCACTACTACTCAACCATATATCACATTTGTAGTGAGTTTGGTATCTAGGTTTATGTTATAACCTAAAAAAACACATTGGAATGCAACAAAGAGGATTATCAAATATATCAGAGGGACATTGAATTATGAATTCAAATTTAAGTATTCAAAGGATAATAGATTAATAAGATATACAGATTTAGAATTGGGTTGGTTATACATATGATTAAAAGTCTACTTATAGTTATACATTTAGTCTTGATTTTGTAATATTTTCTTGGAAGACCAAGAACTAATTGGTTGTCTCTCTTTCTATAGTAGAGGCAGAATAAAAAATTGCAACATCAACAACTTGTTAGCTAGAATAGTTGAGGTGATTGTTATAATATTTGCATCATTTTTAGAATGAACCTACCTTGTTGTATTGTGACAACAAGAGTAATATTCAAATGACAAAGAATTTAATTTTTAATAGCAAGACTAAGCATATTCAGATTCAACATGAATACATCATAGAGTTGGTTCAACAAGGACAAATCAAGATGGTGTATTGCAGTATAAAGTATCATTTAGCATATATTTTCATGAAGCCCTTAGCTCATGAAAGGTTCCATAAGCATAGATATTCTCTTCAATTTCTTCATAATGATCATTATGAGGGAGAATGGAAGAAATAATGCCCATTGGGCATATAGTTTAGTTTTATAATTATTTAATTATATTTGGTTGCCTTGTAATTAGAATATTTAGTTTGTTATAAGTTTGTTTTAAAATTTATATTTTTTAGTGCATTTGTTGTTTGTACAAGGATCTATAAATATTTATTATTCATATAAGAATTGTAAGCTTTGTGTAATATTTGTGAAATATATTGTGTAATATTTTTCCAAGTTGTGTGAAATCTCTTGAAGCTATTTTGCATTAGTAATATTATGCTTCCATTTATGTGTGATTTGTAGATCACTTTGGTGTTTTATTTTTTGTCTCAATTTTATTTCAATTTTATCAACTCAGTTAAATAGTTTATATTAAGACCCTCCATATTAATATATATTTATTTTTTAAAAATATACTTTTAAAAAATTGATTATAAAAAGATGATTGTTAGTACCTGTTATGCAGGTATCTATTGTAATTAGTTCAATGTATTAATTTGCATTTGAAAATGTGAAACTAATGTGAATAAAGTATTTTTTTATTTTGTTGAGTTTTAAAATTGACTTTGCACTAAAATATTTATTTCTATAATATTATAAATGTTATCATTTTACGTTGTTTTAGAAATTCTTAGTCTTTTATCAATCATGCAGATGGAAATTGAGCAACAAATCTGTTTATCTATGCATGTATTTCATATTTCCTCATTTGGAGTAGAAGAATGAGTGGGTAGGGTACCGTAAAAATGTAATGCTCAACATTAATACAAAATTTATTTTTCTCATCTCATATTTCATTAAAGTATTTGCAATGTAGATATCAAATGAACTACATCATTATTAACTTTTTGAAATAATGACAAAACAATGTTGTGGAAGTTCAAATATCATTTTTTCAAACCAAAACTATTGTAATAAATAGACCACTATATTGTATTTTATATTATTCATTTGAACAATAGTTAATAAAGCTACATCATGACACTTATTTATTAGTGTTAAAATTATATTAATATATGGTCCCTATGTATTTATCTATTATTGGTTCAAATTAGGTATTATTGGATTTTCTTTTTGGCTTTCTGTTATGTCCCTTTCTTTCTTGTTTCTCCCCCTCCTATCTCTTCCCTTTCTCTCCTATTTTTAATGGTCCCCAAAAAACATTCAATGTAGGTATATAGGGGTGTGTGGTATTTTTACTTGTTAGGGTCATTTAGGGATTTATGATCTCAACTTATTCACTTTTTTGCTTGTTTGATATCAGCTTGTGTTCTAATAATGTCAAATTTGAATTCATGAAATATGCTTGTGTGTGTGTGTGCATTTAAGTTAATGTAGAAGGAAACTATGAATCTAAACTACATCTAAATGAGCATGTAGCATGTATTTTCACATTATTTTATTGAATATTTACTAGCATTATAGTGAAATCAAGCAATAATTTAGAGAGCATTTATTGTGCCATTGAGGTTCACATGGAAACACATTGCATCACACTGGTTTCCTTGATTGAATCATTATTGAATTTAATTGATGTGTTGTATTTTATATTGTATACCATTGGGGAAATTGATAATTATATATTTCATAAAATCCCTATTGACCCTAAACATAAACCAAAAAACAAATCATTTTCCTTATCATTCGTTAGTTAAGCTGCACCATTAGGGTTTGAAGAAGAAGGTCCATTACCTACTGATCAATGTTAAGTTCTAAAGTAACGAGTGAGGTCTTCAGAGTCACACAATTTTTTCAAGCTTGTCATTTTTGACAAACATGTTGTCTATAGTTCTAAGGCATAGAAATGTAGAGTGTATAGTTTTAGAGCCTAGTTATGTAGAGTGTACAATTCTAGGAGGTTCTATATTCATTATGAGTTTCTAAGGTTCTCATTGTATTTACATAAAACCCTAATTTAATATGTTAGATGTTGATGACTATCTTTCGATCTCCTAAAAATAAAGATACGCTTTTGAACCCTTTCCTAGTCAATTATTACTTTGGATATCAATTAATTAATTAAGTATAATTTATTATTTTATTTCTTATTATACTTAATTAAATGTGTATCGATATATGTATTACATCATGATTTGAACCCCATTTATTGATGCTACATTTTAGTGAACAATTTTACTCATTTTTCATACAACTAATATCATCGACATTAACATTGCAAGCTCAACAAATAGAATACTCACCATGCCGACATAAAACTTAAGTATGAAGATTAAGCACTCACTTGAGGTGTAGGTAGATATCATTGTGTCCCCTATTATGAGAAATACAAATGAATATCATTTTTATGCATTAAATCTTCAATAAAAACCCTAGTTTCAGAATTAACAAAGAATCATATTAACTCACAACACAAGCTAATATTAAGCACAAAGACATATCTCCTAAATTAATAACATGTAAAATTAATAAGTACATTCATATTACAATAACCAAACAATAAAAACCTATCATATTTTAGCTTCTTCCTTTATCTAGAGCTCTATCTTAGAAATATCAATCAACATCTTATCTAACAACTAATCTTTTAACTATCATTCACTAATAATCTCTTGGAAAAGTATGTTTATATAGATATTTATGCAATTCACTTTCCTTAAGTAGGTATCCAACATAGATATCTTCTAGAATACCCTTGATTTATCCATGTGCATCTCAAAGAGGATCTCTAATGATAATCCTCTATGCCTTGTAAATCTCCACCTGTCAGTCCTCCAAGGAGATCCTCTTTGTTGATGATTTATAAACAGAATTATTATGAGTTGCTTTCCTATCTTGTGCACAAAATTCTTTATTGTAACCTTCCCTTATGCACGCATTTCATTTTTGTAGTACCATACTTAACCAAAAGCTTAAGATTGTACCATGGTGCACACAAACTTATGGTTGAATCCCCCCTACCCATCCTAGTCACACTTCCCATTATTTTATCACTCAAATTTATTCTTGTCATTGTAAACATGTGCTACCAACTCCTTGTGTTTGGTTTCATCTTCTTCCATCAAACATTTACGAACATATGTGCATGCTCAAATCTTTTGATACATGTAAATCATGGGATTGGTGGGTCCACACTTGATCTATAACACAAGTGAGGGTTCTATTCCCTGTACCTCCACTTTAAAATTTAGCCATTTTTTATGTCCCCTACTATGTATATCTTGATAATTTTTTCATGTTCAAACCTTATAATTACCATTAGATCTCAAACAAGGGAGAATATAGCAGGCTAAAATATTATTTAGGGGTTGTGAACTCAATACCACTATCAAATGTGAATGTGAATTGACTTCTACAACTATCTTCTCTATCAAATGTTTTAGAATAGTCAAAATAAGATGAATGTATTTCAATTGAACCTTGAATTGAAATCCTATTATAAATATTCAAAGTAACAATTACAGTATTAGCAAAATTAAGAAAATTATAATGATGATGATGATAAGAGTTCCCTTATATCTCCACATGCCTCCAAACTTGATCCCCTTTGGATGCATGTCTTGTGAAAGATAATTTTGCATGAAACTTATTAGTAGGATTTGATTTTAAAATATAAAACATGCCTTCTAGCTTGAAAAATATAAGGCCATAAGGAGCAATATACTATAAGTTGCTCAAAATTACACTAAAATTTAGAAATTTCATGGCCTAATCTAGCTCTTTGATGTTAAATTAGTTGTTTTAGATTAAGGTAAAAATAGGTTTTGAATGGACCCCGAAACCCTATACAACAAGGTGAAAGATGAACCATAAAGCACAACCAGGTTTACAAAGACCCTGTTTCCAAAAAAGTACCAAAACTAGGTTTTACAGGGACTTGTTACCAACATATATGACCAAATAATACTGCTGTCAAAACACTGATATGGATGTTAATAACTAACCACCCAAACCAGTAACTAGAAAATCAAAAAAGCACCCCGTTTACTAACCCCAAAAAATCAGTCAGCAAAAGGGACCATTAGATATTCCTTTTGAAATGAGGTTTTTTTTTTTACTCATCCAAAGATTCATATCTAGAGGGGGGACCAGAGGCTTGGACTTCTTCCTCTTAACTACTGTTCATCCGTCCTCTAATTTTGTTGCCTCAGCAACCCATGCCTCAGAAGACAATGATCCTTGGAGCCCAATGGACCCAAATGCCTCAGAAGACAATGTTAAATTAGTTGTTAATACCCCAAAGGCATACCAAAATTTGAGGCACAAACCTTAGATCTGAGCTTGAAATCACTATGTATGGAGTAAAAAATTCCCTATTAGAGTGTTAATTATGTGGGCAGAGTGTGTGAACTATACTAAATTAACATATTCACAACACATAAATTGTAGCTCAATGAACATTGAAAATAAAAAATGAGATATCCATTAAACATCACAAAAACTAAATGATACATGACAATGTCACTAAAAACATTGACTTTCAAATCTACACCCCAATATTTAAGGAATAAAATAAGATTAAATATAAAATGGTTTATTTTAGTATAAATGCGTACTAAATCTTTACACTAAAGCTGGCTAAGAATTGAGGCAAAAAATCATGAGAGGTGGCTTAATCTCTACTATTTTGGCTCTATCAGACCAAGGGGAGAGACCCTACAATAATTTAAAATGTAAATGCAATGCATGATAAGCTTCATAGATGGTAGGCCTAGGCACTATGATCATTTTACCCAATTTAGTGTCACTAACAGATCAATCACAAGCTACTCAAAGTATGGACAAAGATTATAGTAGATGGTTATGAATAAAATACATTTATAAAATTTAGGCTCATTATTCATAGATTTAAATGCACACAAAGTTAAATTTACAAATATATCAAGAATTTAAAATAATGGAGACCTTTTTGGAATATGCAAATTGAAAATAGATATCATAAAACAACTTATTGTATGTTGTTCCCCAAAAATGTCACTCATTTTTGGAACAACATATGAGTTATCTTGGTCCTGCAAGACCAAAATCCTCTCTCCCCTTTTCAAAAATTGTTCTGAGCATTCAGGTTCTTCATTTTTCAAAGCTTTTTCAGAAATCTACGGACTCTGTAGGCTTGAATCTACGGACTCTGCAGGCTTGGAAATACGGCCTATGTAGGTTGGTTTCTACAGACTTTGCAGGAAAGAAATGGGTTCAACACTTAGCCATTTTTTCAATCAAAAAGTTCAAAGGGGTCTTCCAAGAGCCCGAAGGACAAGTGCCCTTACGGAGGGTACTTAGGAGCCAAAAGGACCCTTGAAACTTTTCTGAAAGGCAACCTTGGAGGTCAGAAAGCCCAACAGAAAGCAGGAGCAAAGTGGGAAGAAAGGATGAAGGAAAGGAACAATTTCTTTGGACTTTTGTCTGAGGGAAATAACCCGAAGTGAAATCCCGCCGAAGAAGTAAGAACCCACCAGGGAAGTTGAAGCCTGAAGTCCACCTAAAAAATCTCGAAGGATAGGTACCCTTGTGGGGGGCACTTGATGATAGAGAAAGGACCATTTTAAAATCCCGAAGGGACACCTTCCCTTCAGGACAATCCAAAGGCTGAACAAAGGCATAGGAAGGAACCTTTAAAGACTTAGACAAAAAGGGCTTCAAAGGATGAACTGATTGAACCATTAAACCATTGAACCAAAAGGTTCAATGAGTTCAAAGGTTCAAAGGTTCAACCAAAGCTTAGAAAGATAAAGGAAGCAATGATTGAGTGAGACACATAATGAACCGATTGAACCTTGAACTGAAACAGTTCAATGGTTCATTGGTTCATTCTGTGTCTCGCTCAATCATTGCTTCCTTTATCTTTCTAAGCTCTGGTTGAACTTTTGAACCTATGAACTCGTTGAACTTTGAACTCTTTCAGTTCAAGGTTCAATCGGTTCATTGGTTCATTCTGTGTCTCGCTCAATCATTGCTTCCTTTATCTTTCTAAGCTCTGGTTGAACCTTTGAACCTATGAACTCGTTGAACCTTTTGGTTCAACAATTTAATGGTTTAATTAGTTCATCCTTTGAAGCCCTTTTTGTCTAAGTCTTTAAAGGTTCCTTCCTGCGCCTTTGTTCAACGTTTGGATCATCCTGAAGGGAAGGTGTCCCTTCGGGCTTTTAAAACGGTCCTTTCTCTGTCGTCAAGTGCCCCCCGCAAGGGTACCTATCCTTTGAGATTTTTTAGGTGGACTTTAGGCTTCAACTTAGCTGGTGGGTTCTTACTTCTTCGGCGGGATTTCACTTCAGATTTTTTCCCTCAGACAAAAGTCCAAAGGAATTGTTCCTTTCCTTCATCCTTTCTTCCCGAAGTTCAATGGTTCAAAGGCGGCCTCAGTCAAGGAAAAAAGCATCAAATAGGTGGTTCAACGGATGGTTCAACCAAGGAACGAGGAAGTGATTGAACCAAAAAGTGATGGAATAAAAGAGACTAAATGAACCAATGTACCAATGAACTTTCATAGGTTCACGAGTTCAAGGTTCAACATGATTCAAGCAGCTGGCGACCATTGACGGTCTCGTGGACGTCAAATTTAAAGGGAATATCTGTGGAAATTTAAATAAAGCACAGAATTTAAAGAAAGAATCAAGTGACTGACTAAAAAGAGAGCTCAAAGACTCAAATTTCTACAAGGGAGAGAGGAGCGAGATCAAAGGACCAGAAATATTTTCAAAAGAGTTATTTCTAGTAGGTGGAACAGTGGATCAAGCAGACTTAGACTTCTGAGCGCACCAAATCAAGGACGCAAGCCTATTTTTCTTCCATAAAGTAATGGCAAATTGGACAGCTATGCAAATATAAAAAAAATGGACCAAACAGTCCATACTAAGAAGAGATATATTAGAAGAATGGACACGCCATAGTTATGGCAATACACTGTTCCCAGCATGGTCCCTCCAGACAAAACTAGAGTCACATTAAAGATGTTGACTATAGCATGGGCCATCCCATGAGAAAGAATGCCAAGCCTTGCGTAGTTGCTATAAGATTGTAATTTCTCTCATTAGTAAAGGAGACTTTTCTTTTTTACAGGAGTGAAACTTTGCCCAATTAAAAGAAGAATACTAAGACTTTGAGCTCAGATTGTAATTTCATTTCATTTTATCTGAATGAGAAAGCAAGTTGTTTGCAGACTTTGTGTTTTTTTGGCTTGTATCATTTTAGGAGATTATTCTTATGTCTATCTTTTGAATGTGTTCTTGTTTATTTAATTTGACAAGCAGAATTAGTGAAGGTAATAAGGGAGGTGTCCTGAAGCCCACTGTGGGAAGACTTTGTACTTTCACAATTATTTTCAGCGTGTGTTTTTTTCTTTCTTTCTGTGTTGAGGATTTTGGGATGACTTTGTGCCCCCATTATCATTTTTGTTATACTCTTCGGGTAGTTGAGGTGGAAACTTTGTGTTATGTTTCATCCTGCTGGTTACTGTGCCCTTTTGTCACCAGTTACTTTTACTACCTGAAAGAAAATCTTGTTGTTCCCTGCAAGAACACTTCTAAAAGAAGAGAAGTGCCTTCAGTGTTTCCATTAGGATTTTTTATCCTTTGTGTGTTAACATCATCTCTAAAATAAGAGAGATGGATGATGTATTCTGCCCCTGAGTGTTATTTTCTGCTTATTTATATATAGTATATAGCTCTTATCTTATATTTATTAGGGAACCTCCCCTTGATGAGAGGAGAGATTTGTCCCCTATTGATGTAGTAAACCTGCACACCTGGATGACCAATCTCCCTATGCTGTGCTAATAGGACCTATTTTTCTCAATCAGACAACTGATTGAAAAAATATTCACCCAACAGTTTTTGGCGACTCCGCTAGGGAAGAGCACGCAATTTGAAGTCTCAAGCTTTAAGCTGAAGCATATCCTACTCTTTTCCATTTTTGTTTTACAATTTAGCAACTCCACATTATACTAAAAGCCAAAAATCCTAAGGTGTTGTTGACCCTACTTTTGAGTTGGTGTAGCAAAGTAATTTTGAGTTGTTTCCTCCACAACCTCACATTCAATGAACTAGGAGTCTTCCTCCTAGCCCTACCAAGCCACCAACACAAGGCAAAGCTTCTTTTTCTACTGCTAGCAGAGCTTTGCCTATCCATTCTACACCCAGATTTATGATCCCACTTTTACATAATCAAATCATAGCTCAAGGCCCCTGGAGTAACTCTTTTGGTCCACTGAATTTAACTCCACCTCTACATGAGCTTTCACGTAGTTCAAGGAAGAATTTTCCCAAATTATTTAGTGATAGGAAAGTTCATCCTAATGAACACATTGCAGCTTTCAGCATAGCCTATGGCATAATAGGAGTGGAATTTGAAGACATAGGGGTCAGGCTATTCGTGGAGACACTACAAGGCACTGCTATAGACTGGTTCTACCACTTGCAGGCTGAATCAATGAATGACTGGGATACACTTAAAGACAAATTTGAAGCCAGGTTTAAGCCTGCAAAAGATGTGCATGCCTTGTTGGCCTAGCTCACATAGATGAATAAGGAGCCCCATGAACCTATGAGGGACTTCATTGCCAGGTTCGACAGCCTGAGGCACAGGATTCCCATGGTTGCCCAACCAACACCTCAAAATCTCAAGTGTTTTTTCATCAACTCACAACTTCTTGAAGTGAGTTTCTTGCTGAGACGAGCTAGACACATAGACCTTGCTGTTGCTTAGGACTTGGCTACTGAGGTAGAAGATGACCTTATCTTGGCAGGAAAGATAAGGAGAGACCCTAATAAAGGTAAATCATCTTCATCTTCTGAATACTCACCTACAGTCACCACTGACCCAATGGTACAAAAGCTAGCAAATGAAATGCTAGCTCTCAAAAAGCAAATGGTTCAAGGGATGTCATCTACTCTGCATACAGAGATATGCCCAGGAGGACATTTTAGAATCAGGCGTACCAAGGCAATGCTTCCAAGAATCAAGGATAGCTAAATCACCTTCCTCCTCCATAGAGGAACCTTGCCCTTGAAGCACCTCCAACCAATTAAGCAATTGGATATCTTGAAGCTGAATCAGATTTCTCATTCCAACCTGAGTTGAATTTTGAAGATGATGCTAATCTCTTCACTGAGGAAGAAGAAGAATTAACTGGTGACTCCAACATTGGTTTCTTGAATTATCAGGATGAACCCAGAAGTGAAGGTAATGCAGCTGAGGGGTCATATGATGTATTCACCCAGTCTAAGAATCAAGCAGCTCAACAAGCTGATAAGGAGAAAGTAGAGGAGTGACCTCAACTAGCAGTTTCAATTGCTAAGCGGGGATCTACTCTTCCTTTCGAACCAAAGGACCCAGTGATTGCAAGAAAGGTAAGTACCCCAAATGCCCATATGCCTTCTACTTCAAATTCACAGTCCAGTCCTCCCCTTAAAAAATCAAAAGGATGAACTCCCATCCTCTGCTCTTACCTTGTTCCAGACATTTGATATCATTGACCATATAAATAAAACCAAAATTCAAATGTCTGAATTTGAATTTCTGCAGTCCCATCCTGAGCAATTAGATAGACTGGTTCAATGTGTTAAAAACTAGAATGTCCATGTTGAATAAGCAATTCTCAATGTGACACATGATCCCCCAAAGAATGCACCCGCTAAGAAAAATCTTGTCATTACCCCTCTTATTGCTCCTAGTAGGACTGAACCTTTCTATGTCTCATTGCTGATAAATGGACATCAACTGAACAACTAAATCATTGATTCTAGAGCCTCGAACAATTTTATGCCTACCAAAGTGGCTAAATCCCTTGGCCTTACACTGACCAAAACCTTTGGTAGATGATTATCCATGGAAAAAAATCAAGTACCACTGTTGGGGTAGATCAAGGATGCCTAATTTGCATTCACAGCATTCCCAAACAAAAGGATCAAGATGACTGTCTTGGTGGCCGACGTCCCTGCATCCTATGGCATCTTTCTTGGGCAAAATTTTTGCAGGGATGTTGGTGGTGAATTGAGCATGGACTTATTCGAGGTGAAGATTCCAGTCAAAGGTGTTATGAAGAGGCTACTCTCTGAGAAGGAAGCAAAATATGTGGTTACCTAGACCTCAACACCTGAAGCTCAAATTCTATTTGAGTCTTCAGGCATGGGTAACTACTTTTTATCCATGGATGAATTCCATGAAATGCCTCTTGAAACTCTTGAAGGTGACAACCTGAAGATTAGTTTAGCTGGAACAATAGAAGAATTGGCTGAGCGCAATGCAAGTGTGCAAGAATCTCCCCCTCTGAATGAAGAGGAACTGAAAGAAAAATCAGTATCAAATGAGGTATGGATTCTTGAGTTTGATGGCAGCTTCTCCTCTACCATTTCAGGAGCTGGGGTTGTGTTAATATCTCCTCAAGGAGATATTTTTCCTTCATCTTATAAGTTGTAGTTTGGCAACACTAATAACACAGTTGAGTATGAATCTTTGTTGCTGGGATTAAAAGCTGCTAGGGACAAAGGCATCAAACTCCTTCATGCTAAAGGAGATGCTAAATTGGTGGTTTTTCAAGTGAGAAACTTGTACCAAATCAAGAATGAAAGATTGCATCATTACCACAATATAGTCTGGGACCAAATTGAAAGCTTTGATGCTTTCAGCATCTCTGCCATTCTTCGAGAATTCAATGACCAGGCGGATGCACTAGCTGTTTCAACTACTCTCTTAGTCCCCCACCCAAAGTACACTATTGAGTTGGTATTTAGACCAAGTGTACCTGATAATGCCAGTCATTGGTAAGTGTTTAACAATGACAACCAAATCATTGCCTTCCTAGAGCAAAGGGACAACTTTAAACTACTGCATTTTGAAGGTAGTGAACCTCAAAAGTGTGAATCAACTCTCGAATCAAGTTTAAGCACAGGTGAGGAGTTCTTACAATTGAAAGGGAATAAGATTCCCAAAGGCTTTGTCTCCCTTGAGAAGCTATTTGATAAGCATGATAGATTCATCAAACAATAGTAAATGGATTCAATCTCCTCTCAGGAGTTTGATCAAGCTAATCTAGGAACCAAGGAAGACCCCAAGATGGTGAATATTGGGAAATGTTGTACTCTTGAAGAGCGTTTCAAGTTCACTGCTTTACTCAACTAGTACATAGATGTCCTAGCGTACTCCTATGATGACCTAAAGTCACTCTGGCCTGATAAAATTTGACATGACATTCCTCTCAAGGCTGATTCGACACCTTACAGGCAAAAGTCTAGGCATTATAATTTAAAAATGTCAGGTACTATTCTATCTAAAATACAAAAAATGCTAAATTCCAAGATAATATTTTCAATCCATCATTCCACATGGATTTCCAATATAGTGCCTGTAAGGAAGAAGAATGGTGAAATTTGCCTTTGTGTGGATTTTAGAAATTTAAATCAGGCATCCTTGAAGGATAATTATCCTTTGCCAATCATGGATCAAGTGCTGAAGACAGTGACGAGCTCAGAGATGTTATCAATGCTAGATGGCTTCTCAGGATATAATCAGGTCAAAGTTGGTGAAGTAGACCAGCATAAAACTGCTTTCACCACACCTTGGGGCACATTTGCATATAAAAGGATGCCTTTTGGCTTGATAAATGTTGGCGCCACCTTCCAAAGAGCAATGGACCTTGCCTTCAAGGATGAGATGGGTAAGTTCATTGTAGTTTATCTTGATGACTTGACCATCTTCTCTAAGCATCACCGAGATCATGTGTGCCATTTGCAACAAGTGCTGAAATGTTGTTGCTAGAATGGCATTTCCTTAAACCCCAATAAGTCAATTTTTGGAGTAACAAAGGGGAAACTTCTCAGACACATTGTGTCCAAAGGAGGCATAAAGATTGATTTAGACAGAGTCAAGTCTATCCAAGAGCTTACCTTGCCCACAAGAAAGACTGATGTTCACTCTTTCTTTGGAAAGGTGAATTGTTTATGAAGGTTCATCCCTGAGTTTGCTGAGAAGACTAGGCACATTGTAAACATGATGAAGGGAAAAGCCACCTTCAGCTGGACTGAAGAAGGTAAGTCAACATTTGAGGATATCAAAATTGCCATTGCCCATGCTCCAATCCTGGGTTGTCCAGACTATAACAAAGAGTTCACCATATATAGTTATGCTTCAGGACACATGCTTTTAATAATTCTGGTTCAACAAAATAAAGAAGGTATGGAATCCCCCATTTTCTTCATGAGTTGTCCTCTCAAAGCTCATGAGCTGAAGTACTCAAACATGGAGAAGCATGCTTATGCAGTGGTGAAGGCAGTGAAGCATTTCTACTTCTACATAAATGGACCTTAAAAAGTTTCTTCATGCACATTTTAATTCTAATGTTGACCAATTTTAACCTTTACTCAAAAATGATGTCTTCTTGCTTTGATGCTCCTACATCATCAAGCCTCAGAGTTTCATGAATAAGTGACAATTTATATCTCCAACTAATTGAAAAACCTTGCTCATATTTCTATAACTACACCACTCACTAAATTATGTAAGGCTATCACCAACACAAACACAAAAACTTAGACAAATTCAAGTCTCAAAGACCATAATTTTGTTACACAATTAAAATACCAGGATGAAGAAAACCTTCATCAATTTAAATATTTTTGCCCTCTAGAGTGTTTTAGGAAAATTCACATCAATGGTGTTGTGTTTTGGATCCTATTTATAAATTACAATATATTTCAAATACTGTACATTTAAAATGTACTGTACACTCTATATGTATTCTCGTCGAGGTTTGGGGGTTGTAGCCCCTAAAAAAAAATTGGACCCCCTTAATGGGGAACCATTTTGGGTTCAATTGGCCCATTGTTTTAGTACCCATTGTTTTTTAAAACCAATATGTTGATGTATTATGTATAGATGTATATTCAATAGGTAATATATCATGAGAACATAGGTTTGAGAAGGAAGAATAGAATGTGTGAATTCAGGTGTGAATTCAGGAGGGTTTATTAATCACAACTCCAAATAATATTTATGAATTGTAATTGTGAGAAGACATATCTGAGTGTGTATTGTACTCTTATGGCTTGTAATAAAATCTGAGCAAGTGTTTCTTGGTAGATGTAGCCCATATGGGGTGAACCACATTAAATCTGGTCTTCTTATTTTGCATGTTTATTTTTGTTCTTTCTACATCTCTGTTCATATCTATTATTATTATGATTCTATGAAATTTTCCTGCATCTATTTCTAATTTATTCCTAACAACTGGTATTAGAGCTTCAGATTGTATTTGATGAAGTGTTGAATCGTAGGAAAGGTTATTAGTTCAAGTGGGAGTTATGGCTGATGATCATAGATTAAAGGTTGAAAAGTTAAATGGATAGAACTTTGGTCTATAGAAGATGTAGATGGAGGATTAACTCTATTAGAGGTACCTCCATACTCTATTGGGAGGAAAAGTAAAGTAACTAGTGAGTATGATAGATGAGGCTTGGGAGTTGATTGATAGGGAAGTACTTGGCGCCATTAGGTTATGCCTTGCATCTTTGGTTGCATTTAATATATCACAAGAGAATACTATAGAAGGTCTCATGAATGTGTTAAGAAAGTTATATGAGAAACCCTCTGCTTCTAATAAAATATTTTTAATGAAAAAGTTATTTAATATGAAGATGTCTAAAAATGGTTTAGTTCTTGATCATCTAAATGAATTTAATACGGTTGTGAGTATGTTGAATTATATTAAAATTGATTTTGATGATGAATTTAGGGCTTTGATTATTTTGTTTTCCTTACCAGAGAGTTAGAATAGCCTGGTAATGGCTTCGAGCAACTCAATCTCTAATAATGCCAAGTTGAAGTTTGAGGATGTCATAAGAGTAATCCTTAGTGAGAAAATGCAACAAAAAAGCTCTAGGGAGACTTGTAATTCAAGTGATGCTCTGGCAATGGAGAGTAGAGGGAGATAAAAGTTTAGAGGAAAAAGAAAGTGAGGAAAATCAAATGGTCCTAGAAGGTCAAAATCAAGGGGTAGGATGGTATGCTGGCACTATGGAAAGACTAGGCATGCGAAAAAGAATTGTTGGTCTCTTCAAAATAAGAACAAAAATCAAGAAGACACCAAGGAGGTGAATTTGGAAATAGATAATGTTTTTTAGGATGCATTATTTCTCTACATTGATAATATTATTGAGTCTTGGGTTTTAGATGTAGGGGCTTCTTTTCATGTTACACCATATAGGCATTATTTTATTGATTATGTTCAAGGGGATTTTGGACATGTTTATATTGATGATGATGAGCCTTACAAAATAGTAATAAAATTAAGTATGCAGAATGGGAACACTTAGCTACTAAAGGATGTCAGGCATGTGCCTATGTTGAGATAAAATTTGGTATTTTTAGGACAACTAGGCAATGAAGGTTGTATGGTGACATTTATGCAGATTCTTGGAAGGTGACCAAGGGTTCTCTTGTGATATCAAGATGTAATAAGGTTGGTACCCTATATTTATCAAATAGTGTTGACTATTGTAATTTAGTTGTTGTAGATGTAGATAAATCTTTGTGGCACAATAGGCTTGGTCACATGAGCCAAAAGGGTATGCAAATTTTGAAAGATCGATTACCCAAATTGAAAGGGTCTGATTTAGATTTTTGCGAAGAATATATGTATATAAAATAGAAAAGGGTAAAGTTTCACAAGGTTGGACCTATGAGGAAGGAGAATAAGTTAGAGTTGGTTCATTCAAGTGTATGGGGGTCAGCTTAGGTATCTTCTATTGGTGGGTCATCTTATTATGTCACTTTTATTGATGATATAACTAGGAAATTTTGGGTGTATGGAATTAGGATTAAATATGATGTGTTTGATACATTTAAAAGATGGAAAGCCTTGGTTGAGAATGAAATAGGTCTCAAGTTAAAATGTCTCAGGTTAGATAATGGTGGGGAATATTGCAATAATGAATTTTTTGATTACTGTTCAAGGAATGGAATTCTCAAATAGAGGATGGTTCCAAGAAATCCTTAGTAAAATGAAGTGTCAAAAAATATGAATAGTACTATCATAGAACATGTTAAGAGCATGATGTTGCATATAGGACTACCTCTTCATTTTTGGGTAGAATCAGTAAACACGACTATATATCTGATAAATAAAGGTCGTTCATCTGCTTTGGATGGAGGCATACCTAAAGAAGCTTGGTTTGGTAAGAAGGTTGATTATTCATTTCTTATAATATTTGGTTGTGAATCCTTCTTTCATATTGATAAGGATGATAGGACCAACTTAGAGTCTAAGTATAAAAAATGCACCTCTATTGGTTATGGTGAGGATGACTTTGGTTTCTAGATTTGGAGTCTTAAAGACAAAAAAATCTTTAGGTCTAAGGATGTTATCTTTAATGAAAAATTCAAGTATAAAAAATAATTACAGGATCAAAAAGAGGATTTTAGAAAAGAGTACATAGTATTAGAGGACATTGCAGATGATAAAGTGTCTAAGAAATTAGTTCAAGCACCTACTCCATAAGAACCCCAAACTCCTATGGTGAGAAGGTCTTCTAGGATAAGAAGGGAACCTGAACATTTTTCTCCATCTCTTAATTATTTATTACTCACTGATAATGGAGAACTAGAGTTATTTGAAGAATTAATGCAGGTAGATGTTAGGAAAAAGTGGGACCAAGCAATAAATGAGGAGCATCAGTCTCTCATGGAAAATTGAACTTGGGATTTGGTAACCCCACCTGAAGGTAAGAGAGCATTATAGAAAAAGTGGGTGCATATAATTAAAGAGGATGATGGAGGTAATAAAAGGTACAAGTATTGGTTGGTGGTAAAGGGGTTTGTACAGAAGAAAATAATTGATTTTGATGAGATTTTTTCCCAAGTGGGAAAGATGACTTCTATTAGGATTGTTCTTGGGATAGTGGTAGTAGAAGACTTGTACTTAGAGAAGTTGGATGTGAAGATTACGTTCCTTCATCATGATTTTGAGGAAAAGACTTATATATGGAGTAGCCACAGGGATATGAGGTCACAGGGAAGAAGAACATGGTGTGCAAACTGAAGAAGAGCTTTTATGGATTGAAACAAGCTCCATGACATTGGTATAAGAAATTTGACAATTTTATGAAGGAGCATGGATACTCTAGGTGTCATTTAAACCATTGTGTATATATCAAAATTTTTGATGATGGTGATTACATTATCCTTTGTCTGTATGTGGATGACATGTTGGTTTTAGGTAAGAACATGTAGGAAATAAAGGTACTCAAGGAAAAACTTAGTAATTCCTTTGTTATGAAGGATTTGGGAGTAGCAAAACAAATCCTTGGTATGATAATAACTCATAATAGAAAGGAATGAAAGCTGAATTTATCCCAATAAGAGTACATTAAAAATGTTTTGGAGAGGTTTAATATGCAAGATGATAAACCAGTTGGGACTATTTTGTGAGTTCATTTCAAGTTATCAAAGGAGTAGTGTCTCAAGATAGAGGAGGAGAGAATCTAAATGTCACATGTACCCTACTCATCAGTTGTTGGCAGCTTGATGTATGCCATGGTGTACACTAGGCCAGATATTGCCCATGTAGTGGGAGCAATAAGTGGGTACATGAGTGATCCAGGTAGAGAACACTAGAAGGTAGTGAAGTGGATCCTTCAGTATTTAAGAGGGACCTTGGAGATAGTTTTAAGCTATGGTGGATTGGACACCACTTTGCATGGATATGTAGATTCATACATGGATGATGATTTAGATGGCAAGATGAGTACAATAAGATATGTACTTATTGTAGGTGACATAGCAGTGAGCTAGATTTCATGACTACAAAAACTTGTGGCTTTTTTAACCACAGAGGTTGGGTATGTTGATGCGAGAGAGGCAAGCAAAGAAATGATTTGGTTATATAAATTTCCTAAATATTTGGGGCATAAGAAGGAGGAAGGGAAGCTATATAGTGATAGTCAGAGTGTTATACATCTAACAAAGAACTTTGATTTCCATTCTAGGATGAAGCATATACATTTGAGGTACCATTTCATTAAGACAACCTTGGAGGAATAGAAGTTGAAGCTGGAGAATATTCATACCATTTAGAATCCTATAGACATGATGACTAAGGTGGTCACAAGGGAGAAACTAAAGCTATATTTATTTTTGATTGGTCTTCACAATTGATAGTGAAGGGTTGAGAAGCCTGCTCAAAGGAAATCAGTCTCCAAGTGGGAGATTATTGTGTTGTGGAGCCTATTTATAAATTACAATGTATTTCAAATATTTTAGATTTAAAATGTATTGTACACTCTATATGTATTCTGACCAGGGTTCAGGGGTAGTAGCCCCTGAAAAATTTTATGGACCCCCTTAATGGGGAACCGTTTTGGGTTGACTTGGCCCATGGTTTTGGTACCCATTATTTTGTAAAATTTTTATATTGATGTATTATATATAGATGGATATTCAATAGGTAATATATCATGAAAAAAAGGGTTTGAGAAGGAAGAACAAAGTGTGTGAATTTAGGTGTGAATTCAAGAGGGTTTATTGAGTGTAATTCCAAACAATATTTGTTTATTGTAATTGTGAGAAGACAGATCTAAGAGTGGATTATAATCTTGTGGCTTGTAATAAAATCTAAGCAAGTGTTGTTTGGTGGATGTAGCCCATATTTGGTGAACCACGTTAAATCTAGACTTCTTGTTTTGCATGTTTATTTTTGTTCTTTCTGCATCTATGTTCATATCTATTATTATTATAATTCTATGAAATTATTTCACATCTATTTTTGATTTATTCCTAACAAATGGCATAAGTAGGGATATATGTTTGCATCAGGATGAATCAGCCTTTTAAGCAATAATTGTTCATTATTATTTAAGAACATTTTACTAAAATAATTACATGCAACATTAAATGATAAATGGCCACAAATCTTAGGTTTACTAAAGAATAAGCCACTTTTGATCAATCATAGTGTGGAAAAAACTCTTATTCTCTTGAGAAAAAGCTATTAACAATGAAAATTTGATCTTTAAATAAACATAAAATCCACTTTTAGAACTAATAAAATGCATCATAGAGTATGCATTGTGATGTGAAATCAGGAGGATATGGAAATAAGAACCTCTGCATTGACACTTGGCATGAGATATTAATTCAATCCTTAGGAACCAATTACTAATCTCATAATAGAATAAAATGATCACTAAAAACTTCATAATGGGGTAATTTGTGACACATGATAGCCTTTATAGTTCACTATGCACCTAATTATCATTTTAATTTGAGTGTTCACCCTATTTTGTGCATTGTTATTTCACCATTAAAGGTATAAGTGTTGAGAGCTTAAATGTGAATAGGCATTTGAATTGCATTAATTACACCCAAGATGGAGATCATTATGTGTCCATTTATGATACATTTTTAATGAGACCAACCACACTTAAAATAGAGATGTATAACTCAAGATATGAGTGAAATAATGGATCACTGCAATTTTGGGTGACATGGCCTATGACCTTCTTCACTGTGGCTAAATAACGTGGAGATGCCCTTCAAATTTGATCCTCTATAATTTCAATAGACAAAAAGAATATTAGTCATCTACATGGTGCAATCTTGTAGCCTATTTGATTTAATTTTCATAATTTTTTATGTCCATGGCCTTATTTTAATTTTAAGATGTCCACTCAGATCAAAACATGTGGCACCCTCTGATTGATTAATTCTAGCATAGTCATGAAGTTCATTTTTCCCTTTGGTAGCTAGTGTGATATTTTGGATGCATTGAAATGTGTAATATGTTTTACTTTTGTTTGGATCCTACGCTTGTCTTTGTATCCAAAAAAATTACAAGCCCCCAACCTCACCTTCACTCATGTTTAGGTTCAATTTGAGAACCTTTTAAATGTAAAGCCAACCTAGTGACCAATTACGCTACGACAACTTATTAAATATGACTAAATACATAAGTGATATGTTGGGGACTCAAAAAATATTTTGAAGCTTTGTAGACCATGGACATAAATGTAATAATTTCCATCCAAATTATTTTAAAACATTTTGAACTCAAACTTAGACATATGAAGGTGGCCACAAAAAATATTTATATAGTGAACCTAGACTAAGTAAACATGGGTGATTTTATTAAGGTGAACTATAGACTTATGGATATGGAAGTAGTCATGAATTATATTTTAATTACGTAAACTTATACCTAGGCATATTGGAGTGGCCATGAGTAGACTTGAATTTTTGTAACTATTAATTTAGGGCCTATTTGAATTTTTATTAAGCAAGAACCTAGGCCAATTGAGACCATGATACAAATGGGACTTGGAATGAACTATAATAAAAACATTGAACCAAAAGGTGATTTTTTTACTATGGACAAGAGATCAAGATATCTATTACGATAATAGTAGAAAAAACCACACCATATATACCACAAATAAATGGTGAAATTCACAAACAACCTTATGATTATGGCCAAAATACTTCTCAACCCTTAAAGGCACTATATACTCTAAACATGCAGATCCCAAATGTCATGGGATATTTTTGAATCCAACATAGATGTAGACATGTAAATTAACATTTATGCTATAATCATGTACTTGTGACCACTCTTTTACACACTTAGTTCTAGACCTATCTTAGTGCCCTTTTTTATCACTTTCGACCACCTCGCACACTCCTCTAAGTTGTTAAATGGCCCCAAAATTTACTAATCCCTATTATTATCAACCTTAGACACCTTTTAATCTTTACCTAACACTTATCATGATCAAATCACCCATTGGACATGAGTGCCCTCGATAACTATAGTGCACCGCTTTAGTGTCCTTGCCCCCTCTCCTATCTTCCCACTAAATAACAACTAATTTACAAATTTAAAACATATAAGAAGGTCAACCCATGTTTCTAATGGGCCCCATTTAAATTAATTTCATATATATGACTATATAAACAATTTTAAAACCATTTTTAATAAGGGAGGCTTTCACATTGAAAAGCACCATAATCATAATTGTACGTTGAGAGCAACGTGCTTATTTCTCCTAATTTTGATTGTATAAACCCTAATAACCTAGATCTCAAGTTTTAATACATTTTATAGGTCATAAGTCATAGTTAAGGCACTTAATCACATTGATATTTCATTAACAGTTATCACACTACACTAGCTATTCACACACCACCATAACATTAGATAACTACATGAAATTTGATCCCTCATTGAAATATTAGTATATAGGCAACACTCTACACACAGGGTGTTGAGGTCTAGCACAACTTCAACCAATGACCCTTTTTTACCCCTATTGATTTGTATTTGTATTCACATGTCAAGGATATAATATTTTTAAAGGAAAAGTAGTCACATAATGGTCTCTGTAAGTGATCATAATCTCTTGCACTAGATATAAGCTTCATAGATGAAGATACAAAGAACCCATAAACCTTGATTTTTGAGCTATAAGTGGAAAAGAGTGATGCATAGTGGATATGAGTTCCATCCCTCTAATGTATTTCCCATTTCATTATTGTTTATTCCTAGATCCAACTATTGATTCTTGTTTTCAATCACTGGGCCACTCTGCACAACAAGTTTCAGACTCTGATTCTTCCTACAGATTCAATTTCCAATTAAGTTATTATGTTCTCATTATACATTTATATTTTTAGTAAATTTATAGAATACAATAGTTATAAATCAATGAATTATATTATTATTATACTATTTTCCTAATTTTTCATAGTAGTGTTGTCACTAAGGGTTTTACATAAACCCCAAATTTGATAAAACATATTGGTGAATCCGTCTCTTATTAAAATGTTTCCAAAACCTAAACATAAATGTTTATAGGACTTGTATCCTTCTTTTTCCTATTCCCATTTTTTACTTTAAGATTTTTAGATATGATATATTATTTTCTAACAATAATGTTTTAGGCTTTAACATCATATTTTATGGTTAGAAAAGAATTTATTCCTCATCCTCCTAACCCTCAAGGTTGTTTTAGCTACTTTCCCTCAAACTAGGTCCATGCTATCACTATTATAAGAGGTAAATTAGCCCATAATATAGTTCCAAATGAAGCTAATCAATATATCCTTCTTCGAACCCCTCTACCTCCCACATCTCCTCTTCAGGGTGTATGTATGCATGTTCAATTTGAAGCTTTTGGGGTTTATGCTCATGAAGTTGTAATAGATCAAATCATCAGTATGGGAAAGTTAATAGCATAGTTACAAAATCAAAATAAGTTTTTTATTTCAAATATAACATTATTGGAATATCATATTACATGTGCAAAGAATCCAGAATATGCTAGCATTAATCATGTATGTGCATCTCCATCTACCAATGTTTTACCTAACAATATTTCATATCAAAATGAGAAACCACAAAAAAAAACCTCTATAATAAGGGATTAAAAAAGTATGGAAATGGATAATAAGATTTCAAGTGAGATTCAAAGGGAAATTATTTGAAATAAGTTGATCCAACTACCTCCTCTACATCCTCTAAGGAAATCAAAATACTATTGTGCATATCATAGAATGCATGGGAATCATAAAAAATGTTGTTTAGATTTGAAGAATAAAATACAAAAGATAATTTATAGTGGTGATCCTATCATTTATACATCACTTAAGCAACCCACTCACCTTATGAGTACATCTCCTAAAGTACAAGTGACAAAATCAGAACTAGTATAAAAGTGGTTACCTAAGGACAAATCAGAGCAAGAAAAGGTTGAAAAGACCTGATTATAATAAGAAAAGGTTCAAAAATATAAGTTAGATCAACCAAGATTACAAAGGCAAAATATGAAAAATATAAATTACAAAAAGAACAATTTGAAAAGCAAAGGTTACAAAAGTTACAACAAACAAAAGTGAAATTACTACAATAAAAGTTATAAAATCAAAGTCAAGATAAGCAAAAAAGCATTCTTAAAAGAGGATTTATAAAAAAGGAAAGTCAAAATCAATAAATACCTATATAATATTCAAATGGTTACAAAGGATGTAATTCCAAGCCTTTCCTCACATCAAGACCCTTTCACTATCATTGCTCATATAGATGGCAAGCAATTTACAGATGTTAAGGATAAGGAATATCAAGAAATAATTTTTTATTATATGTCATTTCTTAGCTCTCTTTGAAATGAACATCAACAATTGGATAAAACTCATGCATCTACAAAATGTATGGGATCAATTAATTTAAATTTTTCTTTTGCTTTAAAAGAGTGTTATCCTACTTTTCATGTTATTTCAAATTTAAGTACCTACAATATTGTGCTTAGAGGATCATGGTTAAAATCAATGGGATCAGTGAATGATAATAATAAATGTTGAATACAATTTTATCATGAAGTCAAGGTCACATATTTTTCCAAATAATGGACATATTTAGAGCCAAAGCAACAGAAAGCAAGCATACTTTCAACTAACATACAAACATATACAAGTAATGGCATATCACTAAAGGCACATGACATAATACATATTGCACAAGATAAATTGAGAAAGTCAATACCACAGTATGGGTCATTTAATTATTCATATCAAGATACAACAAAAGGCAAGAGTGACATTTTAAAAGTTCAGAATCTAGATGATGATTACAAAAAACCAGATTGGTATGATCTTAATGATACTGTTTATGAAAAATATGAATATGGTAATGATAAAAAACCCACATAGCTATATGATACTCTTCATTTCTAATATATCACCATTCCTTTATTCAATGCAATATCTATTGATGGTGAGACTCTTAATGGAGTCATCGATTAGTATATCTCTTTCATTTTGTACATATACTTTACATTACATATATATGCAAACAAAATTCAAAAACAACAAAATATTCCAGATCAGGACCTATGCATGCCTATAGGTACTTTATCATACATTAATTTAGTTGTGCACAATATGGTCTACATGTTTTACCAAGTTTTATATAATACATTCTTCACTAGTGTACATGAGTGATTGAGATTGCATAGAATGTCATTTATAGATTCAGTTGCAACCACTTTCACTATCACACACTCAAAAATTGCATTTAGATAGGAGAATTATGGAGGACAGGAGTGCACTGCTCTAGTGTCACTCACACCACTATTGTCCCAATGAGCTCAGACTATCACCACTTAGTTTTAGACTACACACAAGCTTTCTACGATATTTAAATTCATAAATTAGCTCACTGGGGGCATGGTACACACATGTTTTATCCATCTTTGCCCACATCATCTTACTCACAACTCAAATATTTACATAGCATTACACCTTTTGATATTATTCACTCATTAACATTATGATATACTATTTTTTATCTCAGTTATTAAATATACTTAGGTTAAAACTTAACTTTTATTGATCAAAATTACATATTCATGCATGCTCTACACATTGATTTATATAGCTTCTCATATTGTATGTATTATCTATTTACTTTTAGGACATTTAAATATGTCATTTTTTAGTGGCTCTAAGCCTCCATGTATTTTATTTTATGCATGTGAGGACATTCAAACATGTGTTTATGTGTGTCTTATAATTGTGTGCACACAGTTGTACATGTCCTTCTTTGTGGATCTAAGCCTTTGTTGTTTGCTTCTATATATGTGAGGGAATTTGAGCATGCCTTTGTATGTGATTTCTATTAGAGTGAGTGACATTTGAATATGTCTCTTTTATTATCCCATTGGGCCATCTATTGTGTGTGTTGCATGTGTGCATGTATTGTTTGATTGTGTGTGTCATGGCCATGCCACCTTTCTTACTTCTTTGCTCATATTTTTTGATGCCATGATGGACATCATGCATCCACCTATCCTTTCAAATGCCATGATATAAATAATGCATCCTTCCCTAAGTAGTTATATTAAGTATTATATACTTAGTTGATCACTTATCTGTGTACTTCATTTTAACATCTATCTAGACACACTATGAATTCTAGTTTTAATAGGCACCTTACATGATTTCTATGCTCTGTTTACATACATAATGATGTCATGCTTCTCCACGTTGTTAATATTACTTAGATTTCCATTTTTACATCACAACAACCTACTAAATAACTTTTTATTTTGAGTCAAGTTCTTATGCAGGATCAACAACTCACCTCAAAAAAGGGGGCATTCACAAAGGTTCGTCTTAGAGATTAGACTTCTTAGATCAGTACACAAACATGATTTAACAATGATTACACAATTGATAAAGTTTTAGGCTCTGAAAATTCAAAGAAAGTCATGTTGGATAGGAGTGCCACATTAGATAAGAGAGCACTACTCTAGTGTCCTTCCCAACACTATTGTACACATACCCAAAAAATAGCCATTTCCAAAATTTCTTAGAACCTTAATTTACTCAAAACAATACTCAATAGTTTCACAGTCTCTATTTCTAGAATTACTTATAATTACATAGTTTGTATCATATTTACTTTTAATCTGGAGGCAATCATGCGTGGCATGTTATTCTAATATGACACACAAGTTTTTTTCTAAAAAACAAAATTATTTTACTCAATCTTAGGATCTATATGCACCAGATATCAATTGGGGGAATGTGTGTGGCACATTACTTCCTCATTGCTTGGTTTTACATCAATCTTATAGATGCAATGAAAATTCATGTCATTCTCCAAATTTCATACACTAGATATATATTATACTCAATATTTGCACCACAATTGAACCTTCTTACATTTTTAGTGTTAGTTTGTTATTTTCACCAGTATTTATAGTAAATTTTGCACTAGTTTTTTCACTAAAAATATTTATTAGGATTCATACAGGGATTCTAAATTATTTCACACCCAATTATCGATTAGGATTGGGGCATGCATAGTCTAATACAAGTTATTAAATTTTAATGAAACTACAAGTATATAACTTACCACAATCATGAGTTTTTTGCACCAGCTTTTGTACCAAAAAAGCATAATTGTTTGCATACCCAATCAAGTGTATTCACTCCTTGTCACTCTCTAACTCATTTCCTTTCACTTTTTGATATTTATCTTAATTAGGGTCTGATATTACATATGTTTCATTGTAGGATTTTGCATGGATCACAATGCAACATTGTGGCCTACATCTAGAACTCCTCTCCACAAGTAAGTTTAGGTACGCAATATTTTTCCATTTAATATAGTACTTTCACTTTTGATGCATTACTAGAATAAAAGGGGAAAAATTTAGACACAAATTAAAATTTAAACTAAAATCATGCAATTATGACCCTTTTTTACACACTTAGCTCTAGACCCATCTTAGGTCCCATTTTGATCACTTTTAACCACTTTGTACACTCCTCTAAGCTCATAAATAGCCATCGAATGTACTAATCCCTATTCTTATCAACCTTAGACACCTTTTATACCCTACCTAACACTCAACATGATGAAATAATCCAATGGTTAGGAGTGCCCTGGGGGATTATAGTGCACTGTTCTAATGTCCTTGGCCCCTTTCCTATATTCTTGCTAAATAACTATTGACTTACAAATTCAAAAGTTATAAGAAGGTTAGCCTATGTCCCTAATGATCCCCATTCAAATGAATTTCACATATATGACTACGTAAACATTTTTCAAACCATTTGGCATAGGGGAGGCTTCCACATCAAAAAGAACCCAAATCATAATTACACATTGAGAATAAAGTATCTATTTCTCCCAATTATGATTGCATACAATGCTAGTAGCCCAAAGCTCAAGTCTAAATACATTTTATAGGTCACAAGTCATGCATAAGGAACTTAATCACATTATTATTACACCAACATCTAACACATTGCACTAGCTATTCATATACCACTGTAGCATTGGAGAACTACATGAAGTTTGATCCCTCTTCGTAGTATTGGTATCTAGGCAATTTTCAACACATGGGGTGTTCAGGTCTCACCCAATTTCAACCGTTGACCCATTTTACCCCATTGATTTGCATTATTCTTCACATTTCAAGGACCTAAGGTTTTTGAAGGAAAATCAATCACACCTTGGTCTCTAAGTGATCATAAGCTCTTGCACTAGATACAAGCTCCATAGACAAAGATACAAAAAATCTAGAAACCCTGATTTTCTAACTGTAAATGAATAAAAGCACTGCATAATGGACAATAATAGCACCCCTATAGTGTCCTATCCATGTAATATTTTCTAGGCCTATATCCATCTATTGATTTATGTTTCTATTCACGAGGCCACTCTGCACAATAAGTTTCAGACTTTGATCCCTCTTGCAAATACATTTTCTAGCTAAGTCATTATTTTCTCATTACACTTTGCTATTTTTAATAAATTTATAGAATACAATAGTTATAAATTAGTGAATGTTGTTATTATTATATTATTTTCCTTATTTTCCATAGTAGTGTTGTCACTTAGGGTTTTACATAAACCCCAAATTTGATAAAACAATAGACTCTAATGGATTTTGAGTAAATTTAAGTGAATTTTTGTGGAAAAAATGGAAGTTTGATTGAAAATAACTATGGTTATATTTTGTTCTTATTTATTTTGATTCTCCCTATTTATGTGGTAATAAATAATTTAAAACAAATATTTTTAATGGTTCCTAAAAGATAGATTGATATATAAGACTAAGTGGATAAGGAGTAATTTAATGCATGTTATTGGTTTGATTACAATTCCTACTCTTGAAATGAATAGGTTATTTTTTAAATGTCCCTTATGGTTGTTTTAGAAGTTAAACCTAAGGTAACATCAATAAAGTTATTATTTATTTAGATTTGTTGGTAAATTTTGGATTAACAAATTATTTTTACCAAGCTAAATAATGCATATAAGGTATGCATTTTTATAAGTTACATGCATGTTGTGTACATCTTCCTATCATGATTTGTGTGGTTTGATAAAAATGAGATTTCATGTCATATTTATTTTTAAAATTGGTTGAGTGACTCTTATAACTATATGACTTGTACATAAACTCACAAATGATTCATATATAAAACATTGAGAGACTCATATGACATACAATTATTTTATACATGCAAGTGGTTGTGAATGATACACGAGGAAATCACATGAAATATAAAACTAATTCATGTATGATTTTCAAGAAATAAATCATAAAAAATAATCACAAATCATCATGAATAACTTGTGTCTTTATTACGAGTGACTCATAAGCTTAATAATCTATGTAAAAATTTAACATGAAAGGAAAAATGAATTGAATATTGTTTTTAAATTGAGTGTGTGTTTCATCCTTTTAGGTAACTAGGGTGATTTACCTCTAACATAAATATAAATGAATTAACATAAGCTATATATAATTTAAGTCAATGTAAATAGAAATCAAACCTATTTATCTATGTTAAAAAAAAACTAAACAAAATAATTTGAAAAATAATGAAGTAATAAAGATAACAAAAGGAATGAAATAGACACACCTTAAAAAATTATTGGTATGAGAGATTTTATGCTTTCATAATAATTAATGATTACATTACAAGATTTTAAAATTAATATGTACCATAATGATTATATTAGTTAAAAAAATGGTACATAGTACTTCCAAAAGCTTGTAACATAATCTTGGGATTTTAAAACTATATCTAGATTGTGCAAGTGATTTTGTAGCTCTATGTGAAATCTATAAGTCTCACTATCAAAGGATGATTCTACCATATCTACCCACCATCAAATTTTCCCTGCATGTGTTTCCACTAAATATGTTCTGCTACACAAAATATATATTGCACTTTGTTTTGGATTTTGAATTTCATTGTGCATGTCTGCTCTCTAATTTTTTACAGCCCTTTCTCTTTATTTTTTTGAATTCATGGGTATTTTTTTTATTATATATTTATTTTTATTCTTGACCTAGTTCACCATAATCACTTAAAATAATGACAAAAATATGGTGTTGGGTTATGAAACCTCAAGGGAGTTTCAACTACATATCCCACACATTGGAATTAGAACTATCGTATTTATTTGGGTCATGTAAGTGGAATCTAAAGTAAGGGCTTTGCCTCCTCTTCCCTAATGATGAGAAATATAAATACATGAACATTTTTATTAACCCTCTTTTATAATTTGGTGATGTCACAATGGATAAAAAATTATTGAATTATAGATGTGGAATACTTTGTTACAAGTGTAGAAATAGATATAGCAATGTAGGCTCTAAACTTGAAGTTAGGAGAGGATTAATTATTCACTCAAAACCCAGATGATATTTGTTCTATCTTGGAAAATAACTTTGGATGACTTGGTATATATAGGGATATCTAAGACATGACATACACTAAGATAAACCATGTAAAAGTCTGATAATCTAAAGTCACGACATGCAAATTCAGGCCAAGGTGGGAAAGACCCAAAAAAATACACTTGACCATTGAATCTACCCTAAGACAAAATTTACAATATTTTCAAATTGGTCTAATGAGAAACAAAGGACTAAAATTTGGAAAGTAGCTCAAAAAATGTATAATTTAGGCATAAATATAAAAAATTATAAATCTGATGAATGTTGAGGACATAGAGAAGGCTGAAGGTTAAAGATAAGCTAGTGTGATGTCTAAAATGTCCTAAGAACAACCAAATCTACACTAATGGACTAAGTGTGATAGAACAAAGAAAATAAAATATGTAAAAGGGTATTCTACTAAAGTTAGATATCTACATAATGCCCCTACTTTGATGTGCATATGTGAGTGAATGCACACACACGTCAAATTATATAAATAATAAATTGAAGCACTTTCCTTGGCTTATCTAGGGAAGGATGGATGAATTTAATGATGCTCGATATAGGCTTCATCCACATTGATTTATCATTTATTATAAAATATGACATACCAAAAACAACGAATAAGTATAAAAAGTATTCAATTTCATATTAATGTCATAAAAAATATAAAAATAAAAATTAGAAATTGAAAATATGAGAATAATAATGAATACACTTATTTGTACGTAAACCAACTTGTCATAATTGGTACCAATAAGATCTTATTTAGATAAAAAAATTTACTCAAATTATAATCTTGTAGATAAGTCCTAGACATAGTTAGCACATCTCAAAGATTCTATAAAAACCAATCCACTTCTTGATTAATGAAACATACAATATTTTTGGTCAATATTTGATGCCTTCACTTCAATTAATTCTTCTCTTTTTCACTCCATCTTGAGAAACCTAATTTTTTTTCTTCAATCTTGAAAAATATCAAAATATATGGATATATGACCCAATTTTGAGTTGAAGGATTTAAAAACATATGTCTACAATCACTCATCTCAATATAAAGAGTTAAAATCACCATGTGTCATTACATTATATAGTTGAGGTAGATATATCCATCATAAAACATAATCATGTACAATCCTTTGAAAAGTCCTGAAACTTATTTAACCATCATAAAATATCACCATGTAAAATCCAATAGTAAGATAGGTAGATAAGTAATATGTCTGATTTCCATCACATATAATAGATAACATCAGAAAAATATCATTGGATATGTGCATCCTTATATGAGGATGAATTAGTGAGGGTAAAAGGATGTGGCCCAATGTCACGTATGTATGTGCAAAATATATATCATAATTGCCAAACTGGGGAGATAAGAAATGATATGATGCCCCCTATGACATGGAAAGATATGGACAAATGGTACTCTCCAAAAGTTACAACCATGCCCCTAGTAGGGATAGATAAATCAATGAAGTGCACACACAATAATATTCCCCAATAGATGCATGGTAAATGCCATAACAACATAGGCACCATGCATATCAATATTGTAAATATTAATGTATATGATAAAAACTAGGTAAAAAACTATGCATGATATTAATAATGACAATAAAAATATAATATTTCATATTATATTACAATAAAAACACAAAAGTATGTAGCTACGTATAGGAAATCATCACGCAAGGAAATATGACCCACAAGAAATGGAAACATGACAATGACATGACATGACAACTTGAGGATCCCTTATTGATAAAGACTATAAAAGACATCAAAACATAACACAATAAAGCATGCAAAAGCATATAGATGAAAAAAATTAAACAATAATAGGCATGTACACAATGTGACAATGTAAACGTAGGCACTAGGAAGATATGATATAATCAATGTAAATGTATATATATGATAAATATAAAAAATAAAGATATCACCATTAAATTTGTTATATATAGATGCCCATAACACAAATCATACCACCAATGTGATAATTTTCCCTAGGATTTGGGCATAAATTATTCATAGAACATATGATATTCTATGATCTTACAAAACTTTTATATCCTCCATCACACCCACTCAAATAATACCATGAGAAACATGTGTAACATGTATATGAAAAACTTTTAGCATAGGCATGTAAGCATGATATGTATCTATCAATACAACAATTTTTTTGTATTTTTTTACTTTCTCCCCTTTCATAATATTATACTTTCATAACAAAAAGTATTTAAATGATTTAACAAGAAATACAAGGGGCACATGCAATAATAAGCAATCAAATCTCATTCAAATGAAAATATAAGCCAAGGGGAAAAATCAAAAGAATAATACAAATATAAAAGTAAAGGGGAGCAAATAGTAGGAAGAATAAGAGGAAGATTCCAAACAACCTATAACTCCCCTCAAAACTCAATGCATGCTATCATGGAAGGTCTCAATATACATGTTGTCAGCATCACAAATTATACACAAGTGGTTAGAATGGGATAAACAATCAAGGGGAAATTTCCAACACAACATAACAAGCAATGAAAACCATATGGCTAGAAGAATTTTGAGCTAAAATAGAAGGCAAGTTCCAAGGCATAAAATATAGAATAATTAGAAGGTGTGAAATTAAATCAAGGTAGGAAGCCCCATGGAAGATATTACAAATAGAAGGAATAATATATGTAGGTAAGAAAACTATAGTACCATATTGATACATTAATAAAGCATAAGGTATATGCTAGAATTATTAATGAATGATATAATATATAATGTGAACTCCTATACTATAGTAGTCAAATCTATTGCTTAAAGTATCAAAAAAGTATTCATGAGATGTGTATTAGCTAAAATCATCATCCCAAAGAGAGATATGTGGAGAGCAGGTTTGAAGAGAAACCAAAACATCTTAAGAAGCATAAATAAAAATATATCATGATAAAATGGATTCTTAGATATGATTTTTAGCAAGAGGTTGTAAAAAAACTTAAGATGTGGATGATTTTATACCATTGGTCCCAAAGATAAAACTACAGGAATCAAACCTCTTACACTACATGGTGGTGTACTATTCACAAATGTTTTAAGAACCATAATTGGTAGTGGTGAAATAGTATCAAGTATCACATGATGTTTAACGATACACTCTTTATGAAATGCATTACATGGTCGCACATGTGATCTTTGAGATTGGATAGGTAGCTCAAAAATTTTGCCTCAAGTGGTATGTACCTCGTCATTATGCACAAACTTGAGATAATGATGTAGTGTAGAAGGTATATCTCTAATTTTATCAAGTCATAATCATCCAAGTAGTATATTATGCAATCTTGTATTCTATAATACATAAATTAAACTAGAAGGGTTTTATGACCAATTATAACTAGTAGTGAAATACCACCAAGAGGTGTGCATGAAATGCCATCATAACTATGAAGTATCATAATCATACCAAGTAAATATATATTAGTATAGCCTTGAATAGATAAAAATGACATCATATTTAGATTTTTCATAAAACCGTTGCTAATCATAATGGCATGTGTGATTTAAGAGTGGTAGACAAAAAAACCATGAATGTTTAAAGGACTATTATTTAAATCATCATTATATATCTCATGGTCATAGAATGTAATGGAAGGTTATTTTTGTTGAGATATTAAAACCATTTCAATGATGTTATCAATCTCATGCTCATGTGGAATATTATAATGATATATATATTTCATCACATGCACATTATTTTTCTTTGTAGTATCATGATTTGGAAATGGATTGTTAAAGATTTGCAAGCATTAATTAGGTATTGTGATATGTTTTTTCAATGTAAAATTATGAACTTCAATCTAAATAGTGTTATTATCGATAAAATATTGAATATCATATTATAATTTCAAGAATCGATTGGTTGAATGTCCTGACACTCTACAATAATCATAATATTGGTTTGTGTCATACCCTTTAGACAACACTTGAAAATTATCTAATCAATAATGCTGAGGTAAAGTTATCACATTAAATTTTAAAAAATTAGTGAGGTAGGTCTGGTAATATTTTAAATTGTTAATTTTCTCTAGAAGTAGGAAAGATAAGACTAACAATTGGTTGTGAAATTCAATTTACATTTTTAGCCTCATTCTTAGCTTAAAATATAGGTGCATCATTAGTCTTAGATATGAATGTTGTATTTTTCTAATATTTGTATGTGGTGGATGTAGAAGTGATAAATGAGTACTTTAACCATATTGGCATCCATAAGTATAATTTTATTGTTTCACAACGCATGGAAAATTTCATCAAAATATTCATAAGTATTAAACATGACTTTGTCCTTAATCAGTGTGAGAAAACTATTTCAAGATAAACTTTGAAGCTCAAAGCTAAGGATTTGATGTGATATTTTCATAAGCATGGTCTTACATTTAAACACATATTCAGCAATATATTCTCTATTCCCTTTTTTGATTTGAATTTTTTGAGAGAATATGACCTTTCAACTATTATTTTAATAAAAATAAGATAAGCACATATTGGATGAATCATTTAATCAACACACAAAGCCCACAAGTAGGGAATAAAACCAATATAAGGCATAACTGGTGAGACTCATATGGAATAAATCAGTCATAAGTAAATCATCATATTGAAAACCAAATATTGACGCAATATAAGCATTAACATGGTGTAAAGGATCCCCATTGCCACTATATAATGTAAGTTTAGGTTCTTGAAACTAAAGAGGAAAGGGGTGATTAATAAATTACTTATCCAATGGGTTGTGTAATATGTCATAATATGAAACCACATTGCTAGGCCTGTTAGATGTTTTATATAGTTTTATACCTTGGAACTACCTAGATTTTAATTGTTATTAAATTTTTGCATCAGTATATGCACCACTAGGTGTATGATTAGTAGTGGTATGTATGTATGTAGGAAACAATGTTTTATTATGATTAACATTAATTATAATGAAAGCATGGTTGGTATTTTGATTATGTCTAGGTGAAAGGGATGCAATATAATAATTAGACTGTGGAGGAACATTTTTAGTTGGATTATTCATAGGAATAATTATAAAATCCTTGGGTTGTATAGTAATAAAAGGATTAAGCCAAAGATGGGGTGTAGCTGGAGGTATATAAATACTATTAGAATCATGAAAATCACTAGCCTTTCCATGTAATGTATATGTAGAGTGTTCATGCCTAAAACTCTCACTTAGGATCCAACAGCTTCAATGGAAAGCTTTAAAAACGTGGGACTGAGTGTGGTCTATAGAGCAAACTTCAAGATTTTAGAAGCTGGCTCTTCTTCTAATTTAGGGGGTGAAAAGGGATAGGATAACATAAGTAAATAACCTAAGGTAATGCATCGAGAGATTTGAAACATTTACCTATATTTGCATAAAATAACATAAATCCCTAACACTAAGATCATAAAGGAACTTTAAGCATGAATTAAGATCCATAGTGTAAGCATAAATCTACACTATAGATGTAGAAGAATAGAAATAACACACAGAGACAACTTTTTACTCCAAATTAATATAGAACATCACATCCTCTTCATTGATGGATGGAGAATAGAATATGGAAGGCCGCAAGAGGCACATACAAAGTGCCCACTAACATCTATGAGGTACACTTGTTAAGGTTATAGAGTAGAAAAAATGTTAACTACAACTATCATAATCTATTACCATGGTTGTTTATAGAGATGAGAATGCTAAAAAGCAAAATTATCACCAGCCCTTGCAACAAGAAATGAGCTCTAAATAAATAGGCGAGGCTAACACTAAAATAAGAGACACCTGGATATTATCCCCCCTCACCCATGATGACACCATTGTAATTGAAAAGGGGGCTTGAGCTCATGAGTGCAATCGACTTCTTGATCCTAGATATGGCATGACTACATCATTCTATTAAGTCTACTATGCTTAGGAGAAATGAGGTGGCACCACGCATGCACTCCTAGATACATACTACCTATGTTACACATAATGGATTTTGATCCCTTCAAAAATCAAAAGCCTCACCATAAAAAGTAGACCCACATCATCATCTAATGGCACTGCTTGGAGGCTTGACTTAGAATAAAAATCTTTGGAGAGTGTGGGGCCACTACGTGTTAAGCTCGTACCCCACCTGAACAAAAGAAAAGTCTTCTCAAGTTGGATGAGCATCATGATACCAAGTGTCAAAAGTGGGAAAAGGTTGGGGGCTTAGGTAAAATTGAGAAAAGGGGCTCGAAGGAGAAAAGTCCCAAAAGGGGATCCATCAGATGGTGCCAAAAAACTATGTATCTGTCAAGCGAGCCCAAAGAGGGGAATGGACTGCTCCTCAATGTTAAATGTGGATTATTGATCCATAGTTCTTGTAAACTCTTAAGGGCACCCACCTATGGGTGGGAGAATCAAAAACTCTGGTATGTGGACCAATTGAAACAAAATTACAAAAAGAGAGAAAGAAGTGGAAATCTACAACTTTTGAAGGGCCAACTACAAGGGTGCCCATTCCTCCTCCTTCAAGTCAGTCTTTTTATTGAGAGCCTCAAAGGCTCTATCTAGATCTATCATATCCCTAAAGGATATGTTTCCTAGTCCTTCAACCATCACTAGTGTCTAAAAATCTAACTAGGTGAGTGGGTGCAAAACCTTTTTTATCTCAGAGGCATCAGGGGCTTGACCAAGAGTTGTAAAGATGGTCTAATCATCTTGCTTCTACTCAAGTAGTATCTTGATCCGGTCCTTGGGGAGGATGCTATTATCTATCAAGAAATTAGAGGGGAGTCCCAATTGGACCAATTATTCTATACATCCCTACCTCTCTTAGACCATTCGATCTAAGGCATTAAGTGATGCCTTGCACTTATTTGTTGCCTTGTTGTAGCTCAAAAACACATTCACCTTTGTCACTACCTACCTCCAGTCAGTTACCCCAACTACTATTAATGCATCAGGAGAAGCATTGTAGATATTTTGAATAAGGCTCTACAACTCTAAGACCTTTGGGGAGATTTAAGCAATCACCTGGTTAATGGATGCATTTACCTAAAAGGACAACTTTTACACATTTGAAATGAAGGTCAGTGTTGTTTTCAGGTTTACCATTGCAGTCTTGATCCATACCCAATAGGATCTATATAGGTTTTAGACTATGGGAAGGATATTGGTGGCTTGTGAGTGAACGGTGAGGTTGATTTTCAACCTTTCAATCTCTTGGTCCTTGACTGAGAAGTTCTGCTATGTCTGATTCTACAAAAGTTGATATGACTAATTTGCATCATAGAGAGCTTTTAGTGTTTCTCATTCATCTTCATCTCTTGTTATCATAGCTTGGCCTTAGTAGCTATACATACATCTACTTCTGCTTGGAAGTTTTTATTCAGGATACTACCTTGTAGCTCAAGACATGCCTTATCAAGGTCAGTATCTTTAGCCTTAGCCTCGACATTGAGGTGATTGATCATAGCCTTTACCTTTGAAAGATCTACCTTAGTCTTCTCTAGTTGATGGGTCACCTTAATATAGTCCATTGTCATGGACTTTTGCATCTCTTCTATAAGGTCAACCATGTTAGTGGGTTGGGATTGACTAAGGTTATGACTGATAGCTTGGATAATGTATTCTTTTGGTCGCATCTATTTAAGGGGTTTGATTAATTGGGGAGTCAAGTGAGTGACCATAAAAGACTACTACATTGGGTCATAAAATGACTGAATATGAGTCTGGGCATCAACTTTGGCTTGTTTCCCCCTTTTCTTTTGTATTTGGGCCTTTTGAGTTGCCCTTATTACATCCGCCTGTTGCTAGAACTAGTCCAGTGCTTAAATGATCTCTCCTAAAAAGGGGATCCCTTATGGGAGTATGAATGGGATAGCCAATTTTTATTGTGAAGTAATGAACCCTACACCTATAGATGGGAGTGAAGGAAAAGGAATGGTTGTAGGAGAGAAAGAAGGGGGTCCATGGAGTGGAGTGAATGGGGATTGAATCATGAGGAAGGATGAGGCAAATGATGAAGGTGGGGGAGTGAGGAAAGGCATATGGGAGGAAATGGGGCTAGAAAAAGAGAAAGGGTCGGGCCCCATGGAAGATTGACTGGAGGAAGAGAAGATTGGAGCTAGGGTGGTGTTGGGTTGGGAAACAAGAGGTGCTATAATCTGCAGTAAGGTTACCAGGGGAGATGGGGTAGTGGAGAAAGACATAAAGGTGGAAAGTAAGGGATTTGTAAACTGGATCTGCTTCTGGGGAGAAGATCGTGAAGGGATAGAAATGGGTGACTTGGTGCACTTGAGCTGGGATGACCTGGGTGAGGTACCTAGAGGGATCCTATTGTTATTATTGTGGGGCTATGGGATAAGAAAGTGAGGGGGGTGGCCATGTTAAAGGCTCTTGGGTGGCCACTACCTCTGCTTCCTCTATTGGGGGCATGTTTTCCTCTTCTTCATCCCCTCCCATCTCAAAATTGATAATGGATTCTTCCTCAGATCTAACCTCTTCTAGGTAAAACTCATCCCATAACTTCTCAAATTTCTCATCTGGGGTGTTCTCAAATAAATCAACATGTGATTATTCAATCTCATAGCTTTATTTTAAGAAGGCAACTTTATTCTCTTTGCTCCAACCTAAGTCATTCAATCATTACTTCATCCCCTTTGATAAATTCTTGGTAGGGTTAAAAGCTCAGAATTTATCATAAAAATACTCCCATGGGTTGGGGACATCTTGCAAAATCTAGGCTAGGTCCATGTAATTTTGAGGGAGCTCTTCTATGGGTGATTTCCTTTGCTCCAAGTAAGGTTGAGCCTAGTGCCTGGGTGTACTAGTGATCTTCAAATCTACTGTATACCCTATTGGGTCACAATCCCATTGATCATCTATTAGGTTAAGGCCTAAATCTTCTATCTTGGTTGTCAGGAGGCATCCCTAATGCAATTTCTACACTTTGATACCACCCCTTGAGAAGGGGACATCATATACACCCTTTTTCTTTTTCCTTGTCCCATAAGCAAGGTCTACCACATCAAGTTGGTGAGCCAACTCAAGGGCTAAGGTTCTATTTGTCAATGTGTGGGGAAGCTAAAAGGGCTCTTCTATAAAACCATGTACTCATATGAAAGAGAAGTGGGCTCCCTAGAACTACTCAGTTGGGACTTTGTTGGTTGAGATCCAAGCTTGTTGATAATTCACCATCTTGGGAGTGTTAGGTGTATGGCTGAAATCCATATGAACTAGAGCCATGAACCACTCTCAAAACTCATATTAGTCCCTAGTCTTTGACAAGCCATTAGTTTATATGGTGATGAGGGCCACTATATGGAGAAAACCTTTAGTGTCATAAGTGTTGAGTTGAAGATATCTAGAAAAGAAATGGGAATGTTGGTGTAGGATCAAGTGTATGAGGAAGGATGAGTACCAAAATTTACTCATTGTTGAGAAATTATCTAGTTCATTCCTCATGGTGTAAGTAATGGCTTCGATAAATTCCATTCTAAATTCTTTCCCCTTTTCTTTTGATGTCAACTGGAAAAGTGCTCCTAGATGAAAGTCATAGATGTTGACATCACTGTCTATGCCTAAGATAAAAGCTAACATAGACAAAGTGTCTTTCAGATGCTATGTGGGGAAGGTCAACTAGGTCTTGGGTAGAAGAGGCATCTTAGTGACTTCTCATTTGACGAGAGTTATAAAGAAACCCACCTTATCCTTGACTTGGGAATGCTAGACAACCTAGAGACTCTTGATGCTATAGATGGTGGCCTTGGGGTCATAAGGAAGCTGGAACATCTCTTTAATATCTTCTACAATAATTTTTAATCTTAAGTGGGTATTACCAAAAATCACTCTAGCATTAGTGTCATATCTTCCTGAATAGAGGTAAACAATCTCAGGGCATGAGTGTACTTAAGGCACCATGTATTATGGCAACATGCTTTCCCACAATTTGCATCTGAAAGTGTCACAATCATTCTTTCTTACCCTGTCAAGCATTTGAGCATAAGCACCCTCTCTCGATTATTTGGGTTTTGGTCTAACTTTGGGTCAAATATATTATCCATGAAATTGATTACCAAAGCTTGGTCTCTGCAGGGTCCCTTGGTCACCATTTTGGTATATGGCACATTCACCTTTGCTTGAGTAAGGGTTAAAGTGTAGGCTTTGGCTACTATGTACTTAAAGGGAGGGTCTCCTCTACTACTTGAACTATGGGTTCTCAACTTTAAGAGAGATTTTCCACTACTAGATGAGGACGTAGAGGCCTCCATATTGGTATTTGATTCAATACCCCTTATCTGCTTTCTCTATAAGACTGGATTGATAGTTACTACTTCTTTTATCCTGCAAACTCTCTTTCTTCCTTTCCCTATTGCTCAATGTTTGCTTCAAAATCACAAATTGTCAAGTGCTTGGCTCAAAAGGAGAGAAGGAATATTTATACACTATCATCATTGTTAAGTGTGTCTAGCATGAATATTTTTTGAAAGGGGTGCCGTCATAAATAATAGGGTGGTATATATACTTGGAGAGCCATGCAATAGATGTTTATGGTGATCATTATGGGAGTTTGCATCTGGTGGAGCATGTGATATTAAATTTAGGTAAGGTGGGTAGATAACCATATTTCAAAGAATATTTTTGGGGATTCAAGAGAACTGGGGAAAAGGAAGTGTGGTGACTAGGTCAGCCATTTGTGCCAAAGACATTTACAAAAGGGAAAAAAACAAGTAAAAGGAAACACACAATGGAAAGGGAAACTCACTAATAATATACAGGGGGAAGATGGGAAAGTTAGTTGAAATTCTTTGACTTAATCTCATTGATGGGGATATCTAATGTGCTTCCCTCTTGGTCTTCTAATTCAAAAGCATTTCCCCATCTATCACTGATAATGCAAAATGGTCCTCTCCAAAGGGAGTCAAACTTCTCATCTTGTCCTAGTTTCATGGCTTGCTGGTCATATTTGAGAAGTAAGACTCCTAGTTTAAACCCAAGATTCGACAACTTATTATCAAACCAAAATTTTAATGCTTACTGATGAATGATTTTTGCATCACTTGTCTGCTCCCTTGTTTCCTAGAGCTTGTGCAGTTCGTTAAGCCAGACTTTCATTGCCCCATTCTCTTCAATTTCAAATGCCTGTAAGATTTGTCACGCAATGATTTTTTATGATATTAGCATAGTAACTTCCTTCCCATATACAAGTTCATACATGAAAGTTTTCAAGATTTATTTGTGAGTGATGCAATCGGCCCATAGGTTCGTCCTTACATGCAAGTGCCACTCTCTCTACCTGTCATCTCTCATCCTCTTGATCAACCAAATCAAATTTATATATATATATATTCTACCAACCTATTCCCTTATAGGTAGTAATTGGAGGAAGTTTTTAAGAATATGCCATTTTTGAGTGCAAATTCAGAGATCTTAGATCTGAGGAAGGCCTTTGCATCATCAAAGATGATCATTTTAGGCAAGCCAAACCTCATGATGAGTTCTTCTAAGAATATGAGGATCATATTTTTGGTCACCTCCTTTAATGGGATCACCTTGGTCCACCGAGTGAAGTAGTTGGTGGCCATCAATATCTATTTATGACCTATGCTAGAGACTGAGCTAATCATCTTGATAAAATATAAGCCCTATTATGCAAAGGGTTCATCAATTATGATCAAATTGAGGGGCATGACTAAATTATTCCTCTTTTTGATGAAGAATTAACACTTTAGGCATCTCTTGACTGCTTGTTGGTAGTCTATGAACATGGTCAGATAACAATAACTGACATGCAAGACCTTTGTCATGGTGGTTTTGGATAAGAAGTGATCACCTGGGGGAGCAAAGTGCATATCTTAGAAATAAAATTTTGCTTGAGGTTTGTCCACACATTAGAGGAGATCTTCGTCAAATTCTCTTCTAAATAGGACCCCTTGGAATAACATGTAGCTAGATCCTTACAGTCTATAAAAACATCTTTTATGTGTATGAAGGTTGTTGGGATGCCTACCAGTCTACATGAGGTGGATTTTGTCAGTCGCCCATGATCCATCTCTTTCAAATTAGTTTATTAGGACTGCCTTGAGTGCATCCTAATTCCCCATTGGGGTGTCTATGCACATCATATTCTAGGATCTTGATGATCTAGTTGGCCCTCTTCTTTATGATCTCTCCCTTCATGATGTAATCATGGACACTAGAGTGTGCCACGTACACCATTATCTTGTTGCCTATCACTAGGTGCTTAAACTTCATAAGGCATTTAATGATGGAGAAGGCCTATCTTTTTATGAATTTTTATTTGGTTTCATACCCGTATAGCGTTCTAGACTAGAATGTGATCGGATGCTCTTTTCTTCCTTCCTCTTCCCTTTGAGTTAGCATAGCCACGAGGCTATGCTCACTCCCATAAACATACATAATTAAATTCTTAGAAAAATTAGGGTTAATAGGTATAGGCATGGTGGATATCATGCTTTTTATTCCTTCAAATACTACTCTCCCTTTGCGCATCTACTTGAAATTTGGGTCTTTCTTCAGCATCAGGGTGATTGGCCTAACTAATCCAGCAAAGTCTGATATGAATCTACTGATGAAATTGATATTTTTGAAGAAATATTGTACCCCTTTCTTATTTATTAGTAAATCTAAGTCTCTTATGGCTTTTATCCTTTCTGGATCAATAGCGATCCCATTTATAGATACCACATACCCGAGCAACTTCCCCTGGAGAACTCCGAAGACACACTTCTTAGGGTTTAAGGACAACCTAAACTCTTGGTACCTCTAAAAGTCATTTTCTAGGTGATCAGAGTCATCTTCTTTATTAAAAAACACAGTCAAATCATCTAGGTAGATGAAATTGATCTCATTAATTATCCCTTTGAAATCTACATCCCTTACTCACTAAAATGTCACCCCAACATTAGAAAGGCCAAAAGGCATCTTTGCATACATGAAGGTTCCCCACTTTATGGTGAAGGTGGTTTTGTGTTGATCATCCTCTTTCACTCATACTTGGTTGTACCCAAAAAAACTATATAGTAATGAAAACTTCTCTGCCCCTATGACCATTTGGAGGATTTTCTCCATGGACGGGAAAGGGTAATGGTTTTTTAGGGATGCCTTATTTAGGTCCCAAAAATCCATGCATAATTGAATTTATTCTCTTTTCTTTTACACAAGAACCAAATTAGAAACCCAAGTTGAATGTTTGATTAGGTATATGATCTTTGAATCATTAGCTTCCTCAGCTCTTAGTCTATCAAGGACTCAATCTTTAGGTTGACTAGCCTTTATTTTGTCCAACTCGTTAAGCACCTTCCATCAAAACATGGTGTGTTGAATGACCTCTTGATCATATCCTTTCAAGTCATCATAAGTTTATGTGATGACACCCTTATATTTATCATAAAAAGACATCAGTCACTCCTTATCTCTTTGAGGAACCTCTTTTTTGACCTTTAGTGTTATTCCTCTCCTAAGGTCAAGTTTGTAATAATCACTTTTATCTGCAACAAACTTGTATTTGCCCTTCTTTGTAATAATTTGGTATTTGTAGGCTTCCTCAATTTTTGGCTACATTTTCTCCATGAAATCACATGATTATTGGAAGAACATCATAATTTGAGCATCATTTTGAAAAACTTGCTAGATTTAGTCATTATCTGGGATAGCAGGTCTAATGATTACCTACACTACTTTCTCATTTATGTATAATTCCATTACTAGGTCAAATTGGGAGTTCATCGATGCCATTCTATCAGCCTCTATATTTGTGGTTCTTAGGATAATCTAAATATTGAAGGCTTTAAAATATTCAATTGGGTCCCATATGCAGTGGTGGTAAGATCTCATGCATACATTCTTTATGGCCACTACCTACCTCACCTATCTTACCACTAATTCAGAATCATCAAATACTTTCAGTTGTTTGATGCCCATTCATTTGATGAAGCTAAGGGCATGGACCAAGTCCTCATAGTCAACCTCATTATTTGTATAGGAAAATTAGAAACAAAAGGCTCAAAGGGTCTCTTTTCCTGAGGGGGATGACGGCTAGACACCTGCTCTAGAGCTAGTTTTTCACTTCACACCATCAATAATTAAAGTCCATAATTTAGACTCATCTTTGAGTCTTCTGCTTCAATCTCCTTATTTCTTTTTTACCTTGGCGATGACCTAGTTTTCATCATAGTTAACATAGGTTTCAAGACTAGTGGTGTCAAAATTTGCAAATGGGTCATTCTCGATGAATTTGTTGATTAGGGCCTCTTCTTTATGGCTTCTATTGTCAGCTATCTTTTCTTCTTTGAGCATTTCCATGTAGTGCATCTCTGTCTTTGAGAAGGAGGTGTGTGTTTATTTAAAGTTTGTCATTACTTCTTATGTTATATGCTCCAGGTGAAGGGGTTAAGATAACACTTTTAACTTTAACCCATATTTGGTTCTCAAAATCAAGTGAGACAAGTATATTGATAGGTAACCACCAATCTTAGTGGTAAAATCTCTGGATAGGCATAGCCCAAAAATGGGCAAGATGTCTATCACCACAATATCTTGAGACACAGTGATGCTTGGGAAAAAATATAACGTGAGGAGAAGGGCCCAGATGATCCCCAATGTTTGGAATTTCTTCTCATCTAGTTACATCACCCCTTTGCTTAAGGGCTCATATTTCAGTTGTAATGCCTTAGCTATCCATTTAGGCATCACCATGGTGCTTGCATTAGAGGCGATCATGGAATTATGTAGCAATTTCTTTCCCATAATCAAAGTTAAATAGAATGGGGTGGATTTTGTCTTGATTATCCCTTCCTTGGTGTTGATGAATATGGAGGGACTTTAGTGTTGCATGATCATGTTGGCTTCTTTCCCCCTTCCCTTTACAAGTTCTATGGTTGGTTTGGTTTGCGCAAGATTCTCCTTCTCCTATAAAGCCTCCTTTAGTAAAGTCCTATATTTGAGGATGGATAGGACATCCCAAAGGGAAACATTAGCCAACACCTTCTTCATCTACTCAACCACACCGTATGACTTTAAAGATGTGACCTTGGGGTCTTTTTTTTGTTCTATACCACTTCACTCTACCTTGGGTAGACTACAGGTGAGGTTTGTGATGCTATAGTATTTTTGAAGGTTAATCTGGGCCTTGCAAAAGCATTGATACTTTTGGCTAGTCTTTTCTTGGAGCATGTATAAAAATTTGATTGAACCTATGGAGCTCTATACATTGATACTTCATTTATAAAGACCATGTCCTCCCCCTCCATCCATAATAAAAGTGCATGATCTAAGGTTATTTATTCCTCTTGCTCCAAGGACATACCCTACACTTATGCCATCAGCATGGTGTCTTTAACTCCAAAATATTGGTATGTGTAAGTTGAGTCTGGTACACTCCCTTATCATCTCTACTCAATGACTTTCTATTGTAAATTACCCCTTGGACAATTTTGGGGCCCATGGGGTCCATTGTAGGGGAAGCACCATGAGTTAGAATCATCCACCAGGTTATTCTAGTTGGCCACCATCTCTCTACTCACACTTGGTGACACTGTGTGTAAAGGGTCTATGACCATGACCAATTAATTTGTAGGCAGCATATGATGATTTAGTGCTTGGTGATTCATTTTTTGCCTTTATTGATATTGATTCTACTGGTAAGGTGGTCTTATATCTTGGTAGTTATTGTAAGAGGGCTTAAGAGGCACAACCTACTACCTCTTGAGATTAATTATCTCATTAGAGAAGTTACTCAAAATGCTCTTCGTATCATTCATCTTGGTTGTCAATGATGATGAAGCAGAAGTACTCCCCTGAGTAGGTGGATACACATACAAGGAAGGGGGTGGGGTTCTTGAGGTGCTTAGGATCTCTTCTATCATAAGCGTAGATATCTCAGGGAACACCAGCATTGATGATCAAGGAGGGAGTCTTCCTACATCTATCAGGTTGTTCTCAACTCTTACCATGATGTCATACGCATCCAGTAGCATCTAGCCTCTGAGTAATTGGATCATAACCATAATATCTAAATTGAGGGCTTTGAGATAGAACACAATCACCATACCTGGAGGAGGTCAAGCCAGTAATGGGATCCTTTGTCAGGTATTTTTGAGCCTGGTATTAAAATCAACCATAGCCTCTTATGGGGCCCTTTTGATGGTTATCAATTGTTATAGGAGGGATGATCAGTCTGCCTTCTCATTGAAATTCTTAAAGAAATTATTGCCTAGGTCATCCCAGGTCCTGATCAAGTTGGTTGGTAAAGATTGGTACCAGTCAAGAGCTCACCCTTCGAAAGAGTTTACTAGTAGTGTTAGGACTATGTTTTACGTGTTTACATAGTGCATGGTATACACATTAACCACATCGTGGAGATGTTTAGTCATCATCTTGAATTCCTCTCTCAAAAACTTGGGAAGCACCTTCAAAGTTTTGGTGGGGATCAGATCCCACATGGTCAGGGGTGTCAGAGGGATAAGTGGGTTGTCATTATCCCATGACACAAAGTTCCTTGGTGGGCCTAGATGTGTCATTTGCTATTATTGTTATTCATGCATATTGAATGGCCTTGAGGCCCTTTAGCGAGCAGGGGATCCTAAATGTGGAGTTAGTATAATCAGATTATTTGTAGTTTATGATCTTTTTATGGGCTTGTGGTTCATAAACTCTGACTTCTAATCAGGTGATTATGGGTAAGGGTCCCACCAGGCATGCCAAAAAATAAAAATTTTGATGCTTAAAACTCTCACTTCAGATCTAATAGCTTCTATGGGAAGCTTTATAGATGTGGGATTGAGTGTGGTCTACAAAGCAACCTCTAAGATTTTAGAAGCTGGATCTTTTTCTAATTTAGGGGGTGAAAAGAGATAGGATAATAAAAAATATAACATGGAAAGTGAACCTAGTCTAAGGTGATGCATTGAGAGATTTGAAACATTCACCTATATTTTCATAAAATAACATAAATCCCTAATGCTTTAGATCATGAAGGATCCTGAAGCATGAATTAAGATCCCCAGTGTAAGTAAAAATCTACACTATAGAATAAGAAGAGTAGAAATAACGCACATAGACAACTTTCTACTCCAAATTAACACAGAACATCACATCCTCTTCATTGATGGATGGATAATAGAATATGGAAGGCCATAAAAGGCACATACAGAGAATCCACTAACACCAGTGAGGTGCACATGTTAATGTTGTAGAGTAGAAAAAATGCAAACTACTACTATCCTAATTTATTACCATGGTAGTTTATAGAGATGAGAATGCCAAAAAGTAAAATGATCACCAGTGTCTACAAAAAGAAATGAGCTCTAAATAAATAGGTGAGGTGAACATTAGAAAAAGAGACACATGGAGATTCCCCCCACCCATGATGATGTCATTACAACTGAAAAGGGGGCTCAAGCTCATGAGTGCAATCGACTTCCCAATCCTAAATATGATGTGACTGCATCATTCTGTTAAGGCCACTACACTTGGTAAAAATGAGGTGGTGCCATGCATGCACTCCTAGAGATGTACTACCTATGTTGCATGCAATGTATTTTGATCCCTTTAAAAATCAAAAACCTCACCCCAAAAAGGGGATCCACATCATCATCCAATTGCATTACTTGGAGGCCTGACTTATAATAAAAATCTTTGGAGAGCATGGGACCACCACGTGTCAAGCTCACACCCCACCTGAGCACAAGAAAAGTTTTCTCAAGTTAGATGAGCATTGAGCTACCAAGTGTTGAAAGTGGGTGAAGGATAGGGCTTAGGCAAAATTGAGAAAAGGGGCCCAAAGGAGAAAATCACTGAAAGGGGATCTATTAGATGGTGCCAAAAAATTGTGTATCTATCGAGCGAGCCTAAAGAGGGGAATGGACTCCTCCTTAATGTCAAATGTGAATTGTTGATCCACATATATCATCCAATAGGTGGAGTAGAACCATCCAATAGAACTATAAGAGTACAATCATGTAAAGATTCCTTATTCATTATTCATTGGTATGCACATTTTAACTTAAATAATAAAGGTTCTAAACATTTATAATGCTTGTTAACTATAGCTATAATTTTAGTAATGGTAGCAATACTATGTGGATCAACATCATCAACAATATTGGAATCATCATGAATTCCTTGCATATAGTCATCAATATCATTTTTAATATCAATATTTATAGTACAACCAACATCATTAGGATCATTCGATGGATTCACATCAAGCATAAAAGGAGGATAATCACTAGAGGTGGCCATGGTTTATTTCAAATAAAGATAAACAAAATATAAATATAAAAATCAAATTTGAAAGTGTAGGATCAAACCCTAGGAGACATTGAAAGATGTAAACATTCAATGAATAAAGGTGTTTACACTAATTTATAAAAGATGAATGTAATCTGAAAGCTAAAGGAGGTGAATAGGAAGATAGGGTTTGATCATAAATGTAAAATAATATTTAATTATTAAATTATATCTAACAATTCAAAATCAATCATGAAACCCTAAGGGAAAAAGCCTAGGATGTGTAAGCACTCGAAGAATGGAAGGGTTCAATTTTTTTTAATTATTTGATTTCACTAATTTATCACTATCATAAAGACAAATGAAATGACATAATCTAGATCAAATATAATTTAGTATAAATATAAATTAGACCTAGCTCTATGAGCTAAAATAATAAACAAACATAAATAAAATAATTTGACAAGTATTGAACTAAGTGAAATAGCAAAAGTTATGAAATAAACACACTTTCACATAATCTTATGATTTTGAAACTGGATCTAGACTATGTAGGTTATTTTGTAACTCTATATGAAATCTAGAAGTTTCAATATACAAATATGGATTTGGAACCCATTTCCCTACCACTAAATATGTTGTAGTACAGATTCAACCACCGAATTTGCCCTACATATGTTTCTGCCAAATCTATTATGTTATGTCAAATCTATATTGTGTTATATTATAAATTTTGATTTTCCTTGTGTAGGTGCACTCTTTAATGCCATACAATCTTATGTCTTCACTTTTATGAATTAATGGGGTGAATTTTTTATTTTCTCTCTTATTTGTCTTCTTGACCTAGTCTGCCACAAATGCTTAAATCAAGGAAAACAAAAGGGTTATGGGTATTAAAACATCAAGGGAGTTGAAAATGCATATTCCACATGTTGAAATTAAACCCAATTTAATTATTTTTTCCATCTAAATGGAATATATAATAAGGGCTTCACCTCTTCTTCCATACTGATGTGAAATGGAACTACATGAACAGTCACTTAAACCCTCTTTCAATACAAGTTGATGATGTGAAAATGACTTGAAGAAGATTTAAGTATAAAGGTGGAAGACTTTTTCATAATTGTAGTAATATATATGAAAATATAGTCTCTAACTTGAAGGTAAGAGAGGATTAACCATTCACTCAACACCTAGATGATACTTATTCTACATTGAAAAATGATTTGGGATGACTTGGTATATATATGGATATCTAAGACATGACTTGTTTTAAGGATAACCATGGAAAAAGGTGATAAGATAAATTCATAACAAAATAAACTAGGCCAAGGTAGGAAGGACCCACAAAAACACACATAATAGATTTGACAACCCTATGATAGTTTTGGTAGACCTCTAAACTAGTCCCAAGATAAACAATTTTCCAAAATTTTAAAAGAAGTTCAGAAAATGTATAAATAAGGAATAAATCTAGAAATAAATAAATTTTGTGAATTTTTAAGACATGTATAAGGCTAAAAGGATGGAGACAAACTAGTGTGGGGTAGGAAATGTCCTAAAAACAACCAAATATACAAAGTAGATCAAGTGTGACAAAATAGGGAATATACACTATGAAAAATGGTCTTATATCAAAATTAGGTGTCTATATTCTATTTTTTTAATCTTGATTTTTGGTTGCATTTACTAATTGTATAAACCTTTTCTTTTGTTGATGTTATCATAGATTTTCACACTTGGTGATAACACTCCCGTTTTCTCTCATAATAGGCAATTTTTGGTAAATCAAGATCATGGGCAATAAAAAAAAATTAGATAGAAAATGCTAACTCCCTAGCCTAATGGAAATGGCTTGAAAAATTAATCAAGGTGTCATATCCAAGAAAATACATAAGGAAAATTGTGCATAGAGAAAATTCAAAAACTTGCCTATGTGGACTAAGAACCAAGTTTCGGTGATTTTTTCATATGAAATCATTGATTTTAATCAAGATCGTGAAAAGAAACAATTAATATGTGAAAAATTATCATAAATTCTATTATTTATATATGTTTGTGATTGATATAATATTAAAATCACTGTTAACATCAAACATTTGTTGTTAAATGTATTTTGGTGCCTGTTTGATCCAACAATTATTTGATCTAGAGCTTGTTGGTACTTGATGCTTAGTGACATTCAATTGTTATTGAGTTTAGAATTCATTAAAAATTTCCTTCATTATTTTTGGAATTTATTATAATTTGGTGTTTGTTTCATCTAGGACTTGTTTTATCTAGCATTGTTCAATTTGATCTGACACTTATTTCATCCAATGCTCATTTGATTTGATCTGGCACTTGTTTGACTCTACACTAAAATTATTTATTGGAAAATTAGTTATAATCATTAGGATAAATTTTGGTGTTAAATTTATTCAATGTCAACATGGAATCAAAATCAAAATCAAACATCCAAGAGTTAATATCTACAAGTCTAAGCTGAAAGCAAAAGGGATAAAATCATAAAATTAACATCAATATCATATAGTTAGCATCAAGTGAATTTAACACCAAATTAATCATGAGAAAACTTTGTACCAATACACATAATCTAGAATCAGATAATACTTTGTGCTTTCAAGTAATATTTACCCTCATTACATTTATTATTTGTATTTCCATCTTTGTGTTGAATGAAAGATCTCAACTTAGGACTATTTGATGCCAAACAAAACTTTGTTTAAAAGAAGGAAAATGAGACTTTGTATTCATTTCCATCTAGAAATACAGAGGCATTTCATAATTATGGTAAAATATTTTGCTCTCTTATTTTAAGTATGTCTTTCTCAACTTTCCAAGAATACAGGTTTCCATTGTTGAATTATCTAACCATTTCTAGTTAAATTTGGGATATACAGATAATATTATGTATTTATTCGATTGTGGGTTTCTCATTCCCCCTTCCATATCCTTCAATTATTTTTCCATTTCTAGTTTTCTATATTATCTATTTTTTCTTCATTATTTTAATTTTCAAGTTAAAATTAATCAAAAACCCAAAATACCCCATCAAATGAAGGAGATGCTCCTCTCAAATGTAGAGGAAAATCACCTGTCATTAGGTGATTTTTCCAATATTGAAAATATTATGCCATTGTCTATTGAGAAAGCCATGAAATTGCCAAATAAAGCATAATGAAATAAATAATTTAAAACATTTTTTGATGACTCCATTGGGGATCAAAGTGCCTTATGCATTCAATTTATGTAAATTTTAAGGAACCTCCCCTAAAATGGAGGTCAATAACTCTGTTGAAATGAGGTACCTTGTGCCTTAATCTTTATGACTCAATAAATGGTTTTGTTTTATCCCAACCCCATTGTTCTCCATGTCCCATGGAAAAACTAATTTAGGCCTTTGGATTTTGCCCAATACATTGCTTGCTTTTGGGTTCAAGAAAGAACTTCCCAAAAAAATTTAGAGAAGATTATCAAGATGCAAATGATCACATTCAGACTTTCACCATGGCATGCATAATTATTTGGGTTGATTAATAATATGTATTTATGAGATTTTTTTGTAAAACCCTCATTATACCTACTGTTGATTAGTTCTAGCACTTAAAATTTGGATGCATCGTGGATTGGGACACCATGAAAAATAAGTTCTTAGATAGATTCAAACTGGTCGTGGATGTATGTGAACTTCTATCCAAGTTTTTATAAATCCAAAAGAAAGAAGAAGATAAAATGAGATAATTTATGGCACGATTTAACAAATTTCTAAGGTTGATTCCTCATGCTAATCAACAAAGCCTAAACAATCAACTTTGCATCTTCCTTATTACTCTAAATATGGAGATCCATTTTATCTTGAAAAGGAAAATAGTGTGTGATGTGGAAAATGCATAATAACAAGCTATTGAAGTTGAATATGATATGATCCTATCTAGAATGTGATGGAAATGCAATAAAACATGTCTTGAAGAAATGAAAATATCAATTGAAAAACCCTCATCTTTCTCAACATAATTAACTTTAGGAGAAAAAAAGTAAAAACAAATTCCCACTCAACTTGATTGATTCATTTTCACAATATTGAGTGAAGAGTAATTATTGGAAGGTGATTTGGTAGAACCATGAGTAAGAGAAAGAGTTGAACTATATCATTTTCACTATGAATACAACATCCAAGAATTAGACATATTAGCATGTGAATAAGAAAAATATACTTTTTTATTTTTCAATCAAAATGAAGATCCTTATTGCATTGAGTTGGAAGACTCAACAATTAAAAGTGTTGGAATCTTAGAAGCAAAAGAATACAAGAAGATGGAGCTAGAGGAATGGTGCCCAATTTTCATTTAAAGAGAGATGGAAACTATTAAAGCATAAGAATTTAATGAAGATGATGACAATGATTCATTGAATAATGAGTTTTTCTTCACCACAAGAAGCGTTTCAACAAAGAACACATTTCTTGAATCTATTCTTGAAAATAAAGTTTCCATTATTCTAGCTCAAGAAGAGATACACAAAAGACTTCTATCTGATTCATATTCTCAATCCAACCCAAAGGCATTTATAATCACAAATTATACTATTTAATATATCAAATATCCTCTCCAAATTCTTACTGAAGAAAAAAGAATGCATAATCATGAGGACACTATTGATGGGTCTTTACACGAGTTGATTCCCAAGTCAAGACTGAAAAAAGATGAAAAGTCCAATGTATTTCCCTTCTATCAGTTTTTTCATCTAACCCAAAAATCCATCATGAGTTCAATATATAGTATCATAAAGCTATATTTTTCTTATATCTAGTTAATGGGTTTGTATAATCTTGTTATTTTCTTTTAAACCTTGTAAATATTTCACTTTCTCCAATTTTGGCTTATTTTCCTGTCTCATTTTCATTGTGTGTGCATGTATTTTTTTAATAAATGTGGCTTGAAAAATATTGAATATAATGGAGGATGAATTTTTTTTTAAGACTCTCATTCTCTGAAATATGTGAAATAGAGTATCTTGAGATGACAAAAAACTGTGCAGAAAGGAATCTATGTTCTCAAATAGAGGTTTTCTTGAATCAAGTGGTTGAGTATGATGCTAATTTGGGCACTTGATTATTAGTGTTTGATTTATTTTATTTGGTATTTTTTGTGTTTATTAAGTTTATTTAATTTATTTATGTCCTAAATTATTTATTTGGTCAATTTTGGATATTCCTTAGGACTTTCCTAAAAAATAGTTAAAATTGCCAATTAAGTCCAATTCACTATCTTAGTACTCAAATGAGTTACCAAGAGTTGGGGTGCCATTTTCAGCATTATTTAATTCAAATTAAATTGTATTTAATCCAATTCCTATTTTATAAGGAGTTTGGTATGCCATAGTTGAGTAGGTTACATGATTTGATGACTTGTTGAGCAAGGCTTCTAGCATATTGACCTTGTCTTGAATGTAAGTCAACCTTATTTGTTTTAGACTAATTTCATTTGCCTTAGAATCTAATTTTATAAGTATAATTATAGATTAATTATTTTTCAAGTAAGTTCTTTTTTTTACTTTATGCATTTATTGAAATAACTTGTCATGCAAGTTATATTGTATTAAGCTTATTTTAGTTTTATTTATTAATAAAGAATTGTACACAAAAAAGTGTGGTAAAATAAATAATTTTGTAAATTCATATTGCATATTTTTATTTAAGATTTTTACTATAGGTATTCACAAAGGAATATCAACAAGCATGCATTTCCAATTTTAAATTTATTATGTATAATTTGGTCAACAATCTCACTTACAACATTACTAGATTAACAACTAATAATAATGGGATAAATTAGTTGATACATAGCTTCAATTTCATATTAAATTAAAAATTATTTTCACTCAATCCATGCACTCAAAATATTCAGGTTCTTCCTAGCTAAATTTTTTTCATAAAGGCATTTAAGAGCGGCAAGGATGTGCTTCCATAGGTCGAAGAATTGAAATTTGAAAAAGATGTGTTGATTATGTAGTCACCAAAGCCTAGACTAATCCAAGCTTATTTATGTGGTCTATGATGGAGCATGCATCTATAAAATATTTTGGAGGAAGTTTTTTATATTATGGAATGAGTAAAATAACTAGACCAAAAATACTATATTAGATCAGTGATATGAAGATTGCACAGGTCCAAGTCTACAACTATATAAAAGGTTGATTTCAGCAATGAAACTAGAGGTTTTAAACTTGAGAATATTTTAGGATCTTTCACATTATATGCAAAGGTTTATCTCCTTAGACATAATAGGTGCCAAGGTATTTGATAAAATAACGACTATTTTCTATAATTTCTTTGTCATCCACATCATCTGAAGATTACCAAATATTTATTCTTTAAATTATTGAGCCTATGTTGCCAATGCAAAAGGGAGTGGCATCCACCATGCATATTTAAGATAGATTATTTTGTTCAAGAGATGTTTTTAACTTACATATAAGATTATAGATGGCAAATGATTTGGATCAATTTGGGCATGAGAAGATATTATAGAGTGGCCTTGTCCAATTATATTAATGTTTTAATAGATTTTAGAAGGGATTAGTTTTTTAAAGGAACTTATTCCAATTTATCAATCAACATTTATATGTAAGAATTTTATGACTTAAAGGCACTGGTTGGGACTATATAATTAATTGAAAAACATACTGGTTAGAAAAATAATGGCTACATGTATTGGGAATATCATAATGACATTAATAGTGACAACATGGTTTTTGATTGCATAAAAAATGGTAACTATGCTAACACTACTTTCCTAAACAACCAGTGTTCTATATTTATATAAAAAATGAACTCATGCCAATGTACGGATATACCACTTGCATATAAGATAATTATAGTATGAAGCATCCCAAATAGAAATATTTGTGTTCTTTTTGAATTCCTAATAGTTTGGGAAAGTTCTAAACAACTGGGAACTTTACATGGTTCCATCCATATGCGAAATGCATGAAAGGGAAAGATTACATGGTTTCAAGCAAAGAGGAGTAATCAATATTTCTAGGAAAATTACACATTATTACTATGGTTGATGGTCTACGCAATCATTCATCTATTTTTGAAGTTTCACTATGTGCCTCTTTAGCAAGGATAATCACCACCCTAAAATTTTCAAATGTTCTTGTAGGCTAACCTTTTATTTTTGGTGAAAATATTATTAGGAATTCATAACTCTCTAAGGTAGGTGTAATTAAATTATATATGGTGGCTTTGTGCTTAATTGATGCACCTAAAAAGTCTAGAAGTTTTTCAATCTACTAGTGCAAGAAAATTATTCTCAATTTCAAGGTCTTCCACATACATGTCAAAGGGTTGGAGCTATCTTAGATGTTGTTAATGAGCTTTCATGTGATATTTTAATATTGAAAATTTATCATAGGCTAACCCATAACACATACAGCTTTCACATCTACTAGAAAGTGATAAAAGATGTATAAGGTGCTTTATGTATGTGAGGTACATGAAAAGAGTGAAAGCTTAAAAATTAAATGAATGTGTAACAAAAAAATGGGATGACATTAGTGAAAGATGAGACTGAATGGTCAAATAAAAGTACATTTAATATAATAACATTCAAGTGAAAAAGGAGATAAAACATAAAACTCAAGAGCTAAGTTATTGAGACCTTTTTCTTAGAAATCCATGAATGTTGATTAAGATAATGGGTCCATTGGTGCCTCCACAATTGAAACTAATAAAAAAAGTTTTAAATCAAATTTGGGAAACAAAGGATTGTGCTAATGATTATTGAGAGGGTCATCTCTATAGTAAATGGAGATTCACATCTTTGATATTAATAATAAATAAAATTTTGTGATGACAATTATTCTATTCTAAAAAGACATCAAAAATTTATACCAATCTCATAATATGTTGAATGCTTGAGTGAAAAATGTTCCTCCAATCCAGGTTCATTATTGTAAAGTTTGCATAAGTGTTGGTGTTGGAGAAGAAAATGCTCCAACTCTAAGCAATACTGATGAAGACATATTTACAACATGTGTATTTAAACATAAAAGGAAAATTTTCAAATGCCTTCAAGTTGAGTTTCCTTTCACCTATAGTAATTTGCCTAAGCATTGATAATCTTTCCAATACTCTCATTCATTGACTCAAAGTCTATGTTAATCTTGCTTGATTTTTTTCTCACATTCCAAAATTCTTAACCAAGTTTTAATGTTTCCAAGTCAAGAATTTCAACTATTGTGTTCCTATTTTTTAATCCACCATGATCCAAAAGCATGACAAGTTCAAAAATCCCATCATGTTGAAAAGTTTGGACATGCCATTCAAGGCCTCCGAAAATGTATGTGAGCCCTATATTATAATCTGACCCATTTTCTGAGACACATGCTATTAAATACTTATTTTTATAAAAATCAATCAAAATTTATGTGCAAGGATTACTAAGTGGCGTACATTTTTTAAACCACATCTCCCACATCTAGAGTCCATTTTGACTTTCATTCAAAGTCCTCAAAAACTCTCTTAGTGAATCACTTCATAGTAAGTAATTTTTACCCCTCAAAGGTCATGATTGATAGGGAAATATTTAGGTGCAATTTTTAAAATGGACAAGTGAGTAGGTAAGAATGGGAAATTGTTAAAAAAAAATGATTGATTTGGCTTGGTAGCATGTTTTCATTTCTCATAAGATTTAGATAAGCGAACTAGTTATTAGTTGCTCTGATCAAGACATGTAAGTGTGTGATACACAATGTCTATAGGTATCCACAAAGTGAATGCACTATTTACCAAAGAATATGGAGTTATCCTATATTCTACCAGGGAATGTGGTCCCATAGTCAAAGCCAATTGTTATCATAAATATTTGCACTTTATGATGACACCTTGAATTGCACTCCTAATAGGCAATTTTAGGTAAATCAAAACTATGGACATTAATTTTTTTTAGAATGAATATGTTGGCTCTATGGCTGAATGGAAAAGGCTTGAAAATCTCATTCAAAGTGGCCTACCCATGTAAATCCACAAATGGAAATTGTGCATGTAAAAAATTAAAAAACTAGCATTTGTGGACTGAGAACCAAGTTCTAGTGATTTTGTGATATGAAATCATTGATTTTATTCAATATCTTGACAATAAGTAGGTCATATGTGAAAAATATAAAAAAATATATTAGGTAAAAATTCTTTTGAATCTGACAACATGAAATTCAACGTCAATGCCAAACATTTGGTGTTAATTATATTTTGGTGTTTGTTTGATTTGGTGCTTTTTTGGTTCAATGCTTATTTTGATTTGTACTCATTGAATTTGGCACTCAGTGTCATTAAACACTTATTCAATAACTATTTGTTCATTTTAGAATTCATTGGATTTATCATTTATTCAACTTGACCTTCAATGTATTTGGAATTTATTGAAATTTGACACTCAAGGATCTGATATGACACTTATTTGATCCGATCTGACACTTGTTTGATTTGGTGCTAAAATGATTTATTATAAAATTTCTTTTAAGAATTAGGATAAATTTTGGTGTTAATTTTATTCAACATCAAGATGGAATTAAAAATAAAATCAACCATCTATAAGTTAATGTCCACGAGTCTGAGCTGAAGCAGAAAGGAGAAAATCATAAAATTGACGTCAATATCATAGAGTTAGTATCAATTAAATTTAATGCCAAATTGATCCCATCTAGTGTGTTAAGTAATTTCAAAAAACTTATTTTTCACAAAATGGTTCATTGTTTTCACAAACACCTCACAATGCAATGTTCATTGAAAGTGCACATCAATGTTACAAACAAGTGAAAGGAACAAGAGGTTGTTGATACAAATTAAATGCCAAATTAATTCTTAGAATTAAATCATATTTATCCTATTTCGACTAATTGATTTCTATTATAAAGTTATTTTATATCTTTTTCACTTTTAAAAATACCCCCTGTGTAAAACACCCCAAATGTGAAAAATTCAATTATGTGGTGGGCCCAAATCAAACACCAGGTAACTTTGTAAAGTATATTTAATTAGTTATTTAGAATTTATTTTTATTTTTTAACATGTAAATGATGAGTCCAGAAAATGGCTCATTATATAAATAAATAAGACCATTCTTTCTTGCATAAATCATGGTTTAAAAGTGGAATTAGATGTAGTTTAAGAACTTATGCTTGTTTTAGAGTAAAATATAGGATAATATCTAGTTTATTCTTTATGTATCATTGTAATTTGTCTTGTTTTTTTCTAATGAATTATTAGGAAAAATTGCCAAATATTTTATATGTAGGCTTAAGTGAATCATCAATGTAGATATCAAAGTTTCAAGTGATCAAATACAAAATCAAGGATAACTTTTATATAGCTCCAGAGATCACTAGTAGTTTTGGAGTCACAATCTTCATGTAGCTCCCAAAATCCTTACTAGCTTCGGATTCCAATATAAATCATCTTCATATTTATTTAGTTTCTCTTAATAAGGATGAAATATTTATTCATAATCATCTAAGACATATAAACACCTTAGTATCAACCAAAAACAAGTCAAGTTTTTATGTTGGTTTGTTTAATGTTTTAGTATGTGAATGTGTAAGGATAAATTTGATAGGTTCCATAAAAAACAATAGTCATAAAAAATATCTCTGATCATGAGTCTAATTTCAAATTTAAATTCCTCTAAAAAAATATAAGCTCAAAAAAATAATTGTCTTGATCCAATCTCGTATGCAAAAGTTATGAGCATTTTAGTGAGCTTTGTGCATGCACAGTCAAAGCTCCAGAGTTTAGCAGTCAATATTTGGAGTACAACAGTCAAGCTCCACACATCAATAAATACATGATTTAGCAACTATGTAAACATGAAGGAAAAGAGCTCCAAGAAATTATTTGTATCCATTTTTATAAAGTGATGTATGTTTGAAAATAGGTATTTCTGAAGAAGAAAAGATATTCATAGTAATCCAACTATGATGAATATCTTACATATTAAAGTTATTGGAAGAACCAAAATTGTTATTTTTTATTTATTATTCTACAATAAGAATCGGTTTCTAACTGATTTGGTATATTGTTAAGAATAACAAATCAATTCTAAATTGATTGGTTAGGTTGTTAAGATTAGACAATCAGTTCCAAACTGATTTGTTCAAGTTGTTATTCTTGAACAATAATTTATTAAATAAGTTGCATTATAAATACAATCTTCTTATCCATTGTGAGAGTTAACAAAGTTAGTAGTGGTTAGTAAAAAAGTGAAAGATAATCATGGATTAAGTGTTGATCTACAACCTGTTCCAAGGGAGAGCAAGGTCCCACTTAACCAAATAACTAGGATTGTTGTTATGGTATTGTCTATTTTGTGTTATTGTTATATAATCTTTTCAAAGTCTTTATGTTAAGTGTGAATGAATTAATTAAACCTGCAAGACTATGTGTTAATGTGTGTGTTTCCATTTGAGTTATTTTTAGCATTTTAATTCCAAACATTTCCTTTTGAAGCATTTACATTTTAGTAACATAGATTAAATTGTGTTTACATTTTCTGCATTTACATTTATGCAAAAAGATTAAGGGTGTGTTTCTTTTAAAATCAATTTCAACAAGTGTGTTTATTTCAACGCATTTTCAATTACAAAAAGAGTTTTTATTTCACAAACATTAAAGTATATTTTAATTCATGTAAGTAGATTATATATTTAGGGTTAAGTGATCCAAAACCACCCCAAACAGATAAATTTTGGTCCTTATCCTTGATACCTTATTGCATATTATTGTTGAACACTGGCCCTGGTTTGTTATGATATCAACTGAACTCAGTTGATGAAATGAATGGATTGATGACACCCATCAATAAATTCATATGGAAAATATGTAAAAAATTACAAAAGTAATTCAATATTTTTACTATGTAATAGAGTGCCTAGAATAAAAAGAAAATAAAAACATGGGCTAACTCTAGTTGGTTCAAAAAGAAATCTTTAATTGAGGTAGTTTCAAGTAGTTATACAACTAATTTGTGAATGAAAGAAAGTAAAAAAGGGATGAAATGGATTATAGAATAGTTTGGTTCTTCTTTTCTCCCAACCCAAGGAGAGGGCTATTGGAACTTTGTGTACAATTGGTTATTTTCCAAAAATATATGTGAATGCAATGCAAGCAAATGTGAGAGATAAACTTATGGATTTATGGAGATAAATAAGTCGATTAAAAACCTATAGTTTCTTAATTGTATGTAAAACCTAAAATTTAAAAATATTGCATTGTGAATCTTCATGAGAGAATTTTGTGCCAATACACAATCTAAAATTAGATAAGACTTTTTAATGTAAAGAAATCTTTACCCTTTGTAGACACTTATATTTGGTATTGGACACTTATGATGTGTTTTATCAAAATTTGGATAAATAGAATATATATTTCCTAATTATGACAAATTACTGCATAAATCAAAATGTATATAATATGCAATCAGTCACACAAACTAGGTTGTAATTGTTAAATATGAAAATATGTTGAAAGGGGAAAGTATCAAAGAGGAATAATTTTATTGAAAATTAGATAATGTAGGACTTTGACTGTGATTGTTTGATTAGATGAGAGGCTGAGTAAGGTTGTTGTGAATCGGGAATAAGGCTTTGCATCTGCCTAGGACAAGGCTATGATATTTGGACAATTTTGGCCTACGTTGGTGTTTATAGGGAGCATTAACATCTGATATGGTTTTTTTACCTCTATGTAAAATGGAGTATGTGAGCCTTTGCCTATGAGTCCTATGTGTGTGATTAAATATGTGTGATTCGTTGTGGAAGTTTGTGTATGCCTTCTTCACTTAAAACCCTATATTGATAGACCATGAAGAACAAACACAATAAATGAGAAAAATGGGTCAGTGGTTGAAGTTGTGCTTAACCTCAACAACCCCTGTGTTGAGCACTGTCTACATATCAATACTCTAAAGAGGTATCAAATTCAATGTATTTATCTTATGCTACGATGGTGTGTGTGAAATAATAGTATAATACTAGATGTTGGTGTCATCCTGGTGTGATTAAGTTATTCAAAAATGACTTATGACCTTGGAGGTGTATTCAAAATTAACTCAAGGCTACTAGGGTTATGTGTACTCAGAATTAGGAATCATAGGTACTTTATTCTCAATGTACAGTTATATATTCTAGCATTTTTCAATCATATGATCTTGTAGTGGAAAATGGTTAGAAAAATTGGCTTTATAGTGATCATTAGAATAGGACTTGAAAAAGGCACAAGATGACCCATTAGGTGAATTTCAATTTGAAAAAATAGTCATTATTTGGCAAGAGGACATGAATGACGGATTCAAATGCTACCAATGAATAGGATAGTCCTAAAGGAATTACCTATTTTAGGAGCATATATAACTAAACTGGAAGTGTGGATTAGTCTAATAATGAGTTTAGGCTAGTTGGAATGGTGAATAGGGATATACATAATCATAATTAGATTAAAAGGTGAGGGTCATATACATATAAGTGAAGCAAAGGTAGTTAAGGACTATGAAATTAGGAATGAGCTAAGTGTGAACAAGTAATAGTCATAAGTGCATTTTTTAGCAATAAAATGTTATTTTATGTGTCTACACAATGCCAATTTTGACAACTCCTTAGCATACTTTATGCAGACGTAACTGAATCTCTTTCATAGTTTATATTATTCATTCAATCATCTATGGTTCTAGCCTTTCAAAATTTATATTACTGCTACACAAGATTTCCTTAATATCTTTTAGAATAAATTATTACCATGTTTAGATTTTATCCTAATCTCATATCACTATTTACTACTTTTAGAAATCTCTAGTCTTCCTTAGAAAACTTTGACTTACCAGATCTATCCATTCACTCTTTATTTTCTATTTTACAAAATTAAAATACTTCATATGGGTCATCCTATACATTTCACATGTCAATGTGAGAGGATATTACTCATATTGACAACTATTTATACAAATAAAGTTTAAACCTATTCCTATTTGGCACTCACTTAAAAAATCACTATTACACTCAGGAATACATCTACATATTTAGAGAAACTACCCTAAAACTTCAAAATATAAAACCTCTTAAATAAACAAGTCCTAAGCCAAGTCTGAATACCATTGCAATGTCAAAATCACATATTATTAAGAGTCAAAAGTCATACCGAACGTTGCAGTGCATGATGGTATTAAACTAATTTCACACACTCAAATAGGTGTGAGAACTACATGTTTTTTGAACCCTTTTTATAGTATTGGAACATAATAAACACTTATCCACTCAACAAAGAGTGATTGGGATCAGCTTAACCCATCCCACTAACCACATTTTATAAGAGAACCTAATTTCAAAAGTGAGGCTAGGGTTATGAATCAAGGAGAATGAAACCAAAGAATCTACAAAGGATTAAACCTATCTTAATTCACATGAGTCACTTTTAGGCATAGGCATAGTGGTCCAAATTATCACAGACCTACGCAGATCCCCTAGATGGTTCTAATCCTCATTAGATGGTTCTACCCTACCACAAGTGTTTATGAACCACCAAACTTGTCCCACAAGGTACATGCACTTTGTTTCCATATTTGAGTGATCACAAACACATTCAAAACCCATATTGATGACTATACACTAAGTACCCTATCTTCTAAGTCATTTACATAGGCTAGAAAATAATCTAAACAAGCTAAGTACCCTATCTTCTAGGACATATATATAGATTGTAAAATTCAAAAAACTAGTAATATTATGCTAGTTACACTTATATTTATATGTGGATTTTTATATCTTATGATATATAAATATTATATGGTTTTATCTTATTTAGATAATATGAATCCAAAATTAGATAAGACATACTTTTGAACATGTCATTCCTTTCACCATGAGATACTCTAGGTTCCCTTAGGGTTTCATTCCACCTTCTTAGTGTTTCAAATTTATGCATTAGGGTTTTAAACCTAATTTCTAATTTCCCCTCATCATATACATAAATATATTTTTTTCTTTTTTTCCTTAGGGTTTCATGCTTATTCTTTAATTAGGGCTTCCTCTATTAGGATTTTAACTTATTTGGCTCCTATTTGATTCAAAACAAATATATCTCAAAAATGCAAAAAAGTTGTTTTTAGTCATATTGGTTAAATCAAAAACTTATTTTTATTTTCCAAAATTATGTATAGATTCTCTAGTTAATTAGGGGTTTTAATATTTTTAGTAAATTTGGCCTACAACATGGACACTTTTATTTTGTAAATAATTTTTGGGTATTATCTATCTACTGATATTTTTAAAAAAAACCCAAATTTGCTTCCCAAATTTCCTCATGATTATCTAGGATGGTTGGTTCCTTATTGGTTCTAATTTCTCTAATAATTTTAATTATCATATAGTTTTATGTTTATCCTTATCCATGGAGTATGCCTTGTGTGTGTATTCCTTATCATTTTAGGATTTTAGGATTTTTCTATGCCTATGCATCCTAAAAAACCTAATAGGTCTAATCCTATGGATCCTTTATCATCTACCCATGCTTTTCCTTATAGCTATGTTAATGAATGGAAAAATTGAGTTGTATATGATTATGCTTGCATGAATAATGGCAATAATTATGTAGACAAAGAGTATGCTTATGAAAGTGAAGGAAATGACTATGATAGTTATGATCAGGATGATTGGAATGCTAGTGATATATATTTATAAAATTTTGTTGAAGAATAACAAAAATAAAATAGGCTTAAAATACAATAAGTAAATTCTCCTTCTCCTTATTTACACCCTCCCACTTGTCATACACTAGAACAAGAAGAAATTAACAATGAATTTTAAATAATACACTTCTTGGTCTGACTAGGATTCCACTTAAGAAATACAATATATCAAAGCAATGGATAAATGTTTTACATGTTGAGTCTCATGATGTTATGCCTTACAATGATGTTTTTGTAGTCACTCAAATCTGGTTATGAATAATTGATAATGTCAATTTTAGCCCACTTTCACTTTACTTAACTTGAGCACTTAATCTAGAATATTTTACCACTTCACTATGTACTAATCACTTGTACGACATTATTCCTTTCTAAATTGCTATCTTACACCTACAAAAATATTTTAAATTAATAAAAACCCCTCTAAGCATATGTATGGGCATCCCATATCCCAAAGTTCAAATGTTTTATTTTAGGACAAGATTGAACATTAGGGGACAACAATGGTAACCAATTTTTCCCCTGTGGGTCGATCTCGTCCTTCACCCTAGTAATAGTCACTTTTCAATTTTAGACCCTCTCTTATAGGTTCATCCATATTTTTAGGAAAAGTCACATGAGTATTCCCCCTTTTGAATTGATATAAAGGCACATCTAAGTCACCTATTCTACCACTGGTCAACTAAAATATAGAGGTACACTTACACTATTGAACACTGAGCAAAGCTTCCCTATTCTTCCTAAATCTAGTTTTAATCATTTGAAATAGTGTATAGCCAAGTTAGGAGCATGTTTTATTGAATCCAAAGCAAAGCATTATCAAGTATTCAACCCATATCTAAATTCATTCATTTATTAAAAGGATCATAATTTCACAAAGCACCCTAAGTGGGAGAAAAATGTGGGCTTGATTTGCCTCTTTAGAGTATTGGATACCTAGGTAACGATGAGCCATCATGTAAGTGATTGGGGTCAAATCAACCCATTAATCTTACCCTTTTATATCTGAATGTTTTTATATATTACAAACCCTATTAGGTATTTTAATTTGAATAATTTATTTTTAGGTCTTTCATGCACATTCAAAGGTCAAATTTTTGTAACATGTGTGTTTCAAGTAGTTGTAGATGCCTATGTTTTTAGTTTCCTTGATTTTTAGTAAAGGAAAAGATAGACTAATAGAGGATGGTAGTGGAAGTATAATGTAAATATATTAATAGAGGATGGTAGTGGTAATATAATGTCCTATTCTTGATGATACTATCCCAAAATAGTTACACTTCTACTTTTAGTTTGCACAGACATAGTTAGGAAAATAGTGGAAGTAGATACTATCCTCTTCCTAACAATACATACTGAGATCAATTACAACTCTTGCTTTAATTAAACAAGCTCAATCAAATTTTTTTATTCATTTCCAGGCATTTTCCAATTCACATAATCAAATCACAAAAACTAAACAACCAAGTCTTTTATTTTGTTCATAGTTAGTATTTTTTCATTTGATTTTGCTTTCATTCAATTATGCTTTGTCAATTTCAATACTTTTATTTTATTATTCTTGTCACAAGTTATTTTACAACATTTATTTTCCTTCCATTAAATTTATATGAATTAGGGTTAATACACTTATTAATTCCAAATTATGATAAAATAGTTTATAAAATTTATGTTGTAGCTAGTGACATATAATATGATGTTACTAATTCTATTAAAAAATAATGTGAGGTGATTCCTTATTCTCTATAAAATAAATGTGTTGATAAATTTAAATTATGTAATGATGTATCCATGGAATACAAAAATGATTCTAAGTAGTTGAATGATATAAATGTTTGGGATCAATATTTTACATCTACATCTCACTGTAGACACTCATATTTGGTATTATACACTTGAAAATGTATAATTTGACCAATCTTAAACATAATTGACTTATTCTCACATACATAACTCTTATTAACATTATTCCTTAGACATTTACTCATATATGGGTCTGATCCTTCCAAATTATCTTTACTACTACATAAGACCTTTGTAACCTCTGTGTAAACAAATAAATATCACTCTCAAAGTATCTCTTGATCTCATATCAGTGTTCTTATTCTTTGGATAGGTCCAAACTTCCTCGGATAGTTCCACCACCATGGACCTATCCACTTAGGTCAGACTTGTCCCTATCCACGTCAATAAATTGGGGGAATATGTAGGGCATATGTGGCAAATTATATAAACAAACATACTTATAATTACTCAATTGCACTCAAATACTCATATTGAATCATATAGTCCATATATAGTGGATGATTCAAAAAAATTACATAGACTCAATTTATCATATACTTCAATTTTTTTGAAACCCATGGGGGGTATTATTCTCAAAAAATATAGAGTACTATAGTTGAGGTTTTTTTTAATTAACATCTAATAAATTATATGTATCCAATGAGGGTTGGGGCATATTCAACTTAGATGATGATTTTAACAATGGAATATCCAAGGGGCATGATCATCCCTTTCTCCATTATCTCTAGAGGGCAACTTGGTTCATGAACATAAGGTGTATTTGGTTACTTATTATTTTAGTTTAAAATATGTTAATTGTTTTTAATTTAGATTTTATATCACAAATGAAAATTAATTTCTACATCTTTCATTGTAGATTCTGCATGGATCAAGGCTCAACACTCAGCACCTACTTGAACACACTCATCGCAGTTACACTCAAGTATCACCTTCTATACTTTTAATCCATTACTATAATAAAATCAAGGAATGTAGACACTCATATTTGGTATTAGACACTTGAATATGTTACTTTTGACCAAGCCTTGGTCAGGGAAAATTTTAGAGGTTATTTATAGCCAAAAGGCTATAAGTAAGTTTCTTCAATTTCAAAACTGGCTAATTCTGTGAAAATATACATAGGTTCAATAGTCTCAATTTTATACAATTTATTATACATGTGTTTTGAATCACCTTATATATTATACTCATTCCTATTTTGGAACACAAATTTGCCATATTTACTATGCATGTATAGTTTTGATTCGTCAGTTGTATGTCTGTATGTATGTATGTATGTATGTATGTATGTATGTTTGTATGTATGTATGTATGTATGTATGTTTGTTTGTATGTATGTATGTATGTATGTATGTATGTAAGTATGTAATGTGTATATATATGATAAGGACCACCTAAGACACAATAAGCTTAAGGTAGTAGTTAAATTTTGGTTTTCATGGTTTTTTAATTTCAATAAAAAATATTTGAAAGGCCAATTATGGATATGGTTAAGACATTTTGGTAGACCTTATTATATCATTTATAATTTTAAAACTATGAAAATGTTTTGAATGTTTTTAGTGCCATTTATAAAACCGAGTAAAACAAACATGCTCTTATTTATATATGGTTTTAATAACAAAAAAACTTAATAATAAATTATTATTCAAACCTAATGTTTATTTTATTTATAACATTGAATGCAGTGCATGTGGAATTAAAGCTAAGGGGATTAAGGTTTAGATCTTGCCCCATTTTTTAGTGAATTAGTGCCAACATATTGAAGTCCCCCAAGGCAAAATTTAATGTTTGTCCAAAACATCATCCATGAGGTTAATGTAAGTTGCTTGAATACATATGTGACGGTTTCTCAATTTTTCTAGTCATTTATGCAAGTTATTCGCGGAAGTGAAGCTCTAGTAGTCAGAAGATTTGGACAAGAGGTTAGAAATGAAGGTGCATATAATTTCTAATTTGTTTTCTTGGTGATTGGAAGGTATGGATTTCTGTAGTAAAACAAAAGAAACAAGCCTCTATCATTTTCATATACTTTGCTAACCATAGCAATGGTGGAAACAATAGAAAAAATAGGTTATAATATGCATTCAATTATTGAATTTGATAGCTCAAAATAAGAGTGAATGGCTTATTTGATTCAAGCATACAACATGTCCCCCATTTCTTCATCTATCCCCCACATGCCCACCCACTTTGTCTTCCTATTCATTCATAAATTCCCCTTATAAGCTTCCATGAAATCCAAGGCCTCGTCATCAACATATTGTCAATCAAATTTTGCAATCCTGTCAAACATGGGGTTTCTTTTAGGTCAGTTAAAAACATAATGCCTTTTATCCTCTGCTATTTTTGGATATTTTAATTTCTAATTATGACAATGGTTTTCTAGGTTTTCAAGTGGTAGATCATCCAATTCTTATGACTGTTATGGATATTATTCTAGAAGCTATTGTAATATTCAATAGAGAACCCATTGAAGAGAAGATGAAATCTTCTCTCATGACAACAATAATCCTGTGAAAATTTTCCCCAGTTATAATCTCCACAAACAACCTAATTTGGACTGGAAGGATGGGTTGAATATAAAATATGCACCAGGATCCCCTCAATATATGGATTGGCTTGCTACTATTAGGTATGTTGACTTCCTCCAAAAACCATTGAGAATATACATGATAAATCTGCACACACTCCATCTTGAAACTTAGATGCAATCTAAAGATGTAGATAAATTTATTCAACCCTTAATGTTTGTGCAATAGAAAAGAAACTTAATATTCAATTTAGAATACTTCCCTTCTATGCCTCCATTTTCTAGATTGTTTCAATGTCACTGGCTACTGCCTAATTATCTTTTTTTTTTTGAAATAAGGTAGCTAAATGTTATTGCCTACTTATCTTCAGCTAATCTCTTCTCCTAAATTGGGTGTGTATCACATGTTCGTCATCTTTGGTATTTTGGTTGTAAGGCTTAATCACTAGATATCTATTTATGTGTATCACAATTATCTTATCTTGATTCTTCATCAAAACTTTTCCACATCATGGTTCCCATTAGGATATACCTACAATAATATTGTAATTATAGAGAGTGGTGGGTAGCTATTAATTTTTGACAAGATAAAACTAATCAACATATCATGCCCATGTATTTAATCCTGATATATTAATCAGGAATCACACCTAATTACAAAATCAATCAGCTCAACCCTTCTATAAAAAGCTTGGGTTAGTCTCACCACTCTATACCTACTTGGATATAGGGTTTTCCCTCCTTAATTTCATAGGACATTTAGCAATTCAAGCACAATAAATTATATTTGAACTTAAATATATTAACTTGTAAATGTAAGTCCACACCAAAGCACCAAATATAGATGTTTGTTAAGGCACTTATTGTAGCCTCTCTTGAGCGGATATTATATGCTGGTTTGGCATACAAGATTTAACAAGTAAACTAATATGTTCTCAAAATGTTACATTGGTCGGATTAAGGGACAAGAATGATTAACCATGTCAAGCTTCTCTTTGTTGATACTTCTGCCAAAATTGCAACCAATAATTCCCTCACTGAATCTATCCATCTTTAAAGATCCATCCAAGGTTTTCATATCATATTTTTTTTTAAAACATTTCAGGTAATAATTATATTTTGGTTGGCATTGTTTATTAATTGATTTTTTTAAGGACATTATTGATTATGGATATGGTTAAGACATTTTGGCAGACCTTATTACATAGAGTATTATTTTAAAACAATGAAAACATTTTGAATATTTTTATTTAGTTATGTCATCCTTGCTTTTCATAGTTGTATTTCCCAATAGCCCCATAGTTAATTTATACTCTATACTCTGATTTTTTGTCATAATTTTTGCTATACTCAGTTATTATATTAGTTGGTTGTTATTTACAACATGCTTCTTTTAAACAAATATGAAACTAATTTCCTTTGAGAAATAATGTCATGTAAGACACTTAATAAAAATAATACACAAAGAACAAAGTGAATAAATGTAACAAAGCCTCGTGATCATATTGTATTTTATTTTTAAATGTTTAAGGTAATAATTATATTTTGGTTGGCATCGTTGGTTAATTGAAATAAAAAAATATTTGAAAGGCTAATATGGATATGGTTAAGACATTTTGGTAAACCTTATAATATAGTTTATAATTTTAAAACTATGAAAATATTTCATATATTTTTTTCAGTTATGTCATGCTCGCTTTTCATAGTTGTCTTTCCCTATGGCCCCATAGTCAGTTTATACTCTATACTCTGATTTTTTGTCACAATTTTTGCTATGCTTAGTTTATTATATTATCTAGTTGATCCTTAACACATACTTATTTTAAACAAACAAAAAATTAATTTATTATAAAAATAATGACGTGCACGATACTTCTTTTAAACAATTCACAAAGAACAAATTGAATAAGCACAATAGATCCTCATGATCATATTGTATTTTGTTTTTAAATGTTTAAAGTAATAATTATATTTTGGTTGGCATGGTTTGTTAATTGAAATAAAAAATATTAGAAAGGCCAATATGGATATGGTTAAGACATTTTGGCAGACCTTATTTAATTTTTAAAACTATGAAAATGTTTTGCATATTTATTTCAATGATATCATCTTCATTTTTCATAGTTGCCTTACCCTATGGCCCCATGGTTTATATTCTATACTATAATTTTTTATCATAATTTTTGCTATCAATTTATTATATTATCTAGTTAGTCTTTTGAGAGACTTACATGGGTTTGTACTGAATTTATACTAAGTCATATGGCCATCAAATTTAGTATTTAAAAAGGACAAATGTAATCTTTAAAAATAAGGATAAATTTAATTGTTGAATATAAGTAACCATAGATAATATCATGACTTTAGACTTCTCATCCTCTAAAATCTTTCTTAATTAGATTTTTAATTAACACAAATTACCCTTTATAAAATAAATCTACATAAGTGCTTCAAATTGTTTAAAACCTTAGAACCATGAAACCCTAAAACCTAAATTCATATAACTTCATTTCTATTAAATTTTTGTTCCTTTGTGGTCGTGGGAATCATAAAGTGAGTGATAGTTACAAGAGGCAGCCAACGAGGAGTCTAAGCAACCAACAATCAAGTACAATCCAAGTAATAAATACAAGCCCTACATGTCATGGGAATCATGAAGTGAGTGACAATTACAAGAGGAGGCCAAGGAGCAGTCTAAGCAGCCAACAATGAAGTATAATCCAAGTAATAAATACAAGCCCTACATATTTGTAAATGTTTCCACACTTTTAATGAATTTTGCCTATCTTTTAAAGGATTCAAATTGTTTCCATGTTATTTTTTTCATTAGATCTTTGCTCGCAGTGTGAAAACCCTTTTTTATATTATAACAAAACCCTTAATATTAGGCATAATTTGGTTATCACACAGGATTTCTTATTTAATAATGAGATCAGTAAGATCTTTGCATTTTTTTGGGATTTTTTGTTTAGTAACAAGATTAACAAGACCTCAAAAATCTTGTGAATGTGTGTTTGGGCATTGATGTGGTGATGACTTTCTTTTAGAGTCGCACACACTTGCTTAGGGTTTAGGTTTAGGATGGGTCTTTAGTAGTTATTATTCGTGTTGTCTCTCATGTCCTCCTTGTTAAGATTTATTCATTTGGTCAAGTGTTTGAAATGGATAGATTTTCCACAATTTAATAGGGCAAAGCAAAATAGTTATTTTTAAAAACTTAGGGTATCTATTGATCATAATCATTATTCTACCTCAAGCATATTTTCCCCATGAATGTGTTTGGGGAAAGGGTTTTAACTATGTATTTCTTGACATTATTTATTGATTTGAATATGACATTTAATCAACCATATATTTATAAGTTTTTTGAAAGAGTTAATAAAAATCACCAGACAATTTATACTAGCGTGGCAATTTAGTAAAAGATTCACTAATGGAATTATAACTAAACTCTAGGATTCGGTAAGATTTTATAGTAAATTTTAAGGGTCCACTCTTAAAATTATCCCTGGCCTTGGTATACTTGACTTATGAACACATATTTGACTCTTTTTCACATTATCCCTTAGCCATTCACTCATCTATGGGCCTAGCCTTCCAAAAAATTTGTTATTTCTACACAAGATTTCCCTAATCTTTATTTGAATAGATTATTATCATATTGAAACTACCTCGTGATATCATATCACTATTTCCTACTTTATGGATATCTTAGGTCTTCCTCGAATGGCTCTAGCCTACCCAATCCATCCACCTAAGTCATATTTGTCTGTATGCCCTTTATTAATTATTCTCCCAAATTTAAATTCTTCATATGGATCAGTCGGTATGTTTCACATGTCAGTATAGAGGAAAGTTAACCAAAGATTTGGTTATTTATATAAATCAATCCTGAGCCTATTCATATCTAACACTCAATTGAAAAATCACTATTGCACTCAGGAATACATCTGCACATTGAGTTGAGTTACCTTAAATATTCAAAATATGAAACCCCTCAAAGGATCAGGCCCTACACCAAGTATTTATACCATTTCAAGGTCAAAATCATGGGTTATCAAGTGTCAAAATCCATACTCAATATTACAGTGTATGCAAGTATTACACTAATTGCATACACTCAGCTAGGTGGGAGAACTACATGCAGTTTGAGCCCTCTTTAGAGTATTTAAAAGTAAGAAGTGATCATCCACTCAATAAGGAGTGATTGGGTTCAGCTTAATGCACTCCACTAACTTTTTATACATGTAAACCTAGTGTTAAAAATGAGGCTAGGGTTTAAGCAAAGAGAAGGAAAACAAAGCTATCTACATAGGATCAAAGGTATTTGAATGCACATTAGTTAATTTTAGGAATAGGCAAAATGATTTAAATTATCATAGACCTACGTAGATATTTTAGATGATTTTAGTCCTCAATAGATAGTTATACCCTACCACAGACATTTAGGAAGCACCCAACTTATCCTAGTAGGTGCATGCTCTCTATTTTAAGATATGAGTAACTACAAACCCATTCTAAACCACAGTTGATGATTATACATTGTCATAAATCAGAATACAATCTAAATAAGATAAATGCTCCATCTTCTAAGTCATTTTCATAAATAATAAATTGTAATCAATCAATAATACATTGATAATTACAATCAATTTGTATGTGGAGTGTTGTATCTTATGCAATCTCAATATTATATAGTTTTTTTTTTAATTTAGATACAACCCAAGAAAAATTAGATAAAACACCCTCAATACATCTACTTTTTATATTTTTATCTTCTTGTTAAAGGAAAGATTCCAACACAGGGTTCAAAACTTTGTTTGAAGGGAGGAAATTGAAACTGTGTTCATTTCCAACCAAAAATATTGAGGTGTTCCACAATGCTTTGTGTCTTGAAAACCCTCGAGTGATATACTTTACTCTCCTATTTTAAATGTGTTTTTACAATTCTAAAAATATGAATTTTCATTTTTGAATTGTCTACCCCATTTCTATTTAAATTTGGGATATTCAAGTGGTCTTTTGTATTTATTTTGTTATGGGTTTCTCATTCTCTCTTTCATCTCCTTTCATTCTTTCTCCATTGTTAACTTTTTTCATTTTTAATTTTTGCTTCTTTTTGGTACTTTTAGGTTAAAAGTACTAAAAAACTTAAAATACTTCATCATATGTGGGAACTACTCCTCTCAAATTTAGAGAAAAATCCCTTGTCATAAAGTAATTTTTATAATATTATAAGTCTTATGTCACTATTTATTAAACGAATCTATGTAATAACTAAAAGTATGACATAATTTTTTTCAATAAATAATCAAACCCAAACTAGTGAATTAGTATTAATTATCTCATAATCTCACTAAATTAAGATTGATAGATGAGATAGAATGAGGAAACTAATAGATGCACTCATCTAAGCCACTACTCATCATGACTTAATTTTATAAAGATTTGAATTAAAAAAAAAATTCTATGTACATTTAATGGTTAGATCATACTTTGAAAAACATAAATTACATTTGATGGGAGTATTCAGAACACAAGACGGGCGTGATGGATGAAGGTGAGCAGGAGGGCGCGACAGGGCAGAAAGCAGGGCGCAGCTACAGGGAAACGCTTGGACTGTAACAGGCATCCCAGGGAGCGTGCAGTAATGGGAAGGCTCCACTTTTTCAAGGTTTAGGTTCTTTTGCTGCTCTTGAGCAAACATATATGTGCATCCCCAAAGTCAACAACTATTTGGAAAAATGCAAGGAGAGGCCCAAGCTGGTTATACCAATGGAAATGATTGTTGAAGACATTGAATACTATTCCAATCACTCCCTGTACTGCAAGTTTCTAGGGCTTAGGACATCACTATTATTCTTGGAAGCATGGGCTTAGAGGACATGGGCACCGAAAGGAGAAATGGATATTACACTGCTAGACAATAGCTATTTCATGGTCACTTTTACCTGTATAACAGATTGTCAAACAGTTTTTGTTGGAGGTCCTTACTTCCATAATCAAGTGGGACTATTTATCAAGCCCTGGCATGCCAGTTTCATACCTTCAGAGGAACTACCAAACCATGTCCCAGTGTGGGTGCATCTGCCCCACTTTCAAGTGGAATGCTGATGAGAAGACACTCTCCAATTGCTTGCATCCTTGCTAGGAAGGCCAGTCGATTCCTCAATGTCACTCTTGGGGAAAAAGGTAATGACTTATGCTCGCATTTGTGTTGAAATTGATCTTAGTAAGCCATTACTAGATGCTGTTGAAATGAGTGCGGGCCCTTTTTCATGGGTACAATAGCTAGATTATGAAACCCTCCCTTTCTACTATCATCTATGTCATGCTTATGGGCATTTGCAGTGATGGTGTCCCACCTCGAAATCCATTGCACCTCAGCCAGCTCAATCTACTCACACTCCTTCTGGTATTGACAAGGAAAGGGGCCCAATTCCAGGAGAGGTGCCTAAAATTGATGGTTTTATGTCGGTTAAAGGCCGATATAGAAATAGAGGCCAAAAATGGTCATTGAAGGAAAGACAATTAGATGACTCACTCAATAGATTTGAAATATTGGATGACCTTAATCAGTAGGAGGTGAATCTTAGGTTGATGATTTTGGATCAGGGGATTGAGGGACCAGCTCAGGAGACCAATGCTTCAGGGGCTTTAATTGAAACACAAGATGCTGGAGATTGTCATATGGATATGGACCAGTAGCTGACAATTTTGAAAGGAATGACTTCCTCAGTTGCTGCCCTTAAAGAAGACGGAAATATGCCCCTTACTGAGAAAATTAGGGACTCAAGGGCAACAAAAAGCAGTAAATCTTCTCTTCATCTCGGACTTCTGCAAAAAGACCTTAAGAAAGGAGGGGGAGAGAAATCTGGCAAGCCTGGCAGAAAAAAGGACCTGGAAAAGATCAAGTTAATGGGAGAGACTTTGGTGGAGTCAGGGTCAGTAAATGATTATAATATCTTGGAATGTAAGGGGTTTGAACAACAACCCTAGACAAAATGATGTTGATAACCTGATTAAAAGTCATAGGCCGGATGTCCTTTTCTTGCAAGAGACTAAGCTTTCAATTGAATACATGTCCAGACTAGCGCCCAAGTTGTGGTGGTAAGGAGAATGTCAATGCATTAGTGCTACCAGATACTCAGGAGGACTAGCTTGTCTATGGAACCCATGAAAGATTGGCCTCATAGGCTGGCTAACTTTTAAGTAGCTCCATGACTATGATTGCTTCTAGCTTTGAGACAAGGGAAGTCATTCTCTTCTCCAATATCTATGCTCCCAATGATTGGTGGGGTAAAAACTCCTTATGGGGCCACATAAGTTCTGTCCGTAGCCTAGCCCCCTTCCACCCTTGGATTATGGTAGGTGATTTTAATGTTATTCTTGATTTGATTGAAAAGAGTGGTGGCACGTCAAGGCTGGACCCATCTGCTTTGCTAATGCACAACTCTATTGAAATTTTAAATTTAGTCGACATCAGGCCCAATAATGGACAGTTTACTTGGAACAACCGCAGGAGTGGGAAATATTGCATAGCTGAGAGACTTGACCATTTTTTGGTCTCAGCTTTTTGGGTTGGAGGTATGTGGTCTATGAGGTCTGAAATTTTAGACTGGAGAGGATCAGACCATTGGCCCATCAAGCTTAATAGTGTCTCACAATATCACCCATGCTCTCCTTCCTTCAGATTTCAACTCATGTGGCTGCGGGATCAATCTCTACATGAGTGTGTTGCCAATTGGTGGTGTTGGGGTAGGCCTGCCCATGGTACGGTGATGTACATTTTTGCCAAAACACTGCAATATGTGAAGTACAAGCTCAAGCATTGGAATCACCAAAGTTTTGGAAACATTTTCCATGCTAAGGCTGCTGCATAAACCAAGCTTGATGGTATCGCGAGAATAATAAGGGAAGAAGGACTGACTGAAGACTTACTGCAAGAAAAAACACAGGCTGTGAAAGACTTGGAGGAATGCGAGCTATGGGAGGAAATTTTTTAGAAGTAGAAAGCTCAGGTCAAATGGATCCAGGAGGGGGACAGAAATACATCCTTTTTCTTCAATTCATCCAAAGCCAAGAGACATGGCAATTCTATTTCAGCCTTGGTCAATGAAAGAGGTGAGCGACTTAACTCCTTTCCAGTAATTTTAGAGGAGGTAGTGCAGTACTTCTCTACTCTCTTCAGGGAAGATGCTAATGGGGAATCACCAGAAGAAGCTCAGGTTATCTTCTGTATTTTGTCGTTGGTGACGCATGAAATGAATGAAAATTTAATGAAATCAATCACACTTGGAGAGCTTGAGGAAACCATTGTTTAGATGAAAAAAGGGAAAGCGACTGGACCTGACGGCTTCCCAGCTGAATTTTACCAAGAATTCTGGGATATCATCAAACTTGACCTTTTAGCTGTTGTCTAAGAATCTCAGTAGAATAAGCAAATGCTTAAGGCTACAAATGCGACCTATCTTTCTCTCATACCCAAATGTGAAGGTGTTGATAGGCTAAGTCAATTCTGCCCTATATCCCTTTGCAATGTTATTTACAAAATTATATCTAAAATCATTTTAGATAGGTTAAAAAGAGGGCTGAGTGCTGTGATCTCAGAAGAGCAGAGTGGTTTTGTGGAAGGCAGGCAAATCCTGGACGGTATTGTTATTGTTGTTGAGTCCATTCACTCCATAGCCAGCTCAAAAGATAAGGCAATGTTCATTAAATTAGACATGGCCAAAGCCTTTGATAGGGTCAGATGGTCATTCCTGCAGAAGGTTCTTAGTGTTTTTGGCTTTGCGGATGAATGGACTCAATGGGTCATGAGCTGCATTTCCTCGACTTCCTTCTCAGTGCTTATCAATGGAGAACACACAGAGCTTTTTGGTGCTACAAGAGGGTTGTGACAAGGTGATCCTCTATCTCCGTACCTTTTTCTTCTCCTTGCTGAAGGTTTGGGGAGGTTGATCATCAGGAACAAAGAGGAAGGACATATCCAAGGATGGCGATGGGAAGGGGAATTACCGGCGCAATCACACCTACAATTTGCTGATAACATTACCCTTATGGGCATGGCCACAATGACTGAAGCTGCTAATTTACGCAAGGTGTTAGATGTTTATCTAATGGCCTTGAGACAAAAGGTCAATGAAGATAAGTCATCCATCTTCTTCTTCAATACTTCGGCCCCTATTCAGCAGTGGATAGCGAGGACTTTGCATTTTTAGATTTGGACTCCCCCTTGATTTACTTGGGTATCCCTATCTCGGCTGGCCGTACATCCAAAGAATCTTGGCAGACTATTTTAGAGAAATTTTAGGTGAAGGTGAATCATTGGACACACAGGTGGTTATCCTTTGCGGGCCAGGTTTAACTTATCCAATCTATGGTGCAAGCTTTACCTATTTACAGGTGTATGCTCCAAGTTGCCCCGATGGGAATCGTTAAGGAGTTTGATTTGGTTACCAGACAATTCTTATGGGTTGGTAGTCTGAACTCCACTAAATGGAGCCTTATTAGATGGGAGATTGTCTGCAGCCCCAAATAATATGGCGGTCTGAGGCAGATGGACTTAAATGGTATTGCTTTGGCGGCCAAACTTTATTGGCAATGGTGCATCGAACAAGACAAAGCTTGGGCCAGAATTCTCTCACAGAAGTACTACTCTAGAACCATTCAAAAGAACATTCCTCGCTATCCACTAATTGGGAAAGGTTCGGCAATATGGGGTACTCTCAAAAAAGGGGCTGCTCTCATCAAGGATGGCTTATTCTAGATTTGTAAACAGGGATCCAAGGCTCTCTTTTGGTCTGACTCTTGGGATGGTTATCCTCCCATCATTTCTCAGTTTCCAAATTAGTTGAACCTTTGTCAGAGATTTCTTGATGCTGGCTGGTCTCAGGTGAGTGACTTCAAAGTTTACATTACACAAGGACAGGTGGAGGTAGCTCGCTAGAAAGCTCCCAAAACTTGGCCAGTTAATGGGACGCATGAAGAGAATGAGGAGCTGTTGAGCATCCTTTCCAAGCGTTGTTGTAGTCCTCTTCAAGAGGAGGATGAGCTAGCTTGGTCTCCCAATCCCAAGGGAGCTTACACAGTTTCATCTGGATATCAGGCTTTACTTCTTCAGAGATTGGGCAGGGGGGAAGTGCATTGGTGGAGATAGGTCTGGAATAAATTCACATGGCCTAAATGCAATTGTTTTGCTTGGATGTTGGCTTGGAACAGGTGCTTGACCTGGGACAATCTCCAGAAGAGAGGTTTCCAAGGCCCTTCAGTATGTGTTATGTGTGGAGCGACCGAGGAGGATTCAGCACACCTTTTTTTGTGATGCCCCTTTGCCTTGCAACTATGGCATTAGTGGTGGGATGTTTGGCAGTGCCCATATTTTCATGCTCAATCTGTGGTCAATTTTTGGAATGGAATGGGAGAACCCCCCTGAAGGACGCCCTTCTTGCAGGACATATGGCTGGGCGGCCCCATTTTTCTGTTCTAGCAGATCTGGCTTGAGAGAAATAGGCAAATTTTTTGGGGGGTGAGGGTCATGGTGCAGCAAGTATGGCAGAAAGTGGTGGGGATGATCCAAGAAACAGTCCAAGCAAAGAGCGCGATTTGCCTTCCTTTGACCAAACAGGATGCTCAGGTGGTGACGCGACTTGGATTCCAGCAGTTAACTGGTAAGTCAGTGTGTGTCAGGAGGAGCAAGCAGGTCAAGGAGCAAATTTTTAGGATTGGTCAGTGGCAATGCCCCCTAGTGGGATTCTCAAGATCAATACGAATGGTTCCTCCAGAGGTAATCCGGGACCTGCGGATACTGGAGGGATAGGAAGGGATTATGAAGGTACGGTGATTTTTCTTTTTGTGGTTCTTGAGGGGCTGCAAACCATTAACATGATGGAAGACCAGGCCATTCTTTATGCCCTTAAGAAGGCCCAGGCGTTAGGTTGACGTAGGATTATCTGCGAATCAAACTCTCAAGTCTTGATTAACCTGCTCATTAAGAGGAAAGTGGTGGACGTCAATTGGCAACTATCTCTGATTGTGCAACAGATTTTGCAAATTTGCTCGCTTATGGATAGCGTTACTTTTGCTCACATTCTGCGTGAATGGAACAGGGCAGTGGATTTTTTGGCTAAATGGGCGTTAGACCATTTGGATGGTGGAAACATTGAGAATTAGGGGTCTCTCTCTCCGACGTTCCGTTCTGATTTGGAAAGAATTTTGGAGGCTGATAGGGAGGTTCATAATATTTTCTAGTTGGGCGTGTGCCTAGTTTTTTAGTTTTTGCTGCTTTCTTCTGGGGGTTTTTGCCCCTCGTTCTTCTTGTAATGCTTTTCTTTACTTATTAATATTATTTTTACCCCTTTTTTTTTTAAAAAAAAAACATAAATTACATTCAAAAATAATAATTGATTTACTTACGTGCATTTTCCTATAATCATGTCCAAGAGTTATATATATGTTTAAATAGAACTTATATTTTATAATAACCTTAATATTTTGGATTTATATATATCCTTATAAATACTCATTAATTAGTATTCATGTAGAAGCTTCTTATGATATTAAGATGGTTTTGGTTCATGAATGTATTGATTATTATTATTATTTGTATTGTAAGGAAAAGATTATTTTTCAAGGATATATATCTTGATAATTGAAGTTATTTTATTGGATATTAAGGGAAACATATTAAATTTATATATTTTAGATTGATATTGGTATGTTATGATAAGTGGTTATAGTTATAATATTAATGAAGAGATGATAAATTATTCATTTAAATTTTTTTGAGATATAATTAGATATATATTTATGAGATACGATAAATAAGTTAAGGTAGAAATATGTAATACAATAAATTAATTTTCTTATAAATTATAATTATAATCTTAGAAAAAATATAATTACTATAATAATTAAATTATTTTAGTAAAATAAAAGTTAGAGATAATTAATTTGATTTTTAAAAAGTTTGTTAAATTTATTTATATTAAATATAAATTATTTATATAAACTTAATTAAAAAAATTATAAATTATAATGTTTAAATGATTACTTTATATTATCAAATTAATAATTAAAATTAATAAAAATATGTACTATTAATAAAATTATGAAAAATGATAAAATGGGAAGCAAACTAAAAGAACAACAAAAGACATATATTAATAACATAATGAATAAGGATTTTTAAGTCAAAAATCACTTATTAAGATATAAGTGAAATGACTTAAATCACTACTTCCCATAATAAGGAAAAGAAGATCAGATGAAGTTGTAAGTTTTGTGAATGAAATTAACTCGTATTAAAGTGGCATCAATATAATGATTAAGATTTATGTATTAAGGATTAATTAAGTCACCAACATAAAAAGGTTGTGAGTTTGAGAAAAACTTGTATAATTGAAAGGTTATGCAAAATTTAGAGATAATGAAAGTGGAGTTTTTTTATTGGGTCAAAGTTATGAAATTTAAAAAAAATTATTATGAAATATTAGATGTTGAGATGATATTTTAATATAAGATTTTGTATTCGTTATTAAGTGAATAATTTGTTATAATTTTTAAATGGAAATATTAAAAAAATTATATATTTTTGGTTCATTATCTTTTTTAAGTAGGTATTTAAGAGTGACACAATGGTTGATTATGATTTTTTTTAGTTTGAAATGTGTTCATCCTTTTACTCATTTATCCTTTTTTTCATCCAATTACAAATTTTACATTCTTCCATGTTCACAAATGGTTTTACTAAAAGAAGGTTAATCATGATAATACAATAATTTGACAAGTTATTGATATATTCGCTTTTGTAAAAATGAAAATACCACTAATCATCAAATTTATCATGTAACTTTCCTGAATAATACCATTGAATATGTTTTTGATGTACAATTTGAAAACTTCCAAACCCTATTTTAGAAATTCTTCTTACAACTCATTTATATTTTGTTCCTTACTCTTAACTAGCCACTTTGTACCTTCTTTAATGTTTCTTACTCTTAGAAAACGAAATTTGAGCTTTTCATTGGGTTAAAGCTCTGAAACTTTAAAAGACTTATTATGAAATACTAGATGTTGAGATGATATTTTAATATGGGATTTTATATTCGTTATTAAGTGAACAGTTTATTATAACTTTTAGTGCATCTTTGTGCTTCCTTTGAAATTCTTTGGGAATCAATGCTTGTTTCTATTAAATTTAGCTTTAACTTTGAAAATCCATAGTATCTAAGGTTAGAATAGTTTGTTTTGATAAAAGGTGGGCATATATTTCATAGATTTGAGTTCTTCTAGACTCAAACTTCTAAAGATAAACCATATTTACATAGTTTGGTGCACCTTTAATCTAATTGAATCAAAGATCAATGTCCTCTGTAAGGTTCCATACTACCTTTGAAAAATAAGCTCAATGTGCAAGTCTAACTCTTGTTCTTTATAAAACTTATCTTGACACATCATATTTTAGGCAAGATCTACAAATATCAAGCTAGAATTGCCCAAGATCATAACAAGATTACACTCATTAATTAGAGAACCTTTACTTGAGCTCAAGGTACACAAAAGATCCAAACATGATAAAGGTAGATACAATAGATTTATGTCTCTTCAAACTTCACCTCTTCATATTACCTATGCCTTTGACCTTCATCCAACTATGGCATGGTTGGGGATTTTTTAATTAATGTACCAGGGGTAGTTCATAATCTCTCAAGGAATCTTGAGAAATATCTACCTACTTTTAGTCTAACTGGAATAATAATCATTAAGGAACACATAAAGTCTTTTAATGTTGCTTTAAGGCTACTCAATGTCATACATGAGGATGTAGTATGTACGTTGTTTCCTTATAATTTTAAAAATGTAGCTTAAAATGCACAAAAAACATTATAATTTTTTTTGGTTCGTTACCCTTTTTCAAGTAGGTACTTCAGAGTGACACAATCATCGATTGTGGAATTTTTCAATTTGAAACATGTTTGTCTTTTCACTCGTTTCTCCTTTTTTCGTCCAACTACGAATTTCTCATTCTTCCAAGCTCACAAATAATTTTTCTAGACGAGAGTTAATCATGATACTATAATAATTTTGTTGAAAATATTGTCATTGATGTTAAAGGTCTAACAATATTGGTGACAAAGGCCCCATAGCATTTAATGTATAAAAGTGTTTTTAATGTTCATATCTTGGCTAAAGTGTGTTAATATTAATTAAATATTAACGAATATATTTTTGGTTGCATAAAGACAAAAGAGGGCCCATGAAGAAGTCAAAGAGTCATCAAGTAAAGACAAAAGAGGGAAAGGACACATTTTCCCATGAAGGGTCACCTTGAGGAATTCGAAGAGTTACCAAATAAAGACAAAAGAGGGAAAGGATGTATTTTCCCATGAAGGGTCACCATGTGACTTTTCATATGGAAGAATTCGAAGGGTCAAGCAAGTTTGGCATCATTTTCTATGTGAATTGAAAGGTCACAAAGGGTGAATGCCAAATGTCATTTGGAAAGCTATAAAAGGACACTTGGGAAGCTATGTGTTATATGTATGGAAGCGAATGATTTTATCTAGCTAAGAAGAGCAGAAGAGAGTAGAGAAAAGAGAGAAGATATAGTGTCATGTCCCCTCTCTAGTACGACATGACACTTTACGTGGATTTGCCTATTCCAGACTCTCGTAGGCAGATGGTGGTGATGAGAGAGTCATTTTTGCGTTTATTTGGTGATTAGATGGCTCATTATGCTCTTGAAGACATTATATTTTATTTTTTTATATGGGGCCAAAATGTTATATTTTTAAATTAAGGTGCACTTTTATTTTATAAAGTTACTTTTTAGCTAAAAAGTGCAATGAGATTTTATAAGAATATTATGGATACTTCTAGAAAAAAGTAAGAGGGCTTCTAGAAGAAGTCTCCAAAAAGTGCATAAATAGACCCCATGGGTCTCTCATTTGGCATCCGAATCTATTTTCTCATTGAGTCTTCTTGAGCATTTGTGGGGCTTGATAGTCTGCAAATCTTCAGCATAATCCTTGAGAACGATACCTCTCAAGAGATTGCATAACTGAAGAAGTGAAATAACTTTTGAAGGGTTACACATTGGAAGTGGTATTCAGCCATTTCATGTTGAGCTTCATGGAGTATTCAGAGTTAGTTTGAGAGTTAACATTTTTGGAGTCATTTGGTAAGGAGATTGCACCATTGTTCAGTTGAAGGGCTTCACAAAGAGATTCATTGCAAATCTGATATCAACTGGTGATTTTCAAAAATATGCCTGGGATCACAATTTGCAATCATTGTGCCATCAAGACTGGTCCAAAATCCATGCCACTAATTTCATTGCATCCCTAGAGCCCTGGCGTCTCTGAATTTACCATTTTCGACAGTGTTGAGTGGAGATAAAAATTTATATATATTTTATACAGTATCGTAAAGGTACGGCCTGTACTTGCAGTAAGGTACAGACAGGGTTTGGCATGCTCAGATTGTTCCAGTTTCATCATTGACTTCAACAATTCGGACATCAGCATTCGCAGTCCAGGTTCGATTTTGCTTGGTTTGAAGAAGAATCGCAGATCAATAAGGGGAAGAGGCGCTGCATTTTGAGGACAAAATATGATGATTTTGGGAGCAATCGATTGGTCTTTGGCATTGTTGGATTAGCGACTTCCAGCCATCGATCCAGGCTGCAAGCACGCCAAATAACGCTTTCCCTAAATCCGTCGGGATGACGCTCATTTGAACCCTGCAAACGCTCTTACTCTTTCTGCAGGTGTGCCACGTAGTCATTGGCTTCGCTGGGCACGTGGACTCAGAGATTACACGCTGGCTTAGATTGATTCGATAAGGTGGACAACTCCAGGCCCCGGCATACTACGAGATATGATGTGGCAGTAGCGGTCTGGCATTTCGGTGAGGTGTTGGAATGCGGGAGGTGCAGGGATACACAGAAAAAGGTTTGAGGAAAAAGCATAGGTATACTTAGTTGATTTGGAATAAATCCCATGCAGCTAACTAAACTAACAATTTATGATTGAAGAGTAATCTGTTGTGCGTGATGTTGGCAAGATTGTAATCAGTTACATCTCATGAAATGAATATAGATTGGGCACTATTTTGCATTTTTGAATTGAGTAAATTTTGTTGCTTAACCATTTCTACAATCAGACATTTACTTTCAACAGTATAGTTGTTTGCTTATCAACTGTTTGACGAAATTTCATAAGTACAAAATCAGTGTTTTTGGTGATCCTACTAGTTAGGGTCATTACATATAGTAGTGTGTTATCATTTGTTGAGAAAACAACATTGAGAGATAGTGGTGTTTTATACACAAGAGGGGTTGGTGCTCCTATGGGTTGGTGCTCACGAATCATTGTTGTGTTGGTGCTCAGCGAAGGGGTTGGTGCTCCTGCAAGTTGGTGCTTGCGAACATTATAAACTTGAGTTGATGCTCATTTATATACTTGAGATTGTTCTCTGTGGCTTTTCTCACTTTGGGTTTCCACGTAAAATCTGGTCTCTCTCTCTCTTATGTGGTGCATGTTATTGCCTTCAGTGTTATTGCATATCTTGAATGTGTGACTAAGTGGTTAAAATAAATGAATTTGATTAAGTAAAATATATATGATATATTGTGAATTAGTATATCATGTGCTTAACAAATTTGACAATGTATTGATATATTCACTTTGTAAAAATGAAAATAACACAAGTCATCCAATTTATCATGTAGCTTCTCTAAATGATACCATTGAATATGCTTTTGATGTGCAATATGAAAACTTCCAAACCTCAATTTAGATATTCTTCCTACAACCCATCTATATATTGTTCTTTATTCTTAACTAGCCACTTAATATTTTCTTTAATGTCCTTTGCCGAGAAAAGTTTAATCATTATATTGATTATAAGAGGATGTCTTTATCCTAATCTTATTCATAAAATAAATTTACATATTTCAACTATTGAATATATAAAAATTACTATTTTCACTGATTGTAGTCCTAGTGAGAATGATGGTTGCTTATATTTCATCTACAAATTACAAATCTCTCGAAGTACCCAACATAGAGAGTCAAACGATTAAAGCTAAGATTGTGCCCTCGTGATTATTTAACTAAAGGAACTCACTAATTTATATATATACTTACTAATCATTATAATTTATTGTATATTTATTTTCGAAATATGGATTGAGATACCAACATTCTATATAATTTAATGATTTTATGTGAATGCTACTCGTTGTATATTTATTTTCAAAATATGGATTGAAATACCAACATTCTATATAATTTAATGATTCTATGTAAACGCTACCTCTTGAAACATGCACCATAAAAAAAATACTATTTTCCTTCTTATATTCATATAAAAGCTTTTTATTTACTATAGCCATCCCAAAATTTCTCAAAATTCTTTTTTGTGTATTGCATTCTTCATATTCCCTTCTTTAAGTTTGAATTTTTTTAATCGTACCCTTAGTATTGTATGCATTATGATGGCAATATATTCTTAATATTGTATAAATTATGATAGCAATATATTTTTGTTTATCTAGTCACGACACATACATCATCATAATCATAATCATAATAATAATAATATTTTAAGGTCCACGATTTCAAGTAGTGTCTTGATTATGATCTGTAAAATAGCTTATACCACTGTACTAAAGAATTCTAGATTCCGGTATGTCCCTGTAGATGTGTCTTCTTTGGAGTGTGGTGATCATATTCCCCTTGCTGACTATTTATTTGCATGTCAGTCTGTTTATAAATTGGATTGCCATTTTGGGCCAGCTGAGGAATCAGGCTTAGAGGCTGTGTGTTTGAATGTTGGACACGAAAATGCTTTTAGCAATTGTGGCATTGGGTCGAAAATGGCATTGGAGAAGATGTACACACTGTGCGGGCAGGGATGCCTGAAGGAAGCCATGGCAATGCTGCATCGTATGGAACACACAGACTATCAGGTAAAACACAATGCCTATGCTTGTCTCTTGCAGAGCTGTATTCAAGTGAAAGATTTATTGCAAGGAAAAAGGCTGCATGCCCACATGATTAGAACCAATTTTACTCCAGGTATTTACATGGGAAACAATCTCATAAACATGTATGCCAAATGTGATAGTCTTATGGATGCACGGCAAGTGTTTGACAAAATGCCTTTGAAAAACACATGTTCGTGGAATACCACTCTTTCCGGATATGCCAAAGTTGGGGACATTGAGCATGCATTGCAAGTGTTTGACGAAATGCCTCAACGAGATGCAGTGACATGGACTGTCATGATTGCAACGTATACCCAACTTGGCCATTGCCAGGAAGCTCTTCAACTCTATAAGCGAATGCTGCAGGAAGGAACATTGCCAAACCAGTTTACTTATACAAGTGTTGTTAGTGCGTGCACGAACCTAGAAATTTTTGAAGTGGGTCAACAGGTCCATGGTCATATAGTTATATTAGGATTCGGTTCTTACGTAGCGGTTGGCAACTCACTTGTAAGCATGTATGCGAAATGTGGGAGCATAGAGAAGGCACACCGTGTGTTTGATCAGATGTCTTTGAGAAATGTATATTCATGGAATACTTTGCTAGGAATGTATGCTCAGTCAGGTAGTTTAGATTTTATGCAGCGTCTGTTTGATAAGATGCCGGCAAAAGATGTGGTCTCATGGAATTCCATGATTGCAGGACATGTTCAACATGGATCTAATAAGGAAGGCTTAGAATTATTTTTCCAAATGCAACAGGATGGTATGAATCCAGACTTAATCACTTTCATTAGTATTCTAAGTGCATGTTCCAACATAGAAGCTTTGAAACAGGGAAAGCAAATTCATACCCATGTCATCAAAAATGGACTTGAATTTCATGAAACTATGGGTAATGCCCTTGTGAGTATGTATGCTAAATGCGGGTGCACTGATGATGCACATTTTGTGTTTGACAGGATGCCTCGACTAAATGTTGTTTCCTGGACTGCCATGATTGCGGGATATCTTAAGTGTGGCAGCATAGATTTTGCACGTCAACTGTTTGACAGGATGCCTGAACGTGATGTAGTTTCATGGACAACAATGATTGTAGGATATGCCCAATTTGGAGATGACAAGGAAGTAATAGAACTCTTTGAACAGATGCTAGGATCAGGTCCAAAGCCAAACAACTTCACCTTTTCATGTATTCTAAGTGTTTTTGCAAGCCTTGCTGATTTAGAGAAGGGCAAGCAGGTTCATGCCCACACAATCAAAATTGGATTTGATTCCCATCTGTCTGTCGGTAACAGCCTTGTTACAATGTATGCAAAATGTGGGATCATAGAAGATGCACGCCAAGTGTTTAGACATATGCCTGAACAAGATGCGGTTTCATGGACGGCAATAATTGCAGGAAATGCTCAACACGGGTTTGGTAGAGAGGCTATCCATTTATTTGAAATTATGCTACAGAAAGGAATGAAACCAGACCATATTACATTCCTTGGAATTCTAACAGCATGCAGTCATGCAGGCCTGGTGGATGAAGGCCAACGCTACTTTATTTCTATGAGCCAAGACCATTGCATCACTCCAAAAACAAGTCATTATGCATGTATGATTGACCTTCTTGGTCGTGCTGGGTACCTGAAAGAAGCAGAGGATCTCATCAACAACATGCCTATTGAACCTGATGCTTATGTGTGGGGGGCATTGCTCGGTTCCTGCAGGGTGCATGGAAACGTGGATTTAGCAAAACATGCAGCGGAAAGCCTTTTTATGTTGGAACCAGAACATGCTGGAGCCTATTCACTGCTGGCAAATATATATGCTTCATCTGGCAGGTGGGATGATGTAGCCAAAGTGAGAAAAATGATGAAAGATAGAGGTGTGAAAAAGGATCCAGGATGCAGCTGGATTGAAATTAAGAACAAAGTACATGTATTTGGAGTAGAAGATGGACGTCATCCTCAAACAGAGGAGATTTATGCAATGCTGGAGAAACTGGCTTTGCAGATTAGGGAGGAAGGGTATGTGCCAAATATGAAATTTGTGCTTCATGATGTTGAGGAGGATCATAAAGAACAAATTCTCTGCCACCATAGCGAAAAGCTGGCTATTGCCTTTGGGCTTATCAACACACCCAGTGGAACAACTATAAGGATCATCAAGAATTTGCGGGCATGTGGGGATTGCCACACTGCTACAAAATTCATCTCCAAGATTGTGGGTCGCGAAATCATTGTAAGGGATGCCATTCGCTTCCATCATTTCAAGGATGGAATGTGTTCATGTGGAGATTTTTGGTAATTTTTGGCATGTGAAGTAAATGAAACTTGTTGGGGATATCAGGTATGTGAAATACATCAATTTTTCAGATTGTGATTGCCTTATTAAGCCACAGCCAAGATTATGCTTTGATTGTCGGGATGATCGAGTGAGAAGAAACCAAAAATATTAACAGACAAACAATTGAAAAATTCTGGGGCATAGGTGCCTAGTATACACTTGGAGGACATTTGTATTCTGGCCCTAGAAGGATTGTGCATTTATAAATGAAAACACCAGGCAGGTTGGGGGACATTTATGAGACTTTCAGCAATATGGCACTGAACGTGTTATTGTATTATGTCATCCCAGTCAAGTGTAACAGTAGCATGATGTTGCTGCTTATCTCGGATAGTGTACTGGAATTTGATGGACACCCTATGTGTAATAGGGTAGGATTGTGAAATATTATTTTTATTTGGGGAATGATCAAGTCTTCCAAAATACAAGTAACCTTGGAGATTGATTTATACTGTGAATAATAGCATTTACTCACTTAGAGAGGGATCTGCAAATGTGAAAGACAATTGAGCAAAAGACAACAGATACTTCTACTGATTTTTATACAAGGCCCAAGGGGTAAGTCTTCTCAGTCTAATATTACAAAGTTGTTTCATAGTATGCTTCATGGTTGGTGCACATTGACATCGATAGGGTGAGATGAGTTTTATTGAATCTTTATAGGATTTTCTAAAGGTTGCATTACAATGGGTTAAATTACAACCATTGATTACATCTAATTTCTAGAGCAATCTGCTTAAACTGTGAGTGCCGTTATGTGGCCTATATCATCCCTGTCAATAGGTGTCTCGGCACAACACAAGATTCTGCACACAATTTAATGTGCCTCCAAAAATCAAGGGATCCTCATTCTGGGTTCCACGATCATATTTGGCTAGGCTTCCCTAATTGGGGGTATTACTCCATCAAAGTCACTGGCACATAAAGGCCAAAACAATAGAATTTGTCTACCCAAACCTTAAACAAATGATTTACTAAAACTTTTATTGTCAATGGGCTTGTTGGTGTGTTGTGTCTCCCATCATAGATATATTGTGGGATTGGGGTGGCCTTGACAAGAGCAACCACATCGTCGTGATTATGATTAGGTCCATTAACATGCCTTAGGTCCTTATATCTTAGACCTAGACACCTACTTGCATCATGATGATTTAAATCCTTCATTTAGCCTCCCTGTTGTCCCTCTAAGATCCATTCTGACCATCTAGGTCCCTTGTACTTCACCGACCATCTTAAGTATGATGGCATTGGCGATGGTCGATGGTGTCAATTTGAACATGGCTGATGGTGTCCATTTGCTGAACATTTCACCCCATTAAAATATGATGCCACCATCCATTGGCCTTTGGGAATCGACATCCATTGACCTTTGGGATTTGACACCTAGATTCATTTCTCATATTTATACCGTAAATGTTACGCCCTTTGAGATCCTCAATGGTTACCCAATTCCTATAATGGAATACTTAGGCTGCAACATCTCTAAAGATAGTATATCTTGGAGTGACTTTACCCAAGTTCAGTCAGCTATACATAGACTAATTTGTGGCAGGAATTACAAAACCTAAGCAAAATATCCACCAAGAAAACCTTGTAATCGTAGGTCCAATCCTAGTGAAATTCCCCAAAAATATTCCAAAAATCAACAATTGTTAGAAAACACAATACCACCCTACGAAGAAAATGGACATGATGAATTCCAAGGAGATATGATCGAAATGGAAGAATATATTCACTTTGACCCGTAGTATCTTGAAAAATGCCCCAAGAAATTGAGATCCCTAATGGATAAACTGCCTGAAAAACCTAAGGCAACCTCATACAGGGATACATATAGTCAAAAAATTTAACCTCTCCTTCGGCATGATGTCTCCCCTAACATCTAAATGCCCCATTTATATAATTGTCTCTATGCCTACACACTCAACAATGGCTGAAATCGTGACAACAAGCTCTTCCATGGGAGAATTTGGAGAAATCCATGTTCATTTTACATCAAGTAACACACCTTCAATCACCCAAACAACCACACCTTTATTTAGCTAGCTATACCTCTACGAAGTGTGTACCTAAACATGCCAGTCATCATGCTTTAAATGATAAATCAAATGCACCAAGCACACAATGAACAAATGTTGCCAATGAGAATTGAAACAAATCAATTAATCCAAACCCTTCATAACAATCAACCACAACAAATATATTTTAAGAGCTTCTCCTTCACTTTGCAATCCCCCATCTCCTCATCCTCAAAGGATGCAAACCAGCAGGCATTAGCAAAACATCCATTGAAAGTAAGCTTTTGCAAACAATCCAACATAACCCATTAGCTCTATAAATGGCTTCTATGGACATAGGATGTTTCACCCCTACCCTCACCTTTGATAGACATTAGGACCCATAGATCACATTAAATCATTTTTAAAAACTTATAAAGTTTGGATCCAAGCTAACAAATACGCAACCAATAAAACTTTTGCTAAAACTATAGTCGGAGATGCCCTAAAATGGTACAATCAATTCAAACACCTTTGAAAAAGTATTCTCAAACTAATCCTTACCCAAGAAAAAATTAGGAAATTTATTTGAGGCAAAACGACTAGACAAGGAATATGCCCATGAATTCATCAAATGTTGGAGGAAATTAGGACACAAAGCTACCCAAAACCTTGATGATTGTACCTTTTAAAATCTCTTGCTCTTAGCTTTGTAACTAAAGCTTGAATGCAAAGTTAGATCCCTTTCACCAAAAGGCCTAACAAAGGCTTTTGAACAAGCTAGATGAAAAAAACTTGTTGAGGATCTAAGAACCTTAAGTACGACCCCAATCTAATGTTCTCCTACAAAACAAAAAATGACATACATCAAATATGGTGTGTCCAACACACACAATCCCAACCTCAACACACAACATACTATTATTATCATTGACACACAATCTCCTAACTCACAACCCAATACACTTGGGAAAAAAAGGGAAAAACACTACCTTTGCAACCATTACAATCCTATTAGTTATTAAGATTATACCCTTGATTTAGTGGCTTTAAAGGGAAATCCATGCCACTCTCTTTATTTTTCCATTAACATTTTAAAAAAGGATCAACATAAGGAATAAAATTGCTAAGAGGGGGCTTACTCTCCTCACTTTGACTTTGCACAACCAAGAAGGGCATCCCTAATAGTCCTAACGGATGATTGTCAAAATGACTACACAAAGCTTCCTAAAATCTTGATAATAAATGTAACCCTCTTAAAGGGAAATCCATGCCACTCTCTTTATTTTTCCATTAACACACTTTAAAAAAGGATCAACATAAGGAATAAAATTGTTAAGAGGGGGCTTACTCTCCTCACTTTGACTTTGCACAACCAAGAAGGGCATCCCTAATAGTCCTAAGGGATGATTGTCAAAATGACTACACAAAGCTTCCTAAAATCTTGATAATAAATGTAACCCTCTATGCCTATGTGTCCTATTTATTTTTCACTAACATTACAAGCACACATTCATCTAATGCATCCATATATAGACTCCAAATAATAGATATGAAAGATTATTATTCATAACTCATAAAGATTGTGATACATTGCAGACCTATGTATATCATTTATAACTTAAAAGAGAATTCAAATATTTTTGTCCATTGTTTAAAATAGAATTCTCATAAAATAAATAGAAAATATTGTATATAAATATGACCAAATTTGCTAAGACCAGTGCCTTTCATCTATTGGGAAAACATTTACTATTTTATTCATGACATCCATAAACTATCTTTTAAAGAAACATCTCAAACAAGCTTTACACAAACTACAAGAGATATCTCAAGTGACACACATGAATAAAAATTATCCTCACACATGAATTCTCATTCATCATTTGATAAAATAAATTCAAATTCAAAGGAAAATTTCCTATACAATTATTGTTGCAACACGTCAATATATTACTAGAACATATCCAAAACTCATGTCATAATATTAACATGAGGATATTTACAACTTTGTTGCAAGCTTGTTCACATGTCAAGCTTGAGCTCTATGACCAAATCATAATCATCTGAGACCTAACGATAGCCTAGGAATGACATATTTTTAGATTTACATCTTCTATGAGCTCCACTATACTTCAATTACCTTCTTCATGACATAAATCATAACTAGACCACTCAATCACACAAGACTTTATATATAGACACAAACAAGATGAAGATAATGAAAATATTTCAAAGCAAGAGCATACTGGGATAGCAAAAATGATGAGATGATAGGAAAGTGATATCCTTATATAGTGTTTTGGCAGTATGTATAAGTGACTTGGATGTACTCGACAACTGTCCATTGGGTACCTTTTTCTTTAAGTCCCCTTCACTCAAAATTTGCCTCTACAAAATAGTTCCCGCTCTTTAAAATAAATACCATGCCTATCTAACATTCACCACATTTGGAAATTCGAGAATATACCTAAGATGTTAGTTAGTGCACATGTAAGCTCTTGTTTGTGGCATCTTCCTAGAGTATGCAAAAATGACATCATACATCAGATGTCTTTACAACAAAGGCATCAATATAAAAAATTTAAGTGCCTATGTAGAGTACACAATATTTTATAACATAATGTGGATAACTGGATGAATGTTTAAAGTTCCCATCCATAGGCACACAACAAATACAATGACTTGCATGAATGTTTAAAGTGCCCATGAAGAGGCATAGTACAACATAATAGAGAGGAAACTACTAGACAAGCCTTGCACTAGTGGGACCTTTTGGGAAGTCCCTAATGATTTTACTTCATTCTTGTTCATTCGAGAATTTTAATTCATAAGAGAAAAATGCAATTTTTTAGCTTAAGTTCAAACACCCATAAAACGAAACCTATAAGTCATTTTCTAAGCTTCGATCATGTCCAACCTGAGCTTCGATTATGTCTGACATGAGCTTCTCTTAGCTTCAAAAATATAGAATTCTTTACTGATAGTACCAAACATGTGAAGGTGGAAGCTTATTTGGCACCACCAACCTACAAAAAATTGTTAGTAATTAAAAATGAAATTCATATGTACTACCTAGAAAATAAAAAATATTTGTTAAAATTGATTACATCTACATTTTAAAAGTCAACATACGTACGTATTTCAATCCGATGAACCACTAGGATCTGCTCTAACCTTGATAGTATCAAGAATAGCTTCATGGTCTAACTCCTGAACTTTTCATAGTTTCCTGTTTAATGGCTTCCCATGATATTTTTGTAATTGCATATTCATTACGAGAATCAAATTTAAATAGTGCAGTATCTTCCTATACGTTTCAAACTCTTTAAACAACCATGGATCTAAATATTTTATAGGATATCATCAAAACCAAGTTCAAGTGACTACCACTGACTCAGTGGGATAGTCAGTGTTTTCTTTGTCTATAACTAGGGAAGTCAATTTTTTCTTTCTCTTTACACATAGACATAAGTAGTAATTAGTGTCCTCTTCATTATCCTCATCTACAATAACTGTAAAAACATTCTCCATATCACAAAAAATCATTTTTAGTGACAATATGAAGATATATAATGAGAATAAATTGTACATAATGAAAAATATTATCCCTGGCTACACTAGATCAGATACATGGTCAACGTCATCTGATGATGTCATATTTATAAGTTGCAATGTTGTTGGAATCTAATATGTGTTTATTGGAATTAGATATTTGAAACTCCAATCATCCACCCACTCTTGTGACTCACACTCATTTCAAACAGAATCCACGCATGCAGAATAGAAACATGCTAAGTGTTTCGTATGAACAGTCCAAAAACTTGCATTTGAGCTACAAAATGAGTGGAGGTCACTTGAACCCATTAGAGCCACATAATCCTCATACTTTACCAAGTTTTATTCCTCCATTAACCAAAAATGTCTACGAACAATAGAATTTGGTTGAGCACTATGACACATGTTCTTATTACACTATTCAACCATAGTTTTTGCATTTGTCAAATGAACACCCTCTTCAAATTTTAACTCCTCCCTTGCAATATCTCTTTTTACACATGCTCTAACACCGTCATGCTCCCTTTTTCCATGGCCAGTCTCGATCAAACTCCAAATGTATTCTACACCAATGGTAACATGCTTCATGCTCAACTAATAAAACATCCATGCATTTTTGAATTATGATATGTAATTATCTGACCAAATGTAGTGTTGATTGAAAGTAATGTTCCTCTGACACAACTGTTCATAGAACTTCTGAAAATAACCTTGCACATACTCTAAACAATGTGATCGGTCATCATTAATATAGAAATGGTACTCCCTTAATATTTTTCGTTGTTTCTCTATACTATCAAAAGTTCATAAACAAGGATATTTTTTATAACATGCTCACACATTTTAGATTATTTATCATTTTTTACTTGATAAGTCACTGATTTATATTTACTTAAACCAATTAATTCCTATTCAATTGCACTTTTAATCTCTTCATGGATACATTTTTTTTAATTTTGACAATCCACCACAAATACCACAATTTCTTATTTAAACATGATTTATTGTAAAATAATTGTCCATCTGATCTTTTGTAAAAGATAGTTGGAATAAATTCCTTGGCTGATTTTGGAGGTAATTCAATAACACACTCCTGCAAAATATTGTTATTATGCAAAGTACAATGAATATGGCGAAAAATATCATAATGCATTGAAAATTCAACATGTTACCTACATCAAGTGGTGCGTGTATGATTTATTTTTACATAAAAAGGTTTGGCCATCTCAAAATATATTTGACAAATAAAAATTTGTAAATGTTTTCTCAAAAATTTAGAGTACACTTGTGTTTGAGTCATATCCAATGATTATTTTGGATGCAATTCATGGTTACGAGAACCAACTTTTTTTTTACAACATATCTTGCATTGGGCGAAACTCTTGTATTGTCTTTCCAAAGTTGAGCAAGTAACTCTTTGAAAGTATCGGTTATAGCCTTGTTCTTTTGTAGAAGTCTACCAAACAATGCCCATAGTTCATTGGCATTAGGTTCATTAAGTCTTTCACATCTTTCAATTGCTTTCATTAATAATTTTTTGTATATATTAAGTATTCAGCTTGTTTTTGAAACCATTCACTTTTTTCCTATTTTGTCACTTAATGCACAAGTTGTAAGTATACATCGGGTAGCATTACAATCTTGGGTGCATGATTTTAGGCCTACAGTATGATATGCATCATGTAGATTTTCAATAATTTTATTATTCTTATCATCGATGTTAAATGTTCTCAGTCCTAACATCTACATTAGACGTCTCATCGTAATCAATTTTATTAATGAAACAAATAATTGATATCTTTGACTATCATAATCTAAATTATGAAATAAATTATCCCAAATTTGTTGAGACAGTATTCTTGAATGGTGAACAGACATTTTGTTATGCATTGGTTCTAATATATTTTCATCAACTTCAATTAAGTAGTTATCTTTTTTATGCACAATTCTTAGAGGTCTTGTTAATGGAGGAATTTGTTCAGAGGGTGTTTCAAAATCGTTATTACTTTCATTGTTTAGAGGTGGAATGACATTTTTTTCATTGTTTATTTCTTCATTATATGTTTCCATGAAAAAAAATTGATGGTTAATTTCATCTTTATTTGTTTCCATCAAATTTTCTTCATTCATGGGGGGTGAAACATCATACATAGACTCATTATCAACAAAATCAAAAAATTGAAACTTTAGCAATTAGACATTTTGTTAAGCATTGGTTCTAAAATATTTGCATCGACTTCAATTAAGTACTTGTCTATTCTACGCAGAAGTCTTGGAGGTGTTGTTAATGGTGGAATTTGTTGAGAGGGTGTTTCAAAATTGCTATTACTTTCATTTTTTAGAGGTGGGATGACATTTTTTTCATTATCTATTTCTTCATTATATATTTTCATGAAATTTGTTTGATGGTTAATTTCATCATTATTTGTTTCCATCAAATTTTCTTCATTCATGGGGGGTGAAGCATCATACATATACTCGTTATCAACAAAATCAAAAAATTGAAACTTTGAATGTAAACTTCCAACATTATCTAATTCATTATTGTCAATTTCATTATTATTCATTTCATTATGGTCAATTTCATCATTATTTAATTCATTATGGTCAATTTCATCGTTGCTTAATTCATTATTGTCAATTGGCACATTATCTATGGCATTTGGTTCATCAGTGTTAGGGTTTATACCTTGTCTACCACGAAGTTTTTGCATTCATATGTTGTTTTTCTCTCTTAGATATTTTAATTTCTCTAGTGTTTTGTTCTTCAATATCTTCATCTTTCTTGAACGTGATCCGTCGCCCATCAAACACAATTGACAACTTTTCAAAGGTGGGGTCAAGTACATAGGTACCATAGGTCCCATAAAAGTATGCAAAGAATGTTTGTGGGGATAGAATTCTTATTTGGGTTAAAAATAGATGTTGAAAACTGAGCTTAGTCTATCATTGTAATAATGTGATTGGGTTATTACATAACGCAGTCGTGTTATTTGTTATACTAGGTTTTGCTTCAACATATATATTGAGAAGCGTATATTAAGAATAACGCGATCGCATTATGTAATAATGTGATCATGTTATTATTAATACTTAGTTAGGGTTAGAAATTGACATTGAGAATTGAGTGTTGTCTATATTAAGAATAACGCGATCACGATATACTTAAAATAGATTAGGGATTAGGGATTAAGGTATTAATGCATAAGGTTTAGGGATTACAAACTAGGGCATGTAGAGTTTAGGTTTAAGGGTCTATATAAGGTCTAATCACTCTATGTCATGTGTGAACCTAATTTTTACTATAGAGATGTTAATTGGGACTAAATCAATTGGTAAATAGGGAAAGTTTTTGGTTTACAATTTAGGGTAAAGTGTTTAGGTCTTAGGTTTAGGGTGCACAGGGTCAATCACAAAGATAATTCTTAGTCTAAATGATGTTAATTTGGGCTAAAATGATTGGTTCAGGGTTTAAAGAGTTTATATTTATGGTTTAAAGTTTAGGGATTAGGAACTTTAAGCATTAGGGATTGGGGTATAGGTTTGAGGGTATATAAGGTACAATCACGATGGTGATTGGGGACAACTGGAGCTGATCAACCCTCAAATCGCATTTTATAGCCATGCAATTAGGTTGAAGGGCCTTGAAATAGACCCAATTTACTTTAGATGCACAGCTAGATTAGTAATCTAAAGGCTAATTTTTGGTCATAGGTTTTAAAAATGCATTTTATGACATCTCGTGATAAAATCAGTTATATCGTAAGGCATTTATGTTTACAGCATGTAGTGGGCATTAGGGCATAGGGCTTACAATTTATGTTTTAGGGATGAGGGATTAGGGCATAGGGTTTAGGTTTAAGGACCTGTATATAATGTCTAATCACTCTATGCCATGTGAACCTAATTCTTACTACAAAGGATGTTAATTGGGACTAAATCGATTGGTAAATAGGGAAAGCTTATGGTTTACAATTAAGGGTATAGTGTTTAGAGTTTATGGTTTAGGGCTTAGGTTTTAATGTATATATGGTTTAGGGTACACATGGTCAATTGCAAAGATAATTGAAGACAATTTTAATCACTTAGACCCAATTGTGACTATAGAATGTGTTTTTGGGTTGTCATTATACCCCATGTCATCATGTAGATTGAGTGAATTAGTCAAATAGGGCAATCAGTCATGTGATTTAGACCAAACTAAAATGATTGGTTTAAGGTCTAAAGAGTTTATATTTATGGTTTAGAGTTTAGGGATTAGGAAATTTAAGGATTAGGGCTTAAGGTATAGGTTTAGGGTATATAAACTACAATCATGAAGGCAATTGGGGCAAATTTGATCTCCTTAAACCTATATATATATGAGGAAAAAAAGTGATTTTGAGCTCAATTAACCCCACATCATCACAAATTGAGCCAATTAAGTCAATTGTGGTTTAATGAGTGATGCAATTTTGACCATGTTCATCCCTATGAACCTAATTCTTACTATATATATAAAAGATGTTAATTGGGGCTAAATTTATTGGTTTAGGGTTAGGGTCTATAATTTAAAGGGTTTGGGCTTTAGGGCTTATGGTTTAGGGTTTAATGTAAATGGTAATAGGTTTAGGGTTTAAGTTAAATAGTACATGGTTTAGGGTTTAAGATATTAGATATAGGTTCCAATCACTAAGGTAATTGAACAACATTTGAGCTATTTGATCACCTATTTATGACAATTACCTTCATGTTTGCATTTCTGATAAAAGTAGGGTCAGTTATGCCATGTTCGTGTTACTACATGTTATACAATATATTGAGCCATAAATTTGGTTTAGGGGCTAAAGTTTTCCCAGATCACACCCCTAATTGCATAAATTAACTAATTAGATCAATTCATGATAGAATCAATCTTTTGATTTTACCCCAAATCATATCTTGCTCTTGAAGGGGTTCAAATTAGCCTTAAATGCCTCCTCAATTAAAAGAATCAACTCTTTGGTTATTTATATATGACATGACATTAGGGATAATTTCACTCCAAATCACATCATATACAATTTAAAATAGGTTCATGTGGCTCATTTCGACCCTAATTACCTCCACAATTTAACTAATCGACATTTGCATTCATTAGCTAATAATTTTAAGTTTATTGAGCTCAAAACCACATTTTATACATGTAGAACTTGCATATAAGTAAATAACATTTCTTTGCTTCAATTGAGCTAATGAAATTGGAGCTAATCAACCCCCAAATCACATTTTATAGTCATGTAATTAGGTTGAAGGGCCTCAAAATAGCTCTAATTTACTTTAGATGCATAGCTAGATTGGTACTCCAAAGGCTAAGTTTTGGCCATAGGTTTAAAAAGTGCATTTTATGACATCTCATGATAAAATCAGTTATATCGTAAGGCATGTATGTTTGTGGCATGTAGTGGGCATTAGGCCATAGGGCTTACAATTTATGTTGTAGGGATTAGGGCATAGGGTTTAGGTTTAAGGACCTGTATATAATGTATAATCACTCTATGCCATGTTCAAACCTGATTCTTACTACAAAATATGTTAATTGGGACTAAATCAATTGGTAAAGGGAAAGTTTATGATTTATAATTAAGGGTGTAGTGTTTAGGGTTTAGGATTTAGGGCTTATGTTTTAATGTGTAAATGGTTTAGGGTACACAAGGTTAATTGTAAAGATAATTGAGGACAATTTGAATCACTTGGACCCATTTGTGACGATATAATGTGTTTTTGGGTTGTCATTATACCCCATGTCATTGTGCAGATTGAGTGAATTAGTCAAATGGGGCAATCAATCATGTGATTTAGGCCAAACTGAGCCCTATGAACTTAATTCTTAGTTTAAACGATGTTAATTTGGGCTAAAATAATTGGTTCAAGGTTTAAATAGTTTATATTTATGGTTTAGAGTTTAAGGATTAGTAACTTTAGGGATTAGGGCTTATGGTATAGGTTTTAAGGTATATAAGGTACAATCATGATGGTTATTGGGGCAAATTTGAGCTTTTTGAACCTAGATATGTGAGTAAAAAATGTGATTTGGGATTAATTAGCCCCCACATCATCACAAATTGAGCCTACAAAGTCAATTATGGTAATGAGTGATGTGATTTTAACCATGTTCATCCATATAAACCTATTTCTTATTATATATAAAGGATGTTAATTGGGGCTAAATTTATTGGTTTAGGGTGTACAATTTAAATGGTTTGGGATTTAGGGCTTATGGCTTAGGGTTTAAGGTAAATGGTACAAGGTTTAGGGTTTAAGTTAAATAGTACAGGGTTTATGGTTTAAGATATCGAATATATGGTCCAATCACTAAGGCAATTGAAGAAAATTTGAGCTACTTGTTCACCTATTTGTGATAATTACCTGAACATGTTTGTATTTCTGATAAAAGTAGGGTGAGTTAAGCCATACATGTTATATAATTGATTGAGCCATAAATTTGGTTTAGGGGATCAATTTTTCCCAAATCACACCCCTAATTGCATAATTTAACTAATTGGATCAATTCATATAGAATCAAACTTTTAGTTTTACCCCAAATCATATCTTGCTCTTTAAGGGGTTCAAATTGGCCTCAAATACCTCCTAGATTAAATGAATCAACTCTTTGATCAATTATATATGACATGACATTAGGATTAATTTCACTCCAAATCACATTGAATATATAATTTAAAATAGGTTCATGTGGCTCGTTTTGACCCTAATTACCTCCACAATTAAACTAATCGGCATTTACATTCATTAGTTGATGACTTCAAGTTTATTGAGCTCAAAACCACATTCTACACGTGTAGAACTTGCATATAAATAAATTATGTTTCTTTGCTTCAATCGAGCTAATTGAATTGTAGTTGATCAACTCCCAAATCACATTTTATAGTCATGCAATTAGGTTAAAGGGGCTCGAAATAGCCCCAATTTACTTCAAATGCATAGCTAGATTAGTACTTCAAAGGCTTAGTTTTGGCCAAAGGTTTTAAAAATGCATTTTATGACATCTCATGATAAAATCAGTTATATCATAAGGCATGTATGTTTGTAGCATGTATGATTGTGGCATCTTTGAACTTGACAAAAGATAGCTTCTTATATACAAAATAGGGTACTAACACATTGATATATCCTGAACATAGATCCTTATAGAACTTCATTTACTGACTCAAACAATCTTATCAGAGACTCAGACAATACTACAAAGTTTATTAAAAAAAATTATAAGTTCCAAACATCATTAATTATCCACAAAAACTAACACAGTCCTGCTTAACCAAACTCAACCTCTCTTAGGACTGTATATACTCTCGACACAAAATATAATGACCCTTGATTTTTTTGTTGTTGTTCCAAAATCCCATTTGAATCTTGTGAAGACTATAAATTCCTTTTCAAATAACTAATCTTTAAACATTTATAGTATCAATGAACTCTCTTTCGAACCTAATACTCTAGGTCCAGTAGTACTCAGTCAAAGGATCATTTTACTCCAATTGATTTTTGGACAATATAATTTATTTAATCATGTACCAAATGAAATCTAAATCAAATCTACCAAATTATGAGTGATTTGGATCAGTGGATCACGCAAAACCAACTTTTGACTTCTTGACCTTGTCTAGGATTAATTAGGACTATCTGCATTTTGAGGAATATTAGACTCATGTCAAATGAACAATGAATTGATTCATAGGTTAATACATCTCCAATTATCATTCAATGTTATCAAATCTTGAAAAGAACATTAGTCCCAAAAAACAATCTTAATCAACCAAACTTTTTTCTTAAGACTATTAGGCCTAATAGCTCCTTTAGTAGGTCAAAATGCAAATTTAGGTCTTTGGGTGTTGTGAATATATAATGTCATTGCGTTAGTAATGCAATCGCATTATTAAGTAATGTGATCACATTAGTAACGTAGTAATTAATGTGATCGTGTTAATACCACCACCATGTTATTAATGTGATCACGTTAATTTAATTTGAATTCAAATCCCACACCTTTTGGCTTGGGAATGGCTTGGATTTCTAAGCCTAAGGCTTGTACCTATCAATCTACATCTAAATCTGAGACTTATGATAAAAAATAACAAAATTCAACTTGATCACCAAATACACTACGAATTTCAATGTGAAAATTCAAAAACTTAATAACGTCGTGATGAGCACGCTCTCCTCTTTCCAAAAAAAAGATTTTTATAGTTTTTGGACTAATTTAGGGTTTCAAACTATGTTGATTTATAATTATACCTTTTTTAGGCCACTACATGCCACAAACATACATGCCTATACAAGTTTATATAATTTGTATTTCATTGATCCAAGTGAAAAATATATATATGGTCACAAACTAGGCCTAATTATACACACATTCAAAAAAAAATGGTTTTTCACTTTTTTGAGGTAGTTAGCCGCGTCACACAGATGGCTATCCATTTTTTTAATCATTTTTCAGGATCTATTTACTTGAAAAAATCATAAAAAAAATATTAATTGAAAAAATATAAAAAAATATAGGTCACAAACTAAAAGATCTTATCTAAATTTTCCTCAAAGGGTTTCTAATAATATTAAACCCTACTCAAAAAATGATGCACCATGTGGTCATCTATTTACTCTATTTTCTTAAAAAAATAAGAGTTCCTCTTTAAATTTTAGATGTTTGACCTGGTTATACTTAACCATTTTTTAAAAAAAGAATGTTTTGGAAATTAGACTCAAAATGATACATTACATATTCTTATACCATATTCAAATTTAGAGTGTAGATATCTCAAATTATCTATAGAAGTTCATATTTTTGAAATTTTAGGAAAATCATGTCCATGGGTAGGCCACTTTTTATCCCCCAACTTTGTGCACTTACTTAACAACCTTCAACAATGGTAAAACCCCTATGGCTAGTTCTTCCTCTCTAAATGCACAATATCTTATGCATGAGATCCATGATCTACAGGCCAAGGTGTTGCATCTTAAACAAGGTGCTACCAGGTCATATCATGCCTTGGATTCTCATGTTCTTTTACTCACACCTTTGGCATATTATATAGCGTTAACTCATTTGCCAACCAAATTCATGGCACCCAATCTTACTTTGTATGATGGTAAGGGCAACCCAGAGCATCATCTAAGAGTTTTCCACGTAGCATGTTTGAACTATGTGTCCAATGATTGGCTCCTTACTAAGTTGTTCCCTCACAGTTTTAAGGACTATGCATTATAATAATTATATGATCTTCCTAATCATTCTATCACAACATTCAACCCATTGGAAGATATGTTTTTGGCACACTTTTCAATCAACATCAGTGACAAGGTTTCATATGCTCAAGTTGCACAACTCAAATAAAAATATAATGAGCTAATAGTTGAATATGTCTTGTGATATAAAATTATATTAGAAAATATGACTAGCCCCATGGTAGATAGAGAACTCCATGACATTCCAATAGAGTTTTTTACTGGCATTGCACGAAGCTAGACTATTCAAGAAGTTTCATCATTCACAAATCTTTGTCATATAGTGAAAGAATGAGAAGTCAAGATTCTCTCCATAGGCAAACTAAAGTACACAATAGGATTAGATTCAACTACTAAGAGTTTAAATAAGCCTCCATACAAGGTAAATCCCAATCAGAATAAAAATGATTCAAAAATGATAGTTGATGCAGCTTTAGAGCCACCTCCTCGCTTGATTTTATCAGCGCTTCTACGAAGACCTTTCATGACTCTTCAGTAATTCTTAGCACAGGTTATACAACAACTCTTGGAATGCAATGTCATATCTCTCCCTCCAACCAAAGAGGTTGATACGACTAGACCTCTTTCAAAGAACTATGATTCCAATGCATTCTTTGATTATCACAAAGCACTAGGCCATACTACAAACAAATGTATTAGCTTGTGACATAAGATACAAGATTTAACAAAAGCTATCATTGATCTCGATAATCCTACAAAGGCACCTAGACCACAACAAATAGAAGCAAAAGCATTGAAAATATTTTTAGATATGTTTCCAAAACATATTGCTAATGAGATAGTTTGTACTTCAAGTGTTCACTATGCTTATCAAGCACATCCACGACTAGAATCTTATCATACTCAAATTATAGACACACACCCTCTAAATAATATTATTGGGGTGTATCATACTACAATGCTAGCTAAACCTCTTATCAATTTTTCAAAGTAGGAGATAGTTGATGACGACACATATTTATACACACTCTTTGTATGAACTTACATTGATCATCATCCTATTCAGAGTGTCATGGTTAACAACGGGTCAAGTGTCAAAATGTGTATTATCACACTTTTATGGCACTTGGATTATTCAAAATAGGACATTTCTCATATAGATACAAATATTTATGGTTTTAGTGGCCATGTTTAGATCCAGGGAGATAGTACTACCATTACAGGTTGGGCCCATACATGTGGCCACTAGATTCATAGTGGTACCTAGTGCCAACACATTTGACATGTTATTGGGTAGACCTTGGATACAACAACTTTGAGCCATTCCATCCACTATACACTAATGTCTCAAATATATACATGCTAATCAGGTGGTTATAGTTGAGGTCCTTCTATATGAGTATCATTTACTTATTCCATAACTAGTTATACAAAAAACACCAGTTCCCATTCAGCACACATAATCTATTCACAGACTTTCGATATCAGTCGAGCCACCAGTGTAGATGAGGTTTACTCCTACAGCTGGACCACGTATGCATACTCTACCACTAAAACCTTTATTAGAGAGACCCCTACATCAGAGACATGTTGTGGATTCTAGAGGGCCTCTCTCTCCATCACCACATAAATAGTGTTACAATAGAGATCATCCACTCCAGTCACAACTTCTACCATATGGGTTCCCAAACACACCACAATTCATAGGCTAGTTCAGTCAAATTGACAAATTCAAAGTCCTACTCCATAGGCAATTTAAGCTACAGATCACTCATTGCATTTGATTCTCGGATCCCAAATACCTCATCGCATAACACACATGATCACTATCCCTTTATTTGACACAGGACATGTTGATTGTGAGTCTCTTGTGAGACTCATCAGTTAGTAGTATCTCTCCTCTCACTTGTTCCTTGTATATAGTTTCATTTTCATGATTGCTTATACATAGCTTATTTAATCAGAAAATGCAAAAATGATATAATGTGTTTGTAATACAAAAACATTCAAATATTGCCAAAAAAATCTAAAATTTATATTGTTTGCATATCCATGTTTACATTCTTTATACTTTCCAAGTCCTACATATGCTAGCTATCTTAGTGTAGTCAATTTTATCATATATACATGTTTCGCTTGTTCTTGTCATGTGTTCGTAAATTCTTATAGGACTCATGTCTAACAAACAGATCCAGATTTGCTACTATCTACCCATTGGGGGCATCACATACCCATATTTTGGTTTGTAGGGTTACATATTTCTATACTCTATATCACAAATTTAGCATTGTTTATATCTTAATATTGACCATCCCATATTACTCAAATTTGTTGTCGAATACTACTACTACTACTATAGATATAGTTTATGAACATATTTGCTCTTATACAAATTGGTACCACATGTTCATGCATAATTTTATTTCTCGCTTTCCTAATTTAGACTTGATTGTGTCTCTTTGCTTATACATATATTTGAGGGCATTTGAATATGCCATTTTTCTATGGCTCTACGCCACTTTCTCCATTGTGTGTATGCTCTGGACATGTGCCAATGTCCTTGTGTGTGCCCTCTTGATTGTGTATGTGGATATTTTAATATCTAATTTTATGTGGATCTAAGCCAACCTTATTGTTGTTTCTGTATGTGGACATTTGAACATGTCTTTGTATGTATTACTTTCTCAGATTTAGTGGCATGTGTCCATGTCCCTTGTATCGTGTCCCCTTGGCCTACTTTGTATGCCTCATGTGTTTGTGTGTATGATTTTGTGTATGTGGTATGGCCATGACACTTGTCTCTTGTTTGTTACGCATATACCCATTTTTCAATGCCATGAGGGACTTCATGCATCTCCCCTTCCTTCTTGGTTGCCTTGATGGACATCATGCCCCAAACCCTAGGTAGTTTACACATATTATTCTCAAATTATGGAGTTCATGCACATGCTTACATTTTTATATCTATCTTAGAAACCTTATGAATGTTATATCTAATAAACATCATACATTACAAACTTATGCTCAAATTATCTTACATTTCTATGTCATGTATACACATCATATTGGTTTATTACACATATATCATACACATTTTTAGCTTAACACACATCATGCAGAGCTTTTCTTTTGAGGATAGTTATTGCATAGGTACAATAACTCCCCTAAAAAGAGGGTGGATTCATAAGGGTTTGTCATAGATATTAGGCCATCTAGGGGCACTTAGAGTACACTTTTTAACATGTAGACAAAATTATAGAGCTCAGAATCATAAAAACACAATGGAAAATAGTTAGATAGAGATTAGTTTCAATTTGTACAAAAAAAACACAAAAATACATTAGCACTAAAATTAGGACACTGGAAAGATGCACTACTATCCAAGGTACAATGTTGTTGTTGAGTAGCCTAGAAATAAGAAAATCTAGATTTGATAGAAGAACACAATGTTTATAGCCTAGATTTATACAATTTCGATTGCAAGTTATCAATTTATGCTCAATTTGTATAGAACCATACTAGGTTTGCTCAGATTGGGGGTATCACACATGGCATGATCACTTTTGTTTCAATTTTAGATACTCAGACATAGATTGATATAACTCAATCTAGAATCCATATGCATAGATATCAAAATTGGGGGCATGTGCGCAACACATTGTTTCCGCATGATCAATTTTACACCAGCTCATTTCAAATGGAATCAAAAACTCCATGTCATTATGTACGTTATATACTTCAGACACCATTTACACCAGGTTTCACACTATATTGATGCCTTATTTCATTTGTAGTGGTTGGCATTTCTATGTAATCCCTGACCTACATTCTTGAATGCCCGAAAGGCCACTTGGTTATTTTTCATTTTAGAGTTTTTAAATGGCCCTAGGGCCATCCTACACAGTTACAATTACATTTTGTATTTTCAATTACAAATACATCCACTACACATGGCTAGGCAATGATGGAGTCATATCCTATTTTGAGTTCTTCAGCCATGTACATGGGAGGCTTGGATAAGCCATCAATCAAATCCAAGTTATTCACAGTGTACGATATGGTGGGAAATGATAGATTCAAATCTAGATTGAATTATTGAGACACTCACACATGGGGATTGAGCAAGCCATCAACTCAATCCAAGTTATTCATCGATTTGATCACTATCTACATGCACACACATAGGATGTCACTAGGTTTTTGTATTGGGTCACTACCTAATGAGGTGTATTCATTCCTTTCCTTTCTCTCTTATCTCTTTACTCAGTTTTGTCTTTGTTTTTGATATTCCTTAAGTAAGGTATGATTCATCCACATTTCATTTGCAAGATATGCAATGGATCACCCTTCACATACTCAGACCCATATTTAAGGGCTTTGCCTCACAGGTGAGTCTAGGTAGGTTTTTTTTCTTTATCCTAGTCATTTCACTTTGTTGCATTTTTAGAATAAAGGGGGGGATGTAGTCATATAAAATGTCACTTGAGTCATATAAAATGTCACTCGAGTGAAATTAGTGTTACTTGAGATAACTCATCCTTAGCTTAGGCCTGGACCTATCTTAGGGCATCTTTTGACACTTATCCATATTTTATGCAGGCCTTACACATCCCTAAACATCTCAAAATCAGTCCCAAACCCTCCCCTAGGGATCTAGGCCACTAGTGCCTCAGGTTTTGCCACCTCGACACTAACATTATATTTTGGACACTTGCACCATGTGCTAATGTCCTACTTTCAGCACTAGTGTCCCACTTTCAACACTAGTGTCCTCTGCCAAATTTTAACCCCAATAGATATCTTTTCAATTCCTAAGACATCTAGGGTCAGCCTATACCTATTTCAAACCCCGTAAAAGCACTAGATTAGTACAAATGACTTATATCCCTTTATCTACTAGATGGAAATCAGATGCAAAATACACAAACAAACTTAAAATAAATTGTCCACAATCAAGGATATTGATCCCTACTTCGGCATACAATCATCTACAACCATCCCAAGCTCAGAATACACGTATTTCTAGTCTCAACCCTACTTCAAAGCACTCAAGTCGATACTCATACTAGCATTCAATTGCACTTGCACCAAGCACTTACATGGGAGAACTACATCAGGCTTGATCCCTTCTTGGAGTATTGATATATAGGTAACTCTCAATACAATAGGGTGTTGAGGATGTCCAACCTACCTAGCTAACATCACACTTTTGCTACTTGTGCGACTCGAATAGTGGTATAAAACGAAGGTATAGGGTTTGCTCTTAAAATTAGTAAAAAATAATGCATATACAACAAATCAAGGTTCGTCCACATAGGTATAGATAGGTCAGACTCAATCGAAGGTGCACCTAGAAGATCGGAAAGCTTTTTATACAAAGGACACTAGCATTAAAATTAAGACACTAATATGGTGTGCTACTATCCAGGAAGGTTTCTGACCCATGGATCTTGTTTACAACACTCAAATCAGTTTCCACACTAGTTTTGAGCCCTCAGATCATCTATCTCAGTCAACTTCTAACCAAGTACTTATTTATTGTCATTCATTGCTATTTTTAGAAATATTAGATTAGGTTGATTCTTGCACAAATTAGTGGCTATATTTATTGCATACTTCTACCCTGATTTATTATAGTTAGAAACTTTAACAACCTAGGGTTTACATTCCATAATACCTTAATAGTTAAATCAAAGAGATATCAAAAATATATATGTAATAACGATCACTAGATAATCTAATTGATTCGTGTGGATTTCATTTGATATTAGATCAATGATCATCTAATAGTTTTCAAGGGGTAACCTAATCTCTGTACGTTGCCCTCATTTTTGTTGATTAAGAAACAACCAAATAGATTTTGGAGGTAGGAGAACTAATAGTGCCTCTTGTCAATTGCTAATGAAGGAGACACAAATGCAATAGTGGCATTAGTATTTTCACCAAATTGGTTAAAGTCAAGGGCGATCTTTAGAGGCAGTATAATAATCTTTGTTGTTTATGATTGAGTGGCAACAATCATGTGCAACGACTACAAATGAGATAATGATGACCCAGTCCTCAATTTTATTCATTTTATGTTTTTGAGTGGTGTGTTATATATTGTATTAGTGAGAAGCCCAATAAATGTGTGGGTATAAAAATTTCAATTTCCCTTGTTGATGTAGTATAAGTCTATGTGAAATGGAGGATGAACAAATGTGTGGGTCTCTTTTCATTTTTAAGTTCCCATTCATGGTCTACGATTGATGTGTTTCTGTGTGTATGGTTGATGGGTTCCCTCTCTACCTTCATTAAGAGTGTGTAGCCACATGTTCTAATGTTAGTACTAGGTGGGTATTTTAGGAATTTAGTACTCATGTTATTTTTTGTATGAGATTGTATACTTGTACGAGTTGATGTACATGAGTAATCACTCACGTAAGATATGTTTTATGAGAGATAACAAGGTATTTGAGTGAATATATGCTTGTAAGAGTATTTGTAGGGAGTAATTGTGATAATGTTTGATTCCATCATTTGAGAATATATCAAACCTATATATTTAATAATGATCAATGAATAATATAATTGATTCACATGGATTTCATCCATGTCCCTAATTCTTATGATAGTTAATTTCCTCTTGAAGTCTCACGGGATGATGTTATTCATATGTATGTTATGTGGGGGATTTATGGTCCATGCATCCAAGGTCCTTGTGTCTATATTGAATTATGTGTTGTCAAAATATAGACTAGTCTATGTTGAGTTGAAACTCTATCCAAACACCCTATTGGTGTCATAATTCTATAACATTTCATGTAATGCCATTGCATGTGAAATTTCCCATCCTAGAAATAAAATACATTCATTGTTATTTATAATCTCCCTAACTTGTTGGGGAGTCATATTGTCATAATCAACATTTTCACTAGGATAAGTAGTGAAAGGTTTAAACTTGGAGGCTATAGTAGCAAAATATTCCTCCTGATTATCTCATCCTCGTATAATAGGAGCATTTACCTTATTCATTTTCAAACCATAGGTGACAATGAATGTTTTAAACTCACTTGTTAGAATAAATTCATTGACATTTAATAATAATCGATGACTTACCTATTGTAAGTTGGATTTGCACACCCTGATTATCTCATCTCTCCTCATCCAAGTGGCACAATTGAAAACACCTCTAGGTTGTGGTTAGCCTAAGAATGAGGTGAATCTCTAGATAGGGATAGCTCCCTTGATGTACCACTTTTAGATCACAACTACACCTATGCTTACAAGGAAAAGGGATAGAAAATTGAAAGTGAACTACCCTAAAGGTGGTGATACACCAAATTAATTGATAACTACCAACTAGCTACATGTCACACATGAGACCAAGAGACTAACTAAGCATACACTTCTCTAATCTAAATCTTCTCACATCAGTATTTTGTTATGAGGTTGTAATGAATGTTTAGGCTAGGAAGACTAGACAAGAGGTCTATAATGACACTATTGAATAGACTAACTCACTCAACCTTGACACTTCATAGAACACTTCACATGACTTGTAAGAAGAAGCTCTCAAGATGCAAATAGGTGAGAGAACGAGACAACAATGCTAAGGAAACAAAAGTCATCACTAAGCAAGTTAATAATTCAAGTGAACACATTATGAACAGTCATAGAAGAGGTAAAATCCATAGTCTTTATTAATCCATGGTATGCACATGAGCAGGGCTTCACCATACTCAGGTGGAGCATCCTTACAATAGCCAAAATGGCTAGTTCATATAGAACTTGAGAGAGAGAATAGAATAAAGAAATCCAAAGGTCACAATGGCAAGTGTCAAGCTGAGAAAATGAGTTACATGTGCATGAGAAGAGAATATGAAACTAATCGTGCAAAGTTAGATGAGACAAATGGCACCCCAAGTAATTAAACTCTTGAAATGTGGCATGAAGTCTCTTCTACTAGTCTAGGTAACTGCATTCATCATTTAGACCTCTTGGACACCCCATAACTAAATAAAGATATAAATGATAATTATACTAAGAAGGTGAAGTTATGGACACACATTTCTATGCATTGGTTGTAGTCCTAATCATCAGGATTCTTCCCAAAATGAGTTATCACCATCTGCAGTAAAAATAATTTCTCTTTCACATGCCCTGCACACTTGGCCTCAGATTTGGCTTTACTTTCCCATGTAAATCCATACAAGTAAGTGAATTACATGTTTCAAGACCATCAATGGACTTAGAGTCATCAGGCACATCTTAAAAGCAACTTAATTGAAGTTTTCACCTTTCTCACTATCATGTTCACTATGTCAGTTTTGACTGGCTTATTGGGTGAATATTTTGTCAACTAGCTAATTGGCGTTCAAAATAGTTCCTATCACCACAGCATAGGGAGATTGGCCATCCAGATGTGTAGGTTTACTGCATCACAAGGGGACAAATATCTCCTCTCATCAAGGGGAGGTTCCCTATTAAATATGCAGTGGCTATATACTATATATATAAGCAGAAAGTAAGACACAGGGGTAGGATAAACCATCCATCTTTCTTTTTTCAGACATGATGCTGATAAACGAGGAAGAAATCCTAGGTGATGGGGAAGGTACTTCTCTTCTTTCAGAAGCAACTTTTAGCCAAGAGCCAGATTCCTTCCTAAATAGTAGAAGTCTTGGTGCAATGACAGAAGGCACTTCTCTTCTTTCAAAAGTGTTCTTCAGCAGGCAGCAGGAATCTTTCAGGTAGCAAGTAACCGATAACGGGGGTGCTGAGTGACCAACAACACGAGAGAGAAAAATGAAGAACAATGGGGGCACCACGTCATCCCAAGGCTCTTTTCATAGGAAAGGAAAATGCAAACACACTGAAGGTACTTATGGGGGCACAACGTCGTCCCACAGCTGGTCTTCAGGACACCTTCCTAATCACCTCCACTAGTTCTACTTATTAAATCAAATGGACAAGAAAGCTCCTAGGAAATAGACATACGAACAATCTCCCAAAATAGCACAAGCTATAACAACACAAAGTCTGCAAGTAACTTGTTTTCTCATTTAGATAAAATAATATGAATTATAATCTGAGCTCAAAGTCTCAGTAATGCCTTTCAATTCGGGCAGAGTTTTGCTTCTGATAATCAAAAAGATCTGCTTAAAAATGATGCAAGATATTACAATATATAAAGGCCTAAGGGAGGCTTGGCACTTTGTCCCATGGAATGACACATTTGGCGCATTCAATGCCTTAGATGCATTCTTCGTTTTGTCAAGAAAAGCCATGCCGGAGCAAGGTGACTACCTTAACTGTGGCATGTCGATTCATCTCTAGTGCCTCCTCCTTAGCCTGAATCACTCATTCGTTCACCTGCTTAGCTGTGCAACTGTCTACTCTACCTTTACCTCCAAGGGGACAAATAGATGGCATTTTCAATGTTAGCAAACCCCAAATATCCACCAGACGAACTACTTCACCTACTGGCAGTAACTCCCGCTGAGCTTCCCTCATTGTCTCTTCTTTCTCTTGGTCTAGCCTTAGGGTTTTTGAATGCATTCGGGTATGTGCCTTGAGTCTATTGGAATCAACAGACACTTTATTGTGACAAATTTGATGTTTGTGGGCCCATCATGCTTCCTAGCAACTCTTTTGTGTCTTTCTCGCTTGCCATGGTCGCTTTCTACTGTGACACGTGTGAGGACATGTGGCAACATCCACAACTTCAAAATAGGCTTATCAAAATAAGGTTTGAAACTTGTTAGCGGCTAAGGGGGGTGTGGATGCAGACACGTGGCAGCTTCCACGACATTGGGTCGGGACACGCGGTAGGTTCCTCTCTATGAAGCTTCATTCAAAAATGTGTCTCAGCTTGTGACACTTGTCAGCTTTCGCTGCACTTTGAGGCTCAAACCTTTCTCGAAGGGAACTTGCCCTTTGGGGTCTTGAAAAAGGTCCACTTTCGAATGTCGAGTGTCCCTCCACAAAGGTGTCTACCCTCTTTTATGACATGTGGTGGCTTCTGCCGCTTTTGAAATAAAGACACATGGCATCTTTCATGTTGACACTTTGCAACATCGCCTCCTCAGGCCTTTTCAAAACCATAAAAATGCTCGAGGCTCAGTCGGGCTCTTGCGAACGATGACACTTGTCGACCTCTACCACTCTTTGCATGGGACACGTGGCACGGTCCGCTGCTAGTAGGAACACAAAGTGAAGCCTTCTGCAATTGCCACTTTTCACCCTCTGTGGAACTATGGAAGACGCTTTATCGAAAGGAACTCTGCAACTTATAAGGAACTTTGAGAAGCGAATGCTGACACGTGTCATGTTTTGAAGGGTTACCATGCTGAAATGTTGCGTGGTCTGAATATTTTTAGCAGTCGTGCGGATGCAGACACGTGGCAGCTTCTGACGAGTTTTCAAAAGGGACACATGGCACCTTCCACCGCTTCTCTAAAACAAAGCATAAAGGGGCTCGATCGACGACACTTAGCAGCATCCACCTGACTCTTTCTTTTGCACATGTCCTTCCTTAACTGAGGCAACCTTTGAACTCTTGAACCCGTGCATTGAATCGATTGAGCGTTGAACCCATTGAACCGATGAACCAAAATGGTTCAAGGTTCAACGGTTCAATGGTTCAAGTTTTTGAGGCTCGTTAAGTGCTTGGGGCTGTAGATCCTTTAAACGGTTGAACTTTGAACCTTTGACATATGTGCATAACTCTTGTTGACGGTCGTTGAACCCTTGAACCCATTGAACCTGCTAACCCTGTTACCAAAAAGTTGAGAAAATGACAAAATTGAATGTTTCAGAATAAATTTTTGGAAAGGGGTGGGACAATTTTGGCCATACAAAACCAAAATAGTCATATGTTGTCTAAAAAATGAGGAATCATTTTTTAGGGACAACAGCTGGCTCCTGTTGGGGAACTTCCTTCAGATGACAACTCAGAATAGCTAAGGGGAGTAGAAACCAGAATCTCCAGTGCTTTGAAGTGTGCCATTGGGCTATGGATTCATGCTACCCAAAAAGAAAGGCGACAAAAATGAAAATAAAAAGCACAAAATAGAACTAAAGACTATACAAATATACATATGTACAAATGAACTTATCTGATGCCTCAAGATTTGAAGTGCTTTAGATGCTGCCCATTATGAGACAATGATAATGGCATTTCGTCTTGATAAACCATTAGGAAACCATTTTTTCCCCAAAATCGGTAACAGGCAAATGGAACTCTCCACCAGAAAACCACTTTTCTATGTCTTCCCCTTGGTTTTCTTTTCTTCTTGCGCCAAAGCAAGACTTAACTTTTGGTCCAAAAACCATGAATTTTTGCTCTCCTGGCAAAGAGTTTCTTTTCATGATTTTGATGGGCAACAGCATGGCCTAGTACTATAATTTGTTGTTCTGATAGCTCAGCCCAGCACATGTCTTGATTGTCCCCCTTAGATATCTCAGATTCTTCTTCATTTGGAGGGGAGGATTCTTCTGCACTATGTCGCACTCCACCAATTCTTCTGCTATTTCATCTCTGCCTGAAGACTCAAACAAAATTTGGGCTACAGGGGCTGCCGTTTGGGTTTCGACACATTTGACATGATCAATTATGTCAAATGGTTGGATTGGACTAGACACAGGGAATGGGAGTTCTTCCTTTTGGTTTATGGGAGGGGTGGGAGGACTGATTTGTGAAGTTGAAGTAGAAGGTGCAGAGATGTTTGGGATACTTGCTTATTTAGCAATCACTGGGTCCTTTGGCTGGATAGGCAGAGGGCCCCACGCTTAGTAATCGAAATTGTAGGTTGAGGTCACTCCTCTGTTTCTCTTTTATTAGCTTGTTGAGCTGACTAATTCTAGGACTGGGTGACCATAGTATATGATCCCTCGGATGCTTCACCTTTACTTCTAGGTTCATCCTAGTAATCCAGAAAACTGATGTGGGAGTCTCTAGCTGACTCTTCTTGATCCTCTGTGAAGAGACCAGTGTCATTTTCTTGATTAAACGCAGGTTGGAAATAAAAATCATGCTCTATTTCCAAATACCCAACTGCTGAGTTGGTTGGAGGTGCTTCAATGGAAAGGTTCCTCTGTGGGGGAGGAAGACGATTGGGTTGAACTTGATGTGCCTGATTAGGGAATGTCCTCCTTAGTACATCTCTGTATGAAGGGGCAAATGGCATCCCTTGTGCCATTTGTCTTCTGAGGGCCAGCACTTCATTTTCTAGCTTCTGCACCATTGGATCAGTGGTGGCTACAGGTGAGTTATCAGTAGATGAGAAAGATGCATCTCTATTTGAATCCCTTCTTATCTTTCTAGCCAATATAAGGTCATCTTCTAACTCAGTGGCTAAGTCTTGAGCAGCTTCAAGATCTATGTGGCCAACACGTCTTAGCAGAAAACTCACTTCAGGCAGCTGTGAGTTTATGAAGAAGCATTTGAGGTTCTTGGGTGTGGGTTGAGTAACTGCAAAAATCATGTTTCTCAGCTTGTCAAAATTTTCAATAAAATCCCTCATGGGCTCATGAGGTTCCTTCTTCATCTGCGTAAGTTGGGCTAGCAAAGCATGGGCATCTTCTGTAGGTTTAAACCTTGCTTTAAACTTGGCTTTGATAGTGTCCTAACCAGTCACTAATCCAGTCTGCAGATGGTAGAACCAATCTATAGCAGCACCTTGTAGTGTTTCCATGAAAACCCTGACTGCCACGTCTTCAAATTCCACCCCTATCACACCACAAGTTATGGTGAAGGTTGCAATGTGTTCATCAGGGTGGACTCTTTCATCACCAAAGAATTTGGGTAAATTCTTCCTTGAATTGAGTGGTAGCTCATGCAGGGGTGGAGTTAGATTAAGTGGGCCAAATGAGTTACCCCAAGGGCCTCGAACTGCCATGATTGGATTATGAAAAATAGGGATAACACATCTGAGTGGAGTTGCCAGATTATAGGACAAAAATGGAAAAAAATTGGCCCTACTTCAGCTTAAAGATTGAGGCTTCAAATTGCACTTTCTTTCCCAGCAGCTCTGGTTTTGCAGACCAGATAATATAATGGATATGGATGAAAATAGAGATGGATGAAAATGGTAAGGCTATAAATGGATAATGGGTAAGACCCAGATGGGAGTCGCCATACTCTATAATGGATAAGGGAAGGAACTGCTTCAATCTGAAACTTGAGGCTTCAAACTGCACGTTCATCCCCAGCAGAGTCGCCAAAAATTGTTGGGTGAATATTTTGTCGACCAGCTAACCGGCGTTCAAAATAGTTCCTATCACCACAGCATAGGGAGATTGGTCATCTAGATGTGCAAGTTTACTGCATCACAAGGGGACAAATTTCTCCTCTCATCAAGGGGAGGTTCCCTATTAAATATGCAGTGGCTATATACTATATATATAAGCAAAAAGTAATACACAGGGGTAGGATAAACCATTCATCTCTCTTTTTTTAGAGATGATGCGGATAAATGAGGAAGAAATCCTGGGTGATGGGGAAGGTACTTCTCTTCTTTCAGAAGCAACTTTCAGCCCAGAGCCAGATTCCTTCGTAAATAGAAGAAGTCCTGGTGCAATGACAGAAGGCACTTCTCTTCTTCCAAAAGTGTTCTTCAATAGGTAGCATGAATCTTTCAGGTAGCAAGTAACTTGTAACGGGGGTGCTGAGTGACCAGTAACCCAAGAGAAAAAAATGAAGAACAATGGGGGCACCACGTCATCCCAAGGCTCTTTACACAGGAAAGGAAAATGTAAACACACTAAAGGTACTTATGGGGGCACAACGTCGTCCCATAGCTGGCCTTCAGGACACCTCCCTAATCACCTCCACTAGTTCTACTTGTTAAATCAAATGGACAAGAAAGCTCATAGGAAATAGACATACGAACAATCTCCTAAGATAGCACAAGCTATAACAGCACAAAGTCTACAAGTAACTTGTTTTCTCATTCAGATAAAATAATATGAATTACAATCTGAGCTCAAAGTCTTAGTAATGCCTTTCAATTTGGGCAGAATTTTGCTTTCAATAATCAAAAAGGTCTGCTTGGAAATGATGCAAGAGATTACAATATATAGAGGCCTGAGGGAGGCTTGACACTTTGTCCCATGGAGTGATCCATTCGGCGCATTCAATGCCTTAGATGCATTCTTGGTTTTATCAGGAAGGGCCATGCCGGAGCAGGGCGACTACCTTAACTGTGGCATGTCGATTCATCTCTAGTGCCTCTTCCTTAGCCTGAATCACTCATTCGTTCACCTGCTTAGCCGCGTAACTGTCTACTCTGCCTTTACCTCTAAGGGGACAAACAAATGGCACTTTCAATGTTAGCAACTGTACGAATTGTCACCCTTGGGCTAATATAAAGAGTAGATGATCAACTTTAAATAAGAATTGGAGTGTGTGAAAACACTTTATTAACATATCATGAATCATTTTTAAGTGATTGTTAAACACCATTTCTCTTCTTTACCATTTTCATCTTTTTACCTTCATCAAGACCAAACACCCAGCTATAGGTGCTCAGAGGACTTTAAGAAGTTTGTGTAAGCTTGTTTTTCCTTTAGTATATACATTATTTGCTTCTCCATTACTCCATGAAGTTATTTAAGTGTTTTAAATCCTAACATGGTCCACATCATGCTCTAGGTCTACCTTCATTTGCTTGACCTTCACCAGTTAGGCTTTGAGAAAGCCAATATGGTTGTAGGTTTTCATTAGATATTGATGAGACCCAGAAGGTGTTTTGGATTCAAATGGTAATGCCTAAATATCATTCATTCTTGATACACAATTTGATAATCATATAAGAAAACAACTCATCATCTATCAACCAATTCAATCATCTTTGCATTTTTAGGCCTAGTTAGTTGTAGGTGCATGTTGAAGAGACTTGTACGGATTGTCTCATTTTTACTAATGAATGCAAACCATCTTTCATGTACCTCCTTGATGTTTTTCCATGGAAATTATGTGTTTACCAATTCAATTAGACTATCAAACTCTACTAGCATGCACTACAACTCATTGCATTGATTTGAGAGACCAACTTAGCTCACATGGTTGTAGACAACACTAAGTGATTTCAATGTCCAGAAAAGCAACTTGAGGGATCTTGAAAACCATCTTCCTCAAATAAAACACCTCTCTTCTTTTGAAAATTGATATGCCTATGTGGGATCGTGAAGACAAGTGTACTTGGAGGTCCTATAAATCAATGCAACTCTGTATAAGGATACCCAAAAAAGGGCCTAGACCTTTGTTTTGCTAGTTTTGGGAAATTTGTCCCAAAATGCCACAAGTCACTTAGAAGGTATTCTCAAGGTTCTACTTGCATCCAATATTTTAAACACTCCTCAAAACGATGACAAATCATGTTTAGACCTTTTGAACATCAAATAATGCTCAAACACACATTTTCACTTTCCTCCAAGAGGTAGCAGGCCATACAACTATTGTAGGTGGTCATTTGCTAACTTGCATTGCTCTCTTGGCATTTAAAGTGGTTGTTGAATTTAAATTTGGCATTGAATATGATGAATAGACATCTATGAGAAAGAATATATCACTTCACATCATTTTGGAACCATAAAATAGAAGAAATCTCTACCAATTGGAAAAAATGATTGCAACTCCACTCTTTCATTCCTCCTTGCAAACTGAGTTAGTTGGCTCATCAAATCAACTCCAAAATTGAAACAAAGGATGGGAAACATGTGATATGGGATTATAATACCTTTGAAATCCATCCTACTCACTGATTTTCAAAGACCAGCTCAAACAAGAGTAAAAACTTGCAAGGTGCATAGATTGGCAAGCAAATTCAATAGGCTAACTTATTAAGAATGGTTCATAAAGTGAAAGCCACCATTCTTTACAACCAAACATCAAATTTAATTTTATTAAGTGTATAAGACACCCCCATGATTATTTTGAGTTAAACCTCTCTTGTTGACCGTACCATATGAAAACCTAAGGGCCATTCTTGCTTGCCAAGCCTAGTGGAAGAAGAGAGAAGTGGATTTCTTAGTTTCTTGGAGATTATAATCAAAATTATCACTGTAAAAATTATTTTGAATATCAAAGGGCACTCATGAATTGTCATTATCTATAAGAGGTCGTACAATTCTGTACACCTAAAAAAAACTCCCCTTTTTCAAATAAAATTGCTCTTTCTTATGAAGAACCTACCACTTTTTAGTTAAAAGTAGTTTATTAAGGCATAATAGGACACATGTCACATGAAATAAAAATTTTACACCTTCACTTTGTCCAAGGAGGTCGTACAAGTCATTAAATGCTCATTTTATGACCTTTAAATGGCTCAAAAAGACATAAGAATTAAAATGACTAAGACCAAGAATAATATGACATAAAATGGCATAAAAATATTTATAATACACCCTATGACATAATATTAGACCCCTATAAAAACCTAAAGATCAATTTTTTACCTATAGGGGTCCCAATTTAACCTACAGGGTCAAATTTGGTCAACACTACCAATATTTGATCTTGGAGTTTTGTGGTATCATGAATATTGATAACTATTTTAAAAGAAAAAGGGTATACATAAAAAATCAATACATATAACCATAATCATTTAAAAATCCCTAATCTAATGTAAAATAGTAAAATAAAGCTAAATATTATATTTCAATTCCAGTGCATTAAATGACAAAGGGGGTTTATATATTTATCAATTTATGATGGTTGATCTCCATGTGAACCTAGTGTTCCACTTCCAAATCCCTACAAGTTTGATCTCCCATAAACAACTCATAAAACACTAAAAATAGGGTTTTGATTTGGGCATTTGACTAGGTAACATGTATTGAAAAAAACATACACATAATAATCAAGTAGGCAATCCCATGTAATATCCCAACCCTTATTTTTTCAACAAGTGTATGCTCAATAAATTCATGTTGACAATAAAATCTCTCTAGATTATCTATTGTATATTATACTTTATAAATGTTCTACTAAACTTATTTATTTATAAACATATTTGAAATTATATTAGACACTATGCATACCCAGAACCATCTCCATTAGGTAAGGACGTAAAGAGAGGGGAAGGGGGAATGTAAGTGCATTTGACTTTTAAAAGGCCTAAATCATAGTGTAAGATGAGGAAAAAAGGGGACTTTTAAAATATTTTGGTGTAAGTTATAGTATGCACAATGGAAGGTCATTTTTTAAGTAAACTGGTGTAAATTAGAGGATACACAATGGAAGGGGTATGCCACAGATAAGTAGTCAACAAGAGGACCATTTTTTCCCAATTTAACCCAAATATGCAACGTAATCCAAAAATGTTAAATCAATACTAAACAATGTCATAGGACCATTTGAAGGTGTCTACATAATGCCCCACTTTTGTGTGTGTGTATCAAAGTAAAAAAACAAACATACTTGGAAGGCTAAAAATTGATGCCACAGATGAAACCTGTAAGAGTTATTCAACTCAATATTGGATAGGATAATTATCCAAAAATAAGAATAAGAGAAGGGTTTACCTTATTATATACTCCAAATCTTGTAACCTCTAAAATAAAAGAAAACATTATCTCCTCATAATCAACACGAGCATCCTAACTACGAACATGAGTTGTCATGAAAATCCTAGAGCAAACAATCATGTTAGAATATGGAAATTGGAGGTACTTGTAAACATAAGGAAATTTTTTCAAGTAGATCAATGTCTATATAAATTGATAATCAAAGAACTCATGAAATCACTATATAAAAATAAGAAGTAGGAATGAATACACTTGGTGGTATGTGAATTCCATCATCATCTCAGTAGAATTCGAAATGACCCTAATGTGCCTCAAATCGAAAAACTAAAATAATTTCCCAATGACCACCTCCAAACATGTGAAAGAAAGTATAATAATGTCTGGTGACCACCTTCAACCTTGTGTGGGAAAATTTTAATAATGTCTCTGGTGTGTACCATCATGTAGCTAAATATAAAATAATATGATCATATGCCCTTTGTTTGACCTGTGGGATGTAGCTGCATATCACCCATCTCAAAATAAAGGGGTGTCATGTGTAACATAGAAACCAAAAAAAATCTAATGTATAATCATAAGATGGCATCATTGTTAATGCACATTTATAACACATTTTGGTGTAGTCATAGAAATATGGTATTTATCATTATCGCACATTTTGATGTAATAATAGAAATGTGGGTTTTATCATTAAAGCACATTTATTACACATTTTGATGTAAATATAGAGAGATGTCATCACTAGAGCTTGTGTGTGGAATAAGGGAGAACAACTTATGGAGGTATACATTATGTAAGATATAATCATGAAATAACATACACAATAAATATGTTTGACCTATGAAGGTTTAAGTCATGTGAGTAAGATATAATCATGAAAGCACATGTATTATAAGGAAGATTGATATATGGAGGTCTAAGTCAAGTAAGTAAGATATAATCATGGAATCACATGAATATTAAGTAAGTGAACTCATATAAACTTGAGTGGAATCACGGTGGGAATCAATGGTACTAGCCTCATATAGAAAAGGTGTGGTCAATATAAGTATATGAGTGATATGCAAGCCTCTATATAGGTAAGTGTAATCAATATAAGCATAAGCGTAGTGAATTTTCCTTGAGAGGGAAAGTATAATCAATGCAAATACAAGTAATAATATGCATCATTGTAGATTAAATATCGGTAATGAAGAATGGCAAGGGCATGCCTCAATATAAGCAATGTATTATATGTGTAGGCATAAACAATAATATGACACAATATGAATAAGATGCAAGGAAGAACACATGGCAAGGCCCTGCCCTACTATAAAAAATGTATAATCTATGGACACATGGGTTAATCATTCCCCTGGTCAGAAATGTATAACCAATAAAGAATAATAAAAGTATGCCCTTTTATAGGCAATATAAAATTAATATATGTGTACTAATAGGTCCCCCCACGTATGGTAAAGGTAGAATCAATGAAGCACACATAATGGTATGCCCTAATGTGGACAAGATATAAGAAATGAAGCACGATAAGGGTGTACCCCAATGTAAGCAATGTATAATTCATTTATACATAGGCATATCATGTCATTAATGATCCAATAATAGTATTCCTCAATAGACACATGGTAGGAGATAGGGAAATGTAGACAAGTAACCATATAGGGAATAAAATATGACAATGACATGCCCAAATATAATACATATATAATTGGTGTAAGCACATGAGCAATGTGTAAGTGTCATGCCCCTTTCACATGTGATCAATCTAAGCACAAAAATAACATGCCCCAATATAGCTAGAGCATATTAAATGTAAATATTGTAATATCATGCCCATTAGTAGGCAATATATAATTAATCCAAGTGCAATGATGTCATGCCCCATTATGGCTAGGGCATGATCAATTTAAGTAACCACATAAGGGTCATTGCCCCAAATGGATGCATGTTAAGGATAAAAAATGTGCAATAATGTGCATGATGGGAGAATATGGTCAACAATATAAATATCCTTTAATATATTAAACAAGAGAAGCCCATACTAGACCCAACATAAATACAATTGACCACACCATAAAGTGGGATGGAGGCTGAAAGCAAGAGTTGTTTGTGAAAAAGGGATCAAGGATATAATTAGAGATCGTATGCAAGGAATTGAAAAATAAAGGAAACCTAGATCCAAGATGTAAAATAATTAAGCTAAAAAGAGATAAATGTCATTAGATAGTAACTGAGAAGTATTTAAACTATGGGTTATAACCAAGAGATATTTAACTAAGGATATATTGGCATGCAAAGATAACATAATTTAAGTTAAGCATGAATAATAAGATAAAAACATACTACTCTAGTATATGCATATAAACCAAATAAAATAAAAAGCTTAGAGATAGAGATACTTACCTTGGGTTGACTTCTTGGGGCATCAATCTCCCCCTTGGCTCAAGTGGCAGTTTATAAGAGATGTTGTAAGTAAAAATTCAATTGGTAAGGATGAAGATCTAAGTATCCTAAACTAGGGACACCAAAGAATAAGGTATACTTCCTTATATTGAACTTCTAAGATGTTGAGTAAGACTATACCTCCCCTAAAATAAGCTCATATACTCAAATTCCTCTTTTTCTACTAAAAATGGGTTTTCATGCATATGAAAAATATAATGGTGTGTGTTTATTATAAAAATGGTAATTGGGAGTCATGTATTTATGGATCTAGCTCCTAATAGTTGCCTCTAAAAAATGTTGATGGGCTTGATTTAGATCGATATAATATAAATATCTAGATATGGAACAATACTATGTTGGGCATGTTGATACAAAAAGGAAAACAATAATATAAATTGGGGATGATACAATTGGAAATAGACATTGGTAGCAACATAAACTATGTCAACCATGGATGATATAGTTGTAAACACAAGGGAAAATATAACTATCTTGATCCTAATTGAGTTAGTTGGGAGAAAACTTGAAACTAGGCAAAAAAGGTAGAATGGAGAGAAAAAAACACTAGAGGAGGCTAGGATGACCATATAGGAAGGTAATGAGTGTAAAAAAGTAGAATAGGTGATCACAAGACAAAAATATCTTGTAAATTAATATGAGTTGGTCCAATAATGATCCTAGAGCACTCCTTACTATGTGCACTTAGGGACAAAGATGCATTGACAAGTCTTGCAAAACAAACTATGAGTCACTAAAAAATATAGGTGTATACATATGCCCGACCCCAACCTCATCACATGTCACAATAGTGTAACACAAGATGGTGATTTGGGAAAGAAAAATAACAACAAAAAATATATAATCAAAATTGTAAATATATGCTAATAAGATAAGACAAATGAAATCAACATAAGCAACATATGTACCTTCACTTACATAGTTGGATTAAAAATAAATTATATATAGGATGTGAGTGGTATTAAGAAGACTCTAGCAAGATGGATGTATATAAATGCTAATGTAAGATGCCAAAGCTATACTACAACTAATTAGATAGGTTTGAAAAAATGATATGTTGTGTAAGAGTCGTATAAAGATGACACTGACAGGTTGGGTGCATAAAAATGCTAATGTAAAGTGCCAAAGCTAAATCACCACTACTTGAGTAGGTTTGAAAAAGAAGATAAAATTTTAAATTTTTGAAATAATATTCCATTAGTATCACAACATTCTTTTCAATGCTATGATACTATGACTTATTTTAGTTCGTTAATGGACCTACAGAAACAAAGATGCCGACAAAAAATGTGGTCTCATGACCTTGCACTGGTGGGACCATTTAAGAAGTCCCCAATGATTTTACATCATCCTTGTTCATTTGAGAATATCACTTTTGTAGTCTTGGACAATTCATTCAATGTATTATTCCACTTCTATTCCTCAGTGGTTTTGATACCCCTAAAAAACATTTTTACTTTTATTTTAAGAAGTACAATCCCTTGAATGTTGTATTGAAGTTTTACCATATAAGAATGTTACTACTCCTAATTTTCTTTCTAAATTTTTTACATCCTTCAACCAAACAATTTTTTCCCTCATCGTTTGGCTTCACTATATGGATTTGGCATACCAGCTTAAATCACAACATCAAAAAATTTCATTTTATTATTGATTAAGTTTCCCACATGATTTAAGTATGGGTTAATCTTCTTCAAAACATTGAAATAGTTGGATAACTCAGACATTGTTTCCTGGAGGACCTTACCAAAATACCATACCTTTTCCTCAATATCTTCGCCTTATGCCCATGCAAGTTGTGCATCAAGATCTTTAATGACTACCATTCTGGGGAACCACAAGGTTTTCATCCCATTTAAATTTTTAGTGGCAATTGCACACTAACCCTTAATATTTCTAGTCTTCATGATGGCTTCCCAAAATTATTATGGTAATGCTTCAATTTCCTCTACTCTGGGTTTGATGAGTTCCATAATATATTTTGAAAATTTGCCTTTAGGTTTAGTTCTGCAATGACATTTTTTTGGGTTTAAAATGATAGTTTCACTACACAGCTCAGTCAAATCTCTTATGCCTTCTTTGTTGTGCATCTCTAACCATTTATTTTTAATACTATACCAACTTGCCATAGTCTACTCTTGACTGGTGAAGCATTTGCATGTTGTTATTCAAGCTCAGACGCCCCCTGTAAATAATCAATCTTGTAATTTTGTATCAAGATCTGATTATGCACTCAGCTCTGCATTCCATTTTATCAGTGGCATAATGAATCCAATCTTTATCAGTGGTGTTAAGAATCTGATCTTTATCAGTGGCGTTAATAGTTTGATCTTTATCAATGGCGCTAAGAATCTGATCTTCACCTGCTACTTATGTATCAATTTTGTCTGATGTACACTCTTTACTGCCAGGCACAAATATCATAAATTGCTTTTTATTTTGTTTAGTTTGTAATTTTGTATTAAAGTCTCATATAAAATTTTAATTTTGTTTTATTAGATGTTTTTTTTTTCGAAACGTTTGTCTTTAGGTATTGGTTTATCTAAGGCTTTTATTGAAGTTTAGTTGTATTTGTTTAAAATAAAGTTAGTGTGTTATGAGTCTATATTTTGTGTCTTAAGTGTTTATAATTCAACATGGGTTTATAGTATTTAATGATTTATTCTAATAGTTTGTTAATTGTATTAGGTCTGAAATCTCGTAGTCAAGTTGTCATGTTTATAAAATATGTATGTTGACAATTGTTAAAATGTCAAAAATATTTATTTTTAAAGGATACATTATTTGGAGAAACCAAAATCCTAAGTCAAATGTGTCAGTCATGTTTGTTAGGTAATGGGGCGACAGGGGGGAATGGGGAGGGGGGCAATGTTTGACATAATATACTCTTGAAATTGCTAAGTTGTAAAGATTCACTTTGTTGATTAAGAAACAACCAAACAAAGGTCAGAGGTAGGAGGCCTAAAAGTGCCTCTTGTCAACTGCTAACGAAGGAGACAAATGCAATAGTGGCATCAATATCTACACCAAACTAGTTAAATTGAAAGGTGATATTTAGTGGCAATGGAATCATCTTTTTTATTCACGATTGAGTGGAAACAATCATGTGCAATGACTGCAAATGAGACAATGATGACCCAATCTTGAATTTTATTCATTTTATGTTTTTGAGTGGGGTAAGTGCATGGAGATGATGGACAATTCTATGAAAATTTTAGCATAATGTATATGTGGTATTGCTTAATGCGTATGAGTTATTTGAATTTAGGCTCAGAAATTACCAAACCATACTACGTACGCATTATGCATAGTATACATCAAATGTACATGTTATGCATAGAATATATAATACGGACATGTTATGTATATTATACATAACGCATACATATTTTAACAACTAGAAACAAAAAAAAAAACTAAGCTTACATGTTATAATAACTACAAACAAAACATAAAAATCCCAAGCTCGTGGTCACGCTATTTCATTTTTATTTTTATTTGGACTCCATCATCTCTACCTTAGACTATGTTCATGTTGTGCTTAGAGGAGGAGAAAATACACTATCATTTCCCATTACCTTGACTAGTCGACAATACTGCCATGAAGGAGAGGTAAGCAAACAAAAACCAACCCTATTAACACTAGATTTTAGTAAAAAAAAAATTGTATTGTTTTATTGTTAAAATCATTTTTTTCAACAACCCATTTAAGTGCACAACAATAGTGTATCCCCCTACCTAAACCTCTGCCTAACCCTCCTAGCCCTCATATAATTCCACAAGACCCCCCAAGGGCATCCTTAGAAAAAGTAGCAGACAAAAATATAGTGGTTAAAAATATAGCATGAAAAATGGAGTGAGGATAAAACGTAGCAAGGAAAAAATTAGCCAGGATAAAGCATCATAGGAACAAAATATAGTAAAGGATGTGCTCACACAAAAGATGACACAACTTTCAACTAAAGGTCCAAGCTCACAAAATCACATATTCCCGTGTTATTTTCCCTGTAAATTTGGTGCATTACTTTTTCACCTTGAAATGTTAACTGCTATTACAAAAATGAACTAGAAAATAAATAAACAATGTGATAATCACTAAAATGTCCCAATTATGCTCTTTGCAACATTTTTTTGACATTACCAACACTGCTACATTTTGTCCTCACGATGTTTTTGTCATACTACATTTAGCGCCCTCCCTGTTGCCCCACCTTCTCCCGGCACCCCGCCCCCCGCCCCTCGCCCCTGACCCCACAAAATCATATTAAGGGGATTTAGTTGCAAAAATAATCAAAAATAAAATACAATTTGAATAAACAATTAGGAGAATGAGGGACCCCACATCAACTAACACCCACCATATGTTTTTGGCTAATACCCTACAGTCAGTACTAGGTCAAGTTGACTCGATAATGAGTCAAATTGAAATATGACCGTCATATAGGGATAGATGTGGGGCTTACAGCATTGAAATATTATCAACACATGAGGTGAATGACAAAAAAAAATCAAAAGACCTCATTTATGCCTTATTTATGGATCTAACAACCAATGCACCTTTTCCACTATCCACAAAATGGTTCCTAATCCAACGATGCACACAACATTTGATTAGAAATAATTTTTGGGATTGATGGTGGATGGTATTTGATTATCCACTATTTAACCTTGAATTTGGATGTGGATCCTCTTGGGTAAATAGCATTAATAATATAGAAATGATAGGGCACAAGGGTGAATATCACATATACAACATGCTAATTAAATGTTAAACTCATATATACCATACACTGAATTTATTAAACAGAGACAAGCTAAATATGAAAAGTATAACTATGTTACATATAGAAATGACATAAAACAAGGTACTTAGTTGACTCTGATGCTAATATAGATCTATATCTAGAACACGTTAAAAATAGATGGGTAGAGGTTTTAGTAGAATCATCAGATTTTGAGTTTGGTACCTCTAACTCTCTAGACAATTATGTTAGCCCTGGACGGTTGCATCGATGCTACTATTTGAGTTTGATGCTAGTGTCATCTAAATAATATTAGTTGAAACATGATGAACCACCTATATGCATTTGGGTTTGGATTCGCTTTCATTTTGGTGCATTCAAATTTGGGTCATAGACTGTCGCTCCTTGTGAAATGGTAAAACCCTAGCTTTCCATCTTCAATGTGACCTTGGGGAAAAAGGGATTAGTGGGAATACATTGTCGATCTAACCCCAATGACCCCATTTTCAAATGACACTACCTACATATTCAATACTCTAGAAGAGGGCCTCAAACTCATGTAATTTTTCCCTACGTGTTGGCTTATGTGTGAATCATGCAATGTGTGTAAAGTAAGTACAACAATGACTTAACTTGTAACTTGGAAAATAAGACCTAATAACTAATTTTTTAGTACTTTAGACGTATACATGTGTTTTACCTATGATTGGTATGTAAACAGGGAAGCTTTGATTAGTTGAATGCTTGGTAGAGTGTTTTTTATAAGTGACTTGGTCTCTTTGGTCCTATTGCTAGGTGAAGAATGAATTAAGGTTGATATTGTATTTATACCAATTCTATCAGTAGATAACTCATGTTAAAGCACTTAGGTCGACCATTATAATATGTTTCATTTGCAAATTAGATGACTTTAAGGCACTGGTCACTTGCGTCAAGGCATCACAATAACATCAATGTTACTATCTATCATGAACATTTGTGTCCAAGGAGTAGCAAAATATGTATAAGATCAAAACATGTATATGTGTAAGATAAGTATATTTTAAACATTTTGGGCAAGATAGGATGTTTATGCAATCAATATAAGATTGGTCAGACGAAGAGATAGGCCAACGGGCACAAGATAGAGCAAAAGCAAGGCTTACAGAAACAAGGTATTTATTGAACTAAAAGGAAAAACCAAATTCTGGGTTGTCCAAGTGTACAAGACTAAGGTGCTACATAATCACAAAATATTATCTACATTTCCCTCTTTTTTAATCTAGTAATAAAATTGTTAGTTAAAAGAAATGAATAAGTACCTGGGTGTGTATGCACACCTTATCTTTTCTTGAGTTGAATTTGAATGCTTTGCTAGTGACTGACCTGCAATCAAGAACATGTTATCGTGTAAAACTAGTGCATAGAATCTGGGTTAAAAGTATTTGAAATATATTTGAAATTGAAAGAGCAAGAATTAGGAGTACACCTGTGTGTCAATGTAACCGCTTTGCTTATTAGAAAATTATTTTGAAAAAGACACATCATTGTAAGGCTCTGAAATTGGGATTAGAATAAATATATGTAAAACTTTAAAGTGCATATATCCTAGAAGATAGATATATAGAGAGAGATTGGAAGGCACATGCTCCCAATTTTTGAGCAAAAGTGAGTTGCCACCTAGCAGTTGAGATTAGCTCAATCGTGCAACCCAATAATACTTATAACCTAGTGAGGTTCGCTGATACAATCATATCCAACCTAAAAAGTTGGCAAGATTGAGTGATTTGATCACTTCAACTATACCAAAAGGTGAACCAACTACTGCAATAGATTGGTTCAATATAGTTCATAAAAGTCTGTGGGGTATCAGTATGTGTAATGGTTTTAAAATCTAAAACTGATTTTGATTTTGTAAAATTAGGTGCATGTTGAATAACATATGCACCTTAAATATGTATTGTGTTGAAATTATGTATAGCAATGGTACCAGTGCATAGAATTCTTCCACAATTGTGACTCTGAATCATATAATTATGTGTTTTGATCAATTTGAATAACTATGTAAGTGTGGAGAACGTGCTTCTAAGCATGCCCCTAATATATATGGAAAAATAAAAAATAAATGATATCATTACCAATGTGGAGATGTTGAATATTGAATAAGTGTGGATAACATGCTTCCAAAACATGCCCCTAATGAATTTGGAAACTATGAATGTGTGGAAACCATGTCCATATTACATGCCCCCACTGAATATGAAAATTTATATAAGTACCACAGTGAATGAATGTGGAGAACATGATTTCAAATCATGGCCCCACTAAATCTTAGAATTGTGTTAAGTGTAGAGAACATGCTTCCCAAGCATGCCCCCACTAATATGCCCCCTTTTAAGGTGAGGTAAAAATAAGAACTGGGAGTTACCTCACCTCAAAAGGGTAAGATAATTGTAAAATTTGTGAATGTAACCATGTAGCATATAAAAGGAACATGTTTAGTTAAATGTATCATTGAAGTGCATAGAACCAATGTAATCATATGTAGACCTAAGTTGCAGGACATAAATTATGCAATGTCTAGATAGTAAAAATACAAACTCAATAAGTAAATAAGCACACACACAAGAGCACTCAAAAGCAAGCCAAGAAACAAAGGTCTTATGAGACCACAAATAAGGGGCATGTTCATATGTCATAAAATTGAATGGACATGAATTAATAAAATTTCCACAAAGCATGGAATGACATATTCAAATGTCCAATAAGGTAAACATAGTTATAGGGGCTACATACAACAGAGCATATTCAAATGCTTGAACAAATAATACAATAACAAGGCAAAACACTCAAGGAAGTGTATAAAATAAAAGCATAAGCAATCAGCATAAACATGTTATAGGAGCTCATGGATCAAATGTGTTATAAAAAAATGTCAAGTGTATAACATACCAAGTACCTTGTGCAAGATATAAGCATGGATAAAGAATGCATAAGTACATAAGAGCCCACTCGTGATAATGTGATGTGACCATAAAATGATATAACCTGAAAGTATCAAGATTATAGAAGATGGATGCCCCCACCATCCTGGTCACATGAGTAGAGGGAAATCCCAATGCCCATAAGTGTATAGAATCATGTATCCATGCATGCATGTTACAGTGCATGTAGGAGTAAATGACATGCTAGCCCTCAACATCGAATTAACAAATAAATGTCAAGGAGCCAATAAAACATATAGGATCCAAAAAATGTTTTTGTATTTTTAAATGTTTTGATTTTTTGGGGTATTTTAGAAAATACAAGATCATCCTATGATCTCATCCAAAGGATGATCATAAGTATCTCCCCACTCAGGACCTGGTGTAAGAAACTAGTGGCACTACCAAAGAGTATGTATAGGTGAAATATCTATCATTGTAGTATATGTGATGTTCGGTGCATGTATAAGAGGACTCTGAGGTCATGAAGTACCAATATAAGGAGTAAGGGTTTGTAGAACCCATCTCTGTGTAATATGTCCTTCAGAATAAAAATGGAAGGAACATGTTTCAGTGCTTTGGACATATGATTATGGTGCATGGAAGACAAGGATTATGTGGAACCCATTGTCTATCTCTAATGTATAGGTTTCTCAAATACAAGCTACTTAGTAAAAGGGGTTGCCCGTTGCTTACCCTTTTGTGGTGGATTAGCCTTAATAGGCTTGATAATTAACTCATGGGTATGAATTTCTCTTGTTTAAGAGGATGCTCATATAGAAAACCAAAAATTGTAATTACTCAATTAACATGAATGCACTTAACACACCCATGCACTGTAAAAGGTACTGCTTGAAGATTATGTATCCAAGTTCATCCCAATAACATGCCAAAGACACCCATAGAAGGTATAACTGAGAAAGTAGTAACCATATGTGTGGGATAGAAATGTAAAGGTAGATCAATCTCACCAAAAACCTTTTGGGAAGTCCCATTGAATGCTCTGACTGATTTAGTAGAGGGGTGTAAATTGTAATGATTGTAATCCAAATGCATAAGTAATGTCATGGTGCAACATTTTCACTTGCACTATTATCAATCATAATATTGCGTATGGGGTGTTTATCAATGTATGCTCGAATGAATAGAGAATTAAGATCATAATCATCATCCTTAATTTCACCATCATCAAAGGAAATTTTAGGTTTCTAAACCATATGAGGTATATGTCTCATGTAAATACCAATGACCCCATCTAGTGGGTGTCCATAATGTGTTGGAGAAGGATGTGCATTATATGCCATTTGGACTTTTGATTCCTTCTTAGAATGGTCTTGTAAAGAATTTTTAAATGTCTTCTATTTATGGTGATCACCAAGTTGTGAACCCGATTCCTTTGGAGAATCATCAAATGTAATTTGTTGGTCATCAATGACGTCTTGGATCTTATGCTTTAAGGTAAAACATTCGATCGTAGAATGCCTAGGGCCTTGGTGATAATCACAATAAGCATTTACATCATATCCTTTGGGTAGAGGTCTATTCATATAAACATCTATAGGAGGAAGGAGAGATATAAGATGACTCTCTATCAACTGCAGGAGTAATGAAGTAGTTGGCTTAGGTAAACATGAAAATTGTCTCCTTAATGCATTTGATAAAACAAGCCGATCAGGGAATTGTGCATTGTGTTAACCATAGTGGTTGTTTCTTATGGCTACACAATTAATAATGCATATGGTTAAATGAATGTTTAAAGTGCCCATCTAGAGGCACACTATAAAACAGTGGCTTGCATGAATGTTTAAAGTGCCCATGAAGAGCCATAATACAATGTAATAGAGAGGAAACCACTAGTCAAGCCTTACACTGGTAAGACCTTTTGGGAAGTTCTTTACTTTTTTATTGTCCTTTTGAGACTTTCATTTTTTTAATCTTGGAAAATTCATTCAATGTATTATTCCACTTCTATTCCTTAATGGATGTGATTCCTGTAACAAACATTTCTACTTTTAATTTTAGAGCTACAACCCCTTTGAATGTTGTATTGAAGTCTTATAGTATAGGAATGTCACTACTCCTAACTTTATTTCTAAGTATGTCGATTGAATATTGTACATCCTCCAACCAATCATTTATTTTTTCTCATAGTTTGGATATAAATTTGGCATACCACCTAGATCACAATATCAAAAAAATCCATTTTATTCTTGATTAGGTTTCTCAGATGATCTAAAGTGTGTGTCAATCTTCTTCAAAACATTGAAATAGTTGGATAACTCAAACATTGTTTTCTTGAGTACCTTACCAAACTACCATCCCTTTTCCTCGATATATTCTCCTTATGCCCATGCAAGTTGTGCATCGTGGCCTTAATTGACTACAATTCTAGGAAACCACAAGATTTTAATCCCATTTAACAAAGCTCAAGTACCAATGGTTAAATCCTAGCTCTGATACCACAGTTAGGAATAAAAGCATTCCTACATTAGCAAGTAAAAAATAAATTATGAAAATAAAAATACAAGCTACATTAAAAACATAAAAAAGAGAGACAAACCATAACACCATATATACGTGGAAACCTTGCTAAAATTAGCTAAGGAAAAACCATAGGGCAAAGGCATCATACAAACTTTATATTTTATTAGTAACTCTCTTCTACACATCTCCTCACAACAACTCCTTTCTAGTGCTCACAAACTCAACACATATGTGAGCAAAAATTACCACCAAGCTTTCCATGCTCTAACTTACAAACTATAACATGCAACTCTTACAATGCTAACATCCATAACATCTAAGGGATCTCCAATAGCATCTATCTCTATCTCCATAAGCAACTAACAAACCTCCGAGCTCCATCTCTAAGGATCCATTCCATTCATCTAGGTGAGCCAAACATAACAACCTTCAAAGGCTCTAACCTCCAACCTCCATGTGATGCTTAAAACCCAAACATTTAGATGAGTTAGGCTTACAATCCTTACAAACTCCAACGTCCTATCATGCAAGCACAAGCTTGCAACGATCCAAGTGATCCACTAATTAGATAAGCAAACAATGAGGAGAACATAATGCTTTATAACATTTTACAATGAGATAGAGAAGAGAGAGAAAATGTGGTGCCATATTTGAGTGGGCTCAATAGTAACCCCACTAGAGCCACTCACATGCACTCATGTGCATAAGCCAAAAGCCACCCCACGTGCTTTGGATAAAAATGTGCTACTCTCATAGTCGAGGTGTCATGTGCTCTCCATTATGTTTGTCATTATGTGCAAAAGTATCCAAAGTGGATTCTCCACCAAACAAGAACAAGTGCCACCTCCATGTGGCTCCAACCATTGTCCCCCACTCCACAAGTGAGGACAACAAACACTGATTTTCTTCTTGTATTCATCTCCCAAGGGTCAACAAAGTGGATTCTCCACTAGATAGGATCATGGGCCACTTCCATGTGACTCCAAAGTTGGCACCATGCTTCCAAAAGTGAGTCTAAACACCTAACAATGTTCTTCCTATCTTCATCTTCCATGTGACCTCTTGTATTTTACACCATGTATCAAACCCATGTGACAACAAAAGGATAGAACATATCCCTTAATGGAGTGTTATGCCCCACTCCCATCACACCACCATGACCACACCTTAGGACCCTCTAAGGGCTCCCCTGCCACTTCACCTCCTGCATCACCTGCCATATCATTTGCATGCCACATCATCATGATGCCATGCCACCATGGATACTACCCATGAATAGTGACATATGAATAGTACCCATGAATAGTACTTATTAATAATACTCATGAATAATGATATGTGAATAGTGGTTTCACACCCAACAATCTCCCACTTGAAGTCATAAACATAGGACTTTCAAACACCTACATCTTCTACCAACCAACTACCACCCAGCTACGATCAATGCCAATGCCCACTGCTACTCCACAACAACAAGCCTAGTAGAAGTTTTCTACACTACTAAAACTTCTCTGCCCTAGCTGAATTTGTCAGCATCTACTCATCCAAAGCAAATTACAGTAACTTGAAGTGACTCCCACTTCACCACATTCCCATCCTTATTCAGGATTCGACCATGAATCACTCACAACTCTCACTGCTTAAAAGTATCCAATTAAATGCACACCATGGCTTCTTTGAGGCTTTCCTACTCTCGATGAATGCAATACACAAGACAACCATGTCTTCTCTTCCTCTACTCTAGGACACTCTGAAAGACAATTTATAAATGCAAGAAGTGGGATACTTCACTTCATTGTTTTTTCTATCCTTGTGCATTTTGATCCTTGGTTTGCTCCTTCATCTCATCCTAGTCACCCAAGCCATTAAAACATTGATCTCCACCATGTTGGGGCCTATAACATCAATCCATAAAAGCAACCTCTACTAAAACCTTGGCTCTCGATGAAGGTATTCCTATACCACATCAACATGCCTATTGGAACTCGTACAATCTTCAATTTTGCAAACCAACAACTCTTTGCCTCATCACATAGCCTCCTAGCTACTCCATCTCATCACAAGATCACCATGTAAGAATGATGTTTTTGCATCTCAATGCTCAACCATGAATAGTAATAAGTGCTCACCACACTCTCGACAGTAGTCTACAATTGAAAAGAAGAACCCACAAAAGACAACACCTGACTTCTATATGTAGCAAATTGCTACCCACCATGATCAACATGGTACCCATCAACAATTCTTGAGAAGTCATCACACTACTCAGTAAATCACTACACCTACCAAGTTTTTGAGCTCACAGATAAATTGCATCCTACTCTACCACATGTCCAACCAAACTCTGTGTAAAGTTACTCCATGCATTGATTAACCTAGTTACTCACATCACCTACACCTCAACCCTCCTAGATACTCGCTTTTGCTACACCGCAACCATTGATTACTTCACTCAATACATCTTTGAGTCTCTGAAAGATTCAACATTGGGCTTCTTCTTCCATAAAACCTTAGGTCTCAAATTGTTCTTCTCCATCAATCAACTAGTCCATAAAGTACAGATTTAGATTTTTGGTACCTCTTCTTGTACATGGATTTCTAAACATCTTGACCAACACATTATGGTAGTAGGATCCCACAACTTGTATCCAATTCACCATTCGAGAACCCAACAAGGAAACTTCCTTGTCATCTCCCTCCATCTTCACCAATGGAGACTAGTTTTCTCCACCACAAGCTATGCAGTTGCTTCTTCAATAGGAACATTGTGTTGGTGTTGATCTGTCTAGTAAAACTTATTAAACTTCTCTTCTATTCTCCATCTTCTACCAAGAGAGAATACCTACCATGCAATTTTTTTTTGTTTTGTTCATATCTATGTCTCTTTACCTATAGCTCCCACTTGCACAAAACCAACAAAAAACCATGGCTCTGATACCACTTGTTGGGGATCAACAAGGCTCAAGAATCAATAGCTATAGCTGAGCTCTAATACCACTTGTTGGGGATCAACAAAGCTCAAGTACCAATGGCTAAATCCTAGCTCTGATACCACTGTTAGGAATAAAAGCATTCCTACATTAGCAAGTAAAAAATAAATTATGAAAATAAAAATACAAGCTACATTAAAAACATAAACAGGAGAGACAAACCATAACACCATGTATACATGGAAACCTTGATAAAATTAGCTAAGGAAAAACCATAGGGCAAAGGCAACATACAAACTTTATATTTTATTAGTAATTTTCTTCTACACATCTCCTCACAACAACTCCTTTCTAGTGCTCACAAACTCAACACTCAAGTGAGAAAAACTTACCATCAAGCTTTCCATGCTCTAACTTATAAACTATAACATGCAACTCTTACAAGGCTAACATCCATAACATCTAAGGGAGCTCCAATAGCATCTATCTCTATCTCCATGAGCTGAGCTAACAAACCTCTGAGCTCCATCTCCAAGGATCCATTCCATTCATCTAGGTGAGCCAAACATAACAACCTTCAAAGGTTCTAACCTCCAACCTCCATGTGATGCTTAAAACCCAAACATTTAGATGAGTTAGGCTTACAAGCCTTACAAACTCCAACCTCTTATCATGCAAGCACAAGTTTGCAAGGATCCAAGTGATCCACTAATTGGATAAGCAAATAATGAGGAGAACATAATGATTTATAGCATTTTACAATGAGAAAGAGAAGAAGAGAGAGAAAATGTGGTGCCATATTTGAGTGGGCTCAATAGTATCTCCACTAGAGCCACTCAAGCCAAAAGCCACCCCATGTGCTTCGGAGAAAAATGCACCCCTCATAGTGGGGGTGTCATGTGGTCTTCATTATGTTTACCATCATGTGCAGAAGTCTCCAAAGTGGATTCTCCACTAGACAAGAACAAATTCTACCTCCATGTGGCTCCAACCATTGCCCCCCACTCCACAAGCGAGGACAACAAACACTAATGCTCTTTTTGTCTTCATCTCCCAAGGGTCAACAAAGTGGATTTTCCACTAGATAGGATCATGGGCCACTTCCATGTGACTCCAAAGTCGGCGCCCCACTTCCACAAGTGAGTCCAAACACCCATTAATGTTCTTATCTTTATCTTCCATGTGACCTATTGTCTTTTGCATCATCTGTCAAATCCATGTTGTCAGGGTCTTGTTCCACCAATTAGAGCACATATGATTACTTCTTGTATTAGCAACTAAACACGAAATTTAACCAGAATCAATAAGTAACTAGAAATATGAAACAACACAGAAATTGAGAGACAATACACAATTGTATTAATAATCACTCAGAAGAATATACAATAAAGAAGATGCCACTTTTTCTTCCACCTCAAAGGTTCGCCACACCTCAAGACCTTCTTCCCTCTCTCTCTTGGTCACAACAATCAACTCTAATACAGAATTGATGTTCACCTCTCCAACTAGTCAGTAACACGCTACCAGTTCACCAAGTACACAACCGTACTCCAAGTAGATCTCCTGCTCTCTGCTACTACCTGCAAATCACTAGACCTTACTCACCATTGTAGATCTCCTATAGAAAGTCATGCACACATGCTGACCAAGATCATACACATACGAAGAACCCTGTTGATTCTCCAAACCAGTACCCACCTTGGTACCGTGGCACTAGGAGGAACGCACCATTGCTCTCTTCTTTTTGAAGGAGCTTATTGCTCTCTTACTCACTAACTACAAGTTTACAATACAGCCCATGAGTCCATATATAGATCTCATGCTTATAATAATTAGACTAACCTAATTACAATAATTAGACACGCAACTCAAGACTAAGACTAGCCTTTGACATGCAAACAAACAGTCCAAAAATAGACTCTCTGGGATCAACATGCAAACTGCCTGTTCACGCACAGGCTGCCGACGTCGGCTCCTCCATGACCGATGTCGGCCGACTGGTAACTGACGTCGGTTGCTTCCTCACTGCCATCTGACCGATGTCGGTTGATCAGACCGACGCCGGTTTCCCTGCAACTCCCCGCAACTCTGCATCCTCCGTAACTTATCCTGTTTGCATCTTGGTGAAGCTTTTAGCTCCACAACCTAACAATCTCCCACTTGGAGATAAATAGCTGCACCTGTACCTATACCTATACACTGTCTAAATTATTCCTTGGCTTGTATTCCTCTTCAAGATCAACCTTGAAGACTAACCACCACACAACCTGTGATGCTACCCCTGTCATTCAAGTAACCTGCCACATCTGAACCTACATATCCATCTAGTGAAGAACTTGACCCTGCATAACAAGAATCCCTGCTGCTAGTCCCACTGAACTACCCTCTAGTACTTCTTCCCCGAATTGGCTCCATACTTTCTGACAACCCCCACTGCTTGGGAAAACTCAAGCCTACGCTAGACCTCATGTGATTTCGGACCCTGTTTCAAGCTAAGCTTGAACTGTCCAGCCCTTGGTGTGCTTTCTGATTCTGCATCCTGCATCATGAACCCCGCCAACACCGTCTTCACATCAGCTCCCACTGGAGATAAAATCTCCATGTCTCTTATGCCAAAGAATTTCGCTGCTCCAAATTCTTCATGACGTGCCTCTGAACTAACCTAACCTTTAGCTCAGCAAATCCCTGTATGTACAAACCTGCTAGCAAATAACCCACATGCAGTAATTGGATAATGTTGCAATCATCATCCACCTGGTAAGATAAAACCACAATAGTTACACTGACATTGACTGAAGCCATGCTTAGTCATCCACCTGTCAAACATGTACCACTGTCTTGCAGCTTCCTCAAGACCATATGTCTTGGCCTTCTGTCTCACGTATCCGTCCACTCTCTTCTTTAACTCAGGAATCCATTCCGTCTCTCAGTGCTTACTTTCAGCTGACAACTCTACCAACAAATACCTGTTTGGTTCTTCTCCAAGGACTCACACTCCTCATCCATGCCTAGCTCCCACTGTATCTAGATTCTACCTGCATTGCTTCTTCGCATCTTCTTGGTTTTTGACCATCAATAAGCAATATAAAGAAGGTGAACAACGAATATGAGGTTCACTTACCCTTTTTGACCTCAATATGAGTGTTTGAGACCTGTTGACAGCTTGTTGTCCACCCAATATCTGTTCCAGTGACCGATCTCGGCCATCTCACAATCTGCTCCCGACCGATGTCAGTTCCCTGCACTGACCCTGACTGTCGACGTCGTTTCCATGGCCGACGCCGGTATCCTTTTTGCCGATGTCGGTTCCTTCATGACCAACATCGGTCTTCCTGTTGCCGACGTCGGTTACTGTCTGACCGATGCCGGTACCTGTGTTCGTCTGTGAGTGATAACTTTTTACCCGCGAGCTCTCCATGGATCAAAATCCTATTCAAATCAACATAGCGCTACTCAGAATAATTCAATTCCCTCACCTGATCTCTGTTCGTCATCTCCTCCATGAACACCAAGGCTTTCCAGTTTTTTTAGCTTGTCAAAAACATCTGTCTTCCGCTTGAGAACCTGCATTCCCCTCCTACATATGTGACCAAGCCCATGAAGCCACATCTCTGCAACAGAAGGTGAATCAGTAATATAAGTAGATAGATAAAGGATACCTACTTTCTTACCACCATCTAATTCAAGTGCATCCGCTGTGAGAGTTACAGTGCATCTCCCATCACCCAAATTTTTTGAAGAAATTAGACTCATCTCCAAGACTGGTACCTGCATGACTTCCTTCAACCACTGTGTGTCATCCGTCTGTAATTTCAGCTTCACTTCCCCTTCGTCAATAATCTGACAAGGCTCTCCAACCCCTAAATAAATCTCTCCAAAGTCTCCAAAGACATACCCATGAAAAGATGCTCTATTTTGGGCTGCATGGAAAGAGGCAAAAGAATCTGTAAACAAAGATTCCACTTTATCCAGAACATCCTGTGCAACATATGCTTCTACGCGCTGATCTTCTACCGACCAACAATCTCTTTTTACCTGCTCTTTCTTTCCATCAATCAGACCATTCGTGTTATTCAGTTTCTCCATTCGTAGCTTACTTTCTTCTGCCATTGCTATACTCCCACTCAATCTGAAACCCCTGCGAGTGACCTGTAATCAAAAAACACTAGCAGATCTAAAACCACCTGTTAGTCAACCCAACCAAAAGCTCTGATACCACTTGTTGGTATCAGCTCTTGAACCTACAACCAAGGCTCTGATACCACTTGTCAGGATCTTGCTCCACCAATTAGAGCACATATGATTACTTCTTGTATTAGTAACTAAACACGAAATTTAACCATAATCGATAAGTAACTAGAAATACGAAACAACACAAGAATTGAGAGACAATACACAATTGTATTAATAATCACTCAGAAGAATATACAATAAAGAAGATGCCACTTCTTCTTCCACCTCAAAGGTTTGCCACACCTCAAGACCTTCTTCCCTCTCTCTCTTGGTCACAACAATCAACTCCAATACAGAATTGATGTTCACCTCTCCAACCAGTCAGTAACACGCTGCCAGTTCACCAAGTACACAACCGTACTCCAAGTAGATCTCCTGCTCTCTGCTGCTACCTGCAAATCACTAGACCGTACTCACCATTGTAGATCTCCTATAGAAAGCCATGCACACATGCTGACCAAGATCATACACATACGAAGAACCCTGCTAATTCTCTAAACCAGTACCCACCTTGGTACTGTGGCACTAGGAGGAACACACCATTGCTCTCTTCTCTCTGAAGGAGCTTATTGCTCTCTTCTCTCTGAAGGAGCTTATTGCTCTCTTACTCACTAGCTACAAGTTTACAATACAGCCCATGAGTCCATATATAGATCTCATGCTTACAATAATTAGACTAACCTAATTACAATAATTAGACACGCAACTCAAGACTAAGACTAGCCTTTGACATGCAAACAAACAGTCCAAAAATAGACTCTCTGGGATCAACATGCAAACTGCCTGTTCACGCACAGGCTGCCAACGTCGGCTCCTCCATGACCGATGTCAGTCGACTGGTAACCGACGCTGGTTGCTTCCTCACTGCCATCTAACCGACGTCGGTTGATCAGACCGACGCCGATTTCCCTACAACTGATTCTACAACTCCCCGCAACTCTGCATCCTCCGTAACTTTTCCTGTTTGCATCTTGGTGAAGCTTTTAGCTCCACAACCTAACACATGTGACAACAAAAGGACCTAACATGTTCCTTAGTGGAGTGATACTCCCCACTCCCATCACACCACTTGACTACACCTTGAGACCCTCTAAGAGCCCTCTTGCCACATCACCATCTTGCCACTTCACCCCCTACATCACCTGTCACATCATATGCATGCCATATCTATGTGCCACATCTCCATGATGCCATTTCACTATGAATAATACTCATGAATAGTGATATGAGAATAGTTGTTTCACACCTAACATAGGCTAGGTGCACATTGTGCACCTAATCATCGTGAAAGAGTCCCTACCCAAAAGCCACTTGAACCTGATATCTCCTTTATAGTGAAGGAGGTCATGGAGATTGACACTTTGCATGTGTTGCATGTGCTTATGGACACACTCATTCAACATACGAGTAAGCTTTTAGAGACTAATATTAGAGAGGGTGGACAAGGGGATAGTCCACCTAGTTTTTGTATTCGATCTCACCCTTGTGGATGTTGTGGTGTTATATGCACTAGACCTTCATATGACATTGGTGGTGCTTCTAAGTGCCTACATGCTATAACTTTATACGATGAGTTTTTGGCATGTACATTTGGTGTGCACACATTGACTACATATATGTAGGTATCTTATATATTTGACATGATAAATTTAAGTTATATTTGTATTTAAAAGGTAACAATTAATTTATATAGAAGTTAAATAATATATATGTAATTTATTATGTTGCAAAAGGAGATGGTGCCATCATCTTCACAACCTATTTGTGGGCTATCTACTAATACATCTGTCAATTTTACTCAACCAATGTTTACATATACAAAGGTAAATTTTATTTAATATTATACTTCATGTACATTTATTTATTTAGATAGATTTATGCTCAACTAACAATCGTATATTGTTTGCTCATTTGATGACCATATTGGAGATTCCTCCATCTCTATGCGCTGAAATAGACATAGGTATTGTTGTTGTAATTTTAGTTTAGTAGGCATTCACTAACGTACATGTTAATTTGTAATTTTGAATTGTAATATAGATTTGTTTTAATAATTTTACTCTATACTTGGGCAAATATAATTTATGTGAATGTATTGTGTACACAAGGTTGTCTGATGACCTTTGATAGTCCCATTCAAATTATTAGTAGGGCACCTTCTAATATTTTCTCCCCTTTTCACATGCATGTCCTTGCACCTCGCCATGTCACTGACCCTATTGAGTGTTAGAGATAGATTGAACATGACAGGAGATTGCAGTAAGTGCATGTTTAAATAATTTTTGTACTAGTTTAAAATTAAATTTTTTAATTTGGTTGCATGTCTAGTATGTAAAATTTCTAATAATATTTGTATATGAATAGATTCATCTACAGGTGAGCTATGAGCCTAAAAGACTTGCAATCGGACATTGGAGGAATCTAAGGCATTTGAGGGATCTCCATCTACGAGCAGGGCATCCTAGGGAGAGTCTTCTTTAAAGAAGACAAAGAGAGGGAGACTTTTTGATGATTAGGATGTCTTAAATGATGTACTTGTTTGTATGCCTATATGACCTTGTATGCATTTTTGGCATCGCATGCCTATATGGCATTCACCTGACAATCTAATATGTTCTTATTTTGTATGTCTTTATGGATTATATATATATATATGTGTGTGTGTGTGTGTGTGTGTGTGTGTGTGTGTGTTCACATTTTGTGCTGATCAATTTTCCGCTTATAATTTGGCTCACATTATTTTTGTAAAACTAAATTTGATGGTTGTATGGCCATATTTGAATATGATCATCTTTAATATTTATTTCATGTAATTATTAAAACTAACTTACAATCCTTAAATATGTGTTTCAATTAAAGCTATATGAGATAAAATAGTGTAATGTTTGAGACAGAGTCATATATTAATGTGAAGTGTCTCTCATAATTGGGATGCACCATTTGGGCTACACCATTTATCACTATTATGATGTGGACACCCTTTCTACACTAGTTTAATATCATTTGGGACTTCTTATTCTTGTTTTGTATTCATTAAATTTATAGACATACTACATTTTTGTAAGTAGTGTCATCCGCTTTGACAATCCAACCAACCTCTCTAGTAGAGGCATGAAGAACCTCATTCATACCTTCTCTAAGTGCAAGATTCTTGAGGCCTTGGAATATTTTGGTGGTTAATCTCTTTTATTTTGCTTCCTCAACTTTGTTATCTCCCTCTCCATTGCACTCAACTTGTCCATTTCTTCTCTTCTCATCATATGCCAACATGATAATGTTAAAAATGATACAACCTTTTTGATGAAATGGGTTGCTTTAACTTGTGCTTCTCAAATAGATTGGATAATCATTCCATAATCACTCTTGAATACATAAATTCCTCCTTACCTTCCCATCCAAATGAGGTAAATTAATCATGAAGTGGTGTTGTGTTGTCTCCTTATTCATAGAGTTGTTTCCCTTTTTTTAGAGACTCTTCTTTGGCCCTTTGAAGTAGTGTAATATTGTAATTGTCACGTCTCCTAAGGCCTTGGAATATTTTCGTAGTTATATCTCTTTTATTTCACTTCCTCAAATTTGTTCTCTCCCTATCCACTGCACTCATTTTTGCCATTTCTTCTCTTGTCATCATATATCTGCTCAACATATATACACACTTGCACTATCAAATAATCTCAACATAATTTATTTAGAAAAACAGTCACATAACAAGGAAAGATCACAACAAAATCATTATTATTACAATGTTATGTTGAAGATGTTGTCAAAGAGGGAATCCCTTCCCTATGATGTGTAAAATGATCAAATCAAACGTCTTCATGTACCACTGTAGGGTGATATATTCTTTTACAACTACAACAGTTTGATATCTCCACTTTGACTGCTTCATGATTCGAAACTAGCACTTCCAACACGTCCAAGGTAGTGGATAATGTTTAAGACCAGGTTATTGGCCTTTGATTCTACTCGATCATGAGACCCACTACCCATTTTGGCCTCAAGAACACCCTTCCCAATATAAAAAAATTGTAGTTTTTTGGCCTAACTTTAGACGTGCATAAAATAAAAAATGTAAGTCATTGAAATGAACCAAAAGAACCCTCATGTGTGTGTCAAATCTCTCTAATTTCACCCTGGAGCATATGAATGGAATCTTGGATATGAATCCATGGCCCACACTACTATAATAGGGTCTGAAATGTAATTCCATTGTGATCCTATTATTCATTCAAGACCTGTATTCCATTTTCCAATCATATCCTCATTCCAATGCCTATCCTTCTTTACCCTTCCTGGTGGCACTTTTTTTCTAAATGTTACAAAGACATCTTGTTTATAGGTTTGGAGGAAACATAATCAACAACCAAGGAAGATCACAACAACATCAGTGTAATCCAAGTCAAGAGCAAGTTCCTGACATAACAATTATTTTGAGTGGATATAGGTTAGACATTAAAAGGGTCAAAATTATACATCGCGTAATCCTCCATTGAGTTGAGATGCTAAAAACATAAAAAAAAATCAAAATAGAAAGATAAATAATTAGTCTAATGGTGAAAACCATGCTTGTGGAGCCTCAAAAAAGTACCATGATGAAAACTAGGTTTTTGGCATCATGCATAAACAATTTATTATTTTTTAGTACCTTGACACTTGAGGGCAACCTCATTTGCATTAAAGACCATTACATTCCAACAATTTTGGCCATTCAATCCTATTCAACCCAACCTATCTAATGGTGACCATCAGTCTTCCTGTCTGGATCTCATTACAAAAGTAGAAGGTATATTGAGACTTTTTTGGAAAATATTTTAGCATATTATTTACATGACAGTTTGATGATTGGATACATTTGGTTCCCACATGACATGGTCCTTGGAGATTCCTATTCCTTTCCCTCATTGTCATCCATTATTATCTAACATTATCCATTCGTCCTTCATTCATTATTATCTCCCATTCTGGGAGAACTACAATGGTCTGAAGTCTGTTTGGACTATGTAGGCATCACTCAATCACATGGAGTTTCTAAGGTCAACTTGGCCACCATTACCCCATGCTCTCACCATTTTTTGTGAGTCATTTCCTATGCTATCATTATTTTTCAAGTCATTATTCCACATCTTGGTGATAAAACGTGTTTTCCCTTCCTTAGTAGCCCCTTGTGCATTTTGTATATACTTATTTAGAAAATCAAAACATTCAAATATTGAAAACACAATCAAACATTTAGATACTGAAAAGTCCTAAACATTTGAAAAGGCTTCAAATCTCCACAAGAGATTTAAAGCCAAAAAATCCTAAGCATTTGAAAGAGGTTCAAATCTCCACAAGAGATATTAAGCCACAAAATTCAAAAACATTGGTCTTATCTTAAATCTAGTCACCAATCCCTTGATCAATAATTGATCCAATCATTTTATCAATCATTGGGATGTGTCCTTCTCAAATCTATCCTCTTTGGGGCAGATTCCATTCCAAATCACAACTTTCACCCTATTTGGGGCAAATCAAAGTGTGTAGCTTATTTTAGGATATCTCATCCCCATTTCACTCCCTTGCATATATCCTTGGTTGGGGGAACTATCCATTTATTGTCTCATTAAGACTTCACACGTGGATTTTGACTTGGTTAAACAACAAGAAGTTTTTTATTGCTTTTATTTTCAAGCTTTGTGTGTGTTTGTTTGTTTGATTGCTTGCTTGTTTGTTTGTTTGTTTGTTTACTTTTATTATTGTGTCGTGATTAGTCCATATGTATTCATAGGGTGATTCCTTGTGCTTATACTTGAGTCCATCCATTGGCATCTGACTATAATTTCATCTTGATTTTTCCATATCATGGTGCATTTGTGTCATTTGTCTATTAGATCAGGATTCAATCCCTATGCACAATATGATTAATCCATCATGGTGGAAATTGTTGTGTGCTACATTAAAAATAAAGTGCTTGAGAGGCTTATACAATGTCGTGCAACAATGGTGGTTTCTCCCCATTCAAAATCATCCATTATCAAATTCAATCCTTTCAATCATATTTGATTGCATCACATCATCACATTTTTCATGGTCAAATCAAAACAAATGAACATTATAGCTATATATATGCTTATCAAGACGTGCGTTTGTGAATGAGCATGTAACAAAAAGATAGTCATACACATTTGTCAAACATTGCCCAAATCATTTATTCAGTTCTTCTATACCATTTTCTCCCATCTAGGGAGAACTGCATTAGCCTAAGGTCCATATGGACTATGTAGGAAGCTCTCGATTACATTTAGTTTCTAGGGTCAACTCAACCATCATTATCTCACTATTCTTCAACCATTATCGTGTTCTTCCAATCATTTCTTTCATTACCTTTGAGCATTCTTGTGTGCTTATTTTTTGTGGCTTCTTCATTCTTTGAAAGGTCATTATACCATTGCACCTATGTTTACATATTTCATCTCATCTTAATCTATGTAACATGTTCAATCCTTGAGCTATGCTTGTGAATCAATCAATTACTTACTCAACCAGTTTGTTAAAATGAAAATTTGTCCCATGGGGTGAAATCAATTACTTAAATCAATGATCAAATCTGCCATATTGGGGTAAATCATTTAATCAATGATCAAATTTGCCCTACTAGGGTAAATCATTAGTTAATCAATACCCACTCTTTGTGGTATTTCAGTCATTCAGTATTTCTATAATTCCAAGCTCATCATTTTCACCTTGATTAGGGTAAATCTAAGTGTGTAGTTTGTTTCAGTATAATCATTCCCTAAGCCTACAACTTTAACCTTGATTGGGGAAAGTCAAAGTGTACCACTTATCTTGGGATGCATCCTTCCTAATTCCCCTCTCTTTGGGGCAAATCAGTTTTATACTCTATCATCATCAAATATCAAAGTGCGCAAGCATTGACTCACTTGGATTAATCTCATCCATGGGTTAATTTTCATTTTTCATGTCCTATTTTAATCTTTTCAAGGGTCTATCCATCAAAATCATTTTTTGACCAATCCATCAAGGGGGCATCCAAGGTGTACCAAATACCATTTGGGGCACTCATGTGAACTCATTTTTTCAAGTTGAAAAAAATTCAACAAAACATGAACACACCAGTACTCAATCATAATTTAAATAATTTTGATGACTTTTTCTTATTTTTGAAAAGCCATTGCTTTGTCTAGTGTCTCACAATGCAATTCAAACATGGGAAAAATGTAGATAGTCCAGTTTCATCACTCTCATATCAAATTTATAGCTATAATAAATTTCTGCAACAATGCGCAAATCAAGTTAAAATTCATTGAAACACCCAAATTTGCATGGACATTTGATGTGCACATTCTGAAACACAATGGGGCATCCCTGATTGGGGCAATGCATTGTAACCAACTGTTAGCTTTGTCTAATTCACTCTGAGCCAAATTGTTGTTTTGTAATCAATGTTTTGGAGCAATTAACTAGAACAAATAGTCAAATTTTGATGTTGAATAAATCACATGGAAGCTAATATTGATTAATTAACTTATCTAATCAAATCAAATGTATAATCAGAAAATCCATAGAAATTAGCTAATTTCTAATTATGAAATATTCAACAAATATTTGAATTGTGACATCATACATAAAGTTATCAAACATGAACATAAATATAATAAATATCATAATTTTATAACCCATGCCTAATAAATGTTGACCCAAACCCAAAATATTAGTGACATTTATTACTTAAAATGAAATAAATTCTAGACACACATCTTGATCTTGATCCAATGGTCATAATCAATTTGGTAACTCTATAAATAGAAGGCATGTTTGACATTCTAAACAAGATTTTAGGTGTAGAATTACTATGCAAAAATCCAGCAAGAGCTTCAACAGTTCCTCACATTGATCAAATAAAACTATTCATAGATAAGAGGAGATGCCATCGAAATGCACAAGTGACATTGATAAAGACTCGTACCTCTACAATTTAGGCTCAACATGTTTACAAACTAGTTTGGAGAGTGAATCCATGAGAATGGAATAACTTTTGGTTTATGTCTTTCTATTTGTTTATGTCCTCCTAGACATTGCCTCATCTGCAGGATCATGCTTGAGATATTATGTTTGTTAGTTTGTTTTGATTTTGAATAACTAAAAATGAAATAACCTCTCTTGTACTCGTGATCTACAACACTTATTCATGATCAACTTAGTTTGTACAACAACATTTTAAAATCTTAAATAATCCTTTTTCTATATTTTAGATCACTAATTTACACTCCTATGATAATGTCAATAACAGTTAAACAATTGTAGTTACTGTAGGTGTTTGCCTCTATTAACAATGTCTAGTAACACTCAATCATTATTTTTCATATTGGAAAATCCCTATTAGGTTGACCTATACACATTTCATGGATCGTTCATAGTAAATACATCTATAAATACAAATCAATCCTAAGGTTATACTCACTTGGTAATCACTTGGCCATTAGGGACACAACCAGGGGTCCAAATCCCCAAGTGATCATATATCACAAGTACCAAATTTACCAACAATGACCACAACCAACTTGAGAATACCAACAAATAACCATAATCAACTTGAGAATACCATCAACAGCTACAACATGCCCAAGAATACCAATGATCAACCACAACTGACCCAAGAATACCAATGATCAACCACAACTGGGCCAAGAATACCAACGATTGGCCAAAACTAGCCTCCAATACCAAACTGAGATTTGAACCTGAGTGGTGTTTTTAACAACCAAGTTACTTTACCAACTCACCCACATGTCATTGGTTCAATTGGCAATATCTTATCAAAATGGAATATACATTTGAAACTCCTCAAATGAGTAACCCTAAAGCCAAGTCTGAATACACAAAAATTAAAGTTCCATGGTGCTTAATGTCAAATATCAAAGCACTACATTGCACTCTATATTGGTCATAATGTTGCACACACACATAGGTGAGAGGAATTCATGTAGTTTGAGGCCCCTTCAAAGTATTAAAACATAGGCAATGCTCAACCATTCAAAGGAGAATAGCTGATGTTGTCTAACCTAAAATATTAACCCCTTTTTCAAGGGTCATCTTGTGGTTGAAAGCATAATTAAGGTTTGGATGAAAGGAGAATGAAAAAAATATCAATGCAAAAGATCAAAGGTGAGAATACACACAAGAAACATTTATAGTTGCAGTCGTAGGGGTCTCAAGAGTTATAGATTTGCCTAGTACATAGGGACACCATCGACAACCACCAGACAATGTAGACTATCATAGGGGTCAGACTCTGTAGATAGTGTCCAAAGAGGTTTTTAGCTTATGTTTTAGGATTGAACTGATAACGAAGTAGTTACAAAACATTTTTAGATATGGAGACACCTTCTTTGAGCAACACAGTATCAAATAACCCAAGTACAATTCTACTCTCTTACTTTGTCAATTCTAAATCAAAATAATGTAATATGTAGATTATTAATTCCAATTCATATTAATACTTTATTGTTATATTTTATATAATATGATTTGCCCCTAGTTTTACTCTATTTACATCTCTTGAAATCCAAAATAAGTACAACACCTTCTTATTCCTTGCATACTTGCGCTTAAATTTCTTATTTTATTTCACTAGATTTTAATTAATTTTTTCTGGACACATGTCTATGGGTCTCTTATTCACCATGATTCATATCATGAAAAAACTTCTAAGTCCTTGCCTACAATGGCATGACCTATATCATGCATCTATTTTGGGGCAAGGACCCTTTAAAGCAATAGTATTTCCATAGTCCATGAATTATAGTAGAGAGCTTCTAGATTGAATTGTGTTTAAGGTTTTGACCAATGCCATATATTTCGGTTCACACTCCATGAATCATCATCAAGGTGAGAGAATGAAAAATGTAAAATAACAAACTAAGCATTTCCTTTATAGTTAAAACATTGAAGCTCATTGATGTCAAGGTGAGTGAAAATGAAGGTGGGACTCTCAAAAGGGGTGGGGGGGGAATTTGGAATGTGGTAAAAAACTTAAACACAATTTAATCCAAAATCTCTCTACTGTAAAGACCCTTGTTTGTCTCCCTACATTGATTTTGCCTTGTCCACTCATAGGCATATTTTACACTTGTGTTTTATTGATTATATATTTCCTAAAAATGGGCATGTTACTCTAATGATTACATTGACTTTACCTTACCAATATAGGGGTAACTTGTCATTATTATACTTGGACCACTTATAAATTGTCCACAAGGGGTATCTCAATTTGATTGTGTTTTCATTAACTATATCTTGTTTACTTGGGGCATCTTACACTTGGGCTTATGTAGACTATACACAAGGCAATATGGGATAAATTGCTCATTAGACACAAGCTTTCATAATGATATCTCACTATCATTATATGTCAATGTTTTATTTTTCTATCTTACACATGGTGCATGTAATCCATTTATTTTGAGATATGTGATTTATAGGTTCATCTCATATCTCAAAATAAGGGAACATGATCTGATTATTTTATTTTCAGTCACATGGTTGAACACATCATACTCTTCCTTGCTCCATTTCATAGAAACAATCACATGGTGATACACAACATATTTTATTTTACTCTTGTTGTTGTTAGAAGCAATCACATAATGGTGCACATCATATTTTTCATTACTTTCACACATAAAAACAATCATATGGGGGTGTAAAACATAATTTACTTGGTTTCATCATGAGATACATATATATTTAGATACAATCCATACAAAAAGATATGGACTTACTAACATAATTTAACAGTTTTCAACATAATAAGCAATATTCATATCCTCATTTTATTTCCTTGATTTTAGTAGTTGCTTGGTTATGGATTTGTGTAGACACATATTCACTTCCATAAATTTTCCATATATTTGTATGGACAAATATTTCCATATCCTAAACATAAGAACACATATGCTAGTTCCATAATTTTCCTAACTCTCTACTATGGAGATCATGTGATCTATCTCTCCTTTTGAATTCCAGCTTGCTATAAAATATATATTGTGTTTGAGAACTATCAATAGGTGGCAAGGTTATTCCATCATATTCATATCTACATGATTAATTTTACTTTGGTATATATTCATGAACACACATCAAAGTAGGGCATTATATAGACACCTAATTTTGGTAAGTGGCTAGTTAATTATTATGGTGTTACTGCATTTATGTGCTTATTGATTTAGATTAGGCTCTTGTTGGCACATATTTCTCATGTTTGCTTGGCTTTTGACATATTCTTTTAGTTTATATTCAACTTACAACACTTTTGATTTTGTGTACTTTTTGATTCTCTATGTTTATATTTGTTCTTCCATGTTGCTTCCTCTTTCTCCTAATTTCTTTCTTTTTTGCAGTTTTTCTCTCTTCTTCCTATTTCAGGTTGTTTTATAGATTTATTTAGGACCATAACAATATAGTTTTGGTTGATCAAGAAAGTACCACTACTTTCTTGGTCTTTTGATTTATGTGGGCCATTTGACCAGTTTTGGGTCTCCGGGTGGTTTTGGTCTTATTTGTTGACTTTTATCGTTTGTCAAGTGTCGGCTTTCATTTCAATAGGGTCCTAATTTGAATTTAAGAAGTCTATAAATACATAATTATGTTAATGCATTTAGAGCTAATACGTGCACACTTGATCTATCTATTGAAGTTATGAAAGCAATGATACCATTTATTATAATAGTTGATACCAAAAGTAGAAGTCAAACATTTATTGAAAGAACTTATAACATTTACTAGTTATTGCAGTCATTGAAGGGACAATGGTTGGGACACTTGCATTACATGTGATGATTTATTGAATTGCATCATACATGAGTGTTGATTTTTAACATCTCAAATTCCTAGGGGCATGATAATAGTGGAGGGATAAGATAGGCCCCCCATTCACCCATTGAGTTTTTATGGTTTTGCAAGGTTTTGAGAGCTGATTAAGAATTCAAGAAAGGAGATAAATTTATGAGATTTGTGCAAAATTCTGGGAAAGTGAACAAGGTTTTTGAAGCCTAGATACAAAAGATAAATGCTGTCAACTTTATTTAGTAAAATGTAATTGTTGCCAAGAATGTACTCATACGGTCCGAGTCATGTCACGATCAAAGTGGATGTTCTTAGTCAAGATTGAAAAACTCTATGCTCTTCACAAATTTCATGGTTTTAGTATACAAATTTATAAAACAATCGTATTTTTTTTAGAACCCCTTCTTAGCACATTTAAATGATTTTAAAATATTTCTCATGTAACTAAATTTGATTTTTACTATTTTATTATGATAAATTTGATTATATCTCATTGCACATTTTTCATTCTATTTTAATGTAAAATCACTTTCCCATATTACATATGTAAAGAGATAAAAGGCTCTTAGATTGTTTAGGCACTATCACAAAATTTATCATCACAATCTGAACATGTTTTTGCAATTCTAAACTATTTGTCTTACCATTTCTAAATTTGAATAAGATAAAATCATAATATCAAAAATATACGAATACTCACAATCAACAATTAAATTCATACACATAGTATAATTAAAAACTATGAAAATAAATTTACAAGTTTATTCATCTACTTCTTCTCTTTCACCTTTTGCCCTAAATTTTTTAAGTATAAAATGGATAAGGGTTTGATATAGAGCTCTACGTATTAAGTTTAGTTGCTAACATATGCTATCTAACCATTTTTATTTGTCAGACCCTCAAAGATAACATAAATGTCTGATAAAAATGAATTGTATAACAAATGAGGCACCAGCAGGTGAGGTTGGAGGGCTGCGAAAGTGTCGATGTAAATGGAAGTTGTGCCCCGAGAATTAGGAACACCTCAGTGGATGTAAAGAAATAATCCGGTAACAAATGGCGAAGGCTGCGAATGATATCTTGGAGGAAAGCAGAACTTCGATGGAAGACACTGTTGCTAAAATGCTCTTCATTAAAAAGGAGGCCAAAGGACGCGCAGACCTTAGGGAGCTCATCAGTCAACTCTCCGTGTTATTTCTTAAGCTTCGCCAGGTTCTGTTGGATGCCTTTTTTAATTGTTTAAACCTAGGGATTAGGGTTTCGACGAGGCGAATCTTTAAGTATTTCCTTGCCTTGAAAACATTATCCTGCTTCAGAAAAATGTAGCTTATTTTGATTTATCTTGTTACACAGCTCACATTCTTGTCTGTTTGTACACTAGCTTGAGGATTGTTTGCCTCTGGCTTAGATGTATTGGCATTTCAAGCTTGGTTGAAAGTCGAATGCTAAAGAAATACACTTAATTCGTGTCTCGCTTGGCCGTGGCCTAAAAACCTGCCTTAATCTATTTATCTTGTTAATTTTTTTTGAATCCTTTAAGCTTGAACTTGAAGAGGATCGGAATACTATTCTTAACATAACATAGTTAAATTTTTTTCCTATGCTGGAATGTTCCTTGTATGCAGGGTTTTGTATTTATTATGGTGGCATCGCCTTATTGCAATGAAAATTCTACTTCATGTTATCATTTGAGTTTGAAAATCAGATAAATTATGTACGTTATATTTTTATTACAGGAGAAAATGTCTAACTGCCAGGCGGTTAATCTATATTTCCATTGAAATTAAATTGGGTTGAAATCCTAATGAGATATACTTGAACCAGTGATCATCTTGTTTGTCTTGTTATTTGAGAATGCAACACTGCACAACATAGGTTTCAGACACATCAACTCACTGGCAACACTGCACAACATAGCTTCCAGACACATCAACTCACTGGCAACACTGCACAGCATAGCTTCCAGTCACATTAACCGGACTGGCAATGGCAGAGGTACACATCACAGCTGGCCCACACAGCCCTTTGGTTTTAGGTAGGCAAGCCATCTTGTCAGTTCCTTAGAGGATGGTGTTGGTTTCCAATCAGACACCCTTTGTCTAGATCCATTTTTACGCTATGAATTGTGCTATTGCTGCACTATAAACTTGCTAAATGACAAGGTGACATGGAGAGGAGAAGGTAGTTGCCAAGACTGGGTTTAGTCTTCTTACTTCAGGTTCTGTCAGACTTGAGGGGTTTCCTTTGCAGTCTTAAGATGATTCACCAAACCTAATATGCTTAGAACCTCAAAGATTTAACTGAAAAATGTAACCCAACACATTCATTAGTCCCATTCATTGTAACTAACATGATGAGCACACATTTGCCTGAAAATTCATTAAATCTGGACTGGAATAACAGAAAATGTAAAGATAACGTATAATTCACCATAAACAGGTTAAAGAATCTTTGAAATACTAAAGATTGATGAAACTATATGCTCACATAAGGCCCAAGTGGAAATACTAAAGATATTTGCAAATGATTATACGATATTTCCACAAAAATAATAAGAAATGATTCAGATATGTTTGATCTAGGTCCTCAATCTAGTACTGTAATGTCCCCATTTCCACATCATGAATAAACAGGTCTTGAAGACTTTTAGTCTATTTCCCCATATAGACTAAAGGAGCCCGTTTTTCGAAATGTTATTTTATTAGTTATTTATTAATTGTAGTGATTTTTATCATAAGACAATTATTAATTAATTAATAGAATATTTAAAAAGTGATTTTTACCACTAAAGTGCTTAAATGAATTAAATATCAATTTATTTACCTTAAAAAAATTTTAGTTACTATTTTAATTAAGGCTAATAATTAATATAGTATTTAAAAAGGAGATGTCGGCATGAGAGCTAAAGTAAAGATAATGAAAGGTGTTTTATCTTCCCAAAGTTGTTCACCCTCTTTGAAAAGTTATAAATACATGGCGAAGGCTACAATGGAGGATATGCTGAATTTTGATAAATTGTTTTTCATGCTTGAAGAAAACTATTGGGATGCATGCCCAATAGAGGTTTGTTACCTTTGGTGTTGATCAATCTAAAAATGTGTCTTTTGACACCACCTTTTGCTAAGGAGATCTTGTTCTTGCTCTAAAAGTGGGGCGCTTTGTTTTGGCGAGTTCGTATGGATTTTTGTGAGGGTTTCGTGGTTCTTTTCTTGCATATTAACCTTGTTAAATATTTATACTATGTTTGCAAGTGGAGCGAACCACCTTGGAAGCTTGGATCTAGAGTTTGAAGGCCTCTTTTGGTCTATTTATTGCAAATTAAATATTCTGATTTTATTTTTTAATTTTTTGCATGTTGGTGTGAGGAATTGGAGGTGTTCGTGAAGGGTTTGAAGTAGAAAATTAAATAATAATTTTCAAAATTATTATTTAATTATTTTGACAAGGAACTAGGGTTTTCAGAATTTCGGAGCAACTTTTGGTGACTTTATGGAAGGAAAATTCAGAAATTATTTATAATTGATAGTTATTATTTTTATGATCAGTTTGAGCTCTTGTTTGCATCATAATTCCAAATATTGAAGGAGTTATAAATTTTTGAAGTTTTCAGCTGTTCGTAGGAAATAAATTTTTGTTGAGGGCAGATTTTTAGCAAGGGTTTGAAGTGAAAAAAATATTTAGAACAATAGCTGTAATTTTGGAATTAAATCAGATTTTTCAACCATCAAAAAGTGACATTTGAGTTTCAGAAATTGGGCAAAAAGGTATTTGTTTTGTGCAATTTAATTTCTGATTATTTTCTACCAATTTTGAGTTATTTTGGAATAAGTTGTTCGCTGGAATTCATCCATAAAACTCTATCATTTTGGCATCTAGTGTTTTTAGGGCCTAACAAGGGTTTTAAAAGCTTATTTTGCAAACTAGGGTTTGCTGATTGTATTTTCAAAATTTTGAGATTTAGGGAAAAACCCTTTTTGCATGAAATCATCTTATTTGGGGACGTTATAGTGGTATCAGAGCACCGATCTTGTCTACTTTGTGAGGGTTTGTGTTTGCAAATTTGGATGCATAGTCTATGAATCATGGAGTTAATAAGTGAAGATGAATTTAGAACAAAGCTTCACAGATTAGAAAAAGAACTTGAACATCCACATCATTTAAAAAATGTTTTGCTCAATATTTTGAAGGAAGCAACAAATTGTTTGTCCATAATAGGACAATCAGATTCTAAGTCTATGTTTTGGGCAATGAATCATTTGGTGGTTTATTTGGCTAGACCCAAGATTTTGAGACATTCAGATTCAGATGTGAGACTTATAGCTATCATTTGTATTAGCGAAATTACAAGGATAATAGCTCCAAAACAACCAAACAGTGACAACATCATGAAAGAAATATTTTAGTTGATGGTGAAAAGTTTTGAAGGTCTTGGTGACATCACAAATTCTTCTTTCAATAAGAGGATCACTATTCTGAAAAATATGGCAAAGGTCAGATATTGTGTGCTAATGCTAGATAATGAGTGGGATGAACTTATTGTTAAGATGTTTCAACATTTCTTTGCAATTATTTGTAAGAATCCTACCAAAAATGTTGTCGCTTCTATGCAAAAAATCTTGACTGTGACATTCAATGAGAGTGATGATCTTTCCAATCCATTATTATATATCTTGTTGATAGGTTTAGGGCTAGAAAATGATTTTTTTTCAATTGCACATATGATGTTTGAAAATGTTGCAATTGATTGTGAGGAAAAATTGCGGTCTTATTTGATAGTGGAGCATGTAGAGGAAGAGAATATTGAACTACATGGAGAGTTGAAAGGAAATAATGAAGGGACAACCCTTCACGAGGGTTCTTATGAGGGAGCCAAAGAAACAAAAAAATCAGATTTGAAGGAGGAAGATGAGCTACAAACATGACACTTTGGGGCATCCTAGAGTGGAAGATTGTGAGCATCAACAATATGAGTTTTTGGAGCAGCAAAAAAGGCTGCAAATGATGGATGAAAATGAGGAGATGCTAGGTGCTTTGGGGCAGCCAAGTACCCAAAACTTTGGTATTCAAAAATATGATTTTGAAGAAGCCAAAGAAACCAAGATATTCATAGAAAGGTATGAGTTAATAATGATTTTTGTTTAGAATCTAATAATTGTTCAAATTTGTTGCATGGCTCTCGATTTGATGAAAGAACTTAGAAGGAACAATTCCTAATCATAAATAAGGAGTGCAAGCCTTGACAAGGTTGGATGGCACAAGGGGGCTTTTTGATAGATCAATGCACAATGAGATGAGGCAATGCTTAAAAGAAAAAAAAACACTATGATGGACTTACATACAATTAAAATGGATATTGGAAAAGATCAAGATTCCAACTTATTGTGGAATGTAAAAGGCAATCCATTGTGTGAAATGGATAGGAAGGATCAAGACATCAAGAAAGGATCCTAAAATTTGACAAGTGGATCAAAGTGGTGTTATTTAACACCAATGATTTCTCTAAATTGCTTGTTTCATGTGTAGGTTTATTTGGAAGATCTCTTGCAATAAGCAATAAACAATGTAAGGAGAAGATCTCTTGAAAACATGGATGAAGACTTGAAGACTACACTAGAGTGGGCAAAGGCCCAAATCATGAGCAACTTTGGACAAAATGAATTGGTGAAGGAAAATTTGTGTCCTATCTTTCCAAAAAAATCAAAAGTTGTTGAAAGGTATGGAAACTTTACTTTCAAAAATTCTGAGTTGAGCAACCTATGGCAGCCACCTATCATACATAAGAAATCTGATTTTGGGAGCATTTAACACTGGTGACAAGGGAAAATTTTGTTAGGTGTAATTCTGATTTGGTACAATCAGAAAACTCAGTTTTTATGTCACTATTACAGCCCTTTCACATGGGCAATAGGTCTGATTTTGTTATGTACTTTCAACTGTCTATAAATTCTAGAAATATTAATAACTGGGGTCACGATTTGTATAAAAAAAGGGGAAGTGTAAGGACACAGAACAACAGTACATATGGATTTAGTTTAAGCATCTGTCTGATGTCTATTTGGTCACACATGGCAGCCATTATGAAAGGAAGAAATCTAATCCTTGTGGCACTTTTTTAGCACTTGGTAGGAAGAATAAAGGTATCTACGAGTTCTGAAATTTTATTACTCAACAAAATCAGGGTTGCAAAAGCAAATTCAACCTTTCTTTAAAGGGGAAAATTCTGAGTGTTATGATGCATTCTAGTTCTTGGGATATGAGAGATATATGTACAATCAATTCTACATTTGACCACATGGAAAATCAGAGGTTTATTTGCATATGTAGCCTTGTTAACATGAAGGGAAAACTAATTTATTTCATACAAAACAGTTTGCACAAGATTCGGGAAATGTAATATTGTTGGCATCATGTGAAGGTGACATAAAGAACCTCCTCACTAGGAAGGTACAACTTTCTTGTGAGAATGTTGGAGAGCTTTTGGGAAGTATGAAGAGAATCATATGCACGTTGGAGGTAAGTAACATGGGGCAACCTCTTGTTGGGTGCAAATTTCACACTTGGATGTCCATACATGGTGGCGAATGTGTTTTGAAGGCCTTTTCTCATAGACAATACAGTTCTGATTTCTTTTTGTATATTTTGTGGGACATGGACCAGCACATGAGGAAATTTTGCATACAAGGCAGCAAGGTGGTTTGGTTCACTTGTGATTTCCATAACCACTTCGGGTCATATCTCACCCATTTGGGAGGTATAAGGAGAAGGAGTTCGCTTAGCTTCCACTCAGTATTGAGAGAGGCGGAAAATGTGGAGTCTTTTGAGCCTTGGCCTTTTGCATACAAGGCAGCAAGGTGGTTTGGTTCACTTGTGATTTGCATAACCACTTCGGGTCATATCTCACCCATTTGGGAGGTATAAGGAGAAGGAGTTCGCTTAGCTTCCACTCAGTATTGAGAGAGGCGGAAAATGTGGAGTCTTTTGAGCCTTGGGAAGGCCATGAGGATCCTATTGATGATTGGGGGCAGCCCCCAAGGTATAGGGACAACGGTATGAAGAAGTCATTTGAGGATTTCCTCTATTGGGAAACAGGTAAATGGGGACATTGTTTGATAAGGTGTGTTGGAACACCTACTTGAATTTTGCAATTGCTTGAAGACAAGCAATTTTGGGTGGGGAGGACTGTAATGTCCTCATTTTCACATCATGAATAAACAGGTCTTGAAGACCTTTAGTTTATTTTCCAATAGACTAAAGGAGCCTTTTTTGGGAAATGTTATTTTATTAGTTATTTATTAATTGTTGAAATAATGATTTTTATCATAAAACATTATTAATTAGTAGAATATTTAAAAAATGGTTTTTACCACTAAAATGCTTAAATGAATTAAATATTAATTAATTTATTTTAAAGTAATTTTAATTACTATTTTAATTAAAGCTAATAATTAATATATTATTTAAAAAGGAGATATCGACATGGGAGCTAAAGTAAAGATAAGGAAAGGTGTTTTATCTTCCCAAAGTGGTTCACCCTCTTTGAAAAGTTATAAATAAATGGCGAAGGCTACAATGAAAGATATGCTGAATTTTGATAAATTGTTCTTTATATTTGAAGAAAACTATTGAGATGCATGTTCAATAGAGGTTCGCTACCTTTGGTGTTGATCAATCTAAAAATGTGTCTTTTGACACCACCTTTTGTTAAGGAGATCTTGTTCTTGCCCTAGAAGTGGGGCGATTTGCTTTGGCGAGTCCGTGTGGATTTTTGTGAGGGTTTCGTGGTTTTTCTTGCATATTAACCTTGCTAAATATTTATACTATTTTTGTTAGTGGAGCAAACCACCTTGGAAGCTTGAATCTAGGGTTTGGAGGCTTCTTTTGGTCTATTTATTGCAAATTAAATATTTTGATTTTATTCGCTAATTTTTTGCGTGTTGGTGTGAGTAATTAGAAGTGTTTGTGAAGGGTTGGAAGTAGAAAATTAAATGATAATTTTTAGAATTATTATTTAATTATTTTGACAAGAAACTAGGGTTTTCAAAATTTCGGAGCAACTTTTGGTGACCTTCCCATGGAAAGAAAATTCTGAAATTATTTATAATTGATAGCTATTATTTTTATGATCAGTTTGAGCTTTTGTTTGCATCATAATTCCAAATATTGAAGGAGTTATGAATTATTGAAGTTTTCAGCGGTTCGTAGGAAATAAATATTTGTTGAGGGCAGATTTGTGGCAAGGGTTTGAAGCGGAAAAAATATTCAGAACACAACTATATTTTTGGAATTAAATCAGATTTTTCAGCCATCAAAAAGTGGAGTTTGAGCTTCAGAAATTGGGCAAAAAGGTACTTGTTTTGTGCAATTTAATTTCTGGGTATTTTCTACCAATTTTGAGTTATTTTGGAATAAGTTATTGGTCAGAATTCACTCATAAAACCCTACCATTTTGGTTTCTAGGGTTTCTAAGGCCTAACAAGGGTTTTAAAAGCTTATTTTGCAAACTAGAGTTTGCTGATTGCATTTTCAGAATTTTGGGATTTAGGGAAAAACCCCTTTTGCATGAAATCATCCCATTTGGGGGCATTACAAGTACTTTGCTACTTCATTGGGCATCACACATTAGACTAGACTATGTTCACACATTTTACTAAGATTAGTCAATTACAATCTTATACAAATTGTAAATGACAGCCATATGATACACACAAACAATGATTTTGTTGACACAGGAAATTTCATTGATCTTTTTATGTGCTTAAATAACAAGTCACAAAGAGGTTTAAACTAGAAAATACTTTATGGACGTAACTTTAATCAGACTTTAGAAATAGTATGTGGTTCCTTACAATAGTGTTATAGTTCATTACACATGAAGATATAACTACTAAAATCTTTTCTTGCTTCCTACAAGACCCAAGACTTTCATCAACTTTGTTTCAATCAAACATACATTTGACAACTAGGCAAAATGGAAAAAGTTTTGGGTAATAGGCAGGTTTCCTCCTTTTATAGCCCAAAAGTGAATGCAAAGGGCTCCTCTTGATGCTCATGACAGCTGTCCCTTTCAGTAACTTTTGATTATATATCATTGTACCTTGACATTATTTAAGTATCCTGCATATAGAAAATGTCACATGGACGTGGTCTTATGCTATACCATATGTGTGTGCTTAGTGTATGACATCCATAGGTTTATTCAAAATTGTATTGCTATATTACATACCTTTCACAATACAACATACTACTTAGCATGAATTATTTTATGTGCCTATGCAATGCACACCTATGACAATAATAAGAAAACACATGTGAAAACAAAACCTTCAGTTGCATACCACTCTCGTCTACCTCATATTTTGTTTAGCTTCTCCATTGTTTTTGGGAAAATCAATAAGCAATTTGTTCCATTCCTGGTCACTGGGAGGAGTGACTTTAGTGTTCTAATTGATTCTACTCACATTAGCTTCCCACTGTTTTCTTTTGAAGCCTTGCATATTTGTTATGAATATATTTGCCTGCATTTTTAAATCCACAATTCCTCCGAAGGTAGTGTCAAAGTCTTATAATGAAGGTAGAACATTGTTTTTGATGTTGCTGCTGAATATGTCAATCAAGATTTTCATATCTTTTGCTCCAATCTGCTTTATTCATCAAACCTCTAGCTTCTATACATTCGTTAGTCCTTTTTTATGACAACATCAAGAACTTTCATTTTGCTTTTAACCTTGCTTGTTATTTGTTCAACTTGAGGATTCAATTGCTTTAATCACTATAACTATTTGATAGGGAAGAGATGGATTGTTTTAGGTCTTAGGCAAAGGGTCATCCCTTCTCTTCAATGTCTTCATTCTCCATCCACACTATCCTTGTATTGAGTTGATCGACTAACTCCATCTCGTGTAACCATGATGTTCTGAACACATTAAATTTGACAAAGATGTCATCACACTGCGATTTTATCTTTCTGGCCTTCTTTATTACTTCCCACAAAAATTATGCCAGATGCTCAATTTCATCCTCCTTTTTCCTAATGAAATCAATAATTGTTGTTTTAAAGCAGAATTTCAGTTCCTCCTTTTCAGCTCGAGGGCTTTATTGTCTTCCTTAAATTGTTTCTTAACTTCATTAGCTTTCTCCAACTTATTCCGCAATGTCTTAATCTCTTCTTGCGATTGTTTAACCTCAAGATGAGTTGAAGTTACTTTCTGAGGGTTCTTTAGGAAAGACATGATTAATCTCCATTACTTCATAGGTAGTATCTTCAGATTGAGAAGATGAGAGTGCCAATGATGTGATTCTCTATTTCTCCATTTTGCTCGTTGTTGTCTCCAATTTAGGATGCTGTTCTAACTGATTTTGGATTTACTGATCTATATAAGCCAAAACATTGAGTCTAATTCAGATTATATAATCTATGTCTAAATTAAGCAAATCTAAATGTAACACCAAAGTATAACTGATTTATTGCAATTTAATTCTTATTGCAATGACCTAGAAGATAATGTACTTAGCTTGTTTAGGTTCTGTTATGGTCTGTGATAGTGTACAATTGTCAAATAAGCTCTCCAGAGGCTTTGTGTTGACTCAGATTAGGATGAGTTTGGTATTGATTGGATCCTTGTGGCAACGAAATCCCTCTTTGCTTTGTCGGATTTGTCGAGGGGATTTGCGCATGTTTGTGATAGTTTGGATTTCCATGCTTGTGTCTGCAAATAGCTCTTGTGTATTATGTTTCTTCGGACCCATGTGAATAATGGGATTACCCAAATGAAGGATTTGAATTTGGGAAAATAATAGTTAAAGGGCGCACGAGTGAGTCTAGGTAAGGTGGGTAGCTTCGGTAAGCGGATCCGTTTGATTATGGTTGGAGGTGTCTAGAAAGCAAAAAATAGTGACACAAGATCAATAAACAAGCTATATAAGTTGAAAAATTGTTTAGGCAAAGACTAAGGAAATCATGTGTATGAATAATGACAATTTGGGAAGGTCGGGTCCATAGGATAAGATAATGGTTAAGGAGTGTGAGCAAGAGTTATTTGTGTACTCACAAGTTATATATACTAAGGCTTGGTTAAAATTGACATTGTCAAGTATTTAATACCAAATATGAGTGTCTCAACGTTACTAGTTCGTGGCCCTAGGCCTGCGTTGGGCACCCAGGTTTGAACCCGATGATGGTGCGGGGTCCGATTTGCTGCCCCAACGCCTAGTGTTCGCCCTTGGGCACGGTGGGGGTTTTCGCCCCTGGGAACCCCCAACGCACTCGGGTTCCCAGGGGCGAAAACCCCCACCGTGCCCAGGGGCGAACCCTGGGCGTTGGGGCAGCGAACTCGTAGTCGCTGGCACTCGGGTTCCCAGGGGCGAAAACCCCCACCGTGCCCAGGGGCGAACCCTGGGCGTTGGGGCAGCGAACTCGTAGTCGCTGGCGCCCAAAAGTTGGCAAAAAAATGTTTTTTTTAATTTTAATTTTCCTTTTTCACAAAACCCAATGCATGTAAATAATTAAAAACACCTTCCTCAACCCTAAAAGCCAAAAGCAAAAGCATACTTCAACACAAATGAGAAGAACAAAGTGACAAAAGGAAAAACACTTGGCTCTTATTTTTCTAATTTTCCCATTATTAGGGTAGGATTTCTATATTTCCTATGTATCAGGATAGAATTTCTATATTTTTTATTTTTTTATATATTTTTTGTATGGATGAACCCAAGGGAAATTTTTTTTCGCCGTACCGGCGAACCGGGTTCTTCAAACCTGCACCAGAACCAAAAACGAACCGGTAACATTGGAGTGTCTACATTTGCTCCCATTTTATTCTGGTAATGAAAATGCTAGAGTAAAATGATAGAAGGAGATGCCTGAGTGTAACCGTGGTAGGTGTGTTTAGGTACATGTTGAGTGCTATGCTTGCTCCATGCAAAACTTGCAATGAAACATGTAAAAATCAGATTGCACTTATAATATAAAATATGAAGTAAAAATATTGAATACATTTGAAATTGAAATAACAAGGAATGAATGCACATGTATGCATGCAAACCAAGATGTCTTTTGGAGTTAATGGAGAATGGGGTGATTATGCCCCATGGAAATGTTAGTGTAAAAACCATGGGTAAGTAAATATGTGTAAATTTGAGTAAATAAATTGTAGAATGTCTCATATATGCCGCCAATCTAGTAACATGTGTAATCTGAGTAATACAACCTATGTTAAAATATCATAATATTTGTAAACTATCAACATATGACCTACATATGCCCCCAATTTGATATTTTGTGTATTTTGATAGATTCTTGTGTTGGGTTTCTTCTAGCCACAACCCTATTGTGTTGGGGTTTCTACCCTATTGGTTGTTGCGTTGGAGTTTTCCCTTCTACAATCTGTTGCACAAGGTTTAATTCATAATTCAAGTTGTCGCATGGGGTTCTAGACAGCATTCATGGCCATCATACCACCCTCTAGCGCAATGCCATCCCTCCTTGTAGCTCTACGATATGTTTCCCTAGATTGTTGTACCTTGTCCTTGGTGAATCGTTGCTGTACCAGGGTTATTGCTGCTGTGCATGGTGATTTTATTTGGAGTTTGACAAGGGTTTGCTATTGTGAATTTACTGCTCTATTTATATGTATTCTTCAGTGTTAAAAGTGTAGACAACACATTAAATAACATATTATAGTTGGGTTGTTATCAAATTTGAAATTTTCGTATTGCATATGCAATTTATTACTTTGTTTCTTCATTATCAACATTTTGTATGCTTTCATCTCAATGCAATAAGGATTTCAGTGAACTTTCAAGTGGGTTTTCAATATTAATATTGCATGTGGGTTGTTTTCGTATTTGGTTGATGTTCAATATTGGAAAGAATTCACGGTAAATTTCGGAGTTTATAAAATATCCAGAAAGAGACAGTAGAGTAAACCTATAATAATATGTGCCCAATTTGAACCAATCTGTGCCAAAATCTTAATTATCTATGTGAAAGAGTTTGTCCCTAAGACAATCTCACTATGTATGTCACCTTTTCAGATGAGGAATATACCTTGCGAGTTACTTGACTCAAAGGAAAAGAGTTATTTGGATCATGATATATAGACAAAGATGTAAGCATGTAAAGCTATGCTAACACTAGTAGAATGTCATCATAGAAAGATTAGATCGTCTGAGCATATATCAAACACATATCCTAAGGCATACAAGTGTCATGTCAAGATAGATATATCAATGAAGCATGCAGTGAATAGTCATAAGAGTAACAATCACAAAAGCATTGAGTAATAACTATGTAGAAGATGCATATGTATCATGGTATCATACACAAGAAGAATGCAAGATATGGATTGCGATATCACAAGCTCAACAAATAATTCGAGACGTATCCACAAAAGGCATAGAGTCACATGCAATGTCATGGTCATGACACACACAAGTAATCTTAAAAGCACACGTGATAATAGACAATGTCAAACATAGTAAAGAGTCACAGGGAACAATCAATGTCACACAGAGCAAGAGTCAAATAGCAAAAGAGCCAAACACAAAAGAAGCCACACAATGGACACTCAATGTCACACAGAGGCGTAGTGTCATGGAAAGAAAGAGTCACGCAATGCAATACATGCTCAAGGATCACACTATGTAATATGCAACAACATTAATCATGCATAGAACAAGGCATGCTAATCTACATAATCAATGTATGCCATCTTCGTATGTAGCAAAATATAGTATCTAAAGAAATAACACTAAGTAGTATGAGTAAGAGCAAGTCATATATAATTAGTGTAAAATAACTCAATATGATCAATTGAATGGTCATAGAAATATGTAATCTCTGTAAAGTGTACCAAAATGCCTCTAGTGTAAGCATGCCCCCAATGTAGGAAAGGTAGCTCTTGGGTGTAGGTAGGTCTTTCATCTGAATGTCTATGCCATAGATAACTGTATGTCCTACATTATTCACTTCACTCATGTATACCGTAAAACACACGTGCATAGATAAATTGGATATATAATCTATCATATGTGATAAATCATAAATAAATCTTCTAAACTAGCAATACATTTTATGTGTTGGGCTTGATTTTAGATTTTTTGAATATTTGAATTTTTAATTTTTTGTATTTTTTTCAAATTTTTATAAATTTGAGTTATGAGTTATGTGAAGCTCAGAGGCCTACAATGGCATCCAGTGGATGCAAAAACTTGTGTGGAGACACTAGTGACAAAGTACTGAACTCTGGGTATAGGATCTCATCAAATGCCCACATGTTGTCATCATAATTGTCATTGTACCTACCTGTGTCAATCACCTTTGCCTTCCCTTTTTCTCTTTCCCAAATGTTATACATATTGCATTTTATTCAATTGTATATGAGGGCTCATGATCTGTCTTACGAGACAGTGCTTTCTCACTTATCTTCGAATCCTTAATTGTTCGGTGCTCATTGTTTCCATCATGTTGAATCTTGATTGTATATCCTTCATAGCAAAAGGCTATGTATCTATTTGGATTGTCAATTGTAGCTTGCATTTGTTGTAACCATTGTTGTCCAAGTGTAGACCACAATTGGTTACCAGGGTGCATCATGAATATCATTGTATCAACAACCTTAGGCCCACAAGCGATTGGTAATGTAATGTGTCTAATCGATCCCTCACAGTGTATGTTGTGTTGTAATTCATTTGTGTTATGACCCAACTGTTGTAAGAATGGAATGTTGCATGTATTTGGCCCTTCTTCCTCATCAGTTTGTATCTCTTGTTGATAGTTACCCTTGATGTATACTATAATAATCAAGTTGTCCTGTCGTGGACACTTGGACTCTTTGCATGCTTTGTGTTTGGATTGATTCTTATTAGAAGCCACTACTAGTGGCTTCTGTTGTATCTAAGTCAATGTGAAATCCTTTTATCTTTGAATTTATGATTTTTTTTGTACTAATGCTGCACAAGTATTTGTTTCATGTTGTTCTATGTTAACCTCAAAATGACTTTTCTTCATGCGTTGATAATCCACCCATAGCTCTATGTCGAGTCGTAGGTAGAGCCATCAAATGCTTATCAAGTAACATTTGTAGTATAGTACTCGGTTTATCTTGTGCATTAGTAATTCAATAATTTGATAGCTGGTTTTGTATCCATAAACTCTATATTGTTTATTGAATCTTTCATAAATGCATGGTGTACACCTTTGATGCATTGTGCCTCTTGTTCTCTAGTTATGCTGGATTTGACAAAGAATTGCTTCAGTGGAGCATTTATCGTTCAAGTATGTTGGCATGAACTTATATTGCAACAAGTATTTTTATTTGTATCTTTATGAGTGCTTGAAAGGGTTGCCTTTCCTTTATCCAATTTAATATTGCTTACCTTGGAATCATTTCTATATTCTCCTGGACCAATGAGTGTAATATTTAGATTAGACAAATACTCATCTATGTCCTCTGGGATGTCATTCTCATCATCATCACTATCATCTTCCATTAAAACCTAATTAGGATCTTCCGAGCTGACTACTAAGGGAAGATCTAGTATCTTCTCTTCTTATGTGTCTTTTATGGTCTCTTGTTAGCTTGATTCATGTAGAGTTGGCTCGTTTGCGTTCGCTTTGCATGACCCACCAATTTCATATGTATGTATTCACCCTAGTGGTATGATCTGTGATGGAGGTATTATAGTAGATTGAAAAACATCAAATTGTGCATTGTATCCATTATTAGGTTATGCTACTTTGCAATATTTGAAAGGTTGATTGTTCGCAGGAAGTGTGTACAAACATCTGTTATGGATGAACTTTGTGCACCGGTGTAAAGTATATGGTACAAATTCCATTGCATGTATCCATGGTCTTCCTAAGAGTACGTTATAATGCAAGTGATTGGGCATTCCATGAAACAGAGCAGATAATGTCTTAGGGCCCATTGTGATATCCAAAGTAATTGATCCTATCATTGCTGAGGAACATTGTCAATTGTCAAAGCCTTTGGTTTTCTTATTTGATTTCTGAATAGAGTCCATATTGACACCCAATGTTTGTAAAAATGTGATATTATATATATTCAATCTTGAGCTACTATCTATCAAGACCCGTTTGACTCTCATATTTTTAATTTTAACTTGAATGAAGAAAGGGAGATTTTGATTTATGGTGTGCTGAGTAGGCAAGTCATCCTTTTCAAAAGAGATGATGTCTTCACTATTCTTCGATGTATTAAGCACAAATGCAAAGTAGGCCGGTTTCCCATCATTTGGTATAGTTGTGTCATGCAATGTGACATGTAGGATATCCTTGTAGACGATTGACCTCTTGAGTAGCTCTAAGATGGAGATTTTAGCTTGGGTAGTCCTCAATTGATCAATTATATCAAACCCTTTAGTTGAATTAGCTTGTAAGGTGGGAGGTGGAGGGGAATGAGGAGGAACATTCTGACTACCTTTGTTTTGCCATGCATGGCGGGGCACTCTACCTCTTCTTGTTGTAATAGCATGGGTTGTGGAAGCCAATATAATCCTTAAGTGAATAATGGGAGTGGGATAGTAGCTAGCATGACCTTGAGCTATAGGGGGAGGAGGAACAAAAGGAAGAATGCATGCACTTTGACCTCTAGTAGTAACTAGAGGTATCTCGGATTGAATATTTAGACAACGGGAGTTTCTACCGAGATTTAAAGTTTCTTAATTATTAATTTGTGTTGGTTTTATTGCACACGAATTCGACCCATTTCATTACATGGTTGTGAAAGATATTGCATATTTTAGGTAAGCAACATGCAATGATAACTATCATAGCTTGAATTAGAAATTATAAATATGTATATTCATTATAGCCATTATTTGTTTACGTGAGTAAGGGAAATCATAAATGACATTTGAAACCTTTTTTTTCAAAACCTAAAAACCTTTAAGAAAGTAGAAGGAAACCTTGAGGGAACTGAGGGTTTACTATGCTCAAAGGAATAACAAAGGATTCTAGGGTTTGAAAGATTGAATCCCTAGAGGGGAAAAAACCATCTATGAGGGTAAAAAAATTCAGATTCGAAAATTCGATGTAAATACAAAAATCTGAAACCTTAGGATAGAATAATAAAACCTTAAGGGAACCTAGGGTTTGCTATGTTCATGACAAGGGTCGGGTTCACTAGTATATTTTAACTAATCTTGTGTTTACTGATCTAAATAAGCCAAAACATTGAGTCTAATTCATATTGTATAATCTAATCTAAATTAAGCGAAGTTGTATGTAACAACAAAGTATAACTAATTTATTGCAATTTACTTTTTATGGAAATGACCTAGAAGATAAGGTACTTAGCTTGTTTAGGTTTTGTTCTGGTCTATGTTAGTGTACAGTCGTTAAATAAGCTTTGTAGAGGCTTTGTGTTGACTTAGATCAAGAAACAGATTGTGAAACTCAACAGGGCAAGTTCGGTATTGATTGGACACTTGTGGTAGCCGGATTCGTCTGTGCTTTGTTGGATTCGCCCATACTCTGTCGGATTCATCCATAAGATCTACACAGGTCTGTGATAGTTTGGATCGTTGTCCCTGTGTTTGCAAATAGCTTGTGAGTATTTAGATTTCTTTAGACCTATGCAAATAACTCTGTTTTCCTTATCTTTGCTTCAAAACTCTAGCTTGTACTCTTGAGACCAATGTGATCTAGAAAAAGGGGTTAGAAATGATGGGTTGAGTTGACCTGAAGCACCCCTGTTGAGTGGCTAAGTGTTGCCTACGTTTTGATACTTCTAAGAGGGCTCAAACTGCATGTAGTTCTCCCATCTAGTTGTGGGTGTGCAATTAGTGTAATACTAGCTTGCTGTGCAATCCCGTGTATGGCTTTTTGACAACCTATGAATTTGAACTTGCACTAGTATTTAGACTTGGCTTAGACCCTGCTTCTTTGAGGGGTTTCAGATTTGGAAGCTTTAGGGAAGTTCCTTTCAATGAGTAGATGAATAATAGATGTGCTATTGATAAGTGCTAGATAGGACTAGGCTTAGGCTTGATATGTTTATACAACTGGCTCTTTGGATCATTTCCCTCCAATTGACATGCGAAACGTATGGCCCAACCCAAAGGAAGGATTTGAATCTGGAAAAATAACTGGGAAAGAGTGCAGATGACTCTGGCTAAGGCAGACGACTCTATAGTTGGATCCATTTGATTGTAGTTGGAGGTGTCCAAAAAGCAGGAAACAAGGATCCAAGATCAAGAGACAGTCTGTGTAAGCTAATAAACTATTCAGGTAGAGACTAGGGAAACCCTATGTATGAATAATGACAATTTGGGAAAGTCGGGCCCATAGGTAAGAGAATGGCTAAGAGATATTGTGAGCAAGAGTTAGTTGTGTATACACAAGTTATGTATTCTAAGGCTTGATCAAAACTAACATTGTCAAGTGTCTAGTACCTAAATATGAGTGTCTACAACTATATTTCATGATTCATCCTTCTTAAACATGGCTCTTCTCAACTCTATAGTTTATTATCTCAATTTGATAGTCTTGTCCACATGTATTGGGCTTTCAACTGCTTAACATTTAAATAGTTGTGCCCTGCATAGTCCCAAACTACGTTGGACTAATCTTCAGCTCCCATATCACCCACCTTAAGTATAGTCAGTTGTCCTCTAAAGTCCTTAGGAGTAAGCTGATTTGTCAGTTTTTTGTGAGGTGGGCTTACAGTCAATGCTGCCAAGGTTTTCTTGTCTACATTGAACTTTGTGTTATGGAAATATTTGGCAATCTGATCAAACTTCGCATCTTGTCCAAACACTCTGCTGTGTCGTAGTATTACATCAGTTCTTATCATTGCTTGCGCAATGTTCCACCTAAGTAGCAACAAACAACCACTACTCTTGACAACTTCTCTTGCTTGGTTGGGGTTTAGATTGCTATATTCAACTCCCTCTTGGGAACAAGTTGTGAAAGGCTTAAAACTGGGAATCAATTGTGTCTTCTTGTTCCTTACTAGATGTTGCCTCTTCCTTAGCCATAGGTTGTGTTCCTTTGTCTTGTTGATTAGCATAGACTGCATTGAAAATTTGGAAATCTTTGTACTTGTTAAAATCATCATCACTTAAAAACCTGTTATGCTCCACAATCCTATGGCATTCCAATTGTTCTAATTCTGGAAACTTGATTACTTCAATCTCTTGTTATTTACCACCATGGACTTGCTTTTGAATCCTTTGAAGCACATGGTTTCCTTTCTTGTCGCTAGTATCATAAATATTTACCCATATTTCATTGTCTCCTTCATGCATTTGATTCACCCACATCTTTTTATTGTACTTCAAGAATTTCAGTATTTGTTTCTTCAATGTGCACACCCGTTTGGGGTTCCTCTTGCATGACTTGGGGTTGTTGAACTGCAGGTCCATGATCTATACTTGCGATATCCTCTTCATGATTTTCTTTATGGACATTCTGTGGCGGCACCTCTTGCTTTACTATCATAACAGGAATTGATTCACCTTCATACTCATCGTCTCCATATCTAGTTGCTTGCCTTTTCTGTTCTTTGGTAGGATCAATTCATTTGTCATTGTTATCCAACAACTTATCCATCCACTTGATAGGGTTATCAATATTAGGATATGACCCTTTATATTGTGGATTTGTTTCTTCTTGCTTTTCTTAGTCATTTTGAACTTGAACCCATTGCAATTTTCGATCCATCACTTCATCTGCAATCATACAGTTTCTGCAGGTTCTCCATCTCATCAAAATCACAGGGGTACCAGCTTATTTTTGCGGCCTTCCTCATCATTTGTAAACCTCTTAGGATCATATCTTCTGTTCTCCTTCATTCTCAAACACAATTTAGAGATACTATTTGATGGAATGACCAGGGCACATCTATGATGAAATGCAAAATCCCCAATAGTTGCCACAGAGGTTAAGAGGCTGCTTTTTTCAATTTTACCAAAATCTTCCTCAGTTAAATCAATTTGTCTTATCAACTTCTGACATACAGTTATCAAAGGTACATGTAGAGGCAAATTAAAAAGAGATACATCAGCTCCCTATACACTGATATAGGTTCCATTAGGTGTCAACCACTAATCAGCCCAATTGTGGTTAAGGGCATCTTCTGGAGCAAACTGTAGAGGCCTTAGAATATTCGCTGAGGCACTACCTAACCTAGGCCTCTCTTTGCCATGGAATAATCGTTATAAATTCTACACAAAGTATTCCTTAAAAGTATTGTTATCAGCTTTGTAGAAGTGTTTATTTAAATGCCATGTCCAAGCTTTCACTGATTTACTCTGGTTTGTTTCATTATCGCGTGCTCATTCCCTTACTCCTAATTGCTTAGGCATTTCCTTGTGATGTGTTGCTAAATACATGTGACACAAATGTGAATAATACCTAAATTTCGTTTTCTTATATTTCACCAATTGATTATTAAGTTGTGTGGATAGGAGTGCAACATAATCATAGGTCATAGGGTTATGGTGTTGTAAAACGCTTGTACGGATAACTGCCCTAGCCTTGGTCACTAACATGTCATCTTTATCACCAAACAATTGTGATGACATAGACATTTCACGTTGGAAAAAGGTAGGAACATTGTTACATCAGTTGGGTCTAATAGGCTATCATCCATGCATCTCTGGGTGTAATTTTGGAGCACATCACAATAGAATGTGTAGAGGCTTGGTTTGAGGCAAATAATGAGTCTGGTTCAGATCTTCATTATCAATTAAACACAAAAATGAAGCTGAACACAAAGAAATTTAAAAACACGATATATTCTCACACCATAAATATTTCTGTATATATCATTTGAAACATTACAATGTTATATAGGAAATATGTTTCCTATATTTGGGATGGTGAGATCCCTACAATCTCTCACACAAACAACCAACCCACCATATACAAAATATATTGGTACTACAATATATTCGGATAACAAACAAACTAAACAAAACTAATCCCATATATTATTGTTATTATTCATAACAATAATATACCACACAAACACTTATTAACGTATTATTGTTTAACTAACAATAATTAAGTTATTACAAACTTAATAATGTGAACACACCTTAACAACAAAATCATTGGAATTCGCAAAAGCGCCTTGTTGTGAGGATTTGAAGCCTAAGAAGTGGCTACAAAAGGAGATTTACGATGACTTTTATGAAGTGTTATTTGTGGAGTTGCCACAACACATCTATGCATGGTTAGTTGTGTCATTGTAGAAATCTTGGCAAATGATATGCTTGGTGGAAGATTGGGTTGAAAGGTTGAAGAAAATTGTCTAGGCTTAGACTCATGCTATTAATGTGTGGTGGATAGGTGATTTGATCAGTTGTTTGTTAGAGATTTCAACGTTGACTTACACGTCTAGAAGAATGCTTTGGATGAAGATGTCGATAGATTGGGGCATTGAACGACCGAGAATGGAATGCTAAATCTGTCTGTGCTTAGGCTAGGCGTAATGTAAGTTGGAGTAGAGTTTAAAGTTTGCACAAGATTGGAGGAAAGAAGGATCTGTATTGAAATGGATTCTCCTCATGAGAGGGAGCAAACGTTGTGCAGGTATAGTGAAGATAGGGAAAAGACGATAGCTACCAAAGATCCCAGGAAGGAGGGAGGGCACATGATTTGTTTGTGCAAAGGTGAAATGCGCTCAACTGAAAGAGTTGAGCTGCGAAGGGAAGATTCCTTAAGCAAGGAAGCATCGGATAATTCAATGGATCAATTTATTCAATAAATAGAGAAATACAAGTTTTGTGCTCGTGCATAATAGGAGTTAACACTTAACCCTCCTTATTCTCATTCACACATCGTAATCACTCGTTGAGTTGTTATAGCAACTTGTACACACACACACTATGACTAATAACTACTATAAGATTAATACATTACAAACTATGATGTACTAACCTGCTAACCTAAGATATCTCCAACATTCCCCCCTTAGTACAAACATAACTCAAAAGGAAAGGAGCGATACTGCACGAGAACTAGGACATACACCAATTCAAAACGAACAATGATGGATGAAAACATATTGTTGATCAACAAGGGTAGTACAAACTAGAATTGACATTGAGTTCGTGTACATTATAATTATAGTGGGAACGACCTCACTACAACTTTGATAAGGGATAGGAATATGTACTTATATGAGATTGTGCAAACAAAAGTGGAAATGGACAAACACACTATCCAATCAACAATGGAAAACAACTACTCGCAATGAAATCAGTTGGATTGAGCCTTATTGAATTTTAAAATGTGTGAATAGGGACATACAATCTATTCAACACAAGTGTTGCGTGAGCCTCCACTTTCTCTTCAATTCTACTCCTCTGGTTGGCTTAACCTCACTGAATAGGTACAAATAAAAATTAACGGGACTGAGTCCTTTACTATGCCTTCAGTGGGTGTTGGTCACCGCACTGATCAATGTGTTTGTAGTTGTTGCACTTGATCACAAACGATAGTATGGTGATCATTGCATTGAACACCATCTATGACATTAATTGGTTTGGGACATGGTTTTATGCTTAAGCATATGTAGCCAGAGTGCATCATTACTACCATTGATGAATACGACTGTTTAGCTATGTTGTCTTTTTGGCGTTTTGTTTTATCACTACAACAAATGACAGCCTCAGAGTTGCTGACGAACTCGAGATTGGTAAGTGACATCCTTCCTCCGTTTCCTCTAGCCTCCTATCGACTTAGCTCAGGTCAATATGCATGGTCTTGTGCACCTCATCATGTCGGACTTCTATAGTTCCATGAAACAAATCCCCCCCTTAGAATGGATTGACACATTGAAATGGACCAAAAATGGGTCCTTACAGAAGACAAGTTTCTGACAACACATATAAGGGTCAGACCATACAAATTGACTCTTTCTTGACTAACATGACCTTAGTGACAAACTATTAATAAAATGTTGATACTACTAGACACAAAAACAAACTATTCAACCCTTAAACTCTAGACTTTTAGACTCGACTCATTCTATCATTATTAACACAACACTAAAGATTCAAAATTAACATCAAACTATATACAAAATAAAAAACCTATATCAACCAAACTTAACAAACCAAACTAAAACTATAGCAAATTAATTCGCAAATCATGCCTTAAAGCTTTTAGGCTTTTTAGGCATAAATGTCCCATGACGTCGGCATGCTAATGGTAAAAGATCTTAACATGGGCTTGGTGGATGGAATGTTAGTGAGTGCAGTATGCATACAAGACTACATGTGGATAATGCACAGAGAGATCAGTCTCTAACAGAAGATGCATATACGGGGTGAAAGTTGAGATAGAGAATGCTTGTTGGTGCATGATTTGAGGATGGTCGGATTCGACATATCACTCATGAGATGATCAAATGTATGAGGGTAACGATGATGAATGGTAGGCCCATGATGACAAAGACGCTGATGCTGTTGAGGATGCATGAGTGGGTCATGACAGAGTGTTGTCAGTGTTGATTGCATGATAGTGGTGATGTTGGATGGCAGAGTTGATTGCAAGATCTACAATGCACTGATAGATCAGGAAGAGGTCTACAACATAATGTATTCACATGGGTGGTGGCTGTACTGACAATGGTAGAATTGAATGCATGAGGCAGTTATATCTAGGATTGATGCATCATGTACAAAATGGACACATGGCTGGGTTGTCGAAGATGGCGACGTTGTGCGCGACACTGTTGGATTTGATACGCACATGGATGCTGCAAAGATTGAGTGTGCACGACAGAGTATTGAAAGACTGCATTGAAGATTTGTATGACAAAGCAAAAACTGAAAATAGAATATCTTAATTTTTCTCAAAGCTACCGTAACTTCCTCAATATAATAAATACTTAGAACCCTAATTCTAAGAGCAATAGTTTTTAAGCTACAAATTATTTTGCACTCACAAAATTACCATCCATAGGGGCAATGAAGAACAATATGGCTGCCCCTAGAAAATAAATTAAAAAGTTTGATTTAGAGGAGTGAAGATTTGCTGTTGGAACAAATAGTTTTTGACAACATAGTTGAGGAAAATGGTGCACAAAAGGAGGTGACGCAAGCACATACAATGAGTACAAGGCTACCAAGTGGAGGAACTGCAAGTGGAGTAGGAGGCAATCGAGGTCCTTTGGTAATTAATACTGATCCAGTTGTAAACCCTACTATTGTCGTGCAAGTAGGTACTGCACATGGAGATGTGGGCACAACGACAACTAGGTGGAGGGAGAAATTTGGGGGGATCGGGTGGAGGAACATCGTTTAGAAGTGTTTGACAGATGGTTCAGCAGGTACTACCTCAGGGCATCTTTTACGAGATGTTGATGAAGTTACCAGAATATAAAGGTATTGGAGATGACTTGGAACATGCCCAAAATTGTGAAATTCTGTGGAGGGGTAAAGGAGTGATTACACCAGAAAGGAAAGTTAGTTTGCCACAGCATTGTTAGATTGTGCACATATGTGGGACTGGAAATTTGATTATAACCAGGCAGTGGTGGATTTCAATGCATTAAAAAAATGCATTTGTGAAGGTATTTCACATTTTATATTTTGAGAAGTAAGAGTATTTATGTACTCAAGTATGCAAGATGTAGCTCAAAGTGTGCACACATATGATGCACGTTTTAAAATGCTGTTATCAAAGTTGGCATATGAAATTCATCCTTTGCAACACACACAGTGATTTGTTGCCTCTGTTTTGAAGACAAGTGGCAATGAAGACTTTTGGAGATGCATGTGAAGTATTGGAAGTTGCACTTAGAATGGAAGTAGCAGGGCATTTTGGCACATGGAAAAGCCCATTTATGGAAGCCGGAATAATGAAAATGGCTTTGCAACTACAAAAGTTGACAATGAAAGTGCACAAGAGATGCTAAGGGCATTGTGGTGCATCAACTATGAAATTGAGAGCCACACTAAGAGTAATTGTACCAGGAAAATCGTGTAGGCAATGACTATCGTTTGAAGTGTGTAGAGGAGATCATGAGACTCAAAACTATCTATTGCTACAATGCACAAAGCAGTTTAATGTCACTTGGTGTAAAATATGTGAAGCTAACATACATAACATTGAAGATTGTAGGATGATTGATGAGATGTGTGAGGCAAGGGAGTTGGGGTTGAGACAAGCAACTACAGCTCCTGTGCACAAGTATCAGATTCAAAATCAGAATCAAAATCAGAATCAAAATCAAGGAGGTTATACTCAAAAGCAAGTGGGTTATAATCGTGGAAGATCTTACGGATGCAAAGTGGGTGGAAATAATGGAGGACGTGCTCAAGTAACATGTTTTAGGTGTGGAGAAGTTGGCCGCTGTCAATGAGATTGTCCTAAATTCCCCACTTGTGCATATTGTAGAGGTGAACATAGAAATAAGGATTGCACATAATTGTGCCAAAAAATCCTACAGAGAGGCCAAGCTCAGAAAAGTGTTGGGATGGTTAGAACACAAATCAAGAGAAGAATTGGGCCAAAAAGAAAGGTGGAGCGAGAGAGAATATAGGGTCCAAGTTTAACATTACAAGGAGGATTGGAGTGGAAACAAGGGTAGAAGGAATATCCAATCCACACGTGCAAAAGGAAACAATGCAACACAAACAAGAAATATTAACAACTAACTATCCAAATGTGTTATTACAAAATATGATCCTTGCAAAAGAGATGACTGAAAACTTACAAGGAGAAATTTAGACTGTGCGGGAAATGAGAGAAAATGTGAGAAAAAGCCCTAGGAAGGGGTCCCTAACCCAAGAAAATGGCAGAGATTTCTGATATTTTCTTGTAACTAAAAACATGAGTCATCCCTTAATACCTCTGCTCATGACTTGGCTTAAACAAAGTATGGTGGACGTGCACGATTTGGTACAGGATTGACCAAGAGAAATTTGCTTGTCAAGGAATATGCCATTTGATCACGTGTTGATCATTGATGCTAAGATCAATTATTGGGAGATGAACAATAATTTGATCGATAAAGGTGCAAGAGTCAATATATTGACGACGGGTGCATGGAAGATGGGGAAACCATTGATACAACCTTCAGCCAATGTGGTGTTCATGTCAAACAAGATGAAGTCAAGACCAATTGGTGTCTTTGCGTAGTGTGGAATTGGAAATCATGGTAGTCGTGCTCACAATTTGTTTTTGAAATTATTGAGTTAGTTGAGGAAGACAACTATCCAATGTTTCTTGGTAGGCCACGGTGTTATGAAATCAGGTATACATGCGCTTTAAGCAGGCCTATTTGAGTTTTGAAAATGAGGAGCAAACCTTGGTGATTACGCTTGACAATGACCATGGATTTGCATATGTAGATGGTTGAAACTTAGGGGAGGAGGATAACAATTTCTTATTGTTACTGTGTAGATGCCAAAAGACTTGAATCCATTGAAGGATGGCACATTGAGCTAGAATAGTGAAGAGTTGACATCGGATACGTCAAGCCAGGTTTGTGATCAATGGGTTTAGGATACATATGAAGCTAAGAAAGTGAGGAAAGGTGGAAAGTAAATGTCCAACCATTGTGAGAAGTGGGTTGATAAGATGACACGTAGCATATAAGAATACAAGAGTGGCACCGAAGATGACTAAAAGATGGGTTCTGTGGGTGCCCAACAAGCCAACAAAGATACCTCAGCTAAGTAAAGTTGAACTTGAAAGGAAGCCACAAGAGAAGGTTGAGGAGGTAAAGACAAAGGTCGAGAGGCAAAAGGTGGTAATATCTAGGAAGGATGAACAAAAACTATGGGTTAGGGAAGTGCATAATGGACTTGTGTAGGTACAAATGGTACCTAGGAAGAGTTTGCCAAGTACAATGAACATCAAAAGGAAATTTGGGTTGAGAAAGGATGAAAAGGAGGAAACCACACTAGTAAGGGTAAAACAAGCAAAGCACATTGGAAACCCGAAGCAAGTTAGGAATGGAAGTGCGGCAATGTTAATTTGATAAGCTCAGGAGTGGAAAATAATCAAAAATGGCACCTTGGATAACTATTCTAAAGGAAAGTTGAAGGCAATAGGCACAGACTGTATTTCAAGTGATTTACATAGGGGGAGCCATAAAATAAGGCTTATGCCTGGGGAAAAAGGATCTACAAACATATTTCTTGCTTTTGTAGTTTATTTGCTTAACATGTTTTTGTTCCATGTTAATAAGTGCAGGCGATTCTGTAAATCCAGTTAAGTCAAGCGGGGGATCTACCAAGAACCTCATGCTAGATATCTAAGTATCTTTGGGAGGGATTGTTCAATCTGATTTTGTTAATAATGGGGTTTGTCTCCACTTGTATATTTTATCATCATGGAAAACATGTATAAAAATAGATGTATAAGGACCTATATAGTGGATGGATTATGGTATTAAATTAGTTACAAGATGGGAAAATGCACAAGAGGACTTAGCGCATAATTATCTCAAGAGAATTAGAAAGAATTAGGAAGAACAAAGTTAGAGGTTTACAAGGCAAGTAATGGAGAAATGGTGGCTTTGATGGATGAATGCACAAAAGTGGATGTTAGAGGAAAAAAGCTCAAAAGAAGGCTCAAGGAAGATGAAGTGTGTCTAGTGATGCACATGGAAAATAAAAAAATTTAACTAGACATGTAGGATGTTGTGTAAAGAAGTGAGTGGAAGGAGTTATGCACATATAATAGGAACATGTTCGGAGACTTGTAATGCACAAGGTAAAGTTGGGCAAGTTGTGTGCATCACCTAGGAAAGTGTTGAATGGATGTGGATAAAGAGAATGAGGACATCACAATTATGGGACGATGACACACATATGCGAGTAAATGGGGTAGGTAAATGTATTCAATGCACACAGATTTATAAGAGGGAAGAAGGTGCATTTGAAATGATCATTTGTGAATTAAGTGTTGAGAAGACCTAAAAGTGAGAAAGAGAGCCAAGAGAGCAAAACCATTGGTGAAGTGGGAACTTAGGGCATCTAGAGTTGTAGGGAGCTAGGGCATGGCAGTGAGTGTAAAGAACATTGTGGGTTTCAAGCTGCATAGTGAGGAAGCGTTGTGAAGGGGTAAACTTTGAGAGATTGATGGATGGATGGTAGTTGTGGGGAGTGAGTTGTGTTTGGCATAGTGCGAAAATCATTGTAGGGAGCCAAAGGAAGAAGGCGTTAAGACGTACAATGGCATAGAGGATGCATGAGGAGGAGGAAGCTTCCATTGAAGAAGAAGATACCACTTTCATAACATAGGAAGGGCTTGTAGGAGAAATGGCCATTGAAAGTGAAGAAGAGGAGCCATTACATATAAAGATAGAAAGACCCACAAGAGTACCATCATGAAAGAAGAAGACAAAAATGGAGAAGGCTCTGTTCAAGACAACACTCATGTCGTTTCTAGCAAGTGTAAAGGAAAGAGAGTATTTGGTGACATGCTCGGGCACTTGTGTGCTGAGGATTTCAGCCATAGGAAGAAGGAATACATGATAGTGTTGAATAAATATTTGGGGACGAAGAATGGAAATTGAATCATGTATGCTTACTTGGAAGACCCAAGAGTACTAGATATATATGAGCTACCTTATTTTGGAAACTAGAGGAGTTGGTCAAGTTTTTACTTATGCACATGCACGAGGGCATGTTACATATTGCGGGGAGGATAATGAAGATTTCGTCCACATAAATCAGCAAGATCACAAGCCTGAAAATTAAAGGGTTGAATATGTGCGTGACCATGAGGAATACAACAGAGGTAGGCATGGTAGGGCATGTTACTTATGAAGAAAGGAGGCACAACAATGGTGATAGATGAAATCCCACTCAAGTCAATAAAAGTCATTGCAACTAATTAGCTCAAAGTTGGCATTAGTAGGAAGGTGGAATGTAGCATCTGAAGTGGTGTATATAGTGCACAAGGTAGGGACTAAGAAACCAAGTTTAACTGTGCATGATATATTGCCAAGGAAGTGTTGAGTGCAGTAGAGGAAGCACATGCAAAATGTGGAGTGTTTAGATGGGGAATGATTCGATATTGATGATGATTGAATAAAACAATGGTGATAGATGTAATCCCACTCAAGTCAATAAAAGTCATTGCAACTAATTAGCTCAAAGTCGGCATTAGTAGGAAGGTGGAATGTAGCATCCGAAGTGGTGTATATAGTGCACAAGGTAGCGACTAAGAAACCAAGTTTAACTGTGCATGATATATTGCCAAAGAAGTGTTGAGTGCAGTAGAGGAAGCACATGCAAAATGTGGAGTGTTTAGATGGGGAATGATTCGATATTGATGATGATTGAATAAATTGGAGTTCTCAGAGGCAAATCATTCATATTGATAGGAGGTGAAGGATCTTGTGCAAATAAGTATCGGGGACATGTGTGAGAATGAAATGACTCGAGCCTATAAGAAAAAGATGAGGTTGTGGTTTTTGTGTGTGGTGGAAGCATTCAAAGAGGAGTATACAATATCACCAAGGATTCTAGAGGTAGATCACGAGCTTGATTTTTTTTGTGTAATGGTACATTTTACATTGGTAAGCATTATAGATAATAATGGAAATTTCACTAGTTGGATTAATCTTCGATATGTAGTATTTGTGCAATATTTGGAAAGCTTGTTGAATTAGGTAAGAGAATTGCCAAGGGCAATTATAAATATCGATGAGGTGGATCAACAAAGGAATACTTTTTGGGTAAAGTATAGAGCTCCGGGAGAGGCAAAGGCATTGAAGGATGAAGATTCAAACGCTGATAATTTAGATATTAAGCCAAGATTGTTTGTGAGTGGGAGAAAAACATCACAGTTTATTATGCGCATTAAGGACATCGAAGAGAAAACTAGGTGATCCAAGAAGATCTACCAACAAAGGTACCTGCGGTACCTCCAAGCCCATTCTCATAGCTTGTTGTTCATGTAGTTCTCTTCCATGGTCTGTGGCACTCCAAAGCAACCTTCAGAGGTTTGTAGTACCTCCAAGATTACCAAGCTGTCTCCAACAGATGTTGCACACAATTATGTAGTGGTGCAATGCAATTTGTGTGAGTTGCCACCCATGCGTGCACCCAACCTTCTGTGGTACCTATCATCGGCTTAAATAGGATCTGACACACATTCATGTTGAACCACAAAGGATAGCTCACACTGCACAAAAGCTGGTTGCTCCAAGTGATACCTTTAGACATCAAATGGTAGAGTCCGTATGCCATGCCAAGTGTCACCCCTGAGGCTCACATTATGGTAGAGCATTTGTCAGTATACTACGATCCATGTCTCGTAACCATCGAAAGATGAAGAGTCACACATGGAAACAATTCAACTTCTAAAACAATTTATGCCTTCTTGGCCTTATAATATATGTATACACATTTGGAGTCTTAGTTAACAATCTGAGTAGAAGATAAATAGCTATACATCTTTCTCATGAGTATGCCATGTAGAGGATGCATAGATAAATAAAACATTTACTATTCTAGTTCTATTATCTCTCTTTCTCGATTCTCTGGATATTATCTAATATAGCTTCTACATATGCATATAACACATCTAGATCCTCATCTAGAGTGTTGTCCTTGGGGATCCTCTTGGGCTAGGATTAGTTGTATTAGACTGGTTCATCTTATTTTTGCATGCCCCATTGATGCAAGTTAGATTATTTGAAGCTCGATGTCAAACCATGAGACCCATCAGACTACCCATCGTGTCATTTCAAGCAAGTTTAGATGGCGAGAGATTCACAAGATGCAATCCAAGAGATGATCAACAACAAGCTCCATAAAGCATTTTGAGTGCATAAGACTTATGTTCAACCAATTTTTAGAAGTACTTGAACGGGTGGTTCCATCGACTCACAAATTAGATAAAGCTTTTGGTGGCCAAGTCCCCCCAGGTTTCAAGTGAATCTAGACATTCCTGTGCTTGAGGGAAAAATAAATGCAAATCCATTAAATAATGGGTTAGATCAATTAAGAGTCATATTTATCTATGAATGACTTTTTTGATGAAGTGGAAATCAAAATTGCGCTTTTGAAAGTTTCTTCACTTGTCAAGAAGTGGTGGCAAGCCCATTCTCTGTGGGAGAAGCACTAGACAAAAGATGAGTCTGACCCAACATGGGATAAGTCACTAATAGCCTTAAAAGGATAAATATTATCTTGAAGATGTCTATGATGATTGTTACATTTAATGGCAACAACTTCGACAAATGACATAACTAGTTAGTCGAAGCCTACACTGAAGCCTTCCATGATTTGTATGCAAGAATGGGTTCATTCGAGATAGAGCACCATAGAGTTCTCAAGTACCGCAGTAGCCTATGAGCATCCATTCGGTCCAAATGAAGTTGGCTAAGGTCAAATTAATGGGAGAAGCCTATCACTACGTGGCAACCATTGAGGAAGAGTTCAAGCTAAAGGGCAAGCAAGAAGCAATTAACACGCCAAAGAATACACTTGCTTCATACAAGTCCAAACTGTCTAAGCCAGGTAAATGGTGTGAGTTGTCCTTTGCAGATATCAATTTCGATACAAGATCAACAAAATCAGCCAAGTCAACGAGATTGTTCCAGAAAGGGAATACATCGAAACTTGTGCAGGGTTACTTAAGGTCTATTTTCAAATGACACAATAAAGACCTAGGTTACAAGATCCCATTGGGAGCATTGGTTCAAATGAATGAATCGAATGAGAATACCAACAAGGAAGCTAAAGTAGGGTATAGAGTGTGTGATCCATGCAAGTTTACAAATGAACAACAAGGGATAGGCCTAGTGAGGATAGCCGTGAAGACATCTCAGTATAATTTTGAGATGTGTAAAGAATTGGAGGAGGCCAAGGAAGAATTGAGGTAGGAGAAAGAAAATCTGAGGAAGGTTGATGCGTAAGTGTAGGAGTTTAGAGCATTATTATAAGGTTGGAAACTTTTTTTGAAAAGAAGAGGCCATAGGTATGGGATGGTGCAAATTTAAGTGGGAAGGATTCAATGGAGAAACTTGGTGCAACAATAGAATACATCCTGCATGAACCTTCAGGACAACAACAACTAGCAAAGGAAGATCTCCAATTAGTGAGACTAACAGAGATAGAGGCAATTTTTGAGGATCATGCCAAGGAATTAATTGAAGAATAAATGCTCTTTGGACGAAGGTAAAAGCAACCTAGACAGATCTTTGAAAGGTTCAAATATGTGCAAGAGTTCGTGGATGCTCGGTTGAAAGGAGATGGAGCCACACATAAAGAGTTGTTAATGCACATATATATGGAGAAGAAGCCACGTGCAGATTAAAGTGGCATTAATGAAAAAAGTTCGAAGCCATGCCAAAACAATATGAAGAGATTCCACATAATGAAGAGGTGATTGAAAAGTTAATATTGAATGTGTAGTGATTAAAACTAGAAATTAAGTCAATTACTAAGCATTGGAATGAGATGGAAAAAGAGTTACAAGAGAAAGGGGTAGAGGTTTGCACCGCACATGAAGGATAAACAACTACAACAAAATTAAGTTCAAACTTGTCTGAGGATAGACAAGAAATTTACTATGGGGGGATGTTGACCTTGGATTATGGACATAAGGCATTCTAAACAAAAATGGCATAGTCCAGCGATGCATGTGTGAGACATGTAGAACTACCCAAAACATCTGGGATTGTGCAATAACATTATGAAGGAACAATCCATAACAAAGGAAAAATGCATAGGAAAGGGAACAATGTGTAGGGAAGATAATAAGGAAACAATATCAATGCGCATAAGTACCTTGGTGAGGGAAGGCACTCAAAACTGACATGTTGATTGCATCTAGACAAAGGGGTTGCGGATAATCTGGGATTGGTTCAGTTGGGATGCACATGGAAGAGGAGACAAGGAATCCCCAAGAAGGATCTAGAAGATGTACGAGTGGATCCAACAAGGCAACAAATGGTAAGGGAGAGGGGGTCCTGGAATACTATAAATAAATCCCTCGACCTCTTATTTGACATCATTGAGTTTTGTCACACGTTTGTAGATGCAGAGTTGGAGCTCACGATCAAAGAAGCAAGCAAGGGTTTGGGAGAGCAGGAATAGACATAGGTCTTGGAAGTTATTGTAAAATTGTATATCGTTTGTTAATGATGACCATTGTAATGTAATGTATCTATATGCTCTTTGATGAATGAATATACATGATGATTATGGATTCTGTGATAATTGTGTAATTGCATTCTGTTATGCATTTGTCTTACTTGTTAGGGTTTGAATGAGGTGTCAGTATGCATAATCTATTTTGTGTTGTTGATGTGCATTACTTTTCTTCACGAACTGTTCTCATAATGGTGTCTTAGTGATCTCTCGCCACGCTTCAGGTGAGCATTTCAGTCTTTCGCCCAAATGATATGCCGGTGTAGCAGTGTCTATTTATTAATCACAGTGAAGTCTGCATGGGATTGGTAAGGCGGCTAGAAATAGCCCAACGCTCCTATGGAGTAACTACAACAAAAAGTGAAGGAAGAAGACACAAAATAGGAAGAAGTGATGGTAGAATTAAGTTTTGATGAGATTCAAATATTGTCATGTTCTTTCTTTCGTAACCACTTGGTTATTGGGATTTATATTATTTCCGATTGATATTGATTATTATGATTATCATTGAACATGTTGCGGTTCAAGAGCTAGTCACTATTTGATTAATCACTTTTGTAGTCAAATTAAACTAGCATTGGAACGTACTGAGTTAAAAGGTAAATGCTAGAGTGTCATGTCGGAATAAAAGTTGTAATTCAAAGAGAACTAGTCACTATTTGATTAATCACACTTTTGTAGGCAAATTGAACTAGCATTAGAATGTACCGTGCTAAAAGGTGAACACAAGTTGTAATACGAAGAAATTGTCTTGATGGTAAATGCTAAAATATTCCATGTTATCTTAGGAAAGTAGGTAGTGGAAAAATGGATATACCATATTTTAAGAATTTGGTAAATTTTTTGGTTCTAGGATTCTAGAAATGCCTCGTAATATCTGATAAGCTGTGTGCAAGAGAAAAACAAATCTAATAATTAGGAATATACCATCAAATTAATAAACTGATGTTTAAATTTTAAAACCATTGCCTCCAATAAACTGTGGGTCATTTTGAGAAGTGCTTTGGAAGTATCAAAAGTGTCGAAGGCACAGCTGTAAATTTGAAAAGCTTACAGTGTAACTGTGATTCCTATGCAGGCATAGGCTTTAACTGTTAGTCTCCATTTGAAGCGAAGGCTATTTGGTGGCAAAATATGTTCTAATGTAATTTAAAATTTCATTATTGTCATCATTTGCTTTTCTTGCAGGTACAATAGATATGCTCTTTTTCAGCTTTACTTATTTTTGTGATAATGGCTGGGAGGGAGAATGTGGGGAAATTAAATGATTTGAATAGAAATTAACCAAATATTTCTTTCTGCTATTATTTCTTGTCATGACTGAAAAGTTATATTTATGGTTTCAGGCAAATCGTATTATCCTTCAAGAAGAAGATCGTGTAAAATCTGAAACTGAAAATGCAAAGATACCTGTAGATTTTACAACTTTGCAGCTTCATAATTTGATGTATGAGAAGAATCACTATCTGAAAGCTATCAAGGCCTGCAAAGATTTCAAATCAAAATATCCAGATATTGATCTTGTATCTGAGGAAGAATTTTTTAGGAATGCACCGGAGGAACTCAAAGGAGATCCATTGTTGAAGGATGACCCACACAAGAGGATGCTACAAAGACTTAATTTTGAACTTTTCCAAGTAATTTCTTTCTCTCTCTGTCTCTCAATTTCTGTGCGTGTTCTGTCTTCTGAGTTGTGCATTTTATTACAAACATGTAATGCTTTTAATGTGCAGCTCTTGGTATTTGGATATTCCTCTGGTAAGCTACAAATAATTCTGTCATGAACTAGCAACCAGTTGACATGTTAGAAAAGTTACATCGATACATATCTTCTTCAATAAAATTTCCAGCATTATGAGATTCTGGAATCTAAGCTAGAAATTTAAGTGTGCATTAATTTGAAAAATTGAAACAATTACCATAAATGTCAAGCATTCAAAATGTTTTTAGAAGCAAAAATTAACTGATAAGTTGACACCCAAAATAAAGAACTCAGGCAAATTGCACTTTAAAGTCTATTTCTAAGAGGATTTAACCATAGTTGCCATGTTTGACCGAACATGGCTCAAGTTTGGTTCGAACTGCACATATATGATTGACCGGATTTGTTTTGTCAAATTGATCCGTCCAAAGTTTTTATTTTTTTGATTAAAAATAAAATAAAATAAAAAACACTTAAAATATTCACGTTTACCCAAAAACGTAAAAAAAAAACACATACAGTCAATGCAAATGCCAAAAAGTAAAATGTGAACCCTAAAACTAATAGTAAAGGCAAAACAAAAAGGAACAGCACAAGAGTGAATAATCAGACATGGATGGGAGGAAAAGGAATGGTGCTGTGCGAACGAAGACTGCTGTGGCTGAAGACCGAAGGAGGACTGACAGAGGCTTAACCCTATCACATTTGTTGTCTGCCATCGCCATTGCCATCTGCAGACTAGCATCGTGCATCAACTCTTGAGGGTTTCACGGTTTCACTTTCAAGTTTCAACGATTCTAACATGTATTTTAAAAATCTTGTCTTTCAGTTATAGGCTTATAGCTTCACATTTTGGTTTCGTTCGCAAACTATATTTAAATAATTTAAATTAGATAATAGATTTATTAATATTAAAAATATACTTAGTCTATAAATTTTTAAACTATTAATATTTAGAATATTATTAAATATTCTATTTAATAGTGAATATTTGGTTTCAAATTATCCACACATGATTCCAGAAATCTCATTTTGTAAACTACAGCATCATGGAAATTGAAATAATTTAATATTCTATTTAATAATGAATTAAATCATTTATTTTTTATTTATTTTTTTTGATATGCCCGAAGGCATTGCATGGAGTCGTTGAATTTCATAGAATATCAACATCTTTGCCCATATTTCGAAAATAAACGTATAACGGATTTACAATGTTGAGTAAGCATACATCTAAATCATCAAACTCTTTGGCTAAGCAGCCATGACTAAGGGGCATCCATTCCGTCAAAATCACCTAGGGCACGATCTTGGCCTTAACTGCTTGACTCTCTGTGTCGGGGATCTAGAGGGAATTGTATCTTGGTGGATGGATATAAGCAACCATCATCCTCACTAGTTGGATTACAACCCTTTTGATTTTTATTTAATTTTATTTCTTAAAAGTTAAGTTTTTCTTTATTTTTATTTATTTTAATTTACATTTATAAATAGAAATAGCGAATTTAATTCTTAAGGTACATGATAATTTCATTTTTTAAGTTTTATTATATAAATATAAAATTTTAAAATTATTAAAATGTTAAACATTTACAAATTATAGGTGAATACATTTCAGTCATAGTCACAAGGTTCGGAAATCCAAATGTGTTTGGAAGGGCCAAAAAATGCGGAATCCGAACTTCTTGAATTTAAAAAAAAAAAATCGGTTCGAAATATATATATATATATAGAGAGAGAGAGAGAGAGAGAGAGAGAGAGATGCAAAACATTTCAATCTACTAAATAGTGAACATTAATTTAACACTTGCAAAATTAAGAAATGCATAAGAGTATCAAACTTGAATTACATTCAAAGATAGCAAAATATCCATAGTCCATAGTTTAGAGCCTAAGCTCAAAATTGTTATAAAACTTAAAAAATTTCAAACATTTGCAACATCAAACCCTGCTTCAAAATCAAAACTAGCACTAGCACCATCAACAAATCCGCTATTAACACTATCAATATTCTCCTTAGCTCTTTCAAAGGATGGATATCCAAGAAGAAGATTGTCTTCTTTTGCAAGATTGTGCTCAAACAATCTTAAATTGCTATGGACAAATACAAGATCTGAGAGCCTTTTGGCTCCTAGTTGGTTTCTCTTATTAGTATGGATCAAATCATGCGTGCTCCAATTTCTCTCGGATGCAAAAGCACTGGCACATTGGCGGTGGACACGCATGTCAAGCTTTTGTAACTCGGGAGTAGAAGAACCATATGTCTGCCACCATAAATGGGGATCCATATTACCAATGTCTTGTGCTTCCTTGAGGGAAAACATGCCTTCTTAGTTTTTGAATGTAGTCCGTTGTCTTCTCACCTTAGGCTTTTCATTTTCATCTTGAACCAACCTGTCTATTGTTGCCAATAAACCATTCTTCACTTCCTCATTTGAATCATGATCCACCTCTATGAACTTAGGATTTAAATAGCAACCTGCAACATGTATAGGTCGATGTAACATGTTCCATCGAATGTCCACAATGTCCTAAATGCACTGAACTTCATCACCCTCATCTACTAGTGCTTTTTTAATTTGTTCTTTTGCTTGCTCCATGTCTTCATACACGAAACTAATACAAGGTTTCATGCCATCAACCAATCTCAATAACTGGACAAGTGGATCAAAAACCTTAAGGGTTTTATCGGCACCCTCTCAAAATGAACTACTCAAATTAATTCTCTCAATGTCCTTTGCAATGTTTTTCTTATAAAGCTTAGATTGTACCCATTCTTCACTAGTGACAACTCTTCTCAATGATGTCCTCTCCTCTACCTCCCTTTGCAAAGTGATAAAATTATATGCAAATCTTGTTTCCGCTGGAGAAAGAAGTTCACGCTTTGCATATGAGCGATACTATTCAACGGTGATTAAGTATAAACTTGGAAATTTGTTTCCCTTCTCTGACAACACTATTCACCCACTCTAACTTTGCAAGATTTTTAAGTAAAAGATCCAAAACATGAGTTGCACATGGAGTTCAAAACAAATGAGGAAACCTGTCCATAAGAAGCTCCCCTACTGTTTTACAATTAGCTGCATCATCTGTGATAACTTGGACAACATATCTTCTTCAATGTCCAGAATAGCAGCTTCAATGCATTTGAAAATGAACTTTGCAGTCTTCACCTCATTGCTTGTATCAATTGATTTGACAAACAGAGACTTTTTAGGGCATTGGGTCAATATATTGAGGAGGGCCCTTTGTTTTGTGTCAGACCACCCCTCACTTATTATTATGCAACCTGATTTTTTTCAGTGCTTTTTCATTTTATCTAGTTCATTAGATATTGATGTTACCTCCTCTGCCAGCAGAATAGTTCTCAGATTTCAGAAGATGGCATTGTGTAGCCTTTTCCGAAATTGGTGATCCCCTCTACCATTGCTTTCGTATGTGGATTTCGAACAACATTGAAGGGGATGGCATTTGCATAAAAAAATGGGCCACCAATCTATCTACATGTTTTTCCTACGGCTTCCACATGGCTTTCAAAGAGGGCTGGGAGTGGGACATTTGATGTTCATTTTGACTGGCTTCCATAGACGCTGGGGAACACGTCGAGCTAAAAAATGAACCAAACTATGTCAGATTGCGTTGAATTTTAGCCCTCTTTGAAGATTCAACTGTTGATACAATTGTCTTCAATTCATATTTGCTTTGGAGTTGATTGAGAAATGATGCATATATGGTGTTCTCCGTCGTTATTGGACAAATCATCACATCTGAGGCTCCAAGATAATGGTTGCGAACCCTTGTTATAGTCACTGCAATATTTGAATCACAAAAAGTGCTTTTCATATTTCTGGGATTTGCATCTCGCTGAACAATGTATTTCTTCTCAAGCGGAGTACTTGTCATGATGATAGGTTGTTTTTCGCTATCTTGCAAAAGTTTTATAAACATTTTTAATACACATTTAAAATTTTTTGTAAAAAATATATTATTTAATTTAACTAAATGACACTTGTACAAATTTACAATAATATTATAAAACTATAATCATTTGCATAAATAAATAATAAAATTTAAATTGAAAAAATAAAAAAATAAAAAAATTTAAAATAAATATATAAAATATAAATTATAATTTAAACATAAATATGATTATATTTTAAAATTTATATTTATCTATTTATGAAAAGCATAAAATATATTTTTTTAATGACAAGCTTAAATTTATATTTATTTCTTTATAATATAAATAAACGAAAACTTTATATAATAAAATTTAAATTTATTATAAACAAATAATGAAATAAATTTAAATTTAAATATATTATAAAATAAAAATTAAAGTTTAATTTTATTTTTATTATAAAATATAAATCTATAAAATAAAAATAAAAAACTTAATTTTATTTATATTATAAAATATAAATTATTAATAGATTTTAATATTTTATTTAATAAAATAATTATAATTTTTAACATAAAACATATATTTAAATTATAATTTAATTTTTTTTATAAAATATAAATTTATAAAATACAAGTTAAAGCTTAATTTTGTGTATAAATAAATAATAAAATTTAAATTGAAAAAAATAAAAATATTTAAAATAAACATTATAATATATAAATTAAAATTTAAACATATATGTATATATATATTTAATTTATTTATTACAAGCATAAAATATATTTATATTTATGATAAATTTAAATTTAAATCTATTTCTTTATAATAAACTAAAACTTTATATAATAAAATTTAAGTTGATTATAAACAAATAAATTTAAATTTAAATTTATTATAAAAGATAAATTCATAAAATAAAATAAAATATTTTATTTATATTATAAAATATAAATTTAGAAAATAAAAATAAAAATAAAAATTTAATTTAATTTATATTATAAAATAAAAAAATTAAATTATCAATAAATTTTAATCTTTTATTTAAAAAAATAATTATAATTTTTAACATAAAATATATATTTAAATTATATTTTTTCTTATTAAATATAAATTAAAGTTTAATTTTATTAATATTATAAAATATTAAAAATAAAATAATTATAATTTTATTTATAATATAAAATAATAAAATATATATTTAAATTATAAATTAAATTTTATAATATTTATTCATATTATTTTGATAATTCTAAAAGATTTAAATTTTATTATATTAATTTTTATTTTATTTATATTAGAAATTATAAATATTAAATATAAACAATCAATTTTAAAAAAATAATTTAAAAAAAATAAAATAAAAATAATATTATAATTCAAATATATATTTTATATTAAAAATATTTTATTAAATAAAATGAAAATAATAAAAAAAAATTCATTTTATTTAATAAAATAATTTTAATAACTATTATTATTAATTTATTAATATTCATATTTTATAATATTCAAAATTTAAAAATAAAATAAAAAAAAACAAACAAAAAATAAAAAAACCAAAACAAATCGAAAACAAATTATTAAAAAAAACAAAAACAAAATAAATTTATTAATATTTATATTTCTTATAAAATTTTAAACTAAAACTAAAACAAGAGATTTGCAGCGACCTAACTCTCTTCGTGCCCTGCGTTAGCTGCTGCCTTGTTTGTCCGCGTTCCCTGTTGCCCGCGTTCTCTGTCTGTGTTTTTTGCTTGCGTTCTTTGCCTGCGGTGTTGAGCTGCTGCTTGCGTTATTTGCCTATGGTGTTGAGCTGCTGCTCGTGTCGTCGAGCTGTTATGTATTTCCTCGACCGTCCTCAAATTGTGCTCCACCTTCAACAAATCGCTTGCCCTTCTCAAGAGTCAACAAATTGCTTGCCTTTTAGTTTTCATTGTCTCAACGTGTTTAACTTTTGCAGTTTCACGCGAATTTATAAGTTTTTTTAGGGTTTTCGCTCACCCACAAGGTGTTTTTAGGGTTTTTTGGTCACTTTTTAACTTTTCAAAATTTATTATTAAAAAGCGCGTCGAACTTGTCGACAGAAAAACTTCGGATTTTTTCAGATTCGGTCGAACCCTGTGACTGATTTCAATAAATTTCAACACAGAGATCAGAGGTTCATAATAGTGTATGCAAAGGTAAGCAGTGGGCAGTGAGTGACCAGGGTACAGTTGGAAAGTTCAGAGTAGTATATAAGAGGTCGAGCAGTGGGCAGGTAGGGCACAGGGGGCAACATGTCTAGCTATCCATTAGAGATGAAATATATCGTTTAGAGAAATGATAAAAAACCAAATATGAGATGCACCTTGTGCAATGGTAATACCACAGGGATTGTCATTAGACTTAGATACAATTACCTTGGAGGATCTGCAGATGTGAAACGTTGCACTCGTCAGAAAAACTTCGGATTTTTTCAGATTCAGTCGAACCTTGTGACTGATTTCAGTAAATTTCAACACAGAGATTAGAGGTTCATAATAGTGTATGCAAAGGTGAGCAGTGGGCAGTGAGTGACCAGGGTACAGTTAGAAAGTTCAGAGTAGTATATACGAGGTTGAGCAGTGGGCAGGTAGGGCACAGGGGGCAACATGTTTAGCCGTCCATTAGAGATGAAATATATCGTTTAGAGAAATGATAAAAAAACAAATATGAGATGCACCTTGTGCAATGGTAATACCACGGACATTGTCATTAGACTTGGATACAATTACCTTGGAGGATTTGCAGATGTGAAACGTTGCATTGTAGCAAATGAAAATTCAATTGAAGTGGAGTATGCAGATTTCATAAAACGAATGCAAGTTAAATATGATGTGAGTCGTGTTGGATTCTCTGCTTCAGAAGTAAAGAAGGCTAATGTCCAACATTGTATCTTGCAAATTGGCTCCTTCAATAGTTCAAGTTGCGCTCCATCATCATTTTCCAGTGGAAGTGCAAGTGAAACTACAAAGTCACAGGTTTCATTGAAGTCTATGTGGAGGACACAACAAGACCATGATGTAGATAGGTTGGCAGCGAGATTGTTTTATGCTGAGGCCATTCTTTTCAATGTCATTTGTTCCCCACATTTCAAAACCTTTCTAGATGTGGTGATTGAATTTGGGAAGTGTTACACATTGCCTTGCTATGAGACAGTAAGAACTAGTCTTCTTGAAGAGGAAGTGACAACGATATCCACTGAGTTAGCTGAAATAAAACTAATTGGAAAAGAACAGGGTGCACAATAGTAAGTGATGGATGGTCAGATTCAAGAAGGCCCCTCCAAAATATGTTGGCTCCCTTGATGGTGCTATGTTCATAAAATCAATTGATACAAGTAATGAACAAAAAACTTTTCTTTTCATTTCCCAATGCATCGAATCAACGATTTTGGAGATAGGAGAAGAGAATGACGTTCAAATTATTACAGATAATGTAACTAATTGTAAAGACGCAGGCGATATACTCATTGATAGATTTTCTCAGCTATTTTGGACACCTTGTGTTGCAGGTGTTGGATCTTTTGCTTGAAACTCTATCAAAATTGGAGTGGGTAAATAATATCGTGATTGAAGGAAATCAAATTTCTAAGTTTATCTTCAATCACCGTTTGACATTGAACTTGTATCGTTCATTTTCAAAGTGCGAGCTTTTATCCCTTGTTGAAACAAAATTTGCCACCAACTTCATTACTTTGCAAAGGGAGGTAGAGGAGAGGACAACATTGAGAAAAGTGATGGGTACTGACGAATGGACAGAGTCAAAGCTTTCCAAAGAAGCCCATTCAAAAGATATTGAAAGAATTATTTTAGGGGACACATGTTGTGCAGGGGCCAAGAAGATCATAATGGTGTTTGAGCCTCATGTTAAAATTTTGAGAATGGTTGATGGCAATCAACCTTGCATGGGCTTTGTGTATGAGGGAATGGACAGAGCAAATGAAGAAATTCAAAAGTTACTTGCAGGTAATGTCGAAGAAGTCAAGAGCATTTGAGAAATTGTGGACAAGCAATGGTTCATGTTACATAGTCCTCTGCATGTAATAGTGTGCTATTTAGATCCTAAATTAGTAGAGGTAAATCATGATGTAGATGAAGAGATAATGAGAGGTGTATATGTAACAATAGACAAGTTGTTTATTGATGAAGAAAATAAGGAAACAACGAGATAGTAGCTTATCGTTTTCAAGGACCAGTTGAAAATGTTTGGCATCAAGGAAGCAAAGGCAAGCAAGGTGATGTGGGAACCTTCTAAATGGTGGCAGGGTTCTACTCCATAGTGGAAGAGGCTTGCCGTGCGAATCTTTAGTTAGTGTTCTAGTGCTTCTTCATGTGAAAGAAATTGGAGTACACACCCATTAATCTACACTAACAAGAAGAATCGACTAGGGGCTCAAAAACTCAGTGATCTTTTGTTTGTTCATAGCAATCTACGATTGCTTACTCACTTTCTTGCAAATTAAGATGACAACTCTCGCCTTGGAGAACCATGCTTTGGAGATGAAGAAAATATTGATATTGTTGATAAGCCTACTAGTATAGGATTAAATACTGCTGCTAGTAATGATTTTGGTGTAGATGCAGGTTTGATGTTGCAGATGTTTAAATTTCATTCCCATTTTTAGTTAATGATGAAAACTTTGATGTTAAACAAAGGATAATTCATAATTCTCATTGTTATATTTTATATGTATGACATTGACCAATGAACATTGATATTTGACACTATTGGATTTTGCTATCATTAGTTATTAATTTATTAACTTATTTATGTTTATGTTTTACAAATATGTATAATATACTTATTTTTTATAATTTAGAAAATATTCGTAACCGGACTACCGAACTTACTGAACTGAACTTTTTTCAAAATCCTGAACTTCCTAACTTTTTTCCCCTTCCGAACAACCCAAATTTTTTGAATATGGTAACTATGGGTTTAACTCTTATTGAATGAAGTTGTGTTTTAATTTTAATCTTACAAACTAATCTGTTGTTTTATCAGTTGTTTGGTAGGGACTTTTTTGTCCTACTTTTTGGAGTCGATGTCTGTGATTATAGATCATAGTTTTATAACACAAACGGGTTCATCTGAGAATATTTGCCTCCTTATGTTATGTTTACTCTTTCTGTTGCTGTTGCTAAGTTATTTTTATTATCCTAATATGTCTTAACCATCAATGAACTTTTGATTTTTGTTGGTGTCGTCCCAGGCCTGCCATTATTATCTGCTGATGGGTATTTGCATCCTTCTAACCACACTGTTACTGTTGATATTAGGAAGTGTTAAGTGGAGTATTTTAATGCCATCGAGGATAATTCTTCAAAATCCACCAATCTGAGATCCCCATCCAAATGGCATGCTTAGGCAAATCCTTAGTGATTTTTTGATGGATAGTGTATTAGATAATACCCTTGACGATTTCAAACATGTAATTCTTTTTAAAAAAAAAATTGAAAACATGTAATTCCTTTAACATGCATCTTTTGGTATCTGGATATTCCTGGTAAACTATACATAATTTCTTCATGAATTAGCAACCGGTTCCCATATTAGGAAAATTTCAACGATACCTGTCATCTTCAATAAAGTTTCCAGCATTATGAGATTCTGGATTCTAAGATAGAAACTTAATTGTGCATTAAGTTGAAACAATTACCATAATTGTCCAGCATTCAAAATGTTTTTAGAAGCAAAAATTAACTCATATATTGACACCTTAAACTACAAGCCTCAGGCAAATTGTACTTTAATATTCTATTTGTAAGGGGGTTTAGCTCTTATATTGAATGAAGTTGTGTTTTAATTTTAATTTCACCAACTAATCTGTTGTTTTATCAGTTGTTTGGTACGGACTATCTTGTCCTATTTTTTGGAGTATACGTCTGTGATTATGGAACATAGTTTTATAACACAAATGGGTTCATCTGAGAGCTTTTGCCTCCTTATGTTATGTTTACACTTTCTATTGCTATCATTAATTCTTTTTTATTATGTTAATATTTCTTGACCATTAATGATCCTTCGATTTTTGTTGGTATTGTCCCAGGCCTGCCATTATTATCTGCTGATGGCTATTTTCATCCTTCTAATCATTCTGTTACTGTTGATATTAGGAGTGTTAAAGGGTGTATTTTGATGCAATTGAGGATAATTCTTCAAAATCCACCAATCTGAGATGCCCATCCAAATGGCATGCTTAGGCACATCCTGAACGATTATTTTATGGATAGTGTTATTGATAATACCCTTGATGTTGAAAAAGGGGTTTTAACTTTTCCTCTTCTTCCTTTGATTCTGTTCTTTGGAAACCTATGTTACCACACTCTTACCTGTGGCCCTAGCGCATCTGCAAGTCTTGTATGCATTGATCCTTAGATTTTCACCAAAAATGCTCTGGAATCAAACTCCTGAAATATTGTTTTTTAGCTGGGCGGTTACCCAATATGGGATATGCACCAAATATGATCAGTCGATCTGGGGTATGTTTCCCTTTTTAGAATGCAATAACTAATAGCCACGCATTTAACCAAGTTAACGTAGTGTGTTGGTATGGGCATACTGCTATATTAGATTTCAAAATTTGTGCCTGGCGTGCATGGATATGCTCAGATTTGCACCAAAAATGCCCTGGACACATATCCCTGAAATACAGTTTTTCTTTTTGTGGAATTTGACCCGTGTTCATTTAACTCATCTCAAGATGACCTCCATGAGTTGTCATTACACATGACATTATTCCTCGTGTATGTATGTTGGTAATAATTTCAAGGCAAGGGGACCGCTTTACACACAAGCACCTTTAAGCATTTGTTGGTAGGGGAAGGAATGCTAAATATAATCTACCAATTTGGCTTTTCACCTTCTAGCCTCTTTCCCCATTTCCTGAAACATAGTAGGAGCTGGATGCTTTTCCAAAATGGGATAAGCACCTGACCTGATCGGTCCATCTGGGCTATGTTTCCAATTTTAGGAAAAACACAACCTCTAATAGGCACTCATATAACCAAGTCACTGATTTATGTTGGTATGGGTATTAATGTGTACTGGTACATTGGATTTCAAAATATGGGTGTGATAATAACAAGGTTAATTTCAAATGTCACATGAGCACACAACCTCATTGAATGGCAATCACTGCGATTACAGTCAATGCAATTGCAAATTGCAAGTGGTCTTTTGTCATGGTTGAGTTGAATTTAGTTTTGACTAAGCTCTATACTACATCACCTCTTTTCTAATGGACTTGCTTTAATCATTACAATTTAAAAGATTTAATTTGATCTACTAAATCTGAATAATTTATTTTTTTGGTTTGGTTTTAAACTTTTGAAAATAGAGTACTAATTATAACAGGCTTTTAAGACCACAGTAGTGGACTATAAGTATAAGCAGGATGGAATATTTCTTTTATTTGCACGCCAATGATCGTTCAATAAATTTTTTACCCTTTCTGACTTTAATCATCACACAAACAATGACTGCAAGATTCAGACACAAGCCTTTAGCTTTGGGTACTATTTCTGGGTTTTTTTTCATGTGGTTTTTGGGCTAAACGTACCTAGGGTTAAGGGACCCTAGACCTGGAAAAATTGTTGGGGAGATGCAATTCCCATCTGGTTTAAACAACCAAACCATGAAAATATAAATATGACATAAATTTCAACATCTTTAAACATTTGCTTTTCTGTCCACAGGGCAATCTCCATTCTTCAGCTCCAAGCATATTCCTAATGCTAGAAAGTCTGCAAAAATAAAAGCCAGTGACTTTCATCATTTATCCATAACACCCTTTCTTTCCTTCTTTTATTATTCTCTTCTGTTTGATTCAATCATGAAAAGGCACTACTAAGTGCACACAAAAACAATTTTTATGTCAAGAGGCATAACACAGTGATAGACAAGGGGGGGTTGGATGACAGTTACCATGTTGTGAAATGTCAATAAAAATGGCATACCTTAAATTTGATGTCCATTTCACTGTCATATAACAATTTTTCTTCTTGCTTGGAGACGGCAATTGAAAAATTGCAACATCTTGGGCATATGGTGGGGTTTTGTGCCCATTGTTTAGTGGAAAGATGTTTTTGAGCTTTACATAGTGGTGCAGCTGGATCAAGGCCATATATCACTAGTCACTGGGAACTTTTTTGGAGAAGGTGATGGAGTCATTAACCAATGTGGAACCTTATTTGGGCAAAGCTATGTGACAAATTCAAAATAGGCACCTCAAGATTGATCTCTCTTGATAGGCACCTCTATTCTTCAGCTGCAAGCATATTTCGAAGTCTCGAAAGTTTACAAAAATAGAAGCTAATGGCTTTCATCATATATCTGTCATGCCCTTGCTTCTTTTGTTATTCTCCTTTAGAATCAAATTATGAAATGGCACTACTGAGTGCACATAAAGAAAATTTTCAATGCACAAAAATCTTGTCTTTTTGATCATGAGTTTTACATTTTTTAATGAAGAGGTAGCTTTATTGCAGTCTTCTGAGATTAGCTTATTGATATGGAGGAAAAATGATGTGTATGAACCATTGTTCCCAAATTTTACACCCCCCAATTGGCCGCTAGATATGCCAGTGTATATCCTGTCCTCCTGATATGTTGGTATGAGATCTTAAAATTCTCTGTCACCATCTTAATTTCCACAATGATATTGTTTATTTTCCTGTCATTGCAATGCCTCTTTTAGACTGCTTTAATAATAAGCATTAAATCCCCTTCCACCTGAAGTTCTAACTTTTCGACTTCCTTTTTTAATAGCCAGTCTTATTCCTTTAAAGAGAGCCATTTGCTTCTGCCTTAACATTATAACAGAGGTTGTCCATCATCATCTCTAAATATCTCTTCTCCTACTAATCCTAGATTTCCTTTTGTAGCTCCATCAAAATTGGACTCAACTCAATCTCTAGGAGGTTTCTTTGACACATCCTTAGAATTTTTTAACATATTCCCACCAAACCTATTATTGGGTATTTTTCATTCTTTTTGATATTTGGTTTTTTGTTTTAAGTTTTTGGGATACCTCTTGGAGACGCTTTGAGATGATCAAGGAGATGCTAAGGGAAATCCCGGATTATTTAATTTATTACTAATTTGTATTGTTGTTGCTTATACATGTGTGTCACATATTTAATGCAGCTATAGTTAGTAATTATTCTATGTTGATAACAATATGTTTTGCCTAACATACTTGGAGCTTAAAAAATAGTAATTATTCTATGATGATAAAAATTTGTTTTGCCTTGCATACTTGGAGCGTAAAAAATATCCAGATCCACGAAAAAGGAAAGCTAAATGGGCTTAGCCAAGATGAGCATCCTTATTTACTTAAGGAATGCCCAAACAAAAATCTTTGAAAAGCAGGCCTATGAGCCTTGAATGGGATGAAATGGAATCCAGATTACATAACTACCACTCAGAGATTCACATTGTTGAGCTTATATTACTATATTTCTTACAGTGCTTCTTAATCTTGATCCATATTTGGAACAGGTAGAATAGATCCATATTTGGAACAAGTAGAATAACAAAACTGATGCCGATGCAGGATCTCTTGAGCCAGACAGCCATGCAATCCCAATCTTCTTTCAGCGCTCTCTTTTGTCCATTGTTCGCATACCCGTAATCGGTGAGTACTCTTCCAACCCCCCAAATGTTTACTCGGTGAATACTCGACAACGACTCGCCATTACTTGGCAATACTCCACAATTTACAAAAATACTTAAATTTATTAAAAAATATAAATTTTATATAAATTACAGTTACAAAATGTATCAAATGAGTTTGTAAAACGTTGGGGAAGTGTTTTATATTAGATTTGAATACAAATAGAGTACAAAATCACATAATAATGATTCATGTGAATACAACTGTCAACAACAAATTGATACTTCTACAAGAATCTGCAATTTTTTGTTCCTTGCTCTGTGGAAAACTAAGGGGGACTGAGAGAGTCTAGACCTCCCACTCGGCTGCCCCTCCTCGCTCTGCCTAGAATGTTGCACCTGTGGCTCCACCCTGGTACCAGATGGCTGTAACTCCTCTACCTCATCTTCGACATCTACAAGGATGTCATCCAATCCAATCTCTCTTATTGCACCACTTCTTGCACCCTCCATAGCTTGCCTCTCAAAATTAACAATCTTGTCATCTGTGAACAATGGGGTCTCCTCGTTTTGTGCAGTCTAGTCATTGTAGGGATCGATCTCATCTCGATCGATAGGCTTCTGTGATGTGTTCTCCACTTTTTTTATGCGTAGCCGAAGGTTGTATTGCACAAAAACTAGGTCATCGAGGTGTCATTGACTCAACTTATTATGTTTCTTCATGTGAATGATGTCAAACAAACTCGAGTTGCGCTTACATTCAAAAGCGTTACAAGGTTGAGATAAAATGCGGAGGGCTAGCTTTTGAAGATTTGGGGTATTTCCATCCCAATCTTCCTACCACGAACTTGTAAACAAGATATTCAAAATTTTGTAAGTAATTAAATTATTAATAATTGTAAATTTTTAACTTGTGAGGTACAAGTAAAGACTTCATTTTTTATTACCTGGTGATTATGTGGATGTCCTTCAGATAGCTAGTGTTAAAGAAAATAGCCTCCCCCTAGCTTGCTTGTAGTTTTGCAACTCTGTAATAATGAGGTCCCTCACCTCATCCTCAAGTGTCTTAATCTCAATGCATGTTGAGAGGCCCTCCATAACTTCCGTATTAGCATTTGTGAAGCCATCAAAGTAAAAAATCTTGGGGTTAAGGTAGTATCCTGTTGCATGGATTGGTTGGACTTGATTGTACCATCTTCAATTAATCAACTCACCAAATGGGATCAAATCTGACACTATCCCTCCTATTTAATTTTTTTATGACATCTTTGGCCCTATCCATTGCCTCATAAATGTAACCCATTGGGTTTTGCTCTCCATCCACTAAGCATAAAACCCTCTCCAAAGGCTCTGACACATACAAAGTTACAAACACATTAAAGTTACAAACTTATAATTAAATTAAATAATTTAAAAAACTGAAAATAAAAGAATTGATTTGAAATTTAAATTTAAATTATAAGTTACCTTGACGATCTCTATAGCTCTCTTCATAAAGGCTTCATTAAAAACTGCCTTTGAGACCTTGAATCTGTTAGCTTTGAATATGTTGAGTCCACCCATTTCAAAGCTGTCAACAAATTGTAAATACTTTTCAACGTAAGGAAGTTAGTTGCAAACCTTGTGACCTCTGTTCGCACAAGCTCATTCCCCTTGGTGTGTTCTTTCATCACGCTGAGAACCAAGGATGATTATTAATATGTTTGGTGATGTTTTTGGCTTCTTATACAGCTGGTCTCACCCGATCAATTTTACGTATGTCTTCCAAAAGAAGGTCAAGGCAATGGGCTGCGCAATGGTTCAAAAGTGTGATGGTTGCCTCTCCTTAAGAAGTTTTCCATTTGTCACATATGTTGTTGCGTTGTTAGTGATAATTTGCTCAACATTCTTGATGCCCACCTCTAAGACAACCTCTTCGAGCATTTGGCTCAAAGTTTCTGCATTTTTTATTTTGTTAGACTTAAAAAAAACCATCTTACAATTTGAAGCCGTCAAAAAATTGATGAGGGTGCGGTTCTTTCCATCCGTCCACCTCTTGGAAAGAATGATGCATATGAACTTTCGCGACAACTTCTTTTGATCTTCCAGATTTTACTTTGCATCTTCAATCGCATCTTGAAGCAACCTCACACTTAAGACTTTTGGAGAGGGTGCCTTGAACCCTTTCCTTATAACTGTCAATGCCATCACCAAATATTCTCAGTACAGGTTCTTGCTATGTTGAAGGTGTTGATGCTAGAATAAAGCGCAATTTTAAATCATCATTTAAAATTGCGCTTTATTCTAGCATCAACAGAAGGAAAGATTGTTGAAAAACAAAAAAATTGCACGTCTTATCTGCTCCCACATGCACCTTGTTCCATGTTGTACCTTGTAGTGAAGGTTGTGCCCCAGGTATGTTTTTAGACACAAAAAAGCTTTGTATCCGGATTTTGCTCGAATTGGATGAGGTGGATGTGCCTCACATGCATGGACCACGACTAGAGCCCACAATTTCTGTCATAGCTACTTCAGTTTTTTTGCCAATGTAGGAGCAATGGCTACTGTTACGGTTGATTGTATCCTTGCTCTCTAATTTCTTTTCATCTAACAATGCAAGCTCTGCAATTATGTCTTGTTTTGCCGCTTCCATTGTACTGGGACAAGGAGTGACATTGCAACAAGCAATGCATGCAAGATGGTACTTGAAGTGATTGATGCCTCCTAAATCTTCTTTGAGCAAAACATACAAATCACAGTCGGTTGAGACATTCCAACCCATATGGCATACTTTGAAGCAGTGGTGCGAGCATTAGCGGGAGCAGAATGGCTACCACTGACTGATTCAGACCTTAATGTCGCACTAGATGCCAGTGTATGCTAATGGTATACTTGCAATATGTTCAAAACAACATTTAAAAACATAAAAAAAATGTTCAAAAAAAACTTATACCGTAAACTTTTAAATGTAAACATTAAACCCTAGGACTTATGCATACAACAAAATATAAAAAAAAATAAAAAAATGACATCCAAAATAAATGTAAACCATAAATTTTTATGTGAACAATAAAAAACAATTTTATTCAAAAATTATGAAAAACATAAATAGTGAATCACAATTTTGGAATCGAATGGAATGCATGTAAACTTGTAAAACATGTTTACAAATAAATTACAAAGAATTTACGTTCTTGAACAAAAAAAAAACAAAACTGGAAATCGAGTTTGCTCCCTCCAATTCGCTCCAAATGCTATGTGATTTGATTGTGGGGGCATGTATGCTTATAGAAGACATTTTTTTGTGTGTATACCATATTTTTGCAGTGTTATGTGTGCATTTTTTGATTGCGGAACAGGATTTTGATAGGGTTGGCAAGTACTAGTACACTACTTGGGTACTTGCCAACAACAAAAAAAACCTGTGATTAATTACGGCGAGTATCCACCCCGGTGAGAACTCGGCGAGTACTCGCTGGGTATGTTTACTATGCTTTTGACAGTTTTCAATCTGATAAACAAACGTCACTAAATACACTAAAAAACACAACTGCAAGATTATTTCCACCTACTCAAACTGGGTATTTAATTGGATCTTAAGAGTACTGCCTAGTGATTCTGAATTCCTTGAATTGTCAATACACTTGAGCTGAAAAATGAAAATAGCATATTGATGCAAATGGAGGGCCTCATAGGATAAGGATACCACACTTCTCATAGTCACTCTTCTCTATAGGGATTGGAAAAAAAAATACAGTAGTTGAGATTTTCATAGAATTCATCACAAAATGTCCCATCATACACTTTGTTAGAAAAGGTTCCTAGAAAACCCATCAAAACATGCTAATTGGGGGTGTTTGTGTGAAGTGCAATACAAAAGAGACTCAAGGAAACTATGACAACAGACTAAAGTTAAACTAGGTGCTGGATTGTAGAGGACTTAACATGACTCATAGTCTTAGTTTACCCAAAAACATGTAGAATTTCAAATGATTAATAAATTACAGGAAAACAACAAATTAGAGGATCATATTCTAGCATTTCACTACAAACAGAAGAGAGACTCTTCGCGTTCTGCAGATTCTTGATGTGTATTTAGGTGCCAAATACATCCAAAAAGATATAGAAAGTACAAAATAGTGTAGATTGCACACTTGTCAAACACTTATACTCTATGATTTTATAGTCTTGTTCTACTACTAACACTTTTCCGTACTTAAACTATTGTCTCGTCCTGAGACAGTCACAACACGTGTGTCGAATGTTGGAGCTGGTGGGGTTGTGTGAAGAGAAGGGTTGGACTAGAAACATTATATGAAATAATTTCTCAAGGTGCCGTTTATCGATTTTCACCTCTTGCACTCTACTTAGCTGCCCTTTTGGGTTTTCAACTAAGCAACGTACCAATCTATCGCCCTTTCAACTTTTCAATAGAATGGCATAACTAGGAGGCCGCCCTTGTGTGTCTTAAACCTTTCTATCCCCGCCCCTACTGTTTAAAGCCTTCCCTTATACAAAACTGAGCACCTTGCAAAACTTTCCAAAATTGGTGTGCATCATACCTATGTGGAGGGCAAAGGTATAGACTGAGAAGAAGGCAGAGGAGGATGTGAGGTGGAAGCTATCGCTGGAGCAGTTTTAGATTATGAAGCAGAAGACAACGATGGATGTGTTGGAATTTTAAGAAGTCACAACTGTAGTCGAAGATGTCAGTGGCATTTGTTGCTATTGTATAGTGGACTGCACAGCTTGATCGGCTTCCTTTGTTGGAGTTTATGTTGGCACTAGGTAGGTGGAACAAACTACGGCTCCTTGACGATTTCCAAAATAGAATTGTCTAAGTGGGACAAGTCTTGCTTGAAGATCTTCTAGTCACTGAGAGCTTCTCGCACCAAAGAAATAGTGTGTACAGGGGCTTGATAGTGCATTAGGTTCTAATATCGTCATCCTCAGAGATGAGGATGGCAGTGCTACTCTGTGATACTTTGCGTTGAATATCCAGTGTGAGTTCCTCCATTTTATTTGCATGCCATTGCATTCAGATTCATGCAAATGTCTTTTGTGGCATGTCATTTTGCCCGTTGGTCATCTTGGTCATCATTGCATCTCTTGAGTCCAACGATTCCTTTAGCACCGAATCCACTAAAGTGGGTGCAACTGTTTGATCTGCCACTGTTGCCTTGGCTTTGTTAGCCTTAGCGAGCTCCGAGCTTACCTCTTCAATGGAGTGGTGAGCTGCGGTTTCCAATCCAACATGGTGCGAGTAATTTGCAGACCCTAATGCACAACATTGTCCACAACTTGCTCATACTTCTCCAAGAGTTCATAGATAGCCTTTGTTTTAGCTGTCAACGTTTGGCCTTGTGTTCGAATCTACTAGAGCTTATGTGTAGCAAGCTAGTCCTTTGTCAGCCTAGATAGGAGCGTTGCGAATTGTTTCTCTTCAGACATGACTTGGTCGCCTAAAACCCGCGGGACCAAGGTATGGCAAGTGTCATCAATCAGTGGCCTTGCTTTGGTGAGGCGGAGGTGTAATTCTACGTTTTCCTCCATTGCGATGCTCTTGTTCCAATGTGGAGGCCTTTTGTGTGATGGACTCTTGAAATGCAGTGGCTCCCTCAATTTGTTTTTCCAAAGGCAATTGGGAGACATCGAGTGATGCTTCTTGCACCGTTGTTGCAAGGACTAAAGTAGAAGTCGCAGACGTCACAAATGCCTTCTTTATTTGTGCCATTGGAAGTGAGAAGGTTGTCTACCTCACTAAAGGTGCAGGGACATCCCATAGCCATTGACTGAGGAATCACGACTTATTTTGGGAAGCCTCCTCTTGCACACCCCTTTGAGTGGACCTGAGCCTTGTGATGTGGAAGATGGTTGTTGGGCCTTGATTATGACCACCTTCTTGGTGGGTTCTGCTGATTGCTCTATTGCGACTTCTACTTGCATTTGTTTCTCTGATTCTACCCTTGCTTTGGGCGCTGCCTTTGCTTGGTCCTTGGCCGCTTAATCTTGGGCCTACTTCTGTGTTTCTTCCTCCTGCTTTTGCAGGACTTCTTTTTCTCTTCTTCTACTACCTTGGCTACTGCATTAGCCTCAACCTTCCGTTTCTACGCTACTTGCGCTTGATTTGTTCCCGCTGTTGCTTTCCTTGCAAGTTCTTCATCATGTTTCGTCTTTTCTTCCTTTTGTTTCTTCCGTTGCTCCTTGACAGCCTTGGGTTCTGCCTCCTTCCTATTGTTCTTCTCCTTTTTCTTGGGCTTCTTCGCAACCGCCTTTTGAAACTTCTTCCGCTCAAGTTGATCTTTAGTAGTTGATGGGACTAACCCATATTTGGAAAGAGCAGAAGCTCAATTGGGTTTCAAATTCAAGTTTCAAATTCAACATCATATTCATCACCCACCAGTTACATATATAGTGAAGATATCTTCTACAAACAAAGAGATCTTCCTCATCCTAATCTCTAATAAATCTCCCTAATTTACTCAACCTATCCCCTAAATCTCTCACAATCCTATCTTCTACAATCTCTCTCCTAATATCTCTCAACAATTCTACAAACTCCCATTCTAATGTGATTATTGTTCACGTAATAATCACTTGCATTATTTGCTCTCTTTATTATTTTCACACACAGTCTAATTAACTAATATTATAATGTGAAGTGCCTAAGTCCTAAGCACCCATGTGAGGACTAATCCTAACATTCCCCCCTTAGTGTGAACATGGGGAGAGGAACCATGTTATGGAACTACAATGAGACCTTTTGTTGCTTTTGTCTTCCAGTTTATTGTGTCATTCACTCAATAGGTTTGATCACCGCTACTTTCCCACCAATTTTTACTTTGGCTTTGAAATTCCAAAGTGGGGGTATGTGGTCGAAACTTCACCACATATGCAATATTTTCCATCCCCGACAAATTAAAATGGGTGTCGGATTCAACTGAAAATGCACCCAATTACAATTTGGTCCCTTTATAATTTTTCAAAAAATACCTGTATCTCCTTCCCTCCTTTTTCGGAAAATACATCCTTTTATAATTAATCCCCTTAAATATTTTTCCTTTTTAAAAAAACTTAAAAATATTTTTTTTTCAAAATATTAAGCTTAGGGTGCTTATTGGATGGACGAACCCTCGATCTCCCTTTTCCTTTAACGTGAATAAAACGTGATTGTATCTTTTTTGGTCTAAATAAACAACACACTTTTTAATATGGGAAACCATGAGCTTGGGTTGAAATCGTGTGTTGAGCAAAACCGCGGGTTTCGAGGAAAAATAAACCATGGTTTTGGAAGCAAACAGTGATACGTAAGTTTCAAATAGGGCAAATAGGAAGTGAGAGGGCGGAAACCACTCGAACCAGGTTAGAAGCCAAAACACCGAGAGGAGATGTCACCACTGTGTGGAGGAGAGGTTGCCATGGAGCAGGGCCAGTTCTGAGCCGAACCGAAGTGGAGATTGACGTGAGCCGTATCCTATCAGATCCATAGCCGAGAAGGTAGGGAGTGGCCTGAATGTCAAAGTAGATGTTGGGCGAGGAGGGTAGTGAGGATTTAATGGAGCAGTCTTCCATTCGGAGGAGTATGCCGTGGAGATCAGCCTATGTTTGAAACAATGTGGTTTGGTGAATAAAAAGCTTGAAGATCAACTGAAGGCCGTGCTATGAAATGGAGTCGATGCCAAAACCGTCTGCGTTGAGTGCAGCGAGCTCATTTCTAAGTCTACTTACTATGATTGTAAGGTTGGAGATTATAATAATGATAATATTAGTGATGGAATATTTTTGGTTTGCTCTCCCATTAAGCAATGAGTTGCATTAGTAGAGGTGAAATCATTTGAACTCTATTGCTCTCCTGTATGATTGAGATGCTGAAAATGCTTATTGTAATTATCTTGAAACCCATCTTTGCTTTTCCCTGTTCTAGTCCATAGCATAGCTAGACTTTGGTGCTTTGTATTTATTTCACTCTTTATCTAATAGTAACTTGACTCGTCTCTTTAAAATTACAATTTTTATTCTCTTCTTATCTTTTCTACATTAATTTAGGAATATTTTCAAAAATAGTATCTTTCCTATCACTAGCTCACTAGGATTACCCTCAGAATTGCTTTATTATTATTCCTTCCTTTTGGATGGATGGCAGTTAATTCAACATACATGTACTTACTACTAAGATATGGATAGCTTTTGGAGTATCCGTTTTACAAAGAAACTGATTTTCTTTGCTGGATGAGTTTTGGAGATTTTTTTTTTCCAACCTAAGTAATTTTATTGACTAAGCACAACGCCCATGCCGCCTTGGAGATTTTGGGCCTGAGATGGCGTGCACACCTTCTCAAGATGGTTTACCTATCTTATGGATTAGCTGAAGTAATAATAAGAGACCATCTATTTTAATAATAAGAGACCATCTATTTTCTCAGATTTACTGTTCTGGTTTCAGTATGAAATATTCAAGTTTTGGTTTCAAGACATTTTCAGAGAATATCTGGTTTCAGAGTTGCAGATTTTAATTCATTCAGATTTCTATTCAGTTCCGATTTCAGATTTCAGTTTGGATTATATCAGGGATTGAAGAGCATTTTCTTGGCCTCGTGATATGATATCGGCAATGGTTTCATTCTAATCCACTTGTGATGGGGAAAACTGGGCATCAGAGTCTCAGACATAACTTTATCTGTTGACGAACCTCTTAAATCTTACAATGGACAAGCTAATGGAGTCTATGAACCAGATGTACGAAACCCTGGCCACATTGGTTCTAACAATAATTAGAGAATGTAGAGATCAACATAATGATTGGAGAGCATTATTGTGCACTTTGAAACCAAATACGAGAGGCGGGACAAAATGAACATTTCGAAAACCTTTTTGCCATGAATAGGAGAGAGCTCACTTGCAAGGTGAACAAGGGGGCACCACATTAATAAAAAATTAATGGAGGGGATAACCATCCCCAAGTTCGAGGGGGTGGATGGCAGTATTAAGCCTAGGGCTTGGATTAGAAATTTGGGCACTGAACTTAGAGAGGCCTTGGAGATTGCTAAACGACTGGGCAACTTTAATAGGGATGAAGGCATTTGGCATAGTCGTTCTTGGTTTTTCCTATCATTCAACAACTTAGGAGTAATCTTAAGTAATTCATGGCTATGCATTAATTGGACATTTAAATTGTATTGTTCTTATTTAATTAATGCTTATTTAATACTTCTAGCCACCATTTGAGGATATGCCTCACCTCATGTATGTAATGGAGTTGTCTATTTAAGGAGCTCCTTGTTCTTGCAATTTATCATCTTGTTCTTGATGAAGGACCACAAAGTGTGTTTTGATATGTCATTCTTCAAAATTGTTTATTCATCATATTATGGATTGTTGAATTTTTTTCCAGAGCTTGGTTATTCACAATATTATGGGCTGTGGGAGCCTCCGTGCTACAGTTATTAGATTGTTTCTTGGCCCTCAAGAATATGAAACAACAGGACACACTAGCATATTGTTCTAGGCAATTTCGTTAGAGCAATCCTGTTGGTAGAGATCTCTTCCTTGCGTGTAGTTGTTATGTAAATTAACAAACTAAACGATTTGATTGGGCTTACATCAAGTCTTTGAGGTCAAGTAATTTGGAATAAGCTATTCCACAAACAAAGGCATATTCCAAAGTGGCAAGAAGTAAATACATCATATTTTCATTTGCTATTCGGCCTAAAGATAAAGGATTTAATAGTTATCATTGATTTAAGATTGAAAGGACTTTGTTATATGTGCAAAGAGTAGGAAGCTTGGAAGAATTTAGATGGTTGAGAGTTTAGATGATGTGGCGACAAGTTATCCAAAAGATTCAGCTGAAGAGGAAGGTGGGAATGTAAATTTAGAAGGCCCAAAAGAATAAGATATTCCTACAGTCTCCCTCAATTCCATTGTCTCCCTCAATTCCATTGTTATGCTCCTTGCACAGGATTAATTTTGTAGTTGACTTTGTAGCTAACTAATCATGTTTTATTAAAATGGATTTATCTAGATTAGTATTTGTACCTCCTTAGGAAGTGTGGTTTAATTATTTTTTTCATCTTCTATGCTCATTCCTATTTTTATTATTCGACCAGTAGCAGCATGCTCTGTATTGTATCTTGGGATGCAGAGTGCTCCCACCATTTAGATATATGTGTTCTTCCTTTTTGTTGAATGTTTTTTGTTTCTGCCACTAATATTAATATACAATTGAAGTCGCATCATTCGTTTTAGAGCACCAGGAACATTTAATATCGACTCTAGGCCTGCTGAATGAAGCAATGATCGCAAGAGGTACTTCAGCAATCTTGACATAGCTAGTGCAAGCTATGGCAGTGTGTTACATTTGTAACGTCACAACTCGCTGTAAAAATTAGGCAACATGAACAAGCTCCTGATTTTTATTTTTTCTATTGACATCTGGAGTCATTACTTATCTTCAGATCTGTGGACAGGCTTCTCCATTGCTTTCGGTCATGATTTACTATCTACGTCTGCCCCCATAGTCATCATCCCTTGACGTCACCACTGCTAAACTCTCCCATCTGACATCCTCTTCACTGCAAAGAGTTCGCATCCCAGGAGCTATATATAGCACGGGATGGAAAACTGGAAGTTCCACAAAACATGACTGAACTGTACAATTTGCAGCAATCTTTACAGTCAAGAATTTCTGTTGACACAAAGGAGGATTTGGCAGTCATCATCGTTTCCAACCTGCCTGTCATTATCCATCTCTCAGTCTGCTGATTCATTTCCCCACCATGCTGAATTCAGAGTGCAAATCTATCTGCATTTACTGTGCGTCGTGCGAAACTCCTTGTTGTCTGCAGCCCTTGGATGACTGGATTTATTGCTGTTACATTCTGTTTGCCCACCCTTTTGTTACAAGTTTGTTCGATATTTTACTTTCCCGAATGAATCTGGCAAGGATGTTAGGTGCTCACATTGCATGATTAGAAAGTGGCTACTGGATTAGAAAATTAGTAAAATTAATAAATAATTTAATATAATAAACTAATTAATAATTTAGATTACTAATTAGATCAGTTCTTGCCAAGTTTAATTTAGTTAATTCAACTAGAGTATTTAGTAAGGTAGGTTAGATTATTAATAGTTTAATCAGCAGTTAGATTAAACTAAGTTATGTTATTATTTTAATCAATAGTTAGATTAATTTAGTACTTATTAATTAGATTTATAATCAACAATTAGGTAAGTTAACTAGATTAACTAGCTTAAGAAGTTGATATTAGTCTAATAGGGTATTAGTTAGCTGTATAGGAGAGTTTTTGTAAGTGTCACCTCCATGTCAAGATTACAGATTTGCAGTCTCAAACAACAGTTATACAAGATGTCATGGTGCTCAAGAAACGAGACCGCCCAAAAGTATGAACAGCACATTAGAGGATAAAGAAAGGTCCAATACAGACAAACAATCAAGAGTTGAACAAGGCCAAAATGTGATGGAGGAGAGGATGAAAACACTTGAAGTCACAATGAACTAGTTACAAGCTAAAACAATATGGCATGATGCGAAGTTCTACAATATTTAAAAATAAAATAATGGGCTTGAAGCAAGTATGGATAGGTTGGCTGACATGATAGAACAAATTACTAACAATCAAAAGTCTAGCCAGGGACAGTCACGGCAAACCTAGCAAACACAGACTGGGCAAGCAAAGTTCCCAAGCGGAAATCAGATATTTCCAAATATTCACTCAAGATTCCTCAATTTAAATTTGAGAAAGAAGTATCCCCGCATGAGTTGCTTAGCAAACTTAAGATGGCTTCAAACAAGCTCAAATTGATGAAGATGGAGTCATAGTAAAAATAAATGGAAGGTCCAGCTCACACCTGTGGTGGGAGATGATGGAAAAGAAATGCAGTAACCAGCAATGCATTTGACAAGTTCATCAAAGACTTCTACCAAAAAGCAGACAAAAATTGGGGCAATTCATTTAGGGTCCAACTAGCTCATTGCCTACAAATTAATCAATCAATCCTAGACTATACTGAAAACCTTCAAATTTTGTATACAAAATATTTAATGGATCCCGGTGAAGTTAAATATCTCTACATTGGGAATTTGTGACTAGAAATTAATGCCAAAGTCAGATATTTACACCCCTCAACAGTTGAAAAAGCAATCCATTATGCTTGACTAGCTGAATATAAAGTTTAAAATCTCAAAAAGCATGTGTTACCATTTTAGAGAATATTTACTCAAAAAAAAGATCAAGAACAAAGACCTAAACAACATCAGTCAAGAAGACGCTTTAAGTGCAACTAGCCTTATCGACATGGCCACATATGTAACTCAAAAAAATTATTCATAATGGAAAATGTAAGAGAGGAAGATGACAAGGAGGCCAAGAGCGAAATGAAAGATAAAGATAATAATCATCAAAACAACGTTGAAGAAGAAAAAATTCAAGAAGAACGAAATCAACATTCAGTGTCAGCAATGACAGGTATAGGAAGATTTGATATGTTCAAAACCTTTAGGATAACGAGTAAAACAATATATTTGTACTAGTGGATCTATAAAGTACTTTGAACATCATAGATGGAAGAGTGGAAAAATGTATAGGGTTACATATACACCCTTAGGAAAAATTACCTATAAGCTTTGCATAAAACAACCACATCCAATGTGCAGGTTTGGTTGGGAATGTAGAACTACAGATTGGTAACTATAGTATGAAGGATGCATTGTTCGACATAGATCTGGGAGGATTTGAAGTTGGATTCAAGGTCTAATGGCTTCGCTCTAGGCCCTTATACTACTAACCATCCAGAAAGTTACATATCATTTAAGCTGACTGATAAGGAGTATAACATCATAGGGGTTGGACGTAAGGCGGTTAAAAAAATTAATTCCCAATAAATGCAGTTGCTTTACAAAGGGCACTTTGGATTCTTAGTGAGAATTTTTTGTATGAAACCGATTCCAGTCTTTAGGCATACTCATCAAGATGGATCAATTGTCAGGAAGGAAGAGCTTTTCAAGTCTTACTTAGGGATCTGACAAGCAAATTTTCAGTGGTCTTCCAAGAACTACCTAAAGGTCTCCCACCAGATGGGTGTGTAACATATTATTTAATTTGATCCGTCTTAAGGTCCCAACAATGGAAAAGTCATACAGGTATAACTTCAACCAAAAGGCAGAAATAGGGGAATTGGTCGAAGACTTATTACCAACGGGAATCATAACAGAGTAAAAGTCCATATGGTCCACTCACATCAGTAAGAAACAAAGATGGCTCATAGGTTATGGATGCATGGGCTACAGGGCATTAAATGATTAAGTTAATGAATGAATTACATTGGGAAAATGTAATTCCAAAAATTGACTTGACACTGGGGTATTACCAAATCCCTGTTTCCAATAGGATTGAGAAAAGATAGCTTTTAGCACTCATCAAGGACATTATGAATTTCAAGTTTTGTCATTTGGATGTGAAATGCCTCAGTCACATTTGAGGCATCAAGGGATAAAATATTTGTAAAATACTTGAAAATGTGTTTTCTGATGATGAAGTCTTGGATGTCTTAGAAGCAAATTTTTCTTAGGCTAAAGAGTCAAAGTGCAAAATTGGGAAAACATTGTCAGAATATTTTTGGACACATAATTTCAGCAAACGGCATCGAAGCTGACCCAACGAACATTCAAGCCATCAAGGATTGGCCAAAAGACAAGACATTTAAAAGATCTTAGAGGATTTTTGGTACTTACAGATTGTATAGACAGTTCATCAAAAACTATGCTTTCCACTGGAGTGATAAGGTTGAGCTAGCATTCCAACAATTAAAAGAGACACTCATGACCACACTTATGTTCGCACCCCAAATATAGCAAAAATATTTGTCATTGAATGTGATGCATCAGGTGGAGTAACTGGGGCGATCCTATTACAAGACGGAAGGCCTACATTTTTGAAAGTCAAAAATTTAAGGAAAGTGAAAAGCGAATGTCGACATATGGAAAGGAAATGTTGGATCTAAGAAATCTGTTTAAAGTAGTTTAAAAAATTTGCTTCATAAATAACCAACTATCAAAGAGCATAGAAAATGTTTTGTGAAATTACAAGCATTCGACTTTGAAAGGGAAAAGAAAATTTCGTAGCCGATGTACTTTCAAGGAAAGAAAAGCCAGAACCAACATTTATTGCTCTATCTGCAAGTATTCTGGAGTAGATCAAAGAATTACAATAGGAACTCACGGGAAATATGGAAATAAGGAATTAATGAACAACTTTTTGGAACGGAAATAGGATGATATATGGAGTATGCAAAGAAATGTCATTATATTGAAGAACAAAATTTATCTACATATAGAATCCAACTCCAACAAAAAGGCGCATGTATGTCATTTTGGGCTATCAGCTGGTCATGTAGGCATAAAGAAGACATTGAAATGTAACCATGACTTTCTATTGGCCAAAAATGAAGAATGATTTCTGAATTTTTGGCCATGTGACTTATGCCAAAAATACAAGGCTGAAAATGTTAAGACAACATCCCTAATAGCAAAGGTGAGGAGATATCAATGGATTTTGTTACGGGACTCCCATCATCAGAAGGAAATGATCACATCTGGCACAGCAGACTGTCTAACGAAATTTATCACTTTATTCTTGATAAACTAAAAAGGTGCATGTATGTCAATTTGGGCCATCAGCTGAGGCATAAAGAAGACACATTGAAATGTCACCATGACTTTGTATTGGCCAAAAATGAAGAATGATTACTGAATTTTTGGCTGCGTGAGTTATGCCAAAAAAACAAGGCTGAACATGTGAAGACAACATCCCTAATTGCAAATGTGAGGAGATATCAATGGAATTTGTTACAGGACTCCCATCATCGGAAGAAAATGATTGCATATATGTCACAGCAGACTGTCTGACTAAATTTATCACTTTATTCTTGATAAGCTGAAAAAGGACACTCTCCATTTGGCCAAATTGTTCTTGAAAAATATATATTGACTTCACAAATTCCTGAAAGAATAATATGCAACCGTGATAAAAAATTTAGAAGCAATTTTTGGCAAGAATTATTTCAAACAGCAGGGACATTATTGAATATGAGCTCGGCATATCATTCAGAAAAGGATGGCCAAGTTGAAGTAGTTAATAGGAGTCTAAAAGGCTTACTTGAGAACAGATGCGGGCAATAAACATATCAAGTGGGAAAAATGGATCCACATGGCAGAGTACTGGCACAATACAACTTACCATTCATCAATTGGGATGACCCCTTTTAAATTATTGTATGGTTATGACCTTCCTTTATGAAAGGGCTAATTATTGAAGAATCTAAATCTCCAGCAGTGCAAAATATAATCCAAGAACTGCATGATATCATCAACATTTTGAAGGATAATTTAGTCAGCTGTGAATAGAATGAAGCAAGAAGCAGACGACTGTCTAAGTGAGAAATTTTGAAGTCGGTGATATGGTGTTTTTTCATGTATCCATATAAACAAACAACTCTAATATAGAGTTAAACTAAAACTTCAACTCAAATTTTATGGGCCCTACCGAATCAAGGCTAAGACAAGTGATGTATCATACGCCATAGGACTACCAAAAGAAGCAAAAATTTATGATTTATTTCATGTATCATGCCTACCTTAAAAATAACTTTGAAAGCAAGCTATGTTGTTTGGGTACGGGTACGGATAAGGGGACGTCTCGGGTACGCGGGTACGTCATTTTTCAAAAACCTTGATTTGGATACGTCGTGGGTACGTCTGTGTGTGTATATATATATATATATATATATATATATATATATATATATTACTCATTTTTTTAGTAAAACACTTGAAACTACATAGTGTGAAAATATTTGTCTATAAATGATAAAACACTTAAAAATATATAATATTCATTCATTCATTACTTCAAAGACAAGATGTACATTCAAATCTAGAATAAATCATCTCGATTGTCCACAAAATCATGAATGCCACTCCCATTATTTTTCAACTTTATCATTTACTGACACTTTCTCTCACAAGGGCTCATCGGTGCATTGAATCTCACGAGTGCATGCCTTAAGGGGTGCACAGGGAATGGGGTGGGATCGGCTTGTGGCACTTTGCCAGAGATATTCTCAAACTATTCTATCACGCATACATCCCTTCATGCAGCCTTCATACCTCCTATGATGTCTCCTTGAAATCTTGAAACCCTGAAATATGGCTAAGTCTGAAACCCTGAAACCCTGGAATCTGACTAACTCTGAAATATGACAGGATCCTCCAAAACCTAGAATTTGCATTATAGCTCCTAGTAGTCCGAAACCCCTCTCAAACACCCTGAAAGTATATAAATAAAATAAATGTTTAAGTATAAGAAACTAGATGTCCATATCTAAATGTAAACTTATACTTAAACATTTATTTTATTTCTATACGTTGGGTTCGGACTGGATTTACATTTAGGGTTGCTTAGTTTTTAGGGTTTTTTTTTTAAGGATTTTCTAGGGTTTTTTTAAAAAACAATTCGCCATTTTTCTGCCGGAATCCCTCGGGTACGCGCCGGAAACGTCCCGGGTACTCCCGGAGGCGCCCGTCGGCTTGCCGGTCGTTTCCGGCACGCCGGCGGGCGCCTCCAGGACGCCTCCGGGAGTACCCGGGACGTCCCCGTGCCGGAGGCGTCTCCGAACAGGAGGCGTGGGGCTGGGGGGCGTATCCCTGCAACACAGAAAGCAAGTTACAGATCCAGTCGGGGTAACCAGTTACTGGTGAAGAATGGCGGACTACTTTTGAACATGAAGTTCTTATTTACTTTTTCATCTAGGGTTCTTTTTACTATAGTACTTTTGTATTTTAATTGGATGTAATTTCGAGTCCCATGGACCTACCTTGGTTATGTTTAACACAAATGTAATTTCTTTCTTTCTTTGTTTCAGTTGGACTTTTATTTATAAGAATAAACTTGTTGACAATTTTATTGACTAATATCTATTCATATAGAATAGTTGTTACACAAGAGTAAACTGTTGACGATTTGCAATACATATCATTCTCATACATGTTTTACAATAATGGGTTAGTAATAACACAAGGAATTTTTATTGTGTAGTCAATTTTAAAAAATCACATAATTAAACTTGTAGGACCCTTATTACACTCATTCCTCTGTTTGATTCTTTTAATCGAATTATTAGCTCTGCAATATTAGTTTTGTTCTTGTTTTTTAATCATCAAGTTTAGATTCTTATTGGCAAGTCTTCATTTGTTGCATTATCTTCCAATTTCAAATCAACAATTTGAATCTGGGCATCGATTTTTTAAATTTTTTTTTAACACCTGCTAACAGCTTGCCCAATGTTCTTAGAGAAATTTGTTTTTATATTGGTAAGTTAATTCCAATTGCCAAAATTTGCTAAGCAGGGGTGAAGACCATTTTGTTTTTGTCATTTAACAGTAGGGTAACCCAACTGCAATTAGGTGCGATCCTTGTGTCATCGGTACTCCCTGGAAAATGGTGCCTGTTGCATAACCCCAAAACTGAGCTTTGATCCTGGGCATCCTAATAAGTGCAAGAAAGTGTTTGCAACCTCTGGCCTCACCACCTCAAATTCATAATCAAGCGGATGTGTTGGATTCCTAACATGCCTAATGTCCTCCTTATGGAAAGGTTCTCCATCAATGACATTCATTTTAAATGCAGTATCTTGAACACTTGATTTTCTCACAACAAAGTAGGTCAAAGAATCATAGAACGATCTGATAACAACGGTAGAGGGTTTGGCAATAAAATGAAAGGCTTAATTTAAAGTGAATACATACATCAATAATTTAAATTTTATATCATACACAGAAATCAACAAAGTGACATGAGCTATTCCTGCGAAAGAGGAATGTAGTTAGCACTTGTGATTGAGTTTTACAGTTTTGTACTTTGTCTTGTAGAGAGAATTATGGTATCAATTTTGTATGTGGAGTAGTAAGTGTGTCATGTTACCTAAACATACAGAGACTGATGACTAGCAATTTGTAGTTTTAATATCTACACAAAACTATTAATTTGATATGAACTTTCCCGTCTCTGATAGGATTTATTAGTCCCTTTACTTGAATCTCGATGGTTACTGTTTGAGGAGTGAAAATTGAAAATCCAGTAGGTTAGAGTTATGCTCTTTATTGACTGGAAATGTGTCTAAAAATATAAATGCTTGCATGTTTTAAATCTACTGGATCATGTTTTTATATGTAAGCTTAAGCACCATTCTGGGTTTTGACTTTTGAGTTAATTGAGTACTATGTTGTGCTCAGAGAAAGGAACTTTGCAAACAACAGGAAGAACTAGAGCAGCGCAAAAAAATTTTGCAAGATACTATTGCAAATCGTAAGAAGTTTATCTCAAGTCTTCCTTCACATTTAAAAGCTCTTAAGAAGGCATCATTGCCTGTGCAACAGCAACTGGGTATTCTTCATACAAAACGAATGAAGCAGCATCATTTGGCAGAGCTACTTCCAGCCCCTCTGTATATTTTATACTCTCAGCTGTTAGCACAAAAGGAGGCGCTTGAGGAGTCTATTGATTTAGAGATTGTGGGAAGTACAAAGGATGCCCAATGTTTTGCTCGCCAGCAAGCAAACAAAGATTCAGGTCTACTCTGAATTTCAATTATTTCTTTGATTGCCTATCAGTGCAAATGTAGTATATTGTGATTTCTGTTTTATCTTTGTGCTGCTGTAGCCTGGATGATAATGTGACACCCAGTGGCGAATGGTATGTTACAATGACTCTTTGAGGTGTGCAGGTGCTTCTGCAGGCTTAGATGAAGCCAAACTGGATGATGATTTACCTGAAGAAGAGGATGATTCCCAGAGACGACGGAAAAGGCCTAAGAAACTGCAGAGCAAGGAGAATGTGGATGCGGCAGGGATTTACCAAGTCCATCCTCTCTCTGTCATTCTTCATATCTATGATGATCAAACAACCCATGGCGCAAAGCCAAGAAAATTAGTTACGTTGCGATTTGAGTACTTGGTGAAGCTGAATGTTGTTTGCGTTGGGGTTGAAGGGTTGCAAGGAGGCAACGAAAACAATTTTCTTATAAACTTGTTTCCAGATGACACTGGTGTTGAGCTTCCTCATCAAGTAATTGTGGCCCTTTCTGTTATTTGTTTATAAATTGTCTCTTTATCCTTTGGAAGGAATATTGTTTACTAAGGTTATCATTTCAATCCTACAGTTTGCCTTTTTTTTAGTCTTGTGCTATTTGACTCCAACTGGTAAATTCTACAATGGACATGTGCAGACAGCTAAACTCTCCTCAAGTATCAACTTTTCATTCGATGAGAAAAGATCACACAGACCATTTAAATGGGTTCAGCACTTGGCAGGCATTGACTTTTTGCCCGAAGCTCCTCCACTGCTTGGGGATAACATGTTAAGAAGTCACGATTCTGCAGGAGGTGGATCAACTTTGGCAGGGCTAGCCATGTATCGTCAACAGCATCGTGTGCAGACAATATTGTGTAGAATTCGTGATCGAAAGAAGTCTCAGCTGGCTCTTAAGTGAGTCAATCCATTGTGAGCAATTAACAAGCACACTTTACTCAGCTGGAATCTTTATTTAGTTGTTGTCTTGTTTCAATAGGTATTTATTCAATTAAAAACTGAACTATGATTAGGTTAATCTGTGAATTTCTAATGTAATGGATGCCATTCTAATATTACAACCAAGTTTGTTTAACACTTACTCTTGAATATTTATTCTTCTGATTCTAAATGCTCATATTTATCTGTTTTAAGCTTCACAAGACTCATAATTAAAACTACTGATTATATTATAAATCGACTCGTGTGTTTGTTATGCATGTGTTTGATTGCGTGTAACCCATGCAAATTGTCATTTAGATACATGCAGTAGTCGGAAAGTGAAAATAAGAATGTTCAATACATAAAATACTAGTGGAGTGGAATAGGCCAATATGCCACGTGTTCACTTTATTTTGAGTTTTTATATGCAGCATAATATGTACCTCAAGCTGAGCTTTCAAAAGGAAAGAACTAGGGAGTTCGCATTGTGCAATGTTTACACCATTGACTGTATTGTATTGTAATTGTTTTCTGGCAATTGCAGCTATATATGTCAAGAGGCCTGTGACAACCATTTAGAACTAGCTATTTGAGGATGCATAATGCATTTTTGGTCCTCTAGAATCAATGTTGGAAAATAGGTTTGTGGTTGATCAAAGAAAATATCTGGAGAACATTTGAAGGATTTTCTTTTATCATAGAAGTAATTACATGTGTATGATAATGTTAAATATATGTCCAAAATATATTCATTGATGGTTTAAAAAACAATCGAAAGACAACATTTATTACAAAATGTGTGAGATATTGCACAAACTCTTTTTTGAATAATATCTCATAAACAAACTTATTTGAATTCCAAATCCATTTTAATTTGTTTTTGTTGCTTAAAAAAGAGGGATTTACAGGTTCCCCAACTGGAAAATAAAAAATGTGTTTTCAATAACAATAATACTAGTTTTAGAACCATTGAGTTCAGAGTTTAACTACACACCATATACAACAATCAAAACCAGGCCTAGCATGTACATCAATACCAGACATTATAATGTTTCTAAAAAGTCTAATGCCTGCCTACATTCAAAAGCTAGAGCACAAAAACAACATGGAGCAACTACAATGGTTCTTCAGGCCTAATTGAGATTATCAATAGGTGGGTCAACCCCCCGTCCCCCGCCCCGGCCCATCCATGTTTAGAGCCGCATCATGGAAACAAGCACTTCCCCATGTCGCGACATCTTTCCGTGCTCTAGATCATAGTAACAGAAAATGGGAATTCCACACAGGCACCTGTGTTTAAAATATATCTGCCCCCTGTTCCATGCCATTCTGCCGTTTTTTTTCATTTATGCAAATTAATGCCTTATAAATGGTCATTTTTTCACTTTCAGGAAGCAAGTAAAAAAATTTTCAGACTTTCCCGGGTGATTACAAAAATCGAACCATACATTTTGTGATCATCAAACTACGTACGGTGGCACGCATTCGGCATTGCTCCTTCAAATCCTCGTTTTGTTTTGTATATGACTTATGAGTAATGAGTCTATGACAATATGTACTCGTAAGATTGAAAAATTGATACTTAATGAGAACTCGAGAGTAATTGGAAACATTGATTCTTTATTTATGTCTTATAAGTGAAGTTTGGACTTTGTTTCTCTTTCTACGCACTCTATTTGGCATGAAATAACATTTGCAGTTTCTTTGTATTTTAGTGTCTTTTAATTTGCTGTGTTTTTTCCCATTTTAAACCCATGTAATTTCCATTTACACTTTCAGTTTGTCGTGCCATTGCTGTTTTAAGTGTAATGTTACTCTGCTTGAGATAGATCTGCACTTTCTCCATCTTCCTTTCCTCATGCTTCCTCCCTACTTTGCTGTTCTCTTAGCCCCTGCACATCTGGCCTTAAAACAGCCATGATCAACCTAGCTTCCAACTCTTCTCTATTAAGATTTGAGCCTCTATAGATCTTTGTAAAATCTAGTGGCTCTTCGACTTGAATTGCAGATGGCGAATTCTTCCTTGGACGACCTACATGACGGCCCGTGCTCCTCCTTTTTTGACTTCTGAATCTTCTGCTTTGGCTGCAAGGATAAAACTCGTCTTGGAACTAGTAATGCCTTTGATATGCTTGAAAACACTGCTTCATGATCCGGTGGACCTGATTCTCTTTGCAATGTCTTGTGGCTCGTCGACTTGAATTGCAGGCAGTGGATTCTTCCTCAAATGACCTACAAGATGTCCCCTTCTCCTCCTTTTTTGACTTCTGAATCTTCTGCTTTGGCTGAGAGGACAAAGCTTGTCTCAGAACTCGTAATACCTTCGAGATGCTTTAAATCACCGCTTCATGAACCAGTGGGCCTGATTCTCCGTGCCTCCATCGACTCCTATTTTGTCTTTACCTTTTACACTCACCAATGCCTCTCCTCTAGATGGAATTTCCTTGTTACTTAAGACATGAGAAAGCACCCAGGCATATGGGGTCTCTTAGCGATTAGACCCACCACCTTTTGCACAAAATCTGCTTCTATTGTCAACCTTAGTTTCCTCCAGTCTTTCCCCTAAGCTTTCCTTGGAACAAAGTTGATCATGGTGATCATATCCTTCTATTAGATACCATGCCGGTCTGCACTACCTCCCTTTTCTTCATCATTTCACAACCCACTCCTCTCTGCTTCTACACAATGTAAATAAACACCAATCCCACCAAAAACACATACTACTATGGAAGGCTAAGCAATTATGAATGATTATATATGGTTTGGGGTGGGGGGGGTGTGTTGTAGCCTAGATTGAAATGTCAAATTTCCCTAGACCTTTTATGCATATGTTGTCCATTCTGCTCAAGGCCTCTTCATTATGAATCTTGATCTTCTTAGGGGGAGGCCAAATCACACTTTTGAATCTTGAATTTACCACAACTAAATCTATCCTAGTAAGGATGGTATAAATGACACATAAGGTACCAAAACATGTATCTTTTTGAGAATATGGCATAAAGGTTTTCAAACGCCTCTTGGTAATCCAATAGGAGCATTTTTATAATGATCAGATAATGTCTTGAGCAATTTGATTATTTAGGCATGCCCATTCTTGGACACGTGCGCCAAATAGCGTTGAAGAGGTCTTGGTCTATATCGATATCAGCTAGGAGGTCTGCAAGTTTATTAAATTCTTTGTAACAATGTTTAAAGCTAATGAATTGAAAACATGGTACCAAATCCCCGACCTCATTTAGAATGCTTTCGAACTCTAAGCTTGGGGTAGCCCCCTTAGTCGTTGAATTAACGTAACTTGTTTCGTCTACTACGATGATCACCACTTTATCCATGGAGATAGTTAGCTTCAAAGTCTTCACTAGGAGTATTGCCTTTTCCTCGTTATTAGTATCCCTTGGTATTAACACATACAAAGCACCTAAGTAGGTACCCTTCTCATCCCTAATAGGACAACGCTATCCTGCTTTTCTTGGGTTGCCCATAGATGCTCCATCAAAATTGATCTTACAGTGGCCTTGTGGAGGGGGTACCCATCCAACCTCCTCTATTTACGTTTTTATTTGCACTTTCTCCTTAACGGGAGAGAGCTTGATATTTTGGCATTGACTTAAGACGTCTATATCTGTTATTGCGATTTCTACCATGACCTTTGATATTGCCACTTCTATTTTTGTTGGACATTGCTGCCATGAAGACAATTCACCTAAGATTCCAAGTAGTGATTGTATGACCAAACCTACATAGGTTAATTACTTTGGAATGTTTGCGAAGACACTACCATGTTCACAACAAAGATTTAATATCCTGTGGGAACACCTATTTCCAATTCATTTTTTTGACAAGTCACGCCCATATATTGGCTGCATAATCATAGTGGACGGGGAGGTGGTCTGTCGATTCTTCCTTCTGTAATCACAAACTGTAAATAGAGGGGCCCTATAAGCCCATCCTCCTAACTACTCAACTTGTGTCATGTCAGGATTTTTTTTGGATTAAAAAGCCACACAAAAGCACGGGCTTCAGGGAGTCCATAGTCCATATTTTTTTTGCTAGGCCATCCTCCATTTGGATTTTGCTGAATTAAAGACTTCTCATATCCTATACTCACTTTATAGTCCCCTGACCTGCTGCTTGTCCATCGTATTGTATTGATGTTGATATCCAATGGGATCCTTTTGGCCCTCAACATATTTGTGATGATGTTTTTGTTCCTTCGAGATCTAAACTTGAGATATACTCTTCCTTTCTCTCTTGAGCCTCCCCTCCACATGTCATGTCCCCTTTTTGAAACAATTAATAATCCAATAATAATTTATTAAGTTGTCCAAAAGTTACTTTAAGTTATAACTTTGAAAAAATGACATTAATTATTATTGAGTGGAGCCAAAAGCAATTAATACGTATATGGCCAAAAGTAATTAATATTCATAAGTTAAAAAAAATTGAATATTAAATTAAAAACTAATTCTAATTACTTTAGAGTTTGGGTGAATTGAAAAGTGAATCCTATATAAAAACAAAAGGGGCAATGAATAATCATTATTGATTATTAAACTTTTGACAATTCATGACTGAATTCCAAATTCATTCAGTGTTTGCTTGAGTATGAAAAACTTTATTGCAGTTGGATCAGAGGACGAAACCCCTCCAGTCCATTGTGGTAGTTCCATATAGGGGTTACAAATGATTTACACAGCTGGTTATTTACATGCAATCAGAAAATAGGGTTTTAACAAAGTTTTGGAGCGAATAACAACAATTTTCTCAACAAAATGAGGGCTGTACAACTACGGGTTGGTCCATTGGGACTAGCGCCACTCTTGGCAGCCTCCATTATGGCTTGCGTCACCTTTTTTTTGCAGTGCTCTTCCTCCCAACAGCAGTTTGCAGCCCCATATAAGCAACCAACAGTTCTACGCCACACTTGCAGGTCTGCCATATCAGAATAATTACTACAACACAACAAACGAAGACAATAAGTGGTATTTATCATTTGTAATCATTGATATTTTTGTAAATTCAGTAGGGTTTGATCCAGATGATTGTAATCAGTAGTGGGTTCTTCGTATTTGATGTTGCATGTAATATTTAGTATTCAATTCACTGAAATTAAGGAGGGCACTTTCTTGTGGTTGGAAATCCCATTGCATGTATTGTTCTATTCATTTATTATTTGGTTATCTTGGTGAAGGACATATTTTGTGCCTCTACTATTACTCGATGACATTAACAGATTAACGGGGTTTTTTATTTCTTCATGAGGGTTTTGATTTATATTATCCGAGGGTTCTAATTTCTTCAAGAGGGTGTTGAATTTATTTTTTCTAAGGGAAATCTGAATTATTTTATAAGGTTTTTACGGGAAATCCATAATTGTTAATATTTATCCATAAAGGGATATTTCAATGGTATCAGACCTATGATTTTGCCAGCATAGGTGGAAAAAATTGAATCTTGATTACACATGCAAGAGGAACATAAAGAGTTGAAATATTATCAAAAGAGGAAGGGTCAAACACTTGAGGAGGGCAACAATAATAAAATTGGTGAGAAAGAGGATATAGCAGCGCTTACAGATGAGATGAGTTACCTACATGAAATTATTGATTGTGGACAAACAGACATGGAAAGGACAATCCAGATGACCCTCCAGGAATCCATGGTAGGTATAGCATAGGCCATACGACAAATCAACGTGGATAAAGGGAAGGAAAAATTAGAAGATGCAAGTACTTCCAATGATGTTAGGGTTTCAGTAACCCCACCTCCAAGAACCTTTCGTGCTAAATTCCTATAGAGGGAGGAAGAACCACCTAATGAAAAAGAACTTGTATAAAGGCATCTAGGTAATGATTATGCATCCCTACATGCTAGGTATGAAGAGCTCAGTTATGAAGTGCAACAAGCCTTCTCTTTCAGGGAATTTTGTGACTTAGAAAGGAAAAACAGTCATAGGGGAGGTAGAAGCAATCAACAGGGTCAATCACATAGAGATATTCAACAACGGCTGGGCAAAATCACTCTTCCTATTTTTGGTGGGTCAAACAAATCTATAGCAAGGTCATGTTGCAAAAGTTGGATATGTATTTCTCATTAAATCCTATGGTTGAGGATGAGGCAATTAAGTTTGCTACACTCCACTTGGAGGGAGTGACACATGAATGGTGGTACCACGGGATGGTCACCCAAGGGCATACTTCTATTACCACCATAGAAGAATTTAGCCAAAAGATAACTGAAAGGTATGATAGGAAGGACCCTGAGATACATTTCAGAGAGTTAGCTCAACTCAAATAAGAAGGTAATGTGGACAACTTTGTTGCTGATTTTCAGAAGCTTTCAATTATGATACTTGATGTGACTGAAATGAGACGTTTTTTTTGTTGAGGGTTTAGCTGAACCACTCAAGGATTTGGTGAAAGCTTTCAACCCTATTCCTCTTCAAGAAGCCATAAAAAAGGCTTTAGATTTGGAGACATCAGCACCTAAAGGTAAAATTCTGCCCTATGAACAACCAAAAACGTCTTATGGGCAGCCAATGACATCAGTTTTTGAGCAACAAAAGAAGCCATTTCAACAAGGGGTTTCTCTCCAAAAAGCACTGTGACAGAAGCCACACATTGAGATAGAAACACGAAATGAACTCAAAAGGAAAACACTATACTCCACATGCAAGGATCCATGGGAACTAGGTCATAGGTGTCTTCCAAAAGGACAAGTGCACTACATTGAGGTGATATCTGATGACAAGTTAGAAGTACCAGAACTTGAAAGAGGAGATGGAGATAGTTCAGGGAATACCCTTGCCACACTTATTCCAACAGGCACTTATGCTACACTTTTTGGTACAACCTGGTATTACCTTTTCAGAATTTGTGGAGTTATGCAGGGACGTAAACTCACAGTTTTGATTGATAGTGGGGCAACCCACAAGTTCATTGATGAGGGTTTGGTATCCTAAAGAGTGCTGAAATCAAAATTTTTTCAGGGCTTAAATGTGATTGTAGTTGGTGTTTCTACTATTCTTTACACTAAAAGGATTCAACAGTTGGAGATTGCTCTTGATAATCACAAGGTGTGTGATGACTTCTATGTTGTGAGCATAGGAGAAATATGTTGGGTTTTAGGGGTGCAGTGGTTACATTCCCTATGGAATTTACATAGAATTATCAAACCTTGGAGCTGAAATTTGTATTTGATGGAAAAAAGGTTGTACTTTGTGTAGCCAATGGAGCCCCTACAATTGTTTCAATGAATAGAATGGAGGGTGTCACTGTTGGTAGTACTCTCTCTAGATTACAACTCATTCATGATTTTGCTATCATGGATTCACTCATAGAGTTTGTTGAAGTAGTATCAGTAGGCTCAGGGCTTCCAATTCTTGATTATATCAGAGTACTGTAACAGAAGCCATCTACATCACCAAGAAGAATGGTAGAAGCAACAAGATAAATTTGGGATCCTGGTATTTGCAGGGTGGTTCAGGGATTGCTTAAGGACAAACAATTTTGGGAAGGGTGGACTGTCATGTCCCCTTTTCGAAATAATTAATAATCCAATAATAATTTGTTCAAAAGGTATTTTAAGTTATAACTTTGGAAAAATGACATTAATTTATTATTGAGTGGGGCTAAAAGCAATTAATACATATATGGCCAAAAGTAATTAATATTCATAAGTCGAAAAAAGATGAATATTAAATTAAAAAGTAATTCTAATTACTTTAGGGTTTGGGTGAATTGAAAAGTGAATCTTATATAAGGACAAAAGGGGAAATTATTAATCATTATTGATTATTAAACTTTTGACAACTCATGACTGAATTCCAAATTCGTTCAACTTTTGTTTGAGGACGGATAACTTCATTGCCATCGGATTAGAGGACGAAACCTCTCCAGTCCATTTTGGTAGCTCCATACATGGGTTACAAATGATTTACACAACTGGTTATTCACATGCAATCAAAAACAGGGTTTTAAGAAAGTTTTGGAGCAAATAACAACAGTATTCTCAGCAAAGTGAGGGCTATACAGCTAGGGTTTGGTCCATTGGGACTAGTGCCACCTGGCAGACTCCATTGTGGTTGGCGTCACTTTTTTTTGCAGTGCCCTTCTTACCAACTGCAGTTTGCAGCTCCTGATAAGCAGCCATCAGTCCTACGTCAGACCTGCAGGTCTGCCATATCAGAATAATTACTACAACACAGCAAACGAAGACAATAAATGGTATTTATCATTTGTAATCATTGATATTTGTGCAAATGCAGTAGGGTTTTATCCAATTGATTGTAATCAGTAGTGGGTTATTCGTATTTGATGTTCCATGCAATATTTAGTATCCAATTGACTGAAATTAAAGAGGGCACTTGCGTGTGGCTGTAAATCCTATTGCATATATTGTTCTATTCATTTATTATTTGGTTATCTTGGTGAAAGACATATATTTTGTGCCTCTGCTATTACTTGGTGACATTAACAGATTAACGGTGGTTCTAATTTCTTCACAAGGGTTTTGATTTATATTACCCGAGTGTTCTAGTTTCTTCAAGAGGCTGTTGAGTTTATTTATTCTAAGGGAAATCTGGATTATGTTATAAGGGTTTTACAGGAAATCCAGAATTGTTAATATTTTTCTTCTCACACTGCTGTCAGTATCTGTTTAGTCTCCCTCAACCTCTAATTTCTATCCAATGGTGCCAGGAACTGCCAAGACCCCTTCCAAATTTCCCAGGTTAAGTGTCCTGTTATAATAGGTTTGCATTAGGAGATGCAGTTCCACGTGTCAGCCTTTGAGAGGTTGGTCCATTGTGAGAAATCTCTCAAGATCATTAGTACCCAAATGCATCTTCCTCAACATTTCATGCCATTGCCAGGATGCTTCTCCAAGAAAGCTTTGCCAAATTTGGTTTTTCCAGATCCTTGAGGCCTGCCCTCGTTTTTTTTTGTTGACAGGCCTTACTTCACTTCTGCATGGGTACCTTTTTTTGCCTAAGGAGAATTGCCTTAGAAAGATCATTATTCTATTTGATCTTTTGATAAAAGACCTGGGTGCTTTCGTAAGTGAGAACATATAGATTGGAAAGCACTTGTAGAATGGATTTTAGAAGAGTTATCCAAGAGGCCAACTGCTGCTAAAATTTGACAAGCAAGTCCTCCCATAGATTCATACTACTAGCTCTGGTAAAGAGGGGAATACAAACGCTCCAACTCGGACGCATCCCTATCTGAAAGCCCAGACAATCTGTGAATCTCTGTTGTCTTCTGATTCCTACATTGAAAAAGAAGAATTTGGATTTCTGTGCATTAATGAACTGACCAGAGGCAAATGAGTTCTTACCAAAGATTTATTTTAATGCTTCTGCTTCTTCCAATTTTTCCCTTGCAAAGAGTACCATATCATCAACAAACTGAAGGTGGGACAGCAGATCCATGTTCCTAGTTATCTCCCATACCGTATCCTTTCTAGTCCTCCTAGATGCTGACAGTGATCTTCCTAATGCTTTTTCCAAAATCACATAGGTAAATGCCATTTTACTGGGACAAAGAATCTAGGGCCTGATGTAAAGCTCCATACCTACTCGCACCATTCATTTGAAAAGCTGAAGGAATCTAAAACCTTTCTCAAGAAATTTCAGTCCGCTCCATCATATGCTTTTCTAATGTCAATTTTAATGTTTATGCTTTTTTAGTCTTTTGTACATTGCCTTTGTTATTATCTCATATATCCTGTTGCATAGGGAGAGGGGGAGAAAGTCTGCAAAAGAACACGGATCTTGAACATTTGGGATGAGTGTGCTAGAAGTACAATTCAGGTTTAAGAGAACTTTCTTGGACTCTTCAGGTTCATTCACAGCTATCGTTATTTTATTCTGCTGCTCAATGAATACTTTTGGGATCTGTCTCAGGATGTCCTCCTGATCCCTAGTGTTATTTTTATTGTCAACATAGATCCCAAAATTTTTTGAACATAGCCCTTCCCTTTTTACAAAAACACTTCTGAGTAATCATAATATTTCAAACATACCCTAGATTCTTGGCATCTCTTTGCTTACAGCGTATCATCTCTATAGCATAATGTGGTTCTATGGTCCCAGGCAGAAGATTGGCCCAGGACTTCTATATCTTTGGCCATGAAGCACTAAAAAGTTTGCTATCATTTAGGATATATTGAGTTAATAAGGTTTTTTTTGCTTCATTATATCTAGACATTTATTTGTTGTTTTTGAACATAGTCTGTGCCTCAGCTTTTTTTTGTGGCTCTTGCTCATGGTCCCATATACCACTCTTGATCTATATGCCGTTGTTGGAGTCTGACATAACTTATTTGGAGCTAACAAGCATGTGAAATATCCCTTGTGGGATACCACTCGAAAATGCACAAAATATATAGAATTTGCAGCAAACAAAATTCTGATTTTTGCAGGAAATAACCAGCTAGGGCAGCGAACTGATTTTAATTAACACTCTCAAAATACTTGCTCAAAACACATGAAATTTTACAGAGAGCTAGCAACAATGATAATGAACACTAGAAAAATATTTTTGGAATTTTTTGAATAATATATAATTGCCAGAAAATTTCAGAAAACCCTAGACAGTTGGAAAACTTCAAAAGTTCATAACTTTGCAAATACAAGTGATAAAATTCTGAAAATCTGGAAATAACATCTATTAATAATATGAATGACAGCCCAACCTCCAGATCTAGAAGTATTAGCCTGAAACCTCTCCAAAAACTGCTGCAAAATCCCCAAGGGTGACGTCACCCTAAGGAAGTGGCTGAAAATCCTCAAAATTATCTCCAATGGTGGTGCCAAATTCTGCTCTGAATGCTGTCACAAATCTGATCTGAAACCCTTCGAAACCCTTTTCTGGAATTTCTGAAAAATATCTTTGAATAACAGCCCTGAATCAGTTCCAAAATGACACACTGGGGGGATCTTTCACCACAGGAGAGTGTCTTACTAGCTAGGAGTGGATCTCTCACCATCGAAGCCAGGGTACCTGTGGGATCTTACTCCACAAGCAAGAAGATAGCAAACAACAGTTGCTCAATACGAAATATGTGAGTGCAAAAAGTAGCCCTATCACTCCACCAAACCTCCTTTTATAACTTTTCAACGCAACAAGAGGCCCAACAAAACCCTAATCGCTCCACATGGAGGAAACCCTAATCACTTTAAGTGATTTTATTGTGCACATGCAAAAAGGTTCACTTAAGTGGCACAACTAAGAAATAGAATATCACACAACTTTATTTCACTTAAGTCACCTCAAAGTACGTGTCCAACTTCAAAACATAACATCAAGTGAAATAAAGGCACAAACCACACCCAATAACCATCAACGTCGCTAGCCCCTTTGGCATGACCAAGGCTAAGATGGATAAAAACCCTCTTACACCATCTGCTCAGAAGTGGGGACATTACAGCATGTAATTGTATCTAGTAAAGTATGCACTTGATGCCATATGAAATGATGCGTCTGATTTCCTTCAAAAGTGTTTTTCCCATATTATCAATTGTGCATTGCGTACTCTAATGTACAAACTCGCGGCAGCATTCACACCCATCGGAAATTATCAATGGTTCTAGATTTTATTGAATGCCCATGATTCCGAAATTTTATTCTCTAGAATGATTTGTGCCAAGAGACATATCTGACATGCCACATAAACTTGGACTTTTGGTGTGTGTGGGTGGCTGGGTGTGTGGGAAACATTGATGACTTAGTGCCGACATATTTCAAGATATGCAACACTTAATAATAATAAAAAAGAGACCTTTTCAAGAGGGGAGCACATTCAAGCCTAATAAAAATATATAACTGCAAGTCATTTGTCTCCACGGACTGTGGCTAGGAAGAGTCTATTACAAGAACAAATCCATCTTAATGCCGGTCAGATATGCATTGAGAGGGTATTAAAAATATTCGAGGTGACAATCCCACAACAACATAAGTGTAAGAACATATGGAGTGGCACCTAGAGTCATTTGGATACTTTACGACACATATCAGATCCATGTTAAGATGGATTTGTGCTAGTCGTTTGCATAAAATTAACTGTGTATAACATGAGAGGAAAATTGATTATGTGGTAAATAAATCCCTAAAACAAAAAATGCCAAAAGAAGTCACAAGAATCTTAGATTTGGGGGACAGTATATTCTTGTCTCGATATGAGGAGTGATTTTTTTGAATTTTGGATTTTTAAAGGTGAAAGTCCTCTAAACATAGGGGTTATGAAGACCCATATAGTTCTGATGAGATTCAGTGTTTGTATCTAGAAGAGTCTGAGAAGGGTTCTTTAGATTAGCATTGTTAGCTGGGAAGACATTTTTTGTCAATCAGCTCTTCTTCTCAAGAGGAGGTTGGGGCCAACTGGTTAGGGGGCCTTTGATTGCATGGCCAAAGCTGGGCTTGGTGTTTGATCTTTTGTCTACCAGACAAATTATTATCACTTTACAACAAGTTTTTTAATCTTTTTCCTTTGTATTACCCTAATTTTTAGTCCAATATTTTCGTTGCTCATTTTGCTATAGACTTTTGAAAACTTGTCTTGAAGATTCTTGGACCTATGGAAGTCAAGTGAGTTTTGCTTCCCAGGACAAGAAGATGAAGTAAGCCTTTTTTTCCTTACATTCTAGAAAGATCTCTTCTAGATTACAAGGGCTTAGATTTCTTTGGACACAACTCCAAGCACGCATTGTAGTGACATGGTTTCTTCTGTCAGTTAATGAATTGTGGGGAAAGATTAGGTAAACATTACAATTACCCAGGGAGTAGTAGAAGTAAGGGAATGCATTATTTGGAACGAATTCTGGTAACCATGGACGAAGGGATAATCTAGTGCCCCCTCAAAACCACAGGTCTTTCCCTATTATTTTCAAACATGTTTCTAAGCTCTAAATTGTATAATGAAAAAAACTTGTCTATAAGACTATAATGGTTTTATGCACATCCTTCAATCTTTTGGTTGCCATTTATTCAGTGCCAGATCAGCTGGTTAATATATTTTCAATTTGCAGAGAACTGCATTTATTGTGGTTATCTTATCAATGTCTAGTAGATTAGCACAATTGAGGTGGCCATGTTGCCCTACTCCACCAGATGATCCTTTGGGGTGTCTTAGTGAGTATGATTCTTTATTGTCAAGTTCTATCCCTGTTAGTTTGAGGGAGGCCAAAAGAATTTTCTTAGCAGCCAAGCAGATTTAAAACAACTGTGTTTATTGACCAAACATCCTTGAATGGTTGCTTCTGCTATAGTGTCTTGATTTCTTGAGTCGCTCTATTTGGGAGAGAAAAGGTCCGTCTGTAACATTGGGTTGAAGATGGAGGAATTGTGGCCGTAGTGGTAGGAAGGGGGGAATCCTCCGTTTATTCGTGCAAGAAACCCTGATTGGTCATTTTTGGATTAAGATGGTATATCAGTCTTGGCAAGACAGTCTTTTCTCCCGTTCTAGGCCTCTGCGAAAATATTCATGAGTTTCCTTGAGTAACAACTATCTTGCAATGAACAAAAGGGTGAGATGGGGGAGTAGGGCAGGTAGGAAGTCCTATTGTTTGGCTTTCAAAAAATTAGGTGCTTTTTTAACTTGGGTGGCAGGTATTATGCATGAATGATTGAATTTAAAATGGCAGGTATGTTTGCAACCTTGGTGGCGGGTGTCATGTATAAATGAATGATTGTTTAAGTGGCTTTACTGTAATGTCTCTAAATGGGACAATTTCACACAAAAGGGGTTTTCCCCTAAATCCCAAAATTCTGAAAATAAAATCAGCAAACTATAGTTTGCAATAAATGCTTCAAAACTTTTGAAAAAACCCTAGGCACCACAATAGTAGGGTTTTGTAGATGATTTTCAACCAATAACTTATCCCAAAATTATTTGAATACTTGCAAAAATAATAAAAAAACTAATACATGAAATAAGTACCTTTTTGCAAATTTATTGAAGCTCAAATGCCACTTTAATATGGTTTTAAAATCCTAATTTTTTCTCAAACTATAGCTGCCATTCTAGATGATTTTTCCACTTCAAACCCTTGTCAAAATTCGCCACAAATGCCCAAAAAATTCCAGCAAACCTCCTAGGGCATAGAAATGACCAAAAAGTGCCCTCCAAGCCAATCACCCAATTCACCAATTGCAGGAAAATTAGCAGATAATTAGGAGAGCGAGATCTTACCTTTTGCAAGAGAAAAAAACTCCAAAACTTGTCAAAATTAATTAAATAATAATTTGAAAATTATTATTTAATTTTTTATCAATTTAGGGCTTCAAACCTCCACCAAACTCCTCCAAAACCTCACTCCAACACGCATAAAATTAGAATATTTAATTTGCATAAAATAGACCAAAAGAGGCCTCCAAACCCTCAATACAAGTCTCCAAAGTAGTTCACTCCACTTGCAAAAATGGGGCAAATATTGAGCAAAAGCTAATATGCAAGAAATGAGCATCAAACCCTCACGAAAACTTTACAAGAACTCCCCAAAGTAAATCACCCCACTTCTAAGGCAAGAACAAGATCTCCTTAGCAAAGGTGGTGTCAAAAGACACCTTTTTATAGATTGATCAACATTAAAACAATGAACTTCTATTGGGCATACATCCCAATAGTTTCTTCAAGCAGGAAGAACAATTATCAAAATTCAGCATATCCTCCATCGTATTTTTCACCTTGTATTTGTATCTTCCTAAGGGGGGTGAACGACCTCGGGAAGATAAAATACATCATAAGTCTTTGTTTGCCCTTTTTAGAATATCTTTTCCTTTCCTTCCTTTATCTACCATGCCGACATTATCGTTTCCCTTGAAGCGACTTCCCATATACAACATAGTCTCCTCTAATTCCACGTCAAGTTCTCCGTTAGCCAAATACAGTCTATTGGGTTTTAATGTAAAGTACTTGCTGCCTAATTTATTCTCGTCTAAGAAACGAACCGCATTTTTGCACTTGGAAAACCAAGGAGCAAATCCCAGCTCTTTCAACTTTTTCTTCAATATCAGTTTATAACTATTTTTTGACATTTCTCGATGCGGTAATTTATTCACTTTGATTTCTTCTTTTTCTTCTATTTGTGTTTTTCTCTCTTCGGTTTGTTCTTCATTATCCGATCCCAAATCCAGTCGAAATTTAACTTCATCCCATCCCTTTTTGTCACCTTTTGCTTGTTTTTCAACATCTAGTTCAAAATTTTGTTTTTTTGTCTCTATTCGGAATGTTTCATCCTCATCGCTTACTTTTTTGCGATAAAGATTCTTAAAGTTTTGAACTAGGAAGTCTCTATTTTTTATATTTTTGAGTTTTCGAGCTCGTCGATCTTTTTCTTCTTGAGCTCATTCAACTCGTCAAGCTGCCCATTTTTTAACTCGGGCAGTTCGTCTTTTTTCTTCCCTTTTTATTTGTTTGTCCTTCAAAGCCTTTCTTTTTTTCTTTATATATTTTTTATCTTCTTTCCTAAATGCCTTTTTAATTCTTTTCACTTCTTCTGGAGTAGTTGCCGCTCCCTGTTTTCGCATTCTTTCTTCTCTTTTCTCATCTCTCTCTTTTTTTTTCTTCTCTTTTTCGAATATAATATTAATTAGTTGCCTTAATAAAAATAGTAATTAAAATTACTTTAAGACAAATAAATTAATAATTAATTCATTTAAGCACCTTAGTGTTAAAAACCATTTTTTAACAAATATTCTATTAATTAAGTAATAATTGTTTTATGATAAAAATCACTATTTAGACAATTAATAATTAACTAATAAAAAGTAATTTCCCAAAAAGATTTTTTTAGTCTATGGGGAAGTAGACTAAAGGTCTTCAATGCCTGCTTAATCATGATGTGAAAATGGGGAAATCACATTTACACATTTGAAGTTATAACTACGACATTCATTTGCTAACAACTATACTAGTTTTTAACTTTGGTGGAAGGTATCATGTAGACAGATAAAGGTAGTTTATAAGGTAACTTGGATTTGTTTCCATTTACCTTACACATTATTGAATTTTGTATGGGTTTCGATCCTTCAACCCAGCTTGTGATAATTCCAAGACTTGCCAATCCATCTACACCCGAGGAATAAATGTATAAATGATTTTTTAAAGTGACTTCAAAGTTATAACTATACATTTATGACATATGTTTGCTAACCACTATACACCTGTGGTTCTTTGACAAGATGTCATGTATGCAATATAAGTTACAACTGCAAAACAACTATAGATTAACATGTGAGAGGAATGCCTGCTGCCAAAGAAGATAAAATTGATGGAGATGGGTGCTGTAGGTGAAACTGGCCCTTATCTAAGTAAGAATGCAGAGAAGATAAAGGCCAGCATACTCATCAACCACTATGATAGAGCCAATCCAAGATCTGATAACGTGCACAGGAGAATGGCATGAGCTAAGTGGCCCCACTGATCTATCACGGGTTGTGAGAAATGTCTCTTGAAAACTCATCTAACATCCATGGTAGAAGATTCCCCAAAAGTAGAAAGGAGGTTGCTTATGTGCAGCTACCTAGATCTCCTGAAACACAGACAAGGTGGGGTAGCCGACACTTTATGCCTAAGAACAATTGACCCACCATTTATAGAGTGAAGGGATGGAGGCACTCTTGTAGTTGTTTGTGGAGACCCACATAATCTCACCAATCTATCACCCATCTATGTGGGTAATTGTAGCATCCAAATGAGTAGGTTGAAAGCATGTTGTAATTAAATTGGGTAGTTCCTCAGAATCCCCTACAGAGTTCAACCTCTAATTTATGATATCCATTTAAAATTACAATTCCCTTGAAATGTTTTATAAGTTCCTCTGGGCTTTCCTCATAGTCATTGCCCTCGAATTTAGGAACAAATTCATCATCAAGTATGTCATCTCTCAGTCCCACTTTTTCTACTTCTGCTTTCCCTTCCTTTGCTTCCCTCTCAAAATATGTAATTTCCTCCTCAATGGACATGGGCTGCATATGCTCGGTAATCCAATTAGATTAGGGATCGATGTCATCCAAGTCAATCGCATCATGAGACTCCTACAACTTTTGATGCAAAAATGAAGATTACATTGCACAAAGACAAGGTAATTGAGGGGTGGTTGGGTCAATTTGTTGTGCTTCTTTGTGTGAATGCTCTCAGACAAGCTCCAATTGTGCTCACACCCATAAGCGCTACAAGGTTTGCACAAAATATGAATGGCTAGCTTTGGAAGTTTTTTTGTTTTTCTACCATAATCTTTCTGCCACAAATCTGAAAATAGGACATTTATAACTTTGTAAGTTTGTAAAATTCATGATTTTTTTTTTTTTTTTTAATTATTTTGTTTTGTTTTCTTTTTTCTTTTTCTTTTTTCAAATTTCTTATAATTTTAATTTCCAAAATTCAAACTATTTTTTAAGGTGGAAATTTTTTTGGTCAAGGTTCTACTTTTGGTTGATAGTGATAAAAACCCATTGGGTTTTCTCCACGAGGCCGTGGAAATTGCCAAGGATGCCATCCAACATCATTATCGAAGAAATAAAAGAAAATATCAACCCTTTTTGGTGGATAATTGATTAGAGATGGAACAAGCAATTCCACTAACACATAAGTGCAACAATTGTTTACTTGAACCCAAAAAAAATCTCTTGGTATCTTTTAAGGCTGAATGCAAAAAATTAAGGTTGCCATTCCGACATTATTACTTTGGAAGTTCATAATCAACAAGTTACCTTAAGGATCTTGTTTGTGCTCTTTGAAAAAGCATAAAAAGTTTATCCCTTTCGCCTTCTTAGAATATGGAGACTCAACCACTGGGTGCTCATTGCTCAAAAACATTTGCTTAAGAGATGTTTGTGCCATTACAATGGTTAGCAATGTGATTCAGTTTGTGGCGAATCATGCGACTCCCTATTACACAGGCTCCTTTCCTTTGGTGTGCACTCGCATCATGCTAAGCACCCATGGCAATAGTAAATATATAGGGTAATATTCCCTGCATCTTCAATCACACTTTCAACCATCCAATTTTCCGAATGTGCTCAAATACTAAATCAATATAATGGGCAGTGCATGGGCGCCAAAAAATGGCAGGATGCCTATCCTCAAGAAGTCTCCCTATTTGCTACATATATTACTACATCGTCAGTCACAATGTAGACAACGTTCTCAACACCCACTTTTGGAACCACCCCTTCCAACATATTACATGAAGTATCTACATTATTCACTTCACAGGAGGCATAAACAAACTTCAAGAACACTAATGAGCCACTAGAAAGTTTATCAATGTCAGATTCTTGCCATCTGTTCAAACAAAATGTTTCAGCCTTTTTTGCACCAAATTCTATTTTGATATTCTACTATCACCTTGTATTTTTAATGATTCTTCCAGCAAGGGTCCACTGAAATCATAAGGAGTTGGTGTCTTGAACCCTTTCTCACCATTGTTCAATGCATTTACCAATGGCTTCCAATATAGGCCTTTTGCCACATTGAATGGCATGTTATTATACACCAAACATTTGCAGCAACCATCCTTGCTTAGTGGTTCTTCTCAGGGTTCCAAGCAATACCTTCAAGCGAAGGTTGTGTACCAGGAGCATTGTGAGGAACAAAGAAGCCCTGTGAATTCAATTGGCTCGAACTCTGTCTAGTTGATATGCCCCAAATCTGTGGGCCAATACAAGAGTCAAAAAATTTATTATCTGAATCAGGGAGGAAATTCATTACTGCAACAGCTGTTTATGCTGTCATTTTTCTTTTTGTTTTTTCTCCTCGTAGCTAGAAAGAAGGGCATTCATCTCTTTAGTCACTTCATCCTCCACTAAACCAGACAACTTTACATCTCCGCTAGAGATTTATGCAAGGTGGTATTTGAGGTGATTAATGTATCCTCTCATCTCAAAACCACAAGAATTTCATATAACCCAGTGTGCCATGCTTCCAAGTGGGGTCCTTGGACTTGCCTCTTAAGGATGACATTCTCACAAATCACTGCAAACTGCAAGTACAAACCTTAGCAAAGAAAGAAAACAAAAAAAATTAGAACCCTAACAAAGAAAAAAAGAAGAAAATGAAAAAATTTAGAACAAAAAAGCAAAGCTTCAAAATCTACAATAAAAAAATTGAAATAGAAGAAAAACTTAAAAAAGTGTAAAACAAATGCAAAAAAGCTAGGTAAATACCTCTCAAATTGAACTCCAACCATTGACAAATCCTTCAGATCTGAAACCATTGACAAATCCTTCAGATCTGAAACCATTGACAAATCCTTCACATCTGATGATGATCACTTTGTGGCAGCTTATAAATTGTTTAGAGTCTCTTAGCAAGGCTAGACAAAGCTGGATAGAAGGTGAAAATGACAAAAGAGGCAGGAAAGTTTACCTTTTAACCCCCTCATTGTCTTTCATGCAGCTTGCAAGTTTCATGTTGATCTTGCGAGTACTTGCGAGTTTTCCAGGTGTTACTCGCTGAGCTATTTATTAGGTGAGTACTCGGGACTCAGATGAGTTTTGAATCAAAGCTCTCAACCAACCAAAGGGAATTGTGAGGCCATGAGTCCAATGACACTGAATATAGTCAAGACAGATGATGGTGCCATAAACAATCTAAAAGAAATTCTTGACAGAGAAAGTCATCTTAAGAGTGGAGAGTTGTAGGGGAGAGATCCAAATGACTTGAATAAATTACTGATATATGTCCTTCATGAGACATTTATTAATTACTCACTCACTTGGATGAATGCTAGGAGTGGCATTTAAAGAGTATTTGAAGAGAGGGAATTGGTCCATGGGAATGGATAGATACTAGAGGAGACTACTTTCCAAGAAACGATATCTCCGTTGTCCAAGAGGAGGCAGGGAGGCAACCGAATGTGAAGAGCAAAGGTATAAATATGAGTATGTCTTCCAGCCCCAGGCAAGGTTTCCCGTGGACCTGAGTATATAGAGATGGAAAATAAACCCAAAGATGTTCTCAGGACCAAGTGACTGGGCAAGTTGGCTTAGAGAAAGATTGTAGTAAATAATTTAAAATATTTTAGTGTGATTCAAAATTTGAAGTTACCTGCATATTAAGTCCAGTTATATGCAATTAGGTACTATCCATATTTACTGGCGTACAATTTTACTTCCCAAGCTCGATTCCGGAGCAGAATTTCATTTTTGCTTGATAATTTCTCAAAAAATGAATTGCACTAGCTCATTTGTGGAAGACAATCAGAGATAGGTTCTGATAACATGCTATGGGAGCATGTTTTAAAACGTGAAGGTGCTTATAATTGATGGAGCATGAACGATTAATCAAATTTAAAAATGTGAAGCTATATTGGCCTATTTCTGTTTTCTGAGCCTCTTCCTTTATATGTCTGTGTGTGTGCAGTTACTATTTTGAACAATTTAGAAGTAGAACTAGTAGTTCTTGAAAGTGTGCCTATTCTAGGGAGTTTAAACCAGGGAATTCTTAGTTTTATTGGTGTATGCTGCAGGAATTGGACCCTCGCATGATTTTTTGACAATGAATCACTAGCTAGCAATGTATTTATTTTTCTTTTTTGATATTTTGCTATCACTGGAAGTTACATTACTAATGGCTTATGGCCACGGTCATGTGAAGGTAAGTCGTTTTATCAAATCATTGGGTACTTCTAGATAGTTAAGGATAGCTGTCTGTTGAATTAAGAGAGTTAACCAAGTTGGACAGCTTCATTTTATATTTGAATAGTTCCGAATTATAAATTCTGGTTATAATTGAAACCTCAGCTAACTTGTATGCTTTGAACGGAGCTCATATATTTCAGAGACTCAGTTCTCGATGGTGTGAAATTTTTGAAAAAATAGTGATAGTCCTTACCACCAATTTTGTCTTGTGATTACTGTTTTGTTTCGTGGATGGATTGTCCTATGATTCTAGCATAGATTGTAGTCTAGGGTGATGCTTAGCATTTCAAGCCATTAAAATACCCTTGGATGATATGTCCTACATATATCGTATATACCGTAGCACTATTTGGTTGGTGTCTTTTCTTCTTGTTATTTTATCCTCATAATAATAATTACAATTGAAGCTGCCGTCATGTTTTCAAAAATATAGGTTTCATTGCTTAATATTTTGATGTTTTTTGGCGTGTTGGGGGAATTTTCTTAAAAAGTTGAATGAAAATGTATATCAAATTTAAAGTTTTTAATGTTGTACAGGGAGCAGCTTGACTCTTTAGCGAAACTCAAGATGCCACCTCTTACATTCAAAGATGTGGCATGGGCAACTCGCAACTTTAAGTGTACTTTGCATAGCTGGTCTGTGGTAGAAGCTAGAGACACTCAGATTTCAGCTAATTCTTTTGGTGGTGAAGAGCCAGGCACCGATCTTTTACTTTCTATGGATGGAGGGGGTGTTCCCCTTAAAGGAGAATTTGAGAGTGCAAGAGAAGATGGGGAGCTTCCACCAGGAACACATTCTTCGGTTGCAAACGGAACAAATGCCTATGGAGTCAAAACTCCTTTGATGAAAGAATCACCTTTTGATAATGCTAGCCGTCTAACTTTAATTTCAAAAAGTGCAGTGCCCAGTAAGGGGAAGTCTGAACAACGCAGAGGATTCATTTTTGGTAGCTCAAAATGTGGAGATACTCTAAGCGAGGAACTTGGGGAAGATCTAGCATTGGTGCTGGAGAGTGAGAATGATGGGGCTGAATCGGCACAAACTGAATTAGATACAGATTCTGCATCAGATTTTAGATATGGCAATAAGGCTGGAAAGCCCTGGGAGGGTTTTGCTGTTAGAGAATTTTGTCTAATATTCAGGAGGGAAAATGCTCTTCATCAAAAGGCAGCTGATCTGGAAGCAAAGGTAGAAATTAGAAGCTATTTGAGTTGTCTCTTTTTAGGTCGAAATCCTGTATCTTACCCCTTTTTGACAGGTGAAAATAAGCATGGAGTATCCTCTTAGGCCACCCCTTTTTACATTGCGCTTGCTTTCGGATAGTTTAAAACTCTCTCTTCCAGACACAAGATTAGGTGTTCTGGATGTATCTGATGCATCGACAATCAAAACTTCTGGTTTTGAATGGTACAATGAACTTCGGACCATGGAAGCTGAGGTAATAAGATTAGAATCAAAGGCTAGTAAATGGGCATGACATCTAATTTCTCTTACATTTCGCTTAGCTGATTTTTAGATGCACATTAAATGTCAGCTTCTAGTGATTTCTGATTGATTGATAAGATGTTTATGATAGGATAGTCTCTTGACCATCTTGTGTATGCCAGTTCTCTATGATTTTTATCATTTAAAAACAATCAGGATTACAAGTTGACAAACTCTTCACTTATTCAACAGGTGAATCTTCAAATCTTGAAGACTCTACCAGAAGATGAGGATAATCAAATTTTAGGACATCAAGTAAGGTTTCTAGCAATGCTGTTTGATGTTCATATGGACCATGAACTTTCTTGCTCTCATCTTCAGGAGGACACGACAGTGATTGATGTGGGATTATCTGAGCCAATGACTGGAAGTATTCTGTCTAGATCAATTAGGGGAAGAGACAGGAGGAAGACGATTTCATGGAGTGATAGACACCATTAAGTGACTAAATCCATGAGATACCTTTTATGATTAGGATGTTTAGCTTACATTTATCCTGTTTAGTTTTAACATGAGTCGTTGGAAGTTTTTTTGGTCTTTTTTCTAAATAATGTCTATAGATGTGATCAAAGCTTAAGAACTTCAACATCAGTTACACGGATGACTGCAAAGTCATTTTGAGCTTTGCATTTGTTTTACTAGATGAGAGTAGCACCCATGAAGAGTTTGCATGTATTTGTAAATGATATTCTAGTTCATTAATTTATATTCAATATAAAATTAGTGGAAGAGGATAATATAAATGCTAATGGCAATATTTGAAATTGTAGCAAATTAATTCAGGAAGCTGTGTATATTTTATTGTGTAGTATTTCTCCTTGCTGAGACAGTGCTTGGCGACAAAGTGACTCTTGTTGGCCAAAAAATCTAAAAATAGACCACCATGAACACATTTGATGTGTGAAACTTCACCTAAATTGCATCTTTCCACAGGAAGTACTTAAAGTGGATTCTATTGGCCCAGTTTCCTTAGGTTTCTTGTAAGATCCATCTGCTGGCTTCCAAAGCATGAGTTGGAAAACCTGATTCTGCAGGATGTTTTCATTTATACTTATTATAGGCGTCGTTTATTCCATATGATAGTATGTGTTTAATAGATAGCTTACACTTAGTGTATTGAGAATTTATATCTTTCATGGGATTTGCATTCTGATAATTTTGAACCACCATAATAAATATGCTGTAATGCTGTTTAAAACTGGGTGAAAACACACAATGCTAATTTCAAGGATCTTGAGGAATCAATATCATACTTCTGAGTTCACATTTAATTACAGCGAGGCTCAGAATTTGCTTTCATTTTGTTTGCTATCTTTTTGTGGCTATGTTTTTTGGTAAAATTGAAATGTTTATATGGTTCAATTAAACAATACAATATAGGCATTTCTGTCGAACAGTTAAAACAATGACGGGCATTCCAATATGAAAATGCAAGAAAAAATAAATGAGACAGGACCATCAAGATCCAGAAATAAAGCCAAGGCAGACAACTTGGGAGCTATGTGCATAGAAAACAGTCTTCAAGAATGTTTTCGATGGAACTGAATCCATAGCTGTCTGGAATAGGGTGACTGTGCGAGCAAGCAGCGTTAAGTTCCAGCAATAAAGCCGAGGCGGACAACTTAGTAGCAGTGTGTATAGAAAGCAGTCTTCACAAGTGCTTTCCAGGGAATTGAGTCCATGGCTGTCTGGAATAGGGTCACCATGCATGCACCTTGTTACCTATATTTCAATCTTGCTGCCTGTGCTTTCTCTGTAAGAGAAGCGGGAATGCACAGAGGCATTGCCACTACTAGGGTGATACGAAAATGTGATTTTGAGTGAATACAAGTAGGTGGGAAGTGGAAACAGCGAACCATGAATCTATCATGAATGCCAAAAGTACATATTGGTGATAGATTAAGGTGGATAATGCCATCTCGATAATAGAGCTTGCATGATATTGACATCGAATTTGCTGGATATAAAAAGACAACATTAAAACATGCACACAATAAAAAAAGCAAGTTGCAGGTAGCATAAATAAAAAATCATGCCGTATGAATGGATGACATTTGTTGCAGATAGACCGCATGGTCTACACATTGTGAAAGGGAAAGTGTGGGATGATTGTGGTCTCAACGATCCATCCGTCAGTGATCTGAAATGGATCTGCCTAAACACTCGTACTATGAAACTTTTTAGCAATTTTTTTTTTGTAAAGCCAATGGTAGTTGCAATACAGCAACTATGGGTAAAGCTTCAAGAATGTAATTGATACGTGCAAGTTGAGAAATAACAGCTATGAAAGATGGTTCAATATTTGGATACAAAGACTCAAGAGCCACGATAGATTTGCCAGCCACAGAGGTTTCTGTGTTGGTCCCATGGAGGAGTTGTAAAAAGAATTCCATGCAAAAGAAAATGTCATCCCATTTCCAAGAATATTGTGAAAAGGTGTAAGGGAAAGGGAAGTTTACCAAATAAAGGAGACTAGGGACTACAAAATATGTCAAAAGCTTTATTGGAAGAAAGCACGACGGATCCTTGCCATTTCTCGTCTCCCAACTAGACTTATTATTGCACGAGTCAAATTGGAGCTTTGAGTTGCACGCTAAGTTTTTGAAGAAGAGGGGATATATAATGACCAATAAATTTGCAAGAATGGCCAAGAAGCCAGAAACCCCATGGAGGTTGTAGCAAAGACAACATATGAAGACCTTGGAGATCATGGAAGGAAGCTGACGGATAATCAAAAGCCAGCTAAAATGAGATCTACCAAAGAGGAACCGAAGCTACCATTGCACCATGATACACAGATGTGGTGGCAACATTTCCAAGGCCACGAGTTTGAAAGCAAAGGAAGCCAAGGAAGAGTGCATCCCCAAAGAAGGCCTCATTCCAATGGAGGTAGCGCATCACCACTCCATATGGTCAATGGAGTACACTAAAGATTTCCAAAGAAAATGCAGATTACAATAAGTGAAAAACGAGAAGGTAGTAGATCAACATTCGAACAATCTTGTGCGATCTCAAAGGAGGACAACAAAAGAGAGGTTCAAGCCTCTCCGTTTGTTGAACTGCTACAAAGTTCAAGCAAAGGGAGCAAACAATGACAAGGGTAGCAAAAAAGAGGCATGCAGAATTGTCTATTATATGTTTTTGATGTAAAATAGATGTTCATATTTAACACCATTATTGTGAGCTCTACCCGTTTACATTTTGTTGGCAGAGTAACCTTTGTGTTACTGTGTGTCTAGGAAAAATACCCAACTATTTAAATAAGACAATTTGTGAGAGCCACATAAGGCAAGAAGAATGAAAATGATATACAAGAGTTATTGCAGCCATTGCTATCTTAGTTGGCATTGGGATGCTAAGTGTTAGATATGTCAACCATGATCAAGTGGGGGAAGAAGTAAAGAATACACCTGGATATTAGAAGCAGCAAAGCTCACCAAAGAAGCAGCAAATAAAGGGGAACATTTCATTAATGTAAATTCAATCCCATTGCAATATGTTAATAAGTAATTTTGGATGATTAAGAAGAGTACTTGTATGGTTTCTAGGAGAGTCTAAACAGTACTACAAAGAACTTTGGGAGCATAGAATTCCACTTGTAGTGGAACACACCTAGGGAAGTAAACATCATTGTGAGCATGGCACAAGCAAGGAGGGGTCCACTTAGGAAAGCACAAGCAAGGAGGCAACAAATAAGGAAAGGAGGTCTAATTTTAAGCTATACACAATCTCATGTAAATTGCAGTACTCATACATGAGGAAGATCTTTTAGAAGAAAAATTGTAACTATACTACTTGAAAATATTTAAACAAAGAGCAAACAAGTAAGATCATGGATTATTTGTCATGCCAAGGATTGTATTGGGAAGCTTGAAGCAATAAGCCAAATGAGAGAACAACACAAACATTATAAGAGTAAAGTCAAGACACTGGAGGAACACAGATAACCATGCTATAGAAAAGGGTATGAACATCACTTGGGCAAGGCGACTTTGATGGCACGGCAAGTTGAGCGCAAACACTCATGTAGGGGGAGGGACATATGTTACCCAATTATTTGTCACTAACACCATATACACAATTTTGCATAGATGTTCAATTATTTGTCATTAACACCATTATGCATACACAACTATTTGTCACTAATACCATCGTCATGGATAAACCATGTGTTGTAGAGAAGGATATCGACATCACTTGAGCAAGGTGAATTTAATGGCATGCTGAGCTGAGCGCGAACACTCATGTTGAGGGAGGGATATATGTTACCTAATTATTTGTCACTAACACCATAATGCACTCGCAACTTTGCATAGATATCCAATTACTTGTCATTAACACCATCTTGCACATGCAACTATATATAGATACCCAATTACTTGTCATTAACACCATCTTGCACATGCAACTATATATAGATACCCAATTACTTGTCATTAACACCGTCATGCACACCATTGAGTAAAAATAGTGGTGTAAAACAAGATATGATGTTGAATAGATTGGAGCTAAAATACTTGTGTGTTCATAGTGCTTGAATAGATTCATGGGATAGACTAAAAGGTTAAATAGAGTGGGCATATCAATAATTAAAGGAAAAATCATGTATACAATTTTAATGCTTGATGTTTCGGAGCAACACTTATGATCCTTCTTTAGGAGAAAGAAATCATAAGTGGAACAACAAGACTCAACATTACTTTAAAGCTTAAAAAAAATAGTTGTTAGTATAAGTTTCTAAAATTGAATAAGGAAACTATCCGTTACTAAGAAGTTTCTTTAATGCGAAAAGCCTTTCTTAATGATTATAAACCAAATAAATGCGTTTAGAAAGAATGAGAATTAAAAATTAAATTAATTGGGTGAAAAAGATGAGCATTATGTGAATAAATACAAGGAATTTTACCTTAACTAATGAGTTTAGATAAAAAGATAAATTATAAATTAATTATTTGAGCTAACCTAATTTTGTTAATTAGTGGAATGATTAATTAACTATCTATGAGAATAATTAACTAACCTAACTCTTAAATCCTACTATAAATTGATAAGAGAGCAATTACGAGTTATAAGATCTAAAAGAAATGAAAAACAATCGTAGTAAAGAAACAATCTATAACTAAAAACGTCATGGAGGAAAGTAAAAGACTAATTCTTATAAATCATAGGTTTCCACACATGACTAATCTCTATCCCTTCATCTCTGTTTAAATTATTAGGGTGTTTCAAGATTTCAATGGTTTCTCTTCACTTATGCTTTTGGAAATGATCTTCTACAACAACTCTAGCATCTTCAATATTGATAGCATGTTTTGTCTTGTAAGAGTTCAATAAGAGCCAAATTTTCTTTTCTTTTAAGATGAACATTAGTTGCATCTTTTTTAATTTTAGTCCGAACAAACATCTTCGTCTCTCTGATGTAAGGAATACCACAAGAGCAATCAACAATATAGACTCTGCTTTACATTTTAGGGTCCTTGGGGGTCTTTGACAGACCCTAATGTCATACATAACTTATTAACGAGAAGAAAAGTGGAGTTACTATTTTAACGTTTGATAATTTTAACTAACTTGTTGGAAATGCCTTCAACATAAGGCAAATAAACTACTGGACCTTTAGCTAAGGATTCATTAAAATTAGTTCTATTGATAGTGTCTTTTGCTTGTTTGATAGCCTTAGCTATTTGCTTTCCTATGTAACCATTCAACCTAAAAACTCTTTTCAAATGCTCAATTTCTTGATCAATGTTATCATTATCACAAATTTTGAAAGCCCTAGTGGTCGAAGTTGTAAGCACCCCCATTTTTTGAGTTGTGATGATGAGAAGAGGCATGTAGGTAAACGTTTGTGTGCGTGCCTTTTCTATAGACCTTTCTAGCTAGGGAACCCTCCTCTTTTCTGGAAATGAAGACATCTCAAAAAGGAAGTTTACCATCCATCTCAATTTCTTTGGTGAATTTTATGCTAGGCAACACACTATTAAGGTGTGAGTGAAGTTCCTCCAAACTTTCTTTGTTATGTTGACAACATAAATTTGTGTCATCTACATATATTTTCCATCATTTACGTTTAAGTGGAAATGAGTGAAGAGCACCATTTTCAAAAGTTTTCATGAAGAGGTTGGCTACCATAGGGGACAAAGAAGCGCCCATTGCCATGCCTTCACATTGTTCATTACATCGATAGGTGTTCCTATAGTGGCAGCCGGGGGGTAATTTTGTATAATGGGACGAGTGTGTTAACATTTAATTATTTAGAGCTGACATTATAAGAAATATATATCTACCTTTAATTTATTACACCGATAGGTGTTCCTACAATGACAACCGAGAGGTAATTTTGTGTAATGGCATGATTGTGTTAACATTAAATTATTTAGAGTCGACATTATAAAAAATCTATATCCACTTTTAATTAATTTATTTATTGACCCGTAATTATTTAATAACATGACAGTGGAATTATAATTTTTTTATAATAATTTTATTTACAAAATAATTACACCAATAACAGGTTGACATTATAAAAACCTATATCCACTTTTAATTTACTTATTTATTGACTCTAATTATTTAATAACATGATAATTGAATTATAATTTTTTTATAATAATTTTAATTACAAAATAAAAAAAATTAATTATATGTTTACCATGAAAATTTATTTATTTATTTTATATTTGTTATTGTGGTAATTTTATTTACTTTAAAATAAAAGAATTTATTTATTTATTTAAGTGTGTGATTATTTAATTCATTAAAAGTGACATTATAAAAAATAAATAATACAACTGACATGATAGTTAAAAAAATAAAAATACGTATAAATACAAGTTAAAAAAATAATTACAAACAAAATCAAAGAAGATAGCGAGGGAAATAAAGCGCTGAGGAAAACAAATAACAATGATACAAGTGAGAGAAATAAAGTGTGCAGAGGATAACATAGAAAAATAATACAAAAGGTATTTTTTTATATTTACCTCATCAATTTGAAAAACCTAATTTTAAAAATTATTTATACTTTATATCACTGGCGTTCCAATCCACTAAATTAAAATACTTGAATCTTCAAATTTTTTTAATATATATTTTTAAATAACTTTGGTTGTTCTATCATTACATCGTTGTACAAATTTTACCTATATTAAATGGATTGAATTTAGTTAAAGCAACATGAAATTCAAGTTTATGAAAGTAACGGTAGAAAATCAATATGAAAATTATTGGAAAAATTGTAATAATCTTATTTTACATAAATAATATCCAAATACTTCCTTTTGACTTTGTTGTAATGTCTAAAATAACTTATAATACTGAACTTCATTTGATCTACCACTTATTTTATATTAAAATTATAGCAACTTAAATTCTAAGATTAAAAATATTTGACATTAAAAATGATACAATAGATTATAAAAATAATAATTAAAATAATAATATAAAAATAATAAACAATTAAAATTTTATAACATAATAATACTTTAAAAACGAGCATACATATCTTAGATAAATCTATGTAAAATACATTGATATATATCATTCTGGAGACATCTATATTGTATTGAATTGTGGGTGCTTCGAGAATGATATCTATCGGTGTTATTTTACATAGATTTATCTAAGATATGTATGCTAGTAGATAACATCTTTGAAGGTGAAAAAAGTTGAGTTCAAACTTAACGAAACTAGATTAGTTGTTTCAGTGTTAGTAAGATTTAAGACGACTTCTATTGCTTCTTTGACGGGGGCTTTAGTAACGAGTGACACCACATCAAAGCTAACTAACATTTTCCATCTTCTTGTTCTATCTCTTGAGTCACAGATGAAAGATATGTTTTACCAACAAGGGATTTCAATTTATTTGCCAAGAAAGCTATGAGACTATAGGTAGGAGAGTCGGTAGTATCGATAATAGGCCTTGAAGGAATACCATCTTTATGGATTTTTGGGACATTGTAGATCCTAGGGGTCACCTCTTTTTTTGGAATCAATGTTTTCTTTGTCATGACATCCGAGGAAGAAACTTTTATTACTTTCGTCACATTCCTAATAATGTGACAAACATGGTTATAATCAAGTCTTCTATAGCTACCACTATTGATGAGGTGATCTACTATTTTGGCATCATAATCAATCTGGTTTACTATCGGCTTTGAGAGTCACAATGTCTTTATTACCACTCAAAGTCTTAAGAGCCCCCCATTCTTCTTTAGAAATGTTACTAGAAGGTGGTTTAGCCCTGCGTAAAGCCATTGTGAAACCTTGCCTTGCTTCTTTTGCTATGTTTACAGGTAGGTTCTTAAGAACACTATCAATGCCGACAATGAGTTCTTCCTTGGGGATACTTCAGTGTGTAATATCAAAACGTAAACCTTTCTTTAAAATGTTGAAATAAGGTTTGTTTAATGGATAGTTCGATAAATTAACTAATACCTTATCTTCTCAATATGATATTATTTTGTTTTTGATGATGCAATTTTTATTATGATTTTGGTTCTCATTTATGGAGTTTTGAAGTTCTTTTTTATCATCCTTATTAAAGGAAAAAAATATTATTATCGCATTGAATGTTATTAATATAATTATTCCTAATGTTTTTATTATATCATTGAATGCTATTATTCATATCATTTTTATTATTGTCTATTTAATATTAGGGATATTTTTATAGGTATTAACTAAATATTCATTCACATTGTTGTTGTTGTTGTTATTAAGGACACAAATAACATTATTATAGCCAACCTATGTCTTGGTCTGTAAACATGGCAAAAACCTCATGGTTTCGAACTTCGAACTTCCATAAATGAGAATGAAATTCATAATAAAAACTGCATCATCAACAATAAAATACTACTAGATTGGGGAGATAAGTTAGTAGTTAATTTATCGAACTATCTGTTAAACAAACCTTCTTTAAACATTTTAAATAAAGGCTTAGGTTTTGCTATTACATGTCATAGTATCCCCAAGGAAGACTTCATTGTGGGCATTGATATTGTTCTTAAGAACCTACCTTTAAACATAGCAGAAGAAGTGAGGCGGGATTGCATGGTGGCTTTATGCAAGGGCAAACCACCTTCTAGTAACATGTATAATGAAGAATGGGGGGCTCTTAAGACTTTGAGTGGTAATAAAGACATTATGATTCTCAAATCCAATAAGGGAAATGCTACTGCCATTTTAAACTGGAGTGATTATGACGCTAAAATGGTAGATTACCTCAACAATAGTGGTAGCTATAGAAGACTTGATTATAACCCTGCTTGTCACATTATTGAGAATGTGATGAAAGTAATAAAAGCTTTTTCGTTGGACGCTGTGACAAAGAAAAAGTTGATTCCTAAAAAAGAGGCGACCCCTAGGATCTACGGTGCCCCAAAAATCCATAAAGACGGTATTCCTTTAAGGCCTATCGTCGATACTACTAACTCTCCTACCTATAGTCTTACAACTTTCTTGGCAAATAAATTGAGATCCCTTGTAGGTAAAATGTCCTCTTTCCTCCGTGAGTCAGTAGATTTTGTAGAATTTATCAAGGACAAGCAAATGAAAAATAATGAAATGTTAGTTAGCTTTGATGTGGTGTTGCTCTTTACTAAAACCCCCATCAAAGAAGTAATAGAAGTGGTCTTAAACCTTACTAATATTGATACAACTAATCTATGAACAATGTGAAGGCATGTCAATGGGCTCTCCTTTGTCTCTGTGATAGCCAACCTCTTCATGGAAAATTTTGAAGATAATGTTCTACACTCATTTCCACTTAAACTTAAATGGTGGAAAAAATATGCAGATAACACAAATTTATGTTGACAACATGGCAAAGAAAGTTTGAAGAAAGTTCACTCCCACCTTAATAATGTGTTTCCCAACATAAAATTCATCAAAGAAATTGAGATAGATGGTAAACTTCCTTTTTTAGATGTCTTCATTTCCAGAAAAGAGGATGATTCCCTAGCTAGAAAGGTCTATAGAAAAGGTATGCACACATACCTTTACCTACATGCCTCTTCTCACCATCATCCAGCTCAAAAAGTGGGGGTGCTTAAAACTTTGACCACTAGGGCTTTCAAAATTTGTGATAATGATAACATTGATCAAGAAATTGAGCATTTGAAAAGAGTTTTTAGGTTGAATGGTTACATAGGGAAGCAAATAGCTAAGGGTATCAAACAATCTATAGAGAATTTCAATATAACTAATTGTAATGAATCCTTAGCTGAAATTCCAATAGCTTATTTGCCTTACGTTGAAGGCATTTCCAACAAGTTAGCTAAAATTCTCAAACACTAGAATATTAACTCCACTTTTCTTCCCATTAATAAGTTACGTATGACATTAGGGTTTGCTAAGGACCCTAATTTATGAAGCAAAGTCTACATTGTTGATTGATCTTGTGGTATTCCTTACACCGAAGAGATGGGGAGGTCTGTTCAAACTAGAATTAAGGAACATACAACTGATATTTGTCTTAAAAGAAAATAAAAAATAGCTCTTTCTGAACACTCTTCCAAGACAAAACATGTTATCAACATTGAAGATGCTAGAGAAGTTATAGAAGACCATTTCCAAAAGCGTAAACTAAGGGAAGCCATTGAAATCTTGAAACAACTTGATAATTTAAACATAGATGAAGGGATAGGGATTAGTCATGCATGGAAACCTATGGTTTATAAGAATTAGTCTTTTACTTTCTTCCATGACATTTTTAGTTATAGTTTGTTTCTTTATTCAATATTTTTCATTTCTTTTAAATCTTGTAACTTGTAATTGTTCTTTTATCAATTTATAGTAGGATTTAAGAGGTAGGTTAGTTAATTATTCTCATATATAGTTAATTAATCATTTCACTAATTAACAACATTAGGTTAACTCAAATAATTAATTTATAATTTATCTTTCTTTCTAAAGTCATTAGTTAATTAGATTAAAATTCCTTATATTTATTCACATAATGCTCATCTTTTTCACCCAATTAATTTAATTTCTAATTCTCATTTTTTATAAACACATTTCTGTGGTTTATAATCATTAAGGAGGGCTTTTCGTATTACAGAAACTTCTTAGTAACATATAGTTTCCTTTTTCAATTTTATAAACTTATACCAACAACTATTTTACTTAAGCTTTAAAGTAATGTTGGGGTTTGTTGTTCCACTTATGATTTCTTTTCCCTGATGAAGGATCATAGGTGTTAATTTGAAACATTGAGCATCAAAATTATATACACAGTTTTTCCAGAAGTAAAGAATATTATTGTATGGACTGTGAAAGAATAAAATCTTTGATAATTATATGAACATATGTATATAACTATTTGACTCATTCACATCATAAATACATGTCCAGATCTTCAAATGAAACTAAAAAAATAAAAGATTTAACACGGTTCTTTAAAACCAATGTAAAGATAAGATATATGAGTGAGAAAAATACTTACGTATTAATAATCAAGCACTATTGATTTACATTAGATTTTCATTACACTATATCATATATCATTCTTCCTCATAAGATTTTGCATGATGCATCTATTTCTCACATACCTAGCTCTACAAATGTCTAGACTAGAATTCTCCCTTAGCAAGTAGTTTGTAGATCTTGACTCAAATTCAACTTCATTGAAGTAGGTTCACATTCATTTCTACAAATGAAATTGAAGGTCACTCTAAGACATACAAACAAAGATAACACAAGGATACAAATAGGTTGAGAAAATCACTCTTACCATAAGCCTATTTCAAGGAAAATAATTGTCTTAAATGCAATAAAAAACATTTACTTATAATTTCTTGGACTGATATACATTCTAAAAGTAGGAGACTAAAGACCGTAAACCACCAAACACTAGAGAAAATATCTCCGACAAACCATGAAATTGGTTTCACCTTGAAGACAAAAATGTTAAGCCATCCCAAATCTACAGATCTTCAATACTTTACCAAATTCGACAAGGCTATCAAATGTAGACACAAAAGAAACATTTGGCAAGGACCACACACACCTTGTAAGCATGTAGTTAAGGCCCCAATAGGGTAATTACACATTGTCCAACATATTGGATTGTCATCTACCAACAACTTATTCCATGTAACCTTATTAGATAACTCAACCTTATAAATAATAGTAAGTTGATTCATTATAGAATCAATTGCATAATCCTCTAGGATAACAAATTAATTCCAAAAAGTTATACTTTCCCATCCCTAAAGAAATAGGCTTCTCAAATGCCTTGACAACATTATAATGCATTAGGAAGTACATCTACTTTGATTTCTTTCTTGAACTGATCTAACAAACCCTTCATAGTTTGTCCCCATTCAACATTTCTATTCACATTATCACCTTGTATAAATAGGAGTGGAAATATATCATTCTATGTTTGTAAGACACTTAAAAGATTGGCCAGTAGTACATTCAACTTAGTTAATAATGCCTTGGTAAGCTACAACAATACTCAACAATCATAATGTTGCTGAGTTTTGCTTTGTTAGGGGATTGCCAACCTTTATCTGTAAATACATCATTTTCATTTTATCAACAATGTATACATCTAATTTTTTGGCTTGAATATTGCTCAACATTTACATTGATCTTGATTTCTTTGAGATTCCTTGTTGCCTTCCTAAATGCATTAGATATCCTCTCTACACTTTGCATATGTGGCTTGATTAACTCAAATTTTTTTGCCTTCTATTGCTCATCCATTTCAACATTTTTGATATGAGCATCACGTTCATTCCCAAATAATTGATTGACCTTGGCCTAAAATTTGATCACTTCTTCACTATTCATTGGAGTTGGAGAACTTGTTAGGGATTGACCTATTGATGTTGACATTAACTGTTTCTATAATATGGCGAACTTATTTGTTTGTTCTAAGACTATAACATGTGTTTTTGTTCATCAATATTTTAGAGTATTTGACCATGAAGCTACCTAATTTTGGTTTGGGGGTGATTTTGGTCATAGAATTGCATGGTTCTAGGGTGCTTGTATTTTTTTTATTATTGGTTCATTTTAGGATCTTAATGGTGTGTTTTACCTCATGTTTTGGCCCCATTCTGCCTTATTGTCATATTCCCATTTCTCTCTCTCCTCTTTCTCTTTTGTCCTTGCTTTTTTTTCTTTGGTTTTGGGCTTATTTCCAAGAACCATACATTATACAGTTTTGGGCCACTAGGACGGTATTGTGTACGGTTATGGTGTGGGCCCTTGTAATCCTAGTTTTGGGTCCTTGTGCCTTGTGCTCCTTATTTTTTATCCTTTAATTCCTATTATTTGTTGGCTCATGCACCAATTTGGTTCTAATTTAAATTTGAAAGGTCTTTAAATACATAAGGTATTAGTGTATATAGGACAATGAAGGAGAATGCAAAGAGTGATAAGTGAATGTGAAAAGAAAGAGTCAAGCATTTATTGAAGATATCTATTGTGTTAGCATACAATTACAACATTTAAAGTAGATTTGAATCAATATTTGAAACATTCTTCTTCTTCTACTACTTGTTCATGTTAGCATGAAAATTCATATAAGATCAGGGTTTGCATCCACAAATTTCTTGTTGAAATGAAAATAAGTGTTGTTTTATAAAATTTATCTAAAATAAAGGTCTGATAATAATGGAGGGATAACATAGGCCTCCAATGATTCACCTGTTTTTATTGGTCTATGATGAGTTGTTAGTGTTGTGGAGAAGAAGATCAATTTACCAAAGATCTATGCAGAATTTAGGAAAATTGAGTGAGGTTTTTGGAGCCCTAGAATAGAAAACATGATTTAAAAATAAGTTTTTAGAAATTCAAATTTCCCAAAATTAGTTTTTCCATTGCCAAAAATGGTTTTTTCATTTCCGCACACTGAAAAATTGTCTTGGTTTGTCTCAAGTTTTCTTGGTTTTTTTGTCTCACATTCTAAACTTATTTATTACTGCCTATTTTTGATGAATGTCTCCAATTTCATGACGAATCAAATATCCTTCTAAAAGCCCCTTTTTACATTTATTGTTGATTCTATAAATTTTTTTATTGCAATTATGTTTGGTTTTTTTGTTTTATTATAGTAAATCTGATTAGGCATAGTTATATTGTGTATGGGTATGCATTGAACTTTAATTTAAAACCACATTTTCCATATTACATTTTGGTGAACCCATGCTCTCTTATAACTCATAGGGTTATATCTTTCTTTAATTACAATAGATATGATTTTCTAAGGGCTTCATCTATGTGGAGTTTCATTATCCTTAACCCTTACATGTTATTTGTAAACCCTACTTTGGTGTGCTTTCATGTCATTCAAACTTTAGGATATTTGCATGTTACATATGTCTCCATCTTATGCCACCTAAAGTGATTAGATCTAAGAGCTCTACAAGGTGAAGTGCTAGAATAAATTACAATCCTATTGTTTTTTTTGAAATTCCTCTGGTTAAATATAAAACCTATTTAAAAACAAAAAGAGGTGTTTCTTAATAATGTTTTTGATCCTTCTCCTATTGCATATTATATTGTAAATGATGTTGAAATGCCTTTGAATGATAATATTACGAATGTATCTCAAATTGATAAAGCCTTTGATATTGATGAACATGGTGAAAATAATAGAGCCAAAAAACTTTCCATATTTAGAAAACACATTCAAGCTAATCCTAAGGAAATTGATGCAATACTTTGTATGTGTTGAAAGAAGTCCAATGCCATACCTAGGGTCAAGAGCCTCTTGTATACCAACAATCCAAGATATAAATTATAAAGTTTATGATGGATATTTGAATGCAAATAATGAATATCAAACTCCTAGAGGGTTCCATTTAATGCCTCATGATGTGCTCTTTTCCCAACTTTCTTCTGAAACTATTCATCCCCCTATTTCTATTGGTTCCACTTTTGTCGATGTTTCTCTTACTTTTCAAAATACATTCAATGCTTTCAAATTATGCCAAATCTTGCATTGGTAGCTTCTCAAATTCCTCAACCATCTCAACTTGCTTTTCAACTTTTGTCTCTTTTTTACAATGTTTTTGATTGGCTTCTCTATTCTACTACCACTTCCTTTCAATCTCTTGAAATGAACACCATAAGGAAAACATGATGTGAAACAAGAAGTTAAATTGCTTTCTCTAGGGTATCAAAAATCAAACTATAGGATCATTTCACATGATATTTTACTCAACCCATTGGATTATGAAGCTTTTTCTAGCCCTTTGCCAATACGATGTGGGAGTATATCATGTGGAAGCCATAAATTTAACCCAAAACTTTCTTTGAGCACCCCCTTTTTTAAATGAATATCTCAAAGAGTTTCATGTAACCATAAGTCATGTTAGCCACTTGGTGACTTTTTCGACATGGTTTTAGGCTTAAAAAAGATCTTTAAAGGTCAGAAATTACATTTTAAGTTTATTTTTATTTTTAAGTATATTCTAAGTTTATTTTTTATAACTTGGCATGAACTTATAGTTACATGTCACCCTCAAGCTTATTTTAGATATGTATGAGAATGAGGGAGCTATGTAGTTCCATTCGAGCTTACATGTAAAAGTTACTAAAAATAACAAGCTTAAAAAACTGCTAAAAATAAAAAGTTTAGTTAACACTAAGATTATATTTTCTTTTATTGGCATTTTAACTATGCATGACGACTCTTATCTTAGGGTTGTGCATAAAATAAAAGACTTTGTGTATTGTGTTAGAAGAATAATGAAGAGTTAGTGTTACATTTTGCTACACAACATGCCTTCTTTGTAAATCACTTTTTTTTTTCTTGTAAATTATTAGTATATATTTTGAAATTATTACACATCTAGCCCCATCATTTGGTATTAGAGTAAGATTAAACTCTGGGAAGAAAGGAAAAATAAAATAATTACTAAAAATTGAAGGTAAGGTTGTGTGTGATTTAATTTTATGTGTTTAAAATATTCTTGTGGAGAAGTTTTGTTTTGAAGAAGAGGGTTTTTTGAGAAGAAAAATGGAAAGAAGAGAAGGTTATGCTTAGATCAATAGGAACCTACAAGATTTGCAGAGGAGAGTGGAAGAACTTATATGATATATTATAGTCTAGGAACCAAGGCAAAGAGGAGATGAGAGTGATGAAGAAAGAGAGCATGAAGAAAAGATTCAACAAGAGTAGGAAGAAAAATTGGAGCCACAATCATTTGAAGAAAGACTGGTTAGGGCATTAGAAGGGGAAAAGAGTAAAAGTTAAGGTTTCAGAGTATGGGCGCAGTCTAAAACCAGAGGTGCTGATAGATTGGTTGAATAACATACATTTTTTTTAAAAATGGAAGAATATGATGGAAAAGGAGGTGAAATTTTTATGTAGAATTTTGAAGGGTCACACCATAATATGGTGGGACCATTTATATAAGCAAATGAAAATGAAGGGTAAGCAAAAGATCTGTACCTGGAGTAAAATGTAGAATAAGATGAGATAAAAATTCTTCTATGTGGATTATTCCCAAATCTTTTATAGAATATTTTAGAACTTGAGGCAAAAGGTGTCTATTGTACAAGACTACACAAATGAATTTTAAAAGTTGTCCAATTAGGTGAGCATGAAGAAATAAAGGAAAAAATGGTTGCAAGTTATGAAAATGGTTTATGTTTTATATTCAAGATGAGTTATGTATGCATAAAATCAAGAGAAGATGCCTATTAACCAGCTTCAAACGAAGAAGAGAAGAAACCTAGGAAGGTTTTTCAGAGATCACTAGGGATGAAGATAAGACCACCATCCCTTTTAAGGAGTCATAAAATTTATTCCCACAAGAAAAAAAGCATCTTATACGGTGGAAATACAAGAAGATGCCAAACAAGGGTTTCAAAACCAATAAAGAGGAAGAGGATTGCAGATAAGTAGAGGCTACTATGGTGGCAGAGGATGTAAAACCCCATGAAGACATTTCATTTTTTATAGATGTGGTGAATAAGGGCACAGAGTGTTTGAATGTCCCCATTATCATGCACATGAGAGGAAGCAAGAGTAACTTTGGTTACAACCGAGGAAGAAGACCAAAATGCATAGGTTACATGAGTTGTAGGAGAGACTCTTATGATGAGAAGAATAATGATAGCTCTAAGAAAAGAACACATGCAGGGTAAAGTCATGGTGAAGGCAAATGGTAACTCATGGATTTGTATAAATACTTTACAAACAAGGTGCAATTTAGGAAGAAACGTACATAAGGTTATTATTGATGGTGGAAGTTTTGAAAACATGGTTCTTAAATAAATGGTATAGAAACTAGGTATACATTATAAGAAACATCCTCGTCTTTATCAAATTTCTTGGTTTAAAAAGGGAAATGAAGCTACTATTAATAAGGTGTTTAATCAAATTTGCCATAAGAAAGACATACCATGATGAAATGTGATGTGATGTTATCCCAATGGATACATGCCATGTGTTGTTGGGAAGGCCTTGGAAATATGATAGGGAAATTGTCCATGATGGGGAGAATAATACACACACCTTTTGGAAGGATGATTCAAGAATAGTTATACTACCTCTTAAGGAAAAAAAGCAGGTAGAAAACATGTTGTCTAAAAAATAAATTTTTAAGGAGTTGAAGATGAAAGGATTATATTATGTATTAATAAAAGAAATGAGGAAATAGAAGATGTGTAATTACCAACAGAGGTAGCAAAATCTTGATTTATCAAAAAGAAGTTGGCACAACTTGCAAATAATTCACTTCTCTCACATGGGTACTGAATTTGTAGGATAAGTATTATTTTGGCCTAAGATCCAGACTTCATCTCTTAGGGACTCCGATATTTATAATGTCCATGTACCTACCATGAACACGTCTACTATTAAGCTTGAAAAAGAAGAAACACCTACAATGAGACATATCTGGAATCAACCCAAGAAGTTTTTGAAAAATCAATATGACATGCTAAAGGTACTATTGGATAATAATTTTATCGAGTTGCCTCCTATTCATGAAGATAATCGAAGATATAAATCATGGTCTTATAATGCGAAAATATTTTGTGCTTATCATACTATTAGAGGCCATTCAACAAATTGATCTTTTGCAATAAGAGACAAAATAAAAGAACTTATCAATCAATTTAATATTATCTTAAACTACTAAACTTCCCTAGGAAAGAGGACCATTAACAAAGAGAATGTACTTCCTATGAATGTTTCACAATCAACAACATTTAAGAAAATTGACAAAATTTCAATGTACTCAATATTTTGATGGTGGTAATGATGATCTAATACATGAGGATACATACATAGGGGATTTTCATATGCCCCAACATATGGTTTAGTACTCGACGTAGTATAATGTGGGCTTCATCGCATACATCTTTTGACATTTTCATATTTACAACACTTTTGCTTATTTTGTTTACATTACATATTATTTATTTTATATTAAGACCCTTGTTTATTTTTATTTCTACACACATTATGACTCTTACCACCATATCATCTATTACTTGAATGTCAGGATCTAGAAAGCACAATTGATTACCATGTACAAACAACTAAATGCGGAATTTAACCAGAATGCACAAGTAACTAGAATTCAAAAACAACACAGAATATGAGAGACAATACCCAATTGTATTAATACTCTTCCAGAAAGAAATTACAATGAAGAGATGCCACACTCTTCCACACCTTACAGGCTTCCCACACCAAGTGTACAATAATTCACCTTCAAGAGTTCACTCTCTCAATTACGGTCCCAACACACAACTCAAACACAGAGTTGGTGTTCACCTCTAACCAATCAGTATCACTACTGCCAGTACACAAGTACTCCACGTACTCCACGATCGAGTACACACCATACTCCAAGTACACATCGTACTCCAAGTACACAACGTACTCCAATTAGATCTCCCTTGATCTTGCTACCTGTTGTGTTGCTGACCTCCCTGATCTAGCACACCTGCAAATCAACCTAGTTCTGCACACCTGCAAACCTAGATCTCGCACACACACACACACACCTGCAGATCAACCGACCTTACTTACACATGTAGATCTCTCTACACCCTGAAGAACCCTTGTCCTTACCTCACCAAGTCCTTATGATTCTCCAAACCAGTACCCCGGTGGATCTTCTACAAGATCTTGCTATCCCGCAGATCTACCTGATCATACACACTCGGCACCCCTGTGAAACTAGGAGGAGCTACCCTTGCTCTCTTCACACTGAAGGAGCTAACCAAGCTCTCTCAAACTAGCACACTTTAAAATACAACCCATGAGTCTATTATATAGATCCCATGCCAAACAATAATTAGACATCTAATTACAATAATTAGATCCGCAGCTCCAAGACTAAAATTAGCCTTTAACATGCAAACAATCGGTTCGTTAACAAACTGTCCGTGAAACTCGCAGTTCAAAACCGCACAGGCGACCAACGTCAGTCCCTATTAGTCTGGAGGTGACCGACGTTGGCCGATACTGATCAATGTCGACAGCTCTGCACACTGGATATGATCGGCGTCGGTTGGCCTAACCGACGTCGGTTGCACTGCAACTCAGCTACCTCCTCCTCCATGTTTGCATCAGTGAAGCTTTTAGCTCCACAACCCAACAATCTCCCACTTGGAGATAAACAGCTGCACCTGTAACCGTACCTATACATCGTCTAATCTATTTCCTGGCTTGTATCCCTCTTCAAGCTCAATCTTGAAGACTAACCACCACAAAACATGTGATGCTCCACCTGTCATTCAAGTAACTTGCCACATCTAAATCTACATACCCATGTAGTGAAGTCCCTGACCCTACATAGCATGTTAACATGCTGCTGGTCCCTCTCAGGTACCTGAGAATCCACTGAACTACTCTCCAGTGCTTCTTTCTTAGATTGGCCACAAACCTGCTGACAACTCTCACTGTTGGGGCAATATCAGGGAGTACACATGTACTCAACCTCATCATGTGATTGGGGACCCTGTTCTGTGAACTGTCCATCCATAGGTGCGCTTGTCGTTCTGCATCCTGCACTACCTTCACACAATCATCCTGTGACAACATCAACTTGTGATCTTTCCTGTCTCTAGGATTACTCATGCCAAAGAATTTCGTTCCTCCAAATTCTTCATGACATACCTCTGAACTAACTTTACCTTTAGCTCAGAAAAACCCTGTATGTGTAACCCTGCATCAAGCAAACACACAACATACAGTAACAGGATGATGTTGCAATCATCACCCACCTAGTAAAGAAACCACAATGGTTACAATGACATTGACTAAAGCCATGCTTTGTCATCCACCTGTCAAACCTGTATCACTGTCCCGGAGCTTTCTCAAGACCATATGCCCTGGCCTTCCGTCTCATGTGTCCATTCTCTCTATTCTTTAACCAAGGAATCCATTCGTCTTTTAGTGCTTTCATACTGGCTGGCAACCCTACCAAATCTCTCATTTGATTCTGCATCATAAGAATCAAATTTCTCATTCATGCCATGCTCCCACTGTTTTCTGGATCCTTCCTGCTCTGCAATGAGCAACGAGTATAAAGAAGAGGAATAATGAATTTGAGGCTTACTTACCCTTTCAATCCTCCATATGGGTGTTTGAGACTCCTTGACAACTTGCTGTCCGCCCAAAATCCGTTCTAGCGACCGACCTCGGTCACCACACAATTTGCATCCGATCGACGTCGGTTTCATGCGACTGTCCTGACTGTTGACGCCGGTTTCCTGACCGACGTCGGTGTCTACCAGTCACTGACGTTGGTTTCCTGACTGACGTCGGTCTTACCCTACCCGACACCACCGGCTCTGGTCTGCACATGACCGACATCGACACCTATCTGTTCGACGTCGGTTCCTCTTGACTGACGCCGGTACTTGTGTTCTCCTGTGAGTGATGACTTTTTACCCGCAAGCTCTCTTTGGATCAAAACTCTATCCAAACTACCCTTTTCAGAGTTACTCAGCCTTCTCCACTGATCTCTGTCCATCATCTCCTCCATGAACACCAAGGCTTTCCAGTTCTTAAGTCTGTCAAAGACATCTGACTTCCTTTTAAGAACATGCATCTCCTTCTTGCTCATGTGACCAAGCCTACAAAGCCATGTCTTCGCAACAGAAGATGAATCAGTAATATAAGTAGATAGATAAATGATACCTACTTTCTTACCACCTGATAATTCAAGTGTATCCACTGTGAGAGTTTCTGTGCATCTCTCATCACCCAACTTTCTTGAAGAAATTAGCCACATCTTCAAGACTGGAACTTGCATGACCTCTTTCAACACCCATGTGTTGGCCGTCTGCAATTTCAGCCGCACTTCCCTTTTGCCAATACTTTGACAAGGCTCACCAACCCCTAAATAAATCTTTCCAAAGTCTCCATGGACCTTAACATGGAAAAATACTCTATTTGGGGCTGCATGGAAAGAGGCAACATAATCTATAAAATAAGATTTTACTTTATCCAATGAACATACCAGAGCATCCTGTGCAACAACACCTGCAATATCTGCTTTTTCAGTTCCTTCATACTGATCTTCTACCAACCAACAATATTTTTTTACCTTCTCTTTCTTTCCATAACACCGTAATTGACCATTCGTGCCTTTGAATTCTTTCATTCTTAGTGTACTTTTTTCTGCCATTGCTATACTCCCACTCAATCGGAAACCCCTGAGAATGACCTGTAATCAAACACAAACCTGATCCCTACAACCTGGCTCTGATACCACTTGTCAGGATCTAGGAAGCACAATTGATTACTATGTACAAGCAACTAAATGCGGAATTTAACCAGAATGCACAAGTAACTAGAATTCAGAAACAACACAGAATATGAGAGACAATACCCAATTGTATTAATACTCTTCTAAAAAAAAATTACAATGAAGAGATGCCACACTCTTCCACACCTTACAGGCTTCCCACACCAAGTGTACAGTAATTCACCTTCAAGAGTTCACTCTCTCAATTACGGTCCCAACACACAACTCAAACATAGTTGGTGTTCACCTCCAACCAGTCAGTATCACTACTATCAGTACCACCAGTCAGTATCACTACTGCCAGTACCACCAGTCAGTATCACTACTGCCAGTACACAAGTACTCCACGACCGAGTACACATTGTACTCCAAGTACACAACATACTCCAAGTAGATCTCCCCTGATCTTGCTACCTATTGTGTTGCTGACCTCCCTGATCTTGCACACCTGTAAATCAACCTGGTTCTGCACACCTGTAAACCTAGATCTCACACACACACACACCTGCAGATCAACCGACCTTACACATGTAGATCTCTCTACACCCTGAAGAACCCTTGTCCTTGCCTCACCAAGTCCTTATGATTCTCCAAACCAGTACCCCGGTGGATCTTCTACCAGATCTTGCTATCCCGCAGATCTACCTGATCATACACACTCGGCACCCCTGTGGAACTAGGAGGAGCTACCCTTGCTCTCTTCACACTGAAGGAGCTAACCAAGCTCTCTCAAACTAGCACACTTTACAATAAAACCCATGAGTCTATTATATAGATCTCATGCCAAACAATAATTAGACATTTAATTACAATAATTAGATCCGCAGCTCCAAGACTAAAATTAGCCTTTAACATGCAAACAACCGGTTCGTTAACAAACTGTTCGTGAAACTCGCAGTTCGAAACCGCACAGGCGACTGACGTCGGTCCCTCTTAGTCTGGAGGTGACCGACGTCGGCCGATACTAACCAATGTCAGCAGCTCTGCACACTGGATATGACTGGCGTCGGTTGGCCTGCCCGACGTCGGTTGCACTGCAACTCAGCTACCTCCTCCTCCATGTTTGCATCAATGAAGCTTTTAGCTCCACAACCCAACATTGAAGTTGTCGCTACATATTCAATATTCCACTACATATGATTTATTTCGATTGTGACCCTCACTTCTTTGGAAGTTCCACTGTTTTTTTTAGCCCTCTCATTTGATGATTTGGGATTCCTACTTAATTTGTGTTATTTTGTCACTTTATGTCTATTCATGGCTATGACAATATTAAGAACATTAATATGTGACATAATATATTTGTGAGAGTGAGAATAGGGTTGAACGAGTTAGTACAAATTGTTAAAACTACTCATTCAAAATAGTTTGTGTGGCTATTGAAGATAATCAAAGGAATGAAGTTGGGATCGTACCCGGATGATCGTAGAATGGATACCCCTCAGTCCTTGACATTAAGTTGAAGAAACATTCTGTACACCTAAAAAAAAGCAAAGAAACCATAACTTCACTATTGTAAGAGAAACAAAGGTTATATGTAAACAACATATTATTGAATAAAATTGAACTGTGGTATTGAAAAAAAATTGGTATCACAGCAGGGCGTTCCAGTAAAATGGAAAAATTAAGTTCTTAATTGTCAAAGGGACAATTTCATTTCTGTATGTTGGCCTGAGTTATGGCTACAAGATAATGCATTGATTATTATTTATATTTACTGTTAGCATATCAGTTTGTAATCAGATAAAGAGTGACAATTTTATTATTTTCATCTGTGTGCACTATAATTTTAAGAGTTTTCTTACACCCATATCATTCATTTTATTTTATAGCTCTGTAGAATGACTGACAGATTCACCGCGCATAGCGGCTGATTATAACTGTCAACCATATCGCTCCCAGGTGCAGACCAGTGCATCTTGTATGGTTTTTTTTAGGACTTTCTTCCAGCCTTCAAGGACTTCAACATATGTGCTCAATATCCTGGCGTCTCCCTCGAACACCTGGCATTGATGTATACTACCACGTTGGATGGTAGACTACTGGCAAACCCTGTGTGTCTCATTTTGGTTCAATGTTGTTCTATCCACCGAGCCTTTGTTAAATGCTCGCCACATTTGTATATTTGTTCATATTTCTTCCAACATACCAGCCTCATTTTTTTAATCCATCCATGCACATCCACTTACAGTCACCAATATCATGTATCTCCTTGCATAGATGGAATAAGAGATAAAACTTGGATAGCTAAAAAGTTATAAGGAAAAAACTACCTGGGAGGTTATAGGGGGTTAGTCTTGTGTTAGAGCAGATAAAGTTTTGTGGTTGAATTAAAATTAGTTTTTTTTTCAATAACCCAAAAAAAGAAACTATAAAACATTCGTGAGACGATTTATAATTTGTGTTAGAGCAGATAACGTTTTATGGTTGAATTAAAATTAATTTTTTTTTCCATTAACCAAAAAAAAGAAACTACAAAACATTCGTGAGATGACTTATAATATAATATATTTTTCTCAATAAAATTCAAATTTATTTAAGTTATTTAAATTTTAATATAAAGTTTTATGGTATTGTTTATTTGAAAGTAGTGATTATGTGTTTTAAGGTTCATAGGTATATTATCTTATGATAAACTTTTACACTATTAAAATTTATTAGGTCTTATGTTGCTCAGGTTAAAGTTAATACAAACAAAAACGTTATCACATTATCAGAATTGTTATTTGTTTAATGAGTTTGGTCTATCTATATGTTTGTATTGACTATATGTATTTTTGTGGTTTGTCTATAGTAGATTAGAGGTAGGTTTAATAAAATTTATAGTGATTGATATTTTAAAATAAGTTGTGAGTAATTTCGTTGCGTCTTTTAAAATAATGTATGTGTTATCAAGACAAAGTTAAAAGTTATTTTTATTTTTTTGTAATGGATGAAATATTAGGTAAATTCGATATTTTTGGAAATATATATAAAATAATATATATGTCAAATCAAACAATGATAAAAATAGTAATAAGTGCAATGGTTATCATTTACATTATTCGTAATCGAGTTGAAACGATTAAGGATAGAGGTTACAAATGCAAAATTTAGTGAGAAGCCAAAAACTCATTGTAAATAGATGTATGTATCCCCTGCTATGTCAATGAGAATCCTATCACTCACTAAAAGTAATTCATAAGTGATATGCTAGTGAGAAACTCAACACTCATTGTAAATAGATATATGTATTCCCCATTGTGTCAGTGAGAAGCCTGTTAGTCACTAAAAGCACTTCAGAAGCGATATGTTAGTGATAAGCCCAACTCTCACTAGGAGTGAAAATGTGAACAATTGTGTTTACATATGTAAGTTATCAGTAGAAGTAGAGATGTAAGTGATATGCTAGTGAGAAGACCAAAAGTCACTAGAAGTGAATGCGTGAATAGTTGTGTTTACATATGTAGGTTATCACTAGAAATAGAGTACATATCTGGTCTATTTCTGAACATGTGTATGTGTTGATGTACATGATTGTTTCTAGTATGTGTGACGTGGTTCTTGTCCCTATGTTCACACTAAGGGGGAAATGTTAGGAATATTAATACCTGACATAATATATTTGTGAGTGTGTGAGAGTGACAATATGGATAACTGAGTTGTACAAGTTACTAAAACAACTCACTTAAAATAGTTTGTGTGGTTATTGAAGATAAACTTGACTCCACTATTGTAGGAGAAACAAAGGCTATATGTAAACAATGTATTGTTGAATAAAATTGAATCATGTTATTGAAAAAATACATTATGATTTGAGCTAGATTTTACACTAATCATGCTTGCATATTTCTAGTGTTTCATGGATACATCATTATTGTGACATGTTTCTTGTGTGCTTTCAATTTCAAATTGGAGAAATATAAAAACATTCATAAAATGCAAAAATAACAAAAAATGTTGCTTTTATCTTTTTCATATGTGACATATTGTGCTTATCTACATATGCTAGATGTTTATATATTTATATTTTCCATACGTGCTTCTCACTGTATAATTTGAGTGGATGAGATGCAGGATGTGCAGGTTATATATGGTTAATGGACATACAAAATGCAATGTGGAAATATTCATATGAGCGAGTTTTATACTGTGACATATATAGCTTATGATTTTCTATATATAACTACTTTATACAAATCATTCATTTCTTGCTATCATTTACATTTGGAGTGTGTACAAGGGTTCTACATGCTATTATTGCATGGATCCTTATATCTCATACCTTTTAATATATATAGACACCCACACACACACACACACACATAGACACACACACACATACAGACACACACACAAACACACACACAAACACATCCCTCTGTACCATATCATTATGACTGGTATTTTGGCTATGATTCATTGTTGTACCTAGCCTTTTTAGAGGTGCACCACCTATATTTGAGACATATTTTCCCTAAATATTGGGGGAAATACCTCAATGTGTTTTTGAGCTTACCGTATTTATCTTGCACATATAGAGTATCTATTTGGGCACATTATTTTTCCCTCTCGTCTTTGACCCTATTACCTATATCTTTACACCTTTGGGGTGGTGCGATAGTTTTTCATATGATACTACATTGAGCATTACATGAGCCTACATCTACACACATATCTTCATGCCCATATGAGGAATATGTCACAATACCTATACTTGTTCATCATTGATCTTATTTCACTTTTTTAGAACCACATTCCCTATGTGCCTTGCATTAATACACTAGTGGGCACCTTTTTCATCCACACTATTTACATCTTGGCACATTATAATTTTCACACTTCTTATAAATATATGATTATATATTAAACATTGGTGTACATAACTTATACATTTCCAACATTAGAATTATACCTGCATGGTATTTATGTGATATCCATTTGACATATCATGCGCGAATAAGGACATCGTCACCATCATTATATTCACCTCATCTATGAGCTTCATTGATCACACTTATACCAATATTTTCCTATGAGGAATGATACCCACATATATCTCTTCACAAGTCTTATATTGAGATACATTTTCCCATCACACCCTTTGTCTACGATGCTTACATTTATTGTTAATACATATTTGATATTATGTACAAACACATGGTTAATATTACCACATGATACATCTATGAATATATCTTATCATCTTGAGAATTTATCCACACCAGGGCATGTTGTTGTCTCGATCACTATCATCATCATTAAAAGATGCATCCAACTTTGGACCTTTTCATGCAGTTATCTATATTACATGACTCTCACATGGACATCAATCTATCTCTCTTACTATATCTAATATGGATCATGTAGTTGGCCACCCCATCTCATCATCCTCGTTAAGGATGCATCACATATATTGATACTTATATGAGGACACCTTTCTATGAAATTTATACTCACTCGTATTATATTTTGCATGAAACCTTGCATGATGTTATTTTTACTATGCCATATGACACTTCTATATTACACTTACACTCCTTACAATTATATGTTGGGCATTTAGAATTACATGAATCTGTTTTTTATGCAATGTGACACTTGGGGCATGACTAGTTTGCTAATCTAACCTACTGTGGGGCTTTTCATGTAATATTTTGTGATAATTACATGTGTTTTATGCAAAATTTCAAAATGGTATTGGCTATATGCAGTCTTATTAGAGATGGTTCTTGTATCTCTATTTATTTCGAGAGAAGTGATTGCAAACATAGGTTTTTAAAGCCCTCACCTCACAACGAGGGTATATATTAGAGTAGCTTTTGAGTACTTTCCTCTTAAGATAAATTCAAGCATGAACATTTTTACAAAATACATTCCTCCTAAAATAAAGTCAAGAATGAGCAGTTTTTAGATTAATTTCATAAATAAATTTAGGGAGCTCTGCATAGATAAAAATATTATCTACTTCCTTGATTAAGAAGTAAGAAGGTTAATAAAATTACTAGATAAGTGTTGTCTATGTATAACACTTGCCATAAAAGTTTTCAATTGAAATAATTATAATAGGAGCATTATTTTTCACATTACGATAGAATTTGGTTCAATACAGAGAAAATATATTTGTTTCAACGATATTTTAATTTTCTAGTTTCAATTTCATTTCAAGTTCAAATTCAAAATTTTAAATTAGTGCAAAGAGCATATATGGCATCAATTACTTATTGTCAATCAAATATTATTGAAAAGTATCCTAAAGTTTGCGAAGTGAAAAAATGTGGATATATGTATCACATAAAATATTTCTCACCTCCCTATGGGTAAGTCAAGGTGAAATTTTCAATTATGTATCTGTTGACCATTTTGGTCCTACAGGGCAAAAATTGGTCTCCCTTCCTTCCCCACTATCTTGAGCAGTCGGTCATGTTTTGACCCTTCTGCTACTGTGCTTTTCCCCTTTTATAGTAGGCCTATTTTCTGAGCCAAATGACTTGGGGCTTGTATATATCTTGGGTTGATCCACATGCTTATCTCGATTTGGACAGTTGGTTTGCACAAGCCTTTCAACAAAGGAATAGGCTGGTTTCAAAGGGATGCAAGTCTGTCAACAGGCTCTAAAAGACATTTTGGACCCAAGATACCCTTGCGGAGGGTAGAAACACATTGAAAAATGACAAGGCAGGAGGACCCGAAAGGTAAGTCTTCAAAAAAACTCAAGGGATGAATTCCTTCAGAAAAAATATCTGAAGGAATTCCTTCAGACATTTTGTCTGAAGGAATTAATCCAAAGGAAAAAACTGAAAGAAAAGGGACCAAGGCATGAAGGCAGTTTTTTCTTCAGGAAAAATGTCCGAAGGAATTCCTTCGTACATTTTGTTTGAAGTAATTGAGATGACCAAGGGAGCGTGAAGGGCAAGTGCCCTTGCGGAGGGCTCTCAGCGACCAAAAAGGGGGACCTTGTCCAAGGCCAAAGGGACACCTTCCCTTCGGGAAGGATCAAATGCAAAAGTTTGAAGGAATTGGAAATCCGAAGAAATGACCAAGGTAATGATGGGCCCATGAATGTCAAATTCAAGGCAATGAAATAGTCATTGGCTTCCAAATGGTGACGGGCATGTGAACGTCAACTTTACAGTGATAAGATAGTTGTTGATCTTGAAATGCTTAAGGATGGCCCCACATGTAGAAACTCAACGAACTACTAAGAAAGGAGCCCAAGGAGCCAAAAAAGGATGAGAAGATGGCCCTGAGAGCTTAGATTGCCAGAAAGAGACAAAATATAACAAAGAAAGAGGTAAAAAAATAGAGAATCCAAAACATGACCACGCACACATACGACAACATTTGGAATGTTCCAAAAGATGCACCCAACCAAGTGTAGGGGCAAATAGAACAACCCAAGTGGCAAAAAAAAGCGTCGGTAGAGGAGTTATTCCAGTGGTTGAAATAGTCTCCACCAAGTGGTCATCAAGGAGCGTAAACAGTGAAATCACGGCTTGTTTTTTCTTTTTTTTACATTAATGAGCACATAGTCACGTAAAACCCATGCTTTTGCAGTGATTTTTAATACGGGTTAGGTGCTAAAGTCTAGACTGGTGACATTTACAACATGGTTATTTTAGGGCTTTCTAGAGGGATGACACCAGCATGACCAATTTTTCTCCTCCCTAGGCATTCAATGCAGCATGGGCAGCTTTTTCTAGAAGGTGCCAAAAGCCTCTTTCTTTCTCTATATATTGTAAACTCTCATTTTGAGAAAGATATATCTCAACTTGTAAGGCAGCTCTACCAAAATTTACCTTGAATAAAAAAGAAGCATTTTTTTGCCTCCATGTGAGCTTGCACTTTTGCATGTATATGGCTTTATCTTGTGTTAAGTCATTTTCCTTCATGCTTTCACAAAATGATTCCAGTGTGTCTAGTGTATTGTGAGTTCTTCTTTTGCAAGTTATCTAGAAGTGTCCACAACAGAGTATAGGTGCATGTGAACAGGCTACCATAATGTGTCTTAGAACACCTCTGGTAGTTCTTCCTCCCTGTATCTCCAGAGGACCCCTAGCTCACTGATGTAGAAGAATTTATCGTATCAAATGTAGTGTATATCAGCTTGTTCTTGGTGGAAAGTGTATGTTCAAGCTAAGTAGATCAACCATTTTTGGTGCATCACCATTTAGTTTAGGTTCTATTTTCAATAATCCTTCTCTCTTTTCATCCCCCCCATTGTTAGCAGTAGAAAATGTAGGACCATAGAGATGCATCAAAGGGAGCTAGCCCTTATCTAGAGATTTTCCCCTCAGTTTTACCAGACCCACAACAAGAGGGGAGTCTCCATTGTGCTGCGTGGAAGATAGAAGCTCAACCTCCTATCAAGGGTGAAATCCACAGCGTCAAAAGTTTTTGGCATACCCGGTGGGACATTTTGTCTAAGAGGTTGAATAATTCTTGATGTGTTCTTCAACAAATCAACCTTTGGAGGCATTCAATTAACACTAAATGGTGACTTTGAGTTGAATCAGCTGGTTAAGCAGTCTTGGTATCATCAAGAAATCACTTTGGTATGTATAATCCCATTACTGAGAAGCATGGGCCTTGTGTTCCTTAATATAACTTTGATCAAGCTTAGGTTGTTCATGGAATCACCTCAAGCAATAAGGATGCATACGGTTATGAGTTTTTCCCTTTGTAGGTTGGTGAAACATTGCGGGCTTTGTCTCTTCCTCCTTAGTTTGAGCAAGTCCTTGGCCAGCCTGGCTATGATCCTTACCAGCCTTGTGTTGATCCTTATCAGGTCCAATATGACTAGTTTCAACCCTGTCATGAGCTATATCAGTATTATGCCCAATCTTCTCAATGTGTTACTTCTTCTACTCAACCTAATATTTTTGCCAATCAGCCCATTTTCACCTTCAAACAAGCACTGCTGGGGTATAAAAGTATGTAGTGGAGCTTGACACTAGAAGGGGATGTGGCCAATAAATTCCTGATCATTTCATCCATCAAGTGAGAAATGCATTAGATTTGGTTAAGAGTAAATGGAATCCTATTGAAAGAGCCAATTGGCAAAGGCTTACAAATGAGATGTTGGATGTGAGTGGTTTGATTACATCTTTGGAAGAGAAGCTGAGTATTCATGAGAGGAAATCTTACCAAGTCTATCAACCTGTATACCCACTACCCCAAGTTTCATATCAGCCATACACAACCCCTACTCATGAGCCAAGTCAAGCCTATCAAAGTCCTTTCCCCAATCATGTTGAGGAGAGTTTTGAAATAGTAAATCTTGTGTTTAAGGCCAATCTTGATAAGCAGATTGAATTGGCAAATCTTCACATGCAGTAGTCTATGTTGGTAGCAAGGGAAGTGGAATCCAAACCCTCACTACCCTCTCACATTGTAACCCATCACCCCAAAAGGAGACTTCCAATTCTAAGATCATGAGCTGGAGTAAAGTAGTTGAGTCATGGAGTAGCAAGGAGGAGAAAGACATTGTCTGAAAGTGTGAGGTACAAAATAAGGCTAATCCTTCTCAAGTCCCTCCAACCCTTCTTTAAGGAGATTCTTGTACTCCATGGCAGGCTTCATGCACTCCCCATTTCCATGATGATTCCTATGAGCTCCAAGAAAGACTCTTTCAAGAAAATCTAGCTAAGCAAATTGAGGAATTAGAAGCAAAGGTGAGATTGCTTAGTGAAAGAGAGATGGAAGTTTCAAACCTTAGAGAGGAGCCTACGCCAAAAGACACCCCTTCTACCAATCCTCAAGCTAATTTTGATATTGATGAAGTGTTGGTCAAGTGGAGAGAAGAAAATCAAGTGATTTTGGCCCAAGGTCTACCCCTATTTTCTCATAAGTTTTCAAAAAGATCCCCTACTTTCCATTCCCAACCTGATTTTGTCAATCCTTGTGTTCCACCTCCTTGCCTAGTAAATGAAGAATGTTTCTCTTGTGTTGAAGAATCCATCTTGAGGGAAGCAAATGAAGAGAAGTATGCTCAGTTCATGACTGATCAGGGAGACTTCATGAGTGCAGATGAGGAGGAGACCACCATAGATACCCCCTTGGTGAACAAGAAGATAGGTCACAAGTTTTTGCCTCTATCCCTGATGAGGAAGAGATGATCTTTGACTCTTTTCTCACTTTGCAAGATGCCATGGAGGAGCATGGATAGATTCTTGATCATGTTTTGAATGATTTGTTTGAAGTCATCAGGGCAGGTTACACTCTTCTTCAAGGAGACTATGAGTTGGCTAAGGGTGGAGAAGGCAACATTGGGACTCAAATAAGTATGCAAGGGGGAAACAAGATTTCAGATTTATCCTTTCAAGAGGTTGGTGAATCTGAAGATGATATTTTTGAAGTCATCAAGGAGGAACCTATTTTGAAAGGGGCATATGAAGAAGAGAGGATCCAATTTGCAGCTGCCCAAGAGGCTATCATGGATGACAATGAGGAGGAAATCATCATGGATGCTCCTTTTGAAGACATCATCAACAATGGAGAAGACACAAGTCATGCATACATGTGGATGTTCTAGCAATATGAAGAGGAAAGTAAGCATGGTGAGCTCTCTCCTCCCTTGTTTGATGAACTTCCTTGTTGCTTTGATGAAGAAAATGACCATGCCATGGAACCCAAGTTGGAGGAGAATCAGAAGGATGTCTTTGAATAACTAGAGACTCTGGTCTTTGAGTAAGAAAAGGAGAGGCCTACCCATCTTGAGGAAAGCTTTGAAGAAGAGAGCCTTAAACAAGAAGGTGATGTTTTATGGGATGAGTAATCAGTCTGTGATCTCATTTCAGACATCACAACAGTCACCCTTATTCAAAAAAGCCATGATGAATTAGAGGATTAGTTTTACAGGGTTTTCAATGAAGCAGAAGGGGACAAGTCAATCCATGATGCATATCAAGGGGCTTATGGTGATAAGCTAACAACCATTGATTTCTTGATGAAACACACCAGCATGAAGGACCAACATTGGACAAGCTTCCAAGAGTATGATGAATACATATATGTTGGAAGCATGTTTGACCCTGGTTCATTTAGATACAAGCCAATCAAGGTGGCAGATAAGAAGATCAAGTCACCAAGTCTCCTTTCCATTCAGCCACTTGTCTGGCACCATAAGTTTTCTTGCCATGAAGGAGACTTAAGAAGTTTTCCCTTTGATTCAAGAGGGAGGCAAATATACCTGGTTAGTTGTACATAGTAGTTTGCTTTTAGTTTTTTCTTTCCCTATTTTCCCTAAGTGATGTTGCACGCGTGTGTGTAATTTTTTAGCCTTTGTTGTGTGTGTTTTCCTTTGTGTTTGAGGTAAAATATTTGCTGGTTCATAGGTCCTTACAAGGTTGTTGCTAAAATTTCAAGCTACATCCTGACTCCATGCCCAATGGACTTTGAGACTACCAGTCTTCTTCAACATAGCAGGAATGTTTCCCCTAGGAATCACCAATTTATTGACCATTTTGGTCCTATAGGGCAAAAATTATTCTCCCTTCCTTCTCCACTATCTTGAGCATTTGGTCATGTTTTGACCCTTCTACTGTTGTGCTTTTCCCCTTTTATAGTAGGCCTATTTTTTGTGCCAAATGACTTGGGGCTTGTATATATCTCAGGTTGATCCATAGGCTTATCCCGCTTCAGACAATTGGTTTGCACAATCCTTTCGGCAAAGGAATGGGCTGGTTTCAAAGGGATGCAAGTTTGTCAACAGGCTCTGAAAGACATTTTGGACCCAAGATACCCTTGCGAAGGGCAAAAGTGCATTAAAAAATGACAAGGCAGGAGGGCCCAAAGGGTAAGTCTTCAAAAAAATTCAATGGATGAATTCCTTCAGACATTTTGTCTAAAGGAATTAATCCAAAGGAAAAAACCAAAAGAAAAGGGACCAAGGCATGAAGGCAGGTTTTTCTTCGAGAAAAATGTCTGAAGGAATTGAGATGACTAAGGGAACCCGAAGGGCAAGTGCCCTTGCAGAGGGCTCTTAGCGACCAAAAAGGGGGACCTTTTCCAAGGTCGAAGGGACACCTTCCCTTCGAAAAGGATCAAATGCAAAAGTCCGAAGGAATTAAAAAGCCAAAGAAATGACCAAGGTAATGACGAGCTCGTGAACGTCAAATTCAAGGCAGTGAAATAGTCATTAGCTTTCAAATGGCGAGGGGTGCATGAACGTCAACTTTACGGTGATAAGATAGTCATTGATCTTGAAATGCTTAAGGATGGGCCCGCATGTGGAAAATTAGTGACCCATTGAGAAAGGAGCCCAAGGAGCCAACAAAGGATGAGAAGATAGCCCTGAGAGCTCAAATTGCCAGAAAAAGAAAAAATATAGCAAGGAAAGAGGGAATAAAATAGAGAATCTAGAACACAACCACGCACACATACGACAACATTTGGAATGTTCCATAAGATGCACCCAACCAAGCGTATGGGTAAATATAATAGCCTAGGTGGTAAAAGAAAGCATCAACAAAGGAGTTATTCTAGCAGTTGAAACAGTTTCTGCCAAGTGGTCATCAAAGAGTGCAAATAGTGAAAGAGCAGCTTATTTTTTCCTTGTTTTACATTAATGAACAGATAGTCACGTAAAACCCATGCTTTTACAGTGATTTTTAATACGGGTTAGGCACTAAAGTCTAGACTGGCAACATCTACAACATGGTTATTTTAGGGCTTTCTAGAAGGATGACACCAGCATGATCAATTTTTCTCCTCCCTCATTTAACGCAGCATGGGCAGCTTTTTCCAAAATGCACCAAAAGCCTCTTTCTTTCTCTATATATTGTAAACTCTCATTTTGAGAAAGATATCTCTCAACTTGTAAGGTGGAGCTCTACCAAAATTTACCTTGAATAAAAAAGAAGCATTTTTTGCCTCCATTTGAGCTTGCACTTTTGCATATGTCTATGGCTTTGTCTTGTGTTAAGTCATTTTCCTTCATGCTTGCATAGAATGATTCCAGTGTGTCTAGTGTATTATGATGTCTTCTTTTGCAGGTTAGCTAGAATTGTCCATAGTAGAGTATAGGTGCATGTGAACAGGTTACCATAGTGTGTCTTAGAACACCTCTAGTAGTTCTTCCTCCCTATATCTCCAGAGGACCCCTAGCTCACTGATGCAGAAGAATTTCTCATATTAAATGAAGTGTATAACAGCTTGTTCTTGGTGGAAAGTGTATGTTCAAGCTAAGTAGATCAACCATTTTTGGTGCATCACCATTTAGTTTAGGTTCTATTTTCAGTAATCCTTCTCTCTTTTCATCCCCCCCCATTGTTAGCAGTAGAAAATCTAGGACCACAGAGATGCATCAAAGGGAGCTAGCCCTTATATAGAGATTCTCCCCTTAGTTTTACCAGACCCACAACAAGAGGGGAGTCTCCATTGTGCCGCATGGAAGACAAAAGCTCAGCCTCCTGTCAAGGGTGCAATCCACATCGTCAATAGTATCATTTTAATTTGATGCATGCATGCATCACTCACATACATATATCAAAGTAGGGCTATTATATAGACTCTCAATTTTGGTACAAACCTTCTTATTACAATGTTTGACATTTTTTTTGCATATGGGTCATCACCTTGGATTAGTGTTTGTTTATCTTTCTTCTTATTCTTTGTGTGATCATGCAATCCTCTTATATTCTGATTATTGTTTTGTCATGTTTCTGTTGTGATCATGAGAATGTTTTTCCCCTTTCATCTCCTTTCATGTGTTTGTTTCTTATTATAAGACAATATAAATAATATAAAGATCCTTTTTTGTGGGCCCTTTTGCCTATGGTCGCATCTTGTTAGTGTTTGGATATGTTAGTCAATTGTTTCCATTTTATTTTATTAAATTTTACATCCCAATATCTCTTTAATACAAAGCATGATAAGCCTATATATAAAATAATCTATGATCATTTTAATAACCAAATAGATAATATAAAATCATTCAAAATAAGTATTATTGAGATTCCATAAAAGTTTTCAATCTATTCCTAGTCATTTTCAAGTCTAGCCCACTCTACATTGATTTTTTCTTTGATCAAGGACTTGCATTGCATCTTATACCAAATTTGACCTAGGAAAAGGTGCATGTAGTTACATCTCACATTTAGGAAGAGAAGGTAATATTTATTCTCTCAATCCTCCATTCACATTACACATGAACTATGAGGGGTTTGATTCTGGCATGTGGGATATGTAGCCACAACACCTTCATGGTTGCTTGACCCAACCACTTTTTTCCTTAGTTTTTATAACATATTATGGAAATCTAGGTAAAATAAATTAAATAATAAAAATCATGAAATTATGTCCACTAATTTGGCAAACTTTAGGTGTAGTAAATTACAACATCTAGTGATGCATAGGCACAAAAAAATTCAGAATCTAAAAAGCAACACATGACACAATCGATGACATAGTAGGACATGAACGATAATCAAACTAAGAGATCAATGATCCTAATAAGGATAAAAATGACAAAAACATTGAACTCATCCTTACATGGTTATGGGCCAAATTTGACACAAAATTGTGTAGTCCACACCCATGCTAAAAAATATAGAAATCATTAAGCTGTGTTTGTTTCAATCATATTACTTCCATATTATCCATTGCTTATTTTTAAAATTTAATAATTATCCCGTTTACTCTTTTTTGTCACTAGGACATCTTAGAAAGCACTATTTTCCATTGTTTAATGGTATATCTCCTTAGTCCACTAGTTTTACCTTATTTATTTATGCTATTACAGTATTTACAAAAATAGGGTGAATCAACTCTAGACTACTAAAAGAAAAGTATGCAACCCTGTAATGCTGATAAGAACAAAGTAAAACACAATTATTATTTATTTTTTCACCTACCAATAATTAGAATTATCATGGTTAATCCCACACAATTGACAAAGGGTACAGTCATGAAAGGCATCCTATCTTATTTATAGACTTAACACAAGCCAAATGAGAGGATTAAGGGTGAATAAATGACCCATCAATAAAGAAATAAAAAAGTTTATTCACTTTCATGGATTTAGACCTATGTGATTGCAATTGACAAAGGTGAAATAAGCTCTATCACAACAAGTTTTATTGTGAGGGATTTGTTCCCAAATCAATATATCCTCTATATATAAAGGAAAAAAATTGAAAAGGGATAAAATCAAGGAAAACATTATTCATAGCTTCAATTCTCTAAATTAGTTGAGTCATCTGAAAGAATAGATGCCATTATTACGTGAGCATACAAGAGGTGTTAATTTAATCGCACCACCCTAAATTAATGAATTAATATATTTTATTGATCTTGGCCTCAATTGAAATATATTTTAAAAACATTTGTGAAGCTTTGGAATCTTAGAGTTGTTCAAAGGAAATTATAAGCAAGGAAAAACAAAAATCCAGACTATTAATTAATCAAGTGTAGTTCCCAGGTAATAGCATTCTATTCCATATTCTAGTTGTATCAATATTAGTAATGGTGTCATCCTCTGGTAAACCCATGATTGGGGCAAAGAGAAAATTAAATGAATTAGAGGCACATAATGAACTTTCAATGTAATTAGTGTCATAATGACACACAAAGAGAGTGTTTGTCAAGGAGGTAAATTGAATCATATGGGACTATTACGAAGATAATAGGGTAGATAAAAGAGACCTTACTCTTAGGTTTAGTGGCATGGAATTGTTTTTGATGCATGGGCAAGGGGTAGGCCTGGGAAACTATGCCACAATGTCTGGAAGTATGACTTAGGGAAAATCATAGGCTAAAATTATTTTGAAAACCCCAACATCATCTCATGAACCATTAATAATTATGATGAAGATATTAGGTTGGTGAAAAATGCATAAGGAAAGGTTTTATTAGACATAAATGCTAAAAGTATCAAAAATATTTTTGGATTATCCATGGTTAGTGTAAAATAAATAAACCTTAAGATGACAGAGTATATGTATATTCATCACCATGGAATTTACAATAATACATAAATACACAAATATATGTATGATAAAGAAGGTAGACAATACATTGAAAGATGCATGGATGAAACATACTGGACCCATTTGATGTGGAAAATTCTTACCATATTTTCAACTTGCCATGTCTATCTTATCACTGTATGGAGAATAATATGACTTATTAGTAATTAAGGTCATAATAGTTCTCCTAACATAATTTTAACATTATCACAACCCAGTGACATATGATTATGTTGCCCTCATATCTACATTGAATAGATATAAAAATATTGTGGGACCTAATAAATTTGGATATGATTCACATTTATGTCATATGTATATGGAAAGCACCATAAAGATATGCATAAGAAACTAATAATAATGGAGTGGGCACTTAATAGTAAGATAGATATAAAATTTCATAAACCAGTGTAAGCTTGGAATGACACTTATAAATATGTTTTAACATAACATATTATTGTATCTTTGAGGATTACTTTGTACAAACATTGTACAATTTATTTCATGGCAAAGAAAGACATAGATTAAGTAGTGCATCAAATAAAGCCCTAAGGCCCCTACAATTTGACAATTTAGGAGAAAACCTCACCCACCCTTGGGGTAGATTAGTGGATAACACCTGATGAGAATTATATCAAAGTTTATTTTGGCTCCATTTATCTTACCTTTTTATTATACCTTTAAGAATTATATGTCAAAAGTTAATAAGACAAATGAATTAAACTAAATAATATTTTGGCAAGGTGTGAAAAAGTAGATTATTAAATTTTGTGGTTACTATTGGGGATTTTACATTTCACCATAGGTTTTCCCTTGTATTCCCATCAAATGTTATTTTTAAGTTGTGTTTAAGGATGAGGGAAAAGAGAAGGTGTGACCCTGAAAGGTTTATCATTGAAAAACAAAGGACCACAAAGAGAAGTGGGTACCCACATGATTAAAATGAAATGGAAGACTTTTGTATAAACTATATGATCTCAGATGAAGTTTGAGATATAAAATGGAAACAAGCTATGTTCAAAACAACTGATGAGAAAGAAATGAACATGAATCCATAGTACAAGGGGCTTTACCTCAATATTTGAAATCTTGTCAAATGGATGAAGAAGGTGTTGACAATCATTGATAAATGGACTGAGCCTATTAAGGAAGAGAAAAAACAAGAAACTAAATTTTAATATGATGATTATGAAGACAAATTGATGCCCACCATTAATTCAAATAGAACAATTCATGTACAAAACATTTATAGAGAAAAACCTATAGGAGGTGCATCCACTATAAGTCATGAAACTACAAACATAATCACCCTACGTCTTGTAATAATTTTTTTAAAATAATGTACATAACGAAGAGGTTGGTGAATAAATGTAGAGAGGGTAAACTGCAATGTACACTAAGTTTATTTAAATGCAACATGATGAGGGTGATGAATCTATACAAAAGGGAGAAACTGAAGTATGAGTCAAAATTTTAGATACTAGGAATAAGAAGGGAGATCTAATGCCATAAAGAATTCAAAAACAAGTTAAGAATGGAAAAGTGTAGGATATTTAAATATTTAACTTTGTAGAGTTAGTTAAGCTAGATTATTATAGGATTAGAACATAATAAGATCTTGAGTGATGATGATTTCATTGAAACAAAAGAATTCTAGACTTTTATTGTAGCTTATGTTAACTAATAGGATAAAGGCAAACGATCTATGATAAAATCGTATAATATATCTGAATAAGATAAATTAAACACAATAGATTATTAGTTTAAACCATTTACATCTTATCCTCAAGTGGGGATTTATTATGATAATATTACCCTTGATCAAACAACATAAAAGGTTAGAAATAAGATTCCTTGTTACTCCTTGGGGTACATTTCACAAGCAATGATTCCACATGATATGATGAAAATGATGATACAACTAGATTACCTCGATAAGATGACAAATCTAAAACAATTTTTGAGTACTTTCACATCAAATGATGTAAGATTTATCATTTTTTTGGATGTACGAAATGTATCCCCACATGATAAAAAACCAATAATATAAATTACTCATCAAAATTTTAGATGGAAGTTGACTTTGCTTAAGGTGGGTGACATGGAGATTGGATATTTGTCCAAGGTTGTATGGGATTGTTTAGGTTACAACTAATTAAATGTTAATTAGTTAAATGCCAAGTTTTTTTAATTTCTAGATGAAAATGTTAGACTGAGGAGAGAAACTCTAGAATTGAGAGGGAACATATTTAAAATATATGAAATATAGGTTAAACTAGAAACAATAATGATCCAAATGGATACTGAGGATAAAACTATTGGCACTTCCACCCTTTCAATTTGAAAGGGTTTCTCATAAAATCTCAAGGAACATTAGAGGAAACTTGAAATCCTCTTAAAATGGATCAGTTGCAAAAGGAAATTCAAACATTGATAGACAAAGTTGATAATTTCGAGGATGATAAGAAACAATTAAAAAAATAGAATATAATTCTTAAGATAGAAAAAGAGGAATTGAAAGCTCATTTCAAAACAATAATTATTGATTTCATAAAGCCAAAGTGTTCTAGTAGATACTTTGTGGGAATCAATAAAAAAGGTTAAAAATACCAAATCTTATATTGATGACATTCTAGCTAAATTTAATATGTTTAGAGTATATTTGTTTCATAGAATAGAACAAGTGGGTTAACTTAATGAAAATATATTATGGATTGAGGATGCAAACATAAAATAAAAGGGATGAACTTCTATCAAAGTTTTGGAAATGCCAATTTATTCCTTATCAGATAGTTATAATGCATTAAAGAAATTGACTCACTAGATTGAGCAAGTAACAATCATGGTAAAAGGAAAATGGACACCCTTGATGTTGTCATTAACAAAGGAAATCCAAATCCATGTATAAAAGTTGGGAATCAAGGAAACAAGGAAGACCAGGTTAAGGATTAAAAAGTCTTAATCAACACCTTTAGAATAAATATCAAAGGAGTGATTTTCTCTCATTGAAATACTTTGACAATACTTTTAATGGATTTGCGGATTTGAAGATAAAACCATATTTTTTTATAAAAGGTATACAAGGGTTCAAGGATAAACAATGAGCAAGTATTACTCCAAGTGATGAAGTTGAGCATACATGATGAGGAAGGTGGTGGTGTATAGAAGAAGGTTGTAATTGCATATGTGTCTTGTTTTAAAAATTTTATAGGTGTTTTTTGCATAAGCACATAAAATAAATCATGTGAGTAGTTTCATCATACTGTAAAGTTTGTAACAATATAATTTTGAGTAGATCTATGTGGATGTCATATACTAGTGTCTAGTACACTAAGTATACACATGGGTTATTTCTATTTTAGACAAATTTATGTAAATACCACATGTTAGTTCCTTGTACACTAATAATGCACATAAGATGTTATGTAAGACCATTTTAGGTGTAATTTTATATAGAAATAATGATTAGGAAATTTAAAGGTATAAATGCATAATTAAGAGATGCTGAAAATGATAGTTTTCATGGGCATCAAGAGGATAATTTTGCATTTACTTATGAGATATAAAATGAAGGTGCGTTCTTACCACAATGATATTTTTAAATTTTTCCTAGGTATACCTTTTCTTTTTTGAATGTGTTTCCATTCTAGTTTAGTTGCTTCCATATGTCCCGTAGCTGAGTAGTCTTGTCCTTTGTTACAGGTTATTATAAGCATGGATGGAGAGAAACAAAGTTGATGGAAGTCTTAGGTTCTATAAGAAATTGAAAAATGCATTATTATTTGTGTCTTCATGTGTAATGAAACACTATACTATTGGAGTATTGTACTGTTGTAAGAAGCCATGTACTATTTTATATAGTTTGACTAAAGATTATATTTATACAATATTCTTTGGTTTAATTTTACTCTCATAATTCAATTTGTAATTTATTGCATGATTAATTTTTAGTGTTCAAAGAAATTTGTTGTGCAAGGGAAATTATTATTCATTTATGATTTATGTCTATCTTTGACATTTTAAAAAAACATTGTGATAGATTGATCTTAACAAGATGGGCGGAAGTAGTTTATTCTAAAGGTGTTATGCCCAATGGAGTAGTAAGGCATCAGTCTTAGGATTTAGATCAAAAAAACATTTGAATAATCTATTTTCTATTTTTATAAAGTTATGATATAGTCATATGTAGATATCTATGAAACATTCAATTAAGTTTTATAAGAACACATAGATTAATGTTGGATTTATGATCCAAAGTTATTTAGTTTATGTTTATGTGTTGTATTTATTTATTAGTATTAGTTTATTGGGGCACATACAACCCTTTTGTAGTTTAAGTTATTAGTATGTTAATTAATAAATAGTTTATAAGTTAGTTGGGTGGTTGAACCTGTTGGGGTCCTATAGAATAACTAGCAAGAAAGCTTATCTTAACTTGGACCTTTGTAAATATTCAAAATAGTAGATTTTACCTTTTGGAAAATCTTTGTCCAATTTTACAATATAATTTTCACTATTTTTCCTGTATGCAGTCCTAACAGTGGTATCAAAGTGATGTTTTCCAAGTGAATGAGGAAGAGAGAGCAATTTTTTTTGGACAAAAGGTATGAAGATTTAAACATTTACATTTGAGTTTCTATCTCCAAAGTTATATTTTTTGATTGAAAATTAGTCCATACTTAGTTTGTACGACCCAAAGCTTTCAAATGTCCATCATGTATGGCCAAGATAATATTTTTACCACCATAAATCACATTGAAATTTCCATTTATTATTGTACACATCAATTATCCATCTTGTATGACCTTTTTGATCAGAAAACCCTAGTTTTCATGCTATGTACACCCCCACAAAACTCAGGTAGAAATTGTATGGCATGTTGATGCAGTAATTCTCAATTTGGATGTTCTTAAGTTAATTTGAAACTATTTTTACTATTTTATATGGCTCGAAAATCCATTTGTAATATTCAAAATGAGTTGTATAGACTGCTATACGATGTTTAAGCTATTTTCAAGTATTGGTACAGTATTCAAGTTGTTTTACTCAATTCAAAATATATCATGCTTATTATTAAATTCATCTATATGCCCCCTTATTATTTTAAAGAAGAACAACCTAGTTTTTATGTAGTAATACAACTCTATATAATAGAATGCATGTAAGTAAGAAGCATGGTGCAATAGTGCCTGAATATTTTCACATTCCCATATTGATATGTCAATGGACCTTACAAGAGTATAGTAGAATAAGCAATTTTCACTATTGAATACTTCCCCTTGTGAATAGTTAAGTAAATAATTTTACATGCACAACTTTTTCTATTTTTTCCAAAATTCACAAAACTATAGTTTATGTAGATCATGTTCAACAAGTATCTCATAAATGCTTGTAGAGGAATTGGTAATGCATGTTTTGTAAAACACTTGCAAGTGGGAAGGTACAAGGATCGAATCTTTACAACACTAATTTTTGGTCAAATCCACTTTTAATTCAAGATGATTTTTTGAAAAGGGAATATTTTTTTGTACTTTGTAAAGTGGAGTAAAAGTAAAAAGTGTAATTTGTTGTGAATTTTTACAAATTGGAGACACAAGGGTAATTTTTTGTGACTTTTGTGACTTTTATCGCTAGAGGGTCCATACATAATTTATGAGAAACGTGTACTAAAATAATGATTTTTATGCATACAGGTGCATTTTTAGTGGAAAATGACACCTTAAAGATTATATTTTTATAATGTCATCTCACGCTTGTTCTATCAAAGTTATCACTAGAGCTTTCAAACACAAATATGTTGTATATTACAGGTTGATCAAGATCATTTTGATTAACAAAGTATAAGCATCAAAATTGAGGTTGGAGGACCCATTAGAGGTTGGAGGATAATTCCCCTTCTCTAGTTATCTATTTGCTCAGAGCTTAGGTAAAATGCTTGAATAACATTTTTGGTAGCAGTGGTGTGTTTTTTTTTAGTTTAGTGTTTAGTTTTGGTTTTCTTCAGTTCATTGATATTCTTGATGAAGAGTAGACATATTAGTTTGGATTTAGTTTTTCACTACAAGGACTTCTCACCTCTCCCCTGATAGGGGAAGAGACTACATGGCCTTTAATTAGTCATCGATGATTGTATGAGTTGGTAGGTGAGTTACTAACACCAATAGTGTTGAGCAAAGGTTCTTCAATGTTGTTGGGTATCAAGGAGATGTGCCATACATAGTATGGGATAGTCACTTGACAAGTTTCTATGTGAGACCTTATGTGGATTGATGTAGTTGAGCAGACCTTGATCGTGTTCTACAACAATATGATGTAAAATAATCAAAGGGGATGAGCAGAACTTGATAATGTTCATCATTTATGCCACAACTCATGGGGTAGTCCACTACTGTATGGAGTGGCATCAATTGATCAATACCGTGATGTATAGTGTGTTAGTTGTAGATGCAATATAGATTTTTGATGACTTCATAGTCATGTGGATCATCTCCCTTACCCATTTGGATCAAGGGGTTTGTTGGATTTATGATCTAATTTTTTTTACTTTATGTTTACGTGTTGTATTTATTTATTAGTATTAGTTTGGGGCACATACATCCCTTTGGTATTTTAGGTTGTTAGTAGGTTAATTAATAAATAGTAAGTTAGTTGGGTGGTTGAACCCATCGGGGTCCCATAAAGTAACTACCAAGAAAGCTTATATTAACTTGGACCTTTGTAAATATTCAAAACAATAGATTTTCCCTTTTGGGATAACTTTGTCCATTTTTACAATGTAGTCTTCAATATATTTCATGTATGCAGTTCTAAAAATTAATCCATAGTTACCATTTATGATATTCTTTAATTATTCCATGGTAAATTGTGTGTTATCCTTACACCTTCTGAAATGTATTCATATTTAAGGAATCATTAAGAAAAGGTGTGTTCTTTATGTTAGTGAAAATAAATGAGACTAATGAATGCTTAGGGTTACATTTATCAGTTAAATCTTAGACATTTCAAGCATTATGACTTTGGTCAATTTATTAGGACTATAAAGGGAATCCAACATAGGCCTAGTAGATTATAAAGTGAGGATCCCTAACCCAGTCTTAGCAACTGTCCTTTCACCTTTTCATTTAGTAAGTTCAAAGTAAAGGGAATAGTGAGATTCCTATTATGATAATGGATCCATACATAGGGTGTTTGATTTGGAACCAAAACCATCCTTATATTCCCAAAATCCCATTGATGGACATTGATAATATTTGAACACATCACTATCATATTCAAATCCTTTTATAAAAAAAAATTGATTTATATTTGAATCCATTATTACCACTATCTAGAGCCTTTTGAGTCTTGCATTGTAACACCTCTGCAATTAACAAATATTTCCTCTTGAACAACCATTTCTTTTGTTACCTAGAATAACTCTTACCATTATATCACATTATTTTAAGCATTATATGGTATTATTTTCCATTGATAAATTTTACCACAAGCATTGATTTATATGATGAAGATTTCTGGTAAAACTGTGTGATTTATAAGATGAAGATTTTAGGATAAGTGAATATAGAATGATAAGTTTGTAAACTTAAGTTTTCGTTTAAATAAAATAGCATTAAGGTGTTGTGATGTCAGGTAGTTGTGAGAATTAAACCATAAATTCATTAATTGTTTGTTAATAAGTTACTAAATACTAATTTATTCTAAAATTTCTATTGGTAATAAACTAAAAGAAACTACCTACAAGAACACAAGTAAACAATTTTGTTTGACCACATTCTAAAAGTCTAAAATAATTAATTAATTTTTTTAAAATTGATTATTTTTTAATTTTTTTTATATTTATATTAAAATAGGAAGCCAAAAAGATTTATTATATTGGATAATGAAGCAAAACATCTAAAATGATTACCAAAGAGGAATCATATTCTTAAATGAATAAATGTAAGGAAATAATAAGGTATATATAAAAATATGATATTAATAAAGACAAGGAAACAAAGAAGGAAAAAAATAAAACATGAAGGGACAAGATACAAAATGTCCTAAGAACCACGATGATACCAATAAATGGAGAATTGGGGAGAATATAAATGAAAATATTTGGATTCAAGTCATCATTTTTTAATTAAATTAATGTTAGTCCCCAATATTGGTTTAAATCTATATTTCCATCCCTATTCAAGTTGTTATCATACTTGAAAATTTATATGGCTTCTCTTAGATGTCATTTGAAGTAGTGGTCCTGTATGGCCAAAACTTTGTTATTCTTAGTAAAAATATGATGACAGGGTTTGACAAAATGTTTTGCTGAAGTCGACTTAACCACTCTTTCTTTGATTATATATGCAACATGTTCAATGATCCCCACATTGATGGATCAATATGTTTCCCCAATATATTACATCCAACAAAAGCAATCAATTTTGTACACTCCACTTCTAAGTGTTGGTTCTAAATTGTCTATGGACAACTTGACCAACCTATAAGTTTTATAATATGGATAAAAATAATATGGATGTTACCATTATTTATTTTTATTGTAATTTTATTAAAAATTCCCTCAACATACAAGAAGAAAGTTATAGGTCTATTTAGATTGTCAGCCATAATTCTAGGTCTAACATGTGCATTCCCAGCTGACTTGAAGGCTCTAGTAATCTATTTACCTATGTAACCACTCATCTTAAAAACTTTGATCAAGTGTTTGATTTCATAATCTAAATTATCATAATAAAAAATACTCAAAGCTATCATGGTAAGGGTTTAAGGACCTCTATGTTTTGAGAAGGATGATGGTGGGAATTCACGTGTAGATACAGATTAATGTGGGTAGATTTAATCTAAACCTATCAAGAGAAAGACCCATTAGATTTTCTAGAGAGGAGGACATCTAGACAGGGAAGTTTTCCTTTAGATTCCAATTCTTTTGTGAAATTGATGGTATCAACAAACTTATTTAAGTGGGTATGGATCTCTTCTAATTTTTTTTAGACCATGTAGCTAGTTGACATGAGTTTCATCAACATATCTTTTCCACCAATTAAGTTTCAAAGGGAAGGATTTTAGGGCTAAGTCTTAGAAATACTCCATAAACAAATTGGCTACAATAGGTAAAAGAGGGAACCCATTTCAACACCTTCTATTTGGTCATAAATGACCCGTAAGAAAGAAAATAAGGTGGACTTTAACAAAGTTACACAAGTGAAGTAGTCTCCTCATCAACATGATTACCTACCACCTTGATTTTGTCATCAATAGGTACCTTTGTGAAAAGTGGCACAACATCAAAGCTAACTAAAAATTCCACACTAGGGACGTTCTTGTCCTTGATAAAATCAACAAAATCTATGGATTATTTGATAAACAATGATTTGTTTCCTACTAATAGTTTTAATTTGTTGGTGAGGGAGACTAAGGCATAAGTAGGAGAGTCCATGGTATCAATGATAAGTCTGATAGGTATCCCTTCCATGCATATTTTTAGAATGCCATAAATTCTAGGAGTGGTATATTTATTATGAAGGATTTGTTTCTTAATTTTTTCATCCAAGGAGGATTGATTTATAGCTTCTTTAATGATTTTGGGGATTTTGGAAACTAGGTTAGAAGCTAACACTTTATAACTCCCACTATTCTATAAGTGGTCAAACATATTCAAGTTGTAATCACTCTTGTTTAAAACAACTGTTGCATCTCTTTTATCTTATTTAGTGATAAAAATATTATAATTCATATTTATATTATTCAAGGCATTATTTTCTTCCTTAGATATATTTGATCTCGAAGGTTTGGCTTTCTCAAAGCTATGACATAATCTTGTCTAACCTCCTTAGCTAACTCAACTAGTAAGACCTTCAACATGTTTTCAATCTCTACTAAGAACTCTTCTTTGGGAACATATTTGGGGGTGACCATGAATCCAAAACCATATTTTAAAATATAAAAATTATGCTGATCAAAGTAAAAATTGAACATATTGACTACTAGTTTATTCTCCCACTTGTCTATAGCTCTATGTGTGATAGTGGCCACTTTATTGTTAGAAATTGTAGAAGAAGAGTTTTCAAAGTTAAAAATGGTTGAGTAGGAAGGGGAAGATTATCATTAATTAAAGTGTTATGAACCTCAATAGCATGTTAATTAATTTTTAAGGTCGAAGGAAGGAGGGAATAATTAAAAAAGTTAAACCATAATCCACCAACTCACTAGAGGTCAACTTGACAACAAAGACTGGTTTTTTCTCCCAAATTTTAGAGAGACAAATGGATTTAGAATAAGTGATATGGTGATGGTACCTAGGTGGATCACAATTAAAAGTGACAACTAATTGATTAGGTAAAGCAATCAAACCTAAGATGTTGGTCAAGACATCAAAATTTAAAGTGATATATGATTTATGAAATGTGATCTAAAACATTGATTAAAACATTTTCACATGATTTTACCAAAAATATGCATAATATACTTCATGGAATATGTAAATACTCTCTTCTTGAAGCATTGAATTGTTACAACCCATTACATACCACAATATTTATTATTAGATTCCTAATTTGTTACAAATTTCCATTATTTTTAGTTTAACCTTGCAATCATAAGAAATATCAAAAATCCCATTGAATAAAATGAAAAAAGTGAAGTAGAAATACATAAAGGTGAACACATGGGATCATATGATATCATATATATATATATATATGGTTTGATACATTATGATACAAAGTGATATAATATATACACCTCCAACACTCAGATCAAGGTGTAGAGAAACAGTCTAAGATGATGTAACCTTTATAGCACTAATAAGGGACAAAGGAAGGGTTTATGCCTATGACCTCAACCCATATTCATCACCTTGATATGTATCAAAGTCTCTCTCTAGTTGTAGAATGTTATTCATTGTGATCCACTCTCTCTCCATACTCTAGTGCATATTAGTAATGTGTGACTATTACTATGTCACTATCATGTGCTAAGAATAAAAACATTTGTGTCTTAAGATAATATTAACTAATCATCACATGCATGAAATAGGTGACACTACAATCTTTCCTCTTCTCCAGTGCATCTATCATGGACCCCACTTGTCTAAATACAAATACATGTCTGTCATTTGAGGTGGCCAAGATATCATGCATAACACCCACGTTATGCTTGAGGATTACTCTATCCAGGATCTCATGATATGTGATATTGATCAAAGACCACCACTACACTAAAATACCTACACAAAAATAAAATTATGTCAATTATCAATTATTTATTTTATCTCATAATTTTGATTCACACTTTTATCAATCTAATATAACATCTACATTTTATAGTATAGATACATTTAAATACCAAAACATCACTTAGATCCCCATAATGTTAATAAGGTAATATCTCCATCCTACCTACCATTGAGTACCACATCATCATCCTTGTCTCTTCATGATACCATGCCCACATCCCACCTACTCTATTAAAGGAGAATAATTGATGCTTGGGGTCTTGTCATAAATGCATTATGCATTAATATAACACACACACACACACATACACACACACACACACACACACACACACACACACACACACACACACACACACACACACACACACACACACACACACACACACACACACACACACACACACACACACACACACACACACACACACACACACACAAAATTTAGAGGTTTATATATATGAAATACCCTCTATCAGGTATCCATATGTTACATACACAACCCACATCTATGGTCTCTTTCCTCCATACTATGTTCTAAAGGGGGAAATTATTTATTTTATCTCATAATTTTGATTCACACTTTTATCAATCTAATTTAACATCTACATTTTATAGTATAGATACATTTAAATACCAAAAAATCACTTAGATCCCCATCATGTTAATAAGGGAAATATCTCCATCCTACCCACCACTGAGTACCACATCATCATCCTTGTCTCTTCATGATACCATGCCCACATCCCACCTACTCTGTTAAAGGAGCATAATTGATGCTTGGGGTCTTGTCATAAATGCATGATGCATTAATATAACATATATATATATATATATATATATATATATATATATAATTTAGAGGTTTATATATATGAAATACCCTCTATCATGTATCCATAACTTACATGCACAACCCACATCTATGGTCTCTATTCCTCCATAACTTACTTGCTACACTAGAACCTACATTTATACTTGTGCCACATGTACTTGTCGAATCACATGATCATGAAAAGGAATCAAGATAACCCTTTGTAGTTGTTTCCACCCATGAGGTTGAGGCATCCTTTGAGGTCTCAATACTATAATCCATAATTGAGGCCCTAAAACTCCCCTCTTAGAAGGCTCCATAACATGCCTTGTATTATATGGGTGAAATCCCATAGGTTTCATGAGACAATGTAATCCAAAATATATTGGAATGTACTTTAAAAAATGGTGTTCCACTCACCAAAACAAGTGTCGTGTCAATTCCCACATGTTTTTGAACCTCACTATGGTGGGAAAAATAGTTCATGTATATATTGTATCTTAATATGGTCCCCATGCTACTATAAATCCACGTGATACTATAATGCCAACACAAGATATTCTCGTGCTACTATACCCAACCTAGAGGTTCTAATCTGATCTAAAACTAAAGGTCCTTGACCTCACTAATTGACTTGGGGCAAACCTACTACTACTAGTATTAGCACCGTTGTCCTTGTAGGCCTATATATCCATGAAATAAATTAAATCATTGGCCCAATCCTCATATGATACCACACTAATATATAATAAATTTCATGATATAGATGTAAAATAATGGTAACCCTCATATTATATACAACACGCTAATCCAACATAACCTAACACATCACCTCCATACAAAATAATGACTCACCTCCATCTGATTTGGGACATGCAACCTTAGTTGATGCCACACTAATATATAATGGATATCGTGATATATATGTACACATAATAAATATCATATTATATATAATTCCTTACTCAAACCCATTTGAAACATCACTATACAAAATAATGACACACCTACCTCTTATTTATGATAGGTAACCCATGTTACCCTAAGACTGATAATCACATTTAAACAAATTTAAAATGGTGAAATACCACACATTACTAAGCTACACTATAAATGTGTGCTCATGCTACTCATAAAATAAAGTGGCCCACCATACCAATTCTTACATCTCTACCAAAATATCTTAAATGTCACACACCACGTGAATACCCTCAATCGACAAATATAAGATGGCATGCACATTCTCGAATGAAATTGTCCACGCCACAACGTCACCACCAATTTTCCATATGAAAGTGTTAGATTTAGTACTAAAAAATTATATGAACATGACCAAAAAATCAACAACCAAAGGTATTTGACACATCTACATGATACCCCTGAAATTCAAATTGATCAAATATTATCCACATCTATCAATATAATCATCAAGTTAAGCAACCATATTGCATCAATAGTGCACCATAGTATAATATGTCTCCCAATCTCCAAAAATAAAACAAAAAACACCCAATCAATATCTTAGTCAAAAAATTAAATAAATTTTAAATTGAAATGATAAAACTTATAAAATAAAATTCACCCAACACTATTGGCCATCTAATAAAAAGTCATTGTCCATAATAATTTATCTAATCATCATAGAAAATGCCATCAACCATTTTTATGTATCAGCTTCATTGCCATTTTGATTAAAATCATCGACCATATTATTAATTTATACTTCATCATCCATCTAAAAAACATTCATCGACCATGCTTTAATACTTAGCATGGTCAACATCAACATGATATAATAACTACCCCATGTTGATTACATGTTGTCAAAAAACTATCATACTCAAAACCCACCATTTTGGCTTCATTTGGGGCTAATTTTGCCTAAGAAATTTTCCCATGGCACATTTTCCTAAATTTAACCTATTAGCTAAACTAAAAAAAAAAAAAGAATCATCGTTGTTAGACCCTAGGGTGGTGCTCCTTTTCTACCATCCACTCCTCCAATGATAATCTCTCATTTCGAATATCTCTATATCCTAGAGATCAAAATATTAAATAAAAACGTGACATATGAAGAGCTTCAACCCATAGTTATATCTATAAATCTTAACCTAGCTATATTATAATATCAATTATTTTTATAGCTCACTACATGTATTATATTCCCCATATCCATATCTAGATATTGACTATGATACCCAACTCTCTCTATTCATGCACCCTATATGGATTGGTCATTTTCTCATAGTTGGTGTTGTTGCACATGTAATTGTTTTTATGGTGAGAGACTATGATCCAAATATTCAATACAACAATATTTTATGTCATGTTTTGAGACATCATGATGCAATTACATCACACCTCAATTGGGCATGCATATTTTATAATTTTAACTTTTTAAAATTATTCTATTTTTTAATAAAATGATCATAATTTTTCAAATTTTGACCCTGATTGACAAGCCATAAGATTTGCCATAATTCTAAAGATGAAAGGAAGTTTATGGTACTAATGGTTAATTTTTATAAAAAATATAAAAGTTAGCTATTTTACAAACCAATTGGACCCATCCTACAACCACTCCATCAAACCCATCCTAGCATTAATTCACTAGAATTGACCTAATGCCAACATCAGAGATGGTAACAACTCTCCATCATGCATGTAAGTGAAATTATGCATTCCCATTTACCTCATTTATCAACAACATTTATTACAGTTATTTATCACAATTATTTTTGGCATATGTTATTTCCATGAAGCGTCATACCTTATTTCACTAATATGATGAGTGTTGAGTTTTGTGGGGAGACACATACACATACACATTAAATTGGCTTTACCAACATCAATTTTATCCAAGACTTGTTGGTGCATTAATCTCCTAAACTTGGGTTTGAGGTGGGTTAATTTTGAGCCAAATATGTGAAAGATGTGTTATGGATGATTATTTACCAACTTCACATTAGATTTGGCATCCTCTACCGAATAATCCTTCCTGTGACCTATTCCTAATTTTATTTTTTAGCTAACTACGTCTACCCAATCAACAATGTTCTGATTGCACCATGTTTTAGCCAACATCATCTATCATGATGATGACATTGATAAAATTAAAAGTTTATTATAGGGATCCATATTCTTTTTGATATGATTTATTTATTAATTTATCAATGAATAATAAAATTTTCTTTGTTTCTACTGTCAAATCCCATTAGGGAAGATAGAAAAGAATATGTTAAGTGAATTCAAAAAAGGAAAAAAGTTGTAATAAAGTTATTTGAGATTCAAGATTAGGGTATATGTCATAAAGGTACACTATGTATTTGGAATACCCAACTATGGTCTACTTAGGGTTTCCTAAATCTTTCTTTACTCCACCCATAACCATATCTCACAAAGGGTTCAAATTCAAGAGGGAGATTTATGTGCCAAAAATCAATCTCAAGGTAAGTTTCCCTAACCCTATACTTTTATTAAATACATGGTTAAATTATTATTTTTTATGTTTAATTTCATTTATGTTATATTGCATGCTTGTTATCTTTCAGTTTATTATTATATTTATATCATTATTACTCCACTTTCCTTTACTATGGTTCTTGATCTAATTACCATAATTCTTGCTTATTGTCTAATAATATTTAAGCCTTATTAAAGTCTTATATCCTTCTCTAAATAAATATTACATATTTAGGTACCATTTTAATATGCCCACTCTAACCTTTAAGTACAATATAGCTATTTATCTCATTTAAGTGACCTTTTTATAGCCTCAAACTATTTTGTAAACCATTTTTTTGGTGTGTTGGATCTAAAATGGTCTTCACATTTTACTTGCTTAGAGACTTGTTACATGTAGAGACTCATTTCTTGGCTTGACACAAGACCATTCTCACTTTAGGCCTCACAAGACCAAAGGGAGATTCCTTAACTAATTATTTAGTGTTCATGACTAATATGGATTTATTGAGATATAGAACATAAATCTACAAGTAAGTGAGATCCTATAAATTTTTGGTTGTCCAATTATTTTTAACTAATACCCAAAAATATTAAATTACATAACAAGATAAATATAAAAACTTATATCAATAAATATTATTCTATGTATCCACATCCCAGACCATATTTACCATATAAATCAATATATGTGAATTGTGAGATAAAATATGTATCAAATATACATGAAAGCTTGAAAGAACCAAGAGAATTCATGTAGTTTATTCATGAATCAATATGCATAATTATTTGAATTTTACATAAATTTTTTTTGATCAAATTTTGAAGTGATTTTCCTAGACTAATGCCTTACTCTGTTGAGTTAACAAAATGAATAAATAATACACAACATAGATTCAAATAATCACTTAAAAATATGATATACATTTAGAATTAAGAAACATAAATGTATTCATCACATGAATGCCATTAAATTAATCATTTTTAAAAATATTTTTTTAATTTTAATTAAAATATTTTGTAAATTTTACATAAAATGCTTACTTGCTTAAATTGAAAAAATACAATTGCAATAATATGTCAAACATAAACAATTCATGGTGTATGAGATATCCAAAGATTTTTACAATCCAACAATAAGCAGATATAAGGAACATGATTCTACTCCATAACCAAACACCTATCATATAATACCTAACAAAGGAATGGGAACAGGTTCTTTAGACTTGACCATTTCTCCCCATGAGATTCTTTATTCTCTATAAGAATTTCATGAACTAATATTTATAAACACACATTACCAAGATGAAAATAATTAATGAGGATCTATCAAGAATAATAAAAAACAAAATGATAAATAATGAAATAACCAAAAACATACCATCTAAAGAAAAAATATCATTTGAGATGATAAATCCTCTTATTTATATTAGTGAGGGTATATTATTTGATTTGATGGCACACTCATGGGTTGACATGTGCCCCTAGATCTACTCTTTCTATTTCCATCTTTCATCCTTCAAAAAATTCCTAATTATGAAAACCAACTTTATATGAAAAGAGTTACATTCATCTTTGTCTCCAAGAGCACACCACATACACTTGTCTTTTCCACTCAAGGATTGAATGAATTTATACAAAGTATATGTTAAAACATATTTTCATGTATTTCAATATGCCCATACATGAAACAATTATTATTTCACATGGAAGTTGATTAGATGTAGGCCCTTACACTTCTAAGATTAATAGGGAAGTCCTCCATGATCTTGACTGATGTTTATCATCAAGAAATTCAACCCACACTAGTTTTGACAAATGCTTTGGCCAAAAAACTCAAATACCTCTTAACCTATAAATCATTGTTTACATTATGAGATGTTGGAATATTTCTCACCTTGATATTATTTCCAAATAGGTCAACGAGTGAACTTATTTCCTATTACCACTCATTTTTTGAAGTTTTCATTCACTCTAAAGGGAGAAGGCATCTTATCCTTAATAATGCTAGTTAGAGTATCATAATAATTTTTCACTCGAGCCTTAATGTTTTGTATGGTGGTCTCTAATTTATTCACATATATGAAATAAATCATTACCCTATTCAAAGTGTATTTTACCTCTTGTTCATATGGTTAGCCTTTAACTTCATCAACTCATTATCTTCCCACTCAAATCTAGACTATAAATCATTACAACAAAAACCTTGGTTGACCATGTTGTCTTAAATGAAGTCAAGTTATTAATAACCTCCTATCTTTACCTTCAAATCTTATAATTTTACATTAACTCCAACATGGAATTAGATACCCTATACAAATTAATGAATTTGAAATTTAATAAATCAAACATTACATCTTTAAAACTTTAATTCATGGTCTCATTCTCTTTGTGCTTGATACAATGTGTCCTCGACCTTTTTAACTTGGAATGTAAAATGACAATATCTTGATGTGAAAGGGGAAGAAAGTAGGGAGCCACACTCATTCTTAGTGCATCAAGAACATGAATAACCATTTTATTTAGTTATAGATTGTTCTCCTCTAAATTCATATGTACATCATTTTTGTTTTGGAATATACCATTTAGGTTGATGTAACCCTTCTTAAATTGAAGTATGTATTTGTTAAGCTTATAATTATATTTCATGATGTCAAACACATTTTCATAGCTATATTTTTGCTTATAAAAAACCATCTTGCACAATTGGTCCACAACAATATCCTCCACTTTAATTATTTCAAGCTATCCTTTATATTTTCAACATTCAATTGATTCATGGGCTTGTTATGAGATGGAACAAATTTCCATGCAACCAATATCTGTTTGTATACATAAAATCCAATGCTATAAAGGAACCGAGCAACCTTGGGGGAATAAAAAATATCCCCAAATATATTTTTGTATCATAATCATGCCTCATTTCATTAAGCACCATGGCCTAAGCCACATCCCATCTAGACAAAAACACACATCCACTTTGGCTGAAAATTTATCTTGCCTTTTTTGAGGTAATATTGTCATAAATATTGAGCGTGGATATTTTGGGAGGAGTGCTATAACTTGATATAACAATGTCTCCCATATCCTCATTTTCATAGACCTCATCTTCAAGAAAATAATTTCCTATTTTTAAGTTTATCTTATAAGAAACGATAATAGTTTTAGACTCCTCAAATTAAACAAATGCATCATGTGTAACAAATTTAATTTCATTCCTTATCTTTTTATCATCAAGGGTTTATTTATCAAGAACATTTATGACCTCCATATCATAAAGTTCTTACCAAAAAAATTTACTTTATCAAGAACATGTATGACCTCCACATCATAAAGTTCCTAAAAAAAAAACTTTACTTTAGTAGGAGAAGCCTCCGCCATTACTATATCTCAACCTAATGATGCCACCTAATTTCAAAGAAGGAACATATTGCATTGAAGTAAATAGATCCTGTGTTCATGGGGAATGAATTTAGAATTGGGCGAGGGATGATGATGAGAATATAGAATCAAAAAAGTAAATGTGATTCCCAATATAAGAGTGTGATTATGCCTTCTTAGCCTTTCTAAGCTTAATGCAGTTTGTATGTCATCCATAATCATCTTAGTGGATTCTCAAATGTGAGAAAGAGCCCTTTTATATTTTGAATTTTATTTCCTCCTCCTTTATTCAAAATTATCAAACCATATCCACTACATTTTCCTATTCAATACCTCACTATCCTAGCCATATCCTCATTTGCCTCAAAACAATGTTGATAACCACTTTATATTTTACTAACTAATTGTGATATCTATAATTTTAGGACCTATAAAAGCTAATAAATTAAATGAATAATTGACTTCCTTTTATAATAGTAAATTAAATTTTTTGATTAGAGCTAATCAATAAAAAGAAACAAAGCAAACAATACTTACAAACTTACCATACTAGTATAGTAAAATCACCTCCTATATTGTTTAACTTTGATTTGCTCTTGCAATGTAATATGTGAATGCTCAATTCACTTTATAAGGCAAAGGGAATTTCAATAGCATATAAATAAAATTTCTTGATTTATTATGAATACACAAGATGATTTTGGTAGCACTTAAGTAGCTTGACAATGGATGATGAAAGTGGATGCTGACACTTAGATTTATAGGATTTCAGATGAGAAAATAGATGGTTGGAAAAAATCTAGATTTATTGAATTATGTTAATTTTAGATAGTTATTTTTGAGTCCTCACAAGTGGAAGAGACCAATTCCTCATGTGTTTGAGAAAAAACGGAAAAGATAATTGGTAGTTGAAAGTTTCTCATAAACGAGTGAAGGTAGTTAGATAACTCACCAAGTTAATTGAACTGTTCAATGATGACTCAACGATTGTTTTAAGAAATAAATGAGGTGGTTGGATGACTTAAAATTTGGTTGAGAGAAGTGTAGAAGATGTCTGTTGACTTGGAATTTTCATATTTTTAATTAGTTTTGTGGAATTGTGTGCATGGATAATGAATTAATATTGATTAATTAATTAATTATTAAAAAAAGAGAGGAAAATGATGTTAGTGGACTCTAGAATAGAATTCAAATTTAGGGTGATAGTTAAATTAGTGTGTCAATATTAAACAAAGTTAATCGTGACATTAAATGTGGTGGAATTTAGGTGTTTACATTTTCCCCTCTTTGAAAGGGTATTGAAACTAGAAGAACAAATGTTTTTTCAAAGGATAAATAAAAAGTAGAGTGGAAACAAATGTATAAAATATGATGTCCCAGGTAGTTATGAATGATTGTGATTGATTCCCCTTCGAGTGGTCATGCAAGGAAAAATAACATGGACAAATGCTCGAAATGAAATAAGGAAAGTTATACTGCCATTAACATAATTATGATTCTAAATAAAATGCTTGCATGAGTTGAAGTATATGTAAAATGATTTGCCCCAAGTGGAGAGGTGTTAGGAAGCCGATTGTAGAAATAAGATTTTTTGTTTATAAGTTGCATGCTTGGATTATGCCCCACAAAGATTGTTAAATGGTAATGTATGTGGAAATGATATATCCTATTGGTAAGATGTGGGATATGAAAGAGAAATAGATTATCTAATGAGTTGTGATTAAATTTAATGTAGTGATTTGTAGGTAAAGAATAAAGAAAATAGAGTATTCTAATTATTTGGTTGTATGATGATGATGGTATGGATATAAATGAAGGTATGGATGCTATAGTTGAATGAGATTAACCCATGGATTTTAATAACCTACTTAAGCTAATGATTGCACATTTTAATTATATTTGATGATGGAATGATTTTCCTTAAGTAACAATATATATAAGGAATGGATTGAGAATGATATATCTTGAGATAAGCTACATGATTGATGTGCCCCAAGAAAAGATATATGCAAGAGGGAAGATGTGAGAAAAATATATCCCTTTTAAAAGTTGTGAGCTTCTATTGGATTGATTGATTATGAATTTGATTTAGATGGGAGAAAAAAATGGATGTCATGATTTATCAGTTCTCAATCAATAGGTGCAAGAGATTAAATGGAAATATCAAGGAAATGATTAAGTGGGTGATTTGGTTTAGTTAATTGATGGGCAAGCATAAATAAAAAAATTTATCGAATGAATTGATTAATGATGATTAATCACATGATTGGATAACATGGATTTGATTTATTGCTAGTGGATAAAGGTTATTATGGGAGGTATGGTGAAGTTAGATAGTTAGTATTTGAATGGGTTGATGCGTGTTAGGGATGTGATGTATGTTTGAAGATGAGGAAATGATGTGGATTGGGGGAATATATATATTTTGTATTATTTACATGGAGTTAAAACATAATTATTGACATGAAATGAGTAATTTTTTTATATTGCACATTACGATATGCACCAATGGTATGGAAAAACCATGATGACTATTGTGTTTTACGCATAGGTATTGAAAGAGTCACTAGTGCAAGACATAATGCATCATGATATAAAAGATCATTATAACATCATTTTTAGTGCACATAGTGATCTTGAATCAAAGCAACAATGAAAACACAATAAAAAATGACTATATAAACCAAGTAAGTAAAGAAATAAACAAGTAAAGAACTGCACAAGTAAATAACTATGGGTATGTGCATGAAGATGGTGGATAATTTTGTGGAAATTTTAGCACAATGTGTATGTGTGATAGTAATAATGCATATATATTATTTTAATTTAGTCTTAGTAATTACTGAATCATAATGCATACATGTTTTGTATGCTATGCACTACGCATATGCATTATGCATAACATGCATAAGACACACATGCATAACATGCATAACACGTATGCATTATACATAGAATACATAATGTGTATGCATTATGCATACTATACATAACACATGACAAATAGGAAAAAATAAAAAAGGCCAACATATGCATGTGCATAGTATACATAAAGCATAAGCCTAATGTACATGTATGTATAACATTATGCATAGTATACATAATGCATATGCATTATGTATACTATACATAACATGTATGCATTATAACAACTATAAAGAAAATAAATCCCAATATACACATTATGTATAATATACATAATACGTATACGTTATAATAACTACAACCAAAACATAAAAATCCCAACCCTGTAGCCATGCTATTTCATTTTTATTTTTATTTGGCCTCGATCCTCTTTGACCTAGACTACACTTGTGTTATAATTGGAAGAGGATAAAACACATTATAATTTCCCATTACCTTGACGAATCGATAATACCACCATGAAGGAGAGGTAAATAAGCAAAAACCAAGCTTGTTAACACTAGATTTTAGATTTTTTTTTTATTTGCATTGTTTTATTGTTAAAACCATTTTTTTGAACAACCCATTCAAGTGCAAGGCAACAACCTAATCCTCTGCTTAACCCTCTTAGCCCTCTTATCCCTCCTATAATCCCACATGACCCCCAGGTAGTCCGGAGGATTTGGCTACACACATAGTTGAGAATAAAATATAAATTAAATAAATAATTAGGATAATGAGGGACCCCACTTTGACCAATACCCACCGTAACTTTTTAGCTAATACCCTACAGTCAGTGCTACACCAAGTTGACTTGATAATGAGTCAAATTGATAGATGGGAATCATATAGGGATAGATGTATGGTTTACTATGCTAACAAATTGTCAGCGCATGAGGTGAAGGATAAACAAATATCAAAAGAACTTAATTTGTGCCTTGTTTATGGATCCAATAACCAATGTAAATTTTATACTATCCACAAAACAGTTCCCAATCCATCAGTGCATGCATAATTTGATTAGAAATAATTTTTGAGATTGATGGTGGATGGTATTTGATTACCCACATTGCAGTAACCATAAGGATCCATTGTATTTTTTGAGGAAACTCTATTGCGAATTTGTACTCAATGAAATTTTCAACTATTTTAACTACTCAGAGTTTTAAGGTTGAGGGAAAGTCTCTGTGTAGGATATACTAGGTGCATGTTATGAACCTAATTGGATTATAAGAGTCCCCACCCAAAATATACTTCATCCTAAAATCATCTCTGTAGTGAAGTAGGTCATGGAGATTGACACTTTGCATGTGGTTCATGCGCTTATGGACACACTCATCTAACATACAAGTACACTTTTTAGACTAATGCTAGAGAGGGTAGACATAAGGATACTTCACCTAGTGTGTGTACCAGACCTCACTTTTTCAAAGGTTGTGGTGTTATATGCACTAGACCTTCAAATGATGATGGTAGTGCTTTTGAGGGCCTATATGCTATAGATTTGAGTGATGAGTTTTGGGCATGTACATTTAGTGTGTACACATCGACTACACATATATAGGTATCTTATATATTTAACATGTTAAATTTTAGTTATATTTGTACTTAAAAGGTAACAATTAATTTACACAAAAATTCAATTATATATATGTAATTTTTTATCTTACAAGAGGAGATGGTGCCATCATCTTCACATCCTATTTTTGGGCCATCTAATATTGCATCTGTTGATGTAACTAAGCTGATGTTTACATAAATGGAGGAAAATTTTAATTAATATTATACTTCATGTACATGCATTTATTTATATAGATCTATGCTCAACTAACAATCATAAATTGTTTGTTCAAATGATGACCAGGTGAATACTCCTCTAACTCTAGGGGCTGAAATAGACATAGGAATTACTACTCTAATTTTCACTGCATAGGCACTCACTGAGGTACATGTTAATTTGTAATTTTGAATTGCAAATATAGATTTATTTTAATAATTTTACTCTATACTAGGAAAAATATAACTTATGTGAATGCATTGTGTATGCAAGGTTGTCCAATGACATTTGATAGTCCTATTCAGATGATTAACAAGGCACCTTATAATTTTTTATCCCCCTTTCACACATTTTTTCATGCACCTCAACATGTCACTAACCCTATTGAGTGTCAAAGGTAGATTGAGTGTGACCACAAGATTACGATAAGTGTATGTTTAAATAACTTTTGTATTAATTTAAAATTAATTTTTGAACTTGGTTACATGTCTAGTATATAAAGTTTCTAATACTATTTGTATATGAATAGGTTTGCCTATAGGTGATCTATGAGCCTACAAGGCCTTGCACTCAGACCTTGGAGAAATACAAGGCATTTGAGGGATCTCCATCTATGAGTAGGGTATCCCATAGAGAGTCTTCTCTGAAGAAGGCAAAGAAAGGGAGACTTTTTGATGATTAGGATATCTTAGATGATGTAATTACTTGTAAGCCTATATGACAATGTACACATTTTTGGCATTGTATGCCTATATGACATTCAATTGAAATTGTATTGTGTTCTTAGATGATGTAATTTTTTGTATTCTTATATGGTTATGTATGCATTTTTGGCATTATATGCCTATATGGCATTCACCTGACATTCTATTATGTTCTTATTTTGTATGCCTTTATGGCTTTTATGGATACATACATACATACATACATATATATGTTCAAATTTTATGGTGATCATATTTTTGTGTATAATTTGGCTCACATTATTATTACAAAACTAAATTTGATGGTTGTATGGCCATATTTGAATTTGATGGTTATACACCTCCCAAAATAGATGGTGATCATGTCTCTGTATTTACTTATGAAATTTCAAATATGTAATTCCCAAAGTTTGTTGAGGTGAATATTTTTTTTTTATGCCAAACCATTTAAATAGTTTACTTTTAGGATCTTGATAGATGCCATTTATGCTTCTCATATGCGCTTGACACTAATTTTGCAGCTAGAGTTGTATTCATTAACATTTTTCCTTTATATATAATATGTTGTGATTCCATTTTATACTAAGTTTAGGCCATTAATTATAAAATATGTTTTATTAACATACATAATTTATGGATAGTGAGTGAATACCTTACATATTCAATGTTATAATTAATAACTTAAAAAATATAGATGAAAAACTTTAGAGACTTTCAAGTTTTATTTTATAGTGTATGAATACCTTACATTTTTATGCTAAGAATACTAAAATAAAAAATAAAACACTGTGTTAAGTCACTAATGAAGGTAAATATATTTGAGGAGAAAAAAATGATACCTTTTTATTATTAGTGACTGCACATAGCTTGTCCATTTATTCTCTTATCATCATATGCCAACATGAGAATGTTAAAAATGATACATCCTATTTGATGAAATGGGTTGCTCTAACTTATGATTCTCAAATAGATTGGAGAATTGCTCCATATTCACCCACGAAGAGTGAAATTCCTCCTTACCTTTTCATGCAAATGGGGTCAATCAATCATGAAGTGATGTTGTGCTATCTCCTTGATAGAGTTGCTTCCCTTCTTTTAGAGACTCTCTTTTGGCCCTTTGAAGTAGTTCAAGATTGTAATTCTCATGTCTCCTAAGGCCTTGGAATATTTTAGTGGTTATATCTCTTTTATTTCACTTCCTCAACTTTGTTATCTCCATCTCCACTTCAATTAATTTGGAAGTTCATTCTCTTGTTAGCATATATTTTCTCAACACACACACACACACACACACACACACACACACACACACACACACACACACATTTACTATCAAAGAATCTCAATAGAATTTGTTTAGAAAAACATCCCCATAATAAGGAAAGAGCATAAAAAACTCATTAAAATTACAATTTAGGATGATATGTTGTCAAAGAGGGTATCCCTTCTCTATGACATGCAAACTAAGCAAAGCAAATGTCTTCACATAGACTATGGGGTGATATATGCTTTTATAGATATGATAGTTCAATATCTCCACTTATGGTACTTCATGGCTTGAAACTAGCACTGCTAACATGTTTAAAGTGGCAAATAATGTCTAGGACCAAGTTTTTACCTCTAATCATGTCCAGTCAAGAGACCCACCACCCATTCCAGCCTCAAGAACACTCTTCCCAATATAATAAAATTATAGTTTTTATCCTAACTTCAGATGCACATAAAATAGAAATCATAATTCATTGGCATGAACCAAAAGAACCTTCACTTGCATGTTGAATCCATTTAATTTCACCCTAGATCACATATTTAGAACCTTGGATATGAATTTGTAGCACACACTATAGTAGTAGGTCTTGAAATGCAACTTTTTTATTGTGAAGAGACAAGTTCTTGTCCTTCAACTAAAATTTCCACCTCTGAGACCTCCAGGTGTAACTTCATCACTTTAAATAACATTTAGATAGAAAAATTACATGTGATCCCATGACCATGACCTCTAAATCCACTTGGATGCATGTTTACATTACTATTCAAGAGCATGGAAACACAGACAATAAACATTGTCAAAGTTGAAGTTGCAATGGATAATTCCACCTATGGTGATTCATGACTCAAAACTAGCATTAAAAACATGTATAAGGTGGTAGATAACATCTAGGACCAAGTTCTTGGCCTTTGATCATGCCCGATCGAGAGACCCACTACCCATTTTGGCCTTAAGAACACCCTTCCCAATACAAGAAAATTATAGTTTTTTGGCCTAATTTCATATGCACATAAATAGAAACCATAAGTCATTGGCATGAATTGAAAGGACCTTCATGTGCATGTTGAATCCCTATAATTTCAACCTAGATCACATAGATGGAACCTTAGATATGAATCCATGGCACACACCGAAGTAATGGGGTCCTAAAATGCAATTTTTTTGTAATGAAGAGACAAGTTGTTATCCTCCACTTGACATTTCTACCTCTGGGAACTCTAGGTGAAAATACATCACTTTAAACATGTTTAGATAGGTAAATGACATGTGTTATCATGATCACGGCCTCTAAATCCACCTGGATGACTATTTTATCTACTATGAAGAGTGTGTAAATACTGACAACAAATGATATCAATGTTAAATTGTAGTTGGATAACTCTGCCTTTGGTGCTTTGTGGCTTGAAACTAGTATTGACAACATGTTTGAGGTGGTAGATATCGTCTAGGGCTATGTTCTTTACCTTTCATGACACCCATTCAAGAGACCCAATACCCATTCTAGCTCAAGAATGCTCTTTCTATAATAACTGAGTACTTATATTAAGCTTTTCTTAGCTTCAATAATATAAATTTATTTACTAACAATGTCAACTGCGTGAACGTGAAAGTTTATTTGGCAACAATAACTTACAAAAAGTTGTAAGTAATTAAAAATGAAATTTATATGTACTACCTACAAAATCATTAAAATTTGATAAAATTAAATACATATACATTTGAGGACTCAACATACCATGGAATTTAAATCTAATGAACCACTAGGATCTGCTCTAATCTTGATAGTAATAAGAATAATTTTATGATCTGACTCAAAAAATTTCCATAGATTCTTGTTTAATGGTCTCCCATGATATTTGACCAATTGAATATTTGTTGCAAGAACAAATTTGAATAGTGTAGTGTCTTCCTATGTGTTTCAAAATCTTCAAACAACCATACATCTAATTTTTTTATAGGATATCATCGAAGCCAAGTTCTAGTGACTACCATAGACCTAGTGGGATAGTCAATGTTTTCTCCATTTATGACTGGGGAAGTCATTTCCCCCTACACACTGACATAAATAGTAATTTATTCCCTCTTCATTGCACTCTTTAGTAATAACTATGAAAACATGCCTTGCATATAAAAAACAAATTTTCTATGATGTTGTCAAGATAGATAATGAGAATAAATAGTGTATAATGATTAATTTTATACCTAGTTGTACTAGATTAGATACATGGTCAAATTATTGTGACGATGTCATATATTTAAGCTGTAATGTTGGTGGAACTTGATAAGTGTTGATTGGAATTAGTGGTCTACATTTCTATTCATCCACCCATTCTTGTGACTAACACTCATTCCAAATAGAGTCCATGCATGTGGAATAAAAATATACCAAGTTTTTAATATGAGTAGTCCAAAAACTTGCATTTGATTTATAAATTGAGTGGATCTCACTTGATCCTATTATGATCATACAATCCTCATACTTTTCCAAGTGTTCTTCCTCCACCAACTAGAAATATCTACGAATAATAGAATTTTATTGAGAACCATGGACCCTTTTATCATTACAACATTCAATAATGGTTGTTGCATTAGTCAAAACAACATCATCTTCAAACTTCGAATCCTTTATTTCAATGAATCTTTTTACACATGTTCCCATTTTCCATGGATAGCCTCAATGAGAATTCAAATATGTTCTATGTCAATGGCAACGCGCATCCTGCTCAACCAATAAAACATCTGTGTATTATTGAATTATGATGTATAATTATCTAACCAAATGCAATGTTGATTGAAGTAATGTTCCTCTTAGTCAAATTTTCATATAAAATCTCAAAACAACCTTGCACATACTCTATAAAATGTGATCAATTATCACTAACATATAAATGGTACTCCCTTAATATTTTTTGATCTTACTCTGTACTATTAGTTGCATGCATGAATGCTATTTGTATGGATATGACAACCTATACTGAGTTGTAATGTTATGACTGAACTTCTATTTGTGATTTGAATGTGTAATTTTCAGCAAAATTGACTACTAAAATAAGTGTAAATGTGTCCTTGATTAGCTTGAAATGTTCATCTAACCATCCAACCTTGTGTGTGTGCCTTGCATACTCATAAACAATGTCCTCCTTGAATATGACCATAAATTTTGAAACAGGTGTTTGTTTTGTAATAAGCTCACACCTTTTAAATTCTTTGCCATATTTTACTTGATAAGTCACATATTTGTATTTTCTCAAACCAACTAATTCCTATCCAATTGCACTTGTACTCTACTCATGGATACATTTTTTTAATTTTTAGAAATCCACCACAAATGCTTCAATTTTCATCCAAACATATTTCGTTATAAAAGAACTATCTATTTGGTCTTTTAAAAAAATGATTGAAATAAATTTCTTGACTAATTTTGGTAAAACTTCTATGCCACACTTTTGCAAAATGTTATCAATATGCAGACTACAATGTATATGATGAAAAATATCATAGTGCATTGAAAATTCAACATGTTACCTACAACAACAAGTGGTGTTTGTGTAATTTATTTTACATAAAAGGGTTTGGCTATCTCAAAATATCTTTGACTAATATAAATTTGTGAATTTTTTTCCAAAAACTTAGAGTCAAATTATGTTTGGATCATATCCAATAAATATTTTAAATGTGATTCACGATTACGATAACCAACTCTTCTTTTTACTACATCTCTTGTATTGGGTGAAACCCTTGTATTGTCTTTCTAAAATTGTGCAAGTAAATCTTTGAGAGCATCAACTATAGTATTGTCCTTTCATAGAAGTCTACCAAAGAATTCCTATAGCTCATTAATATTGTCATCATTAAGTCTTTGACATATTCCAATTGCTTTCATTAATGTTTTTTATTTATGTTTAGTGCTCGACTAGTTTTTGAAATCAATCATTTTCTCCTTGTTTAACCACTTACTGCAAAAGTTGTAATTATACGTTGAGCAACATTAAAATCTTTGTTGCATGATGTCATGCCTACAATATGATATGCATCATGCAAAATCTCAACAATTTGATTATTTTCCTCATGTGTGCTAGATGTTTTTAGTCCTAGGGTGTACATTATAGGTCTCATCTTAATCAATTTCATCAATGAAATAAATAATTGATATTTTAAACTATCAATGTCTAATTTTCCAAAAAGAAATCCCAAATTTTTTCATCTAATCTTTTTGAATGGCAATCAGACATTTTTTTATGCATTGGTTTCAAAATGTTTTCATCAAATTCAATTAAGTACTTACCTTTTCTATGCATAATCCTTGGAGGTGTTATTAATGGTGGAATTTGTTGAGAGGGTGTTTCAAAATCGTTATGTTCACTAATAGTTTCTTCATTATTAATTTTATTATTTAATGTTTCCATAGCATTTTCTTCATTATTAATTTCATCATTGTGTGTTTCTATGTAATTTTATTCATTGTTAGGGGGTAAATCATCATGCAAAGAATTATCATAAAAAAAATAAATTATACTTTGAATGCATAATTACAAAATAATTTAGACTATTAGGCAAACATTTTTCTATCATTATTCAATTCATCATTGTCAATTTCATCATTATCTAGAATATTTGGTTCATTAGGGATAGTGTTTGTACCTTGTCTCATGTGGAATCTTGTATTTGCACCTTTTATTTTTCTCTCAACTCTTATAATTTATCCATTGTTTTATTCTTTAACTTATTCCTCTTCTTTGAATGAAATTATCACCCATGACTAGATACTTGATAGATTTTGAAGGCGGGTCCAAAAAACAACTTGATAAATTTTGTTCATGCCCTGTAGGCCACAAAATAATGTAGAGAATGTTTTTGGGACATAATTCTTGATCGAGGTTAAAAATAATTGTTGAAAGAAGATTTTTTGTCTATTGTGAACATAACACATATGTGATATAATGCATACACAATATAACACATACATTTTATAGTGTGTACGCATTATACTTAGTTATATATCATATAACTATGCCATACAAATATTATTTGATGTACTTGCCTCTTGTTTGATGTCTAAATCACATCTTATACAGCTAAAATTAGGTTCAATTATCCCTAAGTAACATCCTATACTCACAATTATGTTCAAGGGGTTTAGATTAGCACCCAATTACCTCTATAATTACATTTGTCATAAAATTAGGGCTGATTGTCCCCCAATCACATTATATAGTCATATTTAGGTTGAAAGGGCTCAAATTGGCCCAATTTTCCTTTATGATTGAATTGGTGGATTATTTGACTTGGGGTGTTATGCTAGTGGGATCAATTGACCCCCAAATTACATCCTATGTAGTCAAAATTAGGTTCACAAGGTTCAGTTTCATCCAATTTACACCACTCATTGTAATAATGGACTAATTAGGTCAATATGTTAGGAAACATGAGCTAATTTATCCCCAAATCACATATTAAACTTGTAGTTAGGTTCAAGGGGTTCAGATTGGCCCCAATTACCTTCATGTTTACATTTGTAATAAAATTAGGGTTGATTAAACCATATGTTACATCATATTTAATTGATTGAGCCATAAATTAGGTTTAGAAGGATCAATTTAGCCCAAATCATGTCTCTAATTTCACCAATTGACTAATTGGAACAATTCATGATATAATTAGAGCTAATTCAACCCCAAATTGGCCTCAAATGCCTCCTTGATTGAATGAATAAACTATTTGGTTCATTATATGATGACATTAGGGTCAATTTCACTCCAAATCACATCATATACAATTGAAAATAGGTTTATGTGGCTCAATTTTTTAAAAATTAGGTCACTAATTGCACCATTTGACTAATTGGCTCGATTTATGATGAAATCAAAGCCAACTTAGCCTCAAATCACATTGTATAGTCAAAATTAGGTTCAAAGGGGTCATATTGACCCTATTTGCCTCCACATTTAAACCAATAAACTATTTCATTCATTATATGATGACATTGGAATTTAATGAGCCCAAAATCACATCCTAGACATGTCAAACTTGCATCTACCATTCAACCAAATGATTATTTATTTCATTCTCTGATGAAATTGGAGTTGATTAAACCCCATATCACATTTTATAGTCACTTTTAGGTTGAAGGGGCTCAAATTAGCCCTGATTTCCTCGAGATTCAACCAATGGATGATTTGGTTTTTTTTATGACATTAGGGTTGACAACCCCAAATTAAATCCTTTATAGTCAAAATTAGGTTCACAAGGCTCAATTTTGCTTAAATCACATCATTAATTGCACCAATTCACTCAATATGCTAAGAAATCTAAGCTAGTTTAGCCTCAAATCATATCTTACACATGTAATTATGTTCAAAGGGTTCAAATTGGCCATAATTTCCTCCACCATTAAAACAATTGACTCATTCTTTCATTTTATAATGAAACTGGGCCTGGTTGAACCTTAAATCATGTTCTATATTGTCAAAACTATGATCGTAGGTAAAAACACACGAAAATTACATCACTATATCCATTATGTCCTTTTTATGGTAGTGTATATAATGACACTGTCTAATTTAAAATAAAAATATATAAATCATAAAAGTGAATAGATACATAGATAAATAGAAACACGTATACATAAATTAACTCCAATGTTTTATGCGGTGTCAATGTATAAATAGACTAAATTCATTTTTTTGTGCTCTGTCAATATGACATGCATTCACTATAGCACATATACACTTTGCTATGTTTGTATTCAAAAACCAAGCCTTTTGGCTTATAAATGGCTTGGATTCCCAAGCAAAGGCTTGGACCTATCAACACATAGTTGAATCCAAGCTCTTTGATAGAAAATAATAAAATTCAACTTTCATCGCCAAATACACTATGGATTTCAATAAAACAATTCATAAAATTATCATGATGACGATGATAATGCTCTCCTCTTTCCAAATTTACATTTTTTTTAATTTTTAGACAATTTTATGTTTTTCATCTATGTTGATTTCTAACTATGGATTTTTTAGGCCACTACATGCCAATAACATACATGCCTATATATGTTTATGTATTTTTTTTCATTGATCCAAATGCCAAAAAAATTATATGGTCACAAACTAGGCCTAATTATACATGCATTCGAAAAAATATCATTTTGTGTTGAGGTAGTTAGGGGGGATACACAACTGGCTATCTATTTTTTTGTTAGTTTTAAGGATCTATTTATTTTTAAACTTAATAAAAAATATTCATTGAAAAATTATAAAAAAATATATAGGTCTCAAACTAGATGATATTATCAAAATTTTCACCAAAAGGTTTCAAAAAAGATTAAACGGTGCTTAAAAAATGAGTGGCCACGCAGTTGACTATCTACTTTGTTTTCTTAAAAAAGAGAGGAGCTCCTCTTCAAATTTGAGATATTTGATCTAGTTATCCTTAACCATTAAAAAAATAATGTTTTTGAAACTAGACTCGAAATGAAACAATTCATATTCTTATACCATTTTCAAATTTTGAGGGTAGCAATCTCAAATTATCTACAAAAGTTTAGATTTTTCAAAATTTTAATAAAAACATGTCCATGGGTAGGCCCCTTTTTGTCCACTATCTTTCTGTACTTACCCATGTACAAACAAGTAAGTAAATAAATGTACAAACAATTAAGTAAGCAAAGCACTGTACAAGTAATAACAATTAGTTTTTTGATATGTCCTTTAGTAGATTAGAAACCCTTTAGTATATGATATTTTTGATAATGATAACCTTCAAAACTATAATTTGCATAAGTTAGAACAAGGGTGCTTAAACTAAGGACAATTATTTTTGGATTGTTTTGTGATTTCTGCAAGGTTTTGGGATGAATAACTAAATGATGTACATAAAGGAAAACCAGTTCTAGACTTTGGAACACGTTGGAAAGGGGATTTAATTATGGATGGATGAGTGGTGATCTAAGGATTGAGACATGAAATTCATATATATACATTATGTTTCCAAAACATGAGTCAAAGTGTTATGCACATGACTACCAAGATCAAACCTTAGACCAACATGACATAAATAAAAAAGATAAAATGGAAGGGGGATATATACAATGGGATATATTGAGGATAGGATGGATAGGAGTTAAGACAATAATTCTTAGGAACACATTACCTAAAAATAAGTGTTTAGTCATCAAAGTACCATCATAAGGATACACCAAGATGTTTCTAAGAACATGTCTCAAGATGTTTCCAATTCCTTATCAAGGGCAAAATTGGGACGAAGGTTTATGGTATGATGACAAGGATTGGATTGATAAGGATGGGATTAGACAGGTTTTGGATGGGTAAGGATTAAATGGACAAGGATGGATTTGGATAAGTAAGGATAAGTTTATATGAATGAATGTTTCTATGGATATGGATGGGTTTGGATAGGTGTAGGATGGTAAAGATGGTTTAGGATAGGTGTAGGATGGGTTTAGATAGATAAGGGTAGTAATGATAATTTAGGATAGGTGTAGTATAGGTGAGGATAGGTGGGATGATTTAGAATGTGTAGGAATGAGATGGAATGGGTTTGACCCAAAATGTAAGGTACTTATAGACAACTAATTATTTTACACATGATGCCAAAACCAAGTTTCATCATGGTACATGTTCAAGGTGACATAGAAATTGTTTTCAATTTTGGACAAGTTTCTTCTTCTTTTTTTTCTCCTTGTTTTTATTATTTTTAAGGTATCTCAATTATGGAAGTGTTCAAGATGTGGGATGCTAAACCCTAATGATATTTAATTTATGTGCTCCAAAGGTGTCTTTGGTAACTTCAATGATTTATAAGTTGGATTCTTCAAAATTTACCATGATATCGTCATAGCCCCTATGATAGAAGTTGCTACCTAAAAGGGTGAAGCAAAAGTTGTGTTTGATAAAAGATGCATGTTGAGAGTGTGAAGGATTTGGAGGGATGGATTTATTGTGGGGATAAGAGTGTCATGATGTGAAGAGTGATTGGGACCAATAATCTCACCTTCTATGAGACTAAGAGTAGGTACAAGTTGGGTGATTGGGAGCTTTACTTCTGTATTGATGGTGTCTACAACAAATGATTTGGATTCATCTTGTGACTATGTTGAAGTAGGAGAGAGATTTATTTCTTGATTTGGATGATTTTAATTTTGATCTTGGTTTGATAGTGCCTCAAAGGGGTTTTCACTAAGGGACTTCTATTTTTTATTTTATGGATTTAGATTTGGATTGTCCCATAGTACCTCAAAAAGGTCTTCACTAGGGGATGTTAATTTTAGATTTTGATTTATTGGATTAGAGGATTTATGTTGATTGAGGAATGCTTGTTGTTCCCTAGAATATGTCGATATTTCTTCTTTATGGTCTTATATATGGATGTGAGTCTTGAATTATGAAATTATTGGATTTTCATGGAAGAAATATGATAGTAGGTAAGATTATTAGTCCCAATCAATAGGTGTGGGAGATTGACTTTAAATATGGGAGAAGGGATTGGTGGTGTTAATGCAAGGAGTGGTGGAAACATGATCCTTGTAGGGACTATGAATGGATCATGTTTCAATTATGTATGAGGCTTCCTTAGAAACCATAAAAGTATCACTAACATCTTTATGTGGTTTTTAAATGGTTTGTAGCTAATGCCATAAGATCCATTGTTTATGCTAAATCAAATGGGTTCTAGGATTCCTTGGTCATGGAGGTTGCAACCTCTCCCTTGGTAATTCATGCTTTTGAGGATTCTACTTGATATAAGATATTTATTGATTTGGAAGTAGGATGTTAAGCCATTATTGTATAAGTAGGGATTATTAGAGCAAATTATGTTTTCATCTGCAAGAAGGCCAAATTTTATAAATGATGTGATACCAAGTTGATAGGATGTTATTGCATATTTTTTATTTAAGGTGGGCCTACCACTACTTTTGGGAGAAGTACAGAGGTTAGTTGTACAAAAATTGCTTTGTATTTTTTTAACTACAAGTACTTATGTCACTTGAGGTGTATGTTGTGGGGTGATGGGGGCTTCAATGTGTGCGATAGTAGTTTGGGTGTTTATCCAATGGGTGGTAAGTTGTGTTGGTTGGAGGATGATTGATCAAATATGGGATCTTGGTAAAAAATGGGCTCTTGGTATAAGATAGGCTCTTAGTCAAATATAGTCTCTTGGTTGAAGACAAGATTTTAAATGAGGGGCTCATTAAAGATGGGTGGATAGTCAAAGGTAGGTTCATTGAAAATTGGTGATGGCCATGGTGATCAAATATGGTTTGGTTGAAAATGGGTGCATCAAAGAGAGGCTCATTGAATATTAGTGGAAGGTTATGGCCTTGATTTGGAATTGGAGGATCTTGATTGTACTTAGGAAAGACATATTGGCATACCCCCAAGTTATGATTCTCAGACATGAATACAACTGGTTCTACTTCAATGTCCCCCATATCAATTAAGCCTTGGATATGATTTTTGAATCTCATGCATCTATTAATAGAATGGCCCTCAATATTATGATACATACAATATTCACCCTTTCTATACTAATTAGGAAGTGGTTGAATCTTATCAAAAGCCTTGGTGTGCGGAAATACAATCCTGTTTGCAATAAGTAATTCATGAAAGATCACATTTAAGGGCCCTTTAAGAGGAGTATATTGTCTTTGTTTGGATGTAGAAATATTTGATGCTTGGATAGATGGTGGTATGTGGTGTGGTCATGGTAGGGTGTAGTTGGGTTGTTGAATTTATTGTGGTTAAGGGTCCGGTTTAGATGGTGATGGCTCAAGGGCCAGATTGGTATGATATTCAAGAGTTTTAGGTTGTGAATTGAATCTTGGGATAATTGTTGGAGTTGTTCAAGGATGGTTTTATTTTGGGATTGGGATGTTAGAGCTGATTTTGTATCATATTTTTCATGGGGGATGTTGGGATTATATCTAGTGGAGGAGGTAGCTGGTTGATTTTGGATAACAAAGTTACTAGGGGTAAGTTGATGTTCACGTGTCATGGTTTGGGATTCCTTACTAATGAAGTGGCCTATTTTTTAGGATCAAAGTTGGTAGGAAGACAAATACCTAACTTTATAAATAATAAAAGGAACTCATCCTTGTTTTCAAATAGGTATTGTTTAATATGGGCTCTATCAAGTTTGGTTTTGAGTGCCATAATTCAAGATGGTTTTGGATTCAAGATTGATTTTGACTCAAAATGGTTTTAGATTTAAGATTGGTATGGAATTGGGATGGTTTGGTTTCAAGATAATTTGGACTCAAGGAGGATTGTTGTATTTGACTCAAAATGGATTATGACCCAAATTGAAACTAAAACTATTTTACAACATAAGTGACTTGTTTTGGACAAAGTTTGGGTATAATTGTGAAAACTAAATACTTGGTTTTGGGATTTATAAAACAAACTTTGGTTTCCAGCACACAATAAAACTTTTAATTACTAGTTTTCCATAAGGAGATAAAACCAAAGATAACACACAAGACTAAATAGATTAAAAAAACATGCAAATCACATAAAAGTATAAAAGCTAGGCAAGGGACTTGAATGACTTGTATTTTCTCATGTATTGGCTCGTCTGTTAGAAAGTGTTAGCCTTATGTTTTAGATAAATTAATATGGAGGTAGAAATAGACCCATAGCCCACTAAACCTAGTTTTGAAGGTAAGTTGAGAGTAGTTTCCCAAAGCCAATTGCTTGATGATGCACTACAATTCAAACAGTTGAATATCTTCTTAAGGCTTAATTTTTTTAACAATATCAACTAGGGGATGTCCTCTATATATATTTTGGTATGATGAGGCCCAAGACCATGGAAGAAGTTGATTACTGAATTTACACAAAAGCATATTGTCCCTATGTGCCCCTCTATTTGCAAGATTTCAATGGAGTGACGTGAGAAAACCAAACTTTGAGGTTGATGTTGAAACCTTGAGTATTGAAGGATGAAACCCCCTCACGTCATGATGTGCTTAAAACACACAACCACTTAGGTAATTGAAACAACATATCCTCAAATTATATACCCTACCAATACATGAGGTTTGGCCTATCTCATAGTGATGAAATCCATGGTCGATAAAACCCCTATTGTTTTTAAAAAGAGACTATTCTTGTTTCTTATTTCTAAGGATCATCACTAATGTAACACAAGGAAAGAGCATATGTGAGAATAATTTCGGTAACATAAAATTACAAGAATTGTTTCTAATTTCCAAGGCTCATCACCAGTGTGACACAAAGAAAGAGCATACACAATTATTATAATTAAACCAATATTTTTTTTCAAGAAAATGAAATAAATTAATGAAACAAAACTTTGAAAAGGAAGCAAATTTAGTAAAAACAAAAGACAAAAACGATTTTTGGTTTAGCTTTTATGTCTTTGGTAAGTGATCCTACATAAAAATGGTAAGTAGTTTTATGGGTAGTGGCTTTGACAAGAGTTTTCTTTTAAAAATATGGTCAGGGACACGAATAACATAAAATATCAACCTTGGAAACCAAAATTTGAAGATTAGGAAAGATTAACATGCAAAACAACAAATATCCAACTTGTATGTAATAAATCAGAGATTTGAAATGATCAAGATTGAAAGATGTGATTTTAAGACAAAAATGTCAAACCCAAAGTGTAATATTTATTCATAGTTGCATTCTCATTTTTGATATCTTTGTTTTGGCTTGGATGGGAGGTCAAAAAAAGACCCGAGTTAAAAGTTATGGCCTTTGGAAGATAACACTCTAGGTGGAAGGACAAAAGCACTACTTTATGCTACAAATTCACTGATCTATGCTAAAAAAATGTTCTTTTATGGTACAAAACTATTTTTATGTGATTCAAAACCACTCTAAATTTCTTGTAGCCACTCATGTTTATTACTCCTCTTATTGGGATCCTTCCAAATCAACCTACAAGAAGCTCAAAAAGTTGAGCAAAGATTTTATTTGGGTTAATTTTGAATGCAATAAAGGCTTTCATAGATTTTCTTGGGATATTTGTTGCTAGCCCATAGAAGCTGGAGGATTAGGTATTATTGATATTGTTAAGTAGGTTCTCGCCCTCTGTGTCAATTGGATTGTTAGATAAATTTAAGGGTAGGAGGCTTGTAAAATCCTCCTCTAACATTGTATTTCATCTGATACCCCTCTGGTAGAAAAGTTTAGTAGAATTTGGGGTTCCAAAGTTTGTTCAATACCCTAGCCCTAATTAAAATTACAAGAAATTTTATGGTCAAAAGCATATGGAAGGCTTAAGAAATAATTAATCCATGGATAAGGTGGAAAAGGGATGATTTTTTGTCTAACATCTCTATTAATGACCATTCTATTTGGTGGTCCCTGGTGATTAACATCAATGAAAAACCCCTGGCATAAATCCTTAGATTCAAAGATCTTAATATTTTTCATAGAGGTATTCATGTTTTGGGCGATATTTTTGACAAGTTCTCTAGATCTTGGCTTAGCTATCCTGAGTTAAAAACCAAATTTAAGTTAAATTCTCAATATTTTGAGTCTATTTGTGAGATCTAGATGGCTACCCCATATTATGTTTTGCCCAAAATTGGTGTTAAAGGGTCTCCCAAGTGGTGGAAAGATTAGAATTAGGATATTTCCACTTCTGTGCTTCGGTAGCAACCAAAACTTGGTTATCAATGGCTCTCTCCCATCAGTGTTCCCTCAGAGATGCTCAATAAAATTGCCATACTAACAACTACCTCTCCTTTTGGAATAGAAAGTTCTATATTATCTAGTCAGTTGTGGTGGAACCCAAAAAATCCATTTTTCCTAGTGCATTCTCTACCAAGGTCTCCTTGTAAGAGATAGACTTCTTCACATGGAGATTCTCTCTCCCAGATGCCCTAATTTTAGCCATTCTAGGTTTCTATAACACATCTTTAGTTTTTTGCTAGAGATTCAGACACCTAGAAATGGATTCATTCCCTTTTTAAGCATTTCAAGTTGGAGCCTTTTTATTGGAATTTACCCTCTTAGGGGACTCTTCTCTCTTCCTTGTAAAATACAAGCAAATATGGCATATTTTTGAATTGGAATTATTTTTACTCTCTGGAAAGACCAATATGCAACTATTTAAGAAAAAAATGCTTAGAAAAAGTTTTTTCTATTGCTAACAAAATCTTTGTTCAATCTAATGTAATGCTAAATATTAAAGTGTAGGTTGATAAATTTTTGCTCGAGGTTGAGCATCTTTAAAATATTATAAGCTAGTAGGGTAATGACCTTCCATGGTCAATAGGGTACCTCCTAAAGCTCCTATTGATTACCAAAATAGAGAACAAGAACAACATGGGCATGACCGTGGGTGTCAAAGTTCTGAAAGTTTCTTAGATTTATCCACCCCTCCACCTCCTCCTCATTGGATATTCTATGCTTTCAGGAGGTATGTTGGGTGGCCTTCACTCCATGTTAATTTTGGTCACACTAAGTTTAGTCCTTCAGGGGGAGATGTTTAAGGGAAGTTCCCTATGTTGGTGCTTACAATTTCACCCCCTTGTGGGAAAAATGAGGAAGATGAAGAATTAAAAAAAATATGGCTGGAGCATACCTGATATCTCTCCCCCTCATTAGAGAGACTTGGGAGACAAGCTTGATAGCCCACTACCTCTTCCTCCTCCTTATACGGGGCTGGTGGTACCTGTTGCTTAATGTTGGATGTTATTATTTGTATCTTATAATGTTGATGCCATAATGATTCTAGGTTTAACTATGGTTATGATTCCCAAGTTATTTTCTCACTTATTATATTTTGTTGATGTTTTGGGGTGTGCTCTCACACCATCCATATTTTGAGTGAGCATGACCATTTGTCCTTTTTAGCAAATATATTACATGTATCAATAAAAAAAACCTCCAAATAAGCATAATAAAGAAAGAACACCAAGTCCAATGTGTATTTGATATGAGCTTGTCTCTAAGATTGATAACTCATATTAATATTTATTTATACGAACTACCAAATAATGTTTTTTTATAATCACATTTTGAACCCACAAAACAACTATCATATATCCATGCAACATTTCTTCATTCATCCATGTCATCATTTGGAGGACCTAATAAAATCAATGTATATTCCTAAATTCGACTCAGGAGTCACTTAAAATTTCCATAATGCACATATATTATTATTTGATATAATCTTAATATCTAATGGTCACATGTGATCCATAGGTCCTAAAATAACTATTTGACACGTTTTTAATAGAAAAAAATTAACTATATGATAATTCACCCACAATTAAGTGTCACAATGGAAAGCTTAGGAATTTTAACTAAGATAATCTTTGGATCAGGCCAACTCCCATATCCTAACACTACCTCATTAATTAGTGGGGAGGCAAATCTTAGAAATTATGACATGCATAAAAAAGGGTAATGATCCAAGATAGTATGATATTTGACTTTCCTCAAAGGAATAAACAACACAAAACTATCATAGATATTGATTCAATATCTCATACACATAATTTATAACACAAGAGGTAATATATTCAACACTATATATATAAATTGATAAATTAAATCATCCATATAAAATTTTAAATGAAGAGTAGATATCAACCAAAACACCTTAATTGATTGTTTCAAAATATACATAATTATTTCAAAGACTTGACCAAAATTGAACTTCATATTACAATGGCTAAGACTATTATTATCAAAATTATATCTTAGAATGATGAAAAACAAGTTCAAATGAAACATATCCTTGGTATAAATCCTAAATGTTTAACATATAAATGCAAAACAAAGGTAATGGATGATAAATGTGCCATATGCACTCATCCAAATCACACAATGTTTATTATCATCAAAGAAAGTGGCATAAGGCAAGTAAATATTTCTAGATCATGCTGGCGATCTACATAATCTTGGATCAATGCCTCAAAATTTTTCCTTTACAATATAATTTATCCTTGCACTCATTCCATATTATCTCATTTAGGCATAGGCCTTATCTAAATCTTATCTTGCATTTTGGAGTCTGATTTTGACCATATGTTTCCCTTATCCAATTAGGTGCATTGAATATATTTTATATCCCAATAAGGGGATGCATTTATTTAGATTGTATCATAAATGGATATAGCAATGATAAAGGGAGATTTAAGCAATTAAGAATCTTTGTAAAGCCCTTAAAATTTCAATTTCTATCCACATGGATGACCAAGCTATTGTTTTATTTCCTTTAAATACTTTGACCCAATTAAATGCTCACACTAAGGTTATCATATTATAATGTTGAAGGTATAATCCTATTCATTTTTGCACCATTGATGTATTTAGATCGATGTTAGGGGGAACATTTGGGATCTATTAGTCCCCAATGTTTCAATCTTCATTCATTTGGAAGGGGGAAGCTCGATCAGATGGTGCAAATGACCGTTTGAATATTCAACCCTTTAATTAATCCTTCACACTACATTAAAGGTCATGGTCCCACCAAAATGTTTTTTTAATAATTTCACATCTATGCAAAAAAGGCATTGCCTTTGCATGAGATCATTTGATCAAAGTGCAGTGATGACTATGGGAATTTTTGGAGGATTTTAAACACATGTTAGTCTCTAATATTTTGATCATCATCCCTTTGAAAAGGGAAAGTTTTAGTCTCTAATATTTTTATCATCATCCATTTGAAAAGGGAAAGTTTTATTACATGGGGTGGAGAGACCTTGATTATTATTCCTTTACTTTATCTCTGGAGGTCTTTTGGCCTTATGATTTGAGCATCAATAGGATTCAAAAGTGTGTGTACACTAAAATATGTTTTGATTTATCTCTCTCAAGGAAAAGGCCACCATTATAAGATTAAGGCTTCATTTAAGCATTTGAAGGTAATTCCTTATGATGGTTACCAAAAATAAAGCCAAGGCATGACAAGGGAGTGCTTTTATGGACCATGATTACATGACATTTGCAATGGAAAATTGCTGAATCATGGGCTTTGATAATTGAAAGTAAGTATTTTATTACAAAATTAGTGTATTTAATCAACAATCATGACCATCCATATGTTACATAAAAACCCATGATAAAGTGACAATCCATAATTTACTTAGAATTTGAATCATAGAATCATTAGAGGAAGTTAAATTCACTCAATCAAAAAGTTTTGGAGTTCATAACTGATAATGCAAAATAAATCAAAGGTTGTGAATATGCATGGGATTTTAGTCAATAAATTAAATAATAATGAATAATGCACTTAAGCTTAGACTTTTTTTTTTTGGAAAATAAAATACGACCAACTTAAATATTTATGAAAGAAGATGATGGGTGTTCTTATAAATGGGACCAACATACGACATAGGCAAATGGGAAAAAATTATCCCATTATGTATGTATCTAAATGGATATGATAAATCTAGAAAACAAACACAAACTTGAAGACAAACCTATTTAATTTGAAATTGAATGTGGCCTACAAGCATAATAATACTTGGTGTCCCCATTTTGTAAGCTTAAAATTCATAATAAAACCATGGACCAAGGATCAAGTAAACTTATAAAGTCATAAATATTATTAATATGAATAAAATAGAGGAACATTTAGAAGAATACAAACCCTTTTCTTCTATAAACAATACTATGATTTTACATTACATAGGGCTTTGACTTATGTAAACTTTAAATAAGGATTCATTTTGATATTTTCTTGACCTAACTCAAAAACATATGCAATATTGAATATTTTCTTAAGTACTTTTTGGTGTTAAAAAACAAAGTATCCAATTTTGTATATCCATTTTTCTAATTTGTTAATGTGCAATCCAAATAAAGTGGGGAATAAATGACAACCTTATTTGATACCAATGTCACTTCCAAAACCCTCTAAAAATCTTATAATTGTTAGTATTTTGGCTTATACTTTATCATACAACATGTGTACTATAACAATTTTCTCATTTGGCACGTTGAGTTCATCCGTTATAATTTGTAGGATTTATTGAAGTCCACAAAGTAAAACAAAATTCTTGTTGTTTATCTCTTATATTTTCAAGTAGGTGTCTAATATTGATGTAGTAATCAATTGTATTGTTCCAGTATAAAACATGTATGTCTTTGATCCTATTGATTTTTATCCCAACCACATATTCTACGTTTATCTTGCTCCCAAAAAAAATATAAGAAGAGGGTTGATCATAATAGTTTGATGAATTATGCACATATCCAATTTTTGAAAGGGGCAAAGCAACATTAGTTTTCCAATCCTTGGGAAGCCATCTTGTAAAAATCCAGGGGGGGAGGGGAGGGAATTCAAAGACTTGGTATATCTTGATGGTGTAGCTCATATTATTAAATCTTCAAGGCTTTTATTATAACTCGTATTTCTTTGGTTAAGCTTTTTGAACCTAATTCATCTTCTTATTTCCTAAGGTTAATTTTATGCGTAAGTAGAGAAGTTGTTGTTCATTGAGAAATGACAAGGGGAAACTTATGAATAGGGGTACAAATCCATAAAATAAATAATCAATTGTATCCAATGTCATTGGATCAACAAAATATGTTGAAATAAATCACAATGTCATTAGCTTGTCTAACGACATCAGATAAAATAAGAGTGCTCATGGAACATCTTCAATTGAGACAATGACATTGATTGTGTGCTAGAAAAATAAGAAGGGGGTAAAAGGAAGAAATAGGAGGTACATGAGTAAAAACAAGATGATATGAAGGTGTGCCAAGTTGGTTATAAGAAGGGTACCCAAGACACATATTTCATGAAGTTATTGAAGATGACCTGCCAAAATCCCAAATGTATTTGCATGCTTATATTTAAGGAGATTGTAGTGCCAACAAGCCACATGAAAGAAAACTATCAATAAAGTAAAGTTAATGTGTATACATATACCCCAAAAAATCACTATTGAAATACATTAGTGTAATAGGTGATGGTGTTCATGAAAAATATATGCACTAAAGAAAAAGAAATGACTAATAAATATTGGAAATAAATGAGATAAATTAAATTAGATAAATAAAAATACATACCTTCACCTACTTGGTTGATGTAGAAATCTTACCATTTAAAATGATTGGTGTTAACTTGGGTCTAGTGAATAGGTGATAGGATGGGTCTAGTAGGCTAGTGCTAGCTCCAACATGCTTACAAAATAGTTTTTTTTTAATATAAAAATAAACCATTAGTACCATAATTTTCTAATGCAAATAGTTAGTTGTACTATGTCTAATTTTACTTTGGGTTATAGATTTTAACTCATGTTATTTGTTATTTATTTTAGCTATTATAAAATTAGGAAATGCATTTTTTAGAGGACTGTTTTATCAAAATTTGAAATTAATTGGTTTATTAATTATAATTAATATAAAATGTAAAAAAAGTTGTAAAATAACTTGTGATAAGAAGAATGAAAGTAAATTATTAAAATAAAAAAACACAAGCGAATAAAATAAAACTAAACTATAGAAAACACAAGAGAACTTATATGTTTTTGTCTATAACTTAACTATGTGTGACTGACATATGAATGAAAAAAATAAAATCAAGCTAAGTATGAAAAAACCACAAGAAATGTAACTACAATTGAAGAGGGTTATGATTTTTGGAATGGGGACATGATTGATTGACATTATTATCCTCTACTGGTTAATTCTGTGCTCTATGGGAAAGCATGGAAATTAGGGCATGGTTGTTTACACTTGCTTTAAATATGCATATAAAAATTTGACCTTTAGATGCATGCAAATGACATAAATGAATCTTAAAAGTTTAAACCCTAATAGGGATTGCAATAGTTGAAGACCTACAAAGAGAAAAGGGGGAGTGTAGCACTGAATTGACTCCAATCACCCCCATAAATATTGATCATTGTCTACATATCCAATACTTTGAATAGAGAAATCAATCCCACATAGTTATCCCACTTATAATGCTTTGTGAAAATTTGTTCCTTTCTTTACATGAATGCATCTAAAGATGGATTGAGTACTTGATAATTGATGCAGAAGCATCACTAAATTTTGTAAATTTTGGTCTATTTCCAATATATTGAGTTTTTAGAGGGTCTTTATAGTCATTTTAGGTTTGTACGAGTCATTATAAGGTGCTATATCTTTGTCAAATTTGAATTGGAATCACTATGGCATTTTCCTGCCATTTTAATAAATTTGAATTTTTGAATTTTTTGTCAAGGTTTAGGGTCATCAGTCATGTTTTTACGAGTTTTCAAGGATGTAATATTGTTGGTTAGGTTATATAAAGGTTAAATTTTACCTCATTACATAATTAAATCATATGGTTAGTCATTTTGACAAGTGGGTTAGGAGTTTGGTAGTTAAGCCTTGTCAATGTTCTTGAAAGAGAATTCAAGAACCATTAGTTAGGTATAGGTAATATATATTTGTAAATGTTTATGAATTAAAAGTGTAATGAAGAATAACCCCAAGGAAATGAATATAAATTTCCTCTTTTGAAAACAATAATTGATTGCAAACCTTGTATTTTCTGTGTATGGATGGAAGTTGAGTGTGCAAGACAAAGTATAGAGAAAAGAATAATTCAAGACATGTTTCAAAATTTCTTTGTGTATTTGGTAATATTTTTTTACATTATATGAATTTTCCTTATGATATATTTTGGTTTTTCCAATAATTCTTTGTGAGAATTCACATCAAACCTTGTAGGTGGCAGTGAATACATAAACATAGTCAAACTCAATATCTAGTAAGAGATGAGTAATATGAGTGTCGAAGGATAAATTAAACAAACCTTAATCAACCCACACATAAGTAAAAATCCTCATGAAATGATTGAACTCACAAGATATCATCTCTCAGGTTAACATAGACCTATATTTTTCTTACAGTCATTCATAGAGTAGATAGAAATAAGTGAAAAGAGGCATCATGAGTGGGATTCAATGAATGGAAAATAATCACAATGGTTATATAGACCTTTTGTAACCACTTAATAAGGTTGAAACCTCTTTGAAATTAAAAAACCCTCAAAGTCTCCTTCTCAGGATAATACAGACCTATGTTTGTACATACAGCCAGACTTAAAACTCATGCTAATGATGAATAAAGGTGTCTTGAAGGAGGTCCAATGCATTGATAACGTGTAATGAGGTTAAATTAGCCTTGATAAATAGTTATAGTGGTTTGAAATTCCTTATAATGATTAACAATATAATCTAATCCTTCTCGGGCCTACATAGGCAAACTTAACCATGTATTAGGGTTTTGAAACCAAAACCATTTTAGGGAGAGTATCCACCATTCAAATTTAAATAAATAAATGATTAGGTGTGGTTTAAGGTGATAAAATGTATTTTGAAGGTTTTATACTTGTATGGTACTTATGAGCATGATTTTGTACGACTGAGTATGTAATAGGGCAAAGAAGGCCTAATTACGCTGATTAGATAGAGCCTAAAAAGGGTTATAAAAGTGATTTTTGAGTAGAAATAGATCATGGAATTTCATGGAGAGGAATCACATTATAGAGGGTGTTTGAAAAGGAGTTTGTTTTCTCAAGACCCATATGTACTTGACCATACAGTTGAAAAAGGCCTAAAAAAGGCTAGTAGAAGGAAGGTGACAAGAAAGAAGTAAGGGATAGTGAAGAGATGAATAGAGAAGATTGAGTTGATGGGTTGGATGGTCTAGAGGAGTTGAGATATGATTTTTGAAGATTACATAGACATTAATGTAGAGATTAAATATTGGATCTTGTCATAGAATTGATAAGCTATTTAGAAGAAGGGGTAATGTGAAAACTCAAGATGGAGAATGAAGACAGAGTTGAAGGTAAGGTATTAAGGATAGAGAGATCATATATGTTCAATAAGAATGAAGTGTGTTTAAGGAGAGAAGGAGGAGTGAATACATAAGTAGTGACTTTGAAACCTAGATAAGAAACAAAGAGAACTAGTGACCAATTTCTAAGCACAAAAAGTAGGAAGGAGATCAAGAAGGACAAGTAACAATCAGAGCTAGGTAATTTGTAGAGGTGAATTATTTTCTCATTTTTGCATCCACAATAAGACAAGTTTGTCATTGTCCTTTGTATCATTTTTTATCAAAGATATAATGTTCTGTGGATGGGGTATGTTTTGTGTTTTGAAAATTTTAGTTACATGTGCATGAAGATTTTTTTGAGTACATATTGAAGGTGGTTCAAGATGTTGTTATGAGATTTATAATGCAATTTTCAGGACTAGATAGAGAGGCAAAAATGAAAATAGTTGTGTGGTGAAGCCCTTAATCCATATAGGCTTGGAAAGAGGAGAACTAGTGAAAGATCCAAGAAAGAAGCTCAAGAAGAGCTGAAGATATAGAGAGACTCTAAGTGAGTGAGAGTCAAGTAAGAAGACCCAAGTGAGGCCAAGGAGGCAACTAAGCGTGCTAAGAAGGTAGGTCAAGGTGAGACCTAGAGAGAGAGTGAGAAGAGTGAAGAGATAAATAGCAAGATGAAGGGCTTAAAGAATGAGGAATGCCACAAGAAGATGGAAAAAGAAAAAGAAGTGAAGAAAAGAGAACTAGAGTGAGAAAAGGAGATTGATGAGATGAAGATGGTTTTGGAAAGGTTAGAGCAATTCTTGGAAGAGATAAGACCAAGATTCTGTGTAAACATTAAGAAGAAAGTGAAATGGCCTCTCAAGTAGATGATAGACAAGAAAAGAAGATAAATGATGAAGATGTTAGCAAGGCATCCCAAAGGAGGAAACAAAGGGGCAAGTAAGCCTCAAAGGATTAAAACTAATGATTTATTAGAATGTGTGTATATAGGTAAATATTTGAATAAGTATGAAGCAAAATATGTCAAGAAAGATAAAGAGTGGATGACAAGAGAGAAGAATGAACAACATGCTAAGGTTGAGGAACAAGATGATTGGACAACTGAATATGGTGATATAGTACTATGTTACCCTAAAGAAGGTGAACCACTTGATGAATAAGAAAGAGAGAGTAAGTATGAAACAACACAATACCTCATGGTAAACATGAAAGAAGAAGGTTTGAGGCAATAAAAATTTGAAGAGAGCAAAGAATCACAAAGTAATAGTTTCAATGTTATTTTTTATGAGTGTGCTGATGTAAATGTTGATAAATATGATTTATATGAGAGTATAATGAATTTATTAAATAAGCTAATGGAAGGACAAGAAGAAATAGAGGCACCCAAAGAAGTGCTTGACATGTAGGAAGAAACCTATGAAATGGTAGTAGGAGATTATAAAGCAGAAGCACATGTTGAAGTTCTTGTAAACCTTGAATTGCAGTAGGTAGAGGTGTCTTACTTGGTACCAATTGAAGACAAAATAGATATAGGTGAATATACTGTAGAGGAGAAGCATATGTGGCAACATATAATGCAAGAATCAAAATATTTGAGTCTAATAGGAGATAAGGACTCCATCATAACAGTTGAGTTTGCATTAAGGACAATCTTGAGCCAAGATGAAGAAGAGTTAGAAGCCAAAGAGCAATCAAAATTTGAAGAGAAACAAAGTGAAATTCAAGAGGATAAGCAAGGAGTTGTTTTGTTTGACTTTTTTGCTTCATGTGTAGGTCTTTGGAGGAAAGAGAACAATCAGAAGTTGCCCATGATCTATTTGGAGATCCATGGCAAAAAAGACATCATCAAAGGAAGAGCCATAATAAATTTAACCAAGATTCAAGAAGGTCTACATGATTGAAATAGGCCTTGGAATTTAGGAGGACATGAAATTGAAAGATGGATGTTATAAATAACATCAATACCAGATCAATTATAGCTTTCATGGAAAGTTTCTTTTTGTTCTTTGGTAGTATGATGCAAAAGCATCATTACATTTTGTAAATTTTGGTATATATCCAATATCTTGAATTTGTAGAGGGTATTTATATTAATTTAAGGTTTTTAAGAGTCATTATAAGGTGATAATATTTTTCAAATTTTAATTAAATTCACTATGGCATTTTCTCGCCATTTCCACAAATTTGAATTTTTGAATTTCTTGTCAAGGTTTTGGATCATCAGTCATGTTTGTAGGAGTTTTTAATGATTTATCCTTGTTGTTTAGGTTATATAAAGGGTAAATTTTACCTCATTAGATACCTAAATCATATGGTTAGTCATTTTCACAAGTGTGTTAGGAGTTGGGTAGTTAAGCCTTGTCAATGTTCTTGAAAGAGAATTCAAGGACCGTTAGGTAGTTATAGGTGATATATATTTATAAATGTTTATGTTGGGGTCATTATTGTGGGGGATGAATTATAAGTTTAATGAAGAAGAACCCCAAGGAAATGAACAGAAATTTCCTCTTTTGAAAACAAGAATTAATTGCAAACCTTGTATTTTCTATGTATGCATGGAAGTTGAGTGTGCAAGATAGAGTATAGAGAAAAGAATCATTCAAGACACGTTTCAAAATTTATTTGTGTATTTGGTAATATTGTTTTACATTATATAAATTTCAAATATGAGTCCTTTTGGTTGTTCCAATAATTCTTTGTGAGAGTTCACATCAAACCCTGTAGGTGGCAGTGTATACATAAACACAGTCAAACTCAATATCTGTAAGAGCTGAGTAACATGAGTGTCCAAGGAGAAATTAATAAGTGTCTAGGTTGTAAAAGTATGGAATAGACCTTAATAAACTCACATATAATTCAAAATCCTCATGAAATGATCAAACTCACTAGATATCATCTCTTAGGTTAGTATAGACCTTTAGTTTTCTTATAGTCATTCACAAAGTAGATAGAAAGAAGTGAATAGAGGAATAATGAGTGGTATTAAATGAATGGAAAAAAATAATAGTGGCTATATAGACCTTTTCCAACAAATTAAGAATGTTGAAACCTATTTTAAAGTCAAAAATTCTTAAAGTCTCCTTCGCGGGTCAATACAGACACGTGTCTGTACATACAATCAAACTCAAACTCATGCTAAAGATGAATAGAGGAATCTTGAAGGAGGTATAATGAATTGAGAACATGTAAGGAGGTTAAATTAACCTTAAACAATAGTTACATTGGTTTTAAATTTCTTAGAATTATTGGCAAGACAATCTAATCCTTCTCGGGCCTACATAGGCAAACCTAACCCTATATTAGGGTTTTGAAACCAAAACCATTTTAGGGAGGATATCCACCATAAAAAATTAAATAAATTGGTGATTAGATGTGGTTTAAGGTGATAAAATATATCTTGAAGGTTTTATACTTATATGGTACCTGTGAGTACAATTTTGTATGATTGAGTATATAATAGGGTAGAGAATGCATAATTAGGCTTAGACATAGCCTAAAAAGGGTTAGAAAAGTGATTTTTGAGTAGCGATAGGTCATGAAATTTCATGTAGAGGAATAACATGATAGAGGGTGTTTGAAAAGGAGTTTTTTTTCTCAATACCCATATGTACTTGACCATACAGTTGAACAAGGCCTAAAAAAGGCTAGTAGAAGGAAGGTGACATGAAGTAAGGGATCGTGAAGAGATGAATAGAGAAGATTGAGTTGATGGGTTAGATGGTCTAGGGGATTTGAGATATGAATTTTAAATATTACATAGACATTAATGCATAGATTAAGTATTGGATCTTGTCATAGAATTGATAAGCTATTTAGAAGAAGGGGTAATGTGAGAACTCAAGATGGAGAATGTAGACTGAGTTGAAGGTAAGGTATTAAGGATAGAGAGGTCATATAGGTTCAAGAATAATGAAGTGTGTTCAAGGAGAGAAGGAAGAGTGAATGCAAAATAAATAACTTAGAAACCTATACAAGACACAAAGAGAACTAGTGACCAATTTCTAAGCACAAAGAATAGGAAAGAGATCAATAAGGACAAGTAAAGATCAGAGCTAGGTAATTTGCAGAGGTGAAGTGTTTGCTCATGTTTGCATCTAAAATAAGACAAGTTTGATATTGTCCTCTGCATCAATAATGCTTTTCTTGACTTGGATAAAACAAACTCTTGACTTGGCTAAGGATTGGTTCAAATGATTAGAGTCAGATTTAGAAATAATAGGTAAGCTTTATTAAGTGTTTAATAATGTAATTATGCATCTTGCTTCCCATATTATAGAGAGACTAGAGGTCATCCACATACTATTTTCTACAAGTCCTTTGTCACTGCTATACCTCTTAATTTCTTTTGACTTATCAAAAGGTCCAACAACCTACCTAGTGCTTTTTTGATGATGATGAAGAGATAGGGAGATATTGGATCTCAATGTCTCAAGCCTCTAAAATCTCATAAATTTGTTAGTTAAAAATCGAAAAGGACTAAGATATTTAGGAGAGTTGGATACAATTGAAGGTCCAATCTATCCAATCCTTTTAAAAACAAAATTTTTATAAAATTTTCTTTAAGAAAACCTAATTTACCTTAAAATTTTCTTTAAGAAAACCTAATTTACCTTGTCATGTCTTATTCATATGAAATTTGATTAACAAGTTTATTTCCTTCTAGGCACCAATAGAATTGATTAGTACATGGGAAATTATAATGCCATCTAAGATCTGCCTTTGTTTTACAAAACCCCTTGCTCATATGAGATGATCTTTGAGAGAATGATTTTTTCTTGTTTACCATGACTTTTAAAATAATTTTGTAAACATATCACATAGAGAGATTTTCTTAGAGAAGTCAAAGTACCTTGCATTTTCCTTTGTTTGGAGAAAAATAATGAAATTAAAGTTAATTTTCTCTAAGATGGTCTTACTATTCCTTGATTCATGAACTACACCATCTACATCATCCCTTAAAATTTCCCAATACTCTGGAAAGAATCATGCAGGGAAATTATCAAGTCATGGAGATTTATCTCTTTGGAAGGATTGGAGTGTTTTATTCACCTCTTCCTTTAAAATTAGGATTGATGATTTATTATTATCCTCTTTTGAAATTAACATTGGGATATTTTCTAGTATTTATTGATAGACCTTTTTTCATACTTTTTTGCTAGCATTTTTTCAAAACACTTCTATTTTAGCCTTATTTTTTCTTTTTCCTTGACCTCCAATCCTTCTGGGGTGATTATTTTGGTAATTTTATTCTCATAATCATTGATCAATGAAATAAAATTGTGTTAATGTCTCCTTCCTTTAGCCATTTCGCTTTGGATTTTTGTTTCTAGTGAATTTATTCTTGTAATAAGGCATTGTTTAAATCTTCCAACTTTTCATCTTTATATTTCAACATTTGACCAAGGCCATTGGATTGAATTTATTATATGATTATTTTCAACTCCTATTGGATTTCCACTTCTCTATCTAAAATATTCTTGAGCTCTCTTTTATTCCACTCTTTCAAATTCTTTTTGACAATTTTCATCTTGTGAGCTATCATATACATTTTCGAACCATTGATTTTTGTATTCCATTGTTCCTTAATTTTTGATTCAGTGACTTCTCCTTTGTCCACATTAGCTCGAACTTAAATGGGATGTTTCTTGATTTCTCATCATCTTTTATGCACAAACCAATTGGCCAATGATCTGATCTTGTCCTTTGTAAAATATCAGATTCTAGAGTAGTGTCTATTTGAATCCAGTTCAAACTTAAAAGTAAATTGTATAGTCTCTCTACTAATAAGTCTCGACCCAACACTCTATGTGACCATGTGAATGCCCTAAAATTAATTTTGAGGTCAATGAGTTGCAAATCATTTACCAATTGCAAGAAGTCAAGAGAGGATTGAGTCATTATTGTTGAGTGTTCTATTTTTTATGTTTGTGAGAGAGTTGCATTTAAGTCTCTACCTTGTATCCATTTATATATTGAGTATTTGTCTTGAGGCCCAAATTTACTAAAAATTGAGAGATCTGCCTTGAGGATAGTTTGGCCATAAATATTCACATAAATAAAAAGTATGTCATTCTATATTTAATCTATTATGACAACTTTTATATTTTTCACAATATTCTACCTTAAAACCATAAACAATGGAGGGGTTTGAGATGAGAACTCGACCTCCCAAGGCTCTAATTGGGTTTGTAGCCATAAAATTATTATTTCTCCATGTTTCCTTCATTACTTTATTGAATTTTAATTGCCTCATCCTAGTTTCTTGTGTGGGTAATTCATGCCCCTCACATTCCATGACAATATTAGCATGATGGAGTTTTTTTCTCATTATTGCAGGTGAAGGGATTAGCCCTTGAAGTTGTTGTGCTTGATTTATTGACTTAGATCCATTTAGATGATCCTTATTTTTTTCCTTTTCATGTTCCCCCTCCTCTATTCTACTTGGCACTGACTCTCACTTCTTTTACTTTGATTTGACTAGCATATTTGAAACTTGTTTCTAGGTTCCCTTTATGATGTTTATTTCCCCTCCCAATTTATCAAGTTGGATTGCAAGAGTCTTATTGGTTTCCCAATTGAGCCACATTATTGTATAAATTAGAGACATTTTTTTTTCCAGTCGTGATTGGCTAATTATTTCTCTTAGTTGTATGAGGAGAGCTCCTCCAACCTCGACACATCCTCCTCGAAAACATAGTCATCTTTGGGATGAACTTGATCCAGCGACTTGACCGATGCTTATTGCTATACCTCTTAATTTTTGTCAACTCCTCTTGGATTCCCACTTTTCTGTCTGGAATATTATTGAGATCTCTATTGTTTTACTTTCCAAATTCTTTTTGACAATTTTCAACTTGTGTGCTATCAAATACATTTTAGACGCATAGATTTTTGTGATCCAATATTCCTTAATTTTTGATCTTATGTATTCCTTCTTTATCTACATTAGCTCCAATTTAAATAAAGTGTTTCTTGATTTCTCATCATTTTTTATGCATAGACTAATCAACCAATGATTAAATCTTCCCTTTGTACAATATCAAATTATTGACTGGTGTCCATTTAAATCTAATCCGAACTTAAATGGAAACTTTCTAGTCTCTCTACCAAGAAGTCTTAACCAAGCCTTCTATTTGACCATGTGTATGCCCAAAAAATTACATTTGATGTCAATGAGTTACCATTTACCAATTACAAGAAGTAAAGAGAGGATTTTGTCATTATTTTTGAGTTTTCTATTTTTCTTGTTGGTGAGAGAATTACATTAAAGTATTTACATGTTATCCATTTGTCTATTGAATTTTTGTCTTAGGTCCCAAATTTACTGTTAGTTGAGAGTTCTACTTTGTGGAGAGATTGGGTCTTAAGTTTCACACAAATAAAAATTAAGTCATTCTATATTTCATCTATTATGATAACTTGTTTATTACACAATATTCTCCTACAAAACCTTAAATAACATAGGGGTTTTAGATGAGGGCTAGGTCTCCCAAGGTTCCATCTGCATTTGTAGCTACAAAATTTATATTTCTTCATGTTTCCTTGATTACTTCATTAAACATCAATTGTCTCATCTTATGTGGGGCATTCATCTCCTTCACATTCCATGATAGTATTGACATAATGAAGTTTTTAGCTCATTGTTGCAGGTGAAGGGCTTAGCCCCTAAAGTTGGCATGCTCAGTTTATTGATCCTCTACTAGATCCATTGTAGGATCCTTATTTTTTCCCTTTTCATGTTTCCCCTCCTTTGTTATACTACCTGGCACTGACTCCTTTTTTTATGACTTCTTTTCTTTTGTTTTTGCTAGCATATCTAAAATTTGTTTTTGGATTTGCCTTTCCAATGTTTATCTGCACCTCCCAATTTATTGAGTTGGTTAGCAGGGTTATTTCAAGTTTTTTCCCCCTTTGAGCCATTTTATTGGATAGATTAGAGACAATTAATTTTTCTAGCTTCGATTGGCTAATTATTTCTCTTAGTTCCAAGAGAGAGAGAGCTCATTCAACCCTTACATATCTCCCTATTATTCGCCTTCCTCTTCTTCCTTTTGGAAACCACAGGCATATTTGGGTTGAACTTGGACCAAAATTTGAGCCTTTTTATGTATATTGAATCATGCTTGCATCTATAACACCTTCTTGAATGTTAAGTTGATTTGGATTAAGTCAGTTCCTTTACAACCAAATTTTTCTTAAGCTTGAAATTTATTTCTACTGTCCACTACTTGCTTTGGCTTCACTTCTTTATTTAAAAAAATTGCATTCTTCTTTGGTTCCTTGAAGGTTTCCTCCTATTTCCTTGATCCATGGGAGCACTAGTTTTTTGGTGTCTCTACCAAAATGACCATGGTTATGACATATCATACATCTGAAATGGAGTTTTTCACACTCTATCTCTTGAAGTCATTGCCTCATGTTACATGTGAATATGATTACTTTGGCAAAGGGGTTCATAAGATTAGGTTTTACACATTATTGCATACATAAATGACAAACCCACATCTATGGATTTTTCCAATAGATGTTTTTGCCCAACTTGCTCTTCACATGTGAGAAGATTACATCCTTCCAATATTCAATTGGGAGACCATATAACATGATTAAAATTGGGAATTTAGAATTTTTTTTCTTTTTCTTTTTCCAGTTTTAGGGTTAAATCCCTCTTTCCATGGGGTCATATAGGGGCCTACATGCCCCATGAAACATGGCTCATTTTGAAAAAAATCATCCTTAGTTTTTGCAAAAAAAAAAAAAAAATCCTCTAGGCATAAGTCTTACCTTATCAGCCAAGTGGATTCTATAATGATAGTTGTGCCATTTTTAAAGATTCAAATCACATGCCCAATGTCCCATGAATTTTCAAATTAGGGCATTGTCTCTCACCAATTCAATAATTTGTTCAATTTCTTCATCTAGCAGTCGTATTGCCAAAATATTTTTTGAAACATGAATAATGGTTTTAGAGTTCATCCTTTTCCCTTATTCATGATTCCTTGAGAAATACCCTCAATTATTGTATTTGGTGTGATATTTGGTTCTCCTCCTCCTTCCATCACTCCTCTTTATTTTAATAATTAAATTGAATAGTTATCTCAGTAAAATTTCGTATTCTTATTCTATTTTAAGATTGAAATTTATTTTTAGCTTATTTTAAAAAATTCTTAGTTTGTTGAGACTAGATTCACCTCTCACTGATTTCCCTCAAATGATAGGTGAACGTGTGAGTGGCATTGTACAATATGGTTATAAAAAACCTTTTGATTGTATGGAGGAACTTGAACACAAAATCGGCCTAAACGTGAAAACATGTGAAATACTTGCTTAGTTTTACTGATCGCATCATTAGCATGGACAAATTTATAATAGTGAAAAAGCAAGATCCTTCACAAATATATTTCAAGAAAGTGGATTTTTTAGTATTAAAAGGTGGAACAAAATGACCACCACATTGCAACTCTTTGCCTTTTCCTTAGCTTCAAAATACTGCAACAGTGTAATACATGCTTTGCCTAAGAGAGTACCACCATACACAAATGTTAAATTTATTGATTGATATAAGACAACATTCACTAGAATCTTCCCTAATCTTAATATTGAAGACAATTATGGATGAGTTTGAGTTCATAACATTGATAGGTCATAACCTTAACACTCTTTAGGGCAAGTTAAAAAATACTCATATATGGTGGTACCCCAATGGCCAACGATTTGACATACATTCAACCTCTTTCCATCAAAATTTTATCACATTATGTTTTTTGATTCTTAACTTTTCCTTTTAGTTTTTTTTGGTATAATTTAAAAAAAAAAAATTGTAGTGACTTTTCTTGAATAGGTTGCAAGTTCCTCTTACCTTGTGCGAAAATACAGTATATACACCTTTGTCCACTTAATTAAGTGTATCCAACAAGGCTAAGGAATTGGTTTGTGTGTATTCAAACTTCTGCTTCAATTTCTCATCTTCTATTACTCAACATTGATGAAAGAGACATAAGACTTCTACACAAGACCTTCATAACACAACTGGTGTCAGACTAGGCATTAAATGTAATGACAATGATAAATGTTTGGTGCAAGCCAAAATTTTATTCATGAATGAAGAAGATTACTATATATAAAACCAATATTTGGCTGTTTATTTCACCTTTTAAGGTAACTCTTCCTAATCCTACGAGGGCGACTCTTTCGATTCCTACACGAGTGACTCTTCATCTATATCAAATAAGTCAAAAGCCTATGACACATAGGATTAACATATATTACAATAAAGTTATATTCCCCCATTAGTCTACAGGGGTCATAGTGAGACCAAGCATTCCTTTGAACTTTTCAAAATTTTCTTAGCCAAACACTTTTGTTAAGGTGTCTGTTGTAGGGCAATGTTGCAAATTTACATCGCAGTTTTTCACATAGTGTCGAATTAGATAAAATTTGTTATTGATATCCTTGGTTCGGTTATGAAAGACTGGATTCTTTTCCATTTGAATTGCAAAAGTGTTATCAACCATGAGAGATATTGATGAAACTTGTTATTCCTACAAATCTGAAAGAACCCTTTTGAGCCACAAAATCTCTTTGGTTACCATTAACACTATCATATACTCTGCTTCTAATAAATAAATCATCGACAATAAGAGCTTCTTGAACTTCCAATTGATAATTAGTGTTCCTAGATTCATTAGAAAACCCAAAGTGGATTTTCCATCTTCAAAATTACTAGCATATTCAAAATATGAATATCGAACTAGTTTGAAGTTTGTTGTCCTAGAGTATTTGAACCCAAAATGATGTGTTACTTTGAGATATTTGTTTTAGTGTAGAATTGCACCCTTTGTGGGAGAGTTTATCTAGCTCTCTCACTCCTAGCTACAAACATTGGGACAACCTCAGGGTATGGGTGTCTTGTAGTGAGGTTGAACCTCTAAGCTTTTTAATGAGGCTAGTTCCGTAGATGTTTCACTTCAGTTCTTATTTTCCACGCTAAAATCTACTGCTGACTAAGGGAAAGGGATATGAGGATAACATAAAAATGAAATCTAAGCTAAGAGAGGTGATGGACAAAATAGTGAGTGATCCACATTCAGACTAGGAACCTTAATGACCACTACTGAACTCAAACAAGACATAGTCTAGCTGATCCTATTTCAAAGCCACAAGCATTAGTAGTTGTGTGGAGGTTAAAGGGGAGGATGCACTTTGAAGGGTAGGAAGGAATAGGTCTGCAAGAGAGACACTATAACTTGTAACGCTTTAGAAAGGCACCAAAGGCTAACACATCACACGACCTACAAGAAACCAAGAAAACTAAAGCAAGATGCGTAGAGAAATCAGAGGTGATGAGAGAAAAACATACATTATGCAAGTTAAACTCCAATAATGCACACTTGGCTTTAGCAAAAATAAAAAAATTGTCTTGTATTGCTTCAAGAGAGTGTTACAAGGAAATTTTGATAGATTAACTCTACCATCAGTCGAGAGATGATTTTTAAGGTTTTAAAATGTCTGTATATATAGCAAAAAGGGATGAGAGAAGAGGGGACATAGTGTGAGAGAATGGAGAGGGGGTCATAAATGGTTGCAAACACCACTATGTTCTTGAACTCTTTTTTGCCTTTAGACCATGCAATTGCTTGACCATGAAATGAACCATCCATGATCACCGTAAATCTCCTCGAGCCCTTCGTGCATTCAAGTCTCCCTTTATGGAGTTGAGAGAGCCATGTCATGGGTAGCTTCATGTTCTCACCAAGTGGACATGATTTGATCTCTTGCATTTAAAACATGGCGTGCTACTTACTATTATTTTGGACTTATATATTTTCTATTAAAATTGATACCCCCTTGGCCTTTTGCATGTTCGCCGATCTGCTTGTGCATGGATGCCCGTGAGTAGTCGATCTCCTGTCAGTTGGACGGACTTATGCCATTTGTCCTTGACTGATTAGCCCTCCAGTTTTTTTGACTATTTGACTATCACTCATGCCATTGATCTTTTATCTTGAGATCTTGACAAGTGTCAAGCTCGCAGTAATATTGATGAAGCCTTTGATCTTTTGAATACCAATGGCTACTCGCAGGGACTCAAATTTGACATTTGTAGGCAAGTCATGAAATATTTGAACCCCAATGGCTATTTGATGAGGCTCAAAATTGACGTTTGCAGGCCCGTCAATTCCTTGAGTTACTTCCTTCGAACATTTCCTTTCGAGAAATTTATGCAGACTTTTGTCTTGACACTTTCTCCTGAAGGAATTCCTTTAAACTTTTCGTCCGCTCAATTTCTTCGGACTTTTGCTTGGGGTATTTTTTTGAAAAAATCCTTCGGATTTTTGAAAGAGACCTTCTCGAAAGGAACATACCCTTCAGTAAACTTGAAAAGTACCCTTTTCCTTTGTGAAAATGCCCTTTAGAACCTTTTGAAAATGACCCTCCTGAAAGGAACATACCCTTTGGAAAAGTTGAAAAGTACCTTTCAATTTTTTTGAAGAGGACCACTTCTTGAGAAAAAGACCCTTCGAATTGTGCAAATGATCTTTTCTGAAGGGTAACTACCCTTTGGGAATCTTTGGAATGGTCTTTTCGAAGGGAAAGTACCCTTCGGCAAACTTGAAAATGAACCTTTTTCGAAGGATATGCACCCTTCAGTTTTTTTGAAGTGAACATTTTGCCTTCTTGAAAATGAATTTTTTCTCGAAAATGTCCCTTCGAAAAAGTTGTAAAGGACCATTTCCTTTCACAAGTGCCCTTCGGAATCTCTTGAAAAGGACCACTTTCCCAAGAAATGAACCTTTCGAGAAAGTTGTATAGAGCATTTTGCTTGAAAAAGATCCTTTGAAAAACTTTGCTTAGACACTTCTCCGAAGAAAACAAGCTTTAGAACTTTTCTTTTGGACAAAAGTCTGAAATAATTTTGACACTTAAAGTCCGAAAAAATGTAAGTAAAGACTTAGCTAAAAATGAGTTTTTTCACTTAGCTTCTGCTTGATCGGGTTTTCCACACTTGCCTACTTTGGACTTGTGACTTCTTACAACTGATTTGAGAAACATGAAGTCTCCCTCCTAAGAAAACCCTAAGTCATTGATTGGGGCAAACTCGAAGTCCCTTTCTTGCTTCTTTGAACTACTTTGAGCAACATGAAAGAAACCTTCAAGGCAAAATTAGCATGAAGTGCAAAGTTTCAAATGGTAAGGGTGGTATTTTTGGCCTGTGGGGTCAAAAACTGCCAATATTTTTGGCGACTTGTAGGGAAGCATGCCTACTATGCTTGAAGAACCCAACTCATTGCTTCATCCGATCCATTGGGCATGGAGTTATTCTTTCTTGACAAGGCTGGCTCTATTTGGAAACTTCCCTTGAAAAAATAAGAACAACCAGAATAAAACAATACTATGCCCAAGGCACTTAGGGAAGGGAAACATACAACTGAAAAGGATGTGCACAAGGCACTTAGGGAAGGGAAACATACAACTGAAAAGGATGTGCACTTAGAAGAAAATATGAAAAACTATAAGAAATGTACAATATATACAATGACTGCATACTCTTTTAATAACAAGGCTTTAAATGAATCCCATTGACTGGGATGGGTAATACCTTTCCATCTAGCTGGACAAGTTGAAAAACGTTATGTTGTTTGCATCCATGGATCAAATAAGGGCCACTCCACAAGCTGTCACACTTGGTATGGTTACTTGATTTGGCCTTATTTGAATCTCACTTGAGGACTAGATCCCCCTCTTTGAAGTCCTTTGCTATGGCTTTCTTGTCAAAGGCTTTCTTGACTTCAGCTTGATGTAACTCTCATGTCCTCATTGCAAGGTCTCTTGTTTCTTCAAGCTCCATGAGTTCTACCAATCTCACATTCATGGGCTCATCTTCCAGCAGCTCTAGCTGATGGGATAGTTCTAATGCAGGCAACTCAAGAGAAATGGGCAACTTAGCATCCCTTCCATATACTAAAACATATGGATAATTACCAATGGCAGCTTTAGGAGTCACCTTGTCAGCACACAAAGGTATCTTTAATTTGGTATGCCATGTCCTCTGATTCTCTTCCATAGTTCTCTTGATGATTCTCAACAGATTCTTATTTTTGGACTCAGCCAGTCCATTTCCTTGAGGATAAGAATTGGAAGAGGTGCTGAAGTAGATGCCCATATTGAAAGCATATTCACTTGTTTTTAGACCAAAGAATGCCAATGCATTATCAAAAATGATAGTAGATGGAACATTAAACCTGGTCACAATGTTGTCATAGAAGTCTAGGACTACACTTTCATTAGCTTCCTTCAACGTAATGGGTTCCACCCATCGGGTGAAGTAGTCAGTTGTAGTAAGCACCCACTTATGCCCCGCACTTGATGGAGGGTTGATCACTCCTATAAAATCCAAACCCCACTACATGAAGGGTCGTTCCACCTGAATTGGATTGAGGGGAAGAGCTACCAGTATTTGCTTACCCACAAAGAAAGCACACTTTTGACACTTCCTTACCCATGCATATGAATCTTTGAAGAGGTTGGGCCAGTAATAACCAGCCCTCATTATCTTTGCTCCTGTGGTTCTAGGTGTAAAATGACCTCTTGCAAGTCCATCATGAAATTTCTCCAAGAGCCTTGTCACTTGGTCATCATCTATGCACCTAAGAAATACCCCATTTAGGTCTCTTCTGAATAAAATCCCATCAACCAGTGCCTAAGGTATGGAATGAAATCTAAAATTTCATTTCTTTGCCTTATCTAGGCCTTGAGGGCATTCTCTTGTTAGTAGAAAATGTGCCATATCATGGAGCCAACTTTGATGAAGTGGAGGTGCTCTCACTTGTGAGTTGTCTTGTATCACCATGGAAACTTCTTTGTCCTCATGAAGGTCATCAACCATATGCTAACACAAGCCTTTACTTCTTACTAGATTAGTGACCTTGATCTCCACGTCATACTTCATGACCTTGGTAATCCAACCAACCCTCTTTTCGTTCAAGTCTTTGTTAAGAAGGAAGTCTCTCACTCCAGGATAAGACACCATAAGATAGATTTCGCTGTTAGAAAGCATTGGTCTAAATTTTTTGAGACTCCTCACAACTGCAAGGATTTGCTTTTCTACAAAAGTATACCTTACCTTATACCCCTCAATCCCATGACTGAAAAATACTATTGGCTGCTCAAATCCTTCACCATTATTTTGCATCAACATAGCTGATATATTACAATATTGACAAAAGCATACAATATGAAATCCCTTGAGAAATCAGGATTTATGAGTGTGGGTGCTTGGGCAATGGCTTGCTTGAAAGCCTCAAATGTTGATTTACCTTCATTTGACCAAGTGAACGCTTGGTTCTTCTTTAGCATGGTAGTGATGGGTTTGACCAAGTTTGCAAAACTAGATATAAACCTCATGAAGTTTATTTTCCCAAGGAAGCTCTGGATTCTTTTTTTATGCTTGGGTAAGGATAAGGCCAAGATGGCACTTATTTTATCAAGATCAATAGCTAATCCTTATTTTGAGACAATGTGTCCCAAGGTTTTGCCCTCATGAACAAAAAACACACATTTCTTGGGATTCAAAGAGATTCCATACTCTATGCATCTCTCAAAGATAAACCTCAGGTGGTCCATGTGTTCGTTGGCATCCTTGGAGAAAATTGTGATGTCATCTAAGTAGACCAACACCATTTGATTCAACAACTATTGGAAAGCCATGTCCATTGCCCTTTGAAAAGAGGCCTCAACATTTGAGAGGCCAAAAGACATCTTCTGATAAGCATATGTGCCCCATTTGGTGGTGAAGGTAGTATTGTATTGATCTTCTTTCTTTACTCACACCTGGTTGTATCTCGAGTATCCATCTAAAAGAGAAAAATGTTCTGAACTTGCAACTATTTGAAGAAGTTGCTCTATGGATGGTAGAGGGTAATGGTCCTTCAAAGAGACCCTATTCAGATCCCTAAAGTCAACACACAACCTAATCTCCCCACTCTTCTTCCTTACAGGAACCAAATTGGCTACCCATGATGAGAGTTTGATGGAAAAGATAATCTTGGATTCAATCAACTTGGTTAGCTCTTTCCTCATAATCTCTTCTATTTTGGGGTTGACGGGCCTCTGCTTTTGCCTCACAGGCTTAGCATTAGCCTCTAGATCTATGGTATGATGGGCTTACTTTGGATCAAAACCTTTCAGGGCAATGTATTCCCAAGCAAATATGTCTGCATATTCCTGGCAGAGTGCTATGAAAGCATGCCTCTCAGCCTTGCTGTTTACCTTCCTGAGCTTGAAAAGTTTGTCTTTGAAGATAAGGACTCTCTCATAGTTCTCTTCATTAGTTGACATTACCGCCTTTTATTTTCTCATATGGTCTTCCTCATGGAAAAGCCCCTCAAGTGTAACCAGTCTTTTGGGAAGCTTGTTAGATTTTAATTAGAGAATTTGCTCCCGATAATGTTGTTGAAACTTCCCCTGATTGGTAGAGGAGAACTCAGCTTCTTGTTGTAAGAACCAAACACTTTGTTTGTCATTTTCAAAAACTTGCCAATGGACTTCATTATCTAGCATGGATGGCCTCACCACCACTTTGACATCTGGCTGAACCTTGGCCTCTTTCAGCTTACTTAGGATGTTGAACTGAGCTCCCACAACTGCCAACCTTTCATCATGATGATTCTAGTTCCTTGGCACTGTTTGGATGTTGAAGGCTTCAAAATCTTCAATTAGGTCCCACACTCTATTTTTGTAAGACCTCATCAAAGGATTCTTTGTAATGTTCAAGCCTCTGACTTGGTTCACTATAAGTTCACTGTCTCCATATGCTTGCAACATTTTGATTCCTCTCTTATTGGCCCATTAGAGACCACAGATCAAGCCCTCATATTCTACTGCATTAGAAGAGCAACTGAAATAGAACCTATAGGAAGAGAAATGCTTATTTTCTAAAGGGGAAACCAACATTGCCCCTGCACCTGCTCCATTTTTGCTCCTTGAAACATCAAAGAAAAACTTCCACATGCCATTGAGGTCTTCTTTAGGTCCAATGAGGGAAGGCGTGGGTTGATTTTCTTCATGTAGAAGACAGACACCCATGTCTCTTTCTTCAACACCTTCCAAAGGGTTGATAAATTGGTTATCCCCCATAGCTCATCTAAGAACAAGTTTGGAATCTCCTCAAGATGAATATTCAGCTCTTGACCAGTTGCAAATTCATCTTCATCAAGAATAGTGAAATTGAGGTTTATGTTATCTGGCTGATGGGGCTCCATGTGAAATTGTGCCATGGGCTCAGTCTTGATTGATACCTTCATTCCATACCTTGTTTTGAATGCCATGTATGACCAATCTGTTGAGAGATAACCACCAATTTTTGTTGTGAATTCTCTAGAGAGGCATAACGCAAAGCGAGGACTTACATCAAGGATCAACACATCTTGAACCACTGAGACACTATGATAAGCATGTAGGGTCATATTCAAATCCTTGATGATACCATATGGCTTTGTGAAAGAATCGTCAAGCTGTAGAACTCCCTTAGTATGCGGCTCATTTTGAGGTTTAGCTGATCAGCTATGGATTTTGGCATTACCAAAGTGCTAGCTCCACTATCTACCAAGCAATTATGCACCAAGGAGTCACCAATGATTAATGAAATGTAGAAGGGAGGAGGTTTGACCACATTACTTGACCTTTCTCCCATAGGACCCTTGGCTGCATTAGTGAGAACCTCAACTTCTTTGCTTGGTTGTTTACCTGCAGTTGTTGTAACACCTATCTTGGAAAAAGCTTCTTGAAGGATATCCACTTGACTGGGCATGGAAAACATGTCCCACATTGGTACGCTCACGTTGGATTTCTTCATTTGTTCAACAATGTTGATTGGTGTACTACTAACCTTTGCTTGTGCTTTGGGATCCACTACTACTATTTGTTGAATCTGTGAGCTTTGTAGAGGTGTGGAGACCTTTGGAGTGATATAAGGCTCATTAGGCTTAGACAATGAAGGAGTGGTGGCAGGAGGTTCCTTGAATGCTCCTTGGTTGTCACCCATATTCCTTCTTCTGAATCTTGTATTTGCTACCACTAGGACATGAGCTTGACTGGAATTGGCCTGCTGATTGGATGCATAACACTCTTCTTTCTCACTGATGACCATTGTAGTATCTGGTTGGTTTGGTACCTGATCCGATCCTTGTTCTTGTGGAGATTGCTCTGCCTTTGTCATCATGGGAGTCTCTGTACTTTGAGTCATTAAGGCTTGATTATATCCATAATCAACATCGTGCTGCCATTGGTCATTAAATCCCTGGTTAGAACCATTAGTTGGGACAATGGATTGCCCAAAAGATTGGTTCCAAGGCATGGTCCCTTCAGCTTCTTGAGCCATGTTGTTTTGAATAGGAACCAAGGAGTTGGAAGAGCCTGCAACATTTGGATTATAGTTATTTTGTCTAGCATAGTTAGGCCGCCCCTGTCCTTGACCTTATCCTTAGAAACTTCCTTTATAGGGTGGCCTATTTGCTTGATAAAACTGCTGTTGACTGGAGCTTGATAAGGTTTATTGAACTGAGCTTGCTGCCTCTTCACATTTACCACATCATTTCCCAAGGATTGGATCATGCTCTTAAGTTCTAGGTAGTTTTTTTGCTCTTAGGAATCACTTGATCTGCTAGTGGAGGCCTTTTTTTGCTTGGGTGAAGGCATAGCAATAATTGCTGGAGTTGGAAGAATAACATCAAGTGGGGGAATAACCGCATGGGGTGGTCTGATCTCAAAAAAAAGAGGCATTGGGGGCCTAGGGCTTGAACTAGATAATTTTCAGCTTTGATAGCCACCTTGTAAGTGTTTGGTAATATATCTCCTCCCATGGATTGGATCATTACTGCTATGTCGTTGTTTACAGCCTTCAAATAGTATAAGAATGCAAAGTTAGGGGATGGTCTCACAGTGGCTAGAATTTTGTACCAAGATTTTTGGATTGTGTTGAAGTCTTGCATAACTGTATGAGGAGCTCTCTTGATTGTGGTCAAATGTTCTACTAGTGACAAATGGTCACTCTTGTCTGCAAATCTCTTACATAAGGTTGTTCCCAACTGATCCCATGATTGAATAGAGTTAGGAGCTAAACCTTTATACCAATCTAAAGTCTTTCCCTTAAAGGATACAACCAATAGTCTAATAGCTACATTTTCTATTGTGACATTATGGATATTGTAGAAATTAGCTATGTTTGTGATGTGTTCAGTAGGAGTTACGGCTTGGTCTCCTGTGAAATATGGGACACTTTTGAGGGTTGCTACTGACATAGGATCACATTATGGCAAATTCAAAGGACTTTGGCCACTAAAACCTACAAAAGCTCTTTGGAGAATCATGGTAACAAAAGGGGCTAACAAAGGTCTTCTGGCTTAGGTATACCTCACAACTGGTTTAGGAAAATTGTTTCCTATGAATGGGTGAGTATGGGTGAACCTTAACCTTCTTGTTGAGTTTAAAAATAATTCAACAAATTCAAAAGGAATACATCCAGAAGTTGATCTTGTAGTCACCTTTGGCATGAAAAATAATTACTGTTCTACTACCAAATTGCTAAGTGTTCTTTGGAGTCGCCAAATACTGAAAGATGAAAGCTATAGCTATTGCAAATTGATCAAACCAGCATCAAACTTGACCAATCTTCCTCGAAAGTGGTCCCATCGGGCATGCCATAAACTATTGTAACGTAGAATTGCACCCTTTGTGGGAGAGTTTCTCCGACGCTCTCACTCTTAGCTACAAGCGTTGGGACAACCTCAGGGTGTGGGTATCCTATAGTGAGGTTGAACCTCTAGGCTTTTTAATGAGGCTAGTTCCTCAAATGCTTCACTTCATCTCTTATTTCCCACGCTAAAATCTACTACTGACTAAGGAAAAGGGATAGGAGGATAACACAAAAAGGAAATCTAAGCTAAAGAAGGTGATGCACTAAATAGAGAGTGATCCACATTTAAACTGGGAACCTTAATGCCTACTCCTAAACTCAAACAAGACATAGTCTAGCTGATCCTATTTCAAAGCCGCAAACATGAGCAGTTGTGTGGAGGTCAAAGGGGAGGATGTACTTTGAAGGGCAGGAAGGAATAGGTCTGCAAGAGAGACACTATAATTTGTAACGCTTTAGAAAGGCACCAAAGGCTAACACATCACATGACCTGCAAGAAACCAAGAAAACTAAAGCAAGGTGCGTAGAGAAATCACAAGTGATGAGAAAAAAACATACATGCTGCAAGTTAAACTCCAATAATGCACACTTGGCTTCAACAAAAATCAGAAAGTTGTCTTGTATTGCTTCACGAGAGTGTTACAAAGAAACTTTGACAGAGTAACTCTATCACCAGTCAAGGGATGCTTTTTAAAGTTTTAAAACGTCTGTATATATAGTAGAAAGGGATGAGAGAAGAGGGGACATTGCGTGAGAGGACAGAGAGGGGGTTATAAATGGCTGCAACCACCACTATGTCCTTGAACTCTTTTTTGCCTTTAGAGCGTGCAATTGCTTGACCATGAAATGAACCGTCCATGATCACCATAAATCTCCTCAAGCCATTCGTGCATTCAAGTCTCCCTTTTTGGAGCTGAGAGAGCCATGTCGTGGGTAGCTGCATGTTCCCACCAAGTGTACATGATTTGATCTCTTGCATTTAAAACCTGGCGTGCTCCTTACTATTGTTTTGGACTTATATATTTTATATTAAAATGGATACCCCCCTTGGCCTTTTGCATGTCCGTCGATCTGCTTGTGCATGGATGCCCATGAGTCGTCAATCTCCTGCTAGTTGGATAGACTTATGCCATTTGTCTCTGACTGATTAACCCTCCGGATTTGATGAGTATTTGACTATCACTCATGTCGTTGATCTTTTATCGTGAGATATTGACAAGTGTCAAGCTCACAGTAATCTTGACGAACCCTTTGATCTTTTGAATACCAACGACTACACGCAAGGGCTCAAATTTGACGTTTGTGAGCAAGTCATGGAATATTTGAACCCCAACGGCTATTTGTTGGGGCTCAAACTTGACACTTGCAGGCCCGTCAATTCCTTGAGTTATTTCCTTCGGACAATTTCCACGGACTTTTATCTCGGCGCTTTCTCCTGAAGGAATTCCTTCGGACTTTTCGTCCGCGTAATTTCTTCGGACTTTTGCTTCGGGTATTTTTTTGAAAAAATCCTTTGGCTTTTTGAAAGAGATCTTCCCAAAAGGAACATACCCTTTGAGAAACTTGAAAAGTACCCTTTTCCTTTGTGAAAATGCCCTTCAAAACCTTTTGAAAATGGCCCTTCCGAAAGGAATATACCCTTCAAAAAAGTTGAAAAGTACCTTTCAACATTTTTGAAGAGGACCACTTCTTGAGAAAAAGACCTTTCGACTTGTGCAAATGAACTTTTTTGAAGGGTATCTACCCTTCGAGAATCTTTGGAATGGTCTTTCCGAAGGGAAAGTACCCTTTGGCAAACCTGAAAACGAACCTTTTTCGAAGGATATGCACCCTTCGGATTTTTTGAAGTGAACCTTTTGCCTTCTTGAAAATGACTTTCTTCCCAAAAATGTCCCTTCGGAAAAGTTGTAAAGGACCATTTCCTTTCACAAGTGCCCTTCGGAATCTCTTGAAAATGACCACTTTCTTGAGAAATGAACCTTTCGGAAAAGTTGTATAGAGCATTTTGTTTGAAAAAGATCCTTCGAAAAACTTTGCTTCTACACTTCTCTGAAGAAAACAAGCTTTTGTAACTTTTCTTTTGGACAAAAGTATGAAAGAATTTCGACACTAAAGGTTCGAAAAAATTTAAGTAAAGACTTAGCTGAAAATGAGATTTTGCACTTAGCTTCTGCTTGATTTGGTTTTCCACACTTGCCTACTTTGGACTTGCGACTTCTTGCAACTGATTTGAGAAACATGAAGTCTCCCTCTTAAGAAAACCCGAAGTCATCGATTGGGGCAAACCCGAAGTCCCTTTTCTTTCTATCTTTAATCTGTGGGGTCAAAAATTGCCATCAATATCAAAGGGCTCTCTTTGTTGATACACAATGACCTTCTCTAGGTTGTTGCATGAATTGATAAAAAAACACCAATAACAAAAAAAAAATCTGGTCTAGTTATTGTCACATAAATCATACTTCTAATGAGCTACCTACATTTAGTAGCATCTACAAAATCTATGGTATCTTTTGTGGTCATTTTCATATTTTGTTCTATGGGCATACTAAGAGGCTTGCAATCTTCCATTTTGAACTTGTTCAAAATGTTATCAATGTACTTTTGTTGAGTGATGAAGATATACTTTGATTTTTGAATCACTTCAATCCTGAAATAGTAGTGAAGATAACCCAAACCAACCATTTCAAAGATTTTTATCAACTATGATTTGAATTTTGCAATGTACCTTTCATTGTTCCATGTGATAAACAAATTATCAATATACACTACTATAAATACAACCATTTGTCAACTATTTTGACAAAAAGGTTACATCTTCAAACTCAAAACATTTGAAGTTCATGTTTAGGAGGTGCTTAGCTAGTTTGTCGTACCAAGCTCATGTGGCTTGTTTTAAACCATACAATGATTTTTCAAGTTTGCACATTTTGTGCTCTTGGTCGTGTACTGCAAAATCTTTGAGTTGTGTCATGTACACTATCTCAGTTTTGACATCCATTTGGTGAACTTGACATCCGTTGTGAGTTGTCATAACCAACATGGTTCAAATGGTAGTCCATGTTGTTGTAGGTGTAAGAGTTTCATTATAGTCAATTCCTTCTTTTTAAGCATATCCCTTTGCAACAAGCCTTGCTTTATGTTTGTCAAGCACGTCATTTGCCTTGTATTTGTTGAGGAAGACCTACTTGCATCTAACTGGTTTGCAATTTAGTGAAGGATCCACTAATTTCCAAGTTCCATTTTTGACTAGTGCATCATATTCATCTTTCATGATTTTTCTCCAGACATCAATCTTTTCAACTTGTTTGAAAGATGTTGGTTTTGAATTGAACACAACATTGAGTTGTTCTTCTAGAGAATCATTCAAGGTAAAATTTTCTGATCTACCTTGATTTTATTCAAGGAACTTGTTTGCTTGTTGTTTCCCTGTAGAGGAACTTCAAGTTCTAGTCTTTCCCACCTCATCAGGGTTGACATCTTTCAATGTCTGAGCAACCCATTTAAGCAACTTTTTATGCACCCCCTATCTAACAGATGGTGCCTCAATTTCTTGTTTTGAAGCCTCTTCACTGTTTGACCTTTGTTTTGAAGGTATATGTTCAATAACTGATGTAGTGTCCATTTCCCATTTCAAAGGAGTTTAATTTTCAATGATAAGAGACAATATTGATTCAACTAACTCTTGGTTGCATGTCCCCCCCACATTGTTTGGAACATCCAAGCTACTCTCCTTGTAGATATCAAATTTTGCATATTTATCCAGTTGACTCAATTAGTGATCAATGCTAACTTTTCATTAGCAGTTTCATAAAAGACATCCCTCGCAATGAGGAACTTTTTATTCTTTTCATCATGCTATGTGTATGCCTTGAGAATTCAATATATCCCAAGTGAATGCATTTGCGATTCCTATGGTCTAACTTATTCTTTTTCTCTTTTGGAATCAATGTGTAACAAGTGGATATGAAAACCCGAAAATGACATACTGAAGGAAGATGAGCATTCCACATTTCATACATAGTCTTCATTTCAATAGCTGATGATGGTGATCTGTTTTAGAGATATATTGTTGCTTGAGCTGTTTGTGCCTAGAAATGTAAATTTATCCCTTTGAAGTATAACATTCCACAAACCATATTCATTATGGTTTTGTTCATTCTTTCCACAACTCCATTTTGTTGAAGAGTGGGGAACCATGAAATGGTGTTTGATCTCGCTTTCTTTGAGGTAGGCCTTTGAAGTGAACTCACCACCATTGTTTGTCTTCAATGCCCCAATGCGGGTTTGGCCTTCATTTTCAATCATCGTTTGAAACTTTTTAAATGTCTCAAATGTTTTAGATTTCTTTTTGAGAAAGTAGATCCATGTCATTCTACTATAGTGATCAATGAACAACATGAAGCATTTGTGACCAACATAAAGAATAGGAAGATAACACAAGTATGAGTGAACCAACAACAATTTTTGGCCGACTTTCCATTCTGAGTTCTGAAACAGTTATCTTTCATGTTTGGCCAAAACATAGACCTCACACTTTTTGATTTTTGATGGCAGGGAAGACAAACGTGTTGTAGCATCCTTTTGCATAAATCAAATACAATCATGCTTTGTATGCCTAAATCTAGCATGCCATAACATGCTTGGTGACACGCCCTCTTCAATGAGATGAACAAAGTTTCTTGGAACTAATGGCTCACCCTTGAGTTTCAACAATTGGCTTTTCTCAAACCCAGTCAATATGACTCCATTGTCACTTTTCCTTTTGATTGTGACTTCCCCATTATTTAGCAAAATGGAGTGCTTATGTTGACGGATGAGCACCAAGGACAAGAAGTTCTATTTCAACTAAGGAAGGTAGAGTACATTCGAAATATGAAGTCTAGAATCCCTTAACACTTGAGTTGGATTGTACCCTTTCCTTCTAGTTGCAGCCATGATTTATTTGCCAAATACACTAGACCACAACTTTCATTCTTAAACTCCTCGAAGAATTTTTGGAAAGTCATATGTGGAGTAGCATCAGTATCAAAAACATAAGAATCAAATCAGGTTATACTTATTGAAGTAGTACTTGTCTCATATGCACTAGAAAACACATATTCACTAGTGAATTGGGCCGAGTCTAACTCTTTTGTTTGTTTCCTTGATTTTTCCTCTTTTCTTACAATATGTTTCAATTTTCTCCCATGAAGACTTGAATTCGTGAATCTCATGGCTCCCTTTTCTATCACACTATTTGCAATAGAGGTGTTCTTTATCACTTTGTTTTTTATTTTGATAACTATGATTGTCGCATTTGCCTCCTCGTCCCTTGTTTTTATTTTTAGTTTTATCATTACCTTCACTTTTGGAAGACGTGGCTTTATTTTCAGAGGAAGCATTGGAAGATTGACAATTTTATTTAGTGTAACAAACACTTTCACCTGTGGATTCAATTTTTCTTCTGAAGTCAATTTCTTTTTCAACTATCTTTTCAAGCAATTGATCAAATGTTAGTCTCTATCTGATTACTTGCTTGCAAATACTCCAATTAAGTTGAATACATGAAAAAAGGGCCTTTATAAATGTGATCATGTATATGTCAATTTTGATACAAGTGGCATCCACATCATGCTTGATCACACAATTTTTTGAGGTCAAAATCATCACATCACCATCTTTCAATTCAAGATTAAACAACTTCAACTATAACTATATGAATTCAACTCTGAGTGTGAATCATACAAGTTTTTCAACTCTTGAAGTGTTTCCCATGAAGTAATCCATCCCTGTATATAACAAAAAACTTTGCTGTCGACTAAGGCCCTTATCAAGGCCAATGCATTCATATTCTTTTTGCTACCAGGCCATTACTTCTTTTGCATATGTTGGTTTTGTTGGTTGTGTATCTTCGTCACAAATGCCGAACCATAGATCATTGAATACAAGTGTATTCTCCACTTGTCAAGACTATTCTAACCATATATCTTTCCCAATCATAGTTGTGCCAAGAATTGATTTTATAAAATGCATTTTGAAAATGAAGGTAAATGAAAAGGTTCCTTATCACTCTAAAAGGTCCCCTTTTTGATATACCACTAGATCGATATACTAAACCTATTTATAGGCTCGCCCTTCCTATATCCTTGTTGGTACGTAGAAAAAACTTGTCCTTTCTATATACCCAAATGTACATAAAAAGACGTCAAAACACGTGAATGCAAAATGGTACGTGGTACTTAAGTAATACATAAAAGAATTTGTGCTATCTGCAACATCCACTTAATGTCAAGTCTTTGTATGTGGACGTGAAAACCCTATATACTTGGATTGCTCTCAATCGTTACCAAGATTTACATTTATTGATAGTCGCAAATGGATAATGGAAGGGAAAATAAATATTTTTCCTTAATTCCCCCGCCCCGCCAACGATTTAAAGGGATGAAGCCACATACGCCATTCTTGCAACTATGTTAGGCTATAAGCGCAATCATTTATAGTGAACAATGCGAATATATGTTTTGATTGCACAATTTGATTTGTTTTGAAAATTTGCTAGTTTTTCAGAAAACCAAAATTGTTTTTTTTGCTATTTGACTTACTTCACTTTGATAAGTTAAAAAAAAATGAATTAAAATACTATTCTTCATTCTTGTTATGCTTCTATTTTTAAATTAAAAAGCATAAAATAAAAAAAGCTTACTTGCACTATGGTGTCAAGTGAAATTGTTTGAAAGGTTAAAACTTCATGTTAGACTTCTTTGCAACCTTGGAGAAGTATGATGCCACATAAACGAGATAATAGTTATCCAAAACTGCCACACACTTGGTCTTTATCAATTTGCAACAAAAAGACATCAAAATAATGCACTAACCAAAGATGCCACACAATAAAAAAACTACGCAACTAGGATAATTCAACCAACGTAGTCCACCGGGGGTCTCCCACATAACCAAGGAGAATACAACGAATGCAATTCCTCAAAAGTCTTCCACAACACCAAAAACATTCATAAACTAACTTGGAACAACAACATAACAAATGAAAAGCCTTTCAACATGTTGTGCATAGGTTTGACGCCTTCCAATCAATTAAGTTATGACAAAATTTAGTCCAACAAAATAAAAGGACACAAGTGCCTTAGAAAATCAAAGAAACATCTGAAAACTCCACAATGGAGCATCCACGTAACCCACAATAGTTGATACACCCTCCAAAACGCCACTAGCTGGTTGATATGCATCACAACATGTTGAAACAACTCATTTCTAAGCTTATACACCTTCCAATCAGTCAAAAATCAGAGAAAACTTGACTGAAAAAATCAAAGAAACATCTGAAAACTCCACAATGGAGCATCCACCCAACCCACAATAGTTGATACACCCTCCAAAACGCCACTAGCTGGTTGGTATGCCTCACAACATGTTGAAACGCCTCATTTCTAAGCTTATACACCTTCCAATCAGTCAAAAACCAGAGAAAACTTGACTGAAATCACCCAACACATCCTTGAACAGCTATTACGCAAGCATAGGAATAAAAGACATAGTTTTGATGCAATTTGATTTGCTAGAAATGGAGGAATAACTAATGGGGAAAGTAGGAATGACCAATGAAAATCTTAGGATTTGATACCAAATGTTAGGGCAGGGAGTGAATGAAATGAGAATGAACAATGTTTGGTGCAAGCCAAAATTGTATTCACGATTCAATATTTAAATGAAAAAAATTACAATATATAAAACCAATATTTCTCTGTTCATTTCACCTTCTAAGGTGACCCTCGCTATTCCTACGGGAATGAATTTTCATCTATATCAAATAGGACAAAAGCCCATGACACTTATGATCAACATATACTATAATAATGTTACAACTAGGGGGAGTGGCATTGGTGTTGCTTAATTTCTAATGAACCAATGAGGATGTTGATGCTGTTGTTAAAGGGCAATATGATAATTTATTTTTTGCTTGCACATGCTCTATGTACTTTGACCACAAATACTATAAACCATTTTGACGTATCATTTAGCATTGAATGACCAATTATTATGTATTCTTTTGGTTAATTTAATTTATTTGGATAGAATTTTTATATTTTTTGTATGGCCTTACCCAAGCCATGCCCAGCTCAAAAAAATAAATAAATTGTGAATTGTCATACTCGTAATCATCACAGAACTGGGAACTTAAGAAATGAATATGAGTCAAAATAATTTGACAAGTTTTCCCAGCCTTTGAGACTCTGAATAAACTCCTGCAATAATTTTTTTGTCCTTATAACAACTTGACGAAATTTCAAAAATTGTTCTTCAAGCATTACTTATCCCTTTAAAAACATCGTAAAATTTCTTGTTGACATGTTGAGTTCACCAATCCCAATTTGATGCACGGAAATGAATTCCCGTTATGGGTAGCTAGATCAATTCACCCAACTCTATGATTTAGCAGAATAATGGAGAGGTCACCTTGACAAACTTTAGAAATTTCAAATATAATTTCATTGGGTTGACATAAAACTTCGCAGACTTTATGATTAAAAATCCACCATACCTGATTTAAAACGATAAAATACAAACATTTTGGTTCTAGAATCAACTATCCAGCCAAATTTGAGGAGAATATATATCTTCAAAAGATTTGGATTTCCTAATCTTTTCCATATCTTTTGCCCGAATATCCCTGCACTTGACCATTATCACTAAATGGTACTCTTGGATGACAGGGATTGCCAATTATCTTGGATTCATATAGATGTGATCCTATGATATAAGAGTCACATGATAGAATGGAGATCCAGTGTGTATTCACTTGTTTGCTTCTTTGTTACCGGGATGTTTTTATTGATAAATGGTTTATATAGGGCATTGGATCTTTGACATCATTTGCCATCCTAAATATACGTGATGCAATTAGATAAAGAATTTCCACTTTTGAGACCACAAATTGTTAGATTAATTGATAGGTCAGAATCCACTTCGAGAGTAGCTTAGATTTACTCACACGTGGGCTGCAAGGACAAACTGAAAGGTAGAAAGCATTGTTCCCACTTAAATTATTAAGGACATTATTGCAGTACGAGAAATCAACTTGATATCCTTTAACTATAAACACTACTAGGGACATAATGTTTCTTTATTTTAAGTTCATCCATTACATTGATATGTTCCATTGAGAAGCGACATTGATGTGTTTCATTGAGAAGCTATCCTACTTGAGTGTCATTTTTTTGAGTCCATATTATTTTCTACGTGTTTGTTAGTGAGCACGTATGTGTGACTCATATAATGAACGGAGGTGTTATGGATGGAGGGAGGAGTTGGGGTGAGGAGGGTGGTGGAAATTGGGTACTAAGAACCAAATCACTACTCTTATACACCAAACTATTGTTTATTCTTCATAAAACTTGAAATAAAATGAAATAAGAATTGGTTGCCCAAAACCAAGGGCTTGCTCACAATAAACCAAGCAAGGAAAATATGGAACAATGAGCTCAACATATTCATCAAGCTAGCTGCTATTTTGAAGAAAGAATTTTATCGCAGGAACTCTACTAAAGAGAGGCAATATTATCTCAAATTTACTATACATACAAGTTGGATTGAGATCTTCACCCTCAAGGCATAGTAGGAGAAGACTGGCTACAATTGAATATATTTCCAATACCACTGAAGAAGGAACCAAAAAAATGTGATTCCGTAGGTGATGTTAATGGTTGTGGCATATTTTTGGGTAAATTTTTATGAAAGGCCTTTACTGCCCCTGAAACTCCATCTTCATTCTCCATTGCTTTGGCAATTGCAACTGCATTCTCCTTCACCTGCTCTACCAAATCACTACAAATCAGCAATAACTACAGTAATAGTCAGAGTTATAGACTAGCATCTCATAGCAAAACGACCAGAAATCTCAAAAGATCAAACGCTAACAATGCTACATGTGAGTTAAACTGCCTGCTACTTGAAAGCATGCATATGAAAGAGGAAAGATAAATCAACCTGCAAAGGAATGCTTCGGCAAGGGGAGTAACAGAAAATGATGCAGTTCATTTCTTTCATTTATAACATAACATGAAATGGAAACAGACATCAGAGCGACTTATGCTCGTACCAATTGGAAGCTAAGATAATAAATGGAAAAATTAAAGATAAGCATCAGTTGGCAGTGTTACCCACTAATAGCAACAACGAACTCCCTTAGCATTAGAGATATTGTTATGGATCGAAAATATACCTTACGATTGAGCATGGAATCAATTGCCGCAACAAGCTTGGCCAATGAAAATTGATCCACAGGAATAGGCGGAGGGCCGAGGCCTTGAGCATGCACCCTTTCCCCCCAAAATGGCTGATCTCCGAAAAAGGGAACAATAGTAGTAGGGCACTAAAACAAAATAGACAGGAGCTCAATTTAGAACCAGATCCCACTAGTTCAATTAGCTTGTAAGCATTGATGTATGATTCATCCCTTCCAATCTAACAAACAGCATAGATTCTATACAAACAAACAGGATGACTAAATATTTATTTTGTTAAAAGAACCCAAAATATACATGCCCTAACATATGATCCACCTAAAACTAAATTACATTTATGCATTACCGCAGCTTTGAGTCCAGCAGCAGTTGTTCCTGCTCCGCCATGATGTACCTGTTAAGTCACCATGAAGATCGTCCTTTAATCAATAAACAGATTATCACACTTATGAACACACACGCACGCGCGCGCGCGCACACACACACACACACATCTCTGTGTGTGATAACTAAATAACTGTATGTCTAGAGAGGAGAAATTGTAAAAGCATGACAAAGTTCAAGTCACCAAAACTAAGTCTAACTACTTATCAGCGACACTTTCTCAGGATGATTTAAAGGAAGGAATCCAGTCTATGGACAAGGTTGGAATGAGTAATCGGATTTGGATGCAAATTTATACATAATCCCAAGAAAAAATTCCCATAATGTGGTGGATCAAAACACAGAATGAACTAACTTGGGACATGTCTCAATGAACTGTGTGGTAATTTGTGGGATTGCAATATAATTGTTTACACAACTGAACTGGGGCATGTCTAGCTTACAATATCCTAGTTTATCATAAGCAAGCTCACTGGAAACCATCTTTTGGGGTGGAATCTCCTATGGGACGAAATTCAATGTGAATTCACAGTTCTAATGCTGCATTTGTATTTACCTCTTATGACAGCAGACATCATAGTTGAGGATGCAAAGTTGGATTATCTTGATGTACATTATGAAGAATATAATTAACTTGAAATATGTTGGATTTCATGCCTTTGCTATCTTTTATAAATTTTTTCTATTTAAAGTCATATAGATGGCATTGAAGTGTCCTATTTTAGTATTATTTAGCTTCATATTATACCACTAATAATAACATGGCCATGATGTTGCAGATTAGTAACATTAGATGTTCACTAAATGGTATTAATTTCGTTCATGTATGTTTCTCCTTATGTGTAAGTTAGGAAATCTATATTTATTTCCTATTTCTATATATAATTTTAGACCCCTCGTCTTGATGAATCTCCAAATCTAATAAATCTGAAGATTTTTCCAACTTAGTTGTAGACTGAGTTGCCACACCTGCAACATAGGAAGACAATGAAAAATACGGGCACAGGGATTAGTATCGATGCTAGCTTAATAAAACATGGAAGATTTGGAATCTAGTAGTTCTTATTCAAAGTGAACAAGCTTCTGGATGTGCTATGTGGAAACCATAACTGACATGGGAACCCTTCAACGGTCAATGTCCAACATTCACAACTTTATTACAGGTGTTTCAAATGACATTACAGAACTCCTTCCCTCCATATGAAGGAGGCATATACAGAATTCAGTGCCTTGAATCCCTGTATTCAGTGCCTTCAAGCATAGTTACTGTTGACAATTTTACCCCGAAGGAAAGAACAGATTTATTCAGGCAGTTGAAGGATCAAATTCTAAGGAGAACAGATGTTTTGTGGTTTCACAAAGGGGCAAAGGTCATTTCGAAGCTCTAAAGGGTTTAAATCCTTCGGACTTTTTGTCCGAAGGGTCACTAGCTGAAGATTCAATTGCTTCGGCCATTTGGTCCGAAGGAAATGGGAATTGTTTAAAGCCCGAAGGATCACAAGGAGAGGAGGACCTTAGCGAAAAATATCCGAAGGGTCAAAACTACCAAAAATGCCGAAGGGTCATTTTATCGGCCAAGAGACCATTTGCAAAAAATCCGAGGGGAAAATGACAAAAGGCCTACAGAGCAAAGAGCAAAGGCAAAGAACAAAGTATTCATTCAGGGTTTTTGTCCGAAGGAATTCCTTCGGACAAAAAGTCTGAAGAAATTCAGAGAAATGGCCACGCAAAAGTTCAAGAAAATAAACCCGATGAAGAATTCCGAAGGCCAAAGGAAGAGACCGAGATAATTCTTGCAGACATTTTTTCCGTGGGAAAATGACTTAGCGGTCCAAACAAAAGGCCAACAGAGCAAAGAGCAAAGGCAAAGAACAAAGTATTCCTTTCGGCTTTTATAAAAAAGTCCGAAGAAATTCGGAGAGAAGTCGCCAAAAGAGAAGGACCCGACTATGAAAAGGAGCCCGAGCAAAGGAAAAGTTAAGGAAAGTATCCCTTCGGAAAAAAGTCCGAAGGAATACTTTGGAAGATAAGGCCAAAGGAACGAAAGCCGCAAGATATCCAAGGAAATAAAAGAAGTCTGAAGGAAATTGCAAAAACAAAGAATCCCGAAGGAAATAAAATGCCGAAGGAAGTAACTGTTGAATCAGGGGTAAAGCCAGAATTCCGAAAGAAAGGCCAAATGGAGAAATATAGACCAGATATAAATAAAAATACATCCAAATATAGAATCCCACCAGAAATAGACACGAACAGGCAGACCAGAATAGGGTTAAAATACATGCAAGCAGGGGCTATTTTCGAACACCGGTCAAAGCTTCAGTTGACTGGTTGTTGAAGTCCTGCTCATCTCCGGATCAACTCATGCATCCGAGGGTCCAACTCAGCTTCAACCGAAGTTCCAAATTCGAATGTCGAGTTGACTGTTCCAGATTTAGAGTTGACTAATTGTTAAACGCCGCATCCACTAGGAGCTTTCCATGCGAAGGAGAATGACCTCTTCATCCAACTCAGCTTACCAAACAGTCAACTCAGCCGATCTCTTCGTCCAACTTAGCTTACCAAATGGTTAACTCAGCTTTCAAACGTTCCAATTTGGTATCAAGCAGCTCACGTAGAGTTCTAAAATTGACATTGGCGTGCATTTCCATGCAAAGAGAGGTGGGCAGTTCAAAACAAAGACAAGTTCAATTCCTCAAGCGCAAGAAGCTTCATGCAAAGACGAAAGAAAAAATATTTTATTGGAAGGCCAAGTCAGCCTTGAGTTAACCAAAGTAAATCCTTCTCTTCAATTTTTTCAACGCCAATCTTTGGCTCTTGTAATTCTCTATATAATGGCTTTCAACCTTGATTAAAGACATCTGATCCCTCTCTTGGTTAGACCAGACTCTGCCATTGGTGAGTTGTGTAACCTCTTCAATCAATAGGACTGTACTTTCAAATTTCAAGTGCTGGCATAGTGTATATTTCTTTAACAATTTGCATAAGTGGTAGATTTCTCTCCCTTCCCAAATTCTGATTCATACCTAGTTGCTAGATTATCCTTATGTAGGTCATGTTCAGTGTTCTTTACGTCTTTTGTTAAAGCTGTAAGTGGATGTTAGGTGGCTGCAAAGTGTCTTGTATCAGACCTCTCTCCATCGTTTTCCCTCATGTTTTGGTCATTGGAGCGAACCTCTTCATGTAATATTTATGCATAAGTGATTGATTGAAATCAAAGGTCTTCCTTTTCCCTTGTTTTTTCAGTGTTCCAGGTTCCAAGTTGAGTGGATCAAACTTCTGGTGTATCACCCTTTTTAGGTAGGATTTCCCTTTAAAGTTTCCTTCTCCCTTTTCCATGGTAGTCCGTAGCATAGAGTAGAGATCCTCATTGATACATCATACAGGAACCAGCCTTCTCTGGAGGTTCTTCTCACCATTGAGGCACCCATTCTCGTGAGATCCCATTGTTTCAGCCGGATAGAGGACTGGCCATTTCACGCACGTCTTCAATTCAGGGCGCAACTCCAGGTTGACAACAATTACCTAAGAGACTGGGATGGTGAGACTTCGAGACAGGTTTCCGGGATGGCAAAAAAATTTCCAAATTTTGGGGATGGCATGAATACAGCTATTAAAATAATATATAAATATTAAAAAAAAAAAAAAAAAAAACTAAAAATAATAATTTAAAGAAACTAAAATAAGCTGAAATTCAAATAATAAATTTAAATTTAAATTTAAACAATATGAAAAAATTACGTAATAAAACCATTATGATTAATCATCAATTATAAAACCTAAACGATAGAGATATCAGATACATCAAAAAAAAAGGCCGACCTTAAAATTCACATGTATTTGACCATCATATAGGAGTTTTTCTTCTTGCTTGGAGAAGGTGATAAATAAATTGTGATGTCTTAGGCATACGGTGGAGTTTGGAGGCTGTTCTTTTAGTCCCGGAAATATGTTTTTTGAGCCTATGGTGCAGCTGGATTGAGACCATCTATCACCAATTAGCAGATAAGTTGTGGAGAATGTAATGGAGTCTTTAATTGGGTAGGTAGGTGTTTTTTCAGATGAATATATTTAAGATATTTGTACTAGTATTTAATATCTAAATAACAAATAAATTTAAAAAAATAAAGGGAAATTGAAAAAAAATAAATAAATAAATTGAAAAAAAATGGGTTGTTAGGATGCCCCCAAAACGTCCCCAAAAAAGGGGGCGTTTCAGGGATGTCCCTTGACAATTTTGGAAAAACGGAAGCATGGAAGGGACATTTCTCCCACATCCTCAAGTCCCTAAAGCGTTCTAGATGTCCGGCAAGGCAAGAAAATAGGGGGGACACATCCCTGGGAATTTTGGTAAAAAGGAAGCGTGGAGGGGACATTTCCCCTGCGTCTCCAAGTCCCCAAAACGTTCAGATGTCCAGGATGGTAGGAAAATAAGGGGCGGGGGAAGGGGTGCATCCCCATGTAACACAACGACAAAAAATAGGAAAACACAAATCATACATATCTTTCAAGTTGTACCAAATGATTAATAAAAACCTCTGGCTTGTGAGCGTCCCCTACAGCTTCTCTGAAAATTCAAAGGAACTTCCTGAGTTTTTTTTTGGATAAATCTCTGAAAATTTTCTTAAATTTCTAAATTTTTGAACTTTACAGATACAACCAAATTTCTGATTTATCAAGCTTTAGAAACTGAAGCAGAATTATTCGATTTTTCTTTTCAAATTGTTCTTATATTTCCAGAATCTGCTAAGTTGCCTGTTCATCTGTAGGGGTAAAAATCCTCTATCTTGGAAGGTTATGACACCCAATAATCAGTGCAAGAGACTCTGCACACGAATTTCAGACTTCCAAAAATTAGGAGATGAGTTCAGTGACCTCTTACTGTGCCAGCACCAACAACAGGAAAAAGACAACTTGAGCATTCCTCAGGCCTAGCAGCAGAACAAATTCAGCACATTCATGAGCGTCTCAAGGTTAAAAACATAAGCAATCTGAAAATTTGATTCTGCATGGAAACCCAAAAATGGAGACCGCTGCATATCAACAATCCATCTGGAAACAAGTCAATGAACAATTTTGATTGGTACAAGTAGTTAAAGACAAAAAACACTTGCATATTATTGATTTGGATATCGAAGCAAAATTTGAGGACGAACAGGGGTGCCACGCTATGGATCGTAATCTTCATGCGTTGCTGATCATGCTTTCTGGTATGAAACCTTGGACCTTAAGGACATTACCCTTGACAAGGCTTGGGTAAGCCTAGACTGTGGTGTTCTCATTTAGTTCCGGTTAATGGAAGAATAATTAAGAACCTTGAGAGCCAAGAAGTGATTTGATCTTCCAAACAAGATTTACTTGGACGAGAACCCCCACATGACACCAAGTGGAGGAGCTTCAACAAGCTTGTGTGCAGATTGTGGCTGCTAGGAAAGATAATAAATGAGCTGGCATTTAGAATTGCAATGCAATGATTTACAATTCCTCACCTGTGGTGCTCACGCCCTTTGCCAACCAATTGAAAGTGTTTGCAGGTCCTAGTAGGAAGTGGTGGTCTTTCTATCACCTGCTGCAATTGTAATGGCTCTGTGTGCTTTTCTCTGAGTACCTTTCAGGATGTGGTCTCCTCATGGGACCTTACTATTCTCATGGGATGAGGTTGAAGCCTTGTTGGACCATTTAGAGATAAAGGATCAAGCACAACCCTGTTGAGCAAATATTGTCTTTTTTAGTTTTAGCTTTTTTGGTATGGTTGTGATGTAGCACAACACTACTAGTATCTCTATGAAACTATCATAATAAAGTTTAGTTTAAATTTTCTATCATTGTGTGTGATTCGTACATTTATTTTGACATTTTGTGTTACTATTAACAAAAAAACCAATGAATATTGTTTAATTTTAATTATATATTTTAAAGGTTAAAAAGTACTTTTGTAATCTTTTGTATTTTTTATATTTGTATGGACGCTGCTTGGAAGTCCCCTTTACCCTTGTATTTCAGGGAACTTCTAGGCATCTCCTTCTCACATCTTCGGGACTTAGTGTAACATATGTTGAATCCAAGGTAACCCAAATTGTGGAGGTGGTTTGGAATTGAAAATACTACAGAAGCATGGGTGGTACCCTAGAAATTTCAAAAATAGTCATGGGAATCGACAATCTATCTATTTATCTATCCATCTATCTATACACAGATAATTTAGTATGGCAAAAGTGTAATGTCCTCAAATTGGAACAAGGCTAAAAAACAGTAATATCTTTCAAACCTCAATCCAAATGACGCATAAACTGAATTCTGAAATATAAATCAACTCCACAATTCAAAATTTATTTGCAATTTTTCACCATTCACACACAAATCGCCCAAACCCTAGGCGACTAGAGTTTTATGGTGATTTCAGCCCCTAAAACACCTCCAAAAATTATGAAACTTTGTAGGAATGTAGGGAAAAATACAATTGATTTATTTCTCCAATCAAATTTGGCAAAAACTGAATTTCTGAATTTATATGACGAAAATACAATTGAAACTTGTAAATTCAATAACTTGCAAGATACTTGGAATTTTTGAACAAATAATAGCTTGAACTGAAAATAAAAATACGTTCCTTCAATTGAAATAAAAATCAGAATTTTTCAACCACTAAAAGATCTCCAAATGATGCCCCAAAGTTATAAAAACCCTAGTCTTTCCTTCAAAATTAAGCAAATAATTACTGAATATTTTCTAGGCATAGATTAGCCCCAAAAACATGCAAACATCTCTCAAAACAATTTTCTAGGCACAGAGTACCTTTTTCATTAGTAACTCTTCACAAATGGTCCACCATGTCCCAAAAACCTTCTACCCTTAGCCATTGGAAACAAGGATGCGCTAAGGGTCGCACAAGGATCTTAATAAAAAATGGGGACATTACAATCCTCCCCACCCAAAATTGCTTTTTCTCGAGCAATTGCAATATCCAGAGACATTTCCCAACATAATTTATGATGCAATGTCCACTTGAAATTTCTTCCCATGGAAAAGAACCCTCAATTGGCCTCTTCATATTGCTGTACTTATACTTTGGGGGTTGCCCCCAAGTGCTAGAAGTGTCATCATAGCCTTCCAAAGGCTCCACATGTTCCCAAACAACCACCCCTTTCAATACCAAGTGGTGGATGAGGAAACTCCTTTCCCTTATATTCTCCAAGGAAGTGTTATGTGGCCAAAAGTTGGAATAAAAAACATAATAGAATTTGATTACCTTGCTGCCCTGAGGATAATGACCTCCCAAATGCCATGCTACAACTTTCCAATCATGCAAAAAAAAATCAGCAAGGTACCTATTATGATGTGAGGCCTGAAAGACATACCACCTTCCATATACAGTCATCTTTGTGCAACCCATGTATCTTACAAAAGGCTGCTCCTTGTCAATCATCCCATGCATGCATGAGACACTCCAAAAACTTCTCAATAGCTCCCAACCACTCATCAAATATAGCTGTTCATGCATGTATATCCCTAATTTTTCATGTTGACTAAATCTGAAATTGGTATATACATACTTTTCTTCATACTGAAATCTGAACTTAATGATTAGAGGACTGTAATTAGACTTTTCAGCCCTGCAAGTGCCCCAAAAACTCACCCAAGTTTGGAGAAAAGAAACAACAATGAACTTATCTTGAATCAAACCTTGGATAGGAGTGTCATATAGATGCAATCCTCCTTGTATGAACCTTTTTATGTGTGCCATGTATCCCCTCATTGGTTTCCCTTTATTGATATCTTTGTGCATATAAAGAATACATTGTAAGTCAAACAAAACATTCCGTTCAACCATGAAAGGGTGCTGCACCTTTCTTATGCTCTCCCATCTTTTGTCATGCACGAGGAGTTCCCAACTACAAGCATTTTCAGAACGTGCTAGGGGTTGGAATATATCAAAAAAATCAGACTTCTCACCCTTATGATGCTGCTGTATGTACATGCTTATTTTTGAATTTTCTTGATGACAAGGTCCAAAATTAACATATGCAATATTTCCCCTATCCACAAGCTGTAACATGCCACAAAATTCAGAATTCCTTACTTCAAAACACAACTGTCGATGGCCTTCTAATTCTGATTTTTTTTGGACACCAAACTCAAAATTCGTACTTGCATTTGTCCATCCTTCTATGTGCTGGAAAATGTCAAAATTTTTCATATTCCTCCCCTCCAAAGGCTGCTGTATATGCACGCTTAAATCTGATTTTCTAGAATGGTAAATTTTTTTCTCTACACTTTCCTCCCCATTTTCTGATTGTTCTAGGCTCCCACAAACCTTATGAATTTCTTCATGCCAATATGAAGCTTCTTGAGTATGCAAGCAATACAAGTGAAATGCTTCCAACATACCTTGAACATGCCCTACCATGTGAAACTCCTTTTGAAAAGTCTTCAATATATGCAAAATAAAATCCAACCACAACTGTCCTTCCTCATGACTTATATGCAAGTAGGCTATCGAATAGACATCAAAAGAGTGCTCTCAACATAATGAAATATACTGCTGTTTCATACTTCACCTTCTTCTTGTGTAAGTCGTGATCCAAAAAGACATCGATTTCAAAACTTAGGAGCAGCTAGAAGTATATCATAAAATCAGTCATATAGCTCCATTGAAGGGACTGTAGAAGATTGCTCAACTCAGAATTTTTGGTGGCAACAATTTCAGACTTTGCATCAATAATTTCAGAATTTGGCCATGGCTGTAATGTGTCAAGATTTTTGATTTTTGTGAATAGTTTGGACAATGAATATGATAAATCAAACTCAGAATTTTCTGTGTGCCAATAAGACCAAACCTTCTTCACAATCTCCTCTTTCTCTACCTCATAGCTTTCCGAATTCATCAAGCTCCTCCCCCATGAAGATGGGTGGCGTTTAACATGCCCAAATGATTGCTCATATTTGAAAATCAATAAATGACTTGCACCTTTTATGTCTATTGCAACCGGTTCCCTTATTGGCCCTACACATGAGGCAATCATGTTAGGAAAAACTTTAGTGCTTAGCAACACTTCTAGAATGATGTTACCATGCCTCATGAGAACGATATGTATCTCCTTTTCATATCCTATCTTTTTCTTGTCATAGCTATAGCGTGCCTTTTTTTACTCCCTATTTCTCCTTGTGGTGAGAAATCCACTACTACATACTTGAACCACTCCTATGGTGTTGAGGTGTGAGAAACACACCTTCTTAGGGCCCATGCTCTCCATGGTGATAAGGAACTTCAAGGAATGCACACTGAAAATATTCAAAACAATAGTTACCTTGATCCAAAGACCATGATGATTCTTACTTACCTCCTCCCTTATGTTGACCCAAAACATTCTATCCCTACTAATCTTGTAGAGCTGACGTAGATCCCATATCCATGATGGATATTTGTCATGTTCCTTCCTTGAATTTGCTTTCCCATCGAGTGCCCTTCACCTCCACCTTAATGGTAGTACAAGGTACATCACCAATATAATGAAAGAACCAATTATGAAGAGAAGACAATGAACACTTACCAAGATGATCACTCGCTTACTCATACATAAATATGATTTTCCTACTTCCATATCCATTTTGATTGTATACAAGCCCATCAAAGTGTTGTTTCCCCTCAAGCATTCCCTTATCTTATTGTGCATTGATCTATCATGAATCCCCTTTGTGCCAACCAACCTTGTCAAAGCTTGTACTTCCTTTTCACTTGTGACTAACAATTGTTCTTTCAAAACTCTTTCATCAATTCTAGAGTCATGCAACAAAGATAAAAATCATTAGAACAAAAACCAATAGTATTATTCACAACATACCTCTACATGGGATCATTCATAAATATCTTGGTTTCTTTGACTTCTTCAAAATCTTCTTTTTGAATTTCAAAATTTGGGGTACTTGGCTGCCCCAATGTACCAAGCATTTCTCTATGTTGACCTATCACTTGCAGCTCTCTTTGCTGCTCTAAAAACTCAGATTTTTGAGGTTCAACATACCCATATGATGGCTGCCCCTTGTATAACTGAAAATCAGTTCTTGGCTGCTCCAAAACTTCTGATTTGTGGGGTCCCACCTTCCTCTTTTCAAACTGTTCGATGAGCCTTTCACCAAATTCCTCATGAGTCTTGATGAGGTCATGTCCTTGTGTCCTCAACTCAAGTTGCCAACAATCAAGCGCAGCGCCTTCCAAGTGTTGTGTGACGAATTTTAGAGCTTGCTTCTCACCTCTGAGCCTCAATTCAAGGGATTCATTAACCTTGTTTACCATGCTCTAACTGAAGTACCTGGATCCCCATCAAAGGTTGGGAGAACAATCCTCCCTAAGTCATCATGCATAACTATGTGCTCGTGGTGTTCTTTGCCATACCTCAAACCTAGCCAATACTCAAAACTTCTTTCCTTCCTGTACTGTGGTGTAAGTGTCAAATATTCATCATAATCCTCCATCAATTCGCAATTGATAAAGGGTTCTTTCTCCCTTTCAAGGGGCTGGTCCCCTTTCATGCCCTTCATTGTTTGAAGGAGTGTGTCTAAAGTTTCTGTCAATTGCTCTTGGATTTGAGCCAACCTCTCAAACATAGCATTGTCCATGTTCCTGAATAGCCCTTCCATCCCACAAATGGCCAAGAAATTGGCTCTGATACCACTGCAATGTCTCCAAATTCGAACAAGGCTAAAAAACAGTAATATCCTTCAAACCCCAATCCAAATGACACATAAACTGAATTCTAAAATATAAATTACTAACTCCATAATTCGAAATTTATTTGCAATTTTTCACCTTTCACACACAAATTGCCTAAACCCTAGGTGACTAGGGTTTTATGGTGATTTCAGCCCCTAAAACACCTCCAAAAATTATGAAACTTTGTAGGAACGAAGGAAAAAATACAATTGATTTATTTCTCCAATCAGATTTGGCAAAAACAAACTTTTTTAATTTATATGGCGAAAATACAGCGAAAACTTGTAAATTCAATAACTTGCAAGATACTTGGAATTTCTGAGCAAATAATAGCTTGAACTAAAGATAAAAATATGCTGCTTCAATTGAAATAAAAATCAGAATTTTTCAACCACTGAAATACCCCCAAATGATGCCCAAAGTTTTGAAAACCCTAGTCTTTCCCTCAAAATTAAGCAAATAATTACTGGATATTTTCTAAGCATAGATTAGCCCCAAAAACATGCAAACATATCTCAAAACAATTTGTTCCACCAAAAAAATTATTCATAAAATTATTGCAACCATAGGAGAGGGTTTCCACCATAAATAAGCCTTCCGAAGATGATTTTTCACACCACCAAACAAGTCGCCCAAGTGGAAGTCAACCTTCCCAAGTAATTCACCACACTTGCAAATCCTCCAACAAGTTTGCCCAAGTCTCCCAATCCAAATGCCACAAGCTGAAATATTAGATGCAATTCAAAATAATCAAATGAATTGAACACAATTTCCGAATCAATAGGTGGTGTTATAAACATTGTTTGTAGAACATTTAGTAGAACTTGAAGGGTAACATTCTTCAAGCGTTTACCTCTAATTACCAAGCTTGACATACTTGATCACCAAAGCCAATAATCATATGTGCATAATCTTCAAATGAATCCTTCTCCTTAAATACCCTCCTCCAAGTGTAGCGCTCCAAAATAGAGGGTTAACTTAAAAATCAACTTAAGTCTTATAAGCCAAGACCCAAAATTCCCCCACTTAAGTGAAATATACATAAAGTACTTTTTCTCTAAACGTAACTCAAAATTAGAAATATAAAATACCTTTTTCATCAATAACTCTTCACAAATGGTCCACCATGTCCCAAAATCTTCTTCTACCCTTAGCCATTGAAAACAAGAATGGGCTAAGGGTCCCACAAAGATCTTAATAAAAAATGGGGACATTACAAAAAGTGAAAATAATGAATAATAACTTATATTTAAAATTAAATTGAAAGTTTATTTGTCATGTCCCATTTTCGGAATTAAGCCAATCAAAAGACCCGTAGCCTATTTCTTTATTTCCTATAGGCTAAGGGATAAAATTAGGAAAATAAATTAATGATAATAAATTAGGACACAGTCTCTTTTTGACTTCTTTAGATATGACCAGAGATGTTGGGCTTTATATATACAGGAAGCTCTTAAGCTTCCTGATCATTTTATTCAGAGACCCACTAGACCAGTCCCCAATCAATGGATTACTTCCTTTTTCACGGTGCTACTTTTGAGGAGAGGCACTAAGTGACAAATTGACATCAGTACAGCCCCACATTCTAGATCAATGAGGCCCATAGACACTATTCACAGTTCTCCGAGTTTTCATCAACATATTCACTTCAGACCTGGCATCAGGAGGCAGACTAGATCCACCAGACCTTCACAGAGGACTTTTCCTTTTAGACAGAGGATTGGAGGACAAACTAGGCATCATACCTCCCCTTCTTTGGGTTAGACTTCTATTCGGAGCTTCTTCTTGTTGACCTTGGATGCTAGGAGAGTTGGATCGAACTCTTGATGGGTTCCTTCCTGTTTCTTCTTTCTTAGGGATCATCCTCGTGCTCCTGATGTTTACAGACTCTTGGAGATTGCTCATTGCTTTTGCTCTCTTCTTTGGACCTGAGTGTGGTTAGGTCCTTTGGTGGTTTGGCTCTGAACGGAATCACTCTTTGCCATGTTTTATACTATTTTTTTCAGCATTGTTTTTCTTGTTTTTGAAGATCTTTTTGGTTTCCCGCTTTTTCCTGACACATTTCTATAATCTGCAGTCCCTTTGACCTACTTTTGTGGTCATTAGTTGGACATTAATATATTTATCTTATCTTATCCAAGTCACTTTTATTTTATAACATGAAAATAACACTTATGTATTATTATTATTTATTAAGAGGGCCAAAAGTAATTATCATTAAGTGGATGAAAAGTGATATTTTATTAAAAATATTTTTAAATACTTGTAGGGTGAAATTGGAAAAGAGAAATTATAAAAGAAGTTGGGCTAAAAAGAGTCATTATTTATCTTTAACCTCAAACCTCACTTCTATTGCCCTTACAAGATTATGCAAAGGATTGGAGAGGTAGATTATGACCTGAATTTTCAGATTACAGAAGAATTCATAACGTATTGCATGTTCCATGCCTCAAAAGGGCTCTAAGACAACACATCATTCCCTCAGTGGAGTTACCTCCTTTAGATGATGAAGGTAAATTGATCTTGGTTCCAAAAGCTATTATTGATGTCAGAGAAGAAATTGAAGAACAGGGACATAATAGAATATTTGGTGCATTGGAAAGATCTCCTAATAGAAGATACTACATGGGAAGTGTTGGCCAATTTTTCGACCTGCATATAAAGCTTGAGCAAATTCTTCAGGGGGCCAACAAAGATGTTTTAAAGCAAGCCAAAGGACTAAGCCTTGTGCAAAGTTCTTTTATTCGGCTTCCCCTTTTTGGGCTAAGTCATTGATCATCTTCTGGGCCTTGTAGGAGCAAGTATTTCTTTCCCTCGGGTTCTTTTCTTTCGGCCAAGTCTTTTTTGATTTTTTTTTGTCCGAAAGAAAGGTTCTGAAGGGCACTCACAAAAATCCGAGAGGACCTTTTCAAGCTTCGGGAGGACCATTTTCAGGGATTGAAGGGCACTTTCTCGGCAAAAGGGCACTTGACAAAAGTCAGAAGGGTATGTTCCTTTCGACGGGGCCGTTTTTAGACTTTCCGTAGGGCAATTCACAAAAGGAAGGATCATTTGCAGAAAGTCCGAAGAGGCTCTTACCCTTCGGAAAAAGTCTTTGACAAAATCCGAAGGGCATTTTACAAAGGAAAGGGGGAGCCCGAAAAAAAGAGTGCAAGAAAAGCTGAAGGAATTCCACCGAAGGAATTCCTTCGAGAAAGTTGTCCGAGAGAAACCAAGCAGAAGGAGGCCCGAGAAGAAGTCCGAAGACTTCAGAGAAGAAAAGTCCGAAGACTTCAAAGAGAAGTCCGAAGACTTCAAGTTCAAAAGAGCCGAAGACTTGGAGATAGAGAACCCTGAAGACTTCAAGATGGACAAGTTCAAAGTTGAGGAGCTTGAAAAATTTGAATTACTCTGCATAGAGTAAATCGGGTTTCTCCAAGTGCTTTACTAAAAGGACTTCATAAGTAAGAGGACCTCAAAAATCTGAAGTAAGTAAACTTGGAAAACTCGAATTACTTTGCATAGAGTAAATCGGGTTTCGCCAAGTACTTTACTTAAAAAGCTTGATAAGTAAATGATATGGAAAGTCCGAAGTTGGAGAGATCAAAGAACCCGAATTATTCTGCATAGAGTAAATTGGAATTCTTCGAGTGCTTGACTTAAGCTTGGTCTAGCAACACGAGTCATGATCAGGCGAATAAAAAGTTGTCGCATGGCGTAAGTTGGAGTAGAAAGGGCCAATCAGCAAAGGACAAGTGGCACAAGGATGACCAATGAGCATGGGAGAGTCCAAGTGGCTGGTAGCTGAAAATTTATGAAGGCTCTCGTCCTTCAATATGATTTGCTCCCGACAAACAGTCGTCCAAACATGGAAACATGGGTCAATTTAAACTCCCAGGGATGGAGACCCGTGTCCTTCAAATAGGACACGGAAAAGTGAAAGACGCCATGCCGTTTAAATGCAAAGATAAATGCAATCATACTAGAAAGAGACGTCTAGCTGCCCGCAACGCGACCTCCCTCAGCTCCACCAAAAGAGACTAGAATGCGAGAGTGGCTCAAGGAGGTTGTGCGACGATCTTGGGCGACGTGTTTCATGGCAAAGGAGGACGACAACAACGGTCATCAGCGACTTCTCTCTTTCCACGCAACTCTCTCTCTCTCTTCCCATTCTCTATATATATCACGCGACTTGCCTTTGTAATGGTTCCTAGTTTTTTAGAGTTTTTGTCATCTTGCTGGGAGATGGATGCCCATTGAGACGTTTGCAAATACGTGCTCCTTCGACCAGGCTAAACTCTGTCGAAGTATTGTAAGAACTACCTCTTGAATGTAATGAGACTCGATTTCTTTGCCTATTTCTTATCTTCAATTAGTGCTTTAGTATGCTTGTTGCTTAGTGGATTTGTGAATGCGCTTATTCCTAGTTCATTAGCCTGCTACTTGCCTCTTTGAAGTTTTTTCAAGTTTTGCAGGTCCGGATTAGTGTTTTGACTGAACCTCTTCCAGCATGTGTTAGCTTGATCCTGAGATCGTGCAAGCCCAAGTTGCCTCATGACTGATCTAGTGTGGGTTCAAGCGTAGATGAGTGTCCATTTAAATTTGGTGCATTGCCTGGTTAGCCTTCTTAGGAGCCCTTTTCTCCCTTCTAACCCTTTTCTCCATGAAGTTTCATTTCAACATTATTTTTAGATGATCCACCAAGAGGAACTAGCATCGTTAAAAATCTTAGACGCTCAACCTCACCATTGGACACCCACATCTTGAGGTTGTTCCCATACTTATAGCCGGAAGTGGGAGAACCTAAAAAACTCTCCCACAAGGGTGCAATGTCTAGCTATAACAAGAAGGTGCAGAGATCTTTGAGCATCCTAATCTGCAATTGCTTGAGGGCAAGCAATTCCAGGAAGGACAGACTATCATGTTCCCTTTTCAGAATTAAGCTAGTCAGAAGACCCGTAGCTTATTCCTTATTTCTTGTAGGCTAAAAGATAATGTTAGAGAAATAAATTAATGATAATACTTTAAGTTGTCCCAAGTCACTTTTATTTTATAACATGAAAATGACACTTACGTATTATTATTATCTATTAAGAGGCCAACATTAATTATCATTGAGTGGATGAAAAGTGATATTTTATTAAAAATATTTTAAAATGATTTTAGGGTGAAATTGGAAAAGAGAAATTATAAAAGGAGAAGTTGAGTTAAAAAGAGTCATTATTCATTATTCATCTTTGACAATTAAACCGTAATCCAGAGCTTGAGCAATTATGTTCAAATTTTCATCTGAGGACTAAAACTATCTGATATACAGGGGTGGAGGACAAAACCCCTCTAACCCATTGACGTGATTCCATCTAAGAATCATAATTGTGCTTGCAAATCAAGATAAAATTGAAGTTTAGTGTGATTGAGGATTGCCATCATTTTTCAGTCTTGTGAGGGTTTGAAATAATTCCTAGACTGTTGCATTGGGTTTAAGGTGGATGTTTGTTGTTTTTGAAACCCTCAGTAGCTGATGTTCCCTTGATTGGGTTGTTGTACACCTGCATGACTATTTGGAGGGTGTTCGCCCCATATATATGCTTGGCTTCAATTTAAATTGAGGATGGTTGTACGTCCTCCTTGCTGCCTCCTTGTGCTCACTGTGGACATTCCAGCCAACGTCACACCCCAAAAGGGACTGCCGTACATCTACAACAGCATATTCCAGCCTGATGTACTAGTTGGAGACTGTTGTACCTTGTTTCCAAGTTGCTAAACACTGATTGGTATTTTTTATTGAGTTTCATTTGTTGCGAGATTTTTGCAATAAGGATTTGTTTTAATCAGCTTTTAATTTATAATCAACTCCCTAACTAAATATCACAATTGGGTTGTTATTGGATCTAGAGTTTTAGTTTGCATGTTGTTGTTTAGGATTTATTTCAGCTTGCTTAAATTCAGAATAGAGAAAAATCTTAGAAAGGGATATTACATTATTCTTCAAACGTAGACCAAAGATTAAACTTCTTTCATTTTTTTGGCTTGTCAAGTTGCTCTGTAGCATTTTGTCCTTTCCTGTCTGGAATATTTCCCAGTGCAGAACCCTTTACAAATGTCATAAATGCCAGTATAGAATTTATGGCCTCTCCTAGATGTTTGCACAATCTGGAAATATTTCTATGAATTCGGAATGTATATTTCTGGAGATTTGTCTTTCAAAGGGCAGTTTGTGGACAATTCTATGATTTAAAGGTGGTTAAAGTTGAATTGGCCCCTCATGAGCCAATTCCTATGACCTTGATTACATCTTACACTTTTGGTTTGATAAACGTTAGGGGATATGGTACACTAGTGTGTATCAAGATTTTTTATATCTGAACGTTTCTGTCACATGCAAAATACTTTGAGATCCAAATTAGATATGGAATTAATGGCCAATTGGAAATTTCAAAAAATCATCTTTTCCTTATGGGTCATGGAAACATGATGCAAATTCAATCCAATGTTCCTAAGATGCACAATATGGCAATATTAAATGGCATTCCTTGAAGAGACTAAACGTGTGATAAGTTGCATTCCATATGTAGCTCTGTAAAACCTAATCATAATGTTTCGCTTTTTTTGAATAGTGTGAGGTTTCAAGATTCAAGAAGTAATATCTTTATGCACCAAGATTAACCAAAATTCTGTACACATGCACTCAATAATTGGATTATGTTTGTTCTTTGGAGCATAGGTTCATGAAATATCCCAACAGCAACAAATACAAAAATTTAACTAAAGCTGATTGGATTTTTTAAGAATGGTGAACCAAGAAATCTTACCACCGCCGCACATCTTGGAAACAACCAGTCATGAGGGCAGTTATCAAGTGTGTAAACGAACTCAGCTGGTTCTGTCACTAACCAAAGGAAACGAGAATAAAAATATATTACATGTAGTAACAAACAGTAAAGATATGAGGTTCAAACTAAAATCTTGAATATTAAGCTCCAATCATTCTAATATGACTGCATTAAATTTATTATGTACAAAAAAGAGCTGAATAAAAGAAGCCAAAAGGTTGTCACTTACAGTTTCCAAGACCTCCCCAACCTTTATTAATGATTCCTCTTTGTCCAGTTTGCTTTAATGCTTGAACGATTATTTTTGTCATACCTTCTGGATCTTGAACAGGCTTCAAAATTGATCAACAATTCCAATCAATAAAATATAACTGAGATATTTATTAAGGATAAACTTTTCAATTTCAAGCATACATGAGCATGAGTTCTTATTTACAAAGATGTAAAGAATACTGAATTCTATAGAAGAAAATAAAGGTAAAGGTAGTTTTTTAGGTTCACTGCCAAGTAAGACACCAATTTGGTGTGTGAGGCCCCCCTTTTGGATGCCCACAAAGGGATTGTTTTTCCATTTACCTTATATATTGTTCAACAAGGTGTACAACCCTACCCCCTATGGATTTGAACCTGTAAGCTTCTCCATGGAGCACACACGGCTTCGCCATGGGGCCCACTCAGGTTGTACACATAGATAGTTCCCTTGTCTGACCAAATATTTGAATATAAAAGCATGCATTTCCATATAAAATTGTCAATTCTAGCAAAGATGCCATGGTCAAAAGTCAAAACAATCAAGGGATGCAAAAAAAACTAAAGCATACTATATAACTCCAACATACAGGTTTAGGAAGTTTCCACAAGAATAAAGCTTAAAATTGACTCCTAAGAAATTAAAATACATTAGGGCCTGGACCAAGGGACTTCCAAGTCTAAAGTAGATTCTACAAATATTAAATTGGTTAGTGCAAGCAGGAAACCCATGGGATTAGTTCCTAGGGGACTTCTTCCTGCCGAATTTGGAGTCATGATTCATGCAATAAGCAACTGCTTTTGCTGCAATAAATTATCAATGCTACCATTGTTAGTCCATAGAGGCAACATGCCAGTTAAATGAACCCCCTTTAGATGAAAACATCCATACAATCTCTATAAGAGATCATTCCTATCCTGGTTTTCAGTATACATAGGGGTCTTTCAATGTGTTTGATTGGTTTAAGTGAAAAAACCAAGCCTTACATAAGTAACTAGGAGGAGGCTCTAGGTCTAGAAACATGCTATACAGGATTGCAATCCTTTTATCAAGAAAAGAGCAGTTACAAGCAACTCCTAAAGTTTTACAATGTTTGGCATTTGATGATATATTAGACTCTGACAACCCCAAAAGTATCAAGGATGCCTGTATCCTAGCTTGCTCAAAATATGCCACACCATCTCCATCATCTCTGATTTGGGTATCATGTTACATCAGAAAACAATTCCAAATTTGCCAAATCAAAAGCACTTATGGCGATTTCCGAATTTTAACTGTACTAAGAGGTGGCTAAGGATCTTTTAATGCCCACAAGATTATCATCATCCCATTAGTTGGCAGTTAGAAGAACAGAAGACAAGCAGGGGCCAGGACTAGGCATACCATGGAATGATTGAGGCTTTAATGAACCCCCGAGTCATATTATAAATGCAACTGTGTTATTGAAAGTAGGTCCACAGTGCTGGATTTTTTCGAATTGATTATAAATAAGGTGCAAACATACCTTATATTTAACCCATGTTTATATCAAATGTTATTAGTTAGCTTGATGTCATTATTCTTGAATAACTGACCCACAACAAATGTGCACAGTACTTATTTGTGATAATTCTTTAAAGATCCAGCTTAATAATAAGTTTAACAAAGTAAGCTTTATTCTGTACTAAAGGTGGATGACCGATGGCTGTTTGGGAAATCCCATATTAGGGAATATTTGATTGCTTCCACTTCCTCACAAATTCAAGAGTCTTTTCTTGGCTTCCTTGGAAATTTGCATTCTTGTCTACAAACAAGATGATACATTTCAGTAAGAAATTTCTCATTATGTACTCACTGTATATATCGTGCAATAATAAATAATGAGAATAGTTCGCTTGATTAACTATAGTCACAATGGGCATGGAAGTTGAGTATGAAGTCATTTGCCATTTATCTGCAAGCAGTTCCAACCATCATAGCACGTGTCACCTGAAAGTTGTAGGCGTGACTCTATAATAAGTTGTCTATCTTTTGTACAGGCATTTCATTTTAGTTTTAAAACATGAAATATTATGTGATTAAATAACTCGTCTGACTAAGAATCACTATGCTGAATGAATTATCGTGCCAAATGAATCAACAAAGATGAATTGCAACCAAGGGTGAAACACCTTAAATGCATCAATAAGCATAAGAGTCTCGTACAAACTGATATGCAATGAATATTATGACATTTGAGTGTTGCATTGGTTTTGGTGAGTGGTCCCTACCAACTATTGTGAGTCTATAGTCCAAAGAGTATATGACTAGCATTGTCCAACAACTCGGATCAATTGTGTTTTATATACAACAGTTTTTGCCATACCTATCTAGAATCAGCTTTTTAAATCCTCTTTTGTGCACTGTAACAGGGGGATGCTTCTTCGAGGGAGACCTTTTCCTCAAGACTGGGGAATTTTCTCCCACCTTGCCCTGACATTCCCTAAAAATCGGATGATATCCCTTGCTCTCTAGGATTTAACTCTATAAACTATCGGAACAGAATGAGCAAAACTTGAACTGAATAAGAGCAACTGCAAAGAGCTGGTAGCTCAATGGTAGAGCACCCGAAAATGCACATGGGAGGTTATAGGTTTTTGCACCAATGAAGAATGGCTTGAAGACAAGCCACACTCCAAACCGAATAGGAATCAGTAACTACCAAGGGGTGGTAGCTCAATGGTAGACTGCCCCAGCATGCTCATGGGAGGTCCTAGATTTGAGTTTTAGCTGGTCCATGTAAAATGACATGGTATCAGAGCCAACAAGGAGCCCCAAGCACTTAAGCGTGGCTTGATTGGGATTGTAAAAAGAGAATGGGCCACACTCTGAACTGAAAAGGAGCCAATTAGCTTAGTGGCACAGCACTCTAGCATACACATGGGAGGTCCTAGGTTTGAATCCTAGCTGATCCTTCGAAAAAAGATAAAAGGGAGACTTTAGGGATCCTTCTAATGCTTCAGTTTCAAGGGAGACTCGTCCCCAGTATCAAGGAATGTGCCTCCCCTACAAACCAGGACTCTTGTGGGTCAAAATGAATTCATAAAAATTATGGTTTAAGAGCTTGCCCTCTTAATGCAGATAGGTTAATTCAAATGCTACAAATAAGGCCTGTAGAAAAAGAAAAGTAAGTTGTTAATCTTCCTCAGTTCAAAATCCAATTTCAAAATAGAGTGATGCCTCAAATGATTTCAATGTGACATGAGGCAGCTCCATACATAAGTTTCCCTAGCGGGGCTCTCTCTACATCTTCCTCCTGGCAAGTCTTCATTCTGCATCCCGATTTGATAGTATTGACTGTGTATAGTCAACCAGTGGCACAAATTTCAACTCATACAACAAAAAAATTGGTTGAGGGAAAATTTTGAAGTTAATGTGGTCTCTTTCTCTAGGATTCTATTAATAATTTTGAATATTGTATGATGCTATGAATATTTATTGAGACCTTCTTTGTACAATAACTCAAGTTGTAACCTGCTGCTCAAGTACACATTACTTTCCAGAACTTGCAACATTAGGTTCAGTTGCCCTATAAAGCATCATATAGGGATTAATATTTACACCATTCAAATAGATTGAGCAGAAATGTAGCAATCATCGCTTGCAATGCTCACCATGGCTGAACTATTATTAATATATTGTATTCTTTTCCATTTTGAACCATCAAACAATGTCAAAGGATGAAATTGGCAAGTTAGAAGCACAATTCAATATATTTATTGCTTTTAATATTAAGATGATAAATGTTAATTCTTCTATATTAAATTCACTGCCCTTGTTTAGTCATTACAAAACTATGTTTACTATATTTTCTAAACATGTATCCTCCCAAAGTTATTTGAATTTTTCTAGGAATTCCGGGGATGTGTTCACACATTCCCACATCCCAAACACTTCAAGTAACATGGTCTTCCTAGGATATGTTGAGATGTCGGAGGCATATTTGTTGTATGACTCAGAGTCTAAACAAGTTATCACTCAAAAGGATGACTACTTCAAAACTAATCCATCACCTTCCATGCAATCATCTCACTGCATAGCCGCTAAATCATTCTCTAATGTCCTTGTTGAAATTCCTAATGATGTTAAATATATTTTGATGAAGAGACAATGTACTACCACTACACCTACTGCATCCCCATCTACTAGTCCTATTGCAGGTCAAGGCTTATCTTCTATCATGGACCTGCAAAGCAATTCCATATGTTGGGCCAGATTTTTGGGATGTGGCTGATACTAGGAAGACGTGGGGACGTAAGTGTGCCAGTAATACAATTAAGGCACATGTTATGAACATTTGTGATCACCAAACTTATAAGGATTCTTCTCATATGAGAGCTCACACCTAGCCAATATGGGGAACCTATAACATAGATACTTAATACTCCTAGTTTGTGCCTTATATAGGAGTGTGATCTTAATTCCAACCTAAGTGTGCCTCAAAGGGAATAGGGAATGAGAAATATGGGGACTATAGCTTGGTCCATGGGTAGATAAGAGGTGATATAATGACGAACATGTTAGTATGTGAACACGAGAGGGAATAATATATTTGCTTAGAAATGACTAGGGGATGGTGCAAGGAGAAATACAGAGACATGGAGGGTAAGGTGAATGTGGATAAAGATGTATGATGTCATGGAAAGCTCAAACGGGCTGGCAATTAGACATAAAGAGGAAATGATGATCATCGATATTAAATAGTTTTTTCAATCTCTGAGTGGTCTAACACAAGCAAGATTTGGCAATATAAGTTTAGGTAAACCCAAGAGGTAGAGTTTGGTAAAACCCAAGAGGGAAAAATATGATAAAAACCCAAGAGGGAATAAATTTGGTAAGAACCCAACGGTGTGGTGAAAAAATTGGTGAAACCCAAGAGGGGAAAATATTTGGTAAAAACTCAAGAAAGAAAAATATGGTAAATCCCATGAGGGAAAAATATGGTAAAACCCAAGATGGAAAAAATTGGTAAAACTCGAGGGAAAGGTTAATAAGCAGTGTTCCCTGCATCTTGGGGACAGGGATGGCAAAAACATTCTGGGATTTTGGGGACGATAGGAGGACAGTAGGTGGACGGCTATTAAAATAATATAAAATTTTTAAAAAATAAACAATTTAATAAATTAAAAAAAAAAAAAACCCAAACAAAATAAAATAAGCTGAAATTTAAAACACTAAATTGCTAAATAAAATCAGTAGTGCAATAATCCATCCAATAATATCATAATCTGAAATAATTTACAAGTTAGATTATCTAGATTGTAAAAAATCTAATGTATATTCCATAAACACTATAATATAAATTAAATATAGGTTTAGATATTGACATAGAAAGTAAATAAAATTTTAATCTTATATAAAATTATCAAATGTTACATTTTATGTAATTATTAATAGCATATATTAGACACTATTTAATGTTTATTATTACTTTTTAATTGTTGTAAAAATATTAAGTTTAACAATTTAATGGAATATCATGCATTATATATTAACTAAATATCTAATATTAACCTAATATCTAATATTAAGTTGATAAATAACAAAAAATGTTTGGGGATTTTTTTTTTTTTCAAAACTGTGTTTTTCAAAAAATCATGATTAATTGGGAAAAAATTGGAAAAAAAAAAACTTTTAAAAAATGTGGAAAAAAGAGAACTATTTTTTTTGAAATTTAAAGGCATTTCCATTGCATAAAGATACATATTAGGCATTTCAATTGCATAGAGAATAGATACAAATTATGAGAGGAAGATAAATGAGATTGTACGCCATCAAAATCAGCACATTGTTTTCTCACTAGTTTCCATAATATTCAAATTTCATTACATTTGCATTTCAAAATGTATACTATTTTTGTTTACAAAAGAAAAAAATACGGGAGGGAGCCAATGGCAACAAGGTAGACTAGTGATCAACAGGAGTAGATGTTGAAGCTCCAAGGTTAGAGCATCCCCTGATTTGAGAGAGACCTCAGTGTCGTACCCAACCTCAACGATATGTCGAAGTCAAAATTGTCATAAATAAGTTCATCATTATTTTCAAGCCATTCGGATTCTAGATCAATCTTGTCAAGGTCAATCAATGGATTTTTCTCGACAGTACCTAACATTATCAAATAAAATTCATATGTTAGTGACTTTGGCGAATAATCATTTATAAGAATATAAATCAACTTTCCATATGAATTGAGAATTAGAAATGCAACATTTATTAACCTTGAGCTTTCTTCATCTTTAGGTGAAAATTATAGTGGACAAACACCAAATCATTCATCCATTCTTGAATGAGTCAATTGTGTTTTTTGGAATGTATATGCTCGAACATACACCAACTACGCTCGCAAGTGAATGAATTGCATGGCTAGCTCAAAATGTGCATTGCCATCCATCGAAGGTGTTCGGTTTCTTTGCCAAAGAAATCCCACCATTGTGTTACAAAAACAGATTTTGTCAACATTGTAACATGCACAATTTAGTCAAAATTCAACACTTGTACCATATGTAAGCAGAAAAATTATCTACCTGGTTTGTAGGTCTTCCTTCCTGTGATGGCTACTTTAATAGAGAATAAACCCCCTTGCCTGCTTGTACATTGACAACTCTCTTATAACTACCTCAAACTCCACATGATTAGGAAACATATGTCCATACTGACCTCTTTGGAGAGATAAATGCCTACTTTTACAGCGATCTCCTTCTGCCATTGAATGGGTTCCTTAACACTCTCCAAAATTTGGTGTTGATTATGGTTTGACTCCCCCATAGTGATAAACAAGGTCTTCTCAATTGCAAAATGGTTGTCATGAAGAAAGTAAGTCCCAACGGCATTGGTGCACTTATTGGTTGCATTCAGAGATTAGGCCATGTCAAAGACATTATTTATCCCAATTGATTGCCCTAGGTCCAATAGTAGGTTCCTCATGCTGGCTAAGATCATTTATGCCAACACTGTCTAGTTCCTTGGTTGCTTTCCGAACTTGCTCCAACTAAAGGCACATGTGTGGGATTCTAATATCTCTATTCATGAACTCTGAAAATGATTCCCATTCTGCCTCAACTAGCTTCTTTTTCTCCTTACCCTCAATCTTCCTCTCATCACCCTACTGCATACCACTGTCTCGTGCAAACACCATTGCTTTGAAGAATACTACAAGGTGTTGATCAAGGAATCCAAGAAGGGAGGTTAGATCAAGTGTTAGAACAAGTAACAAAACTTGAATAAAAACACACTAACATGCTAATACTTGCCTAGATCATATGGGGAGCTTAATGAACAAAACCAATTGAAAACACAACTAAAATGTAAAAGAACAACAATCTCTTACCTTCCTTGCATGCTCCAAATGATTCGTTGTGTGCTTGCTCAGTTTGAGCTCAAAGAGTCTTTGACAATGAAGTATTCTTTGCTCCTCTCCTTGGCACCATTGTGGCTTGCTTGATGTGGCTTGACGGGGCTTGGCTCAATATGTTGGCATTATAACACTATTTTTATGAATCTTGCTACAAAACCTACATTATAATTCTACAATTTTCAAACTCTCTTTTCAATAGGCAATGGCTTGTATTTATAGGCTTAGGAACTAATCCTAACTCAAGGTGAGTTAAAGTGTAGTTTAAACATGGAATGGGTTCAAACCTAACCTAAGTGAGTCAATTAACCCCAATAGTGTTAAAAGGTGTTAATAAATAATGATTTGCAATGAATAGGCATGGGTGAGATATTTTCAAAGGCTTGACAACTCACAAAACGTTATCATAAAAAGCTAAGATATTTCATATTTTTGAATTTCCTTTTTTAGTTCATTAATTGCACATGGATAATTCAACTAGGCTTTTAATTTGGTCTAGCTTGTTAATTAATTCTGATTGGCCATTTAGTTCTTTCAAGATTTGATTTTGTGTACATTGTCCCACTTAATAGGTCTATAGGTCAAATTGCATGTTGTGATGCCACATGATGCTTAGGGATGAATCCGTGAGAGGTTATTGTTCCTTACGATAGGATACTCTAATTAGGGATGTCTCAACAAGATTCTAAGTTTTGGCGAATGGTGCACAAGCAAATTTGGGACGTTCAGTGATTCCTAGACTTAATTTGCAAAGGTTGGTAGAAATCAGTTTGAAGTCCAATTGAAGGTCATTGGTGGCCAGTTTTAGGTGTCTACACAAGGGAGAATGAAAGGGCCAAGAGAGAGATGGGAGAGTCGAGCCTTGAGTCCTACATAGAAATAATGAGAGAATAATGGAAGGGGTGCTAAATTAATTCCCCGTGCGCCACCTCAACAGGTGGAGTAAAGTGAAAGGCTGCGAAAAGATTGCCTCACTCCCTAATGAACCATCATCATGCATCAACAAATCTTACTTGAATAATGTTGATTTGTGTTATGTCCCCATTCTGGCTGACATCGTTTAGCATGCCAGATTTGCCTATCATGGACTCTCATAGGCAGATGGTGGTGATGAGAGAGTCATTTTTGCGTTTATTGTTGATTGGATGGCTCATAATGCTCTCGGAGACATTATATGTATTTATTTGGGGCTAAAAATGTTATATTTTTAAAATGCACTTTTATTTTATAAAGTTACTTTTTATAAAGTCACTTTTATTTTATTTAAAAAAAATACAAAAAGGTTTTACAAGATGTATTACGGAAACTTCTAAAAGTTTTCGAAAAGTGCATAAATAGACCCCATGGGTCTCTCATTTGGCATCCAAGTTAATTTTGATCATTTGAATCTTCTTGAGCATTTGTAAGGCCTGATGGTCTGCAAATTTTCAGTCTAATCCTTGAGAATGATACTTCTCAAGTGATTGCATAACTGAGGGTGTGAAAGATCATCTGAAGGGTTGCACTTTGAGGAGGAAACATTCAGTTTCTTCATTTGGACATCATCGACAAGCTTTGGTCAAGGGTTTAAATTGCACAATTTGAAGACTTTCATGGCAGCCATGGCAATGAGTTCTAATCTTTCATTCTAGGTGTTTGTTGAAGCAACAAGAACATCCAATTGACGCGCCCTAGCTGGGAGAACATTCTCAAGACAATGGAGGTCTATTTTGGTAAGTATGCATATATTTAGGGTTGACTGTAATTTTGTTGCAGTCCCATTGGAATGGTTCGATTTCAATATTTAAGGAAGTGTTTGCAAGTGATAGTGTTACCAAAGGGATTCCCCTTCCTTGAGGAAGTTTTGTAACAAGTTTGGAGACCTTTGGAAGGCCATTACAACTGTAAATAAGGAGGAATATATGACTGTAATTTCTGAGGACAGCCACACTTCCAAGTTCGTTTTTGTCACCTAAGAGGGTTTTCAACATCAAGCATAGTGCCATTTGGAGTGCCCAAGTCCAAGGAACGTTTTGTTTATACCAAAGAATCCAAAGGTTGTGGAGATTATTTCAGATTTGAAGGTTTATCCATGGCAGGTCTGCAACTTTGAAGTGGGGCGATTTTGCATTAAAGGGGTCCAAAAAAATATCAAATATCATCCAAAAGGGGCGCCCAACATTTCCTAACACTTTGGCATTGACATATATTCATTTGGAGGTGGATTTTGGAAGATATGCAAGTCTGATCTGAAGTATACCAGTCTGAAGACAACTCAGAAATTCATATCATTTGAAGGCATTCATCATCCAGAGTTAAAGAGGATTCATCTACACTCAATTGTAATCAGGTTCCTCTTATCCTATTGCTTGTATGTGATCATTTTGGCCATTATTATAAGTCTGAAGCACATTTATATCAGACTGTTTTGTATTCAGAAAATTAAATAAAAAGGATTGGGTTGGCTTCAATTTGCATTGTTTATCATTGCTATATTATCTACCTTGTTTGCTTATGAATCTATTATTCAAGACAAGTGAAAATCTCTTCAGAACATATTGAAAACCAATCAGACCAGCAAACTGAAAACACAGACCAGCAAGTGTTTGACAAAATTCCCAAGCACCAAAACTCAGAAAATTTGGCAATTTTCAGTTACTATTGGATGGGGATTTTACAATTTGGGTCTATGATTTTCCCCATTCTATTTTAATCATTTTTTTCCATTTTTCTTCATTTTATTCTTTTCTATTGAGAAAAATGAAAAGATGAATCCCAAATGAAAAAAAGGAAAAATTCGATAGTAGGATTGTCCCTGATCTTAAAAAAAATAAAAAAATTTAGGTTTCTCTTTGCAAAGAAAACTGTAGACAATAACATTAGTATTGTCGTGGTTATCAACATAATTACATATTTTAGTAGCCAACGAGTAATGTGGTTAATGATTATCTTGTTAGCCTTAGGTATTTTCTCTCGTAAGTATGTTTGGTTGTTGACGATTGTATTAACCAGCTACCCATTGGGTCTTTTTGTCATACAAATAGAATGTCGTATGTCGTGGAAGGTGCACTTGTATCAAGTCCTTGTAATGTATGAATTTTATTGAGACTTATCTTTTATGACTACAAAGCTGCTATTTTTTGGATACTTTGTCATGGTATGTTATGCAAAGACTATTTTGTGTATTCTGTTATTGGTAGCATAGTTCGCATACCTGTACTCGGCGAGCACTCGCCCAACCCCCTAAGAATTTAATTGGCAAATACTCAGCAACGACTAGACATTACTCGCCAATACTCAACAACTTATAAAGGACAAAATTCTGTGTATCACGTGTTTTTCAGCATTCTGGACACATTTGTAGGGTTCTATGCACATTTTTTGCATTTTGGATGCATTTTGGCCACAAGACACAGTACTCATAGACTGTGGCGAGAACTAGCACAATACTCGCCAAGCACTCACAAGTGACAAGCCCAAAAAAACCCATGATTATTTCCTGCCATTACTCACCTGCAGTCTCGCTCGATTAGTACTCAACCACTTGGCAAGTACTCACCGAGCATGGAAACTATGATTGGTAGTAGAAGTATCTTTGTACCCATTGTACATTCTAGAGTTGTTCCTTTAAAGAATGTTGGGTCAAGTTAAAGTTGGTTCCAGGGAAGTGTAACAAGGCACCCTATTATCTTATAAGATCTATGTGTCAAACATAACCGTGCAACATAACGACAAAATATATTACAGAGGTACAAAAGGTACAAAGAGTACAAGGAGGAGACCGACCACTGTAAGAAATAGTTCATGCTATTGACTTCGAATAAAGTCAAAAAAGAGGGCAACACAGTTAGGGAGGGAACCAAGAAGTTAAATGGTTTATTTGATTGGTGAAGCAACACAAAAGAAGACAAAGTCTGCGATAGGCAACCAATTCTAAAAATCCATCAAGCAAAGTGCGAAACGGGCATGGAAGTCGAGATGATAGACAAGGGCAAAGTGTAAGTAGAAGTCGAAGCGAAAACCAAGAAAGGGTTCAATTGGAACTGGTGGACCCTATGCTACTCATAGTAAGGAATGGGTAGAAATTTCCATAGCCTCTTCCGAAGAAAGGAAGTGCGGACCTTGTTGACTAGGTTGGGTCAAAGGGTGTTGCAAGAGAATCATGTGAAAAGTTTGACGTAGTCTGAATGACAAGTTGGAAGAAGTCACACAAAAAGGTGACCTGGTGACATGCAAGATAGTGTATGGATCTTTGCCAAAGGAAGGGTCGAGCACCAGGTCATGTCTGATAGTGCTAAGAGAGCAAAGGAATGTATACAACACACTTTCTTAAGGGAAGACTCAAATTTGAAAAGCCATGCTAGAAGCAACCTATAACTAGAGCCATGATTACCCCATCGACTCCATCTCCAAAAACGTAGATGTTGCCAAAGTTCACTGGTGACAAATCAGAGGATCTCGTATGACATTATAGGACATGTGTTACCTCATGGACTGCCAATGATCATGAAAATGAACATCTTTGGTTGTAGTGCTTTCTAGCCACACTTCAAGGAGTGGTCGTTGATCAATACACTTATGCATCGGACATTGATAATATTACACGGGAAAAATTAAGGAAAGCATTCCAAAATTAATTTAAGCTCCTTTGAGACAAAAATGAGATTGTCACAAAAATCTATAACATTTGGCAAGGTAAACATGAGAATGTTTGCGCCTATAATAGAAGACTAAAAAAACTATTGGGCAAACTTGAAAAGGAACTTGTCGATGACTTGAAGAAGCAATGGTTCATTCAAGGGTCGGTACCCTCATTGTGGAGGATGATGAAGGTGGTCCCACCTTCATTTTAAGAAACATACAACTGAGCAATGGATGTTGAAAGTGAGAATAAAACATCCTCGTGCAAAAAAGACATGAAGAAGATCCTAATTCCAACAATGACAATGAACCTAGATCAATGCAAACCTTGAGAAAAGACATGATCCATATCATAGATTCAGAAATTGCCAGAAATTGGTGATAAATCGCGATTTCTCGCAAGCATGTCTCAGGACGATTTATCGTTATGAAAATTGCTATTCAAGTAATAACAATGTTGGAATAATTGGCATTGATGTCAAAGGAATTGTCACGGATATGAATGGAAATGTCAAACGGAATTGTTGCCGGAAGTAAATGGAAGTGTTCGGAAGTGAACAGAAGTGTTGCCGGAAGTGAATGGAAGTGTTGCCGGAAGTGAACAGAAGTGTTGATGGAAATGTTGACGGAATTGTCAACGGAAATGTCAACGGTCACATCTTTTGGTGAAGAGGTGCATCTTGGATGGGACACATCCTTTTAAAGGCTATATAAGGGAGAAGAGATGTGGTAGTATTACAAGCATTTGATTTGGATGATCATATAAGTGTGAGAGAGAAGGAAGAGAGGAAGAGCAGAAAATGAAATAGAATGTCTTTTAAGAAAATTAGTGTGAAGGGTATATTTATTTTAATGAAGAATATCATTTGAGAATTGTGAGAGAGAGGAGAGCAGAAAGTATATAAGAAAATTAGTGAGAGAGAAAGTGTAAGAGAAGCAAAGCCATCATTCGATTGAAGAAACAATCACAAACAGTGGAATCGATTTGGATTGGGGATGGTGGCTCATAGTCTAGGGGTTGGTGCTTCTATGGGTCGGTGCTCACGAATTGGCCGGGTTGGTGCTTGGTCAAGGGGATCGATGTCTCCAGTGGCTGGGTGCTCACAAATTGACCGAGTTGGTACTTGGTTTGGAGATTGGTGTCTACGGTAGGTTAGTCCCTACAAACATTGTAAAAGAGTTATATATATATATATATATATATAAGCAATATTTTGCCGTGGTTTTCTCCCGAAAGGGTTTCCATGTAAATCTTGTGTTCTCTTGTGTTATATATATATATATATATATATAAGCAATATTTTTCCGTGGTTTTCTTCCGAAAGGGTTTTCACGTAAATCTTGTGTTCTCTTGTGTTATTAATTGCTAGATCTTGAATGTTTATGGTTGTTGTGGTTGATTAAGTTTAAAAGATTAAAAGATTATCTTATACTGATTCACCCTGACCTCTCAGTATAAGCTTGTGCTTAACAATTGGTAACAGAGTGGTTCCTTCAGAGTCAGTCTAACCACTAGAAGGTAGATCCCGGAAGCACAAGATGGCCAAGCAACTAAGGAAGGAGAATCAAGAGTTGAAATCTGTGGTCAAGGCTCTTAAAGAGCACGTATGTATCTTGGAGTCTAAGTTGGCTTTAGAAGCAAAAGATAAGATGTCTATTCAAGGTCTTAAAAATCAGCTAGAGGTTGCATATTCATGTTCGAAATCAAGAGAAGAAGAGTGTAATCAGTTGAAGACCGAGTTAGGTTCTTTGAAAGATAAGCATGAGAGGCTCATAATCAAGGTTCAAAAAGATCATGAAATATCAGTCCAAGGTGAGAAGGATGCAAGTTTTAAGGGAAATTTGAAGAAGCCAATCAGGCAGCCCAATGCTTTCAGGTTTTCCAATTCTTTTCATGGCCGTTGTTTTGTTTGCCATCATGTTGGACATAGGGCAAGAGAATGTTTGAGGAGAAGCAATTTGTCAAAGAGAGATCTCAGTCACCTTCAAGCAAAAGGTATGAGAAATGTTGCTTGCTTTTGGTGTCATAAGGTTGGCCATGTTGCTAAATTATGTCCAAGTGGAGTAAAGAGATCTTCAAGGTATGTCAAATGCTATGGAGCCCCTAGAAGATATGAGAAGGGCCAAACTCAGGTTTGGAGACCTAAGACAGTAAAGGTTGATCAGATTGAGTCTAAGAGTGAGAATGGATTACTTTCTACAGTAGAGAAAGAATCAGATAGGAAGGACTGTGTGAAACTCTTGTTATCCGGAGTTGTAGAAAAGACAGTGAATACTAGTCCTAAACAGCCTGCAGATCAAAGAGAATCTCTTGTTACAATTGAGCATGAGCCTTGTCAAGATTCCCTATTATTAGTTTCTAATGATAGTGCGTTGGAAGGTAAGACAGTTGCAAGAGTTGAGAAAACGAACAACATCATGGATTTTGAGGTTAGTGAGTCAAAGAAGTTAGACATGCCTAAATGGATTCTAAGAGAAAGAAATCAGTCTCATGGATGCAAGAGGATCAAGGAAGTAACAGGGGAGTTGTGGGCATCTCCTGGGTTCACTTTGTTCTAGGACCCTTTGTGTGGGGTGTCTCTTCTAGGCTTCAAGGAGACATTTTACAGAAAAAGGAAGCATGGTGGATGCATGTTGGGTCTTGGCTATGTTGCATGACAAGAAAGTCATGAAGGTGAGTTGATAGATCAATTTGTATATTAGTTTGAGGTAGCTTGATATGATGTAGTGTCTTGAGATCTCTTGTGAGCATGAATTCAAGTAAGTCTAGTTGCTTTGAGCATGTTCTTGATATTCAGATCAATAGTAGGTTGATGTTATGACGAGTTTGTTTTGCCATGTTGTGAAGCTATCTATGCCTATCTGAGGTGGTCCTATTGACTCAAGGGGTCAGTAATAAGCGAGGAGTGGATCCATGTTGATTAGGTAAGCGAGGAGTGGACCCATGTTGATTAGGTCTCCATGAGACCTATTGGTAGCATGAGGGCTAATGGTGCCTTCATAATGAAAGCAAATGATTTGAAATTATAGAAAGCATGTAGGAGGTTTATGGAGGTTGGCAATGAAGTGTTTGACAGGATTTGAATCATTGGTAAGGTCAGATGGGCCATAAAGTCTCATTGGTGGTTTGTTGAGAAGATAGACTTATTTGCTTTAGGTCTCTACTAGACCTAATGAAGATGTGAGACCTAATAGTGTTCCCTTAAGGGTATTGACTATATGCGGATAGTGTTTGAAGAGTTGTTTGCAAAACTAGTTGGTTGAGGAGCCCTGTTAAAGATGTCATGATCTAGATGGAGCATGGAGTTAGGGGGAGCTAACTTAGTTTGTTTAAGAAGCTTGAGGAGAAGCATGCATGAACAAAGGGGGAACATGAGTCTAAAGTGAGGTAAGCTTAAATTTGGATTGACCAAAAAGATATCTTTCAGCAGGGAATCATCAAGGTTAGGTCCAAGGATCAAGTGACAAGGTATGAATGGGTTCAGGTAAGATCAAGAGCTGATGGAGATCTATGGAGTCATGTGTCAAGCTAATGAAAAACAGGTCAAGTTGAAAAACAACAAATCAATCACTCAAAAGGTAAGCATTTGGTCAAGTTTTCTTTAGTAGCATTAATTGAAATCGGAGTGAAGAGATAAGGTGACAGCTGTAGAGACCCTTTGCCATTGATGTCAAAGGGGGAGAATTGAAGACAGGGGGAACAAAGGAGGAGAACTATAGCAAGGGGGAGTTCATATACTAATTCATGGGGATTGCCATCAATGGCAAAGGGGGAGATTGTTGGAATAATTGTCATTGATGTCAAAAGAATTGTAACGGATATGAATGGAAATGTCAACAAAATTGTTGCCGGAAGTGAATGAAAGTGTTGGTGGAAGTAAACGGAACTGTTGCCGGAAGTGAACGGAAATGTCGATGGAAATGTTAATGGAATTGTCAACGGAAATGTCGACTGAAATGTCAACGGTCACATCTTTTGGTGAAGAGGTGTGTCTTGGATGGGACACATCCTTTTAAAGGCTATATAAGAGAGAAGAGATGTGGAAGTATTACAAGCATTTGATTTGGATGAAGATCATATAAGTGTGAGAGAGGAAGAGAGGAAGAGCAGAAAAAGAAATTGAATGCCTTTTAAGAAAAGAAGTGTGAAGGGCATATTTATTTTAATGAAGAATATCATTTGAGAATTGTGAAAGAGAGGAGAGCAGAAAGTATATAAGAAAATTAGTGAGAGAGAAAGTGTAAGAGAAGCAAAGCCATCATTCGACGGAAATGTTAACGGAATTGTCAATGGAAATGTCGACTGAAACGTCAACGGTCACATCTTTTGGTGAAGAGGTGCGTCTTGGATGGCACACATCCTTTTAAAGGCTATTTAAGAGAGAAGAGATGTGGAAGTATTACAAGCATTTGATTTGGATGAAGATCATATAAGTGTGAGAGAGAAGGAAGAGTAGAAAAAGAAATTGAATGCCTTTTAAGAAAAAAAGTGTGAAGGGTATATTTATTTTAATGAAGAATATCATTTGAGAATTGTGAAAGAGAGGAGAGCAGAAAGTATATAAGAAAATTAGTGAGAGAAAGTGTAAGAGAAGCAAAGCCATCATTCGATTGAAGAAACAATCATAGACGGTGGAATCGATCTGGCTTGGGGTCGGTGGCTCATAGTCTAGGGGTTGGTGCTCCTGTGGGTCGGTGCTCATGAATTGGCCGGGTTGGTGCTTGGTGAAGGGGATCGGTGTCTTTAGTGGGTGGGTGCCACAAATTGACCGAGTTGGTACTTGGTTTGGGGATTGGTGTCTACGGTAAGTTAGTCCCTACAAACATTGTAAAAGAGTTATATATATATATATATATATATATATATATATATATATATATATATGCAATGGTTTTCTCCCGAAAGGGTTTCCACGTAAATATTGTGTTCTCTTGTGTTATTAATTGCTAGATCTTGAATGCTTATGGTTGTTGTGGTTGAATAAGTTTAAAAGATTATCTTATACTGATTTACCCCCACCTCTCAGTATAACCTTGTGCTTAACAAACAATTATGTGACGATTTTCATCGATTAATAATTGTGATTATTTGGTGAAAATTGCCGAGTAACATACTAATACATACATTTCTGAAACCATGCATCTAGTGGCCAGTACAATCACTTCAAGGTTTCCATTTGATCTACCGAATATAGATTCACAGTATAGTTACTTCAAGGCTTCAAGTTCAAGTCCTCAAGTGACTGTCATGTCTGATACAATCATACATAAATGAATGAAAGACATTCAAATCTGATACAATCTGATAAAATCATATATAAATGAATGAAAACCATATTCAAGTCTAATACAGTTTGATAACTTTGTACTTTTTTTTGGTAAAAAATATACTTATGGCATTCTCTACATTCATTTATCATGTCATTTAACAATTTTTTTTACATTTAAGATTATTTTATGAATTTATATGTTTTTTAAAGTAGGGATAAGGTTGCCAAGCCCCGAGTCCTAGTTCAAATTTTGCCGTGCCAAGAAATTGCCGAGTATGAGTTTTTGAACTATGCTCCAAATGATGAAGGAACTAAAGGGAGGCATTAGGAACAAAGGCAAGGACCTTTTGTGTAAGATTTGTCATGTTAAAGGGCTGATCCAAATTTTGGATCAGGATCACCCAATTCAGTTAGCAAGACAGTCGACTAACAAGGGTTAAAATGCCCTGAAACAACTAGTTTTTGATACAAGGGCTAAATCAGCATATGGTTGGCATGAAAATTACTTTTTGAGTACATATTTGGATTCCTCTTGAAAATTATTGCAAACTAAAAATAAACATGTCGATACGAGTCTGTATGCAAAAGCTATAGCGTCCAATATTTGTAAGACAATTTCCCACAGGGGTTTTCAGATAAAGTGCGCCGCTGCCACACTTTTCAGTTACAAGAAGTCGAAGGGGCAAAGAGATGTTTTGTCTTCATTTCCCAATTCTTAAGCTTCCTAATCCAAACCTGATGTATGTTCTTGTGTATATATCAACCTGTAGAGTTCATGGAATTCAGTCATTAAGTGGATTCAAGAAAAGTATGAACAAAAAAGATTAGAAGACATCAAAGCTAAGGTAGATTGGCAATAGTCAGGGATTGTGAACATATGTGAGTTCAGCCTGGTGCATAGAAGGCAGTCATAGATGCAAAACAGAGTGTTTTGAAAACTACACAACTGAGATGGCTGAGTTCAACAGTCTCTCTTGTTGAAGAAAGTAAGTCATCCACCGAAGTGTGAAAAGATCATTTACACGTATAGAAGCCATTGAGACGTTCATGTGATTTTAAGCCTAAGAAGGTATAAACTTGTAAACAACAGAACATAGTGGAGATGAGGAAGCATGATTTCACTCTTCTAGAGTTTTCTCACATTGAGTTTCTCCAAGGTAATGCCTTGTGCATCTCTCTTTCATGTTGTGTTTAATTGCATGTTTTCAATTACTTGCAACTATTCTAAAATATCAAACACTTAAGGGAGCTCAAGAGTCAACTAAACAAACATAGCATTTGTTTATAAAGTTTGATATTTGTTTTGCACTTCTATACAAGCACATTGAATTGCAATCATGTATGGAAAGTAGCATGTTTAGGATGTGAAGGTTAGTATGCAATGTATGTAGCATGTGAAAGGTTGTATGAAGAAGTGTATGTTGTAGATGACAGCGATAATCGCTGCAATACGTCTTTTTATAGAATTTTGGATGTTATTCTATGACATAGAACTTGGGGACAACACTTGTTGGAATAAATCCATGTTTGGTGAGTCGTGCTATGGGATATCTATGCCGATTATGGATCAGATGGTATCAAAGCAGGTTTTCATTTTGCTTTGAAAAGGTTTGCTAACACATTTCCACAATGTTATTTGTTTATTAACAAGGAAGCGTAGGTTTATTGGGTGCAAAAGTTCAACCATAGGCAAAGTTTTGGAGAAAGAAAGGCTTCAAGAGCTTGAAGATACAAAATGGCAAATTCAAATAGAAAACTTTGAAGTAAGAAAGTTGTTGCAGCACTCGGAAGATGAGAATCTGTAATGTCCCCATGTCCGATTCACAAGTAAACAAGGATTGGAGACCTTTAGTCTACTTTTCCCCATAGACTAAGGATAACTTTTGGGGATTTTATTTTATCAATTGATTAAGATTGCCCGAATAGTGATTTTGATTATTTGACCATATAAAACAATTTTAATTAGTTAATATAATATTATTAATATATATATATATATATATATATATTTTTAAAAAATTCGATCTAGTCCTGCTCCTGCTCTTGCTCCTGCAGAAGACCCTCAACATTTTGAATTTCAATTTGAGCGGGAAAACCAGAACACCAATCTAGACATGGGTTCTCCCGCTCCTTCTGCCCATGACATAAATTCTCTTGTGTTTGATGATTCTGGACAAAAGGTCGTCGTTGTGCGAAAGACTAATGTTGCTTCCCTTCACACTCATGGCAGAAGCTCCCCTGCATCTGGCGACCCTGGGTAGAAGGCCGTTACTATGCAAAAGACTAACGCTGCTTCCCTTCTTGCTCATGGCAAAAGCTCTCCTGTGTCTAACGATTCTGGATAGAAGGTCATCGCTGCACAGAAGGCTGACTCTACTTCCCTTCATGCTCATGGCAGAAGCTCCCATGTGTCTGGCATTTTCGGGTAGAAGGCCATCGTTGAGCAGAAGACTGACGCTACCTCCCTTCCTGCTCGTGGCAAAAGCTCCCCTATGTCTGGTGATTCTGAATAAAAAAGACTGTCCCTGCATGGAATATGGACGCTGTGCAGAGGATGGACCATGTGCAGAAGGCACAAGTACACAGTTGTTGAAATGCTTTTCCCCACCCCTATCCCAGCCAAAGGTAGAACACCTGTTGCCAACAGAGTCATGGACATCATGGCGCTGGACAGTACAACAGACCCTCAAAAGCATATATCCTTCGCTGGGGCAATATCTCATAAGACAGATCCAAAAACAAATCCCATATCTCTCAAACCTGCATCTTTTGACCCTGTTGTGATCTTTGATGAGGAGACCAAACAAGTGATCAGATCAGAAGAATTATTCTTAGTCAAAGGTCTCATCTGCAGATTCGTGGATTATTAGCCAAAACTTCAAGAGCTGCATGCTTGGATATTGAAGCAATGGCAACCCATTCTAACAGGTACTCTTGATATTTACCCTTGTGCAAAAAGTTTCCTTATTATTGTCTTTCGCAATATTGAAGACAAGGAAGAAATTCAAAACAATTTCTGGTGCTTGAAACACCACCCCTTGGTCATCAAACCATAGTCCCCTGCTTTCAACCCCCTCATAGTACCACTTAATGTAAAACTCATTTGGGTTCGCCTACCTCGTCTTCCTCTTCATTGAATCCAGTCTAAAGGCTATTGGTAATTCACTTGGTGATTAACTATAAATGCATCCAAATACTGATCATTTTTATCACACTAATTTTGCCAAAATTTTGGTGAATATTGATACTTCCAAGAATTTGCCTAAAAATATTACTTTACAAGTTAGGGACCGCTCTTGATCCCAACCCTTGGATTACGAAGGTTTACTATTTCGTTGTTATAGCTGTTTTAATATAGGCCATTTGACCAAAAACTGCAGCTCCCTCCAGAATTCGTCGAAAGATTGCAACCTTGACCATTTGCAGGTGGATGCTGAAGAAGATTCATATGGTTCTGATAGGGATTCTACGTCACCTTTGGAAGATCCTAAACCCTCTGCTCCAAATGAGAAGCTTAATACTCCCCCTCAATCTGAAGATGTTCTGCTGAAAAATCTAATCTCTCCAAAGAAAGCCACAAAACACGGTAGTCCCCTCTGCTCCAGTCTCGTCCAATAAAAACCCAGGAATGAAATTATCTAGGGCAGAAACATCCGAGGACCCAGTAGCGGAAGGCAAATCCCAACCCTGTGTTGCTTTAGAAGATAAGGAAGGCTGGACTAAGGTTCATAAAAAGAAAAAAGGTACAAAAGAAGTGTTACAACCCTCTTATATGATCTTCCGCTCAGGGGGAATACGGGTGGAAACTCCTTGCTTGGAGGGACTCCGAACAGAACCATAGAAGACAATTGTTGAAGGCAAAAAGAAAGCGGAAGATCACTGAAAATATGGAAAGTGGTTGGTCAGAACCACCGTTTGGTTTAACTTGTTAGTTGTGTTTGGCATGTTATGCTTGCCCCATTGTCGCTAGTAGAGGTGTCCCTTTTGTGTGTAAACGATTCATCTTTCTCTCCTTTGTATTAAGTTTCAGGATCTTCAAAACCCATAACCTTTATCTTATCAAATAAAAAAAAATGGTTTTTACCACCAAAACATTTTATAAAAGTGGTTTTAACCACTATTGCACTTAAGAGTTTGAATAATAATTGGAGAAGGTATTTTAATTAATTGTTTGCCTAAAAGTGATTTAATCACTCTTGTAAATTAGGTAAATTAATTAATTATTAAATTATTGCCTTAAAGTAATTTTAATTACTAATTCTATTTTGGAAATTAATTTAATATTATATGTGAAAAAAGAGTAAATGTTGGCTTGGAGGGAAAGTAAAAGAAGAAAAGATTTTTTGAAAAGTGGTTTAGAGATTTTAAAAAGATATTTTACCTCCAAAAGTGGTTTGCCCCACTTTGAAGACTATATATGGACATGAGGGCTTCGATTTTGGATATGCTAATTTGATATATTGAATCTTCATTTTTGAAGAAAGATTGGGATATGAATGCCCAAGGTGGTTGTTTCTGATTGAAAAGTGATTTCATTTGGAAATCACATTGAAGACATTTTGTTTTTTTATATGTTGCTGATTTGAATAAGTATTTCCATTTTTTTGCATTTTAGATCTATTTTTGAAGGCAAGTGAACAAAGACATCATATCTGAAGCGAGTGATTAGATTGAAGACATTTGTGAGGGCTCTAGGGTGAAGGAAACCCCTCTAGGAGTGTGATGTCAAATTCCCTAAGGGTGATGTCACTTTTGGGACTGGAATTTACACTTTTTGTAAACATTTTGTGCTCAAAAAATTCTGCAATAAAGATCATTGGATTCCTCATATTTTTGTGGTCATTTTGGTATATCATTTGTGTTGATTGACTAAGTATTTTTGGAGCAATTAATCTTATAAGTTTCTACTGTATTTTGCCTATAAAAATTCCAGAATTGATTATGTGGCAAAACTAATTGAAAAATTTGATCTAGTTATTCATTTAGCACTTACAAAATTTTATAATTTTTGGATTTGTTTACGGGCAGAAAAAACATTTTTTACCAAATCACTGACCTAGGGCAGCGATTTAGTCTTTTTAGCAATTTACTCAAATTTTGGCATTTTAATATTGTAACTTTTCAATTTGAAAATAAGTGGGATTTGTGTATTTTCTGTACTTTTTTCTTTGGCCCTATAAGGGGACATTATAGAATCAAAAGTTGCAAAATTGATTGATGAGCCATGGAGAATTTCTCATGGACATCATTGAGGAGTTGCAACTAGAGTTGCAAACTAAGGAAGAGATGTTGGCAAAGTTCCAAGATGATGGTGAAAGAGTAAAAGAGAGAGAAGAGTCTACCATGCAAAGGAGACCATCCTCTACAACACCATTATTGGCATATGCAAAGTAAGCACTCCATATTCTTTTTCTTCCCATCAAGATCTAGATGCTTCCTTTAGTAAATTTAAGAAGCACACTAAAAGATTTGGCTCTAAGTTGCTAACCAATATGGGTTATGATGGTAAGGGCCTTGGCATTAATGGCCAAGGAATGACTAATCCCATAAAGGTTGAGGAAAGGTCCCAATACGTAGGTTTGGGATATGTTAGCAGAAAAGAAGTTGGAAAATACTCCAAAATTGTTGAAGCAAGACAAGATTACAAAGCTAAAGAGCCCAAGCCACTAGCTCAACAAAAACAGCTCATGCAAGGTAATGGCATCGTTTATTTTGTCAAATCTAATGAGAAGTTTGATTCTCTAAATAATGGGCAGGTCTTTCATGAAGAGGAAGGTAGCATTGTGCTACCTCAAAGGGCCAAAGAAGAGTCTCCAAGGAGAGAATAGAAGCTCCATGAAGAAGGAGATAGCACATTGTCACTCCATGGCTATATGAGTGAATGCAAGATGAATCCAAGAAAGGGACAGCCTTTCAAGAAAAAGGAAAAGCATCAAAGAAGAATGCAAAGCATTTCTCAAAAGAGAACATTCCAAAGGAGGAGGTAACACGCTACCATTTCATCATACTTGCACAAAAAGCAGCCCAAGAAGGTATGGAAAGCACAAGTCTTGCATTGTTTGCTTCAACTGTAAGAAGAGTGGCCATGTAACACAAAATTGTTGGTATGCATATCTGCATTCTTTTTATGGAGTGAATAACCATAGTGTGGCCATGTGTTGGAAGATGAAATTTAACAACAAGAAGCATGTGAACTTCAAGAGGAAGGATGCAAGTTGTAAAGACCACTCTCCAAATCAGAATGTGGAGAAGGGCAAGAATTGCATTTTGTCCAAGAGAATGGGCAAGAATTATTGCCCTCATTGTAACATGAGTGGGCATTGGCAAGCAAAATGTTGAGAACTTCATCCACAATTTCACCTAAAGAATTACAAGGACTAATCCAAGAAGGAAGAAGCATCTACAAGCAAGAGGGAAGTTGTTCAATCACCTATAAGCCAAGAGGTGGCAAATGAAGAAGCGTGCCTATCTAAGGAAGAATCCATCAAGGGGATGCAGCCCATAGAGGAGCACCCATCACTGTTGCCAAGAGGTAAACATTGTGAGAGATCAATCCTTAGAAGGATAGTTGCAAAACTCAGTTTTTTATTTGCATCTAATTAAAGAACTATCCAAGATGGAAGCCATCAAGAGGGAGCAGCCCGGAAAGGAGCACCCATCACCGTTGCCAAGAGGTAAACATGGTGAGAGATCAATCCTTAGAAGGATAGTTGCAAAACTCAGTTTTTTTTTTTGCATCTAATTGAATAACTATCCAAGATGGAAGCCATCAAGAGAGAGCAGCCCATAGAGGACCTCACCAGCATTGTAAGTGTGTAGTGGTAAACATCCAATATTGATTTCTTGGGATAGAGTTTTCTATAGCTAAGATGTTGATTAGCATGCATATGTAAGCACCTTCAGATTATTTTTTTATCTCCATTGTTGAAAGAAGCAAGAAGGGAACTAAACTCATTTGTATGACCAAGTGTGGAGATATTTCACTAATTAAGGGTGGATATGGAACAACATTTAGTTTGAAAAGCACATGTATGATCTGCCCATTGTATCAAAGAGGTTGTATTGTTTTGTGCATTCTCATGTTCATGTGGATATACAAATTCCCATGTTTTAATTACCAAATTATTGTAGCATTTGACAAGATGGATAGAAGAGGCATTCTATGTTGAAAGAGAGCTCCAAGCACAGGCTGAGGACCAAGGTATCACAAAGGTGACAATATGTTTGTTTTCTTTTCCTCTCCATACAAATTCAGATTTACATCATGTAGCATGTCTAGTTGCCTATGAAAGTCCATAGCATGCATTTGAGAACTCACATGATTGTAGCATGGAGATCCAGGATGACTTTTTATAATCAGAATTATCGTAGCATATGTCTTTGTTGGTTGTGATATGCACAAAATGAATCCATAAACAATTGTAGCTAGCATGCTTTTGAATTGTTGTATGCACATGGAGTAAGGTTGCAGCAGGTTCTCCAAACAAGTTTTGTATATGGCAGCAGTTGGTAAACATATTGATGAGCATCTTGCAGCATACTCATGAGCCCAAATGTTCTTCCATGGGGGGAGAAGAGACATGATATCAGGGCATTAATACATTGTGCGAAGCGCATCCATGGGGAGTAGAACTTTACAAGAAGACTGTTGATTGTGACGGATGTATGCTTTGACATCCATCTTTTTTCATTGAATATGTTTCATTCAATGTATGCTACATTTTTTTTAATGCAAGCTTTGAGTGGCATGATCATAGAAACTTTGTAAATGGAATTAAATTTTCAATCCATGTATGTTGCATTTGTTGAATTGTAAAACCCAAGATAAGGGCAATATGTAAAAGTAGTAAATTGTTGTAAACCATTTATACTATGCAATATGTTTTCTTCACTTGTTGAAAGAATGTGAGCAGCATCGAGGATGTTTTATATGCATCTCCTAAGGGAGAACCTCATTTTAGCTGACAAGTATGCACATTGCAGAAAAGGGGCTAATAGGATTAGTCAAGAGGAAGATCAAGACACCGAAGAGTGCAAGAAGGTTAGTTGATAGAGTTTGGAAGGAGTCATGAACTCTTTATCAACCTGGATTTTCAGGTTTCACTATGGGCAGTCTCTCTCCAAGAGAGGGGAACAAAGTACAGTCCAAGAGGATGATAAAATTGGTACCCATACGAGAAGATAGAGGGTGCATATTTATCTTTTCAGTCTTGAGTTTCAAATTTTGGGCGTGTGATCCAAATTTTGGATCAAGAAGATCATCCAATTTGGTTGGCAAGACAATCAACTGTCAAATAGGGGTTAAGGAGTCATGAAAACAACTAGATTCTGATACAAGGGCTAACTTAGCATATGGTTGGCATCAACATTACGTTTACAATACATATTTGCATTCCTCTTAAAAAATCATGCAACTTGAAAAAAAGGCATGTTGATACGAGTCTGTATGAAAAAGTTATGGCCTCTAGAAATCCCAAGACATTTTCTCGTGGCAATGCCACGAATTTTCAGAAAAAATCTGGCCATGCATTGTCAAAAAAATGATGGCATTGTCACACATTTCAATTACAAGAAATTGAAGGGACAAAAAGATGTTTTATCTTCATTTCCCGACTTTTAAGCTTCTTGATTCGACCTTGAGGTATGTTCTTGTGTATAAATGAACTTGTGGAGTTCATGGAATTCAATCATTGAGTGGATTCAAGCAGCACATGAACAAAAAGGATCGAAAGACATCAAAGCTAAGGCATATTGGCAACGGTCAAGGACAATGAACCTATGGGAGTTCAGTCCAGTGCATAGACGGTATTAAGAGATGGAAAGTAGAGTGCTTTGAAGACTACATAGCTGAGATGGCTGAGTTCAATAGTCTCTCTTGGTGAAGAAGCATGTCATCCACTAGAGAGTGCAGAGATCATTACGAGTACAAAAGCCATTGAGAAGTTCGTGTCCATGTAAGTCCAAGAAGATATGAGATCGTAAACTAAAAAACAAAGTGGAGATGTGGAAGCAAGGCTTTACTCTTTAGGAGTTCTCTTATATTGAGTTTCTCTTGGGTAATGTCTCGTGTATCTCTCTTTCATGTTGTATTTCATTCCATAGATTGCATGTTTTCAATTCCTTGCAACTAGTCTAACATATCAAACACTTACGAGAGATCAAGAATCAACTAACACAAGCATAACACTTGTTCATAAAGCTTCATATTCATTTTCTACTTCTATACAAGCATATTGAATTGCAGTCATGTATGGAGAGTAGCATGTTTAGGATGTGAAGGGTGGTATGCAATGCATGTAGCATGTGGGAATTGCATGTGAAGGGTTGCATAAAGAAGTGTATCATGTAGATGACAATTAGAAGAGTTGGAATATAGATAGATTGATGAGTCATGGAGAATTTTTCATGGGCATCACTAAGGAGTTGCAATTTGAGTTACAAACCAAGGAAGAGATGTTGGCAAAGTTCCAAGAAGATGGCGAAGGGGTAAAAGAGAGGAGTGTACCATGCAAAGGAGACCATCTCCTACCAAACATGCACAAACCATGTGAGGTATGCAAAGTAAGTACTCCACCATATTCTCTTTCTTCCCATCAAGATCTAGATACTTCATTTAGTAAATTTGAGAAGCACACTAAGGGGTTTGGCTCCAAGTTGTTAGCCAACATGGGTTATGATGGAGAGGGCCTTGGCATCAATGGCCAAGGAATGACTAATCCCATAAAGATTGAGGAAACACCTCAACACATCGGTTTGGGATGTGTTAGTGGCAAAGGAGGAGTTGGTGAGTGTTTCAACATAGTTGAATCAAGACAAGGTTACAAAGCTAAAGAACCCAAACCACTAGCTCAACAAAAAAAGCCCATGGAAGATAACGACATCATTTATTTTGTCAAATCTAATGAGGAGTTTGACTCTCTAAATAATGGACAGGTCTCTCATGAAGAGGAAGGTGGCTTTGTGCCACCTCAAAGAGTTAACAAAGAGTCTTCAAGGAAAGGAGAGCAGCTCCACGAAGGAGAAGATAACACATTGTCACTCCATGACAATGTGAATGAATGCAAGTTGAATCCAAAAAGGGGATATCCTTTCAAGAAATGGGAAAAGCATCAAAGAAGAATGCAAAGCATCTCCCAAAAGAGGAAAACATCCCAAAGCAAGAGGTAACACATTACCACTTCTACTTGCACAAAGGGCAGCCCAAGAAGGTATGGAAAGCACAAGTCTTCCATTGTTTGCTTCAACCGTAAGAAGAGTGGCCATGTAACACAAAATTGTTGGTATACATATCCATGTTCTTTTTTGTGGAATGAATAATCATTGTGTGGGCATGTGTTGGAAGAAGAAATCTAACAAGAAGAAACATATGTACTGTTGGCCATTTTTTGGCCCACATACCAATTTTTGCCTAAGTGTGAGAAGATAGACTTTCAAGCAGGAAATGGCAAGTCTTTAGAAGACTTCGGACCTTCGGCAGCCCATGACTTAAATGGTTTTATAAATTGCAGAGTTACAAAGCTCCGAAGTAGTAAGTAACAAGGTGTTAAAGACCCGAAATGGTCTTGAACAGAAGGCTTCGAGTTATTTCATTGGGAAGTCTTCGGGTTTTCCAAAGGAGACAACTTTGGGTTTCCTGGGTAGCACAACTTATTTCACTTCATGAGTAATCAATAATGATAAGTCCGAAGTAGTGGGGATTGAAAACCTTGATTTGGTCTAGGTAGTGTATTTCGGGTTCTCCAAGGAGCACTACTTAATTACTTCATAAGTTGTGAGCAGTCAGAAACCCGAAATAAGTAATGAGACATCAAAACCCGGATTTGGTCTTAGAAGTGCTTCTCAGGTTCTCAAAAAGACAAGCCAAGGCAAAAAGTCCGAAGAAATAACTTCGGAAAAGTGAGAGAGAAAAGCCCTGAGGAAATTGTTGAAGGAAGATAGTCAGCGGAAAAAAGGGCCAGAGAAAGCAAAAAAGCCGAGGAACATTAAAGTCAAATGGTCAGCCAATCCGAAGGGCTAATCGATAAAAGACAAGTGGCACAAGGGCATCCAACTAGTAAAAGACCGATGGTTCGTGGGAGTCCAAGCTCAACAGATCAATGGATAAGAAAAGGTCAAGTTTTCAAAGGGTCCTGGTGGGATTTCGACGGCCAATCAGCAGAAAAGGACAAGGATTTTGCCTTTCGACTCTGATGATGTGGTCAATAGCCTACACGCAGGATGCACAGGTGAAAGGAACATGTCATTTTTAATGCAGGGATAAACTCAGTCGTGCCAAGCAGAGACATCCAGCTACACGTGACATGGTTTCTCAATATCCACCAAAGAGAGACTTAAATGCATGAGGGATTCTAGAAGATTTTGCGGCGATCTTGGGCAATGCATTTCATGGTCAAGGTAGTGGCAACGGCAGTAGTCAACAGTCATCAACGACTCAACGACTTCTTCCCTCTTTCCGTCTTCTCACGCGGCCCTTTCTCTCTCTCCCCCTTTCTCTATAAATGTCTCGTGAATTGCCATTGTAAAGGCCCTAGTTTTTTAGAATTTTGTCATCTTGCTGGGAGACGGTTGCTCATTGAAATGTTTGCGAAAACGTGCTCCTTCGACCAGGCTAAACCCTGTCGAGATATTGTAAGAACTACCTCTTGAATGTAATGAGACGATTTCTTTGCCTATTTCTTGTCTTCGATTAGTGCTTTAGTATGCTTGTGCTTGGTGGATTAGTGAATGAGTGTATTTCTAGTCCATTAGCCTTCTACTTGCCTCTTTAAAGTATTTTTAAGCTTTTGCAGGTCTGGATTAGTGTTCTGCATGAACCTCTTCCAGCGTGTGTTTACTTGATCTTGAGATAGTGCATGTCCAAATTGTCTCATGACTGATCTAGTGTGGGTTCAAGCATAGACGAGTGGTCATTTAAATTTAATGCATCACCTGGTTAGCCCTCTTAGGAGCCCTTATCTCCCTTCTAACACTTTTTCACGTGAAATTTCATTTTAGCATTAGTTTTAGGTGATCCACCAAGAGGAACTAGCCTCTTTAAAAATCCTAGAGGCTCAACCTCACCATAGGACACCCACATCCTGAGGTTGTTCCCACGCTTGTGGCTGGAAGTGTGAGAGCCTGAAAAACTCTCCCACAAGGGTGCAATTCCAAGCTATAACATGTACTTCAAGAGGAAGGATGCAAGTTGTAAAGGCCACTCTCCAGATCATAATGTGGAAAGTGCAAGAAGGGCATTTTGTCCAAGAAAATGGGCAAGAATCATTGCACTCATTATAAAATGAGTGGTCATTGGCATGCAAAATGTTGAGAGCTTCATCCACAACTTCACCCAAAGAATTGCAAGGATCATTACAAGAAAGAAGAGGCATCTACAAGCAAGAGATAAGTTGTTCAAGCACATATAAGCCAAGAGGATGCAAATGTTTAATATGTGAAGAGTAGTGTGCAAAGTATGTAGCGTGTGGGAATTGCATGTCAAGGTTTGCATTGATAAGTGTATGTTGTAGATGCCAGTCATTAAATTTGGATTGCATCTCTTTACAACATTTTAGTTTTTATTCTATGGTATAGAATTTGGGGACAACAATTATTGGAATAAATTCATGTTTGGTGAGTCATGTTATGGAATATCCATGCCAATTATGGATCAAGGGCATTCAGTCAAAGCCTGCCTACACAATTTGTGGAATACGAGCGGCCAAGTATTGTTCACACAAGTAGAGCCATCAACACCACCCACCATGCCTGCCAAGGAACTACTAATGACAAAAGAATAATGGTGGTGGGAGTCAGAATTAAATACAAATCCTATGGACGACCAATTGTGCAGCGTTGGAAATGCAATGAGTGGAGCCATTTTGCAAGATATTGCCCTAATCAAATAACAATGGATTGTCTTTGTAGATGTTGTGTACCTAGGGACTATAGCAATAGCACTTATCCAAAGCAAGCAAACGTCAAAATCACTAACATAGCCAAGGGAGAGGAAGTTATGCATTTGTTAGAGCATAAGTGAAGAAAGTCAATTACCATGATCCACATCTGGAGAAGGAAAGGTTCGTTGATGCAAGGGTGGAAGTTGAGAGGGCCATGGTCAAAGAACGACGTCACTCGTATGAACATAAAAGTATAGTCCAGAGTAGAATAGAATTTCACAAAGCTATAATGACATGACTTGCATACCACTATACCAATAAAGATAGTTGACTTATTGCAAAGCATTCTAGAACTCAATAATGGTCTAACTAATACCATACAATAAATTGGCTCGAACGTGGAGCATACAATGGCACACCTAACATTGGGTGATGCAAAGAGCAAAAAGCAAAATAATGAACTCATAGTGGAGCCCCTCTTTTTAGGTGACCAAGTGATTGATCCTATGCTCCCGACCATGAACCTAGCCGGCCAACTTGAAATTGTGCATATGGAAATTTTGGGCAAGAATTTGAAAAACAATATCGTAGACAGTGGTTCTAGTGTGATTGTTCTTCCAGAGGAGACTTGGAAGAATCTTGGGAAGCCAACTATGTGGCCTTTGACATTCCAACTAGTACGAGCAGATCAACATGGCATTAAGGTATTAAGCGCACTAATGGGAAGGAAAGTAATTATTGAACCCAGCCTTTTTTTTTTAATTTTGTGATTATCTCATTGCAAAAGGCTTATGATGCACCGTTGGGTCAAGGTTACTTGATAGCAACCAAAGACAACCATAACTGGAGAATCTAATCTCTATTGAAAACAAAGGCTAAAAGTATGTCTAACTTGAAGAGTTGGGCAATCAATGAGGAAGTAGCATCATCAGACTCATCTGATACAAATTCCGAATAAGAACGCTCATAGGATGGGAACCAAGGTACAATGCAACCGAATGATGAACGGTTCTTGGAGTTACAATCATGCTCTGAATATGAGACAAGCTCTCTCAACAACTTGTTCCATTAGCAAATGACAAACGATGAAGTGTTTTAGCTCAATTTCAATAGCATCGAGATTATGGAGATTGAAGAAGGCCAAGGCTTGTAGTGAGATGATCAAAAGTAAATGTTTGTGATGCCAAGTCCTTCCAATCCATCAACATCACAGTTTGCTTCCCCATTGGAGTTCAAAGAATACAATGCCAAGGGTGCAAAGTTTGATGAAAAGTGGGGTTGCCAAATGGAATGGGTAGCATATGTGAAATGTACAACATTGAATTCAATGAGTGTGAACTTGATGTTTAAGAAAAACTAATAATAATAAGAGGAGAGATACATCTCTTGAAGTACCACCTATTTTTGAAGTATGGTGGATATGTCAAATGTGTTTGACCTAGATGAACGACAAGTGATGGGGGAGTGGGAAATAGAAGTCATGCAACAGAGAAGAAAGTGTTGGCACTATAAACATCTTTGATATAAGAACTTTAAGGCTGGAGTAAAGGTTTTGAGCATTGGTGCTTTTTGAGACCAACCTGCAAGAGCTCAATTGTGGAGATTTTTGATAATGGGGAAATCAAATTAGAATACTTCAATGGGGCACTAGTCAAAGACACAATAAATGATTCTAAATTAAAAAATTATCACATACGGGTCGAAAGTGTCCATATGATCGACATCAAATTAACTTGCGGAAAAGTAAGTCTTGTTGAGGAAGAAATAGGAAAGGGGAAAAGTAAGAATGAAACAACACTAACGAAAAGGGAAGACGAAGTCAATCAAATAACGGTGGAAGAACATACTAACTTTTTTGCACCCATTCCCATTGTTTCACTTCCTTTTCTCATAGTTCAACTTCCTTTTCACATTGTTCGCCCTACTTCCACCGTATGACTTGCACTATCTACCACTGTTCGACCTTGCTTGTTCAATCTCCACTCACCCTTGTTCAACCTCCTCCCAAGAATCATCCCCTTTGTTGCCATCAACCACTACTTGTCCTTGTTCGATCTACATGCTATGCTTGGCCCCTAATCTGCGGCTCGTATGACGGAGAAGGCATATGACTTTGCATTGTTGTTGCATTCTGGGTGAAGGATCACCCCTACTCGACAATGCCCTCATCAACATAACAGAGAGTTACTCGAAGCCCAATAACAGTCATATGACACTCATCAATGTGGTTTGAACACACCGCTGAAGGATTTCCAATAGTCATACAATCAACATTGTGGTTTTTACAATCACAACGCGCTCTCCCAATGAATGGCAGTGGAAGCAGAATCTTCGATCGGTTGGTTGCATCTCCACACCATTCAATGGAAGTCTTCCTTCTTATCTCAAAATTAGTAATAAAGTACAGCCCATATAGGTAAAAAACCAATTAGTGGTGAGCTTATTGTGGAGTTATGGGGTTCTTCCACGAAGCTATCATCTCCAAGTTTGGTTGAAGAGTTATGTGGTTAATGATTGTCTTGTTGGCCTTAGGTATTTTTGTAATAACTCTCATGAGCATGTTTGGTTGTTGGTGGTTGCGTTAATTGACAACCCATTGGGTCTTCTTGTCATATAAATAAAGTGATGTACGTTGGGGAAGGGGCACTTGTATAAGTTCCTCCTTGAACTACATGAATTTTATTGAAACTTATATTTTTTGACTACAACGTTGCTATTGTTCAAATAATCTACTCTGCCATGGTATGTTATGCAATTACTATTTTGTGTATGTTGTTATTGGTAATCTAGTATCTTTGTACCCATTTTAAAGAACGTCTCAGGGACATCTATTTTTTAGGGGAATCCCTATTTTTTCGACAATTTTGGGACTCGGGGGCATCCCTTCTTTGTCCTCGGTATGTCACCCGGACTCTTAGGGGCGCATCCTCGTGGAACCCTGTAAATAAGTGATAGGTAAGATAAGTGACAAGGCAATATAACTAAATAAAGTGAAAGAACCTAAGCATGGTTGCATGTGAAAATAAGATGTAGAATAGCTAATGACAATAGAATATGGAAACGAAAAAACTAATGAGTGACAAGATATAAAATGGCTCACAAGTGCCTTAAAATCTCATCACATACATCTTCAATGACAATGCAGATCTTCCATTACGACTCATAGTGTGGCTACTAGTGTCTCCTTGATTGTCTTTTATATCCTAGCAAGAACTTCTTTGCGAATGGATTCAATTGAAAAAGTAGGGTAGCATGATGGGATGATCTTGAATATGAAGTACCATGTAACTATAGGATATCTCGCTAATCATAGTGTGAGTTCTTGTTATCAAGCTTTGTTGGGTGTGACTGGTCATGAGGAGGCGAGTCCTTTGCCCATGTGGTATGCGACTGCTAGTGATGTTGTTGGTAAGCATGAGACTCCTTAGTAGAGTGTGTGTAAGAATCATGCCACAAAAAATGATGATAAGCTCGAGAGAGAGACTATATATATTCAAAAGGGTGTGGAATGTGTGGAGTGTAAAATCCCTAGGCTATGAATGTTGTTGTGATGTAGAGCATCACAAGGTAAAATAGGGTGTTAGTGTGTTTGAGAGTTTCATGATGACCATTTTTGGTTTGGTGTCAGTGTGAGAGGTCTTGTAGAGTCCCCTAGGGTGTGTTGGAGTCATTAAGAGTCTTGGGTTTGTGTGTTTTAGTCCATTTAGAATTTTCCCACCAAAAAGAGGGAATTTGAAAATTTGAATTTATAACTAGGCTTTGGAGTGGTATTTTGGGTTTTGAGTAAGATACAAATGTTGATGAATGTTTGTGAAGGGTCCTAGTAGGTCCTAGGAGTGTGTGTTAAAGGTGTTTCAATGTGCAAGTCATGGAAAAGAAATGTAAGCCAAGAAACTTGGGAGTATAACTACCACCCTATGTGGAGTTGGTCTAGTGAGGGAGTTATCTTGCATGTTTGGTGTTATGAAAGGGTAAAAATGCATCTAGGTGAGGAGAGAGAGAGTGTTAGTAGGAAAGGAAAGGTTCGAAGGAGAGTGGAAAAAGATCAAAAAACATACCAAGAACTTGAGAAAAGCACTCTATTTTGTTGTAGGTGTCAATGGAATGTATTGTCTTGTCAAGAAGTGAATGAATAGATACTTTGTGAAGTCTCTGTTGGATCTTGTGAATCCTGATATAAGTGAGTGAGTCTTAAACATTATTTCTTGTTATTATTTGGTGCCATTTCCATTGATTCTCAGGACATAAGACATGCAAAATACAGTGTAGCTCAAATGTGAAGAATTATGTGTTTACACAATCAAAAGAACAGGACTAATAATATTTTTAAAAGATTGTTAAGCTTTATTTGGGTTTGTATAAGTTGTCTACAATAGTGCAGGATCTTTACTTATGCAAAGAAACCTCTGAGACACTTCCAAGTGAGAAGCTTGATCTGAAGTCATTCAAACTAAACAGTCCAGTCAAAAAGACCAGAATTCTGCAAACTTGCTTGTTGGAGACTTCTTGTGATTGTTCATGCACAAATACTATTGTAGAAGGTGAAGTGGGTTGGGGCAGACCTAATCCTGGTCTTAGGAGAGTTTGAAGTTGCTTAGAAATCAATCTAGCCCATTTTGTAGTCTCTTGGGTTTGTACAGGCCTGTCAAAACCAAAACTAAGGTTTTCAACTTGCAACTTGAATAACTTTTATTTCCACCTGTCAAAATTCTTGAAACTTGGTAATCTAATGTGTTTCGTCATGCTCTAGAGGAATTTGAAGGTTTTGAGATGATGCAAGACCGTACAGTATGGTAACTAGGACTGTGTCATTGAATTGACCTTATAGAGGCCTAATTTCCAGAAAGGCTTGGAGAATTACAGGGCTCCCCTTGAGAGTTGTGACCTGAAAATTTGTGTGAAGCTATAAGGGATAAAGGGTATCTAAAACTGGTCTTAGTTCATCTTGAACCCCTGTAGTCTATTCAAACCAACAAGCTTTATGCTAAAACAGGGCTACTAGAGACTAGGCCTTAAAGAGGAAAGAGTGGATTGTTTGAGAGTTCTAGCTTGGAGATTGAGTATTAGGGTTGGATAAATAAGGGAGCTAAAAATAGTTAGCTGGATGGCCATATGAGCCCAATTGTGGAGATAAGAACTTTGGAACCATGCATTAGGCTTTTAGGTCTATGAAGCTATATGAGGATAAACAAGCTTGAAGCAATAACACAGAGTAAGTCTTGAAATCTGTGTATGAGAGGATGGTGTTTGTACTAAGAGGAGATAGTGCAGAGGGAGATGAAGGGTGATGTTTTGTAGAGAGAGAAGAGGACTATGTATGCAAGGAGGCTTATGAGTCTAGTGAAGGAAAGAGTGGTCGAGGGTGTCAAGAGAGAAGCAAAGTATCCGTTACAAGCAAATAAATCAGAGATCATAGAAGGGATGAAAGGAAGAAATCAGAGCTAGGTAAATGAATGAGGTAAGTGTATGTCTCCCTCTACATCATGTTGGTAGCCCCCTGTGTGATGTGGAGTGCATGAATGAATTTTTTAGTTAGGGAGGTCCTCTTAATGTTATCAATATGCTCGACACTCTTTTGTATAATGTGTATTGGAACCATGATATTGGAATAAACAACCTTGTGTAGAAGTGGGATGTCTCATCCTCTATCTGCCTCAAAAGAATGATCCTACGAAGCCATGCAATCCATGTATTTTTTATAAGCCCCACATTTCTTAATGGAATGTCTAGGTGAATAGTGCCAAGAGAAGTATAGAGAATAGTCATAGGAGGTTATGCTACAATTTAATTGAACACATGAATGAGAAGACTCCTTAGTTGGAGTGCTATTAGGTGAGGAAAACTTTGTAGCTAGAGTTCGAACATATGAACATGTTAACTATTACCTAAGTCACAAGGTTCGAGTTCAAGTTCGACAAGGATAAAATTTGGTTCGGGTTTGAGTTCGAGCTTGGATTTTTTTTTTTTTTTAAATCGTGCCACTAAATTATAAATGTAGAAAAACATATAAAATTTTAAAAATATTAAAAATTAATAATGATGAACATAAATAAATAAATAAATATATAAACAATGAATTACAAAACATAAAATAAAATTTAAAAAATACGTAATAAAAAAACAATACTAAGCAAATAAAAGACGTTAAAAAAATCATAAAAAAATAAAAGAGATAAAACATTAGAAAACAATGGCGGTCTCTAAACCAAGAAAGATAAATTAGGTTAAGAGTAAGTGGTCTCCCCATCCTCCAGGAATTGGTAAGCTAAACACAGATGGTGCTTCTAGAGGTAATTCAGGGAAAGCAAGTATGGGGGGCATTGGAAGACTTTCTGATGGTTATGTGGCTTTTTTCTTTTTAGAAAATCTTGGGTATGCCACAAATAATTTAGCTGAAATAAGAGCTATATATCGGGGGTTACAAGAAGCCCCAAGACTTGGGTGGCAGCGAATTCAAGTGGAATCTGATTCTCTGATTATAGTGAGACTACTTTGTACCTCTATTGTATATCAGGGCAGAAATTGGAAACTGTGTAGAGAGGGACAAAATACAATGTTTGAGAAACAAGTTTCAAGAAATCACCTTCCAACATATTCCAAGAGAGCTCAACAGAATGGCAGATGCTTTAGCAAATTGGGCTCTTGACAATGGGAATATATCTTGTTTTGGTCCCCCGCCGCTATGGTGGTCTGGGAAGCTTCAACAAGACCTTCGACAGATTATAGAGTTAGATTTGTATCAATGATCGTGATGACTATGTTTGCTTCTATGTCTAATGCCCAAGCTTGGACCAATAGCTTCTTGACCTGGCACAATAGAATATGTATCTTTTGATCTTTCCATAATATAAATCCTTTTCTTTTCTTTTTTAAATTAAAAATTCAAATTACATAATTAAAAAATCATTAAAAAAAACAAATAACAAAAAAAAATATAAATATAAATATTAAAAAAACAAAAAACATATGAATATAAAATAATAAGGTTGAAGCGAATGTATATTTAAATCAACAAATCCATCAATATTGGTGAGTAATTTCACATTTCAAAGTGGGCGTATGAAAAGAACCTTTTTGTTGGCGAGGGGAGGTTTTATAAAATAAGCTTGGAGCCACATCGAGAACTGACATAATGATGAAGTAATGGTGACTTTTGAGACATAAGTTAGTGTATAGTTTCTTCTCCCTATTTAAGTTGGAGCCACATCGAGAACTGACATAATGATGAAGTAATGGTGACTTTTGAGACATAAGTTAGTGTATACTTTCTTCTCCCTATTTAAGTAGGTGCATGTAATAACATTTTAGGTTTATTATATGGTTCAAAGTTACAAATTTGGACATACACCTAAGTCGTGCTCTAATCTTAATGCATCCAACCAAAAGGCTTATCGAACTTAGCTTATAGATTTTTAAATGTCTCGGTTTCTTTTGTTTTTAATTTTCCCTCCAAATTTATGTTTCAACTTATGTGAAATGTTTAATGGTTGACCTCCCAATTGTACAGCCCGTTGATGGCCCTCCACGCAGCAGTAGGGAGCTTCTCCAAGCACGACACAACCAAGCACACAACAAATGCAGCAGCAGCTCCTCCATGCAGCCAAACACACACAGCTCATTGAAGTTCCCCACAGCTGCACGATTCACATAGTCCACACAGAACATAGACAACACACGCGATTCACAAAGACTAACTAGGTTTTTTCCCCTGTTTACACCACTTGCTTTTTGCCATGGTTTTTATTGGCTCAAACTTCATGATTTTTTGGTGAATTTCATGGTGTGGCCGAAAAATCAATGGATCCTGTGACTTTTATATATATATATATATATATATATATATAGTGAATTTTCCACTATATATATATAAAATGCCAAGATGTATCAATCTCCAGTGCCTATCTTGGATTGTCACATAGTTTCACCCACTGAAGGGTTCCACATCGATTCTCAACTCACATATATATATATATATATATATATATATATATATATATATAGTGAATTTTCCACTATATATATATATATAAAATGCCAAGATGTATCAATCTCCAGTGCCTATCTTGGATTGTCACATAGTTTCACCCACTGAAGGGTTCCACATCGATTCTCAACTCCAACATCTTTTCCCAAATTTTCCACTATATATATATATATCTAAAAAATGCCGAGATGTATCAATCTCCAGTGCCTATCTTGGATTGTCACATAGTTTCCCCCACTGAAGGGTTCCACATCGATTCTTGACTCCAACATCTTTTCCCAAATTTTCCACTATATATATATATATATATATATATAACAAATGTTGAGATGTATCAATCTCCAGTGACTATCTTGGATTGTCACATAGTTTCACCCATTGAAGGGTTCCACATCGATTCTCGACTCCAACATCTTTTCCCAAATTTTCCACTGATTGGTGACAAGTGGGATCAATCTAGCTGCAGCATTGTTTTGGGCTCGAAAAAATCTTTCCAAAAATAAAAAGGGGCTCCAAATTCCAACATCTTGCCCAAGATATTGCGTTTTTTTTATTGCCTTGTCCAAGCAAGAAGAAAAACTGCCCTATGATGGTCAAATAGATGTCAAATTTAAGGTCTACCATATTTATTGACATTTCACAATATTACAATCACTCCTTCCACCCCCTTTCTTGTCTATCATTGAAGTTATGCCTCTCAATGTAATAAATCATACTAAAGTCATGGTAGAATTCCATTGGGATAATTAATGTAACTATCAACAAATATTGAGTCATTGTTAGTGTTATCAAAACAAGAGGCTAGGTCTATCAAGTTAATGTTTTGGTTGATTTCATGTTGTTGATGTTTTTTGGGGGGATTCTTTGTATCTTAGGATTTCCATGTGTTTGGCTTTGATGTAGCCAAGCAAATATGGGTCACTGAGAGTGCATCCACCGCCATTGCAAGAGTATGGAGATTGATATTGCATGATTCAACCACCATATTAGGGGACAAAATAGGTGTTGTATCCTTACGAGGCTTTTCTCTAGTGGTCACTTTTACAAAGTTTTTTCAGTAGATATCTTATTGTGAGATTTAGGTTGGAGACTAGGAGGTAATTGGTAGATAACGCATTGGGGCAAGTCTGAAGTTCGAATTTTAATGTTTAGTTCATCTAGTTCATTGTCATCCAAATCTAAGGGATTAGGTGGTCAGCACCCTACAAGCTTGGGGGCCCACTATAACCTCCAAGGGTTTGGATTGGATAATTTTTCCTTTGGTGATTCACAAAAAGCAATACATGGGAGTTCCTATAGTTCATTTATTTTGTAGACCTCCCATTGGAATTGTTCAAATTTCCAAGGGATGATGTCACCTTGTACTTTGCAAATGTCACCAAAGTGAGGGAATTTGATGCATTGGTAGGCTAAGGATGCTAGGGCTCTCATATGATAAGTCCACGGGCGACCAAGTAGGATGTTATATGAAAGGGGAAAGTTTAATATCATCTTTCACTCTAACAAAGGTGGTAAGGTAATGGGGAGCCAAATGTATCCCATGTGAGATTGTTGCCTTTAGTCATAACCTTGGAAAGTGCCATCAAGGGCATATCCATGTATTATGATAAAGTTGAGGGAGGTTGCGGAAGTGCTGAAACTTTCGTCAATGATGGTTCGCCTGACTTGCATGTTTTTGATTTAGACATAAATAAATATAGGTTGATTGTTGGCTTGGAGAAATATTTCATCCAGAATCATGGATTGGATAGGAGACTTGAGGGATAGGCTTTGATCCATTGTTTGGTTGATTTGGATGGACAATTCTTTGCACTGTAGCTAATACTTCCTTTAGATCCATGAAAGCTGGCCTCTTTGCTAGGTGACGGTAGTCCAGGTATATTCATTTCAAAGAGAAGTTTAAAATGTCTAATGTGGTATTCGGGTGATGTCCTCATGAGCTCAAGGAAGGGGATTTTTCTAGGAAATTTGGTTAGCTCAGCTATGGGATCACATTTTTGGAAGCTAGGCTGATCTAATAATGGTGGGTTCTCACTAGGTGTGGGGATCATGATGATCTCAGTAGCGGTTATATTGGATTCAGGTTCTGATTTTTTATTTTTTTCTCTTTTTCACCATCATTGGCCATTACCGCAAAGGTATGTTCTTCACCAACCTTGGCCAATAATGCATAAATTTGTATTTTTTTAATGTTTTGTGAATTTGAATTGTTATCAAAGATTAGCTAACTGGAAAGATTATCTCTCCAAATCTTATAAGGTCTTTTGAGTGTTATTAGTAGTTTGGTAAGTGGGGTGATCCACATCGACACATGAAATGACAAGTTTTATGCCTTGCATTTGGACTATTATTTCTTCATTATTTGAGGTACTGAGATTTGATATTGTTTCTATGGCATTTGTTGATTGGCTTGGATCGGTTGTATTAAAGGACATCTTGATTGTTCTTGGAATGGTTGAAAAGTAAAAAAAATTAAATGCCTTCATGTTTATTTTGGGCATCAATTGCTTGTTTGGCTGCGATGAATTCTTGGTATCTTTCATGAATCATTGCGTCATGGTTGGAGTTATTGCTAACATGGAGTGTACATGGTATTTGAGGTTACTACAATTTTCATGAGAATGGCCCTGATTAGCATGCGACCAACAAAATTTTGGGGATCATACCACTCAAAGACAGGTTTACTAGGGTTTATTTTGCAAGGTCAGGGCATTTTTAGTCTACACTTGAGTTCATCTAAACTCAAGGGCATGTGGGTTGGGTTTTCCGATTAGGATTAGGAAGGAATGGAGTTTCAGGTATAGATGGCAAAAGAGAAGTGTTTTGAGGTGTTTGATGATTGACAACATTAATAGTACATCTTGAGTAAAGGTTACGATCAATGGCGTTGGATACTCCCACATCGATGGCATGTCTATTCATGTTTCTAATAAGGATTCTAGTTGTCTTTTGTAGCTAAGTACTTTTGAATTGTCTCCAAAGATGATCTTGTCATTTGGCTGGATCAAATGCTTCTTCTAAAGTATTTTGTGAAAATGAACATACTTTGTATTATAATTTTGATTCTAGGGCCATAAGAAAAAAATTGAAAACAACTTGTTCAACCATGTTATGCTTAGATTTGTTAGGTCAGGAATTCCATCATTTGATGAACTCATAGGCGGATTAATGGTCTTTTTGTCTTGCAATGACAAAGTTTCCTATGTTGTCTTCGAGTAAGTCATGGACTTGGAATTCTAGGACAATGGTGTTGATTAAATCTTATAATTGGACAATAGAAAGGGGTTTAAGTTGGTTATACCATTCTATACGTATCCAGTGAGGGTTTTAGCAAGTAGGTTAGATGCACCATACGTGTTTGTCTTGATCCAATCTTTGTAGAGGTTGTTGAAGGCTTTAAGACGTATGGTAGGGTCTTGAGAATTATCATAAGAGATAGTTGTATAGCTTTCACCAATGTTCATGGCACCACTATAGGGTGCTAACAATTCATTTTTTAGTGTTTGAAAAACGTTTCTTTGGATTGTTAGTTGTGAGATAGGTCTCTTATTTGCATCCACTATAGAGGATGGAAGGGAGATTGCTGATTAGGAGGCCCCCAACAAATTTGTTGTTGTCAATTTTTCATTTGTAGGATTTGTTGCTGCGTTTGAGCCACTTGGCTGCTGGTTGTGGTTTGCATATGGGACATTCAATCTAAGACACGCATCAACATTTTGTTGTTATCTAGTTGGGAAGTTTGGCTAAGGTTTACACTGGCGGAGTTGGGAAGTGGGGTGCTAGTTTTAAAGCCCGATGTTATAGTAGGAATGGTAGGAAGAGTGGATTTGGAAAATAAGGAAGCACTCATTAAGGTCAAAGCGTAGGTAACCCCAATGTTCGTTGATGGAGGGATACAATTCAAGAAATTTATTGATTCAAGCCCAGTCATGTCAATCGGGGCTTTACACATGAGAGTCTAATGCACCTTGCGCACTCCCCATAGGCTACACATCACTGCACCAACTCGTGCCATCTATACAATGTTGAGATGCCTTGTGCACCTTGCACAATGCTAGACTGTATTTGCGTAGAACACAACCAACAACCACATGGAGACTCCACAACACGTTGTATCATACTAGGTGTGACTTTCAAATCTCACACCATGTCAATGCACTTGTTGCTATATTGTTCATCTGGAATTCGAAAACCAATCATTTGGAATTCGAACCATCACACCTACAAGAAGGTGAACTGTCGTCCATTACAAAAGTTGGACAGCTTTGTATCCGTCTTATTTCATAGTAGCTTTATTGTAATAATATAATATAACCATTCAACCTAAGAGGGACAAACATCAAATGGTCATTTGTTGACACATTCAGTCTAAGAAAATCAGTTCAGAATAAATTCCCCCCATTTATTATCGTAGGAATCTTCATTCTCAGCCTTGCTGCACATTGTACACATATATACCATAACTCTCCATTTCTCATTGAATACAAGAGCATTGTCATGCTAGTCTCTCGCATTTGAATGTGTATTGGTTGACTGTCTTTTCTATTTACTATTGCATATTTTATATCTTTGTGATTTACTAGCTAACTTATTGAGTTGTCCTCCATGTTCTCATGGTGTAGATCATTGGTATCATAGAAGATCTCTTTACATGCCTAGAAACACATGAGCATAATAGTAGAAATAAGAACACCAACAAGGTCATGTATCAGACTACTTGGAAGAAAGTCTGAGACAAGAACAAGAATAAGATGGCTGATCGCTAGAAGCTACCTTTTGATGCATCCCAAACATCCAAAAACTCATTCAAGATGCTCTCGAGAAGTAACATGCATTACTCTTAGACCAATTCTGCAAACTCATGATGCAACTTGGTCCAACATCACCTCATTCTTTTGCTCTGCGTGTCCACCATCATTGCAGCATCAAAGTGCTTTTAAAGTCCAAGTCAATCTAGCCATTCCTATGTTCAAAGGCAAAATTGACGCCATAGCATTATATAGCTGGATTCAACAATTAGAGGCGTTATTCTTGGTCAACTCCTTCAATGACATTGAGGAGATTGGATTCATGTTGCTAAGGATGTCCATCTCCCTTGCACACTAGCCTACAACACGCATTGCGAACAAGAATATGACCCTGTCAATACACGAAGCAAGTTTGTCATTGCTATCATAATGAATACTACCACCTCAAACACTATAAGGATAAAAACATTAAATACATGAATTTTTGTGTAGTTGTACCAAAGCAAGGAGCAGTCTATTCAAGACTACACAAAGTTCCATGTCTACATTGCTTGTCTACATGATAACACAATGGAGCAACATAAGGTGTTGAATAAAATCATAGGACTATCACCTTATATACATGCCAAGAAGGAATTCTTGACCTCCGACACATTGGGGCAAGCATATGGTAACACTCCCAAGATGAAGCAGAAGTAATCCTCTTCATCCAACATTGCAAAAAAGAGCAAGCTTGCACTCGGTGTGCCAAACTCTCCTACACATAAGACACATCTTGCAAAGGAGAACAACCAAAACAACCTTTGGCTCAACAGACGGCCCCAACACCATCAACAACAAACAAAGCCAAGAAGAAGTAAGGTGATAAGTGGTGCCACCAACACCGCACAAGCCCACACAATGATTCTTAGTGCTACACACAACAATTCTTGATTGTGCAATCTACATCAAGTCCTGCACAAGCAGAAGACATTAATCCAAATGCTACTTGTCTGAGCACTAATACCTTTGCCATCGACATTTCAAAGGAGCAAGAATGCCTCTTCCATACAAGTGTTGGGTCAAGGGTCATCCCCTCCATGTCATTATCAACAATGGGAGCCAAAATAACATCATTGTACAAGATACAATTTAGCACCTAGGTCTTACCATTGAGGCACATCTTTTCCATTGACACTTCAAAGGAGCAAGAATGCCTCTTTCATGCTAAGTGTTGGGTTAAGGATCAAGCTCTTCGTGTCATTATTGACACTGGGAGCCAAAATAAAATCATTGCCCAAGATATAGTCCAACTCCTAGGTCTTACCACTAAATGAAATATCCCTTTTAGGACCAAATTAAACAATTCTGGAATTTGTAGAAACCCTAACCAAAATTGCAGAATTCTAGAAAGATCTACTTAGGCATCAAAATAAAATTCAGACCTCATAGAAACCCTCACAAAAATATGGAAATTCAATCAATTTGTTTAACACATCAAATCTGATTTTTTTTAATAATTTGCAGCCCTGAAAACTAGAATAAATTACAGCTGAGTGTATGAATGACGAAACATAATAATTCACCAACCGAACAGTTCTCCAGCTGAATTTTGACTCCCATAGGGAGGTCGTTACGCCCCAAAAGGCCTCCTTGAGCTGTGTTTCACCTCAAATGGCAGCCCTAATTGTTGTGCCAGCCTCCAAATATGCCCTAGATGCCGAAAATAATGATATTCTACCCAACTGTGACCCCCGAATGAAGTCACCAAGACGAATTTGAGGGGTTTCATCCCCAAAAATGAAAGCTAATGAGGGTTTTTCATCCTTAATAGCTGAACATGCAAGAAAGCATGCTTAACTCAAAAGAATTGATTGATAGATGATCATAGATCCTGAAAATGAACCTCTCTACCTTCTTTTATACCTTTTTCCCTCCAAACCAACTCCCAAGTGCGACGCTCCAAGGGGGTGGGGATTCAACTATTCAAAAAGTGATTCTCCTTATGATTTATACGTAAGGGCTGTCTTGCTCAACTTAGAAAGTACCCCTTATCTTTTAAAAGTCAAATTAGAAATAAGTTGCCGATATAAAGTCACTTTTTTTGCAACTTGAACAAAACACCATGTTCCCCTTTTTCCTTTCTTCCTTGAGCCTATGGGAAACCAAAAGAATAGGCTAAGGGTCTTCATTGCTCTCTAAACCCGAGAAGGGGACATGACACTGAAGCACATCCTTGGTCATTCTCCTTGGGATGGCTACAAAAAGGGAAAGATATTCAAGTTTGGCACCAATGCACTTTCGAGTATGGAATCAACCCCATGCATTATTAAATCACTTGCACCATTGGAAGTATGTGAGATTTTACTTGGCAAGTCATTTGTATGACCATGATGATGCCTATTGAGCTAAACCATAGCGTTGGTCTATCAAAGTCAATGAATACATCTTCAACATCCCGAAATCTCTTCTGAAGACAAAAGTGACTTTGATATCTACTAAATAATGTTGCAAGATCATTTCTCAAATGCAAAAGTGCATTCTACTGATGCTCTGTCAAGAAATAGTCGCATGTTCGAGAAAGCATCCATTGGCAGCACGCTGTGTCACACACTTGTCACAACAACAACTTGACAACTTACCATAACAATATGGAGACTTTTTTGAAGGACTAAAAAGTCTTCCCACACATTGCACAAAAAGCATCAAATTGATTTGGTTCCTATATCCATTCTTCCAAACAACCCATTGTACCGCAAATCTATTTCAAACAACGATGAAATCTGACACTAGATACACAACCTTATTCATCAAGGAAATATCAAACCAAGCTCTTCTCCTAGTGGCAGCCCAATATTCCTTGTGCCAAAGAAAAATGGATCATGGTGCCTATGCATTAACTAACGCACACTCAATAAGATAAAGGTGAAGAATCAGCATCCACTGTCGTGCATTGAATACCTTTTGAACTAGCTCTAAGGTGCACAATACTTCACCAAGATCAACTTGAAGTAAGGTTACCATTAGGTTCCAGTCCATCCTTGATATTTGGAAGACGAAATTCAAAACCAAAAAGGAATTGTACAATTGGTTGGTTATTCACTTCGGTTTGACTAATGCACCAAGAACATTCATGCATTCGACAAATGACATACTCAGGCCCCTCACAAACTCCTTTGCCATCATCTACCCAGTTGACATTCTCATCTTCAGCAAGATTTGGGAGGAGTATGTAAAGCACATCAAGCATGTCCTACACACATTGTGCCAACACATGTTGCAAGATATCTTAAGCAAGTGTACATTGTGTCACGTAGATATAGTACCTTCGCTACATCATTGACTGCGTAGGCATCCATGTAGATTTAGAGATCAAATTAATCCAAGATTGGTCAACTTTGTCTACACACCTTGCCAAAGACTCATCTGAGAGGTGCACTACTCCAAGATAGCGGGAAACTTTTGGTGTTACTAAGACACTGGCAATGCTTCAATGACATCTCGTTTGGCCTCATGTGCATAGACAAAGAGTGCCACATCAAGTCCTGCATTCCTTGTTGCATCGCAAATCCCACAATCAAGACTCTAGGGCTATACACACCTCTATAGGTTCCATCTAGGCTTTGGGAATATATCAAAATGTATTTATTATCTCGACTACCTATGAGGAAGGACCAAAATAATTGTGTTTGTTGTAGTGGATAGATTTTCAAAGATGGCTATCACGATTACATGCAAGAGCATCAAAAAACAAGATACAACACAATGCTTCTTTAATCATGTTTGGATTCACTTTGGATTACATTCATCCATTGGGTCTAATCGCAACCCAAGGTTTGTTAGTGACTTTTGGCATGCCTTGTGGGAGATGTTGGTTACACAATTGCACCAATCTACAACAGTTCATACTCAAATAGATGGGCAAACAAAAGTTGTCAAGTGCACACTTATCCATTTGTTTCACATATACAATAACGCACATTTGCACACTTGGGATGATAAAATACCTTTCATTCATTATGCCTACGATAGAGCTCTTCACAGTTCTATGAGGCATAGTCCTTTCCGAACACATCTTGGGTTCTAGCCATCCGCACCTCCAGACATGTCCTACTACGTGCCATCCAACATAAGGTCATGTATATAGGAAAAGGAGGTGGACACATCACAAAATCTTTTGCAACACATACAACATGTTTAGATATAGGTACAACAAATACTCTCAAGCCAACAACAGAAAAACAAAGGACACAACAATGCGCATCACACACCTAATGCATCCAAGGTGGGTGATAAAAGTCCTTTTGTATCTTCTAAAAGAATGCTTCAAGGGTCCACATAGGAAGATCAAGCCTTTGCACTATGGACCTTACACCATATTGTGTGCAGCTAGAGAGAACACAGTCATCCTTGATTTTCCATAATACTTAGGTCTTCATCCAGTATTCAATGTTGAACTCTTTAAGCAACACTTTCCACCTTTGCACGAGCAACAAAAACTCCACATCCTTCAGATTTGGATCCTAAACATTGCAATCAGCACCCAAAAATTGAATTGTTGAAGTCAAGAGGACACACACCCACCAAGGCACACATCAATCATTTAATGTGATCAAGGCATGACAATATGTTGATCTTTAGCAACTTTAGGTTCAATTCCCATAGCCAGCCAAAGCCACGATGGGGGCCATCACAACTCAAGAAAGGATAAATTATCTAAGCAAATCCTTGCTCTAACTATGAGACCCTTGTGTGCCCCCGCGCACTCCTAGTAGGTTTCATAGCATTGTTCCAAATTGTGCTATTCACGCAACATTGAGCTGCCTTGCGCAACCTACACAACACCAAAATTCATCTAGGCATAATGCACCACGTTGCATCATGCTAGGTGTCACTTTTAGAGCTCGCACCATGTCAACCCACCAACTTGCATACTACACATTTGGAAGTCAAACCATCACACCTACAAGAAGGCAAACAATCATACATTACAAAAGTTGATCTATTTTGCAATCATCTTCTTTTGTAACTACTTTATTGTAATGATATATTGTAACCATTAGACCCCAAGAGGGGCAAGCATCAAATGGTCATTTGTTTGCACATTTAGTCAAAGCAAATCAAATAGGAAGGGATTCCCCCATTTCTGGTCATAGGAATCCTCATTCTCACCCTTGCTCCACATTGTACACATGTTGTGCATGTTCATTTCTCATTGAATAGAAGAGCATTATTTTGCAAATCTATTGTATTTGAATGTGTAATGGTTTACTGTCTTTATTTTTTACTAATGCATATTCTATAACTCAGTTATTTACTAGCTAAGTTATTGAATTTTCCTTTGTGCCGCCGTCTTGGGGCCCCGTGGTGTGGATCATTCATCAGAGAGAGAAACTCTCTTTGGGAGATCTTCCTGTGTATTAAGGATCGTCTCTAAGAATTGTTGAATTTTTGGAGTGACTTCAATTTCATTGTTAGGATCAGATTCTTGGTCACTATTGCTTTCTATGTTTGTGACTTTGAGGATTCTGGTGATCTTCTTGTTGATTTTTTTGGCCAAGTAATTTTTCTAAAAGGCCTAGTGTCACGTTTATTGGTATTTGAAGGTATGGTAGCTTTTTTGTTGCAAGTAGATGTGGCCATGCTGCATTCAAAAGTACTATATGGGTCTTGAGTAAAGCCAATGTGGTATTGTCTTGGTTTGTGTCTACACCTAGATATTCCATTGTAGGGACAGAAGAGTAGCCATTAGTTTTTGGAAAAATACAAAGAAAAATGTGAAAAATAAAGGATACATGAAGATTGCCCCAACCAAGAAGGGGGGGTAAGGTTCACGTTGCGTTCAACAAAATGTATGGCCGTAGAAATGATCTCTTCTAAACAAACCTCTAAGTAGGTAAAAGGTAGAATGCTTTTTCTAGATCCAACACTCAAATTAACAAACCATAAAGCAATTGTGGCTATAAGCAATGGATTGGTAATAAGCTAGAGCTATAAGTACGATCATAAGCAAGGCTTTAATCTATGTCTAAAGAAGGTAGTACACAAGGCTATAATTGGTAATATGCAAGGTGGTAATAAGACTAACAAAATAATATTCAAGGAACAATACAAAGTAATATATGAACAATAACCATGCAATATATAAGCCTTGTATAATCAGACCTGCACAAATAAAAAGGTGTAGGGCAAAGAGATACTTACTTGGGTTCAACTTGTTAGCGCATGAATCCCCTCTTTGTATTGAGAGCTTGTGGGAAGATGGTTGTAGGTGGAATCAAGAATGACAAAAGAAACCTTAGTAGACCATAGTTGGGGACTCCAAAGACTTAGTATTCTTTGCCAGTTGAATTTCCTATTCTTGAATCTCCAAGAACCTTTATTGTAACTTGTTTTTCTTTGGTGAACTTCCTTGACCCTAAGGTTGAGGGCCCCAGAAAACTGTGGACATCATGGAGGTATTAAGAATGGTACTAAGTGGGGAAACAACTAGAAATAAGGACCTACGAAACATCTCTTGACGAGTTGGATCAAAACCACCCCACACCAATATCAAATACAGGATATTAATGTGCCAACAGGTCCTTGACAAAAAAAAAATGTTAGTAAAGCATTTTTGGAGTGTATACACTGATTATTGTAGAATTACTAGATGATCTATCTACTAGATCGATTCTCAATTCCAGGATTGAAAGGTTTTAGATTGGCATGCAAAGTGGAAGGATGCTTTGTCTGATAAATGAGTTCGTTGCTGGCTGGCATGAGAGATATCCAGGTGCCAGGTCAGCTGGAGGGGTCTAAAACCACTCAATATTTCACTCCAGTGAAGTAATTTGGTGTGGCAAGCTCGTGTATTTTCAGGATATTTTGCATGAAGAAAATCAATGTCCTTTTGTAAGAATTAAGTCTTCCTATTTATAGTGAAATCAACTCAAGCTATAAAGCACATGCAAGAGACATGCAAGTGCTCTTAGTTTTGGTGACTAAATCAAAGAAATCAGGATAACTGCCTCAATTATGGATCCTCTTGGGCAGAAACTTTCCTAACAGAATAGTTTACTTAATTAATTGCCTTCCTTTCTTTTGTGTTCATTATCTCATCCACTTTCAGTTTTTGACTTAAAGCAGCAGCCAGAAGCCACAAAGACTGGTCTAGTTTTATACTCTAGAAGTCAAATAATGTAGAGCGCTTGCCTTGATACAATCTCGCAGGCCTCCTAATTTGAGGACATGATACTCTAAGTCTAATTAATAGCCAGAATTCTGTAATACAGCTCTGATTAATATATTGGAACCAGTACTTTGAATTACTTTTGTCTAAATGGTTTAATGGTTGTTTATTGAGATTCATATTTATATGTCTTCATTACCCCTGTTCATTTCCCGTTAGTTCCCATTTATAACATATCATTGTGAAGTGCCCTATCTGAAATTATTCGTCTTAATAAGTGAATGTGATTGGATCCTTTCTACTCCTGGATAAGATATCTACTTGTTTCTTCCTTTTTATTCCACTGTAATTTACAATTCAGTTAGGTGAATGCACAAAAGAAGAGGTACCGCTCCATTGTGATTAAAATCTTGATTTAAAATCAATCACAAAAAAACTCTATTTTCAATCAAATCTGTAGATTTTAATTGAAAATCTTGAGGGAAGAGTGGCCTTTACGATTACTGAATATCAAAAGGAATCTGTCTGAGCGACGAATCTTGGGTCTTAAGTAACCCGAAGTGAGAGATCTTGGATCTCTTAACTGCCTCTAACAGCACTAACCAGAATATTGCCTTAGCGGTTTACCCTGGGGGTAGGTAGCTTTAGAAGATAACAATTGGACTGCAATTGATAAGATTGTCTTCTCACTTCACTACCTAATTGAATACAAATTAACAACAATTTTTTTTATTTTAACATCACAGTAATAACTAATGAAGAGTCTCAAGTACAATATACATAAGCAATCACAATGCCAAATCCATGCAGGAGGAGGTATAAGCCAGGGATTGTAGAATCAACAAAACTAGATATATTTGAGGTAGGGTTTTGCACAAATACTACAATTATAACCAAAGTTATGAAATAATTTGTACATAGAATAAAAGGGCACCTCCACAAAAACACATTCTGGAAAAAAAGTATAGCACCTTAACATATGTTTAGCCATATAGATGTTTATATTCAATGTTTCAAATGAGCAACCTCACTCATCTTCAGGGAAACAATATATTATTAGATTTAATAACCTTCAAATAGCATATTAATTTCTCACCAAATATTTTTTCCCTGAGTTGAGTGTGGGAGTTCACTCAAAACATCAGACAAAAACAACTATGCAATTATCCACAAATTCTACCCAAATGTATTCTGTGGAAACCTTTGATTCAAAATTTGTTGAACAGTAAATTACTAATAAGAAATTTAAAATTTGTAGTTTCTTTAATTATCTTAGCGCACACTCTTGTTTTCCTGCTATTATATATTTCAATCAAGACCTAAAATGTAAATTGAATACTTTGTTGAACTTACAAGGCTTCCAAACCCTATATAAATAGGCTTTTGGCCAGCTTCAAGCCATTTCAAAAGTGACTCTGGTGGTTTGTAATCTGAAGCAAGGTTGAGAAAACAGAATCCTACAACATCAACTTTAGGTCCCCAATCTGCAAAGAAAACCAATGCTAAATGTATATTAAACAATGCAAGCAACCTTATGTGTGGCATAGAAAGAAACATTGCTTGTGAATGGTGAATTTTCTAACAAACAATGATTTGGGTAGCGTGGTCCAATAATAATTTTACACAGTTGATTACAGAGGAACTCTACCCAATACAATATTCGAAATAAAAATGATGATTTATCAATTCAACATTAAAAAGCCGAAGCATATTACTAAATGCAATTTATACACTGCAGCAACTAACAGGATCTAATAAGTGACTCACAAACAATGTTGGAAATCAACTCACGCACTGCATTTTGAGATCAATTCTTTCTGGAAAACATAATCTACCTTCTGGTTTGGGGACAAGATGTGGACTCCATATGTACCCAGTAGGAAGGTCTGTAATAGAACCTTGGGTACCACTTAGATATGTCACTGGACGCAGCTTCAATTTATTTTTCCGAAAATCATTGATTAGACCTCGAATTCCTAACCAAATTAATGAATCCACTACTTGATACGATAACTGCAAAACGGAATACAAAATTAATATTACGCAAATTGTATACATGATCATACAGTAAATAAACAACTAGAATGATTTCAAGAATTAAGTAACAAAATAAATATATGATGAAATTGGATCCGCATTTTAGATTATTTATGTTGAATATGTATAGAAGACACTTTTATTTAAGGTTTTCAACTCACTCGATAGCCTGCTGGTTGCTTCACACGGGAAAGTGGATGTGGAAACTTACTTGTTGGCCTGCCCGTGAGAGAAATAAACATCAAATCTTTGATTGAGAAATCATAGGATAATCAGCAATTCTCAATCCAAAAGACAAAAAATCAAATAGTTTCATATGCTATTTAAAAGGATATCGATAAAAAACCTATGAGAAGTTTTAAAAGAAAGAAGCACCATTAAAAGGTTAAAAAGAATGAGCATAATAATAGTTTCCAGATCTACAAGATTGAACAATAGAAAAATCTGATGAAAACTTGGAAACCAAATGTTCTGAAACAACATAAAGAAGTCACTACTGCCTGAGCTAAAAATCTATTATTTTGTACTCAGGAAGACATCTGCATAGCATGTAAGGAAAGCAAGGTTACTTACGTCCATGGCATTGTGAAAAATATATGTAATGGCACTTGAAGTGCCTCCGCAACATGTACATGCCCTGCACAAGTATATGCTTACCAACCTCAGTAGTGAACTGAACAAGAGAGCCCAAAGGACTTACCATTCAATATGGAAAGCCAATTTTCTTAGTAGAATCCTAATGCAACAAAATATTCTGATTGTTCAAAAATAAACATGCAATTGGATAAAGAAAGTTTATGGAAGTTAGCATAGTTTATGGAAGTTAGCATCTAAAGCGGACGCAAAACATATCTAATCCAAAGCATAGTAACTAGGTGTGTAGAAGCATCTAAAGAGAATAAAGTATGATGCATACCTAGTCTCTATAGGTTTCAAGAATTCCTTCTTGGAGAAAGTCCTGAATAGTGCATGTGAAGTGTGGTGGTTGCAAATAAACATCTACACATCTCTAGCATCAGTAACAACTGCTTTGATCCAGCTAATTTTTCCCATGTCCTTGAGTGCATTATTCATGGCATGCACACAACAAGGAGTCCACCAAATATGTCTATAGGGTACCTCAATTAACTTCCCTGTTGCTTTGCACACATGGGCTGCATCTGTCACTACTTGCACCACATTTTGTGGCCCAACCTCCTCTATAGCATCTTTAAGGATCTAAAACTGAAAATCAGCATCCTTGAGATGCCCTGAACAATCAATAGCCCTAAGAAAATAAGGGCCAGCTGTACTTGTAACCATGATATTGATGACTAGAAGATGCCTAATGTCCATCCACCCATCCACTTGTGACCTAGATATTCTCCACTAAAATATTAATCTTGGCATAGTTCTTATCCAAGATTGTTGTCCTCAATTTAGTCTCCCCTGGAGGCACATATGACGGTCTTGCTCTTATTATTTTTTCCATGGCCTCCTTATAATAAGGAGAGTGAGCCACATGGAATGGAATGCCATTCGCAAAGAAGAATTTGCCAATGGCATCATCTGCCTCATCCTTTGCTTGCACATTGAATAAATCTACCACTGGATTTGAAGCATCACTAGTCACCTTGTGTTTCCCCTTAGGCCCTGTTGCCCCTGAACTAGATGGATTCATTGCCATTGGCCTCTCCAGAGTACTAGAAATAGATCTTTGTCTTTGATGGCCCCTCCCCCTTGGTGGCAAAGTAACAGATGTAAGTGCATCTTCTTCATTGGCACCCCATAATTTACATATTTCAGCCCTAAATTTCAGGATTTTTTTCCACCTTTTCACATACATCTACGTCTTTGCCTCGGATAAGGAGATGAGCATTTGTTCTAATCATGCTGCCAAACCATTCAAGGTCACATATGTTGCACTTCCATTTCCTAGTGCTCCCAAATGTCCAGGGTTTGAAGGTACCTTGCTTGCAAATTGTTGTAAATATTTCTTCGGATCAAATGGACCCTTAGCATATTGTTGTAGGGATTGTGAAAGGCAACTATAATTTGGACTCCCAACAGAACTAGTTTGATTTTCACGGTCACTCCTCCATGCTTCTAAACTAGGATCATCATGTGCAAAATTAGAATCATTTTCACTTTCAACTTCAACCTCAACCCCTTGAGGTTGCCCCTCATCCTCACTCATCCTATGAGAACTCATAATGACACTACAACAAATAATATATTTTTTTTCATTTGTAAGTTTATAATTTAAGAATTAAAATTAAAACCATGCATAATGTAAGGGGTTAAATTTGAAATTAAGACACAAGGATTTTGTTTTTGTTTTTCTTACTTTAGGTCGCACGAAGCACGAAAGCAGAGGATACACAAATAGGAATCCTTGTTCTTAAGATTTAAAAATTAAAATTTAAGCATTTGAATGAATGGCAAATAAATATAATAATTTTCTATTTAGAAATGATTCAATGCCATAAATCAAAGAACAAAACAATTTACAAATGATTCAATGAAACAAAAAATTAAAAATCAAAAATTCAAAGAATCAAATGCATAGTGATAGGGCCTACCTTGTGGCTGAAATGATGAACTTGAAGAGTCTTGAGTCTTCTTGGCTTCTCTTAGCTCTATCCTCTTCTTGATCTCACTTTCCCTCTCCTAATGTTCTCTCATTCTTGCAAACTTTTCCCTCTTAGCATGCTCATGTGAAATCATTCCAATAAAACATGACCCCGCTTCTCTCTGCAGACATGTGAGAGTGGTAAGAAACATGGCCAATGGTGGCTCTCATGTTTGGATATGCAGTAATTGCAATGTATTATATAGGGCCTCACATATTCAACTCAAAATCCATTCAACCGTGTCATGTACCCATTTCCGAATCTCAAGTAAACAGGTTTTAAAGACCTTTAGTCTACTTTTCCCCATAGACTAAGGGATAATCATTGGGAATTCTATTTTATTAATTATTTAAGATTGTCCGAATAGCGATTTTAATCATTTGGCAATATAAGACAATCTTAGTTAATTAACAGAGCATTGGATACCATCATATGGATTATTTGAATCTCTCTCAAAAGTGGTTTTTACCACTTGCAATTATGGGAATTTAAGTAATAATTGGAAAGTTATTTTTCTAATTAATTATTTACTCAAAGTGATTTAATCACTCTTGTAAATTGGGTAAATTAATTAATTAATTATTGACTAAAAAGTAATTTTAATTATTATTTCTATTTAAGGCAATTAATTTAATAATATTATTGGAAAAGTGTAAATGTTTGCCTTGGAGATGAGCAAAAGAGGAAAAAGGTATTTCAAAACTTGGCAATTGTTTTTAAAACGGTATTTTACCCTCCCAAGGTGGTTCGCCCCCTTTTTGGAGAGTATAAATACACGTATAAAGTTCTATTTTTGGAATGCTGAAATTATATATTGAATCTTCATGCTTGAAGAATTATTGGGATGGATACCCAATGAATGCTACTACTATTTGAAGGGTGATTTCATTTTTATAAATTACATTGAAGACATTTTGTTGTTGGTTGTTGATTTGATCAAGTATTTTCTAGTTTTTTGCTTTTTAGGTCATCATTTCGGGGTAAGAATGAGAAAACATCATATCTGAAGTGTTTTGATCAGTTTTGAGGCATTTTTGGACCATCTCCAAGTGTGACGAGCTTCTCTAAGGTGTGACATCACACTCCCAATGGGTGATATCACCCTTCTTGGGTGACTTCTGCATTTTTTGAAGGTTTATCCTGCTCAGAAAAATCTGAAATCCATGTAATCTGATCTTCCATATTTTTATGATCATTTTGAGTATTTATTTGGCTCGTTTTGAAGGAGTTATGCAACTTTTTAGTTTTCAAAAAATCTGGTAAAACTAATTATTTCTAAATTGAAAAATAAGTATTTTTGCACATTCAGATTTGGGAGAATAAATGCAATTTTCTGAAATTTTTCTGAGCATATTTGAGTGAAAAAGTATTGATTTTAGTCTTCAAACCCTGGCACTAGGGCAAAGTGAGAAGATTTCAGTCATTGTACCGGATGTAAGTGAAAGAGGGTTAGTTGTTCTATTTATTGAGGGTTTGATTGAGCCTTTGAGAGGTTTGGTAAAAGCTTTTAACCCACTTTCCTTGCAAGATTCCATTACTAAAGCATTGGATCTAGAGTGTTCAGCTTATAGGAGTAATATGTGGCCAAGAGGACAGCAAGGGGCAGCCACTAACTTGCTGCCAAAAATAGGAAATTCAGGGCAGCAAAGGTCTGATTTTGGTGGACAGCCAAGGGCAGCAAGTGGGCAGCCTAGGGCAGCACCGAATGAGCAACAAAGGAAGCCATCTTCACCATATGTACCACCACATAGAGTGCTACCATATAGCAGCAATGAGAAAGACGCAAGAGATGAAATGAGGAGAAAAAGTTTGTGTTTCACATGCAAAAAACCTTGGACTAGGGGACACCATTGTAGAGGCAAAGGACAAGTCCACTATATTGAGTGTAATTGATGATGATTCAGATTTTAATACTACTAATCAAAGAATTGAGGGAAATAAAGTTGTTGACAATGAACATGTGCATGATGATGACAACCAAGAAATGGGCAGTACTCTTGCTACTCTTTTTGGGGCACCAAAGTATCATCCTTTCCAGGTGAGAGGGACATTAAAGGGACACAAGGTAACCATCTTGATTGGTAGTGGGGCTACCCACAATTTCATTGGTGAGAATTTGGTGGCTAAGTTAGATCTTGAAGGAGAAGATTCCAAAGGATTCAAAGTGACAATCGCTAATGGATTTTCCCTACCATGCACCAAAAGAATTACCAAGATCACCATTTCTTTGGGGGAGTATGAGGTATGTGATGATTTTTACATGATTGACATAGGGGATTTGGATCTTGTGCTTAGGGTCGAAGGGATGCACTCATTGGGGGAATTTACCATCAACTATAAAAGCTTGAGACTCAAATTCAAGGTGGGTGACAAGGAAGTGACTCTTCAAGGTATGCTTAATGGATCCCCTCAAGTAAATCCTTCGTATTGTAAGGTTTTACAAGAGGATGTAGAATTATGTTCTATGACATTTATAGCAACAAATTGAAGAGAGTTGATTACTATGGAATATGCTAAAAAACAGTTTGCTAGTGACTTGCATGAGGGGGTAATTGTTGATAAAAGGTACAGAATTATAAATGGGCTTATACCCTACAAAGGTAGGGTCTATTTGGTACCCAATCTAAGGAGAAGCACATGGTTTTAAGGACTGCCCATGACACTCCATTGGCTGGTCATCAAAGGTATTTTAAGACCTACAAGCTTGTGAGGGAGAAGTTCTATTGGAAGGCCCTGAAGAAGGACGTACTCAAGTACATTCAGGAATGTTTGGTATGTCAAAAAAATAAAAGTGAGCACGAGTTTCCAGCTAGTCTCTTGCAGCCCCTTCCTATTCCCTCACAAAAATGGGAAAGCATCTCCATGGATCTCATTACCGGATTGCATATGATTTAAGGTAAGAATTGTTTATATGTTGTGGTTAATAGACTCACAAAATATGCTAATTTTTATCCACTTCCAGCCAAGTACAATGCTCCTATGGTTGTTGATGTGTTTTTTAGATAAGTGTTTAAATTGCATGGGCTGCCCAAAAACATTGTAAATGACAGGGACAGCAGGTTCATGAGTATATTTTGGCAAAAGCTCTTTCATTTGACAGGGACTAAGCTCACACTTAGCACCAGATATCATCGACAAACCAATGGGCAAATAGAAATTGTGAATAAATAGTTAGAAGGGTATTTAAGGAACTATGTTTCGGGGCAGCAATCAGCATGGATAAAATGGTTACATATAGCTAAACATTGTTATAACACATCCTTCCACATGTCTATAAGTATGACTGACTCCCTTCAAAGCATTTTATGGTTGTGATGCACTTTTCTTCATTGATTTAATTATAATGGATGGTAGAGTGCCTGGAGGAAAAGATTGGGTGCAGTAAAGTTATGATATCATAAAGGCACTAAAAGAGAACCTATAACATGCTCAAAACCAGCAAAAATTGTATGCGGATCAGCATAGAGTTAGAGGTTATTTGAGGTAGGAGATTGGGTCTTTTTGAGGTTGCAGCCTATAGGCAATCCTCCCTCAAACAAAGTGGTTTTGAAAAGTTAAAACCACATTTTTATGGGCCATATAAGGTGAAAAACAAGGTGGGTGAAGTAGCATATGAGTTGGAGCTTCCAAAAAATGGTAAGAGTCACAATGTGTTCCATGTTTCGTCTCAAAAAGTACTTGGGCAGCATACTATTGCTTCTATAGAACTGCCCCCTTTGGATGAAGAAGAAAAATTAATCTTGATTCTGGATTCTATCATTGAGGTATGTGAGAAGAAGCTAGATGGAAGGATTTGCCACTTGAGGATGCCACTTGGAAAAGTGAGGCAATTTTAGAGCATCCGGGTTTGCAATTGTTTGAGGGCAAGCAATTTTGGGAAGAGAGGATTGTAATGTCTCCATTTTCGAATCTCAAGTAAACAGGGTTTGAAGACCTTTAGTCTACGTTTCCCCATAGACTAAGGGATAATCATTGGGGAATTATATTTTATTAATTATTTAAGATTGTCCAAATAGTGATTTAAATCATTTGGCAATATAAGGCAATCTTAGTTAATTAATAGAGTATTGGATACCATCATATGGATCATTTGAATCTCTCAAAAAAGTGGTTTTTACAACTTGCAATTATGGTAATTTAAGTAATAATTGAAAAGGTATTTTTCTAATTAATTATTTACTCAAAGTGATTTAATCACTCTTGTAAATTGGGTAAATTAATTAATTATTATTGAATTATTGACTAAAAAGTAATTTTAATTACTATTTCTATTTAGGGCAATTAATTTAATAATATTATTGGAAGTGTAAATGTCAGCTTTGGAAATAAGCAAAAGAGAAGATATTTCAAAAGTCGGCAATTGTTTTTAAAACAGTATTTTACCCTCCCAAGGTGGTTCGCCTGCCTTTTGAAGAGTATAAATACACATAAGGTTATATTTTTGGAATCCTAAAATTAAATATTGAATCTTCATGCTTAAAGAATGATTGGGATGGCTACCCAATGAATGCTACTACTTTGCTGATTTGATCAAGTATTTTCCAATTTTTTGCATTTTAGGTCATCATTTCCGGCCAAGATTGAGCAAACATCAGATCTGAAGTGTGTTGATCAATTTTGAGGCATTTTTGGACCATCTCCAAGTGTGGCGAGCTTCTCTAGGGTGTGACATCACACCCCAAGAGAGACGTCACCCTTCTTGGGTGACTTCTGCATTTTTTTAGGGTTTATCTTGCTCAGAAAAATATGAAATCCATGTAATCTGATCCTCCATATTTTTATGATAATTTTGAGTATTTATTTGACTCAATACATTTAGTTTTGAAGGAGTTATGCAACTTTTCAGTTTTCAAAAAATCTGCTAAAATTAATTATTTTTGAGTTGAAAAATAAGTAATTTTGCACATTCAAGTTTGGGAGAATAAATGCAATTTTCTAAAATTTAATTGAAATTTTTTTTAGTATTTTTGAGTGAAAAAGCATTGATTTTAGTCCCCAAACCCTTGTGCTAGGGCAAAGTGGGACGATTTGTTCCTAGGGCTTCAAATTCAAATTGTTGGCATATTTTCGGTGGATTTTCAGTTTAGATCTAATTGGGATTTGTGGAGATTTCTTTTTTTGCATATTCATCCCTAAAAGGGAACATTACAAACCAGGATTGGAGGAACAAAGATCAAAAAATGTTGCAAAATTGAAAAGGTGAAAATGTTACATAAAAGAGCAAGATGAAGTTGATACACAAGTTGCAAGAACTCAATCTAGATCACATCATTTGCAAATGAGACCTTCAGGGAGACCACCCTCACAATCAACTTCAACACATCGTTTCATTCAGACTCAACCACTTGAAATCCCTTCGATGAAAAGGCCACCTCACAAAAAAGACTAAAAGGCGTATTGGAAAAGGTGTTCAACATTGAGAAGAGGGAGATAGTTGATGAGTTAGTTGCTCGATGCATTTATGTTTGTGAGCTACCCTTCAACATATTGAGGTCACTATATTGGCAAGAAATGGTGAAAGGCATCAATGAAACTCCATAAAGGTACAAAGGCTCTAATTATGAAAAGGTTCGAGTCACACTCTTAACGAAGAAAATGGATCATATGCAAATTTGTTTGCAACCAATTAGAGATTCATATAAGGATACAAGAGTTTCCATTATTTCAAATTGATGTAAAGATGCTACAAATAGACCCGTGATAAATGTTGTTGTAGTATGCCTTAAAGGGACAATGTTCCTAAAGGTTATTAATTTTGAGGGCCAAGTAAGAGATGCAAGTTTTATTGTTTACATTTTGATAGAGGTGGTTGAGTCAATAGGTCCCTAAAATGTTGTACAAGTTATCACAAACAACGCAAAAAATCGTAAAGCAGCAGGATTACTTGTGGAGGCAAGATATGAGCACATATTTTGGATGTCTTGTGCAGTCCATTCCCTCGATCTAATGCTACAACATATAGGAAAAATCTCAAAATAGAGCAAGTTTATACAGAGGCAAATGAGATTCAGATGTTTGTAATAAATCATCACATGTAGGACATCTTTAAGACATTATTGAGGTAGATTGAAAGTAAGGGAAAAAGTTCTTAGTTTCTACAATTTGAATTTGTTTTAAATTTTAAATTTATTAATTTTTTTTAAGTCTTAATTTTTAAATTTAGAATTTAGTATATTTGAAATTTAAATTTAATACATAGATTAATTTTTTTATTGGTTGTCAAGGCGAGATTTTCCTCTCACATGATCTTCTTGAGCCAACTTGTGAAGGTAAAAGAAGCCTTAAGCAACATGGTTATTAACAGCTTTTGGGGCACATACAGACACTTAAATACTAATAGAGCCCAAAATATGAAAGCCTTGATCCTTAATAATGATTGGTGGGCAAAGGTTGAATACAAACCTATATTTAACTGTAATGTTCCCAATTTAGCTCTATGCTCTTCTTTTGGATTTAGCCTATTTTTGGGAACTCGTAGGTTAAGCAAAAGCTCGAATCAGGGTTTCCAAACTTCTTGGAGGACGTTTTCATCTTTTTGCGGAGCTTGCACTTGAAAATGTTGAACTTGGATTGCAGATTCCTTCTGGGTTTTCTGAAGGCTTCGCGGTGATATGTTTTACTTGGCACACAGAGCACTTTCAGGGACTTTCTATTTTTAGTAAGTTCGGGATTGGCACCGGAACGAGATTTTTAGAGTGGGGTTGGATTCGTCTTGTCAAGACCTTTCCAACGAGCTATAGATCATTGGTTTCCGACATCATCTTCGTCTCCGCTTTAAAGTCCGTAAATTAAACATTATTATTTAATTTTGGACCTTGGTGCCTAGGCTCAACGACTTAATGTTGAGGTTGAAAAAAAAAAGAATTAAAGAGGATTATATTATTTTCTCTCTCATGTTTTATCCCATATACAAGAGGATTTTAGAGACTCCCGGTTGGAAAAGTATAAAAGGAGGAAGAGTGCTCTCATTTCATCATCTTTGTCTACAGGATTGTTTTGCTGCCAGATTGGCTTTGGGATCGCTTCGAGGAATGAAGGCCTCCTAGCTCGGGCATCGCTTCTTGTTTGAGAGACAACAACTAGTGGTGATTTAGTTTAGTTTTGTGAGTTCATTGGGTTTTGTGCATTGTAATCTGCATTGTGTCTAGTTAGTATTCTGATTTTGCATATTAGAGGTTTCCAGATCTTACATTTTAGCTACAGCAGATTCGAATTTTAATTTGTAAATCCAAAAATACCAAAAAGATTGTTCTGGGTATTGTGTCATTGCATCTTATTGGTAAGGGCGCCCCTTCATAAATATTTGCAGATTTTAATACGAAGCTTATGATTTTATAATGCAAATCCGTCATTTCTTGAAGGCTGCACTTTCTAGAGTGCATTGGGATTCGTGTCAATAATTAATAACCATCTTTAGATGCCATTTCTTATTACTAAGTTAGGTGCCATCATTTTGAGGGTCTATTGCATCAGATTTGAGATCATTAGGGTGAGAAATGAGAGAGTTATGAGCATATGAGTAAATTCATAGGTTGCTGGGCCGTACTGTTTCAGATCTGCATTGGGTTGCGTGCATCAAATAAATAGTATCTTTTGAGTGAGTTTCAGTTGTGAGTGAAATTGTGAAGTACAGGGCTGCTGTTCGTGCACACGGAAATCTGGACTGTCATAAATCAGAATGTGAGGTTGGTCTGCTTGTTGTACTTTCAGATCTAATCCTTGTTATTCAGTGAAGGAAGTTCAATACATATTATTGCAGCTTGATTTATATGTTGATCCACATTCAAAGCAAGATCTTATCATTCATATTGTAAACTGGCAGTAGTACTGACAGTATAGTTATTCTTGCTCATCATAGTTTGTAATGTTCAGTTTCTCGTTTAGTAATTGTTTGTAATTGATAAATCTCTGCCCTATGGTAGCTACTCTCCCACTCTGGGTTAGCAAGCACATTCTGGGTGTTGAGTATTTCCAGCTTTCAGCATTTTCTTTCAAACACTGTTATTTGTAATCACTCCGTCATATGGTCGCCCCTCACTCCGCATTGGATTGGGTAGCACATACTTGACGTTGAGTTCCCTTTCAACGTTTCCCTTTCAAGCAATTTTATTGTAATCACTCCGTCATATGGTCGCCCCTCACTTCGCATTGGATTGGGTAGCACATACTTGACGTCGAGTTCCCTTTTCGGCTTTTAGAATAGCAGATCCTCTGACCAATGCTCGCCATCATCGGCGCCATTCTGGTTAGAGTTGTTTCAGTACGTTTGGGTTTATCTTCTAACCTTAACGGGTACTTGCTTGTAATGTTGAAATCTGTTAATTAAAAAAATCAAAAAATTTGGCTCGGGATATTTCATTAACTTAGAAGACAATTGCATCCTATGCAACTATTAATTTTATTTCATGGCATAAAGTATTCGTTAACATAAGTGGTGCAAGTGATACTGGGGCGGCCTGTTTTCCCTTTCATTTGTCTACCATACACACACACACACACACACACGAGTAGTAGTAAGGAAGCATGAAGAAAAGTTCTGAATTTTGAACAAAAAGGGGTGTATTCTTTATGCAAAAAGTTCTATTAAACCTTGGATTGATCCCCCTTTAATTGGCTCCAATGAGTGCTTGCATTTCACTCTGGGTGAAATTTGCAATAAAACTTGAGTTGAAATTCAACAAGTATGCACTTATTATTTTGGGCATTGTTGAGGTGTGAACTACAACTTTTTAGTTTGACTTGCACCTCCTAGAATTAATTTCACACCTTTTCATATGCAATTTGTATATTTTTCTGAAGCTGATTTGCAGCTTTCCAAGAAGTTAGTTTGCAGCACTTGTTCAAGGAGACTAGTATGTGGTTTTGAATTGCTTTTTGCACAACTTTCACATGGAAGGAGTGACTTGCTCGCAACATTTTTTCTTTGTGACTGACACCTCTTCTATTTTAACTCACATCTCTTCTAGATTGTTTCGCAGCTTTCCACAACTCAAAAATTATACTGTTATAAAAATTTACATTTATATTGTTAAATTTTATATTCTTATACTTTATATTTATTTTTTTACACTTTATATTCTTATAATTTAAATCTATTCTAGTAAATAGAAGAAATTAGGGGCATTTTGCACCTTTTAGAAGTGGTCTTGTTTCCCTAGAAATTATTGTTTGGAAGATAGTTTTTGAAAATCCAATCTGATCAATAGCCAAATTTCAGCACCTCAATATTTCAGCCTAACGTTATCAAGTGTGTAACTTTCACACCTGATATCCATTGAAGGTGAATGGATAGGCATTTCCAAAATTATGGGGCCTTCTAGATTGATTGGTAATGTTACTAGAAGCCCTAGATGAACCAGAGTTGAATCTGGTGAATACGCAAGTATAATCACTTATGAGTGCTTGCAAGCTTATCTTTAGTGTTATCTAAATGCAAACATGGTGCATATGTGTATTATTTTCAAAAAACAAATTTAGGTCGAATGTTATCTAGACTTGTCAAGGCATGTATTTAGTTTGTGGCACCACACAGGTCCTACTTATTGGCATCAAAACATAGGGTCAACACTTTGGTGACCTCTTGGGTAGCTTCGTAATTGTATTTGTATAAATGTGAAGCTTAGGTCAAACACTCTGGTGACATCTTAGATAAACTTTGTAAATTGGATATGTATGTATCGGATTAAGCTTGGGTTGCGTAGCTCATGAGATCTAGCAAAACCTTGAAAATTGCAATTGCATATGTATGTGTGCATGTGTATTATATGGCAATATTATATCGACATCAAAACAAGCGATGGCATTAGCCCTCATGAGACTATTGTGTATGGCCTGAGCATACTTATGTATGAGTGAATAATTTATGCTTATGAGCATGAATTGCTTATGATATTTTGGAGGGTAGAATGTAGTAAAACACACTTCCCCATTTATGTGAATGCAGTGGCTAAGTGATGGGTGTGGTGTTCGTACAAGATATAGACCGTACGAGCCAATCTTTGTGACCTTGGCAAGCTTGTGGGAGTAGCTATTATCTACTTACGTGCATGAGTTTCCTTATTCCTCCTTTTTGATTGTAAGAGTGTGGGATGACTCTGATACACAAATATATCAAAGATAAGTTCAAAACCTTGTGACCTTTTGGGAATTTATGTGTGGCCTTGAGCATGTTGCTACATATGTTTGATGGTGAAAATACCCTAGATGGTGAATATATGTAGTTGATTCTTTTTTGTGGCAACCTAGATGAAAAGATGTCACCTCTAAGAAAAAGTCAATACCTAGAAATCGTGGAGTTTTGGACAAGTCCCCCTGCATGTAGAAGATCATGAAGAATTTCAGACATGTGGGATAACAATTCAAACACGAGAAGCAAGAAGCAACATGTGCAATATGTTAAGAGTGTGCACCACGTGCATGCCAACACCCAGGAGTTGCCACCATGTTGGAATCCCGTCGAGGATCACAAGCATCCTTGACAAACAACCCCATCATAATCCAAGGAATGCCCTACTTTGTAACAACATCCTTGCTGACCTTGTATAACAAGGTTATGACTCAATGTAAAAGAGGAAGAGAGTTGGCTAGAGATAGGAGAACAAATGTGGATAAAGTAGGTAATAAGATAGCTGTAAGTGCATGGCATGATCACCATTATTAAACAAGGAGTAATAGTCCTCCACATGTACACTTAATGGAATGCTATGTTCTTTTCTTTTGTCAAACTTATGTATGATTATATTGTTTAATCTAAACATTTGTTATGCACCTCTCGTCATGTTTACATTCCAGCCATTGTCTATGTGCTACAAGCATTTATATCTTGCCTATATGATGTGCATGTTTCTATATGTCTTAACATTCCCTAGCATGCATAGCTGAAAGGGGTCCATGTGCTCCATTTTTCACCTCAGGTGAGCGCTCCTCGTTGTGGAAAGTGATATGTTGGTCCACTACAACGCTTTGTTGATCATAATCTTAGCACATGAATCTTAAAATCACAAATATGGCCAACATTTTGGTTCAATTTCTAGGATCCCTTTTTTTTTCTATGTGATGGTTAACATGCTAGAGGATGGAAAGGCACAATAGTTAACATGCCTAGGTACAAAGGGTTGGAGAATGCTGAAGAACACATGCAAAAGTATGAAATCATGTGGAGTGCAAAAGGAGTTCCTGAACCTGAGCATAACACCAACATGTTTGTTGCAACCCTATTTGATCCCACACACACATGGTACTACAAGTATGACCCTAATAAGACTGCAACAAATTTTGACATGCTAAAGAAAACCTTCCTAGAAGAGCTACAATAGCCAAAGCTACGATGACATATAGCAACACTTAAAGAAATCAAGTGGTACATCAAAAAGACCTTGCACTCGTAGTACTCCTAATTTTGGAACCTGCTAACAAAGACAGCATATGAGATACATGCAGACCAACTTATGGAGTGGTTCATAGGAGATCTCCTCCTACCACTAAAGAAGATTATAAGCTAGAAGACGTATGAGAAACCTAAGATGTATGAGAGACCACGTTATGATTAGAAGTGTCAACGTCCTGTGGGGATCCTCAAGAATTAGACCCTACATGGAAGTGCAGATCACCAATATGGTGCAAAAGTTAGAGCAGCTCAATACGACCCAACCTACAGAGAGTATAAGAGGTTTTTGGTGTGTGGATTGTGTAGGAAAGGGACATGCATTCTGACTGCAATCCCAGAACACATGTGCATGCCAACTCATGCAAATTTTGCAAGGAGAAGGACCACGGAAAAAGCTAGTGCCCACTCCTTTAGAAGCTCAAAAAGATGGCAGCTAGTTGCTGGTATAAGATATGAGAGTAATTCCCACAATACCAAAGATTGTCAATCAGATTTGTTGGATCTAGTGATCCAAGATCTATTTTATGTATAGTTATTAGTTATGTATGGGGCATGCATCTCCTAGTGAAACACCCCCTTTAGTGCGTTGAATGTTTATTAACGTTTTGTTAGCATATAGTTATGTGGTTAGTTGCAGGTGGTTGGGTCTTGTATACAAATGAGCTTTGTTGTGTAACTTGCTCTTCCCAAGTATTTATAAATAAAAAATGTAACCCATTTTTTAATGAATATTATTATCTAGTACAAACCATTTCTGCATCTTATGGTATTGTCCATTTCCTAACAGTTGTATCAGCACTTCCGTGAAGCTATGCCTGTAAGGAAACCAGGAAGGAGATGAAATGAAGAATGAAGGAGAGTAAAAAATACTTATAAATATATCTTGCATGGATGATTTAATTTCTCTATTTTCTCATCTCTGGTTTATTGCCTCAGAGAGTGTTGGATGGTGAAATATATAATAGATTTAAAAATGAGACAGTTTATAATCCAGCCAATCCCTTTAGTGTTACGCAAATCAGCTCTTAATATTTTCTACTCTAAAGTAAGATCCAATATAGTGTTGATACAAATACATATCTTTACTTTTGCATGCTTGAATAATGCAATTTGGTTATGTGTAGACTGTAATACTCCAATATACTACACACATTCCAAATAAGTGGTTTTTCCCCCAAAATCATTTACTTGTATAACAAGGAATGCTTTTAATTTGATAAAACTTGCTTCAAAATCATTCCTAAAGTTTTCATAGCAAACTCCACTGAAACCGTGTGCACTGGAAATACATTATGGTTAGAGGAATCAGTCAATGAAACATGGTTTTATGAAGAAAATCAGCACAAATTACAGACATAGGACAAGAAAAAGTTAAGGAGATCTATGACAGCGAAAATGTTGAAGAAAGAAAATACCAACGTTAGGGAGATCAAAATATACTGGGAATAAGCCTCACAATATAAGGCAATCGAGATGAGATAAAAAAAGAAGAGGAGATGGACCTTTATCACAAAGGATAATAGGAAAACAAAATGAAGAGGAGAAGAAAAATGGAGTATTAGTTTTGGAAATGAAATTTCAAAAAAAGGCGTAAAAGAGTGCTAAGGAACCGTAAGACTCAAAAACTAAAGAAGGAAGGTCTGAATAAACAAAACAAAAATCAAACTACGAGGCAGCAAAGAAAGAGGAGGAGCAATAAGAGTCATTTCAATGGAATCTCAGGAGCATAAATCAGGTCCAAAGTACGCCGACAACAAAAGCATTACTAGATACAGAGGGTAAAGGTAGGAAGTCGAAGAAAAACCAATGTAGAAAAAATAAACACTAAGGCAAAATCAGAAGTTGCCAAGGGAAGTCAGAAGAAAGTGAGAAAACTATAGTGGGGGTGAAATTCTGCTATACCAACCATGAAAATCATAAGTTGGATAAGAGTCACCTACTACGACTGCTAGTAGAAGAAAGATAAGACATTATGCTTATTCGGGAAACAAAGATTTATGTGGAAGAATTGATCAGGGTTAAAAACTTAGTATGGTGGAGGCCAGATGAAATAGCATGTCTTGCAGCAAAGGATCAACAAGAGTTTGGCCTTGTTGTGGAATCCTAACAAGTTTAATGGGATCAATCTAAATTCAGCTAAATCTTTCCAGAATATAATCTTTAGGGATTTCCTTGGAGACTCACAAATTTTATTATCCAATTTATATTAAACAATGGAGATAGTGAGAAAAAAGAAGAGTTGGGAAGAACTATAAGACATCCTACAAAAGTATAAAGATACAAACTGGATAGTTACTGGAAATTTTTAATGCAATTCTAAATCCCAGAGACAAGAAATGAGGAAACATCCCTCTAGAAAAAATCTATGATGGATTTCAATTCTTTTTGCAATGAATGGTGTCTTTGCAATGTGGAACCCAAAGAAAAGTAATTTACTTAGGGCAATAGAAGAGATGAGGACAAATTATAGCATAAAGGTCGGATAGATTCGTAATAAGTCCAAGATGGTTGGTATTGAGCAAGAAGTTACATGCAAATATTCTCATGAAATCAGGATCAGATCATTAATCAATATCTCTAGGTATTCAAGACAGCGAAAGACCAGCAGGTATCCCTTTTAAGTTCGGGATGGTGGGAACCTAGGACCTAGATTTAGAAGATAAGCTAAAATAATGATGGAGAATAGTGTAAGGGGATAAAAACAGTATTACTTACCACATAATCTTAAGCATTTGAGAAATAATGCCAAAGAATGGAACAAAAAAAAACTTTTGGCAACCTCTTTATAAATAAGGAACATCTAAATATAAAAAAACATAAGTGCTTCAAAAAGACATAAGGGACAAAGGGATGAGTTGTGTAAAATGGTTGAAGGAGGGAGATAGAAGCAAAAAATTATATTATCTATCAACAATAGTGAGGAAAACATAAAGAATAAGCAGGCTAAAGACTCCAGAAGAGAAGATAAGGAAGCTAGAAAAGATGATGAGAAATATTTCAGATCACTATTAACCATAGAAAATGAGAGATAGGAAGAGCAAGATAAAATGCTAGAAAACATTCCAATAATTCTATCAAAATTTTATCCAGATGAAGCAAGAAAAGCAGCAGCAGCTAAGTGGCCAGTTGGATTTGGGTATGGGGATTTACCGTTTTTGTTCAAGCCCCAGGTTCGGTATGGCTTTATGGCTTTAGTACAACCATACAAAAAATATAATAATTATAGCCAAATAAAAAAAAAATTAACCATAAAATTAACAAAATTAACCACAAAACACTACTAATATTTGATCATTCAATCCCAAATGTAAAACGATAAAACAAAATGGTTTATAGCATACATTCACAATATGATAATACTAAATAGTCAAATCCAAATGGTCAAATTACATAGTGCATAGGAAAACTCAAAATAAATCATCGTATCACTCTTCATCAAGAGCATCAAAATCATCATTTGGTTCATTAGAACTAGAATCATGAGCAAATGCCAATTCCACTCCTACTAGTTCCACTATGGAAGGCCTACTAGAAGTATCTTGCCCCTCTTCATCAAGTAATAAAAGTTGCGAAATGGAAGCATCCAAATTAGAGTGCTCTAGCTTCACATCCCACTGTATCATCACCCTTTCCTTGCAGTCAAGCTTTTAGTGTGATAGGAAACGCAAGTCGGAATACATTAAGACCAGTTTATCCATATTTTTTGCAGCCAATCGGTTGTGCTTAATTGAGTGGATAGAGGAGTATGTACTCCAATTCCACGCAACTAAAGAGAAACTTGCAACCTATAGAAAGAGATAAATTATATTAATGTCCACAAATGACCTAAAGTAGGTCAATGGGACTCAAACTTCAATGGGGTGAGGGAGGCTCAAACTCTCAACCTCAAGATCACTCAAGGTAGCTATGACACATGCTAGCCAACTGCAACACCACCCCTTAAATTATAAAATTTTAATATAGGCCAAGTTAATGCAAAATTTTAATTATGAATTTGCATACACGATAAAAATAAATAAGTTAAATAAATAGTTGTCAATTTCAATTTTCAAAGAGAAATTCAATTCTAAATTCTACGTAGTTTATAAAAGTAGGTGCCACCGCATGTGAGTGTCATTAAACATGCACCGAGGAGCATTAAGGTTGTGACCTATCAAGGATATTAACTTCTAGAACTCGTCTACAATAGTCTTCTATATCTGCATCCAAAAAGACTTATAGTGAATGTCACCTTATATCCATCACTAACCTCGCGATCGTTGTTTGGTGCCACCCTCACAAGAAAAGTAAGTATCTCAATGTTGTACCATTTTGGAGTTAAGGAAAAACCAAGAAGATGTAATGAGGTGGTCATCTTTTTCCACCATTCATTTGGAATATTTTACACTTGCTTGAAAAATCTTTCCAAAGGATCTTGCTCTTATCAATTTGTAATGGCCATCGTGCCATCATAAATTTCACCAAAACATGGCTGCTCTATATAAAAATTGCTTAGTAAAACCAAGAAAATAATCTACACAATCCCACCAATCATCATCTAGGATCAGCACTTTCGCTTTTTAAGACCTCTCTATGTTCGACTGCATACATACAACCCATAACCATTCTACACAATGCCCCCTGCACCTTCACAAGTCATCTCAAGACAATTGTGTGATTGGGGCTTTTACCATTTTTAGGCCCAATCCAACTATATATAGATAGTTATATCCAGCCTTTGTGCTGACTTTAGGGCCATTAGGCACTCGACCATATGGGAGAGGAGGTTGGGAAGAGGAGAGGCATAATGAATTCTTAAGTCTACAACTATAGATAGTCCTATGAGATGAGATTGAAGACCTTGTAGTGGGGCATTCAATTGACTAGTCATCAATTAAGTGACTCAAGGATAATCTAATCTCAAAAACCTAACAGAATTTTTTTTAATTTAAACAAATAAATTAGATTTCAAATTAAAATAGAACAAGAATGTGAAATTTTAAAAATTTATAACATCATCTACTTTCTTTTCAAACTTTTAGATTTAAAAAACAAAAGAGATAATGTAAATTACTCAATAGCAATTAGGAAAGTAACTTAAAAAAATAAACATTATTTTATTTGCAACTTACCTTCAACAACTCCAAGACTAACCTCGAGATACCTTGCAACATGTGATGATTGGTCACAAACATTTGAATCTCGCTAGCTTTTGTATAAATTTCTTAAATTTGCTCAATTTAGCTGCCCAACTTTTGCAGCATCAAGTTGAGTGAATGAACGGCACAAGGTGTCCAAAATATATCCATGTACCTCACACCTTAACTAGCAACCCTGCAGCTCTGTAATTTTTTGCATCATCTATTATGACTTGAACAACATTATGAGCCCCCACTAACTCAATGGACTCTGTGAGGATGTCAACGATGAAGTGTGCATCCTTACTTTCTCCAAACGATCAATTGGCTTCAAAACATTTCCACTTTAAGACAAACTACAATCACATTAATTAAATGCTTATTTTTGCAATCTTCCATCCATCAAAAATGATGGACACCCCTTTTTCAGCCCAAGAATCCCCAATGTGTTTGACATAACTATCCACGTTTTTTTTCCTTTCCCAATAATGTGGTGCATACCTTTTTCATAACCAAGCCTTGTGTACCCTTTAAGAGTTGATTTGATGTCTTTCACCATTTCCCACTACTATTGTGACCTAACATGGTTAAATAGAATACCACTAGCCTAAACGCATCGCCCAATGAGCTCATTAACAATATCTCTCAACTCGTTTTGAAAATCCCTTTCCAACAAGTCACATTTTTTGTTAGAGTTTGTAACATAAACTTGTAACTGTAAACTAGTCTTAGTGATAGGTTTAGTAATAAAGTCACTTTGTGGCTTTATCAAATAATGTAAACATGACTTAATGTTTACTTAAGTCATTTAGGATTAGGGTTTATGTTGTTGCTTTCGTATAAAGAGATGGTTGCTCTCTCAATAATATATCCAAGAAGTATTTCTCTTTCAAGTTCTCATGGTCTTGCTTAGTTTCTTTGTGTGTTTGCTTTTCATAATATGGTATCAAAGCTATAGTGAGGCGAAGTCGGTAGGTAGTGAGTGAAGGCCTAGGGACTACTTAGATCAATGATGGGCCGAGGGACTACTCAATCACACACAATTTGATAAGAAGGATCAGAAAAATACATACAACATAAGCAATTAGGATTTTTGCTAATCTGAATGTCAGAAATCTGTTCATCAGAGATTTCTACTGTCATGCGGAATTCTATGGAATAGTATTTTTAGATTTTCTAGAAATTCAAGATTGCAAATTTTTGGCAATTTTCACCGTTTTCAAAGTTTTTCAGCATATTCATCAGTTTTTTTGAAAAAAACAAAAACTGGTTTTTCCTTATAGCACAGATTTTTTATTGTAAGTCTATTTCAGCAGCACATTTTTTTTTCCAGCAGCAGATAGGCTGAAAGTTTTTGCTAAAAATCGCTAGTTTATCTAATATAATGTTGGAAGGTAAACAATTATTTTTTGAGAAGAATTATAATGCCTTGAAACAACAAATGCTAGCTATTTTTGAATATTCGATTTTGGATCGACTTTTGTTGGGGAAGGAAACAAGACCAACAATGAGAACAAATGATCAAAAGAAGTTTGATGAGTGGAATAGAGTAGTGTTGATGCTGATAATACTCCTTATACTGCTGAAATGCTACCAGAAGTGCAGACTAGTGATGATGTTTCAATTATTTGGAAGTGATGGAGTTGCATGAAGCTTCCTGAATGCATCAACACACGTTCAAATTATGTATTTATTTGATGATTCATTTCAATGTTTTTGAAAACGGAGGTGGATTCACAAACATCTTCAACCCAATACTGTGGAATGTTAACTATTTGGTTGATAGATCCAAGAGCCATATAAAAGTAGAGCCTTCATCCTTAAGAAATTATTTTTTTAAATCAAAATGGATGAAAATGAATCTTTACAAGACCATTTGGTAAAGATCAAGGATATTATAGAATAGTTAAATCCTATTGGGTGGACATGGAAGATGAGATGGTGGTAATCACTCTCTAGAGCTTACCACCTTTGTTTGAACATTTCATTGAAACCCTAAATATTACTCATATTGACCTTGAACTAAAGTTTGAAGAGTTGAGCACTGAACTCTTGCAACAAGACAGGCAGAAAAGGCAATTGACAACAACCGCAGGAACGAGGGTTCAAAGATGGATTTGGCAGCAAACATCAAGGGAAAGGGCCAATTTGCTAAGAAGAATGAAGGATAAGAAAAACTGGAATATGAAGAAGCCAAAGGAAAATTAGAATGGGAAAACGCTATGCAAGTTGAACACAAGACATTCATGAAGAATCAAACATGGGCTCTAAATGAGCTACCTACCAAAAAGAAAATCATTGGCTGCAAATGGGTATACAAATTCAAGTACAAGGCAAATGGGACACTTCACCACTACAAAGCAAGGTTGGTTGCAAAGGGCTTTATGCAAAAGTTAAGGATCAACTATTAGGAGACTTTTGCTCGTACTAGAAAAATGGGACTGATCATAGTTTGACAGAAAACTATATCAAATGTTAGTGAAGAGTGTCTTCCTCAAAAAAGATCTAGAGGAAGAGGTATACATGTACCAACAATAGGGATTTTAGGTTCTATGAAAAGAACATTTGGTATGTAGATTGAAGAAAGCCCTCTCTGAATTGAAATAGGCTCCTCGGGCTTGGTACACCAAAATTGACAAATGCTTGGGAGAAAAGGGATCCAGAGGAAGTCCTTATGAGCCCAATCTCTATGTCAAAAAAGAGAGTGGTGATTGTAGTGGTATATGTAGATGTCATCATCATAATCATAGGTAGTGAGCTCAAAGAATTTGAAAAGGTAAAATCAGTTTTATGTTCCAGTTTTAACATAACAGATCTAGGCCTTCTCTACATTAATGCTGAGGTAAAAAAGTTTGTCAAACTGACAAACATATTTTGGTTTCACAAATAAAATATGTAAAAAGTTTGTTAGACATGTTTAAGATAACAAATTGTAAAATATCATATACACCTAGTCTGATTCAAAAGCAATCAATCTACAAGCAACTAGTAGGCAGGTTGATCTATCTTACAGCCACTAGCCCTTACTTGAGCTATGATGTCAGTTATATCTCTCAATTTATGACAGCGCCAAAAGAACATTGAAGATTGTACTAAGATATGTAAAGGGGACATCAAACTTTGGCATTCTATATGGTAAAAGTAAGGAGATTCAGCTGTATGGATATTCTGACACGGATTGGGCAAGATCCACGGATGATAGGTTATGTGTTTAGTCTTGGAATAAGAGTAGTTTCTTGGATCAACAAGAAATGTGCAGTTTCACTTTCCTCTACAAAAGCTAAATACAATAAAAGAGACATGTCAAGCACTTTGGCTTAGAAGAATGTTGGTAGATCTACAAGTTTATCAAACTGAGCCCACAGTAGTTTTTTTGTGATAACTAGGGAGTTTTCAAGCTGGCAAAGAATTCCAATTTTAATGAGTGAACAAAACATGTTGACACATTATCGCTTCATTAGATCTACAAGTTCATCAAACTGAGCCCACAGTAGTTTTTTGTAATAACCAGGGAGTTCTCAAGCTGGCAAAGAATCCCACCTTTAATGAGTGAACAAAATATGTTGACAAATTATCACTTCACTCAATAGCTTATAAAAGATGGATAAGTTGAGCTGCAATATTGTCCAACCTAGGATTCAGCACTCGGCTAATGGCCTACCCCTCCACAACCCCATGTCTATTGAGCGGATCGAGTGCCCCTCCCCTCTATATGAGGCCCTCGTCCTCCTCCCAGACTACAAACATTCTCACCAAGTCTCTTCGCCCACCTAAATTTGTAAAATTTAGAGATGAACTAGGTGTATTTTCTAGATGAACATTAATGGAGGATGTTAGAGTTTGTAACATAAAAGTTATAACGTTCATACTAGTCTTAGTGATAGGCTTACTAATAAAGTCACTTTATGGATCTAGTTTACTTTATCAAATAATGTAAATATGACTTAATGTTCAGTTGAGTCATTTTGGGTTTAGGGTTTATGTTGTTGCTTTCCCATAAAGAGACGGTTTCTCTTTCAATAATATATCCAAGAAGTATTTTTCTCCTTCAAATTCTCTCTTGTGTTCTTACTCGGTTTCTTTGTGTGTTCAGTTTTTGTAATATCTTATGTTCTTTTATAGGTAAGAGGAGAATCTTCTTCTAAAAAGGATGTTTCCAAAAAAGGATGTGAGTCAACCATGACTAGGGTACGAGTTGGTGTAATATCCCTTTCCAAGCATAAGACAAGGGCACAACCATCAAGGAGAGGTGTTGCCATTTCACATGAAGAAATCGCTGCCAAGGAGCAGCATTGCCATTTAATACAACAGTCATTAAACGGATATGAATGAAAATATCAAACGGAATTGTTATCGGAAGTGAACGGAAGTTTCAAACGGAATTGTTGCCGGAAGTGAACAGAAATGTCGAAGGAAATGTTAACGGAATTGTCAACGGAAATGTCAATGGTCACATTTTTTGGTGAAGAGGTGCCTCTTGGATGGGACACCACCTTTGACGGAAGATTACGCTATATTTATATTCACTCATTGAGGTGAGGAAAAGTATCCAATCACATTTTATGTATTAACATTATATCTCGTATAAGCTTGAAGCTTTATACTTACCATTAAGGACGAAAACCCTTAGTGTGTGAATAGGTGCAAGGATGAAAATCCTTATCACTTCAACCCAAAGACGAAAACCCTTGTGGCTGATTGTAATATTCGAAATTTGGAAACTTTGTAATCATTTTATATATTATTATTTAAAAATAAAAAAATATATATTTGTTATAAAACAAAATTTCGAGAAAGACAATTTTTTTATATAATATCCTAGTTCAGAATATTACAGTGGTATCAGAGCTCTCATCCTGCCATCCTGTGGAACAAAATTCATATGCAAAATAACAATAATTTATATTACAAAATAAGAAATTAAACTAAAGAGGTAAGCTAATAGGAGAAACGGGAATTGAGGTTAAACGGTGGGATAAATTTATCCAAGACCAAGAACAATTGGTAAACACAATGGCACAAATGACCGTACCATAAAACGATTGATTTCAATACACAAAAAACACTAAAAATGCCATCTATTGTTTCTCATTCGAAGAAAACTGATCATCTACCTCCATGGAATCCGTAATTTCATTCTGACCATGACAATTTGCAACCTAGCAGAGCTAGAAAGTGGACTTTTGACCTTGAACAAGCCGCTGATGCCTACATGGACGATGAAGTGAGCAACAAAAATGAGGAAGCAAAAACATTAAGAGTTGAAGATGATATGATAGAACCTGGTTCATTAAATGATCAATCCACTGCAGAGCTTGAAAGTGAGGTTCAACTAACTCTCAAAACTGGATGCAAAAAGGGAGAAAGAGAAAATGTTAGGCAGAGTGGGGTATGCCTACAACCGAGCATTCCAAAGATAAGTAGGAACGAGTTAAAGTAAAAAATTAAGACATCTTGAGGAGGCACTCCTCTTTCCTGCAACCTCCCCAAGGTCTGAAGCTCTTTTTCAAGGAGCTATCGGGAAGCACATGCTAGTTCTATCAAACCAAAGCTTTTCGAGAGGGTCTTTTAACTTTGATTAGGAATATAAGAAAAATGCAGAATGACCATCAGTCTCTAGAACTCTACCTTTCGAGTTAGCTCTTCTTGGTGTCTCTCCGAAAGTCATTACAAACTCTCATAAGGAATTGCATCCAACTAGACTATGGAGACATGCTGAAGATAGTTTGTCATTTACCCCCTAGGGTTCACTCTCAGGAATTCTGCATCCCACCAGAAAAAAACTCACAAATGCAAATTTCAACCTACAAGATAAATATCTTGCACAAACATTTGTTACATCTGCAAGTACCGCAGTGAATGTTAAATGAAAAGCTTTTGAGTTTGGTCTTGGGATATGGTATCGAAATGGTAACCTAGTGCAACATATGCAACAAGAATCACAATCCATTTACCATGCAGAAATCCCATCAATTTCTGGGCAGGGTTTATGCCAAACGGGTCCTTTTTTCGGATCAAAGGTTGGTCAGCAACAAGTTGTCCTTGCATTGTCTGCTTCTGCTCCTAGTTCATCAGCTTTTCCATCACATACCTTGAAAGAGTGCTCAAGATCATTCTGGCCTACAAATTACATTGGTTTGGTAGGTGAAAGCAATGTTGAGAGTAAGATAGAAAAGGAAGTAGATCTAACACTTGGACTTTCAAGTGGGACGATGGAGAAACCTAGGAAGGATATGCGTTATTCTAGTACCATGAATAAAACAGATATTAATGCCACGAATAAAACAAAAGTATCCTCTAGTAACAATAATGTGAAATTTGAAATAATTAACAAAAGCATGTCGAAATATTGTCATTGATGTCAAATGAACTATTGCCGAAAGTGAACGGAATTGATTGCTAGAAGTGAATAGAATTGATGGCCGGAAGTGAATGGAAATGTCGACGGAAGTGAACGGAATTGTTAACGGAAGTGAACGAAAATGTTGCCGGAAGTGAATGGAATTGTCGACAGAAGTGAACGGAAATGTTGACAAAAGTGAACGGAATTGTCAACAGAAGTGAACAGAAATGCCGACGGAAGTGAACGGAAGTGTTGACGGAATTGTCAACCTTGGCCGACCTATTGGGAGGAGTTGTGACCGTTTGAAAGGACCTTTTCACTTGAAGAGTCACGACCTTAATTTATGGCTTTCCGTGGGTTATAAATAAGTGCATAATGAATGGCAAAAGAAGTAGATTCGAAAGTTGAAGATATATAAAAGAAGAGCAGAATTTTTAAAGGCAAATTTTTGTGAGAATATTAAAAAGAAAAAATCAGCAAGTATAAGGAAGAGTATAGCAGCGAAAACACTCAAGTGTAGATCGAATCTAAAGGAAATAAAGCAAGTGTTCTATCATCCGTTGTTTTGACAACAAATTTGAGATAGAAGACTGATTTTTTCTGAGAAGGTTGGTGCCTTCGTTTTGAAGAGATTGGTGTCTCTTGTTGAGTTGGAGCTCGGTGAAAGGGGTTGGTGCTCCTGTAGGTTGGTGCCTACAAAATTGTTTTTGGGGTTGGTGCCCCAGTAGGTTGGTGCCTACGAATATTTATATTAAGAGAATTTCTCCGTGGTTTTCTCTCGAAAGGGTTTCCACGCAAATCTGTGTCTATTTGCATTGTGTGGTTTTGCATTGTATTCTTTGATTGCTTTGAATATATTAATTGCAAAGTAATTTGAGGTTTTGATTTAAGATTAATGGTCGAAAGCGAAAAAATATCTTATACTGATTCACCCCCCTCTCAATATAAGCTTGTGCTTAACAATTGGTATCAGAACCGGTTCCTTCAGTGTTAGCACAACTGCTAAAAGGTAGATATTGGAAAGCACATATGGTAAGATCTCAAGTGCTAGATGGTTTCTCCACTAACAAGGCTCCTTTGTTAGATGGAACGAATTACGCATTTTGGAGCATAAGAATGAAGACTTACTTGATGGCCCTAGGTTTCGATATTTGGCAAGCAGTGGTAATAGGATACACAACGCCACAAATTGCACCAACGGATGCCACCGAAAAAAAGGCCAGTGAGAACATTGCGAAAGCTATGAATGCAATCTTATGCGGGCTTTCAGAAAATGAGTTTGTTAAGGTTATGCATTGTGAATCTGCAAAAGAGATTTGGGATAAACTCAACACTATTTATAAAGGTGATAGTAAGGTTAGAAAAGCAAAACTCCAAACCCACTGGAGGCAGTTTGAAAGTTTAAAAATGAAGAATGATGAAAACATTGTTGGGTATCTTCTTCGTGTCGATGAGATTGTTAATGTCATTCGAGGACTCGGAGAGAAAATTGAAGAATCTGTGATCGTTCGAAAAGTCTTGAGATCCCTACCATTGAGGTCTCCGCCATTGAAGAAATGAAGGATTTAGACACGATGAAAATGGACGAGTTCCATGGAATTCTTACGGCCTACGAAATGAGAACCGAATCTGAGAGACAGTCGAAGAAGGAAGCATCATTCAAGGTCTCGAAGAAAGAGAAGATCAAAGAACAAAATCAAGTGAAAATTCAAATAGTGAAGAAGATGAAAATGAAGCTCTATTCATTCAGAAGCTAAAGAAAGGATCGGGCAAATATAAAGGAAAGTTACCATTTAAATGTTTTAATTGTGGTAAAATTGGTCATTTTGTAGCCAAATGTCCAAATAAAGGAAATAGTGATGATGAGAGAAACAAATCAAAATACAAAAAGGGATTCAAGCCAAGCAAAGACAAGCAAAGATTTGAGAAACAAAAGAAAAGCCTATACTCCAAGAGGTATAGCAACTCATCCGAAGAAAACAAAGAAAGTGATGTTGAGAGTGATAATGAAGAGATTCTGTTCATGGCTACAGAAGAAAATGCCACCACCAGTAAAGATAATTTAGAGGAAGACGAAGACATGGAAGAAGGTGGAGTGAACTTTGAAGAAGAACTTATTTGCGCGTTGGAAGAAATAAAAGCATTTAAGAAGAAGAATTAGAAACCAAAGTTACAACTCCAAAAATATGAAAAAGAGAATCGAGACTTCAAAGCGAAGACATCACAAGTCTTTGAGGAATCACACAAAGTAATTGCTGATCTAAAAATCCAAATTGAAGGAGCAAAGAAAATTGAAGATCTAACGGATCAGCTAAAGAAGAAAAGAGAACACTGTGAAAGGTATGAATCTGAAATAGATGTTTTAAAAAGGGATCTAGAAAAGGCAAATTCTAAAATAGCAAGTGAATTGAAATCTGAGAAAAGCACTCAAGTTTTGAATAAGATTCTAGAGAATCAAAGATCACCATCTAACAAGTTAGGCATTGGGTATGAGAAGGCAAAAGAGAAAGCTAAGAGCTATGTTGAAACTCTTAAGGAACCAGTGAAAAAGGAGACCAAGAAGGAAGAAGCCCATAATACAAAAACCAGCTCTATCAACAAAGAAAGCAAAGGAGAACAAAACTTCAAAATACCATTTGCTCCAAGATATGCAAATAAAACCAGGTTTAATAATTATTTTGATGGATATTGTTATTATTGCAATCATTTTGGTCATAAGAAATTAGATTGTAGAAAAAGAGCCAAGGATATTGAAGTCAGGAGCAGAAACAAAGGAACCTATGGAGCTTCGAACAGAAACTACAACTCGTTTGCTCCCTTATCAAACTTTGATGAAGTTATAGTTTGTTACAAGTGCAAAAACTATGGACATATAGCACGCTATTGTAGAAGTGTTTTTGAATCTATAAGACAAGATCAAAAGTTCAAAGATCTAGTGATAAAGAAAAGAGAACCATCAAAGACCTGGAAGAAGAAGCAAGAAGAATCCATGATTGTTCAAACAGCATTCCATGTTAGAGATGAAGGACAACAATGGTTCATTGATAGTGGATGTTTGAGACACATGACTGGAGATAAAAGCAAATTCATCTCATTAAAAAAGGTCAATGAAGGCACGGTGTAGTTTGGAGACAACACTACAGCCAGAATAACAGTAAAAGATACACTTAGTCTCGATAATGAAAAAACCGAAACAGAAAATGTGTTATATGTGGAAGGGTCAAAGCATAACCTTCTAAGTGTTAGCCAATGTGTGATCAAGGACACACAGTCAAGTTCTTTTCTGAAGGTTGTGAAATCAGAAAAAGAGACACGGGAGAACTAATTGCAGATGCTCATAGAACCACAAACAACCTATACATGCTTGGAGAAATGAGAGGAGAGAAATGTTGTCTGAGTCAAGTTGAAGAAAGTTGGCTATGGCATAGAAGGTTAGAGCACATAAATTTTGATAATCTTGTGAAAATCAGCAACAAACAGGGTGTGCGAGATATGCCCAAGATAACAAAACCTTCAAGCACTCTATGCAAGCAGTGCCAACACGGGAAGCAAACCAGAACAAGGTTCAGAACAAAAGAATATTCGACCACCAAACCACTAGAGCTGATTCATACGGATCTTTGTGGTCCTACCAGAACTGAAAGCATGCAAGGTGAGAGCTACTTTATGTTGCTCATTGATGATTATACTAGAATGACATGGGTAGCCTTTCTAAAAGAAAAATTAGAAGCATTTAAAAAGTTTAAAGCTTTCAAGGCATTAGTAGAAAATGAAAAAGCGCTGAAAATAAAAATGTCTAAGGTCAAATCGAGGAGGTGAGTTTATTTCAAATGAATTCATTGAGTTTTGCAAAGATCATGGAATTAAGAGACAATACTCAACTGCAAGGACTCCACAACAAAATGGAGTGGTGGAAAGGAAAAATCGAACCGTTCAAGAGATGGCTAGAACTATGTTGAATGAATCTAAGCTATCAGATAGATTCTGGAGAGAAGCAATTAATACTGCAGTATATATCTTGAATAGAAGGCAAATCAGAGTTAATAATGACAAAACTCCTTACGAATTGTGGAAAGGAAGACCAGCTTCGGTCAAACATTTCAAAGTGTTTGGAAGTAAATGTTTTATCAACAGGTATGAAGAAAACTTGGGCAAATTTGATTCAAGAGCTGACGAAGGAATTTTTCTTGGTTACTCCATCAAAAGCAAAGCCTATAGATGTTATAACAAAAGGCTACAAACTATCGTAGAAAGTGCTAGTGTTAGAATAGATGAGATCATGAATCAAAAGGCAAAAGAACCTTCAAAAGAGCCTCTAGAAATATCCAATCTTGTAGAAGAAGGGGAGGAAGAAAATGTAGAAAAATTGAATGAATCTAAAAGGAAGGACACCAAAGCACCATCTCGCTTTGTTCAAAAGAATCATGCTGAAAGTCAGATCATTGGCAACATTGATGCTGGGGTGCAAACTAGAAGAAGAATTGTAAGTATACCTAAGCATGTAAATTTCTCTTTGTTATCCAAGGTAGAGCCTAAGAATTTTTTTGAAGCTAGTCATGATAAACACTGGGTAAAAGCAATGGAAGAAGAGTTAGATCAAATTGAGAAGAATGAGACTTGGGAACTTGTGCTCAGGCCAATGGATCAGAATGTAATTGGCACTAAGTGGGTTTTTCGAAACAAATTGAATGAAAATGGCCAAGTCACTCGAAACAAAGCAAGGTTGGTATGTAAGGGGTATGCTCAAGTAAAAGGTGTAGATTTTGAAAAAACTTTTGCTCTTGTTGCTAGATTAGAAGCAATTCGAATATTTCTTGCATTTTCAGTATTCAAAAATTTCAAAGTTTATCAAATAGATGTTAAATCAGCATTTCTAAATGGCAATCTAGAAGAAGTTTACATAGAACAGCCAGAAGGATTCCTCTTATCAGAAAACAAGGATTATGTGTGTAAGTTGAAGAAGGCTTTATACGGATTGAAACAAGCTCCTAGAGCATGGTATGCTAGGCTTGACAAATACCTACAAGACCAAGGATTCAAGAGAGGATATGTTGATAGTAATCTTTACATCCAAACTGAAGGAGATCACCAGTTAATTGTTGTGGTGTATGTAGATGATATAATCTTTAGAGGAGACAATGAGAAAATGTCTAAGATATTTGTCGAAGATATGCAAAAGGAATTTGAGATGTCCATGTTAGGTGAGTTGTCATTTTTCCTTGGTTTACAAATCTCTCAATCTAACAAAGGAATATTCATATCCCAAAGCAAGTATGTGAAGGAGATGTTGAAGAAATTCCATATGGAGGAGTGTGCCCCTGTTAGCACACCTATGGCTACAGGTACGAAGTTGAGCAAAGACAATGAATCTCCGAATACTGATCAAAATCTTTACAAATCAATGATTGGGAGTTTACTATATGTGACGGCATCTAGGCCAGATATCATGCAAGCAGTAGGTATGGTTGCACGATTTCAAGCAGCTCCAAAAGAAACACATGTGCAAGCTGTGAAACGTATATTTAGATATTTAAAGAAAACCTTGGATTATGGGTTGTGGTACCCAAGAGGTAAAGACTTCACATTGGTAGCATACACGGAATCAGATTGGGCAGGTTGTGTAAATGATAGAAAAAGTACAAGTGGAGGAGCATTCTTTCTTGGAGATAGCCTAGTATCTTGGTTGAATAAGAAGCAGAATTCTGTATCTCTATCCACAACAAAAGCAGAGTATATAGCAGCAGTGCTATGTTGTACACAAGTTCTATGAATGAAACAAACCTTGAAAGATATCAAAGTAGAGTATAATCATCCAATCTCCATATTCTGCGATAATACTAGTGCGATAAGTATTTCAAAGAATCCAGTTATGCATTCCAGAACTAAGCATATCCCTATACAGTATCATTACTTGAGAGAACAGGTGGCAGAACAAGTAAAATTGGAATATGTTTCCACATCTGAACAGATGGCAAATATCTTCACTAAGCCACTTCCAAAGGAAACATTTGAGTACCTACGACAGAAGTTGGGAGTAATTTCTTTTGCGTCTTGCCACTAAAGGGAAGCATCAGCTAAGGGGGAGCTAAGTACTAGCTCTTGGATAGACCCTTTGCCATTGATGTTAAAGTGGGAAAAGTACAAAAAGAGGATGTCACAGAAAGGGGGAGCTACAGCAAAGAAGGATTCAGACAGAAGAAACAGTGCAACAAGGGGGAGCAATTTCAGTATGTGGTTGCCATCAATGACAAAGGGGGAGATTGTTGGAATATTGTCATTGATGTCAAATGAATTATTGCTGAAAGTGAACGGAATTGATTGCCAGAAGTGAACAGAACTGATGGCCGAAAGTGAACGAAAATGTCGACAGAAGTGAACGGAATTGTTAACGGAAGTGAACGGAAATGTTGCCGGAAGTGAACGTAATTGTCGACGAAAGTGAACGGAAATGTTGAAAGAAGTGAACGGAATTGTCGACGGAAGTGAACAGAAGTGTCGACGGAATTGTCAACCTTGGTCAACCTATTGGGAGGAGTTGTGACCGTTCGAAAGGACCTTTTCACTTGAAGAGTCACGACCTTAATTTATGGCTTTCCGTGGGTTATAAATAAGTGCATAACAAATGGCAAAAAAAGTAGATTCGAAAGTTGAAGATATATAAAAGAAGAGCAGAATTTTTAAAGGCAAATTTTTGTGAGAATATTAAAAAGAAAAAATCAGCAAGTATAAGGAAGAGTATAGCAACGAAAACACTCAAGTGTAGATCAAATCTAAAGGAGATAAAGCAAGTGTTCTATCATCCGTTGTTTTGACAACAAATTTGAGATAGAAGAGTGATTTTTTCTAAGAAGGTTGGTGACTTCATTTTGAAGAGATTGGTGTCTCTTGTTGAGTTGGTGCTCGGTGAAAGGGGTTGGTGCTCCTGTGGGTTGGTGCCTACAAAATTGTTTTTGGGGTTGGTGCCCTAGTAGGTTGGCGCCTATGAATATTTATATTAAGAGAATTTCTCCGTGGTTTTCTCCCGAAAGGGTTTCTACACAAATCTGTGTCTATTTGCATTATGTGGTTTTACATTGTATTCTTTGATTGCTTTGAATATATTAATTGCGAAGTAATTTGAGGTTTTGATTTAAGATTAATAGTCGAAAGCGAAAAAATATCTTATACTGATTCACCCCCCACCTCTCCGTATAAGCTTGTGCTTAACAAAGCATGCATCAAGAGTCTACACATCTACATGGAGATGTTCAAAGGGATCGATGCTTCACTAGAACCTTTATAGAGTTGCCATATCCAGAGAGGTCTAGTGTAAAGCATCTATCACATAAAAAGCGGCTGGAGTTTTTAGAGCTTTGTAAGTCTTCATCTCAAGGAATGTGGTACAGGATAGGGCATGGCACGGTTTCAACAAAGCAATTGGTGGATAATCTTGGAGAAAGAGGTGTTTCACCATGTAAAGAGAAGATTTCTCTAGCTTTTGACTTTCTGAAAGTTCGTGACATTACAAATGGAGAGAAAGGTGTGAAGTTTGATGTTCTATGAACTGTAGAAGGGGGAACATACAAGTCTGAAAATATTCTTTGTTTTGTTGACAAAACAATGAATAATTCTACTACTATTGGGGAAAATATTGGCAATAGTCAAGAATCAAGAATAGGTAAAAATCATGGAGATTTTCATATGTTTACTGCAACAGACCCAGCCAAGCATGAGATCAAAATAGAGACATTTAAAGAAAATATCAATGTTGTGTATGGGCCACACAAGGAAGAAGAGTTAGGTGTCGATAGCAGCAAAAAAATATCCTTTACAGAAAATAAAATTTGGCATTCAACAATAAAACATGCTTATGACAAAAATAGAGCCAAGGTGGTTGAACTCCATCAACAACCAATGATGAAACCCAAGTATCTCTCTTCTGTCAGAGTTCATAAATGCATTTGTTTCAGGGGATGGCTCCTTTCTTTTTGTGTTTCAGAGAGGTACAAAAGTGTCAGAAGATTGCTCTTTGTCCTCAGCACAACTAAGTAATGAAGAAACTCGGTCTCCATTTCAAATTGAGGCCAAAGTTTATATGGTAGGTGACACCATGTCTTACTTAAAGAGCATTTGTTTGGATGTAAATGTTGAAAACTTGGGGAATCTTCAAGACTGTTAGAGGAGTTGTGCTGCATTAGACTATGTTTATCATATTTTTGATAAGTTTGCAGTTAGTCCTGCTTTGTTTAGAGGACTTCTCAGACATCTTAACTTTTATGTTTTGCTAAAATCAAAAGACACAACTAAAGAAGATCTTGGTCAATGAAAATGTGAGTACTTGAAGTTTCTTATTAAGCAGTTGGAGCAAGAAAAAGGAAAGGTTTTTTCAGAATTGAGTATTCAGTTTCACATTGAGAAGTCTGAGAACTGGGAATCTAAGATTATAAATATCATGTTGCCTTATTGCCAGAAGAAGGCTGTAGGAAACTGGATCCGGCAACTCATTTGCCTTGTACCTATCCAAGTTACTCGAGTAGAAAACAATGGAATAAGACCACTGCTTGATGGCCTTCAGATACCGCCACATCTTACTTATGCAGATAGTATGTCACTGGGAAATTTGATGCGTTTTGGCTTATATGATGCAGTATTGAATCAATGGGACGGTAAGATCAAGGTGATATCTTCAATGGGAAAACAAAGCAGTAGTAAGTCATATCTATTAAATCATCTATCTGGATCTCTTCTTGACGTAGCAGGGGGAAGATGTACCGATGGGGTATGGATGACAATTCACTTGGATGCAAAATGCCTCTATGTACTCATGGACTTTGAAGGACTAGGGAGCTTTGAGAGGACAGAGTAAGAGGACATGCTGCTATCTGTCCTTAATGCAACCATCAATAATCCAACAATTTTCAATAAAAAGGACTTTCATCTTGACAAGGAGACAGAGGCTGTGTTTCAACGATTTCAAAATGGGGTAAGCTTGGTTAAGAGTGATGAAAAACTATTCAAGGTACTATTCTATATAGCAATCAAGGATGTTAATTTAGCTGATGTAGAGGACTTAGAAGATGAGTTTCGCATAAAACTGTTACAAATTTGTAAAAACTCCCGTAAAAACTTTCTAACAAAGATGTATGGAGGAATGGTTGAACTTTCCGCAATGCCTCCTTTCACTCGAAAATAATATTATCACGAAAGTCTGTCTGAAATGGCACTAACTATGGAAGAAGATTTAGACCACACCTATCAGAATGGGCATTCTTTCTTGAGAGAGTTGAAGCTTGTTATTGCCCAAATAGCAGCCAAGGATTGGACCCCCGTGGATTTGAAGCATGTTGCCATGAAGGGGGATATCCTTCGTAAAGGCATGGATTTTGCAGTGTGAGGAGGGCATCTCTTTATGTCAAGGGACAACAAGATGCTTTTGACTTTTGATACTCAAGAAGAAATTCGGAATGCTTCAATAGAACTTGAGAATCTCTTGATTCACATGCAGAATACTGGTTTGGAGCTTGCACTTACAGAAGAATCAATTTCAAATGATAAGATCTTGTATGATCTCAGATCAAGGCTTTGGGAGCACTACATCATGTTTTATCTCTTAGACATGGTACATGGGCATGAGGGCTTACAATTGTTTGAGGACAAGCAATTTTGGGTAGGGAGGACTATAATATCCCTTTCCAAGCATAAGACAAGGGCACAACCATCAAGGAGAGGTGTTGCCATTTCACATGAAGAAATCGTTGCCAAGGAGCAATGCTGCCATTTAATACAGCAATCATTAAACGAATATAAACGGAAATATCAAACGGAATTGTTATCAGAAGTGAACGGAAGTTTCAAATGGAATTGTTGCCGGAAGTGAACGGAAACGTTAATGGAATTGTCAACGGAAATGTCGATGGAAATATCGATGGAAATGTCAACGGTCACATCTTTTGGTGAAGAGGTGCCTCTTGGATGGGACATCACCTTTGATGGAAGATTACGCTATATTTATATTCACTCATTGAGGTGAGGAAAAGTATCCATTCACATTTTATGTATTAACATTATATCTCGTATAAGCTTGAAGCTTTATACTTACCATTAAGAATGAAAACCCTTAGTGTGTGAATAGGTGCAAGGACGAAAACCCTTGTCACTTCAACCCAAGGACGAAAACCCTTGTGGCTGATTGTAATATTCGAAATTTGGAAACTTTGTAATCATTTTATATATTATTATTTAAAAATAGAAAATATATATATATATGTTACAAAACGGAATTTCAAAGAAGACAATTTTTTTATATAATATCCTAGTACAGGATATTACAGTTGGACCCCTGGGTGGCTTGCTCGATCAGAATTTCTTTTGTTGAAAATTTGATGAGACTTCAATGGTCCTTCATTTGCTTTATCGACATCATCTTACTTTTTTATATTCTCAAAAATTTGTGTTTTTGGAAACCCCTGTTTGATTGGCCTAATACAAGCTTTGATCCCAGCACCAAGAATTGAACAAATGGGCTTTCACTGACTATATAAGCTCTTGTATTCAATATTGCACTAGCCACATTGCCTAAGATAATGCCCTCTGCCTGGAATATGTCAATCATCATCACATGTTTCCAACAAGGTGAAAAATGATTGGTTTGAAAGAGCATTTCACCCCTTGGCCCACAAAGTTGGTGCTTGCTACCACTGTATCAAATACCCTTGGTTGCAAATTTTAAAACAAACACAATATTAAGAAAAGAAAAACCCTAGGCTACCATTGCTTTTTGGAAAAAATGATTAAAACATTAACAAAAAAAGAAAATAAAAACCCCTATGGAGATTGAAAACCAAAAAAAAAAATAACTTACCTTTAATGAAAAAATCTTCCTCATTGCAAGGTCCTCAATCTACTTGACAACAAAATAGCACTAGCAGTGGCATAAGCATAGAAAAATAATGAAATTGGAAGACTAGCTTGATGAGGTTTCATCCCTAAGAATTCATGAAATGTAAGTGTGAAATGAGAGACGCGTTTTTTTTTTGTTTTTTTCATTTCTGTTTTCTTCCCTTGGTGTCTTTTTAGGTTTTAGGGTTTTTTCTTTAGGTTTTAGGGTTTTTAATTTAGGTTTTAATGTTTTAATGTTCACTTTTTTTTTCCTTTTCTCATTGAAAATATTGTTTTTTAAGTTGTTGGGCTTCTGGGTTCAACTAGGAAACAGCCTAGGGTCAACCAGATACAAGGTACTCTAACTGAGTACACACTAGGCTCCTCATTGATGAAGCCAAGTGAAGCCCCATGCTCGAAGCAAATTCGATCTATTTCTAGAGCGAACCCAGCCCAAGATCAAGACCCAATTCAAACGGTGTATAGGTTTGGTGAGTCAAGGCGACCCCAGTAACTGTTGACTTTTCAAGTCACCTTGTTTCTTATCACTTCACTTGCTAGAAACAAGATTTTCTTTGAGCCTAAACCAGCTGAGTATGAACTTAGTAGTGCCTTCATGTTGACCATTTTGGTTTAAAATCAGACTAAAGATCAGTTTGCAGGGCCTTTCCATGGCCTATAAAACAAGCAAACATAGTTTCATAAATGCCAAAAGGTCCTAAAGACCATAAAACATGAAGTTGCAGGCATTCAAGAGAATAAAAGTGTTTGCAGTCTACATGACAACCCAGAAATGAAGTCTTGCAGGTCTGAAACAAGTCTTCAGGGTCAAAACAAGATTCAGGAAGTATTTTCTATAAGGTTGCAGGTCTATACAAGATAGTTGCAGGCTTACTATGGTCTGAAATGTGAGGTTCAAGCATGATTAAAACTCTGTAGATCTTCATTTGCAAGTCTGGACCCTATTTTGCAAGGTTTTATGACTTCTAACAAGCAAGAAAACATAGAAAAGTACAGGCAGAAACCCAAGTTGCAGATCTGCAATACAAGGTTACAGGTCTAGACAAGATATGAGCTCCTTTAGCAAGCATCCACTATGGACTTTTCAAAGTTTGATAATGATGCAATGCAAAAAACAAGTAGATTTGAGTCAAGCATAGAAGACAGCTGGAAATATTCCCCTCAAAAAGTAATTGGCAGTATCTTTAAGTGATTGACATTCATGACAAGCATGTACAAGCCTTAGTGGGGTGGCCACTCCCTCTAAGTGATTGGTAACTTCCTTAGTGGGGTGGCCACTCCCTCAAAGTGATTGGTATCTTTTTTAGTGGGTTGGCAAGCATGTGAAGCCCATGTGAAGTGTGGCACACTTTCCTCCTTCCTTGCCTTTTCTCTCCCCTCCCTTCTCTCTTGAAATGCTATATATGCATGGCTCTGCCATTTGTTATGGGATATCCTTGGAAGCTTTGGCTTTGCAAGTTTCTTGGTTGTGGCATAGCCCTACCAATCTTGCTATTGTAATTGCCTTTGAATCAATGAAGAGACTGTTTTACCTTCTCTCATGCTTGCATTGTTGTGTGGAATTTGAGTTTTGTTGATCTTTCCTTGTGGTGAAGTTTACTCCCCTTTGATTGTTGTCCATTTCTCCTAACCTTCATGCAAGATAGCCTTCTTTTGCATGTTGTAGGTTGTGTATAATCAGTTTCTTGGCAAGAACCAGCTGTGGATATACTTCATCCCTCCTAGTTTAGTCATAAACCCTTTACCTTCTTACAAATTACTTATGCAGATGTGCTCAATTTGAGAGTTGTGTAGGCATATCAGTCCTTTGGGTTTAATTGTGCAAGTTATAAGTGAAGGATCACATATTCTAGTGCATCACCCTCTTTTCAAGTTTTAAGTTAAGTTTTTGTGTTGTTCTCCTATCCATTTTCCTTGTTGCAACAATAGAGTAGGGTTAGAATTAGGAGATTCACTGGAGAACCAGCCCTCTTTGGATATTCACTCCACCTTTTAGGCCACCCATAGCTTATGAGTGTTTCCATTGTGTCAATTGGGTGAGAAGCCCTAAAACACCTCCTCAAAAGGTGCAACTCAAAGTGACAACAGTAACATAAAAAGGTACATCTAAGTGCAAAAAATCCTCAGGTCCAAATGGATATCAAACAAGATTCTTCTACAAATTCTAGCATATTGTGGGTTTTGAGGTAACAGAAGCAACAAAAGAATCCAAAAATTAAAGAAAACAAATTTCAAAGAATGGAATAATAATTTCCTAGCCTTGACCCCAAAAAAGGAGGATGCAAAATTCTTTGATGCCTTCAAACCAATCTCTTTATGTAGTACAATTTATAAGATTCTAGCAAAAGCAATGCCAAATAGAGTGATAAACTTATTACATGAGATTACTCAAGAAAAACAAGGAGATTAATTCGAAGGCATATATTAGAAGGGATCGTGTTAGTTGACAAAACGATTAATTCAACCCACAACAACAGGAAGAAAAGAATAATAATAAAACTAGATATGAACAAAGCTTATGACAATAAAATTGCAAATTTTTAATCAAAATACTAAATAAATTTTGCTTTACACGGCATTGGTTTGAGTGGGTTGAAAGCTGCACAAGTACTGCTACATTTTTCAGTCTTTGTTAATAGCTTTCCGGTTGGATACTTTCATTCATCAATGAAATATCCCTTTCTAGACGAGATGAAGTTTTTTGATTGAGTTTCAATTTGGTAGAAATTCTATTTTTGCAAATTGTGTATATAGCATTGCATGAACAATAAATAACTACTCAAATGGGAATTATGCATGAACAGACCACTATACTCAGAGGTTAACTTCACTTTATTTGGACTGAGATTTATACTGGTTTGTATTTCGGACTTTGCTATGTTGATCTGAGCATAAATAGGACTGTTATTGGACAGATTTGAGCAAGAAACAAGTGCAGCAGTGCCTAGAAATAGATCACAAACTTATCAAAAATTTATATCAGATTAATACTTGCTCAGAAATAATTACCAAACTAATTCTAAACTCAACATAACCTTCAATGGCGGATTACAACATTCTCAGAGTGATAGCAGCCCATAGAAACATAAACTGCCTTCTGTTTCCAGACAGGGCAGATACAGATTTTAGACTCAGAATTATTGCAACAGCATTTACATAGCAGAATCATTATTCTGATTTGCAACAGAAGCAACCGGAATTCATAATCAAATTCTCAACCCTGGAGATATGAATCGCTCTGAGTATAAGATGGCAACTGGACATTACTTGTCATTGAAGAAGAGTCCTGATGACTCCAAGGCCCTCTAGTGATCTCCTTAAGATGTAACGCCTCCTACAGAAAGCCCCACGTGAACATTTAGAGGCTACCTTGACAGTCTGCTTCCTTGTCTATCAAACCTGGGTGGGTGGCCTTTTGATTTGAACGCAGCACTCAATAAATTAATTCCACGCCTCACTTTCAGTATTTCCACACTTCTCAAAAATGCACATCAACCAAGTCTTTATTGACTTGCTCTTGTCAATAACAGTTTCGCTACCAACTTCCAAGCAACCAATTTGTTTTGGATCAATTGCATATTTTTCCAAAAGAGATGTTACAACTGTCAAGCCGGATGATGAAACTTGGCAACTTTATTGAATGTTGATGGCTGATTACAAACAGATCAGGTCTGATTATTGTTTCAGACTTATGCATGCATGCAATGATGGTCAAAATGTGGTCCAAACCTTCAAACAATGATACTCAAATGATGTAATATTGTCCTCTTTTGCTGGCCGCCCAAGGAATGATGAATCCTTGTGAAGAAATGGAGTCAAACCCAACAAACTATGACTGATATAAAATCTGTAGCTGCTGATATGAAATCTGAGAGCAAAACCCTTGTCACAACAATTCCAAATCTCCACAAATGCCACACAACTATGCCCTCGAATGAGGCGACTAAGGTTTGGAGTGAATATATGACCTTGCAACCACAAAATATGCCCAACAAACCCTCAGAGCTATGACTGTAATGAAATTGCAGAGGTCTTATATAAAAATCAGAATATCAAAATATGTTGTTGGTCACCAAAAACACCTCCAAAAGTTGGCCGCTCCATCTACAAACCCTTGTATGATTTTATTTGATGAAAATATGACCAAATAACACCCAGTTCTGAATAGTATGGATTTGAATCTGAATTATTTATTCAAACCCTAGCTGATTATTCTTTCTTCCTTGAAACCCTAGCTGTTTGAAGCTTCCAATCTCATGAAATACCTGCAAATAAGCTTAATAATGGATCCTAGGTGAATCCATCTCTCATGGTGGAGTGGATTTTCGTCCAAACCACAAATTTCTAAGGGTTTTCGTCCTCAAAATGAAAGCTAGCAAAATTGCAGCCAAAGAGTATAAAACTCAAGAGAAAATATTACTCAACAACTGGATCCAAATGCTTTGCCCTCAACTTCTTTTAAAGGCTCCAAGGAATTTTCTAGAAGAAGCCAACTTGCAACTAACTCCAACTTCTAGAAGAAACTTATTTAATAAAGCGACCTTTTTAATATTTTATTATTTCCATTTTAATTTAATTAAAATAATTAATTAAAGTCATCCTTTTGAAATAATATTAATTTTTGGACAACTTAAATTAATTAAATCACTTTATCATAATTTTGGGGACATTACAATCAATGGGTTTAAGGCAGGGAGATACACTCTCCCAATACCTATATTATAGTGGCAGAAGCTCAAGGAAAGAAGATGAAGAAAGAAGAATAAAAGTTCTAAGCATAATTCCAATATCCCATTTTCAATTTGTAGATGATACTCTTATCGCAGAGCTCCAAGTACTCAGGAAGCATAAACTTTTAAAAAAATATTAAATACTTATAAAACTGTTGCATGAGCAAAAATCAGCAAGGAAAATCAAAGATTTTTTCCTTTGATGTACCGGTTGTCAACCTAGAGTTGCAACATGAATTGAAGACGCGTTAAAATAGCTAATCATCTCTCCAGTTGAAACAATGAGATCTTCTCACGAGGGTGGGTGCCTCAATGGTGAGAAGAACCTATAGAGAAAGTTGGTTCTTGTAAGATGTATCAATGGGGATATAAACTTCTACGCTATAAACTGCCTGGAGAAAAGGGAAGAAAGAACTTGAAAGGAAATCCTAGCTAAAGCAGTGATACACCTAATTTGCTTGATCCACTCAAATCGAGCTTCTAAGAACACTAATTCAGACAAGGAAGAGGCAGAACTTCAACTCCAATTGATCAATACACATAAGTATTTCATGAAAAGGTTCTGTCTAATGATCTAAGCTTGAGGGAAACATAGAAATAGACCTGATGAAAAGGCACTAAACAGTCACTAATATCCACTATAAACTCAGCAAAAGACGTTCAAACACAAAACGTGACCTGCATAAATGACCAGCTAATAACTAGGTACGAATCCAGATTTGACAAGGAAGAAAGAAAATCTTTCACTTAGGCAAATCTATAACAAAAGTACTCTATACCAACTGCTGAAAATTGAAAAAACACAATCCTCTTTTTATTGATTCTGAAAAAGGTTATAGCACAAACTTTGGCAAAAGTTTTCTTGTCAAAAGAGAGATCTTTTATCTAAGGTTGGAAAGCCATTAATATAGAAAATTACAAAAAACCAAGAAATTGGTGTTGAAAAATAAAGAGGAAATAAACTCAAACCAACTCAGCCTTTACAAAAGTCTATTTTGTCTTGCATGAAAATTCCTTGCATTGAAAAAAAAGAAGACAAGCTTTGGATGCATGAAATCTACGAATAGATATCTTGACTTGAAAACCAATCAACTTCAAACCAAGAGTAGTCAAATCCACTCGAATTACTGGAACGTTTGAAAGTCTCCCCTTTGCATGAAATCAACGCAAATGCCAAATTAAGAATTACGTTTGAACTACCAAAACGTTTCAAGCTTTGGGACAAATGTGAGTGCGTGCATGGAATTTATTTTGTTTAAGCTTTCCACCATTCCACTACTCGAGTCCTCATGCAAAGCGAGCCTTTGTTTAAGAACTGAAGGTGACGTGTTAGAACGATCAAATCTAGGCATGTCTAATCATGTTCATGGTTGTTGCATGCTCTTGTATTCTCAGACTATTTAGGCATGTTCACTGTCTGTATTTGTCTTTTCCACAAATCTTCCCTTTGTTTTCCCTTGCATGAAATCCACGAGTTTATTCTTCGGGGCTTGACTTGGTTCTCGGCTTTTCTGTTCATTCCTGTCTGGACAAATATCCACGATTTTTCTGTGTGTATTCTTCCTTGGTTATTTGCCTGTGTATTTGCTCTTTGGTTTTATTTCCTTCGGAAAGAATGTCCAGAGTCCCTTTAATTTCTTCATCTCCTTCGGATTTTTCTTGTTGACTTCTCTTTTCCAAAGGAATCCTTCAGACAAAAAGTCCGAAGGAATTCCTTTGGACGAAAAGTCCGAAGAATTCCTTCCTTATTTATTTTCTTTCCTTTGTTTATATTTCTTCGGCCTTTTTGAAGGGCACCCGAGCTTTTTGAAACTGTCCTTCTCCAAAAGGTCCTGTCCTTCGACATTTTTGAAGAACCTTCCCGAAGGGCAGATGCCCTTCGAGAAAATTGTTGAAGACCCTTTTTGACTTGAACTGTCCTTTTTTGGAATGGCCTTAGCCTTTCGGAGGAATTGAAAAGCCCCTCGGGCTTTCTGTGAAGGACCTTCCCGAAGGGCACATACCCTTCGAGAAAACTGCCAACGTCTCTCTTTGAAGTTGCGTTCGGGCTTTCTAAAATTGTCCTTCGAATGAATTGTCTGTGTCCTTAGAAACATAAAGTGAACCAACCCGAAGGTACATACCCTTCAGGACTTTTGAATTGGACCTTCCCAAAGGGTAGGTGCCCTTCGAGTCTTTTCAACTGTGCTTTTTCTTTTCCTTCGGACAGAAGTCCGAAGGAAAAAAACTTGATAATATCCCTCCGATTGTGAAATGGCCTTTCGAAAAAATGTGCCCGAATTATTTCGGACTTATTGTCTGACACCCTTCTGCGGATTCCTGTCTCTTGATTTCCTTCGGACAAATTGTCCAAAGGAAATAAACTTTGCACAACTGCCACTAAGTCATTTTTTCAGACTTTTACATAGTCCTTTGAGAGCTTTCTCTCGGACAAAATGTCCAAAGAAATAGTCCACCTCTTATAGCCCGAAAAAATCCTTGGGAAGACAAAATAAATGAACTTACAGCTTGTATGTCTTTGCTTTTCTCTGTACGTGTGCTTAGAAGAGGAGAAAAACCCTTTCAAACTTCTGTAGATGACGTTTTTAGGAGAAAAACCCTCTTAAAACTGCTGCATGTGTCCTCCTTTTAAACGAATTGTATGCTCTATATGATCGTTGTAGGAGTCCATTAAAATTCACATGGCCGTAGGCGACCTTTTCATCAACATTTGCATGGTTGTATTTGCACATTGCGTTCACTGTAATCAAGAAAGCTCCTTTGAAACCTATGAATGACTAAACTTCACCTGGCTGTGGTGGCCACTTTGGCTTATACCTGGCTGTAGATGGCCACTTGGGTGGCTGTAAATGCACATTTAAGAACCCCAAAACTGATTCACAAGACAAACTTGGCGCCATAGCAAAGATCCAAATAGTAGGGGTGACAATTTGCCCTATGGGGGCAAATTTGTCAACAGTACCCATTAAAATTACAAGAAAAAATTTACAGAATTATGGAGTTGAAAGTTCTGGGCTACCAATTATCTACCTAGAAATGCCTACGATGGAGGGAAAGATGAAAGAGTATTGGATGGGAGAGGTAAACTACTTTCAGAAAAAATGGTTCACATGGAAAAGAAAAATGTCTTTATATCAATTATCTACCTTAGCAGGAAGAATTCAATTAATTAAAGATGTCTTTATTCCATGCACCAATTAAAATAGATGAAGTTGTAAGAAGATTATAACGGAATTTTTCTTTTTGGAATGGACAAAGGAATAGAGGACAAATCCCCAAGTAGCATGGTAAATGAAATTTCAGCCAAAAAAAATTAGGGTTTGGGTTTGAGATCCATGACAGTCACAAACTTAACTTTTTGACCAAAGATAGTATGGAGGGTACATAAAGAAAAGGACAAGCTTTGGAGCAGGGTAATTAGAGGGAAGTATTTGGACAGCCAAGAAGTTGGAGAGTTATTCTCTTTGCAGCCTCTTCCACATAGTTTTCAGGCATTTAATTTTGTAAGATGTGTCCCTTTACCTTCTAGGATTTTCCATATTTTATTTGCCGTGCTCTTGATATAAGAAAGGATTTTCAACCTTGTTCTTTTTGTTCCATTTCATTTTTGGGTCAAGCTTCTTTTATGTTTGAAATGATATATTAGTTCTTGTCATATTTTGTTAGTACTAATATTGTTAATATTTTTTTGTGAATTGTCATAACAAACTCACGTTAGTTGAGTTGGTTGAGGAAGTTAGAGGCCTATTTACAGCTCTTTATATGTAAGGTGTTTTATTAATAAAGTATGTTGTTGTGACTAACTAATCAAAACTCGTTTTCTAAGTTGCACTCGGACCAATCCAAACATAGGTATCAAAGCAAGTTCAATGGACCGCTCTGCAAATTAGGCCTTGATCATTATGGGTCCAAGCAGTGCAAACCACGTGCAAAAGTCTCTTCGATAGGCCATCCATTCATTATTTCTACCATTGGAATAGCATTGTAGACCGCATGCCAATTCCATTGTCATTCATTTGTTTTGGATCTTTGCATAGAGTTTCACAAAGTTCAGCTTTAAGAGTTTGATATTAGTAACCAGAGTTTGCGTTCATCTCAGCCTACGTTGGATATTTGTGTTGCATCAAGCACCAAACTGCATTGGTGTTGGAAGCCCAGACTTGCATTGGTTCTATGTCTTTTCCTATAGCTTTGCATTACCCCTGCAAATCGGCACTTAATGGATGTGATCTCCTCGACCCCTAAAACTTGATCCTGCAATCTAATCGATCTAAGAAGCATACAAACTTGGCCCTGCAACCCTCAATTCAGACTCCAACCTATAAGGAACGCACTTCTATTTTGAAATCTTTCCAACAAGCATTGCCTTTGCGAATGGCCTTGAAGCACATTGCAGCGATGCCATCTCTTGTCTCAGTGACCTATTGACACATTGCTTCTCCTCCGGCCTCATGTCCACGGTCCTTTGTTTGGTTATATTGCTTAGTCATTTCGGCAGAAGGCAAAACCATAAAAATCAAACCTTAAAAGTGGCGTGGTGATATACGTTCTAAATGCCAACCCTAACATAAAGAGTGATGGCCCACAATTTTCTCCCACCAAACTACCATTTGCCTCAAACCTACAGTTTAAATTTTTGGGATAGTTTATGATTTAGGTATTGTTTAGGTGATTTAGATTGTAGGGTCAAAGTTAAAATTGCTTAGTGTGTAATTTTTTTTTTTAGGTTTATGTTATTCATTCAATGTTTTGAGTCTAAGTTCGATAAGGCAATGTTAGTTGCAGTCATAGTCTCTCTTTTTTTTGTTTTTTTTAAATGACCAAATACGAGTTATATTCAAAAATAGAATAATACCCTTATGGTAGGGCAACACCATACAATACTCCTTAAGGAATAACTCCACAATTCCACTTTGACGGGGACACCTCAAATATACACTTGATATCCTTTACAATGATATTCATCTCCTTATTTATACTGTCATGTCCAGCAAATTGCAAGAAGACTTGAGAAGGATTCTGGATTTGGATTTGTATCAATGAGTGACCATAGGTTCTCTTTTATGTTCATTGCCCGTGCTTGGACAATTAGTTTTCAAGCTTGGCATATTAGAATATATATTCTTTGATTTTGCTATAATATAATCATGGTTGTGTTTTTAACAAAAAATAAAAATAAATAAATAAAGCTGAAATGTACAAATTATGTTATGCTAGGCAGAAAAAATGTTACTCCAAGCTTGAGCATTAGAGAGGTTTTTGAGAATATAATCAACTAACATCATCAAAAATTAATTCAAAACTAAAGAGACAATTTAGTTACGATCTTCTTGAATTCTTGCCAGCCACCACCTAGGAGGAAAACCATAACAAATTAGATTAGTATTGTCCAAGGCTCAATTTGTTAAAGCATCTGCTACTTTGTTTTGCTCCCAAGTAATGTGTCAAAATTGGATCTCCTGAAAATTGCACTTTATCATTTGAATTATATCCATCTCCCTTGAAATTTTCCAATTTGCAGCAGTGGTCATAGATATGCTTGATAAATGGTTGATTACCAGTAAGGAATTTGACTCCACCTGAACTCTTTCCCATCCTATTTTCACTACATTTTGACAACCTTTGAATATCATAGTCTCTTAATAAGTTTTGTTTAGTGTTGTTTAAATATCATCTATTGTTATAGAGTTTGTTTTATAATCTCTTGTCGTGCCATCTAAGAAAAGTCGTTATCACAATCATCAAATTTGCTAAAACTTTACATATATAAGAGTCAGTCAATGTAATTGTGCATCATTTTTTGTCAATATCATTGTAAGGACACATTTTCAGTTGAAACTGACATCCACCGAGTCAGTCAAAACTGTGGAGTAATATGGAGAAAATAAGACCGATTGACAAGTTTGACAGGAAAGACTTCCATGCATGGCAAATTCAGATATAGTTGTTGCTAATTGAAATAAATATATGGGATATCATTGATGGCATTGTGGTCAAACCAATAAATGCCGATGAACTCCACAAATGGCAGATCAAAGATAAGAAAGCCGTAGCCACCATTGGTCTTGACTTATCAAAGCCCAATTTGCATCATGTGCACTTCAAGAAATCCGCTAAAGAAATCTGGAAATCACTAAACACACTATTTGGATCTCAAGCCGATAGTGCTGAAATAACAATGAAATAAAAATTGTATGGGTTAAAAATGGAAGGCAGAGATATGGTATCTCTCATCAATAAATTTCATTCTTCGATAAACCAGTTGGCCAGAATAAATGAACCAATGAAAGAAAATGATGCAAAAGCTATACTACTAAACAACATGTCTAATATGGTGTTTATCCTAAGCAAATTGAATCCTGGTTTAGAGAGTATCATATCCACATTGTTTGATGAAGGAAACAAGGCCAAAAATTATATTTCAGGGGAAGAAGAAATGTTCGTTGTACATAACAAGCCCAACACTTATAAAAAATCCAAACACGTGACAGAATAAAAGTGAAAAACGAAAATACACATGTTTTTATTGCAAAAAACAGAACATATCCTTCTGAACTATAAACAAAGAGCACAAGACTTCTTGGATGGTAAGCTACAAGACAAGGCCATGGTAACTGAAGAAAGTGACCAATTCACTCCTCGTTACAGCGATGAAGACATTGATTATCCAAGTAATGAAGAATTTACAGTTTCTAATAAAATATAAAATAAAATTAAAATAAAATTTGTCAAATGGCTGAAAAACCTAAAATAACATAAAGCTTACCCTAAAAGTGACTTCCAACTTATAAATAGACCAATTTCCATCGTTCTAAAACACACTTGAGTCTTGAGCAAAGTAAAGAGCTTAGAAAAGAAGAGGAAAGGAGGAGAAAGAGGAAGAGAGAAGAGGAGAGTAAGGGCAAAGAGCAAAGGCAAGAGAAGAGCAAGGGCAAGAGCAAACAACAAAGGCATAAGAAGAGCAAGGGCAAGGGCAAGGGCAAAGGCAAGAGCCAAGGAGGAGTGAAGATTCAAAGGCACAAGGAGACCAAGGACAAGAGCCAAGTAAAGAGGTATGTACATTCACATTGTTGGCAACTCATCTCCTTTCACAGGTTTCTAGTTCTTTTGCTACTGAGAGGAATTGGTCAACATATGGTTGAATCCACTCTCTTAAGAGAAATCAACTTACCTCTAAAAGAGTGGATAAGCTTGTAGTTATACACTAAGTAACCACATTCGCCACATTTAATCAAAGAAGTTCAGAATTCGCCAAATTGAAAGAAAAGTTCAGAAATTCATGTCGAAATTTGCCCTGAATTCCAAACACAAATTTCATTAAAAAAAGGTTCAAAATCGCGATAGAAATTCACTTTTTCATTGACATTCATGTTTTCTAGGGTTTCAGTAGTCTTTGCTATTCATTTGTTCCTCTATTTGTGTGACTGTGTTCCAACTTTGTTGCATTTCATTACTTCACAACACTTTGCCGCCATAACACCATTCATTTGTTCGTAGTGTGCACTTCGTAGTTGCATGGTAAATTTCTTAGGCTCACAAGAAATGCGAACCAACAGACTCAAGAGTCACGACTCAGTAGACTCCACTCCACGGCGTCCATGGTGCATCCATACTCAAAGACTCCATGGTGACCTCTAGTGGTAAGCCCCGAGACCTTGCAATGACTTCCAAGTTCCATTATATCCTACTTTTACCTATTAAGTCTATATTTGATGTTCTCAGATTCCTTTTATTTCCATGTCAAGATGATAGCTTCTTTTGCGATGATCAAATCATGTAAACCCAAATCGTTTAAATTGTTTTTCTAGCACAAACATATCAAGTAGATTCATAGTATTTGACCCAACATAAAAAACTTTTTTATACTTTTGGCTTTGGTTTTTTATTACTGGACTACCCACCAATATTCAGATAAAGGTCTTTTATTATGTACACAATTCATTGCTAGGAAATCAGATCACAAACTCATATCAGCCAATAAATGGCCTTGAGTATGGGTTGTTTATATGAAATGTGATGTTTTTTGAATGGTGGGTTAGTATATTTTTAAAAATAATTATATTTCTATTAGCTGAATGTAATTACAAATGTTATCTCAATTTTTTTAGTTCCACATTTTTTCCTCTGTGAATTCGAACACAAATTTGCATGCGGTGACTTAGGTTGTACATAGTGCCTTGCACTCTGATGGATCACAAGACTCCTCATTACATGCAGATCCCAGCATTACAATGAGATGTAGATACTGAGGAACCAAGCCAGGTTGAAGAGGAGCATAATACACAACAGGTATTGATTGGGATCCACTTTGAAGATGAGGATGAGGACATCAGTTCTAGCAAGGAGCAGTTCATGGATGTTTCGGATGATGATTCTGATTTTTGAGTTGCATACTTACTTGGATGTTCATGGACCATGTTTTTTCATTTTGTTTTGGCCCTTGGGCAGCGTGTTGAACAGTTGATGTAATAATTAAAATCTTTAAAACTATAGTATATGATCATTTAATCTATCATTGATGTATCTAGTTCTACTTTATTTTTATTTTTTTTAGTTTGTTTGTATATTTAAAAAGTTAAATATTTAAATATTATTTTAATTAGCCACCCACCCCGCCATCCCCAAAATTTTGGAATTTTTTTCCATCCTAGAAACCTCGTCCTAAAGTCTTGGGTAACTATGTAACAAACTCACATTAGTTGAGTTGGTTGAGGAAGTTTATGGCCTATTTACATGTAAGGTGTTTTATCAATAAAGTATGTTGTTGTGATTGACGGATCGAGTCTCGTTTTCTGAGATGCACTCAGACCACTCCAAACATTTTCTAGCATTTTGAAAATCTTTGTTTATTTCTCCATTTGTGTCACCATTTCTCCTTAGAACACTCATAAGGTAAACCTTCTCTTGCTAAAAACGATCATCGTCTAATGTTTTCTATGCTCCAGTACCCAGGGTTTTTAACATGCCAACCTTTTTGTGTTGGTGATGAGGGGAATCCACCTAGACATATAGGTTAGTGTATGTTTCTGTCTATGTATTTGTCTTGTAAAAGTTGCATCTAAGAGGACATCAAGAAAAGGGAGAGAGCCACCCATTTCTAATTCCATAGTGAATTTTATATGTTTTGACCAACCAAATAGGTGGTTGTGGAATTTTTTAATCTTGTCTTTTGCATGATGCCTATACATATTTGTGTCATCTACATATCTCTTCCACCAACCAGGTTTTATTGGGTATGTTTCAATCACTTTCTTCTCAAAATTACCACGAATAAGTTAGTTACAATTAGTGAAAGGGACTATCCCATTGCTAGTTTTCAATCTTGTCTTTTCCATGATGCCTATACACATTTGTGTAATCTACATATCTCTTCCACCTACCAAGTTTTATCGGGTGTGTTTCAATCGCTTTCTTCTCAAAATTACCACGAATAAGTTAGTTACAATTAGTGAAAGGGACTATCCCATTGCTATACCTTTTGTTTTTACATAGGTGTCACCCTCAAAGCTAAATAAAGTTGATCTTAGAGACACCTCTAGTAGCTTTGTAGTTTCCTTGTCTGCTGTATGGCATTATAACAATTCCCTGATATTCAACCTTTTGTTCTTTTATGAAATTTTCGAATGCAGCAGTCTCTGATGTATGATGCGGTGTTACAAACCAAAGGTTTGCACTTCTTTGCTGGAAAGGAAGCTAGTTGATAAGGGGACTTTATAATGTCCACAATTGGTTTCATCAAAGCCCCTTCGTTATGAACTTTCAGTTGTCCATAGATTCTGAGGGTCATTCTTTCTTTGGTATAAGTCTCTACTTTGCGTTATCATCTAATGATGAGCACTTGACATTTTTCTCATGGTTTGTAGTATTTTTTTTTAATGGATTCTTCTTGAGTTTTTTATAGCTCCCACAAGTAAGGTGTTCTCTCATCTCTGTTAGATAGTCATTGTAATTCATCCCGTTTCCTAAAATAGGGGGATCACAGTTCCAACGCATCCCCATTTCCAATACAGTAATGGTTTGGATGTCAGTTCCCAATTGGGCAGCTTAGATTTGGAATAAAATATGCCGCAATGTTCTCACATAGACTACATGTGTAGGTGAAATAAATAATAAATTTTAAAATGACACAGATTCCACTCAAGAACATCCCTTTAGTGTTATGCAAAGCAGATCTTAACATTTTTCAGTCTAAAGTAGGATCCAAAATAGTGTTGATACAAATATGTATCTTTAATTTTACATGCTTGAATGATGCCATTTAGTTTTGCATAGACTATAATATGCCATTGAAACAATGTCCACACCTGATGGAGCACCTATTTTAATTGGTTTTGTTTCTATTGTTTCAAATAGTAAAACAAAACAAAAAATAACATTATGGTTGAACAACCTTTCCATTTAAAAGGGAACTGAGAATTTGCAACAAGTATGCAACTTTGTTCCACCATACAAGGAGATCAGAAATGATACTCAAAAGCCTAAACCATCCATCAATTCAAAGCGTGAATTCCCAATGAGCTATTCATCAGTAATAGATAGGATGCCAACATCATATAAGAGAGTAAATACTAAACAGTAAATGTCACTTGGGACTTATTCAGAGATTTGCCACAACCTGTGAAACACGAAATGTGGCGCATCACGTTCAAATGAGAAAGCGTAAATCCACGTATATGCTCCCTTTGTATACTCCATAAAACCAGCCTACATAGAAATTCTGGGTTTTCCAAGACTTAATAGTCTAATTGTTTGCATCTTAAGTTACTATCTTAGACTAGACATCAGCTAATCCCTACACCCTAATGTTAGATGTCTTCTGCACGTTGGCCAGCATAAAAATAAAGAAAGTAGAGACTCCATCACACAAAAGATGCAAAATTATGTGAACATACTCTTAAACTTAGGTTAACACCATCTTAATGAAGAGCGGGCCACAAAGGCCCACAGATAAACTTAAGACTGGGGCTTAGACCCATAGAATTAAACCAAAGTTTCTCTATTCAGCTAAGAAATAAAATAAAGCATTGTTCACAAATGTAAACAGGTTGTACATCGTGACCAAGAAATGGCACTAGCAAATGCAAAGAAATCTTTGGCCTAGACCCAGCGATAAAAATTTAGAAAAGATCAAGAAAATAACAATAGCATACATCTGATGGTATACTGAAAGGACATAAAAGAAAGAAAAGTAACTTCACCACAAGAAAAGCTAGTCAGTCTGTAGAAATTTTTTCTCTAACAGAGCTCAATGGTCCAGAGAGAGAGTTTTGAGTTGCTTTACTGCAAACATTAATAAGATAAGGATTTGGGTATTTATCTGTTATAGATCATATCTTAAACTAAAAATAGTGTAAACCTGGTACCTAGTTTCCTAAAGATAAGAACAATTACAGAAAACTGTTTCATAAAATAGAACAATTTCTAGCTCAATTTGTAGACATATTTAAAAAAAACAATGTGTAACACAGAAATGATATGGAACCGAACCATAGGCTGGAGGATTTGCAAGAATTGCCTCTGCCCGAAATTTGACACCTGAATTGCCATAACTCTCTGTACACGCTGGTAACAGGGAGTTTATTATAGCTTTTAACTGTTTCCTCTGTATAGCTATCTCTGATGGCCCAGATGGCAAAAACCCTTTATTCTTAACCATATCTGCATCAATAATTGTAATACCTTTTCAGCAAAAGAATAAGAATTAATTCTCTACTTCAAAATACAAGGTATGATTTATAGCAAAAACAAAATGAGAATTCCCTATCCAATTCACCAAGAATTCCCTGGATACTATACTAATCGAATCACAGGAAGCATGGCAGGAAAAGCATCATGTTTTCATATCTTACATTTATAGAGTCAATGTCACAAAATGAGTCCTTCAATTTCTTTCTTCAAGCAAGGGATCAGGAGTTCATACCAAAAGATTCATTAAGTAAATATGGGTGAAGACAAACATACATAAATGAAAGAAAATAAAATACATAAAGGTTAATCCAATCGAACAGAAATAGAAGATGCGCACAAAGTACTGCTATTCACCACTGCCAAATTGAAGTATGGTTATAATGACATCATCATAATTGGAAGTATTTTTGTGCAAATTTTCTGTAACATCTCACACCTTTTCATACATCAAAAATGGAAATCCTAGGCAAATTACTAATAAATGGAGCTCATCTTCAACTATAGCGAATTTTGATAACGGTGATTGTTAATGAAGTTGTTATATTTTGGCACAGCTTCAATTCCCAGCATTATGCACTCCACACATTTCTGGAGTCTACTAAAATACTTCGTATTTGGAATTACTTCAATGTATCAGCTACATGAGTAGCCATCAGAACTTAAAAGAATGCGAGTTAATACCCCAGATATAGAGTCATTTTGACTGACATTACTGTCTCATAAATGCTTACAAGATTATATTAAATACTAAGGAACCATCTCAGCCAAAAAAGAAGGTATATTGAAGTATTCAACCAACTTGTAAAACAAATTTGTAGAATCAGGTATACCATCATGCACAACACTTTTGAGTATTAACCAAGCTTTTATCCTCAAAAGTCTATAATATCATTGTAAGTAAGCTTCAAATCATTCCTAGATCATGCATTACATACTGAATTGAAATAAAATTTCCAAGGACGTACACAAGCAAACCTGAAAAGCAAAGAAATAAGAATCATAGAAGGTCTATGTGTGGTGTCAATCACATTCTCATAAGAAGAGTTAAAACCATTCAGAAATTCATCCTCTCAGAATTTCCTAATTTAGTCTCCCCTAAAATGAGGAGATTCGATGCTTTTTTCATTTGTTAACCACTATTTAAAAGGAAAATAATGATAAAATTTTCTCATTTATATTATCAAAAACCAAAAAAAAATGTACTTATTTTTGTTCATAAGCATCGTTTTTTCTCAGTCAATGATCAAACATGTAAGAATACATGGGAACAAAGGCTAGAAGCTTCAAGGTCCATGACAATTTTTTCCAAGATTTTAAGTTCCATAATATAGCACTCAATAAATAATAGCTGCAAATATGACTTATAGAAGTTGTGTAGCATACACCCAGCAAGCACTTTTGGATCTCCACCGAGCGGATAGAACTCAAGCCCAGATGTCAAGACAAATTCCTCAAAATTGGAATGAGTAGCTAATCTCACACGATGCCCGTACTCCTGGAAATATGCCGATAAAATTTAACATCAATTTACATTTCGAAGGAAGGAAATTATATTAATGTCCATAAGTGACCAAAGTAGCAATCTGAAGCTAGATTTGCCTTATGAACCTGTAACATGTAAAACTTTTCTCCTCAAGCATTTGAAAAAAACAAAATGTATAATGCAGAGCTCATAGATATACTTTTCTGCCCATGAATCTATCATATAATGTTTTACTATAATGTTTAAAGGAAAAGAACATTACAGTTCACATCCAATAACCAACTATGACAGCAATATGAAAAAGTTCTCAAAAAAAGTGATGTGATAGTAGAGAGAACAAACATTATCTAGAATTTTGTCCTCTTTTAAATAGGCACATATAATAATGTCAACAAGTTTATTAGCTTCTCCATGGAAAATGAATTTCTAGACAAGATGGTATGTAAATTTTATATTTCATTAGTATTTGAATCACAAGCCATTAGACAAGAAGTTAATTGAGAGCAATATGATCACTTGACCTCCAACAAGGGAAATTGATACTTCAAGACCATTGCCTAAATAATTTGATGCCAATGCATAATGTGATTTTTATAGACTTCAAGAGCATTTTACAAATTGATGCATTACTTAGAAATACATGATACAAGATTTAATTGATAATGATCAAATTCAATTAGATGGTACACATGCAAGTTCAAGTGCAATAATAAAAACATTTACTCACAAGAAGCAATCAATTGATAATACCAATGTCCATATGGTAGACAAACCAAAATATAATAATGAGCCTATGGATTAAAAACCACTTGAGGGATTTATTGGAGTCACTAATTCAATCAAGAAGAAAGCAATGTCTATTCAAATTGTGTTTACCGAAAAGGATATTCCAAGTGATAGTTCATATGATGGACCATTATTTATAAGAGCATTTATAGATGGCATTATGGTTGACAATGGCTCAAACTTGAATGTATGCACTGAGAATTTTTTTTATAATCTTGGACTAAGCTTGGATGATTTAGCCTATACTCCTATGATTTTTTCAGCATATGATGGTATTAGAAGGGAACCCGTGGGTTGTGTTATTTTTTCTATTAGAGTGGGACTAAAGACAGTTCATACTTTATTTCATGTGGTGCCCACAACTAGATCATACAATGTTTTGCTTGGTCAATAATGGATACATCAAATGAAACCAATAACTTCTAATGTACATCCATGGTTTAAATTTGGCCATCAAGGTCAAGTGGTTCCAAATCAAAGTGATACTAATGTTTCAAAACCACAAACCAAGGATGAAGTGGTATGCATAAAAGTTCCACAAAAATCATTACAACATTTACCTCAAGAATTGGTGCAAAAAATACAAAGGCATAAGTCAATTCCAATAAGGGTGCGATCATCACATGCTATGTCTCCAAGACAAATGGAGAACCACAAAGAAAACCAATGTATGAGAGACATTAGTTAATCGGTGAGCAATACAACAAACTGATATGATGATGATGATTTTTTATCCTTAGATATATGGGTTCCACCATGCCCTAAGAATGCTGCTAGTAGTCTTGGTACTTCAACTTTCATATCTTATGCCAATTATCATGGACCTCCTAGCATTATTAGTTAGTCCCGCTAAACAATCTCTTATCTTGGAACCTAAACACACACTATTTGTATGATGCATTCAATTACTTTGTTCACTTGTAATGTTATATATAGTTTCCTCTTACTTGTTTATTGATTGTTGCGTCTTCTGAAATTCCTTTGCCTTTACCTTGTTGAGTTATGGTTGGCATGCACCTTAACATATTATGACCATTAGACTACACCCTATATTCTCATTATTATCCAACTATTGACAAAGGTTATATTGACTGTTAGAGTACACCCTAGTTTATATACATGCTACTCATGAGATTGTAGAGATAGATGCAGGATTTGTATCCAACAAGTTTATACATATGATTATGGATTCACAATAGGTTGGGAGCACATCCCATGCTCACTCTAGGGGAATTTTGGGTGCAACTCTTGGCACCATTTCAGGTTATATCTTCCCTGATTTCCTTCATCATATTAAGCTTTCATGCAGTCTTATATATTCTGGTCTATCTCGTTTGTTGCATGGCTCCTTATGTGCTTGTTGTGTTCATGCCTTCAGTGTTGCTTCACACTTTTTTATACAGGTGTTTTTCTTGCTCCGTGTTTGTTTACATAGTTGCATTAAGGGTTCCATTGTTTATGCATGTTCCTTGCTTGTTTCTGTATTCTAGATATGTCACATGTTATGTTTGATCTACTTTCCTTGTTTCCTATGTGTGGACTCGTGGTTTTCATTGTTTGCTATGTGTCCCCTCTCTACTTCCATTGCTTACTCTGGGTTTGATATGTTTGCTTTGTTTTCTATATCTACTTTGTGCGATGATTTTAATTTATGTTAAGTGTGTTTTCCCTATTTGCTCTCTCTACTATGTGTTACTGTGTTTTGTTGCCATAATCTATATCATGCACAAATGCTCTTATTTTCCATTATTCATATTTCGCAAGGGTTTTCTTCCTATTTCCAACATTGCCATGATTCCTATCATACATCTATTAGGGGCAAGGCTCCATATTTGCACTTGCCATTGATATATCAGATGTTGCATTGCTTTATGGGGGCATGTTAACTTTGTGCTTCATTGATTACATGTTGCATGCCTGGGGCATATCACCTTTGTGCTTCATTGCTTACATATTCCTACTTCAGGCAAATTACCTTTATGCTTCATTGATTACATTCGCCTATTTGGGAATATTAGACCTATGCTTTATATTAATTACATTACAAGTTCATGTGGGGCAACTTGCTTATAACATGAGTTTCACAATGATATCTTACTTTGTTAGCCATCAATCATTTTATTTCTTATGTTAAATATGATGTGTGTAATTCTTTTCTTTTGAGATATGTGCTTCACAGATTTATCCCACGTCTCAAAAGGGGGCATATATCCCTGCCATCTTTATTTCTAGACTTCAAGACTCTAGGCATTTCTGTATTTTTTGTCTCCTATGAAACACATATATCAAAATTGGGTGCATATATCCTACCCATCTTTATTTTTGAAATCTGTGCTCTAGGCATTTTTGTACCGGTTTTCTTGTTTTCCTCCTTTGAAGCACATATCTCAAAAGGGGGACATATATCCCACCCATCTTTATTTCTAGACTTCAAGGCTCTAGGTATTTTCATACTATTTTGCTCTTCTAGACGAGAGCAATTACAAGGTGATTATTCCTAGACATACCCAACACGACACTTGATCCCACCACGAAATATATTCATAACATTTCCTAACCCTATTACATTAGATTTATTTAGCCCTGATTTTTTGTCACCCAAAATTGTACTCAAAAATAGATGCAAGATTCAGCACAAGTTCCGAGACTTGGACTTGATTCAACACATGTTCTGAGACATGGACTTCAACAGGGGCAATTTCATTTGGTACAAAATTGGAGATGCAAGGAACTCATTCAAGGGCACTCTCACATTTTCCTACAAAACCAAGTGCATCATTTTCAGTGTGTGTTTTCTAGATTTCAGTAGATTATTGTCATAAGCATTCATCCATGTATATTTTTTATTTCAAGTTTAACAGGGACATCCACACAAATCCATTAATGTTGGGCACTCATAAGAGTCACTATCAAACCAAGTGTATCAATTTCAGTTTTTCCTTTTCTAGATTTCAGTAGATTATTGATTGATTGGGCACTTATCCATATACGCATCCTTTGCAGGTTTTACAGGTCCATTAGAGTTGTTGCATGAGCTTTAGGAGGGCAGAATTTTGAATCCACCCTCTACTTGTTTTACTTTGATATGTATGCGCGCACGCACACATCAAATTGGCGCATTGTGTAGACACCTAAATTTTGTATGGGGGTGTTTATTAGTCATAAAATTGCATTGTTCTAGGGTGATTGTGTGTTTGTCAATCATTGGTCCATAATACGCCCTTATTGGCACGTTTTCCATATGTTTGACTTCCTAATTATTTCCCCCCTCATTTCCTCTCTCACCTCTTTCTCTCTCCTCCCCTTTTGTTTCCCAAGATTTCTTAGATTTCCGCTAGAAACATACATTGTACAGTTCTAGTGTTGGGCCCTTTTGACCCTTGTTTTGGATTTTTCATGTCGCATGATCCTTATTTGTTGTTTTTTCCACCCGTTGTATATCGGCTTGCATGCCAGTAGGGTCCTAGTTTGAATTCAAGCGGTGTATAAATACACAGGTGCATTAGTTCATTTAGGATATGATAGAGATATATTGTGAAAGTGCCAAAGCAATCAATTCAAGCATTTAGAGTAGAGATTCAAGAGTCTAATCTGAAGCATTTACAACTACATTAAGCAATCATTCTAGCATGAAAAGTCATATAGAGTAGACATTGCATCATCACCAAAATCACTAGCTGAGCATGCATTATATTTAGTGTGTTGCTTGCAAAATTGTTGTCTATTGAGGACCTAATAAGTAGTTTGTGCTTAAAAACCTGCTAACCCTGAACACAGGTCCCAAAACAACCATTTTGCTTATCCATTTGCAATTTTAGATGCCCTATTATGGTGTGGTCAAAGGAGATAAATTTCCAAGAGATAAGCACAGAATTTCAAGAAAGTGAGCAAGATTTTTGGAGCCCTAGACCTGATGAACTGGGTCATCAAATCAGTTTCTACACATGTTGTTTACTAGGTCCCACCTCATGCTTCTGGAACGGCCCTAATCTTTCAAAAACATCTGGAGGATTCTAGGAGAAGTCTTTGTTCACTGCAATTTTTTTGGGCTTGCTTCGCTTCGTTGCCTAGACTTGTTCTACGCTGTCTGTTTCTGACAATTGTTTACAGATTTGCACAAAATAAGATAACTTCTGAACCCCTTTTGTCATTTTTTGCAACAGGAAATTTAACTAAACAATTAAGTCTAATTTTACTGTTTTAGGTCTGATTAGATTTATTTAAAATGTTTATGAATAGATGTGATGTAATTTGACTTAGATCCATTTATCCATACTACAGTAGGAGATAATAGCCTACAATAAATTCAGTATATGTCTACATTCAAACATTATGTGGCTGAACTGCATAAACATGTAAAAGTCTATTTTATCAATAGAATTTGTCATTTCCTTAATGGATTTTCTCCATATTCTCAATGGTAAAGCAACCAAGGACCTCAGAGAAAACCTAGTACATGATTCAAAGATGTTTGTACATGACATCAATATTCAAATGGGCCAAGGAATCATAGTAAAGACATTATTGAAAACTTTAAAAATATTTTTAAATTTCCGAAGACCAAATTGAATGATTGTCAAACATTTTTCTAAGAGTCGTATGCAGCTGCAAATAGAGTCCATCAATGGCTGAAAACCAAAATACAGCCACCATTATAGATATCAGTCAGGCATGCAGCGAATAATAGAAGACATAATACATTACGTAAGTGGCCAACAATCAAATATACATTAGTTGAAGAAAGTTGTTACACCAGTTCCTGTATCAACCGCCAATGAAAGATTTTAGAATTTCAACATGCTCTCCTAGACACCAACATGCAAATTTAGTGGTCAGAGCAACTTTTTTAATGCTTTCCTCAAGGCATCAAAAACATCAACATAATTATGTTTTTGCAGACAACAAGTGGTCACTGCTGCTGCGGCTCCAACTGGAGGGTCAACATCATGCAGTTAACTGCACCATACATCATGGGTCTCAATATCTAGGGGCACCCAACTTGTGCCCAAACCACCAACTTCATCGTTTATTCTCTCTCCCCAACCCTGTATTGGGTGAGTGGGGGATATTGAGAGAGGGATTCCAGAGAGTCCCCATCTTGTTGACAAGGTGGTGCCAAACCCTGATCTGAATGAGGTGGAGACCACTCCGCCGAACGGCCATGGTTGTCTGAACTAGTACACTTCATTTCCCACCTGATGTTGTTTGCACAAAAGACTCTTTTATCCGAACGCCTGGGGGACTCAACATCCTTTGAAAAAAAAAATCTTATGGTGCAGGTAGCATTTCCCTAGTGAAAAATCAGATGTTGTAGATGTGCAAACTCTTGGCAAACTTTCTCCACTTGGATTTTACTCTATGACAATATTGGACATAACAAATACTTTATCTGACCAAGAGAAGAAAATCATTTTCTTCTTATATGAAAATAGAAATATTTTTTCTTTTCCATAGTTGATACAAAATTTATATTCTTACAACATGCAATATGTTTGCAATACGCGCAGACCAATAGCTTTATCCCAAAAAATAAACACACCCAAAAGAAGAGTTATTGGTGCTGTGCAGAAAAAACAAAATGAACTCAGCACCATGTGTCATGGGCCTTGGAGTGAAATCAAAAAATCATGTTTAGTAGTTTTAGTGTTTTTGCAAGTTGGGCACTCGGTTTGCAATAACCAAATGCTGAAGTATTTTCCCCACAGGAATGCCTCGAAAAATTAGGCTCCAAGAAAACAGAACTTTTTCAGCTCAAACAGAGCAGGCCAAATCCTTTGAAAATTAATTTTCTATTTTTTTGGTGAAGAATTCACATTTCAGCTATTATTAAGCTTTTCTTGTAAGGCGAGACCAAGAGAAAGCCAAGAATAAGAAGCTCCTAGAGTATATCTGAGACAATAAATATTGACATTCCATCTCTAGTCTCTCCATCACTTTAAGGGAGAACTAAAACTAAGCTTATGAAGCAACATATCAGGAATGTTCTCTTGAATTTTAGGGAAGTTTGCAAGTCTGAAGCAACAAGCTGTATCTTTGTTGATGTTCTCCCAAAGGGACCCAGACTCTACTAGCTCTGGAAAGCAAATCCCTTATTGTTTTGATTCTTGAGTATTGTTCTATAAGATTTCAAATCTTTAATCCATGGAATTTCTGTAAGCTGCACATCATGGAGAGTTAGGATGGTGGACCGCTACAAAGGGTGGCCATTGAATGATAACAGAAACCTACATAATTTTTTCTTACTTCAATTGAGTTTTGACAAATTTCCATTACTTCCAAATGCTTTGAATTATAAATTTGTCTTTGATGTTAACAAGAGTAGGAGTTAATAACCAAGTTTGAAGTCCCGTGCTAGATTAACATGCTTTACTGTAGGGGCTAGCATGTTCAGTGCAGTGTTTGATAAGAGTTTTCCAAAAATTTTTTTATCAGACACTACTCTAACAATCCATTTAACACAAAGGGCAGTGCCTTGCCTCTGAACATCAATAATACTCATAACTCCTTTTGTCTCTAGAAACACAACATGTCCCAAGCAACCCTATAAAACCCTTTGGCCCCTTTAGAGTTGGCCTAGAGATTGTCATATCCCCTCTCGTTGCACCTGTTGCATTATTATAAATAAAATATAATAGAATTGAAATTAGGTTTTATTTCAATTTATAGCTTTAATTTGATTAATATTATTCTATTTTATTAGTTAGCATTTATGATTAATAATTATCATTGATGATTTTATAATTATTTCACGTAATGATTATCATGGATTAATCCAAATTTGCAAGTGCATGTGTTTGCTAGGAACACCTAAAGGCTATGATGAGGGAGAGTACCTAGGAGGAGAGGGTAATCAATGGCAAGAAATAACATGGAAGAGAACTATTCACCCACCATAATATGTTTCTGATTTGCTTATGTGGTTAATGAATTTGGTCGTAGTTGTTAGATTATTGAGTTAGTGCTTATGGATGTCATTAGTTGACATGCTTGTGGTGATTGATAGTTATATTCATAAATTATCATGTGTGAGCTGTTGTAGTTCAGATTCAATGGGTATGATGTCACTTGGTCAATGCTTGGATGTTTGAAGTGATGGGTATGATGTGACATTGTCATATCTTTCCATCCATCAGAAACGATGGACACCTATGTTTCAATCCATGAATCCTTGATGGGCTTCAATGCATCTTCAACTTGTTTTCTTTCTTTTGTAAACAAAGTGATGCGCACATTTTCATACCCCAGACCAATATACCCTTTAGGGGCATCATTGATAGATCTCACCATATCATGCAAGTATGGTGATCTAACAATATTAAATGGCAGACCACAAGCGTAAACACAATGCGCAATGCTCTACTCCGCTATATCCCTGGATTCATTCTGGAATGACCTTTCCAATGGGCCTGCATATTTTGTTATCTTGCGAGTAAGAGGTGAATCCTCTTCCTATGCAGCCACAAGAGGGGTAGAAAAAAATGGGTGTAATGGGGTCATCACATTAGCGCAAGATGGATCAACAGGTGGAGATCCTTTCTTTCTCAAACGATGGTTCGATCTTTGTCCAACAATGGCATATGCTTCTTGCTCTTTGATGTATGCAAGGATCTTTGTCTGTGGCAAGACTTTCCCTGATTTTCCATTCATGCTTGGCCCACCACAAGATTTGATTCCAGTGCCATAAATCGCACACAAATGGGCTTTCCCCTGATCATACGAGCTCTTGTATTCGTAGTTACACTCTGAACAAAGCCAAAAGAAACACCCTCCACTTGGCAGTTGTTCTAACATCGTCACATACTTCCAAAGGGGTGCTCACGAATTAGCTTTGAAGGGTATCCCTTGGCCCACCGAACTAACACTTGTAGCGCAAGACATACTAGCAAATCCCTATAGCCCCTGGGAAAAATATAATAATATTGTTAAAATTTAAAACATTTAGCATTTGTTGAAAGCATATTTAAAAGATTAATAAAAAAAATTAAAACTAGTTACAAATATTTTAAAAATAAAATTAACCTTTAAAAAAAACCTACTTTAAATCAACAATCCTCTTTGTCGCAAGCTCCTTAAACTCCTTAGTGCCAAATGGGTAGAGGTAAAAGTGTAGGATTAGCAAAAGGAAGGAGTTTCAATCCTATGCAATTGAAAAAAATAAAGATAAGAAAACAAATGTGCTATGAGAGGTAAAAATGCAATGAAAAGTAAATGCGTTGTTTTCTTTTGATAAAATAAGTGTGAAAGCTGATTTTAGGGTTGAGAATCTACTTTATTTTGTTTTTAATTGTTTTTGAAGTCCATGTTGACTTTTCATGAAGTGAAATTGAAAAAAAAATTATAAATAGTGTTTTTTCTAGTAGATACGCCTCGAATACGAGCAGGGTATGCCCCTGCCCCTACGGATATGGCCGGATACGTCCCACCCTGCCCATATCCCCTGGCATATCGTACTCGGATACATATCGTATCATACCCAGGGGCCTGAGGAGCAATATCTGGTAATGTAGGTTATGCTAAGGAAAAAGGCCATGCGAGGGACCTGTTATGCAATCTTGTGTACCATCTGCACTTGCTATACAAGCCAAGGTTAGCTTCAATTGTTATGTGAACCTAAGGGAGTAAAATTAGGTCTCATACACCACAATAGTATGATGTTCTCTGTCTATAATGCCTCATATTAGTCGTATCATGATTAGATTAACTTGGTTACTTGACAACAAGATAAATAGTGGGTAGTATCCCTTATACTTGCATTTGTTCTTGACGGGTCAATTTAGTAATAGAATTTATATTTTTATGCTATCAATAACACCTATTTTCTAAGGACTTGGATCTATGAAACCACTAGGAAAGAAAACACTTGAGTGATAATATGTGCGGGTTTTTTAAATCGAAAAGGTGTAAGTGCTTATTTGAGTGGAGTTTCCCTTGGGCAACCCCATGCAAGAAACCACTTCCTCTAACATCCAATTGATGAAAGTAACTCATGTAGTGAACTGGAAACCAATCTAAGCATAACCTTGTCTTTTATGTGAATTAGCTCTGTTGTGAAATGAGTACTAGATAGACAATGAGTGGGATTAACAAATGGCGCCTACTCAAGAGTTTTACCCTTGTGATGATTCCAATGAACATGGTTATTATAGATATCTTGTCAGTGTGTACTTAACTTTGTCTTAAGAGAACCTTGATCAAACTAGTTCCTTGAGATTTGAATTTTGATGATAATCACAAATAAAGTTAAGAGTTTAGTAGACTTGCAAAATTTGGAAATATTGAGATTAGAACTCATTATGCTTATGTAGGATAGAGAAATAAAAAAAAAGTCTAACCTACTTGTGAACTTTGGTAGAGGTTATTACATAGAGAGTATCTTCAGAGATTAGATAATCTATTATATGCTACTTTATAAAGAGCCCAACAAGAGGAATCGTAAATATGAGTAGCAACCCACACTTCAGTATAAATCTTAAACCTAGCAGCAACAGACATAAGTCTAGTTATTTGATGAATTTATTTTCTGAAATTGTGGAAGAACAAGTTGCCATGAATCAAAAGACGCTTCAAAGAAAAAGGATTGCCCAGAAACATATGCATTCCCCTGGGATTTATCCAAGACCATCCATATTGAGAGAGCCAATTAGGGGAATGCATGTAAAATTGTCTATAACATTGAGTTTTATGCATTGAATGTTGGAACCAAAAGATTTACATAAAATAGTGAGGCAGTCTATTGCATTAGACAGATATTTCTCAATTTCAATAAGAGTAAGAAATAAGTCATCATAAAAATGACCATTTGGCAACTAAGGCGCCCCTCTTGGGAAGATAATCCTTGCACAAGTCCTTTAAAAACTTTGTTAGCCAAAAAATAACAAAAATATTTAGTAATCAAAACATAGAGAAGTGGTTGAAGAGAAGCCTTGTCCAATGGATCTCCAGTTTCCAGATACATCAGATTTATGATCATTAATAGTAAGACAAGTGAAAGCATCAGAAAAGGGGGTTTGAAGAGCAGAAACGAGATAGTTATCAAACCCTAAAGCTTTAAGCATGGCCAAAATCAATGACCATTTAATTCTATCATATGCTTTTTCTAAATCTATTTTAAAGAATATAACTTTTTAGATTGTAGATCTGGTCCATCCCATACCTTCCCAGACTACAGTAATAACTGTCTAGGATTGACTCTATTTCTAAACCTAACATTTTTTTTCCATAACATTGTAGAAAAGAGACTGGCTCCCAGCTTTCAGACCCATTCAGACTAACAATTAGGCTCCAAATCTAGGCAATATGCTTGATTGTACCTTCATTATTAAGAAAGGAATTATTCATGTAGAATTGGGTATGCTGTAAATGCAATTCATGTTGATGGGGACCTATACCTTGACCTCTATCCAGAGATCTATTGATACTCCACTATTGGTGATATCATTCTTTTGGGAGATTTTAATGCCCATACAAGGAGCTTCCAAATGCCTATTCTTGACCTTGCTCAGGATGAGTTATGCCTTCATGAACTAGATCTTGAGGAATTCGGTTTACATACGTTTTGCTGATAGGAACACTATAATTACAGCCTATAGGAGACAACTCCTTTGGTTGGGTGAATCTCAGAGCCTCCACATCCTCAACAAGCTTCCTCACTTCTTCAGCTCTAGTAGATTCACTTGTTTCCCCCACAGCGGTGGTGCGAGCATCACGGACTATGTTCTCCCCAGTAGACCCACCATCCCTCATATCTGTGGCTTCCTTATTTCGTCTCAACTCCCCCTTGCTAACCATGTCGTCTTGGTATTCACCCTCCATATTGATTCTCACTCCTCTCCCCCACCTTCCCCCTTTCCACCACTCCCCTAGCACTCGACACACCACATTCCATTTTGATGATGATTGCACCATTGATTATATTGTTCGTCTCTCCTTTCTTATGTTTGGGTTTTACTCTCTCCCTCTTCCCACCACTAATTCCATGTATGAGTTTTTAAGTCAAACCCTTCGGGATGTTGCCCTTGATTCCTACCCCCACACTATACATTACTCCAAATCCCTTAACCATCACAAAACTTGCCCCATGAACTAGTGGTATGATAATGGTTATAAATCCCTCATCAGAGACTTTGTTTTCCATAATCCATGACCTTCCCTCCATACCCACCCTTCATAGGGAGTATCGTTGCCTTCTTCAACGTAAGAAAAGAAAGTTTCTTTCGTCTGGACAACTTTCAATCCTTGTTGATTTCATCACTCTCCTAAGACTTTTTGGCGTACTCTTCTGCTAAGAAAAGCCACCATTTCTAACATCACACCTGAAGTTTGAGTCTCTTATGCTAGTTCCCTGTATGATGTTCCAACCCATCCTATTGCCACTGCCCCCACTCCACCATCCTCCTTTGTTTTCTCCACTTCCTCCATCAAGAGAGCTATTTTGAAATTCTATACTAGCAAAGCAGCTGATTGTGAAGGTCTCAAAGCTGAGTTCATCAAGTATGAAGTGGAGTCCCTTGCCTTTCCCCTTGCCACACTTTTTAGTCAAGTAGTGTATTCAGGGTTCCCTCAGTCATGATCCCAACACATCATTCACCCTATTCATAAGTTTGGGGATCCCTCTATCCCTGGCAACTACAAGACCATTATGATTGGGCATACATTTGCCAAACTTTATGCCACAGTGTTATACATGGAGCTGTCAAAATACTTGGAAAGGAATAATATCAGAGCTCAGGGGTAGTTGGCTTCAAAAGGAACTACCAAACTATTGACCACATCTTTACACTTCGGGCTATCATTGAAGAAGCTCTTCACAGATCCTCCAAAGTCTTTTGTTGTTTTGTTGACTTCAAGAAAGCTTTTGACTTAGTTCCAAGACACCTAGTTTTTCAAAAGTTGTGAGATTTTGACATCCCAGATTGTAATTCCCCCTTTTTGGTATAAACTTGCATAAGTCCTTAGCCTTGAATTGTTCCTAAAAAGGCTAAAGGAAGAAGAGGAAAAGGGGAACATTTGTGAGCTTCAAGAGCATTTTATGATAAAGCACTTTATTATCTAATTTTGAGGCCTTTTTAAGGCTCATGATCACTTAAGGCGTAAAGTGTTTTAAAAGGAAGCTTTTTATAATATATTTTTTTAAAGAAAAAGGTAAACTCTCCCTCTTTATTTTGGGCGCCACACTTGGAGGAGAGATATAAAAGAAAAGGAAAGACTCATTTGAAAAGGTTATGCATTTTTTAAATTGAAATTCTTGTGCAAGTATGTCAAGCTTGAAGAAGTGACTTGAGGAAGAAAACCTTCAAGTGCACAAAGGAGTTTGGCGACAAAAACCTCTATTCTTCCACATAGGGCAGCTGTATTCAAGGGCTGTAATTGCACTTCAATTTTGCATAGTTGTATGCAAGTGGATCTACAAAGGTGTTTTTGGACACCACCTTCATCAATAAATTATTACAAACCCTTCAGAGAGCTGGAAATTCATAATTTGTAGGCCAAAGAGGTGGGCGAATTCAATTGAGGTCCCAAGGGTGGCGACTTGCTTTGGGAGGGTAGCGACCCCTCTCAAAAGGGCAAATTGTCTACGAAACCCTCTTTTAGAGGTCAAGGTAATTTTCATAATTTATTCTAGCTATTGGCAAGATGTTGTGGGTCAAATTGCAAGTTTGGAAGGTCAATTTATGCCTTAGGAATATTCAGGAATTTAATATATTTTTTTCGCAACTTGAACGACTTGATTGGAGAGATCTAGGAGGTGTTTATAAGGGCAAATTCCAAGAAATCAATATCAGATTTATTTTCCTATTTTTTCCCAAGTGTGGTGACTCACTTGTGGGTGTTTTTGAAGTGTTTCATGAGTGGAAAATGCAGCTGTACTTTCACATAAAAATCAGATTATTTGCAGGGGTATTTTCAGCCACTTCACCAATTTATCTTGGTCCAAAAGGTACCTTGCTTTCAGTTTATTTTCAGCTATTTGTGAAGCTATTTTTAGCCTGTGTTGCTTGGCAATTCTATAAATTTTCCAGCTAGGGTTTGCTGGTTTGTAGAGCAAGTCAGTTAATTGGCAAATTTTATTCAAGGGTTTGTTGGAAAACCCCAACTAGGTCTGATTGTCCCATTTGGGGACATTACACAGATTCTCTGCTTACCACAGCTTGTAGGCTTTATGAGATAGTCATTGGGCAGCTTCGTACCTCTCACAGTTTGTCTGACTTTGTGAAGAGTACCATCAAGGTTAAGCAAGGATGTCCTCTCTCACCAACCTTTTTCAACATATATGTTAATAAGTTAGAGGAGTTTCTTTGGCAGCATACCCATATCGATGATGGTTGTCTTCCTCATGAGATGCTTAAAACCATCCTTTTTGTCGATGATGTTGTCCTCCTCTCACACTCTGCAAAGGGCTTACATCGACAACTTGATACCCTTGCTCACTTCTGCAAACTCCAACAACTTGTGGTCAAGCTTAGTAAAACTAAGGTCATGATCTTCAATATCTCCAAGTGCTCTCTTCCCAGATTCTAATTTTTCTACAAAGGGGAACTTCTTGAGATTACATCTGCCTACACTTATTTGGGGGGTTCAATTTTATGACTCATGCTTTAACATGAAGTTTATTGCTCAACCAAACCTTTGCAAGGGGCATGCCTCTCTTTATGTTTTGAATTGTCAATGTTCCAAATCCACTTCCAGGCATCCCTTCCAAGCTACGCTTGTTTGATACTATCATCAAACCAACAATTTTATATGGTTTAGAGGTTTGGGGACTTAGCCCAAGGGCCGTTGAGTGGGTCCATAATGAGAGGGTCCAAACCCTCGTGTTGCAGCGCATGATCCGTTGCAAGTGGACAGTTCCACAACGCATCATCCAAGTTGAGTTTGTCACCCAACCACTACGCCTTGAGACTATATCCAGGCTTACTTTCTACATCCACTTACTCAAATCATTGGGGGACTCGACTTTTAGTCATAAGAGGTATCCCTACTTAGCACTTTGCTCTTTAGAGAGGATTACTTCACTAGTCCCCACAAAACGTTGGCATTGTTGGTACTTTGAGACTACGCTGCTCCTCCTTTCTATTGGCATCTCTATTGACATGCTACCCCCTTTCATGTAATCCTTAGACGCCCCTTTCGGGCTCCTTCCCATAAAGGACATCATCACTCACACTACCAGAGAGGACATCTACAGATGGTAAATCCAAACTACCTAGATCTACCCCCGTGAGCTGCTCAACCCCAAGCTTGCTTTCTACGCCAAGCATTTCTTATAGGTGGTGGTCAGTATTATTCATCGCCCTCACTATCTCCAACGCCATTGGTCTCATAGCTTGAGGTTTCCCCTTGGCCAGATGAGAGTTTGTTCTCACCATTTACGGGCTGAGACAAACCATCACATTCTCCATCAGGACCAGATATGTCGACTTTGCTCCCTCAAGGAGATCGAGACTAAGGAACACTTCATTTTTAGATGCCCCATTTATTATGATATCCAAGGAAGATATCACTGCCTCTACAGAAACTCAAACAACACTCTATCTACTTTCTTCAAATATACAGACCAGCAGTGCCTGACTATTTATCTCCGTGAGGCTGTCACCCTCCAGCGTAGATTCCTACAGGAGGAACCTAGAGGCTCTAGAGCTCCCATATTGACCACCTCTTTCTTTCAACCCATCCAGGTGATTGGTAGCACTAAGCATCCTTTGGACACCAGTATATCACCCATCAGAGTTGATAGATCAGTTAGGCGGTGCTTCTCTCAGCATATCAGTACTACTCAAATCTACAGGCCTATTATCTCTTGGCGTCATGGCTTTGCGCTGCCTCATTAGTGTGGCTTTGCCCCTCTAGGGCAACATGGATCTACTACTTGCCAGTTGCCCCCAAACCATAGGGGTAAACTGATATTACGAGCTTCTTTTCTACCACAGGAGTTACACCAGCGTTGGATGTTAGGGGAGATTCTAGAGGAATTGTCTTGCTTCCTAGGATCCCCCAGCGTAGCTCCTCTGACCTTGTATATTCACCGAGCAGCATTATCAAATCTCTCACAATGATCGATAACGTCCTAGATGACTCCTCCACTTTAGGCACAGATAAAGACATTCGATGAGATTTGCCTTGTCTTCATTACAACATGCTTTTAGGGCTTTTATTTTGCCCCTCTTTGCTATTTGTATTGGTTTCTTTGCCACTTGTGTTAGTGGCACATTGTCCTATTTTGTCTTTCATACTTTATTTCTTTGGTTTGCCTCTAGGATTCTCGTTTCCTAAAGCTTTCTATTGCTATTGGTTGTATCCCCCAATCCCATTAACCTACTTTTAGTCATTTGTGGACATTAGCATAATTTCTTTCTTTCTATTGACCATATCCAAAAGCAAAGCATTCAATGGCATCATTTAATGCATAAATATTGGTCAAATCCCCAATCCACAACTGACTAACAACACTACCATGATAAATACACATCTACCCCTAGAATGAAATCTATGAAAATGACAACTATCAAGTCATAAAATCAATACTTTTCTGTAGCAAATATTCGATGACTTCTTGTAAATAAATAATATGTAGTGCATCAAGCCTTTGATTACTGTATTCCATTTTTTGCTTATCTTTCTTCTCTTTCAGACAATTGATATACTTGTTTCTATTTTTTTATAGAAACATGGTCAATTTGTTGATAGTTGAACTAGGACTTGAGTCCCTATTTATCTTTGTCAATCCCAAGCAAAGAGGAAAAGAGAAACAAAATAGAATATATGATAGTGATATATATATATATATATTACTTACATGATAGTTGAATCTATCCTTCAACATTTAATCAATTACTCGATCTTTGGAGTTAGATGTGGCAAATCCATCTCTACGTCCTTCAAAGCATCAAAGTTGTTAGTCATTTTAAGAAAAGCTTTTTGGTTGTGATCTAGAAAATCATCAAATTGGAATGGTCGCCTCTTGCTTCCTTGAGGAGAGCTATCTCCCCCATAGCTCAAATTGGACAGACTGCAAGAGCATCTTGAAGAATATTGAGGTAAAATAGCCAAATTTCTAGAGCTCACATAGCACTTAGAAGCGTTCACCGCAATTAGAGGGGGATGTGAGTATTGACACTATGTGGTTGTTACAATGATTAGGGATCTAGAAACCCTACTATAGTTTTGAGAGCTCTATGAGTGCTAAGATGTTACAAGATTGCATCCCTAAGCAGAACACTTAGAAGTTGAGCTAAAAGGCATAGAAGGTCCTTTAGCGTCTCTATTGGACTAAATATAGCCGAATTTTCATGTCACAACAATGGTTCAACCTTCAAATTTTCTTGGCTCCATTTGTCGATTCGTAGGAGCATCTTCAAATACACTCGCAACATAAGAAGGCAGTCTCTAATCTTATCATCAACCAATCAACATCAACAAGTATTGTGAATGTAAATATACGCATTTCTCTACATAAACCTAGAGTCCCCAACCTAGGTATCAATGGAATCTTTTACATTATTCAAGCTCACTTTCTTTCTGTAAGAACCCCAAAGAGGATCTAAAGCAAAATAAAAGATTTTTCCTTATGAACTCAAGCCAATCTGAAAATTTACTGAATGCTGCCCAAAAACTCAGCAAACCCTACCACAATGATCTCTTCAAACCCTTACACAAATGCTTCAAAAAATAATAAATGAAAGCTATATTTGTGTGCCTTTTTTTGTAGCATAAATTAATGATGTAGCTGCTAGAAAATAAGTGTAAAATTCTGTTAAATAAATGCAAGTGCAGCAGTCTTTTTCCTTTGCAAACAGCCTTCAAAACCCTTGAATACTCTTAAAAATTAGGCCAAAAGCCCTAATAAATCTCCAAGCTTCCAAAGAACAATATCAGCTTGATAAGATCACTGCAAATTTCACACTGTGTTGCAGGGGTACGCCCCCCGGCCCGACGCCTCCTGTTCGGAGGCGCCTCCGGCACGGGGACGTCCCGGGGACGCCCGGAGGCGTCCACCAGCGTGCCGGAAACGTCTGGCACGCCGGCGGGCGCCTCCGGGACGACTTCGGGCGTACCCGGGACGTTTCCGGGGCGTCCCTGAAAATTTCCGGCGAAAAACGAAAAAAAAAACTCAGAAAAAGCGCGAAAAAAACCCAATATTTTAAGAAACCCTAAACGCCATTCTTTCTCCCGCCATCGCTGTTTCTTCACGCTGTCGTCGTTTCTGCGAACCCTGCAAGCATTGGCGCATCGTAAAAGATGGTCTGAGCAGGAAACAACAAGCGAGAAACAGCCAACGCGAACTTTCCAGCAGGCAGCAGCGATCTTCCAGCTCCCACCCAAGGCAGCCGCGACAAACGCGCGATAGGTAGGGTTTAAATTTTTAAATATTTATGTTTGCTTTGAAGTTTTTAGGTTTTTTTATTTTTTTAAGTTTTTTTATTATAATTTTATTAACTCTTTAAATTTATTATCGTTTTATTAAAATGTTTGCTTTATTTAATTTTTATGTTATTTTTTATTTTCTATTCTTTTTTAGTTTTTTTAATAATTTTATTAACTTTAAAATTATATGTTTTCATTATATATATTATAAATGTTTATTTTTATTTAATTTTTATGTTTTTTAATTATTATTTCTTAAAATTTTAACGATATTTTAAATCTTTATAATTTATTTTTATTATTTAATTCAAATTATAATTTGTTTTATATTTTTAATTAGTTTTTTTTTTTTTTTAATAATTTTTATTTTTATTTATTTTTATTTTTTAATGAGACAACTAGTTTTTCAAGAAGTATCCATAATACTTTGTTTTGACTTAGTTTTATATATTTCTTATGTTTTTCTATGGTTCGACCTTAATGACGAATTTTTTATCGAACTTTATCCATTGGCGAACTCGAACTGAATTTTATACTCGTCGAACTCGAACTCGAATCCAAACCTTGTGACTATGCCTGCAAGCACTAACTACGTTCTCTATCCAAGCTACATTTGAGTGTCCAAGCCGCTTTAGCGAATGTCAAAGAAGTTAACCCAGACTCACCAACAACCCGTCAACGGAGGCCAAGGCACAAACGAAGGTATGTAGTTTTTTTTTAATTTGGTTTTAATAATAGTTTAAGTGTTATTTTTAATTTTTTTATAACTTTTTTAACTATTATATTTTGGGTGAGACCTAAAATCTTACTGGATACTTTCTTTTAAATAGTTTTTTTTAAAAGTTGGTTTTAAATTTTTAATAATAGTTTTTTTAACTATTATTTGTAACTATTTTAATTTTTTTAAACATTCTTTCAACAAATGCCAAACGCTGTAAATTTTAATAGCAATATTATTATTTTTTTACCAAGGGTTATAGGGATTTGCCGGAATGTCTTTTGAAAAACCCGAATGTCTATGAATCTATGATTTATTCTAGATGAATTATGAATCTATGATTTATTCTACATTTGCATTTTGAAAAGCCCGAATGTCTTTGCAATGTATACTTTGAACATTTTGAAATTTGAAGCAATGAATGAACAAACACTATGTATTTACTATTTTCAAGTGTTTTACAAAAAAATTGAGTAATATGCATATATATATATATATATATATATATATATATATATAGAGAGACGTACCCACGACGTATCCAAATCAAGGTTTTTGAAAAATGACGTACCCGCGTACCCGAATCGTACACGTACCCGTACCCGTACCCGTATCTAAACAACGTAGATTTCACATCAATCGTCCAACTTCAAGGAAAGTTAAGAATAATTTTCTGAACTTCACTCTTTTCAAATCTACCCTTAATAAATTATTATTTCTCCTCAAAACAGTTGAAACTTAAAAAATTCATAACTTCTGAAATATTTGGACTTTTAATGCAAATGATAGCTCAAAATAATCACGAAATTAGCAGCTATCAAACAAAAATATTTTCAGAATTTTCCACCCACGGAAGGTCCCTCAAAAGTAGTCCCGAAGTTCTAAAAACCCTAGTTTTTCACCCAAAAATTATGCAGATAATTTTCTAAATATCAAACCCTTGAAATAAACCCTCAACAATGCCTCTCAAGCCTTCAAACCAGTTCCCCCCTCTTGAGAAAAATATAGAGATAATTTTAAATATTTTTCAAGCATCAAATAGCCCAAAACACATCAATTATACCTCACAAGTGGTTCGCTCCACTTAGGAAAATTAGCAGAAATTATTAAAACCCTAGGAGAGGGTTTTAATCAACAATCAATCCTCAAAATGAAGTTTTATCAGCCCTTAGGTGAATCGCCCAATGTAAAACCCAACAATATTTGATCTCAAGACAAATCACCAATCTTTGATGACCTCCGAAACCCTCTAGAAAGTTCTCTATAGTTCACCAAGGCAAATCGTTACAGGTACAAATGTTAGATAAAAACCCTCAAATAATCCTCAAAGGCGTAGCACAATTTCTGAAAGACAGGTGGTGTCAATAGACATCGTTTATAGAGCATCATAGCTCTTGAAGGGTAACATTCTCCAAGAAACTATCCCGAAGACAATCAAGCTTGACATACTTGACCTCTTTTCCCACATATCAAATTCACATAATCTTCAAATGAGCCATCATCCTTCTCAAATAGCCTCCTCCAAGTGTGGCGCTCCAAAATAGAGAGGGTTAATCTTTAAAAGTAACTCAAGTCTTATAAGCCAAGACTCATAAATTCCCCCACTTAAGTGAAATAAACATAAAAGTATATTTTTCTAAAACATAATTCATAATTAGAAATATAAAGTATATTTTTCATTAGTAACTCTTCACAAGCGGTTCACCATGTCCCATAACTTTCTTCTACCCTTAGCCATTGGCAATAAGAATGGGCTAAGGGTCCCACAAGGATTTTAATAAAAAAAGGGGACATTACACTTTCTTCATAGAATTAGGACTCTAGGTGATTCCACCTCAAGTCGTGAGGTATACCCTTTGGAAATTTGCTCTTCAAACACATTTTCCTTTTTTGGTCTTGTTAGGTGTCAACGATATTGGTTTTTAGAGGCTCGTTTGCTTCTTTGGTCTATCGACGACTCTATTGATTAGCTATTGCCATTCATATACATATTGGATACCTCTCCTCAACTTCTCTCAAAATATGTGATTAATAGAGATACAAGGGACCACCTTTGTTGACAATATATTCAAGTCACTTTGATGTCTCCCTAATAGCCTCTCAGCGCCAAGATAGCTTTCTATGTCAAACAAATCTTACAAATTGTTGATGGAAGTGGAACCACTGTTTGCTTCAACTATCCCCAACAACATTGGTAACATGGTTTGTGTTCCAACCAATTATGAGTGAAATCAGACCATCACATTCCTTGTGGTGATAGGATATGGCTTCTTAGTTATCTCCAGCATTAAGAATGAAATTCAAATTTCCCATCTACTATGAGATCCAAGAGAAAACTATTGCTTGTGTAGCAACTTCGGAGGTTTCCAATCCACCATCTTTTGTTATCCTAACCAAAAGTGCTTGAGACTTTTCGTTCCAGAAGTTGTCACTTTCAGACAAAGGGCATTGTAGCGGACCTCCAAGGCTACTAGGCTAACTACCTCCTTTCAGCCTATCTCAAAGGTTGGGGTATTAGTTGCCTCTTGGATTCAACTGGTCCACGCATCAGTTAGATGACATCTATCTCTACAAGAAACTACTAGGATATCCCAAGCCTCTAACTCACATACAAGTCATCATGGATCTACTTCTATTTGGTGTTAGGGGTCATCCAATTCTATTTGCATGCAGCCCCGAGTTCTGAGACATGTGTTTAACCATTTACTCTCTACATTTGGATACTTGTAAACATTGGGTGTTGAAAAAGGTTCTAGCTAATGTATACTACTTCACTTAGGACTGTCAAACCTTGTCCCCTTAGCCCAAAACATTCTCCTATGGACATTATCGAATCCTGCATTGGTCTGGCTATGATGGTGCATGACAATGTTGGCAGTTCTTTTGCATCAAGAGTGGATGCATATGGGAGAGAGCATTGGTTTCAACTACCCATCTTGAACTTTGTTCTTCATCTGCTTCCTGGTTCACATAAGGGATCCTGCCATCACATGGCGATTCATTTTTGTAATTGTATATTATGATTAAGGTTTATCGGCTTGGGATTTACCCACTCTAGTTATGCTTTTACTTTTTGTGTTTTCATTAGTCTCTTTTCTGCTCCTAGGGTTCTTTCTTACCCTAGTACTTTTCTATTGCAACCCAATGTAGTTTTTAGTCCCATTGATCTATATTGGTCACTCATGGACATATAGACTTTATTTCTTTCAAATTCATTCTTTCTACTTTCTTCTTCTCTCTCATTTCTTTTTTAAAAGTAATCAGGTGCTGTCTTTTTAATGTAAGAGAAACATAAGGCATAAATCATTTTTACCGTTCCTATTTTTCATGTAAGACAGATTTAAGGAATCTTTCATCTCTTCTTCATTTTGGAGTTATAAAAATTGTATGAGTGACAAGGTGGGCAAGTAATTGATTGTGTTTGTATATCTTAAAATTGGCACTTATGTGAAAATTATGTCTTCCTCGAAGAAAAAAGTCCCTGGAAAAAAAAATTCATATTACTACTTGAAAATTAACACACCATTATTTTTCCTAGAGATTCAATTAGAACAGCTTCATGCCGAAATTCAATAGGCTGAATGAGAACAAGACTTAAATCGAAATCCTCCCCCACAACTTCGGCATTGACTCAGTCAAGAGTGCAATACTCAAACTATAAGGTAATGCCTCACGACAACCTATTTGCAACTTTGAAATTAGCATGATAATTTGACATCTAAAGTTGTGAAGGGATCAATTTTGAAATCCTTATTTGCAAATATTTTTCTTTAGAGTTACATAAAATCCTTCGATTCAGATCTTTTTGGACTTATTGGACACAAAGACGATACCCCAATAATAAAGTCATCTGTGGTGTAATACACTCTGTGGTCTCATATTTCAATATTTCAAGTTTGTGTGATTTCTTGTAGTGCCATTAGATTTACATTCCAAAGCTCAAATGGTGTTTTTCCTCTACACAACACAATCTTCCTAATTTTTTGATGCCAATTGGATATAGCATCATTCTAATAAATCCTTTGTAAGTGGTTTGGATTTTCAATCCATCATAACACTTCTTTTGAAATACAAAATTGAATGAACCATTATTTTTGTAGTGCAATAAGGGTTGTACTCAATGGTCACTGCCCTCAAGGCCCTATTTTTAACTGCTGATATAATTACTAGAATGTATGCACCAATCATTTAGACTAAGATCTTTAAATGTTTATCTTTGATACCATGTATGCACCCATCATTTAAAAACATTTTTAAGTATTTTGTTGACACTTACCTAAAAATAAACAAGAAGATAGTTCTCTGAAAAGTTGCCGGTGTGTTGCACATCCCAAAAGCTTTTTATTGTATACATACATTTCAAAATCCAACATCATAGTGGTTTTTTATTTGTCTTTCTCTGCAATATTGATTTCGTTGTACCTTGAAAACCCATCCAAAAATGAGTAAAATTCACTACCTATTAGTTGTTACCTCTTCCAAATTTGTATCCATGAATGCAATTGGAACAAATCCTTCTTAGTGATTACATTCAAAATGCAGAAATCTCCACATAACCTTAGTTTGTATGTATTTTTCTTTAGTGCAATCACTACCAGGGATACTTGATATCATTTTTGTTACTAACGTTCACTCAATTTCCTCATGCACCAGAGCTGCATATCTTCGGTTCATTGTATAAGGTATTTCCCTTGCTAATATTACTCATGGTATAAGATCAATATATTGTACATACAGTCCTTTTGGTACTTCAGTTAGATTTTTGTACGTCCACGCAAATACTTTATTATGTCATGTGAAAATGTTTATAGCTTCCCTATCCAATTCAGGGTCTAAGTTTGTTCCCATTGTGATTAACTGCTTTTCTTCCACATTTCCTAAATTGATTTCTGCATAGTTGGACTATTGTATTGGATACTCGTTTCTTACAAGAACTCATAGGTGGGCTGCATATCTAATTCAGCATCCCCCGTCTTATACTCATTAAAATATGGTCGATTACATTCTACTGCCTGACTTTGGTATACGACAGAATACTCCTCTGCTTCAACATCTATTAAATATGAAGGTTTACAACTTTTCCTCCTCCATTTCATATGTTAAATTTTTTCACTAACTACTACATATGCAGGTTTCAACATTTCATATTCACCCATTTGCCAATGTATATTTCTCTATCTATGCAATTGTTGTCCTTAGAACATTCAACAAGATTCAATATGGCCTCATCATCAGGTTCATAATCATTTTCTGAATCTAATCCACCACACTTGAACTAGATTTCTCTTCGTCAATTACTTTGTCTCATAATATATCCATAGTTACCCATGCTCTTCCAAATTTTACGGCAATAGTTTTATGTTTCCAAACATGTATAGGTTTTACTTGTTCAAGTCATGGTCATCCTAACATGTCATCATAAAGTTTGAGCACACTTTCCATTCTTTACTATCAGAAATGCCAAAGCTTTCTCCCTGCCAGCAGTATTTCTTGATCCAGAAAGATGCCGAAGGGAGTAATCATTTTTTGATTTGCTAATTAAGTCTAAAATATGCAAGGAAAAAGGCTGGTCAACCCAACATTTTCCGAGCATTTTCTAGTAGAATATTCACATCTGATCTGTCATCAATTAAAGCATTAGGGAGAATAGGATCTCCTATTTCAATTGTTAGTTTTGGAACACCTTCCATTCCCAGAAATAATACACCCCTATCCTCCATTAGTTTTTGTCTCATGTGCCTGTTCTACTGTTTGTGCTTATGCTAATTGTGGTAACAATCCTTTAACAGCTTTACTGGCACCATCACCATAGCACAATTGATTGTTGTAATTCGATTTTATTTATTTTTCCCTTTATTTCATTGTTTTCTTTCATTCTATAGCATGGTCGACCAATTCCAATTTCTAGAGGTGGTGCAGTCTTATAGATCCACCCATCATTTTCCTGATTATTTGCATCCTTTCACGACCTATATTGCCTCTTGCATTCATTGATTTTCTACTACCACATCTAGTTTCTTCTTTGCTGCTTTTGTGACTGCTAGCAAATGTTTATCTTCTACTTCTTGTTCAATTTCAACCATACTGACTGCTTTTAGTTTTGAGCAGTCATCATCGCCATGGTCACTTGCACCACACTTTCTACATAACTTAGATATTTGCACAGGTGCATTGGGACATTCTTTAGTGATGTGCCCCCACTTATTGCAATTTTTGCACAGGAGTAAAGGTCTTCCTTTATTATCCCGAATTAATGGAGTTCTTTGTCCTCTACTTCCACAACTACTATTGCTTGGGGATCTTTCATTCCTATTATTTTAGTATCCTCCACTAGATGGTGTTCGTTGTACCATCATGCATTATTTTTCTGCTTTATCATTTTTCAGACTGAAAGCACATTCACTTATGTCCTGTTCTCATATTGCAGATTACATAATATTTTACAGGGCATTTCTCCTTGTGCCCTTCTATACAGCATTTTAAACATCAAATGCCTGTTTTCTCTATCTATACATTTTTCCTAAGTCGCCACATTCAAATTCGTGGAGGATAAAATTCAGAAAAAAATTGTTGCTAAAAAAACAGCAATTAAATTCGCAATTAAATTTGATTGAAAGAAATATATGTAACTAATATATTTTAAATCTATATAATTAAAAATATATATAATGTTTATGCTCCTACTTCCATTGATGAAAAATTATTACAATGGCAAAATATTGCTTATATGATAAATTCTTTTCCAGCAATTCCTATTGTGGTAGGAGGAGATTTTAATACTATTCTTAATCTTGAGGAAAAGATGGGAGGGATTGCGATGTTAGATGCAAGTTTCAATAATATGGCCAGATATATTCAAAATTTGCATCCGATGGATGTCAAACCTGCTAATGGAATGATGACTTGGTCTAATAAAAGGCAAGAAGAAGATTGTATTCTTGAACGCCTTGACAGGTTCTTGATGTCAGAAGATTGGTGGACTAAGGAATTTATTCCAAAGGTTAATACTCTAAACAATATTGGTTCTGATCATTGGCCAGTGTGTTTGGAATTTGGACGATCTACTCCATGTCCCTTTCCATTTTCAATTAATGTGGCTTTGTCATGAGCATATCTTAAAACTTATCCAACAGTGGTGGATTGAAGGAAAGCCTAGATTTGGTATGCATATGTATACTTTTGTGAAAAGGCTGAGGTATGTCAAAATAAAATTAAGGTGGAATTGGAATTAATTTGGAAATGTCAAAGAAAGAAAGACGCAGATTATTAAAAAGTTGGAGGAGCTTAATGTTGTAGTCCGTAATTACGGGCTTAATACTGATTTAGCTAAGGAAAAATTTTCTTTAAAGGCTGATCTTAAGGAACAGGAAAATTGGGAAGAGATTCTTTATCAGCAGAAATCAATGATTCAGTGGCTTAAGGAAGGTGACAAAAATACTGATTTTTTCCATAAATCTTTACTGGCTAGAAGATCTTATAATTATATTAACTCTTTGAAAAATGCTGTTGGAAAGAAAGATTACACCTTAGAAGGCATGCAGAATATAGCTAAGGACTACTTTTCTCATTTATTTACTGCTGAATCTTTAGATGAAACAGCTCAAAAGGAGATCCTTCATAATATTCCCAAAATTATTTCAGAACAAGATAACAGAAGGATCACTGATCAAATTACTGAGTGTGAATTGAAGAATGTTGTTTTCAGTATGAAAAAAGGAAAAACTCCTGGACTAGATGGATTTCCTATAGAATTTTATCAAGCTTTTTGGGATATTATTAAAAATGATCTTCTTAAAGTCATGGTAGAGGTGAGGACAGCCAAAACTATGTTAAAAGATATTAATAAAACTTATATAGCCCTCATTCCTAAGGCTTCAGAAATGGAAGATATTGCAGCTTTAGACCCATAGCTTTGTATAATGTTCTTTATAAAATCAGAATGAAAACCATGGCGGACAGGCTGAAACCTTTGCTGAACAAGATCATATCTCCTGAACAAGGGGTTTTGTGCAAGGCAGGCAAATTCATGATGAGATAGTTTTGGCCCAGGAAGCTTTGCATTCTATGGATCGGCAAAAATCTCCTTTTATGTTCATTAGGCTTGATCTTTCTAAAGCCTATGATAGAGTTGATTGGAAGTTGTTAAGCAAAATATTATCCCAGTTTGGCTTCTCTAAGGAATGGATTGGATGGGTTCAAGCTTGTTTGTCTTCAGTTTCCTATTTTGTGTTAGTTAATGGATGCCCTTCTCAGGTTTTTACTACCTCTAGGGGTATTAGACAAGGGGATCCTTTATCACCTTTCTTGTTTATTATTTTGGCAGAATGTCTGGGAAGATTGTTTATGAAAGCCCATCTAGATAAGAAGATTGGAGGTATTAAATTGGCTAAAGCAGGTAATCCCCTTACTCATTTGCAATTCATAGACGATTCTACGCTCCTTGGAAATGCCTATTCAGAGGTTTCCAATATGCAGAAAGCTTTTAAGCTTTTTACTAAATGTACAGGACAGCTGATCAATCATGATAAATCTAGAACTTTTTTCTTCCATTGCTCTCAGAGGCAAGAAGCTTTGATTTTGGATTTGTTCCAATTCAGAAATGTATCTCTTCCAATCAAGTATTTGGGGGTTCCACTGGATACCGATCCATTAAAGGATTGGAATTGGTTAATAAATAAAGTTAAGATGAAATTAGAGAGATGGACAAACAGATGGTTGTCTTCAAGGGGCAGAATGATACTGGTTAAGGCAGTTCTTCAAGCTATGCCGATCTATGTTTCTTTTGTTCTGAATGTTCCTATTGGAATTTTGAAGCAATTGGAGTCTCTTTGCCAGAAATTTATATGGAGTGGGATGCAAGAGAGGAGGAAATGATTTTTGGTTAAGTGGGAGATCCTTTGGTAGCCAAAAAAGGAAGGTGGGTTAGGTTTATGTTCTATTGAGCATAATAAAGGTTTAGCAGCCAAATTGTATTGGAGACTCTTAGCAAGTCCAAATGATTTATGGGTTGTTGATATTAGAGAAAAATATGCAGAAAACAATATGCCTGAAAGGATAATTAGATTCTCTATACCTTTTAGAGGATCCCCTATTCTTGTTGTCCTTGAAAAAGGAGAAAGGAGAGGAGATGATTAAGATATTTCTTTTGGATAATTAATAATGGTCAAATAGCTAATTTCTGGACAGATTCTTGGGATGGTTACCAACCAATTATCACTCAATTTCCTGAATTACAGCCAGTGATGCAACTTCTTCGTGAGCAGGGGTGGGTAAAACTTGCTACATATTGTATGCAAAGTCTCTATCAATGGGAGATTTGTAAATGATGTATTCCTATTCAGGTATGACCAATTGAGCTTCAAGAGAATCAAAGAAAAATGATGGAATAGATTTTTAATTCGATAATTCTTTCTTGCTCTGAAAAGCCATATTCCATTGCATGGGGAAGCAGATCAATAGGTATTTATTCTGTTTCAGCTGGTTATGATTCTTTGTGTACAGTGAATCCTCATCCTTTAAGAGATATTTTTAAAAACTTATGGCAGGTAAATCTTGGCCAAAAGTCAGTTTTTTTGTCTGGTGGTTGTTGCGAAGAAGAGTTTTAATAGGAGATCAGCTTATGAAAAGAGGTTCCAATGGCCCTTTCAGATTTGTGTTCTTTTCGGAGAATGAGGAAAATGTCGTGCATCTTTTTATTGACTGTTCCTTCCTGCATTATCCAATTATGGCAACTTCTGGTTAAGTTATTTGATTTGCCTTGGTCTAGAATTCAAAATATTGAGCAACCTTTCAGAGAATGGGGAAAGCACATAAAGAATAATCCAACTCTTATACAAGCATTATGGAGTGGGATATCTCCTTTGCTTTGGAGTGTTTGGAAGGAAAGAAATAGACAGATTTTTCAACAGGAAGGTAGAGAAATCAGTTTTGTTTGGGAAAGGATAAAAGTCAATTTAGCTGAATCCATCAAACACAAGATACAACTTCCTAAGTCACTTTCACAGCATTGGAATAATCTTCTTAAAGGCTTATCTTTAACTGTATCTAGTTCTGATTTGCTGGATTCTAAGTCTATCGAGAAAAATCAGTCTAATAAAAAGTGGTTAGCTCCCCAATTGGAGTAGGAAAATTGAACACTGATGGTGCTTCAAGAGGTAATCCAGGTATGGCTAGTATGGGTGGCATAGGAAGATGTTCAGATGCTTCAGTGAATTTTCTCTTTTCAGAAAAAATGGGTTATGCTACGAACAATATAGCTGAGATTAGAGCTATTCAGAGGTATGCAAAAAGCAGTGAAAGTGGGATGGTCAAGAATTCAAGTTGAATCTGATTCACTTTTGACCATTAATCTTTTATCAAATAACTCTTCCTACAAGAGTAGAAATTGGCAAATTGTAAAAGAACAGGAAAGGATTCAGACGATGAAGAAATACTTTCAACAAATTCACTTCCATCATGTTCCTCGAGGGCTTAATAGAGTTGTGGATGCCCTAGCTAATTGGGCACTAGATAATGATAATCTCTTTTGCTATGGGCCTCCACCGTTATGGTAGCTAACTTAGATTCAAGATGATCTTAGACAGATTTTTTATCTTGATTTAAGCTGATGGCATCTGGTGGTTTTATTATTATTCTTTCCTATGCCCAAGCTTGGGCTAATAGTTTTACTACTTGGCATAGTCTGTTTGATGGAATTTCTCTTTGATCCATGGCTCTTAAGCATGAGCCTCTAGTAATCAGTCTTGTTGGTTTCTTGGCCGCTACATGCACGGCCCGGTGATTGTTTTCTTTTGGCTAGACGTGTTCTTTGAGCATGCTGAAGGGGGCAGGCTGGGTGCAAGCCCTGGACGATTTTGACGGAATAGATGCCTCAGCCTCCTTGGGTTTTACCCAAAGTGGCATCTCTTTGAGAGGTTTTCCACAAATATATATATATATATATATAATATACTTATAAACTATATTATTATAGTATATTATAAACTATAAAAATAACTATTAATATAGTAAATTATATTAATATATTACTATTCTATAAGCATAATAGTATATTGTATTATATTAATATTAATATTTAATAAACCAAAAAACATAAATATAAATATATTATATGCTCATTGGATGGGTATGCAGTGAAAATATATATATATATATATATATAATGGGTATGCCATGAAAATCTTAATAAATATTAAAATATCAATACCAGATAATAACGACACTCACTCGCATCATTTTATACAAGAAAGTTCAACGTCGATGACACTAGTTAAATTTCGGGCGAACACAAATTGGGTGGAAGTGTGACCGACAAATAAACAGCAATTTCTTAGACACCTTTAAATTACCCACAAGCTTAGCAGTTAGCAACTTCCTACGACCTGAAACAATCACACGCATAGCCCACATTGATCTTATAGAAACCCTAAATCACATTTTTTAACTTATTTAATACAAATTTTTATTCCCCCAAATTAAATCACGATTTTCAGCAAATGTTTAGCAACCTGAAGTTCATCGAATTTCAAATTTCTAACATAAAATTCCGCGAATGCGGTTACTGAGCTTTTTTCCCTTCTTATTTAGTAATTTTATTACTTCTTCCAACTTAGATTCGCCCTCACCTCATCCTCATCCTCATACATATGCTTTTCTTGTAGATTTTCTTGTTGTTTGACATCCAACAATTGTTGATATGTATCTTGGTACTTTGAGGTTGGTACAATCCTCAAGGTTTCCTTAACTGCCTTTGTAATCCATTTCTGAAATATTGTTGTTTTATATCATTCCCTAATGGACTATCCAGCATTTGTACCAAATTTAACATTCATCTATTGTAGTCTTTAATTGAATCATCTTTTCCTGGTTTTATGCTTTTCAATTCATTCAATATCTGGGCGTTGTATTCCAATTTTTATATTACACAAAAGTAGTTTTCACCTTTGCCCATTTACTCTTCTTTTTATCTTTGAATTGGTTAAACCATTTGATGGCATAACCCTATAATATTCTCTGAAATTAATCTAATCAGGTTTTTAATTCATTTATCTCATTAGCTTCCCAATAGTTTTCCCAGTTCGAATAGTGTTGTTGGATCTATATTAGGTTCGCCATCAAAACTTGCTGGTTTGGAAATCAATGATGGCTTTGACTCCATTCTATGCCTTTTTAAGGGTCTAGTACTGAGCACTACTTTTTGTTTGCTTTTGTAGGCAATGGACTGGTACAATTGTTCTTTGCTTATACTTCCTTGAGGTATAGACTATCAGTTCGGAATCCTTTTTAGCATCCAATGTCTCTACTACCTCTTCTTCAGGTTTTTCTTGTGACGCCTCAATCTGTTCTATCTATGTAGATAGTGTATATGCTTTTGTTTCTAAACCAGGGATTTGGCTGATATCAATTTTAACTGGATGGTTTTTCTTCCACAACCTAGTAAATCTCCTTATCTCTCTTACTTGTTGCTTAGTTCTTCATCTTTTACTTAGTGATGTATTATTATTTCCTTCACATTCAAAACTATTGTCTGTGGATAATGACATGAACTTCCCTTTACGCTGCTATTTTGGGCTCACCAATAATAACATAAGGGCCAATGTGTTATTTAACAACTATGAAGAGAAGTAAAGCAATAACAGATTTACAACAACATATAACAGAAATGGTCAAATAAAAATGTAAGCAAATAACAGCTAGAGATTGCAATAAATGATGATTTTATAACTGCATAGGAGTTCACATAAATACAAAGTATAACACTATAACATAAGGTACAACATATGATAATACCTTTTCAAAATAATAACTTAACTAGTTAAAATATGTTCAGCCACAAAATCAATCTTAATCTACTTGGTGCTCAACTATATATTACATGCAACCAAGCAGCCCCTATGCTGCCTACATGAATGTATAGCAGACTCTCGTCTCGTGCATGGATGTTTTGAATGGTACATCATGAGGTGTACAGTCATGCAGTTTACTAACTCTATTTGTCAATCTGCCTATGGACAGAATGTAGTCAACTTCGTCAGTTTGCTATCCATCATGAACCAGAGAATGGACCATAAGATACTAAAAATCCTGTTTCCCCTATCTAACACAATGGTTTGTGGCGACCCAAAATGAACCCACACATGCTTTAAGGAGAGCTTGGCAATGTCTTCTGCTAAGACTCTGTTTCTTGCAAAGTTACAGAATTGTCATCTTGGAAAACATGTCAACCACCACATAGACACAATCATAACAACATTTTGTTGTAGCCAGTCCTGACATGCAATCCATTGGGACAGACTCCCAAGATTTGTCAGGTATTGACAATGGGGTTTACAATCCCTACATTGCCTTTGTGATGGTGCACATGATGCATGACTGGATGTATCTACTGACATCACTGTGAAGCTTTGGTTAATAAAAGTGTTGTTGTAGTACTACCACTGTCTTCCAAGTTCCCAAAGTGCCCTACCACCTGACTGTAATATGCCTCCCAGACCATCTTCTAACTTTCACTTCACAAAACACAAAGATGGCTCAAACGACACATAAACCCATCCTATGGATGAAAGTCAAAAAATTGTTTTTCTTATAACCAATGACTGATATGTGTTAGCAAATTCATGGTCACTAACTTGAAGTCTCCTGTCTACAAGAATCAACAACTATTGTCAGTACTGCATTTTGAACTTGACCCAAAAAAACGGTAACCCGATTGGCACTCCCCTTCTTGTGCTTGATACTGAGATGGAGTTGTTGCAAGTAGATAGGCTACTTCTCATGACATTCATTCTGCAGTTTACTTTGCGTCTACAATAATTGTACAACCTTGTGATTTATGTGGACGATTGCCTCTTTTCCCAGAAAGTAGTGCTTCCATTGTTGACAAGGTTCGATAATGCATAGATCCTTATGTCATATGGTGGGTATCTATGCATTGTATCAATGAATGTCTCACCATGACAGGCCACAAGGTGTCCATTCCGAGCAAGGACAACACTAAGTGCATGCTCCAAAGCATATGTCTCAAACTCAAATGATTGCTTCAGATACAAAAGAATAAGAACTTGCGCCAAGTAAATTGGACGCATAAGATCGTCAAATGCCTACTGTTGTGCCCTGCTACAACTGAAATTCGGCTTTAGTTTTCCTTTTTTCACCTTATTTAAAGGACCATGCAATGTGGGAGAGTCCCAACAAAAACCTGCTATAGAGATTGGCCAAACCCAGGAATTTGTTTGATATGTGCAAGCCAATCTCAGATTACTTTAATCTTCTCTAGATCCATATGCACTCCATACCGATCAATAACATAGCCCAAATAGTAGAGATATCTTGCATGCCAAATGAATGTTTCTCTAGATTGGTATATAGTTTATGTCGACTATATACCATTACATGATGCCAAATATATAGTGTATGTCAGCGCAAAGTGTCATGAGCCTATCGGATGGTCTTTAGATGCCCTTCCTATTTTCTGCTAAAAACGAGTATGTCATCAAAGTAGACAACCAAAAAAAAGTCTATGAAGGGTCGAAGAACATTGTTTAACATTCACATGAATGTTGTAAGTGCATCAGTCAAGCCAGACAGCATATCCGACCACTTGAACTATCCTTGCTTCGCCTTGAGCGTTGTCTTCCACACATTTGTTGGCTCGATTGGCACCTCATGACAGCCCAACTTGAGATCAATCTAGAAAAAATACTTTGCACTTCTGATTTGGTCCAACAGATCCTCTCTCTCCAGGGAATACAGTGCTTGTTTTCACTGTGATTTGTTCAGCACTCTGTAATAAATACAGAGTCACCACTTCTTGTCCTTTTTTTGTGCCAGCACAATCGGCTTCCACAGGCTGACACACTTGAGCATATGTGGCCCTTTTGGATAAGTTCATAAATTTGACACTTGATTACATCACTCTCCAAAATGAAGCATCAGTACAAGAGTCCATTTACTACAGGGGTGTCAGTGATCGGTTCTATTGAGAGTTTTCCCTATCAGTAGAGTGGGACTCCCATGGGAGTTGTGAAGATGTCTCTGTACTCTGCCGTCATCTGATCCACATGTCTTTGTCCCATCATTTGGCAATTTTTAAGAGTTTAAATAGTCACAATAATCTTTTTTCCCCCCTCAGGGCTCGATCATGAAGAAAAGAACTTTCTAGTCAGTCCAATCAACTTTCTACATTGTTTCACACAAACCAAAGAGATTTTATTCTACATAGCCAATATCTTAGAGTGATGATGACACTCTAGGGCCTTGACTAGGGGGCACTGTGGCACTTCCACATGTAGGAATGCTCAAGTAGAACATTACAAGCTCATGACCCCTATGGCTCTTCCACATGTAGGACTGCCTAAGTATCACATTATAAACTTTCCAGAGTCACCGCATTGCATAGCACTTCATCCCAAAAAAGCTTGATTGTGTATGGAGGAAACAATGTTGACTAGCACATATGTCCCATAGCTGACTCCACCAACTATGCATAATTGAGGGTGAGGTCTCATTGCAGATTCAACCCCCTAACAACATCTTGCAATACCAAATTCTTATGACTGTTGTTGTCCACAAGGAAATGTAATGTCATCCCCTTCACCCACATCTGTGAGTGAAAGAGGCACTCTGCCTCCTCTTACTCCGAAGACAAAATTTGTGTTGTGGCTATGGTAGCATGGGTATCAACCTCTAAGATTTGCTTCCCTTTGTCTCAAACAGGCAATGGTGTTGAAGATGGTGAGATGGGGTTGGAATCCATACCTCAGCCAGCAATGCGTGTATCGCACGACATTCTTCGTCCAAGTGCCACCTAATCTTATGGATGTTGCACCACTTGCAGCTATTTGGTGGCTTGATATCTGGAATGGTCTTCTTACGTGACTTTGATGGCTGATTTTTGTGTGGGAGTCCTTGGTGTGTTGCTTACTGTCGAGCTTGCTAAAACCTTTGACTTTCTTGGGTTCAGATTTGTTTCTCAAGGTAATTTCTCTTGTCTTTTCATTTGAACTTTTCTTCAATCTTGACCACAAACCTAATGGCTGTTCCCAATGTCATGACCTCTACAAACTCCATTTCTTCTTAGATGTATAGATGCAAGCCGATGTAGTTTTTGGCACTTAGTGCCTTTTAATATCACATATACCAGCTTTTTCTGACAAGGTGTGGAATACATCGGTATAGTCCTATTGACGCAGTGGATTGCACCCTTGACAAGTGGATGATCTCCTGTCTTCCACGCATCACAATGGAAATTCCTCTCTTGCCTGTGGGTATGGCAAAACTGAGAGGAGAGTCTCTAAATAAGGGCTAGCTCCATTTGATGCATCTGAGTTATTCCAGTAAGTTGCTAATACATATATATATAATGCGGGGCGGGGGGCGAGGGGGGGCGGGGGCGGCGGGGCATGAAAAGAGAGAAGGATTACTGAAAAATAGAAACTAACCTAAAAGGGTGATGCACCAAACAAGTTTGATCTATTCACACTCACACTCTGAACCATAAGAACACAAACATACACTTTAACTGGTAAAAGGACCAGACTGCAAGGAGCTTGACAAGAAGGCTTTAATGGAAACACACAGAAAAAGGACTTACCATAGGCACTGTAGGAAAAGCACATCGTCTAGTAACCTCCTTCTGCCTCTGCGCTCCAGATACAGCTCTTCTTGTCACCTGCAAGAATGGCGCTTTGTCTATACCAGGTGTATTGGTATCAAGCCTGTGAAAGCATTAAGAAGCAATGACTGAACACAAGACTAACACTCAAACACACTCAAAGATATATCCAACCAGAATAGAGGTAAAAATGCATATTCTATTGATTCCAGGTGAAAAATTGGCAAGGCTTCACCTTAAAATAATGAGAGATGCCCTTTCTCAAATGAGAAGTTACAATATATATAGAGAAGAGGAAAACAAAAGCACCCTTTTTGGAAAAGACTTTTGGCACCCTTTGACAAGTGGCCCACGTGTGCTGAGAGCGTTGGGAAGGGGAAGCCGCTGAAAGATAATGTTGTGTCGGCTCCGACTTTGACTTCAGGCGTTTAAAAACATAGGCCGCACTGTTTGTTTACAAACAAGACCGCTCCTTAAAGGCATTTACGCGGTTTGTCTGCTCATCAATGCAAAATGGAGAAAAGCGGGTCGCACCGTTCACTGTTCACACCCCTTGATGATCACTTGGCAGGCGCTTTCCAACCGCTAGAGTAACTCCTTCCCCTTTGCCACCTGGGCTGTTTTGTCCATTTCTGCACTTGGCTCTTTTGTCTCTTCCTGGCTTTGTCTTTTCTGTCTCCTTCGGCCCTCGAGGGCTATCTTCTACTACTTCTTTGGCTCTTTGGGCTCTTTCATCAGCAGGTCGCTGAGTTCATTCTTAACTTTGTCTTTTCCCAGCATCGTCTCTTCTTGATTTTGTCTTTTGTTGGTTTTTGTCTCTTTCTCTCTTAGCTCTTTGGGCTCCCTTCTGGTTGGCGCTCAAGTATTTAAAGATCAACGGCTATTTCATTGCCGTAAAATTGACGTTCGCAGGCCCATCGCCATTTGAAAGCCAACGGTTAGTTCATGGTGCCCAACTTTGACGTCCACGGGCCCGTCGCCATTTGGTTAATTCCTTCGGCTTTATTTCCTTTGACCGAGCTTAGTCTTTGAATCCTTTCGAAGGGAAGGTGTCCCTTCGGGGCTTGGGGAAGGTCCTTCTTTCGGCAGCCGAGAGTCCCCTGCAAGGGTACCTGCCCTTCGGGGTCCTTCGGGTTCCTTTTGGTAGTCACATCCTTCGGACATTTTGTCTGAAGGATATGTTTCCTTTATGCTTTTCCGCTTACCCTTCCGTCGGCTTTTTCCCCTTGTGAATTTCTTCGGGTTTCTCCCTTCGGACTTTCTGTCGGGCGAATTTATTCCGACAAAAAGTTCGAAGGAATTCCTTTGGACTTTTGTCCGAAGATTTTGCCTTAGTTTTTTTATTGCCACAGGATTTTCTTCTGAAGGATTTCTTCGGACAAAATGTTCGAAGGAATTCCTTCAGGCATTTTGTCCGAAGAAATTATGCCTTTGCTTTTCCTTCTATCTTTGCCTTGCAGAAATTTCCTTCGGACAGAAAGTCTGAAAGAATTCTTTGCCTCTGTCTTTTTTCCCTTTAAGTGCTTTCCTGCCCTCCGCAAGGGTACTTTAAACCCAACGCTACCCTTCAGACTTTCTGCAATGGTCCATTTGCTTATCACCTACCCTCCGCAAGGGCACTTTGGAAGACTCCTTTGAACTTTTCCGATTGAACCATTGCTTGAACCAACCCGTTTGAACCAACTCGTTGAACCAAACCGACTGAACCAATCACTTGAACTGACTGATTGAACCAAAAGAGTGAACCAACTCATTGAACCAAAAATGGTTCAAAGTTCAAGTTCAAAATTCTTGGAAAGATCATGCCATTGGACCCCTACGTCGAAACATTAAATTGGTTCCTCCTTTTGCCGAAAGACTTGTGTGAAATCAAATTTTGAACTGGCTCAGAACAGCAGGGGAAGAAGGAGACCGATTTTGGCCTGCAGGGCCAAAATGGTCAACAAGTCCTACACCATCTGCGCTTGAACCTACCACAAATGTTGCAACTTTTTGCATTGATCAACATATTTTTTAATCAGGAAGTATTCCTCTTTGAGGGACTCTAAAAAGTTTGTCCATGTTTTGATGGAGGTATTCTCCACTGTCAATTCATCATCCTCTTTTTGGTTGTTTTGAAGACAATATGATTTCCACCATTATTTTACACAGGAACCAGCTTTTAGAAGTGCAAATATTACCATTTCACCACCAGAAAAATTATTCATGTATAAATATTATTCTAATTGGTAAACCCGCTTGTCTGTTGCATCTGCATCAATTTTATTTCAAAAAGAATGATATCGAAATTGAATTACACCTAGAAAGATGTTAGACCCATGAATGTTTGCTTGTTGATGTTGTATGCATCGTGGGAATTCGTTGGAGAGCTTGGGGAAATTGTTTCATCATCTCCGTCTTCTTCTCGAGAGATTCATCGAGCAATAGTTTGCAAGTATCTCATATTTTCTCTGCATCTGCATCTGAAACCATTTGAACTGGCAAGTAAGGTGATTCAACAGGCCATGTGTCTCAAGATTGCACTTACTATACTCAAACCCCAATCGATCGTACACAAAAAAACTTAGATGACTACTTTGATACCAACTAATCAAGATTTTAGGAACAATCTGGTAGGCAACACACTAAATGACTAAATCTATTGTGTTATAAGTACAAAATTGAAATTGGAGCAGTTAATACAAAAAGGGAAGAGGAACAATAATGTATTGTAAATAAAAGCTTTATTGATACGAAAAAAATATGTACGATGGCAGCAATCTTTGCGAAGATATGCCTTGCTACAAAAACACTTTGCTTTCTACATTCAAATGTCACTTTTTTTTATATTTTTACCTAGCAGGTAATGAAAAGACTAAAAATCAAAAGTGAAATGACTTTTCTTATGAATCTGAAAGCTCATGTGACAAGTGTACACCTCAGAAGTGAAGAGGACCTGTCACAACATAAAAGTTAAAACTCATGAAAACACAATTTTGAAAATCCAATTTTTCAGAGTTTTGATTTTCTTTCTTTTCTTGTCTTGCAAGTTTGGGGCCCTTCAAGGTGTTTCTTGTGGTCCAAAGCCAAACATCAATGATCAAAACGTAGGCCTTGGGCAGCCATTTCATTCATAAAACCTAGAACAAGACCTAAGCTTTTCAATGCATCTTACAATTTCAAAGCACAAGCACCAATGAATAAACAACGCCCCCAACAAGGTGACCTATTTTTTCATTATTGTTTTCAAATTTTCATCTCAAACTGCCACATGTATCAATATAACAATGGACATCGAAATGGATATCCCTGATCCACTGTGGAAAACACTTAAAATTATAAATGTTGAGGGAGTAGGTGCCATGGTTTATCCTTTACAGTCCCGTCAACAACCACCCCTAAACCCAAATATTAAATAAACTCCATAATCACTTGCACATAATAAGATAATGTGCTCGTTTATTCTTGTATTCATATTTTATCTCTTTGGTAAGTAAATCACATCTACATCTATCACCTACTTTATAGTAGTCTTCATGATGACTCCTAGTGGAAGGTTGGGATGTGGTGGACGGCACTAACATTGTACCCAGTGCCAAAATCACACTAGGAGTAAGAAATTTTAAAAAATTGGGATTATTGCGGATGGTAGGGTGACATTCAATACTAGGGCTCTTGTTGATGAGGGGGTTCTCAATGATGGTGGGTTATTCAATGGTCCATCTCTTGATGGTGGTGTTGATGCCCTCGGAGACTAGAATGAACATATGGTGGAAGGTGAAGATAAGGATGAGGAGATTCCTTTTACCCATTCCAACTTATTATACAAAGTTTCCTTTTCCCTCTCAACCTTTAACATCAATCAAACCACATCCTCCATGTCTTTCAAGCATACAATTTCCTCTTAAAATTTTTCTTCTCTCCTATTTTCTTCTTCTTCATTTTTGCGAACTCCAACTCAAGGTTCTTGATATTGTTTGCAATAGCCTCATGTTTTTTCCTTTGATCTTTTGCATGCATTCTCATATTTTCCACTAGGTCATTTTCCTGTTCTATTTGAACGTTCAACTCCGGAGTCTCATTTTCTACTTGTGTCTACAACACTTGTTCCATATGAACTCTTTGTAATACTGATTGACATCTACTAATATGTTTTTTCCTTTTCCATTGACATTAGCCGTTGCAAAATGTCTTTGTGCATGTTTGTCAGTATAGGCCAATTCATCAATGACTTTTTGGTTTGTGTCATCATGTACCTATTAATCACAAAGTCTTCCACTGCTTAATGAAGATTGTATCACACTGTGCCATGTATTAGTAAGGTAATCCTTTAACTGCTCTTCCTATTTTAAAACTGTTGCTCTCTATTGCCACTGTGCTACATTGGAGTTCAGAATTTCTTTGGTTATTCTTGTATGCAACTAAGCCCACATCGTGCATTAATGTTGGCTCATTCACTGGGATTTATCTTCATTCCCTCCGAATAAGAGACTACCAAAGCCATCTGCTGCTCAGGCATAGTGGCTCTCTCTGATGTCACCAAGGCACTGTTATTGCCCACAACTCAAACTCTGTTGACGAGGAGATTGTAATCAGGATGTCTTCTCAATAGGGGATGGCTCAACAACATTTCAGACTCACTCGAAAGCAAACTCACACTCGGACTCAACCTCGGGCTCAAAGATAGGCTGCTCTGGGGTGTCCTCAATGAGCTTAAACTAATGATCCTGCAGTCTTAATCCCTGAACTGTCCATGTCCACTATTTCCCCCTACTCTATGTAATCTCTTAACTTCTTACTCAAACTGTCCGTGTCCATTATGTCCCCCTACTATCTGTAATCTCTTAACTACCCTTGAACCTATGCAGACTATTAGACAAGTAAACACATTTGATTTAAAAAAAACAAAATGAAAATAAAACCTTCTTTCACTCGGAATCCCAATGATTAGATTCAGCAAGGACGAAATTCAATTTTGTTCTGGATGGCATAATAAGCAATTATCACATGAAATACTGGAAACTGCTTTCTCCTATTCTGGACACTAATATGACTGATTCATATGGCTGATTCATTAACCTTCTTTAAATAATCTTGGCAAATTGAGAAAAAACACAAAAGGTTAGTTTTCATGGCTTCTTGATCCAGCTAACCTCCATTCTGTATTGCAATTGTTAATGTTCTGAAGCGCCAATACATGTCTATACTAAACCAAAACAAAAATATTTCACAGTCAAGCTGCATTTTTGGCAATGACTCCATTCAAATGAGAACTCAGAATATGTTCTTGAAATAGAAATGGCTTTTAATGTCATTAGAAGAATGAAAAATATCGATAGTTCAGGTACAGAATTAACTATACCTGCAAATGTTTGCCAATAGCCACAAATGGCTGGACATCGCCTCGTGTACCTACAATCAGCATTGCTATCTGGAGTGGTGGAACACTTCGTTTATCCCCGTCCTCCTCTTCCTCCTCCTCTTCTAGATCATGTGGGGTTTCAATCCTAGGACCAAATAGGCCTGCTTCAAATCTAGCACTGCGATTAACATCAAATTCTACTGTACCATCTGCCTTGACCATTGCAATTTTCTTCATAATTTTCATCTGTAGGAAAAATGAGCAGTAAATTTAGCTAGTTAGGAAACTAGTGCAACATAAAGCAAAAGTGAAAAGTCTAATCTGAGGCAATACATACTTTGAACCCATTAAAGGCAATACATAACAAAATGACCATAGTCCACAAAGTAATAGGAGAAACACCACCCAAATTATTCAGAACCCAAGCAGAAGGATGAGTAAGGGGAATTGTGGAGAAGGCGAAACTTCCTCTCCATTTTCCTGCAGTCCCCTTGACATCTTCACTTGGCATAGGCAAAACAATAGGAAAAAAAAACATGCAAAATTAGGGCCATTGAGCCATATGCATTGACAACACAAAACTAAATTAGACTGAACACAAGCTCTTTTCGATTCACATTAAATCATAGCATGGAAATCTTCTAAAAGAACAATAGTAGATACTCAGGCGTATCATTGCAGGTAAATCTAATAAAAAAAGCAATTATTAGATGGTGAAGATTATACTCATACTGCGAAGGGAGCATCCAACAGCTCCTCAAAATAATGAGTAAAGTAAAAAAAAAAAAAAAAAAAGAATAGATGGATGGAAATTAACTCTAAAAAAACCAATGTAAATATCCAGATGAGTTGGAAGCTGGAAAATAGCACATCAAATTTTTCATTTACAAGGCTCTATGCATGATTTTATAATTTGTTCCAGAACATTCAACCAGTTTCACCATCAAATGATTGGTGCAACATTCATTCAAAATTTAGTTCAAGACACCATTTGTTGGTTTGAACTCAGATAAACTCAGACAACTAATTTATGACTAAGGTCCCAGCTAAAGCACATGTATTTGTGGCATGGTGAACATACTGGAAAAGAATATTATTAAAATTTACTTGAAAATGGATATGCATGAAAAATGTCTGCACAGGAAAGATGGTCAACATACATACATAAGGCTGCTTGGACATCAGAGGTTGCATGGGAGAAACTGACAATGTTCATTGCAAGCTGCAGCCAAGCACCTAAGTCTTTGGTTTCATACACAGTGGAACCAATGCATAAAGTCAAATGATGCCAGTAATATTCCATTCAATAATCTTTGAATTCTTGTTGGAAGGGAGACTCCAAGATGAAATGCCAATATTATTGAAACTCCAATATAAATCTTCTCAGTGGCTGGTGTAGATCTATCTTGGAGTTAAATGAGGTCACTAACATAATATGAAAAAGAACTTGGTGCCTCATGATATGCAATAATAGTCAGATACTTCGATTTAGCACAAGTTCTCTTTACATATTTTCTCGACAAAGCATGCAAACAAGTTAAGACTGGAAAATTGGTACAGTTTGCAATGATGCAAGTTCTCTTTACATATTTTTTGGATCCTTTTGTCCTAAGACGATCTCATTGAAAAAAATATATTTTCTAAAATTCAGCAATTCGTTAAATTCATAATATGTCTCTTCCCTTGTTTTAGAAAATATTAGACCTCCATCTCAAGGGCTGCTCATTCTTTTCTTGATGTAAAATGCTCAAGGAAAACCAAGCATCCTCTGCACTGAGAAAGGATCTTGTTTTATCACTTCCCTATGCAAGCTACCATCTCGTGTATTTTCTTGAGTCTCAAATTTGCATGCAGATTCAAATGCCCAAAACTTCTGCCTATCTGCTATTGTTAGATTCCTTTTATAAAAATTGTGTCTGGCTTATTCAATTTCCACCTATTGCATTTCTAGACAATATTTGACTGAATGTTGATTCCAACAGTTAAAGGACGTTTTATTATATACAATCAAATCATGATATGACTGCATCAATATCCATGTTTTTACTGTTGGGACCATTTCATCCCTAGGAACATAACTAGTAAGATCTTCTCGTCCAAAATATTGTTTCTCGAGTATTTAGAAAATGTGTCCTAAGGCTGACCAGAAAACAGGTGATGACTAAAACACACCACGAATCTATCCATGTCAAATCATATCTTGAGGTGTCATAAAAACTGTCGAATACGTCTCAGTATCGGTTTCTATATCTGTATCCTGGTAACTTGGGTGTCAGATGGTTGGATGTTACCTTGAACAAGAAGCCCTTATTTCTTAAGGGCAAATGAATCTCAGATCAAGAGAATAGCAAGGTCTTCTCGAGGAATCAGTTATTTGATGCCATTGAGAAGATGGGAGCATCTAGTGTCAGGCAATTTATTGTAGATGTAGCCCCTATATGCAAAGTTGCAGGGATGATGGTCAAAGTTGTGTGTCTGGATTAAACAATGCAATAAAGGAAATTAGCAACATTGAATGGACAGCAACTTCAATTGAAGATGGAATAATGATCCAAACATTTATTTACAACCAACAAGATTCAACGTTCAAGCCATTTCTCACAAATTTGTGACATTAAAATTGCTAAAATCTGTTGATACATGGTTTTATAGTAAAAAGGGAATTATGTCCCCCCATAGTGTGGGCGCCAAGCAAGGAAATCTTCGTCTGATATTGCAATTGACGTAAGATGACCAAGCTTTGATCGTTCCTTGCATGATGTCAAGTTTTTTTCTTTATTTCCTTCAATCTACTTTTCAGATGATCAACTTTGTAGAGAAAAATACATATGTTAGGACGGAATTCATGAAAACTCAATAACAGATAGGAGGGATACTCCCAAATGGATATAATGCATGGCAAAATAGACAAGTTAAATGCATCTCTCCATATGCCTTCTTATAAAATGAGCACAACATGGAATTATATTGAAACAAAAAGAAAAATCTTCCTTCCCATGGTAGAGAGCTGAGGAAGGGGTTCTGCAGTGCATTAAATCTTAGACAGTAGAGAGGAGACATCTATTATCAGGAATCAGCTTGTATAAATTTCACACACAAGATTAGTATGCTTCAGTGGAACCTTTTGTAGAAAAGGCGTGTGCAAGGCGACTGTAGGGGCCTACAACATGTGGAAGATACAACAAACAATGTATAGATACTTCACATGGACTACTAATATTTGAATAGGCAATGGTGCCAGAAATGTAGCCATATAAACATTACATGCACAAAATTATATCTATGATGGATATGGATATTACAAACACGGTGATTACAAAATGAAGTAGGAATGGAGTCTTTTCCAACATCCCTCATGATGTTGAGAACAAGCTCCTGTATATGATGAACATCGATCCCAACAATGCCATGAATTTCAATGCATGTTTAGTCCAATGACTCCAATACACTATATATTATTCTCTATGAGAAGGTGCAACAGCTGGGATCAACCACCACTGTCGAGAACCATCTACTTATTAAAAAATTAAAAAAATCATTCTTGTACATCCTTCTGATAACGATAATCCAATTATTACTCCTTATTCTTTTATTCATGACTATATACAGTGATCATATTTCCTTACTACATGGACCCAAAAGATTGATGGAGTCTTTATGTGAGCATGCACCTAATTGCAAGTAGCTGCTACAATATTGCTCTCATGCATAACCAGCTCATCTTCCTAGGAGAGGAATTAGAGAAGTTGCAGTTTTATCCATTAACTGAAGAATTTACCAGGATAAATGAAGGTAGAAAGAAATAAAGAAATATTTTTGTCTGCGAATTACCAAAATAAGTCAATGTGACTTGAAAGTACTACCAGTTACAATACAAAGGGATAGAAACGTGAGCTAAATCTAAAAGAATCACAAAGTTACAGGCTAAAATCAAAATAACAATATATTACAACTACCCAAGGGGGCAAATCCGAAACTGAATAATCTATAAAAATGTCAAAGAAGACATCAGGTATTACCCTCATAAAAAATAACTATGTGAAAGAACGACATGTCACAAAAAAGACAAAAGTTGATAGAACCGTGGAAGGGGGCAAAAGCTGGACCTAATATATATCAGCAGACCGCGACTAAGTGGGTCTCTGATTGAACAGTCCTATGGGGTTGCAAAAATGTATCCCAAATATTCTCCTAACATTCATGGTCAATGATTCTCTAAATTTAGAAAGGAAGTTTGTAATGCATGCCTATCCCAATCTCTTGGCCTATGCACAAGGAAGGGTAGCTAACCTTCTATGCGACAAACAACAGTCCCACCAAGTCTGTGCAAGAAAATGAGAATGGAAGTTCCCTGATAGTTGCTTGTAGAAGGGAACAAGGTCGCACTTATCTATCACCATCTATGAGATTAACTATAGAATGCAAAGAACACTTAACACCTCCAATTGGTGGAATATATTGGAAGGAGATAATCAATATGGTAGTCATCCAAGTCCCCTATATTGCCCAATGTTTGAAAGTGACCGATTCCAAAGGTAAAGAGCCAAGTACCCCTGATTGGGATAGTGGAAAAAGGCAGGTAGTGACCCTCTAAATCTTTGTACAAGAAATATAGCAGTTACAACACCTGAAAACAAAGTGTTCCTTTGTCTCCACCTCTTACTGGGAACAAAAGCTGTGGATCCTATCATCTCAAGGAATATGGCGGTTGATTTCAAGTTGTAATTGGTGAGAACAAAATCTCAACTAACCAAGGGGGATCTTGAAGCCATGATCCTAGTGGTGTTGAAGGTATCCAAGATGGATGATGGTGTCAAAAATATATAGAAAATGTTCGTCATAGAAAGCCATCTTAGGTCTAAGACACTATGGGGAAGAGATCCAAGTAGCTTGAATAACCATTGATATATGTCGTCCTCGAGTACTTTATTGATATGCCCTTTTTATGAAAGGAGACAAGAGGGATAATTAAAAACATGTCTAACGAGAGGAAGCATATCCATGGAATTCCAATAGAGCAGAGAAGCAAACTAGTCTTTGAGTACTAACATCATCATCTATAGGAAGCCATGAAAGCAAATCACTTTGTTAAACAAAGTGCTAAAAAGAATATATCTCCCAATCTAAGTAAAGATTGCTGATACACCTAAATCTATAGAGATGGAAAAAGAGCATGACAAGACTCTCAAGATGAAGACGTTAAGCAACAAACTCAGCTTGAACAATGCAATGAAGGACCATCCATTTACAATGGACCTTTTGTTGGAGAAAGATAGCATAAACCCTCCCAATAGAGCTTAAACTTAGCAATTGGACCATTATACTACTACTATATGTTGATGATATCATTTTATATGTTGTCCTCCCCTCTCACTCTACTAAAGTTTTGCAGAACTAGTGTGATGTCCTTTCTCAATTTTGTCAGCGTCTCCAACCTGTGATGAACTTTAGTAAAACTACGTTCATTATCTTCAACACATCCAATGGCACTCCATCTAGGTTTCAATTTTTTTGTAATAATGTTCCTGTAGAAATGAAAATATCTTATGCTTACTTGTCAGTCTTGTTCACTGGACAATCTTTCAATCTGAAGGTTACCACTCAATCACATCTTCATAAAGATTTGCCTCGCATTCGGTTTTGGAATGCAAGTGTTTTCAGGTACATTTCCAAGATATCCCTTCAATATGTGCTCCATCGATGAAACTATTAATCCTATAGTTCTTTGTGGGTCTAAGAATCAACACCCTAATTTGGAGTCTTATCACTGGCTCGTATAGAGGACTCTCATGCTTGAGGGTATGACTCATTGCAAATGCACAATTCATCATTGCGTCGTCCAAGAAAAGTTTCTTTCCCAATGTCTTCACCTTGAGTACCTTCAAGCTCACTTTCTATATCCATATACTCAAATCCTTGGGTGATTCAGCCTCAAACCATGAGAGAAATCCCTACGTGGCATTTTTTTTATTGACAAATAATTGCCTTTTTGGTCCCCACTAGAAATAGACATTGTTGGTATTCTGAGACTGATATGATCTTGCATGCTATCGATATCTCTATTGATCAGCTCCTCCATTTAGATATTCTTTAGATACCCCTCCTTGCATTCTTCCCTCAAACAAGGTCATCAATAGAGTTGTTAGAGAGGATAGTTACCAACAAAACATTCACAACACTTTAACTTTTCCTCCATAGCCGCTCAACTCCATGATGACTTTCTATGTTGAGCATTTATTATGAATTGTAGATAGCATCATCTTTCATGTTGATCATCTCTAACATCATTTTTAAAGTAGTTTGAGATTCCTCTTGGCCAACTAAGGGTGTGCTCCCACTAGTTATGCATTGATACTAACCACCATATTTCTAGTCGTGATTTGTGATCTTTGTTTCCTCTGGAAGGTTGAGACTAAGAACTTTAATTTTATTTTTTTTTCAAAAAGAGATCACATTATATTAGGAGGAAATCAAAAGATACATACTCTGCTATGCCAGCCCTAAAAACTGTTGGTCCAAGCCTGGGCAGTATACAAAAAAGGGAAACATATTAGTACTCATAATCATTAGTCTAAAGAAATGATGTTTGTCATATCTTTTTGTATCTTGGTCGACCACGATAGGGGAAGCAAGCCATAATATAGAATGTTATGGTTATCCAAAGCCCAATTGGCCAACCCATCTACCACTTTATTTGACTCTCTAGGAGTATGAATGAATTGCACTTCCTGAAACCTTTCCTTCAACTTGTTGATATTATCCATCTCTCTAGCAATCCTCCAATTACTGCTTGTACCATTCTCCTTAGTGGAAAGAAGACCAATAATCATCTTAGAATCCGCCTCAATTTGAATATTTTGCCATCCAACATTTAAAGTCTCTTGCATCCCTTTCTTTATAGCCTTAATCTCTACTAAATTGTTAGTGGCACATCCCAAATTTTTGGCAAACAAATAAGCGACCTTTCTATCTGGAGTTTTGCCAATACCTCCAATGGATGCTAATCCTGGATTACCTCTCGATGCACCATCTGTATTTATTTTACCATACCCCATTGGAGGAGGTTTCCAAATTCCAACTATTTGATTTTTGATTTTATGCCGAAAACCTGGTATAGAAGAATTATGAGGTTGCAGAGGAAGTTTTTTGCAAAGAAGCTCCTATTCAGGAGTGAGAGGAGTGGGAAGAGAAATCTTATGTTTGATAGTTTCAGCAATAATGATTTTGATTTTCTCCCAAACATAATCGATATCTCTACTAACCTGTTGAAACATTATGTTGTTTCTTTCCTTCCATGTATTCCAAAGAAGGGAAATACCAGAGCACCAGGCTGGCATGAAGTTTTAATATGTCGGAGTATGGTATTTCCATTCTCTACACAGCTGCTCCAAAGACCAAAAACTATTCCAATGAAGGTTAAACAAATTAGACAGTCGGTGCCATATAGAGACCACCCAAGAACATTGAAAAAACAAATGAGAAAGGGATTCCCCATCTACCAAACATAATACACATTTAAATGGACCATAAAAGCCAAACTTCTTAAGTCTATCACCAGTTAGGATCCCCTTGAGAAGTAGAAACCACACAAAGAAGCTAACTTTAGGCCACATAGCAGGCTGCCAGATATTTTTAAAAATGCCCTGAAAGAGGTGAGGAGTCCTCCGCAGTATAGAGGCATATCCAGAAGCCACTGTATATACTCTTGTGGAATTTGCGCCCCACACTAAGGTGTCAGCCTAAGGAGAATAAGAAATGGGACGAGCCAAGAGAATATTATCTAAAGTACGCTCCCTCTGTCCAATATTCACAAGCCAATCCCTGCTAGGAATCCAACATTTTCCAGTTTCCCATATCTGAGTAACAGGCTTCCAATAATCTGCCACTTTGATCCATCCTTTTTCATGTAAATCCTTCATAATTGTTTCAAACTCCAGCTATTGGGATATATGTTTGGCCCTTTCTCTTCAAAAGGCTTTTATTCTCAAATGTAGATCCTTATAGGGCACTGCTAGAGTTGTCAGATTGATTACTTCCTTCTTTCATACACTACAACCATTGGAAACGTTAAGCTTACTTGGAAGTTGTCGATTCATGTCCAAAAGGGGTCATACCAGTGAGGCAACATTCCTCTTTGTGTGTTACTATCATAATTCCCCAAACCCCTAGTCTCATTCTAGGTGGATGTAATCTCCCCATTTTCGGTCGCTTCAGTATTGTAGTTGGCTTTGGCTTTCTCAGCGACCGTTAGCCTTGTCTGAGAGGATATTTGATGTTGGCAATGAGCTCAAATGGTCTAGAGGACTCTTATGCCACTTTCCGAAGAAATTTCCGGCTTTTGGTGTGTTTTTCAAGATTCTTAGAGAGCGCGTCTATTTATAACAAGTCATCCAATCGGGTTCGATTTTCATTATTCATCATCAGTATCACTCCAGTACAATCAGATTTTGATTCCGATGCTTTCCGACATTTCTGCAAAAATGAGTGTATTAATGGTTATATTTTAATTAAATTACTAAGGTTGCTCAAAATTAATCAAAATATTTAAGGCCCTTAGTATTATAGCTCATCGGAACCGAGTTGAGATGTTTTAATTCATGGATGCATCAAACAGGGACCGTGCATGTCAAAATATCATTATTTTAATGAAAAAATCATTTTCAGAGTTAAAAGGGTGTTTATATTAAAAAGCGCATTTTTTTAAAAAAGAAGCTTCTAGAGAGTTTGGAGAAAAAGTATAAAAGAAGGTTGAGCAAGTCTTTTGGCATTCAATTCATGCCATTTTCTCAAAAACAGATTTATGCAATTTGGAGCAGTGCTTCAGATGAAATTTGATTGAGAACGGAAACCCTCTTTCAGTTCAGCCATAGGGGACATAAACCTCCAGATACAAAGGGCATTCATATTCAATGAGTGCAAGGGAGTGAAAGATATTCTGCAATCAGGTTTTCAGGAATTTTATATTAGATTTAAAGGCCTTATAGCTAGGGTTTGAGTGGGGAGTTTGCTGCCATCATTTTGTAGTAATTTTACCAGTCTTTCATGATCATTTCCAGCCTTTGGACCATCATTTTCAGTAGTGCATTGACGAAGATTCAACCCTTTCCGGGTATGCAATTAATGTAGTTCTTTTTTGTTAGAAATAATATTATGTTAGGGAAAATCTAATGGTTGTTATGTTCTGATCAGTTTTGGATCAGATATGAAGTTTATTGTAAAAACTTATGACATAATGAACTAAAGATTTCCATTGGTCTTACATTATAATAAGTATTGTATTTTCTCTATAGGCATCTATTATATTTTACATGCATTGAAACAAATATAAAATTGCAAGTAAACAATCAGAAATCAGATCTCAGCAGTTGCATGCTAAGTGTTTCACGAAATGTCAAACCACTTAAACTGAAAAATTTGGATCAGATTTGGGAAAGAATCTTTCAGTGGTATCAGAGCCATGATCTTGCCAATCGGTTGGGTAAAGATCGGTTGCTTGTACTACAATTTGGTTTGAGTTGTGCTTGTAGAAAGCGAGATGGGAACTATGGAGAAGTTGCCTAGCATGGAACAAATGTTGAGGAACTTTCACCATTCACAACAAAGGGTGCTTAAAAAATTGCAACATGTTGAAGATTCACTTTCAAGGAAAATTAGGCACACTAGTGATTTGTCTCCATTTAATAGAACAATTATGGCCAGTTATGATAAGTATTGCTCTCTTCCTCAAGAGATACACGACCTACTTTCATACACAATTTTTGGGTATACCGGATGAGGATGAAGATGACTTGATGTTTTCAATTACATATCAGCAACAAGAGAAGAAAGAAAGCATTGGGAAAAGTGAAGTGTTAAATATCCAAGAATCAGGAAAGGAAGAGGAATCACTTGTTTGCAATTTGCAGCCTACAAGTGATCACAATCAATGCAAAAATCAGTCATCATGTGGGAGTCCTAAAGAAGAAATAATGTTGAATCAAGAGGAGACACACGGCACACTATTGAGTCATCATGTTGATCACAAAATGGAAAAGATTACAATCATTGATCAGCCCATTAGAGATGTTGAAAATATGACACCAAGGTATGACACCTATTCTGATTTTTGCAACAATAGTCCTACTCATGAGGTAACATCCATTTCACATGTGGATGATGGTATTGTCGAGTCTTCTAATATTGGTATTCAAGGTTTGGGTGTTAAAGATGAATTATGTATTGTGGATTTATGCCACAAACATTCTGATTTTGTATATCATACCTTGGAAGATGTGAACAAGACTCAAGTCTTGTATGACAGTTGGCTACAAAGAGCCAAGAAGGCTAAGTTAAGTGGTTGCACATGCAAAACAACACCTTCAACAAGTCAAAGAACAATGCAATCAGCTAGATAATGCAAGGCAACAAAGAGAATCATGCATTAGATCATTATTTCTTCCAAGGGAAGAATGTATACAAGTTGAGCATGCAAAGGAAGAGTTTCTAGAGGTAAGCACACAAGAAGAATATGTTGATATATGTGAACAAGATAAAAGGTATGATTCAGAAAATTTCTTTTAGGTATCTAGTTTGCTTCATGAAGTTTATGACTTTCCTCTTTTAGAGAGTCCCTTGAAGGCTCAAAACAATAATGATATTAGATACACACTTGATGGATCAGCCACAAGTGTTGCATCCAATTTTGTGGAAGGACAATTGTTAAGAGCATATGAAGCATTTTGTCTTAGAGAACTGATTATGGAGACTAAGAGATTCCTCACTAAGAAGATCTTGCATTTTGATAATGTTTGGTTTGGTTTGTATACTACACCTTGGAGTTTGCTAGTAATAGAAAGCATATCAGTTATGGAGGTGATGATATGGATTACAAGATGGGACAGCAATCTTTTGACTAAACATGATATAACTATTGTGGATTCAAGTTGCAAACACTCAGATTTTTCATATCATAGCATAGAAAATGATGGACATTCAGAAAATGAAGATGTGCCTAATATATATGGAGCTACCATTGAAAGGTATGTTGCAAATGTTGATTCCATGATTATAAGCAGCAGTACATTATCTTCCCATGATCTTGGTAATCATAAGGTAGAAGATATACCTCAAGAGGATGTCCTTGGCAAGGGATTTTATCTTGCTAATCTAAAATATTTTATGGCTAAGCATAAGCAAGTGTTCGTAAATCCAAGCTACATACAAGGTATGACAGCCCATAGTAAGTTTGACATTCCTTGTTCCATACACATGATCACATTTGAGAAACACGTGTTAAAGTAATATGAGAGACATATTATAGAAACAAAGGGATTGCCTAGTAAGAAGATTCTACAGTTTGATAATGTATGGTTTGTCGTGGGCATTACACCATGGAGTTGGTTGGAAGTTATGGATAAGAATGCACCAAAGGCCATAGCAGCTAAAGAGGTGGAGGTACAGATCAGCTTTGGGACAGCTAATATAGTTAGAAGGACATGTGACTTTCAGCTGGATACACCTCTTAGACCAGCACTTATGGATGAGCGACCTACCATTGAAAAAGATGCAAGAAAAGACAATGAAGACACCTCAAAAAGGTATGATCACGGATCTGATTTTCTGAGTACAAACAGCAGTCCTTTGTCTTCACATGATCATAAGATAGATGAGTGGCATGAGGATGATAATGGTAAGAAGTCTTCCATCATTGACACTCAAGATTTGAGGGATGAGCCTCTTATAATGATCAAGCACAAGGAGCAATCAGAGTTGCGAACACTTGATGAGAGATTTGTAGAAGAAAAGCTTGTGCATACATCCTATGGACTAACAAAGGATGACGTGGAGAGATGTATTTGTGATTCAGATTTGAAGGAGTCTACTTGTGTTTTGACATCATATCCCGATGAGGATGATTCTTTGGGTAGACACAATGCTGTCCTAGTTTCAGGACTTGAGTTCTCTGAAGCAAGAAGTGATTTTACATCCATAGACATCAGGTTACTCTTTTGTACAGCTGGCAGCAGTGAGGTAGAAGCTATGACAGCCCTTGAGGCGAGTTTTCAGTATGGTACACACCTTGGGACAGCAGCCTATGATGCCATCTATTAAGGCAAACTTGGGAGGTATGAGGTAAATATTGGTCTTATGGTGATAAACACCAATCGCTTAACCTTACATGATTTCATTTATCTTGTGGATATGCAAGATTATGTGATTAAGTTTGGATTAATGTGTGAAGATCCAAGTTGCATACAAGGTAGGTCATTGTGCAATAATTGCATGAATTTCATGACAACATTTCTTGATTATATATGGGGAGAACATGTGATAAATGAAGAAGACATCGTGGGGCATGGAGTACATGAGAACAATAGTATTTCATGCTTTAACCATTGGTTTTCAAGTTGCATCATAAGGATAGGTAGCCGTTCTACATTTCTGAGCAGGTAATTTTCAGCCTATATACTTTTGCTTGCAGTTGTTTGGAGAGTTTTGGAGTGGAGTTGCATAATAGATTATACACATATGATGGACGCTTGTCAAGTCCATGTGGCACAACTCAGTTTTTGGATAGCCCATGATGATAGCTTGAGAGAAGACACTTGTACATTCATATTCAGCTTGGGTGATGTGATACTTTGGTATCCATATGATGACACACTTCATGATGATGCTTAATTGTTGGAGCATAGGGCTGTCCTACTTTCAGGACTTGAGGTATGTGTAAATGTTGAACTTGATGAGTTCTAGTTGGACCTTTGTCCAAGGTATGGAGATGTGCATGAGAATAGAAGTATTCCAGCCCTAACCCATTGGTTTTTTGCTCATACATTGGTGAGAGGTGGTTGTTCTATCTTGTTGGTCATGGAGTTTTAAGAATATACTTTGAGGACATTAGCTGTTTTGATGAGTTGGGGAAGTTTGGGTCACTACTTCAGTGTTGGAGGTTGGCATGATGATGAGATCCTATCCTCATATGTCATTGGAGGTACTTTTTGCATCATCATGAATATGATTTTCAGTTCGCTTGGGGCTGTTTTGATGTATATCAGGAGCTTAGACTGGTTTGGCATATTTTTTTATGCACTTGTGATGGACACTTTTCACATCCCTAAGGGATCACTCAGATTTAGATGGGCATTTGGTGATGATGACACGATAAGAGACATCTATTTCTTCACTCTCAGCTGGCATGAGGGTGTGATGATTTGGGATCCAGGTGTTGGTGTGATTGGTACAATACTTCACAGGGATTTTGGTGAGTTGCTTCACAACTATTCGCTTAGTGATGTTTATATCAGAGTGGAGCAACGGAAGGTTTGGTACAAGTGGTCGTGCTTCAGAGATCATATCATACATCACTTATTGATGGGCATGAATCTCTTCAGGGTTTTGGATTTGTATAATGCTTTGTCTTTAACATATTAGCACTCATGGACAGTGGAGCCTTCGGAGGAAGGGAATTGTTGGTACGTGTGGCTGATGACTTCCCACCATATAGTGTTTCAAGTATTAAAGTTTGCAGACTTCCGAGATTGATATGTGATCCTGGCAGTTGGCTTTGGGGCATATAGGTATTGATTGCTTGGGGCAATCTTCAGGAACGGAGGACTATAATGTCCCCATTTTCAGTCGCTTTAGTATTGTAGTTGGCTTCGGCTTTCTCAATGACCGTTAGTCTTGTCTGAGAGGATGTTTGATGTTGGCGATGAGCTCAGATGGTCTAGAGGACTCTTATGCCACTTTTCGAAGTGATTTTCGGCTTTTAGTGTGTTCTCCAAGATTCTTGGAGAGAGCGTCTATTTATAGTAAGTCATCCAGTCGGGTTCGATTTTCATTATTCATCATCGATATCACTCCAGTGTAGTCAAATTTCGATGCCGATGCTTTCTGACAGTTCTGAAAAAATGAGTGTTTTAATGGTTATATTTTAATTAAATTACTAAGGTTGCTAAAAATTAATAAAAATATTTAAAAAGGCCCTTAGTATTATAGCTCATCGAAACCGGGTTGAGATGCTTTAATTCATGGATGCATTAAACAGGGACCTTGCGTGTCAAAATATCATTATTTTAATGAAAATGTCATTTTCAGAGTTAAAAGGGTGTTTAAATTAAAAAGTGCATTTCTTCAAAAAAGAAGCTTCTGAAGAGTTTGGAAAAAAAGTATAAGAGAGAATGTTGAGCAAGTCTTTTGGCATTCAATTCATGTCATTTTCTCAAAAACAGATTTTTGCAATTTGGAGCAGCGCTTCAGATGAAATTTGATTGAGGACGAAAACCCTCTTTCAGTGCAGCCATAGGGGAAGGAAACCCTCTATTGGATAATTGTGTCTAGGAACGGAAACCTCCAGATACAAAGGGCATTCATATTCAGTGAGTGCAAGGGAGTGAAAGGTATTCTGCAATCAAGTTTTCAGGGATTTTATATCAGATTTAAGGGCCTTATAGCTAGGCTTTGAGTGGGGAGTTTGCTGCCATCACTTTGCAGTAATTTTACCAGTCTTTCATGATCATTTCCAGCGTTTGGACCATCATTTTCAGTAGTGCATTGATGAAGATTCAGCACTTTCTGGGTATGCAATTAATGTAGTTCTTTTTTGTTAGAAATAATATTATGTTAGGGAAAATCTAATGGTTGTTATGTTCTTATCAGTTTTGGATCAGATTTGAAGTTTATTGTAAAAACCTATGGCATAGTAAAATAAAGAATTCCATTGGTCTTACATTATGATAAGTATTGTATTTCCTCTATAGGCATCTATTATATCTTACATCCATTGAAACAAGTATAAACTTACAAGTAAACAATCAGAAATCAAATCTCAGCAGTTGCATGCTAAGTGTTTGACAAAATGTCAAACCACTTAAATTGAAAAATTTGGATCAGATTTGGGAAGGGATCTTTCAGTGGAGTGGATTTTCTTCATTTTGGCATTGAGGGCCTTTCCTTTATCTGTGTATCACGTCACAGAGACAAACACACATTACTAGTTTTATATCTGCTACTAGAGGTTCGTTAGCCTTGGATGTTAGGATAGGCTCTAGTTGGAGTGTGCCACTTCCTCCTAGGATTGTCCAAATTGGCTTCCTTAGCCCTAGACATTATCCTATGAGCATTTTCAAGAGTGCTTGGACCCTCAATGACAAAAAACAATGTTGTTCGTTATTTTGGTCTAAGCCTTACTACCCGGGGGGTCCTCTAGCAAGGCTATTTATACTTGTACTATTCCTTATGGCTCAAAATTTAACCACTTGAATTCTACCCCGACTTGCTTTGTTCACCTTTCTCTTGTACTTTGTGTTTGGTTACTTTTCCTGAGCTAGGGTGTTTAGTTACTTCTCTCTTATGATTGATTGCACATTCGGAGTCCCATTGACCTATTTTGATTACTCAAAGATTAATATAATTTTCCTTTTTCTTTCTTTGAAGTTTACAAAAAATGAGTGGATGTCCCAAGGTAAAAAAGTCGCTAGTTACTTAGGTGTTTTACAATAGTAGCCAAGGGTGGTGGGGGCAGGCTGTAATTTTTGGGCATAAACAATTAATTACAACAATAAATTTCACATCAATTTGACCGTCACTTAGAAAAAAATCTTGTTGCTTTGAGAAGTCAACAAAAAAATCGTAATATCTTGGCCATATGGTGGAGTTTGGTGCCCATTTTGTTTTCTGGGAAGATTTTTTCGAGCTAGATTGATGTCATTTTTCACCAATCAGCGGGAAGTTTTCAGAGAAGGTAATGGCATCATTAATCAATGTGGTATACATAAAATCCAAGAGCCTTGAAATTGATATCCATCGGTGTTTTTCAAATAGATGTCTTTAAGATATCTGTACCACTCTATCAATAGTTATAGATCATTGTTAAATACATCTATCAATGCTACAATTCAAAACAACTAATAAAGTCAATAATTATGTTGCAAGCAGATACCAGTTTAACAGTATCCTAGAAATAGATTCAACTAATCGCCAAATTATAAAAGTAAATGAAAAATTCTAATTTAACATTCAACTAAGCCTTGAAGGGTCCTCATCCTCAGCTTCATTTCCATAAGCCACGTCCTCAGTGTCTCTATCTCTAACCACAATAGAGTGTTCTCCATCAACAGAAAGTCCATGAACAATATAAACAAGTTATGCTTGTTGCTGCCTTGCATCAATTATACCAATCAATTATTGAATTGTGTCCACCATTTCGTGTACTTTGTTCTCAATCAACCTTTTCCACAAAATCTAAGAAGCATCCTTCAATGATTCCTGCTATGGAAGGAATGGGGATGTCAACATGAGAAGAATCAAAGGGGAGAGTGCATGTAGAAGGGGATCCAATATCACTAGATTCACAAGAAAAAGTGCATGTTGAAGGGGAACTGACACCACTGGATTCAGAGGAGACATCGTTATTTTCATGGATCTGTAACATCCGATGTCTTCTTTCCATTATATTGGCACTCCATTATATTTGTAATAAAACATTAGTATTACATGCCTCTCTAGGGCCATCTGTAATCTAATCATCAGCACTCCCCATTTCAACATCCTACTGAGCTTGGTGTATATCACATTGCTGCTCATTTAGTGCATTGATCTCTTTATGTTCCTAAGGAGCATCTTTGGTTCCATTGTTCCAGTGATCATTTCTAACAAAATTCCAACATTCAACATCTATAGGTGTCTTCAAAGGGATATCAATTTGTGTCTACTCTTGAGAAGGAGAAATCTTTGGAAACTTGCTTGTGTCCACCAAGTAATCTTGATCAAGCTTAAGATAGCCGTTATTAAGAAACCTTCTTAATGCTGGCTCAAGCCTCTTCAAGTAGATATCAACCTACAAAGAAACAATAATAAAGGTCACCACTGATAAATTCAGTAGGTCTCCTCTTTGTTTCGAAAATATCATTGTTTTTCTTTTTCCACTAGCACAAAATCTCAGTTGGAATGACTAGCCAAAACTCTCTATTTAATAGGATGGCTTTAAGAGAACTATTGTAGCTTATGATGCAAAGTAAAATATCATTCCAAATGTATTGAGCATTAATTGATGACCAACAAGAAACTTTTCCCAAGAAGTTGGAGCAAAAGGGCATTCAAAAAATACATGTTTGATAGTTTCTTCTTGACCATAGAAATTACAAACACTAACTGCCATACCACCTCTAGCAAGAACAAACCCAACGAGTTTTTGAGGAACAAGCAACCATCTAAAGGATGATTTGTTTGGTTCTAAGTAGGAATACCATAGGATAGCAAACCTATTCGCCAATCTATTAGAGGAGTCATTCATCAACCATTTATTATATAATACATAGCAGATTTCAAGGGAGCCAACTAGTTTTTCATATTGTTTCTTGTCAGTTATTTCAAACAGGGTAGGTCCTCTAAGCTAATGAACGTTGTCCAAAATCTCAATGTCAACGTCCATTCTCAAGCCATTGGGAGGAGGTTTGAGTGTCTTAGCAAGCAATAAATATGTTCTACTTTGATAATTAGGGTATTTGTAAATGTGTTTGAGCTCTTGTAATGTCTCCAAATGGGACAAATTAGGGCAAAAGGGGTTTTCTCCAAAATCGACAAATCTAAAAATGTAATCAGCAAACCCTAAATTGCCAAACAAACTCACAAAACCCTTAATGAACCTTAAAAACCCTAGATGCCAAAATGATAGGGTTTTATAGATGATTTTCAGCCAATAATTTGTCTCAAAATTAACTGAATACTTGCAGAAAATAATTAGCAAATTAAATGCACGAAACAAATACCTTTTTGCCAAATTGTTGAAACTCAAATGCCATTTTTTGATGGCTGAAAATTTTAATTTAATTCCAAAAATACAATGGATATTCTGATCATTTTTTCGTTTCAAACCCTTGCCAAAAGTCTACCCTTAACAAATATTATTTCCTACGAACAACTGAAAACTTAAAAAATTCATTAACTCCCTCAATATTTAAAATTATGATGTAAACAAGAGCTCAAACTGATCATAAAAATAATGGCTATCAATTAAAAATAATTTTAAAATTTTCTTTCTATGGAAAGGTCACCAAAAGTTGCTCCGAAATTATGAAAACCCTAGTTTCCTGTCAAAATAATTAAATAATAATTCTGAAAATTATTATTTAATTTTCTACTTCAAACCCTTCACAAACTCCTCCAATTCCTCACACCAACACGCATAAAATTAGCAAATAAAATCTGAATATTTAATTTGCAATAAATAAACCAAAAGAGACCTCCAAACCCTAGATCCAAGCTCCCCAAGTGGTTCGCTCCACTTGCAAAAATAGTATAATTGATTGGCAAGCTTAACATGCAAAAAAAGAACCATGAAACCCTCACAAAAATTCACACGAACTCTCCAAAGCAATTCGCCCCACTTCTAGGGCAAGAACAAGATCTCCTTAACAAAAGGTGGTGTCAAAAGACATCTTTTTAGATTGATCAATCCCCAACGGTAGCGAACCTCTATTGGGCATGCATCCCAATAGTCTTCTTCAAGAAGAAAGAACAAGAATATCAATTTCAGCATATCCTCAATTGTAGCCTTCGCCATGTATTTATAACTCTCCAAAGAGGATGAACCACTTTGAGAAAATAAAACACCTTTCCTTTCTTTATTTTAGCTCCCATGCTGATATCTCTTTTTTGAATAATATATTAATTATTGGCCTTAATTAAAATTAATTTAAGGCAAATAAATTAATATTTAATTCACTTAAGCACTTAAGTGGTAAAAACCACTTTTAAAATATTCTTTTAATTAATTAATAATTGCTTTATGATAAAAATCACCATTTCGACAATTAATAAATAACTAATAAAATATCATTCCCCAAAAAGGGCTCCTTTAGTCTATGGGGAATATACTAAAGGTTTTCAAGCCTTATTTATTCATGATGTGGAAATGGGGACATTACAGCTCTTGCCAACAGAGCCATTTTCCATTCTTGAAGATGTCAACAAAATTTCTCATGCCTTTATTAGCCCAACTTCTAGCAAATCAACTTTTGATATTCGCAAGTGGCTTATTATTCATAGACAAGTTCCACTATGGAGACTTAACCTTGGCATCTTATATCAAACTGAGAAAATATAAAAAATAGGCTTTTTAACCACAATATACTTTACAGACTCCCAATCACTCCAAAGATAACAAAAGATGTTTGAATTGACAAGATTGACATGAAAGCTTGCAAACATAAGATCAATAGGGCCCAAACCTTTCCATCCAAGTTTTCCTTCAGGGAATCCACTAAGAATGTTGTATCATGATAAAAAATTCTAGAGGCATCTTCAAATAGTGCCCTTAATATCCACTTCACCACAAGGATAATCCCTTTTAAGTCTGAGGTTCTTAAGTTCCAAACATCCAACCCTTTTGCACTTTATACACACATTCCATGCCACTACGTGTCTTTTGGCTGCCCTTTCGATCAAAGCATACAAAGTCTCTAGCTAGTTTATACATCTACTGAAAATGAAAATTGCTTAAAATCCAACAAGCATGGTAGATATTGTATGAAGATAAGACCTTATGTAAGAATTGTATTCTTTTCCTGCCAAAGACAATAGATTCCTCTTGATACTTCATCACTTTTTGCTAATCTTTTCAGTCGCCCACTACTAGATATCCTTAAAATAAGGGTTGGGTGCAAATGGTGTCCCCAAGTGTCTAATAATCTTATTAGGCCAAAGCCAGGACCATCCCTAGTTTACAAACCAATATGGAAGACTTCTTACCAATTAAAGATGGAGAACTTAGGGATGGCAGTTTTGGAACCAAAGATTGATGATAAACTTCTAACCTTATATTCAATTCCTTTAGGTTTTCCTTCTCTAAGGCAAGAAACAAAGTAGTATCATCAACTAATTGAACTTTTAACGAGGTATTCTTGTTGGCATAAATTATATCTTTCACCATGGGGGTCTTGTCAGCAATCTCTTAGAAGAAATTGAATGGCTTCAGCTGCAACAATAGATAGGAGCAAGGAAGCATCCATGACGAATGAACCTCTACAGCTGAAATGACTCGTGTCAATTCTCCATTGCCCTCCACTTGAGCAAAGGCAAATATGGATCAGTGTGGGATCCTTTTCTATAAATATAGACCAATACAGAATCCTTTTCTATAAACCTTGCATGCAAGTGACCAACAAATTTCCTTATCATGAGCACATCTGAGGAGGGAAGCCATCCTCTATTCCAATTCCTTGGTGAATTTACTGCTATTAACAATGTTATTCAAGTGAGCATGGAACTCTTCAAGCTTGTCCTTTCCATGCAACTGGAGTACATTAGTGTCATCCATGTACTTCTTCCACCACTTTGGTTTAGAAGGAAAAGAGTTGAGAACTAGATCTTCAAAATGCTCCATGAAGAGGTTGGCTACCACTTTTGTTTGCTCATAGAACTTACTTTGAAAGCTGAAGAAAATGGATCTCAAGTAAAGTTATACCCACCTGGATGTCTCATCATCATTGTGCTTCCTAACCACTAACATTGCTTATTCAAGAGGGATCTTGGCAAAAAGTGAGACTGTCAAAACTCACTAAAGTGCCATCCTTATCTTTAATAAAATTGAAAATTTGTGTTGAGTCCAAGACGAGAGAGGAAGATACGCACACCAATAGATTTAAGTCTTTTTTCCAAGAGCTTGGACTATCTGAAGTATCAATACTTGGCCTTAAAGGAACCCCTTCCTTGTGTATCTTAGGAGCACCATATATCTTCGGAGTGAACTTATTTTTCAGTAGCAACTTGTTTGTAATTTATTCCTCCAATTACAAATTCTTATTGGTTTTTTAAGCCTTTTAAACACTAAAGAGATCAGGTTGAAAGCTAACATTTTGTAGCTACGAATAGTCTGTAGATGGTCATCATCTTGGATAAATAATCAGATGTATTCATCACAACCATTGCATTGCCTTTATGGGGGAAACAGACAGTTGTTCCACACAAAGATCATGTGCTCCTCAATATCTCATAGAAAATTGGCAAAGTTATGCTAGCAAGAATTGAGCAAAAAAAAACAGTGCGAAACTATGATTAATATTATTCTAACATCCTTCTTACAAATAACAATGGACCTCATGTGTGTGTATAGGAATATCACAAATGTGCAGGAATGCGATACCTCGTGTACAAAAATAAAGTCAATTTATTAGAGAGAGACTAACTCACCAATTCAAGCTTACTAATCTAAGAGTGAGTCAGAGTTATCTAGACCATAGTTAGATACTCGGCGAGTACTCGCCAAAAATCCTGCCCTGCGAGTATACTTCACTTATACTAGTGGGTTTTACTATTCGAGTCTGTGCGAGTTTTTGCATAGTACTCATCGCGAGTATTGTGCATAGACTCACCGCAGTTTGGAACACGCAGCCAACGTTGCAAAAACACGAAAAAAAGTGTTAAAATGTGGAAAAGCACAAAAATTTATCCTTATTAAGCACACATGCTCCAACACTCGCATCACATATTATTTTAGCATCCTTTGAATGAATTGGGGGGAGCTTGTAGCAGATTTCTAAAGCAAATTTGAGGAAATTCAATTTCTAGTTTTTTTTTTTTTTTTGTTCTTTTTTTTCCAAGCATGTAAATTGTTAATATTAAGTTTCTAAACATGTTTGACAAATTTACATGCGTTCCATTCAATTCCATAATTCTTATTCATGATTCGCACTAGTTTTTCATAGTTTATGAATAAAATTGTTAGTTTTTCCCAATTTTGAGGGTTTAGTTTTACAAATTTATAGTTTAAGCTTTCTTTTAAATGTCATTTTTAAATTTTTTTATATTTTTTTGTATATACAGGGTTTAGTGTTTACATTTACAACTTTACGGTTTAAGATTTTTTTTTTGCATTTAAACATGTTGCAAGTTAACCATTAGCATACAATGGCATCTAGCACCGCATCAAGTTCAGCATCAACGAGTGGTAGCCATCCCGCTAAAAGTCATACAGCTACTTGGAAGTATGTCATATATGTTAGACTCTCCCAGGGAAGTGTGATTTGCACATTTTGCTCAAATAAGGTTTCTAGAGGCATCAATCACCTCAATTACCATATCGCATGCATTCCTTGCCACGACGTCACATCATGTCCCAATACCATGGAAAAGGCAAAACAAGAGATTAACATAGAGCTTGCATTGTTGGATGAGAAAAAACTAGAGAAGGCAAGCGTACAAGCAGCAGTAGCAGCAGCTATTACTCCTACATCAATAGTGGAAACCGAGGAAGATATATAGAGATTGTGGGCTCTAGTCGTGACCCATGCATGTGAGGCATATCCACCACATCCAGTTCCAGCGAAAGCCAATCACATAGATTTTTTGTACCTAGGAATATGCCTGAGGCACAACCTTTGTTGCAAGGTACAGGGTGGAACAAGGAGGTGCACATAAAAGCAAATAAGGCATGTGCAAATTTCTAGTAATACAACCTTCCCTTCAACGTGGAGAAAAGCCCATACTAGGAGTATTTGGTGATGACGTTGACAGTTGCAGGGAAAGGGTACAAGGCACCATCTCCAAAAGACATAAGTGGGAGGTTGCTCCAAGATGTTGTTGAAGATGTAAAGTCAATTATTGAGGATTAGAAAAAGCAGTGGCACAAGTTTGGATGCACCATTCATTCAAATAGGTAGATGGATGAAAGGAATCGCACTTTCGTCAATTTTTTAGCAGCTTCAAATGGTGAGATTATTTTTTTAAGTCAATCGATGCCTCTAACAAAGTAAAGAATGCAAAAAAATTGAGCCTATGCTCAGGGTGTTTGTCTTAGAGGTGGGCATCGAGAATGTTGTACAAGTTGTCACTAACAATGCAACAACGTATATGGCAGCTAACAGACTGCTTATGGAGAGGCATCCATCACTCTTTCAGATGCATTGCTTGGCCCATTGCCTCGACCTTCTTTTGGAGAACATAGGCAAAATTGATTGTGTGAGACCAGTGGTAGAAGATGCTAGCAACATCACCAAATATATTTATATTCACCCTTGGGTTCTCAGCGTAATGAGAGATCACACCAAGTGGAAAAGTTTGTGCACACAGGTGTCACAAGGTTTGCAATTAACTTTCTTATGTTGCAAAGTATTTGTAGTTTGTTGACACCGTTGAAGGAGATGTTTATGAGTCAAACTTGGTTGGACTCAACAAATTCAAAGAAATTTGATGGAAAGAGGACCGCAAAGACAATTTTTAATGATGACTTTGCGAAGTGAGATATAGAGATCGTCAAGGTAATTTCAAATTTCAAGTTGATTCCTTTACTTTCAATTTTTTAAAGTGTCTACTTTAATTGTTGGTTTGTAAATTTAATTTGTTTGTAGATTTGTAGGTGTCGGAGCCTTTGGTGAAGGTTTTGTGCTTCATGGACGGGGATCAAAACCCAATGGAATACATTTATGAAGCCATGGATAGGACTAAAGAGGCCATCCAAAACTTTTATAGGGGGAATAGACACAAATTTGATCCCATTTAAAAGATAATTGATCGGATGTGGAACAATCATCTCCACCAACCCATTCGTGCAGTAAGGTACCACCTTAATCCCAAGTTTTTCTACTCCGATGGCTTCACAGATGTTAATGGGGAGGCTATGGAGGGCCTCTCAACATGCATTGAGAGGATGATGTAATATCCCCTTTTTGATAAATATTAACAATTTTCGTTTTCCCATAAAACCCTTATTGAATTGATATAAAAAGAATACAAGCTGAAATATGCAAAATTGGCAATAACCCAACTGTAGATTTTATTCAATACGCTGATTACAATTGATTGAACCAAACCCTAATTGAAAATTCACAAATAACATGGATTTCAACAATAACAATGGATTCAACAAATAAATAAATCACACAGTCCACCAAAATGAAATACAACAGTGATTGATAGCTGGATGGGTGACATGCAATGAATACTAGCAACCCAGCAATGCTAAATAGGTTGACGCCTAGGTATGCAAATGGATACTGGCAAGTGTACGAACACGGCAATGCAAACATGAACCGATATGGGCCCTGGATGAGTGACACCACTGCTAGTTATGCTTAGGTACCCCTTAAATCCTTCTACAAACCCTATGCCCTGGTTGAAAGTGTGACGCCAAGCTAGAAAGAACAAAAAGTGTGATGCCACAGCAAAGGAAGACCATAGATGGTGATGCCAAGGTAGAAGGTTGATGCCCAAGGTCAAAAAATGATCATAAACCCTAACACCTTGCAAGAAATGTGGTACAATCTGCCTGAAAATGCAATGCCCTTGCTCAAATGGGCCTCTAAAATGGATATCCTCTGAAACCAGTAGCATAGATGTAATCCCTGGATGGAATCACCTACTAGGTATGAGGGTTTTCGTCTTCTAACCTTTTCACATGAGGGTTTTTGTCCTCTGGTGGTGGTGGTTGAACAGATGTTGCTCAAACTCTCCAATGGATTTTGAAAATTGAATGATAATAATGGATTTACTTTTCCTCTGTTTTATCCTTCTTATAATTATTTTTCCACTTAAAACCCTAAAAGTAATTTAAAATTACTGTTAATTCTAATTTTCGTTTTGCTCCAAAAAGTAATTAAAAAATTACTTTTATTTTCTATTCTCTACTTGGGCTTATAATTAATACACGCTTTTGGCTTCATTCAATTAATAATAATATTTTATATGCCCCCTTTTAAGTTGTGACTTAAAAGTATGTTGGAGAGCATTTAAAGCATTATTATTAAGTTATTTCCCTTTAATTTGCCCCTTAAATCTATCGGAAACTAAAAATAGACTTAGGGGTCTCCCCAAAACCTAGTTCGAGATAGGGGACATTACAGTCTGCCTTTCTCCAAATTGCTTGCCCTCAAGCAATGCTTGTGCCGTCCTACAAATACTAGGATCCCAAACCAACCTTTCTGTCTCTGCCATTCCTTCTTGTGATGTAGCTGGCTTTTGCTATGCTTATCTGATATACTAAGGAATCGGAAGCTCTGTACCCCTTACGACTTCTAAAACAACTCCATGGGTGATCACATGATAGTTGAATTATGAATCAACTGTGATCTAGAAAGAGTTCTACCATTTTGTACCATGCATGTGTTAGAATTTAGAAAAGACAAACCTTGCAACCCATTTTTCTCTTGAGGACTTTGTGATATCAAGCTATCCAAAGATTTAATGGGAAAATTTCTCAAACATTGCAAGAACCCTTTGGGTTGGTCGAACGAAAGCTTGTTCACAGGAAAATCTAATGTTATACCTACCTTCATCGCCTTTCTAAAATCAGCTTCATTAGGTTCACTGCTTTCCTCTTCTTGTCTTGTTCTATATCCTCCGCCTTAGCATATTTGCATAGTATTCTTTCACTTTCTGCTCATAGACATTCTTATCACGCATCATTAAAGCTGCAGCCTCTCCATTTAAAGGATCAGTTGGATTTGGATACAACAAAAGTTGAGGAAGAAACACTTTGAATACAGTTAGGAGATCCAACATTGGACTTGTAGAAACCCCTGTTTCCCCTGAATTCTGGAACTGTATATTTTTTTGACTATTTTTGTGTATTTTGAATTTTTTTGGTGTTTTTGCATGAAATAAAAAATGTGATTTTGCAAGATAAATTCAAATAAATAAATAAATAAATAGCAGTGTATTCTTTCAAATAACTAATCTCTGATCTTAATATTCACTTCAGATGATTACAATAAAGATCTCTTGCACACATACAAAATAATATAAAAATATTGTTAAAAACCTGATTTTTTTCAGCAAACCCTAGATCTGGTACAGCGAGTATGGCTGCAATAAATACCCCGTTCTCTGCGCTTCTGAAGGTACAAAAAGATGATAGAAGTGTAGGCGCTCAAAATGGTATCATCAGTTTTTCCAAAAAAAAGGCGTTTTGCCCTAGGAGAGAGAAAATGCCCTTGTTGGGACTGTACGGCCTGATACAATACCATATGGATTTCGTACGACGACAGTAAAAACAATACGACTTGGTACGGCTATACTCCAGAACCCTAGAAAATTGTGCCACAACCTTGAATCTTGTTCTGGATAATTTCTGGATCAAACCCTGATGTAATAAATACTTGTGAACCCCTGTGATAACCTCTGTGTGAAGTTATCTTTCAACTAGCAATAAATCAGTTGATATCTCACAACCTCTTAATTGCACACACTGAAGATTGCACGTTCTCCAATGCAAAAGAATACTGGAAACCCTTGGCTCAGTCTTCTCAAAAAAAACACTTAGCAAAAATTTGTCTTCAACATCAATAATGAATTTCTTACCAATGAGAAACCCTTATAACCTTGAAAAAGTGCGCTTGCCCTAATTAAGGTTTCATAATTAAAAATTAGGGTTTCCTTTTTCTTTTAATTTTTTCATAGTCTAAAGACACAATTTTAATTATAAAATATAATTAAAACGGCCCCCTTCATAATGAGCGCCCCCTTGGGCCAAAACGCCTAAGTCATAATTACACCAAATAATTAATATTTAATTAAATCAATTAAATATTAATATCTCCCTCGATGCATATCCGATTCTCGATCTGTCTAAAGCAGGCGAACAAGGGAGTGATTCCGCACATGACCATACCAAAACAAAGGTACTCCGTTGCATGTCAAATATCCCTAAAAAATAGGAGCTCAAGCAAATGTGTCTGAAAAAGCCCAAACGAAAGCCAACTAAAAAAATTCTGCTAGTCGAAGCCAAGCCAAGCTCCATCATGACCCTCTATCCATCCTATCAGCCTACGAGGGTCGCATAATAGGCTAATCATCACCTCTGAGAGATGTCAACTGGAAAGGGGACATGACTGGAAAGGGGACATGACAGGACTCCAAGTCTAATTACTTACATCCAAACCAACTGAACTTGACATCTCATCGACATTGGGATGAAGAATCTTATTGACAAAACCTATTGATGGAAATTTGTATCAATAGGCATCCGGTAACTCCACGCAAATCTTCCAAACTCCCCCCTCATAAAGGTGGTTGTCTTTTCTGAAACTAATCTCATTTCCCACTACACATCTTGATGTTGTTCTAAGCAATGACTCAGGTAACCCCACAGATTTCCATTAATCTCTTATGAATGAAATTTGGAGGGCCACCTTGAGGTGTGAAGATTCAGCAATTTGTAAAATTTGATGAATTGGAGGCAGCAACGATATTTTTGTTGTTGGAGGTTTCAAAGATTGTATAAATTCCTTGAGTAAATGTACAGCTGCCTCAACATCAAAATCTGATGCAGGAGTCATACTAAGTGGTAAACAAGATGGGGCACACATCTCTGCAGCAAAAGATCCCATTAAATGTAGAGCCCCTTCTCTTGCCAATTGTGTCGCATATTGTAGATGGGAGCTTTTGCGCTCCGTAATGTAGATAGGTGCAAGAAACCAATAAGCTGATCTTACTGATGAAGGAAGAAATAGTGTTTGGATCCCAGATGTAAAACCATAGCTTTGATGATTTCCAACATTTCTTGGATCCGTCCAATGTAACATGATTGTTCTATCATAACGATTGGTAGCTTCTACAGGAACAGAACTTGTGAAAGCAACAGGCAGAACATTGTTGTTTGAGAACCATAGGGTGGCACAAAATACGATTGAAATCCTAGTATGCCCTCAACAAAATAGTTGTTACCACCTTGAACGCCAGAAAAATATGTTCCTTGAATTCCTAAATCTTCAAGACTTGGGATTACAGCGTCCCATCAAGAGGCACCCTTTGTTTAAAAGGTGTGTATTTAATTAAATTTTAATTAATTCACTAAGTGGGGCAATTGTCCCAAGGCAGCCATATATCAAGTGGGTCGGCCCAACAATGATAGGCTTTAATACATGTCTTAACAGGGGAGATTTTAGCATTAAACAATCTTCCTTGAGTGCATATTTAAAACTTCTTTAATGTTGGTCCCTTCATCATGAAGCACTGCTACAAATTAAATATAATTATGTTGCATAATGACATTTCCGTTGACTTCTATTACATCAATTATAATCCCTTTGACATCAATGACAATATTCCAACAATCTCCCCCTTTGTCATTGATGGCAATCCTGTAGAAAAATAGTACAAGAACTCCCCCTTGTTGTAGTTCTCCTCCTTTGTTTCTTTAATTTTTCCCCTCTGACATCAATGGCAAAGAGACATACAACACAATCACAATGTATATCACCAAAATATCCAAGGAGCTGAATAATGAAATGATTAGCTCCCCCTTAATCCATGCTTCTCTTGACATATTTAATGACTAGATGAAGAATGGATCACTCCCAATTTCTACCTTAGAAATTCAAAAGCTTCTTTTGGGAGGGGCTTCATGATGATCGTTGTTATTTGTTCCTTTGTGGCAATGTACTCTATCTTTACTTGTTGATCTACAACCTGTTCTCTCAAGAAGTGATACTTGATTGGAATGTGTTTTGTTCTAAAGTGCATAACCGGATTATTCGAAATGTTTATTGCACTAGTCTTATCACAAAATATTGAGATTGGATGTTCATAGTCTATCTTAAAATCTTTCAACCTCTGATTCATCCAAAGGACTTGTGTACAACAAGACACTGTTGCTATGTATTTTGCTTCAGTTATAGATAAAGAAATGAAAAGTTGTTTTTTGCTTAGCCAAGACACTAGATTTTTGCCAAGAACAAATGTTCCTCCACTTGTACTCTTTCTGTCATCAACACTTCCTACCCAATCCGCATCTATGTATGTTAGTATAAAATCTTCACCTCTTGGATACCACAAGCCATAATCCAAAGTGATTTTTAGAAATTTGAATATCCTTTTGACCGCTTGCACATGTGTTTCTTTTGGGGCTGCTTGAAAGCATGCTACCAAGCCTACAGCTTGCATGATGTCTGGCCTTGATGCTGTGGTGTATAAAAAACTGCTAATCATGGATCTATAAAGCCCCTGATTCGCTTCAGGAGATTCATCATCTTTACTTGCATCATGTAACCATGGGTGTGCTAACAAGTGTGCAATCTTCCATTCTAAACTTCTTCAACGTCTCCTTTATATACTTGGTTTGGGAAATAAATATTCTTTTGTTAGATTGAGATATTTACAAACCAAGAAAAAATGACAACTCGCCCAACATGGACATTTGAAACTCCTTTTGCATATCTTTTGCAAATGTGTGATGTCCCATTTTCCACATCATAAATAAACAGGTCTTAAAGACCTTTAGTCTATTTCCCCATAGACTAAAGGAGCCATTTTTGGGGAATGTTATTTTATTAGTTGTTTATTTATTGTTGAAATAGTGATTTTTATCATAAGGCAATTATTCTTTAATTAACAAAATATTTAAAAAGTGTTTTTTACCACTAAAGTGCTTAAATGAATTAATTATTAATTTATTTGTCTTATAATAATTTAATTACTATTTTTAATTAAGCCATCTAATTAATATATTATTCAAAAAAAAGATGTCGGGATGGTAGCTAAAGCAAAGAAAAAGAAAGGTGTTTTATCTTCCCAAAGTGGTTCACCCTCTTTGGAAGTTATAAATACATGACGAAGGCTACAATGAAAGATATGATGAAATTGATATCTTGTTCTTCCTACGTGAAGAAAGCTATTGGGATGCATGCCCAATAGAAGTTCATTGCTTGGTGATTGATCAGTCTTACAAAGATGTCTATTGACACCACCTTTTGCAAAGAAATGTTTTGTGCCCTAGAGGTGGAGGGAACTACCTAGGAGGGTTTTGGTGCTCGCTTTTGAAAGTTTGGTCATATGTTTCTTGCATTTTTGGCTTGCTAAATTATTCTATTAATTTTGCAAGTAGAGCGAACCACTTGGAGAAGTTGGCGCTAGGGTTTGAAGGCTTTTTTCGATCAAAATATTCATAAATAATTATTTGCAATTATTTATTATTTTTCTTATCATTATTGTGGCATTTTGAACGATTTGTAAAGGATATCGAAGACAAAAAATTAATAGATAATTTTCAAAATTATTATTAATTTTTCTAACAAGTTTTTGAATATTTTCTTGCTTGTGGAAGGCTAGAATAGTCATATTTTTCTGTTATTTTTCCAAGGTTCCTAAAAGTGGGGTGATTGACCTAGGAGGGTCAAATTGGCAATTTTTATGCCAAAATAAAACACTGGTATTTTTTCTATATTTTTCTGAGGTTGGCAATGATTTTGGCAAGGGTTTTGAAGATCTTTCATTCTCCAAACAACAGCAGAAAATTGGTGATTAAATTTGATTTTTTCTTCCTCGTTTCGTGGCAAAAAAGGGAGAGAAAAAGGTATTTATGTAAAAGGATTTAATTTGGAATTTACAATTTATTTTCAGATTATTTCAAAGTATTTAATTGGCATAAATTCCCTACAAAACCCTCACTTTTGACATCTAGGGTTTCTTGCATTAAATAAGGGTTTTGAGAATTTAATTCTCAATCTAGGGTTTACTAATTTTCTGATCAGATTTAGAGGAATTTGGAAAAATCTATTTTGTTCTCCAATTCGTCCGATTTTGGGACATTCCAATGATATCAGAGCACCGATCTTGTCCACCTATGAAGTTTGGTTGCAAGCAGATAAAAAGATTTGGTGTTATCATGGAAGAAATGGAGAAAAAGACTATGGGGAACCAAGAGCTTCAACGGTTCTCTTCAAAACAATTTAAGCTTATGCAAAGCTTTATCAAAGAAAGCCACAAAGAAATTCAACAAACATTGAATATACAAATTGTAGCCATGTCGAAGGATGCTACTATTCCAAAGAAAGATCACCCATTCAATGGAGAAGGAAGTTCGAATGGCTATGAAAGAGTTTCTATCAACTCTCCTCATAAATTCTTCAAAGCTACATTTTTGCAGAGAGAGCCAGTAGTGGAGATTGAGACATGAATGTGTGATTCACTTGATACACGTCAACAAGAGTATGCAGCTCTAAACTTTGACACACAAGAACTCTTGTCATTTCGTGATTATTGTGAGATGAAGGATGGAATACCAAATAGGCAGCCCCATAGACACTTGCATCAAAGGGAAAGGCAAGAAGAAGTCATCAAGGAAAAAAGGACCAAACTACATGGAGAGTTGGAAAAACAATGAAGGGACAGCCCTTCATGAGAATTTTTATGAAGAGGCCAATGAAATAGAAAAACCAGATTTGGAGGAGGAAGGTGAGCTACAAAGAATTGACACTTTGGGGCAGCCCATAGGGGTGCAAGTGGATAATAAAAGAGGAGGAAACCAAGGAACATGAAATAAAAGAAGTGCAAGGTAAGGATTTTTTATTCATTAGAGATGTCTATTTATTTTCTAATGATTATATACATGACAGTGAAGTCACCAAAAGTGATAAAATGAAAGATATGGTTTGCAAAATGAGGCATGAGGATTCCTTGATTCAAGTTCACAATTATTGGCACCAAGAGGTATGGGATCCTGGTAATTTTTTGACTTTTACAAAGGTTCTCAATCATGGTTTTAAATTTCTTATGACTAATTCCATGGGAATAAAGAAAGAATCAGAATCGTTTGGGGCATAGAGAAATATAGGCATGCACAAGTCAACATTGGAACTAGAGTTTAAGGTGGGAGATTATGAGGATATTTTGCATGGTTTGAATGACACGAAAGCTCTTTTATCTTCATCAATCAACATAATAGGAGGATACTTTATGAGTATGAGGAAGAAGGGTGAAAAGAACAATGATAGGGCTGTTATGAAACATCATGGACAGCCATATGCTTGCAAAAGAGGGTACACTACAACACAATTGTTAAGTTTACATAGTTTTGATTTTTATCATGCATATGTTGAAAGAGATGGATTGAAGTCTAAATTTTATAACTCAAAAAATTTTGAGACATCTAGTCAATTCCATCCCCTACATACAAGCATAATATTGCCCTCTTAGAATTTGTTTTGGTTCACAAGGAGAGTTTATGCATGGACAAATTCTAAAATCAATTGCTCTCAAAATTTTGAATTAACATGGTAGGTACAACAGTATATAAAAAGGGATAAAATCCAGTGTTGGTGGGGTTTTTTATGATGCATACATGTGTGAGGAAGCTAACAAAGGGCAGCCAACTAAGAGGTCAAAAGTTGTTGAACGGTATGGAAACTTTACTTCCAAAAATTCTGAGTTGAGAAACCTATGGCAACCACCTATCATGAATAAAAAATTTGATTTTGGAAGCATGCTAACACTTGTGACAAGGGAAAATGTTGCTAAGTGTAGTTCTGATTTCATACAATCAGAAAACTCAGTTTCTACGTCACTATTACAGACTTTTCACATAGGGAATAGGTCTGATTTTGTTATGTACATTCAGTTGTCCATAAATTATGAAAATATCAATGATCGAGGTCACGGTTTGCATAGAAAAAAGGGGAAGTGTAAGGACATGGAACAACAATACATTCAGATTCAGTTTAAGCATCCCTCTGATATCTATTCGGTCACACATGGCAGCCATGATGAAAGAAAGAAATACGATCTTTGTGGCACTTTCCAGCACTTGGTAGGAAAAGTAAAGGTATGTACAAGTTCTGAAATTTATTACTCAGAAAAATCAGGTTTGCAAAAGCAAATTCAACCTTATTTTAGAGGAAAAAATTTGAATTTTATGATGCATTCCAGCTCTTGGGACATGAGAGATATATGTACAATAAATTATACATTTATCCACATGAAAAATCAAAAGTTTATTTGCATATACAACCATGTCAACATGAAGGTAACACTGATTTATTTTATACAAAATAGTTTGCACAAGATTCTGAAAATGTAATATTGTTGGCATCATGTGAAGGTGACATAAGGAACCTCCTCACCAAGAAGGTACAACTTTCTTGTGAGAATATTGGAGAGCTTTTGGGAAGTATGAAGAGAATCATATGCATGTTGAAGGTAACATGGGCCAGCCTCTTGTTGGGTGCAAATTTCACACTTAGATGTCCATAAATGGCGGTAAATGTATCTTGGAGGCCTTTTCTTATAGACATTACAGTTCTGATTTATCTTTGCTTATTTGGTGGGGGCGTGAAACAGCAAATGAAAAAATTTTGTATACAGGGCAGCAATGTGGTTTGGTTCACTTGTGATTTGCATAACCACTTTGGGTCATATCTCACCCATTTGGGAGGTGTTGACCATTTTTTGATCCCGCAAGCCAAAAAAAAAAAACGGTCTCCCTTTTCTTTCCTTGCTGTCCCAGTCTTCGATGTTTTCACCCTGGTGCAATTGTCATTTTTTCCTTTATCAAAGACCTGTTCTACGAAAGAGCTGAGTGATTTGAATCATGTAGGTTTCGGGTTGATCTGTGGTTTGTTTCACTTCAGAAAATTACCTCGGGCATGCCTTTTATGGGCCAATTTTAAAGAAATGCATGGCTTTTATGAACACTCTGAAGGGCACGTGCCCTTGCGGAGGGCAGGAAGGTGCCAAATGGGACTATTCAAGCAGGTTTCGAAGGACATCTTGGGGCCCAAGTGCCTTTGTGGAGGGCAGGGAGCACTTGCGGAGGGATCAAAGAGAAGGCCGAAATGTAAGGTTTTCTTCGGAGAAAAGACTAAGGCAAAAGGAAAGATTTCCTTCAGACTTTCGTCTGAGGAATAAATCCGAAGGAAACCTAATGGAAGTCAACATGAATTCTTTTGGACAAAGTGCCCGAACGAATTCCTTCGGACATTTTGTCCAAAGAAATTCACAAGGCAAGGAGCCAAACAGAAAGTTACCCTTCGAAAAGTTATCCAAGGCAAAGGTCAAAGGTCCTTCGGACTTTTTGTCGGAAGGAAAAGACAAGGAAATCCAAAGGATGAATTCCTTCGGACATTTTGTCTGAAGGCATTGTCGGAGGATTTTCTCAAAAGAAAAAAAGGGCCAAACTTTTAAAGAAAGATTTCCTTTGGACATTTTGCCTGAAGGAATTGAGAAGCCAAGGCAGCCCGAAGGGCAAGTGCCCTTGCGGGGGTCTCTCGACTGCCAAGGAGACCTTTTCAAAGCCCCGAAGGGACACTTTCCCTTCGGGAGGGTTCAATTTCAAAAAGCCGAAGGAATACAAACCGCCGAGGAAATTACCAAAGCGATGACAGGCCCGAAGACGTCAATCTTAACGAAATGAACTAGCCGTTGGAGGTTCAAACCTCTGGTGACATCCCCACGGACGTCAAATTCGCGGCAATGAAATAATTGTTGATCTTTATATGCTTGAGCGCGAACACGAAAGAATTCAAAGGCCTTAAGGCCAAAAGGAAGAGACCGCCGAGAAAGGATCCCGAAGAGCCAAGGATTGACAGAAGATAGCCCCGCGGGCCGAAATAGCCAGGAAAAGACAAAAGCCAAGAATGAACTTAGCGACCCGCCGAGAAAGGAGCCGAAAGAGCCAAGCACAGACACAGACAAAACAGCCTAGGTGGCAAAAGAAGCGTCGACAGAATAGTTATTACAGCGGTTGGAATAGTCCTTAAGAAATGGTCATCAAAGAACACGAACAGTGAAGGCGCGGCCTGTTTTTCTTCGTTTAGGCATAAATGAACAGCGAGTGGCGCGAGTATTCAAGAGAGCATGGCCCAGTCAAAATAACGGGGATGGCCTTGTCGGTTGATAGGATAAGTAACCGATACACCTACAAGCCCAGACAGCAGGGGCGGTGACTTAAATACTTACAACATGGCTTTCTCATAAGCATTTAAGAAGAAACGGCAGTAGCATGGGCTATTTTTCTTCGCTGCAGGAGTGTTTAATACAGCATGGGTCTCATTCCCTTGACGGGTCAATGATCTTTTTCCAATTTCTCTATATATTGTAACTTCTCATTTTGAGAAAGGATCTATTTCTCAGCTTGTATGGCGAAGCCCTGCAGGATTTTACCTTGAATCAAGACATAGCATTTTTACCTCCATTTTAAGTTTGCACTTTTGCATATGTCTATGCTTTTGTCTTGTATTAAGTCATTTTCTTTCATGCTTTCACAGAATGATTCCAGCATGTCTAGTGTATTGTGAGTTCTTCTTTTGCCAATCAGCTAGAAGTGTCCACAACAGAGTATAGGTGCATGTGAACAGGCTGCCATAGTGTGTCTTAGAACACCTCTGGTAGTTCTTCTTCCCTGTATCTCCAGAGGACCCCTAACTCACTGATGCAGAAGAGTTTCTCGTATCAAATGAAGTGTATATCAGCTTGTTCTTGGTGTAAAGTGTATGTCAAAGCTAAGTAGATCAACTTGTTTGGTGCATCACCGTTTAGTTTAGCTGTTATTTTCAGTTTATCCTTCTCTCTTTTCACCCCCCCAGTATTAGCAGTAGTAGCAAAAGACTTCAGAGATGCATCAGAGGGAGCTAGCCCTTATCTAAAGATTATCCCCTCGGTTTTGCCATACCCACAGCAAGAGGGGAGTCTCCATTGTGCCGCATGGAAAACAAAAGCTCAACCTTCTGTCAAAGGTGCAATCCATAGCGTCAATAGTTTTTGGCACGCCTGGTGGGACCCGTTTTAATGCTCAAAAAAGTTTCAGGATTGGTGCTGGTCTTGTTACAACAAGAATGAACCACTAATCCAGCATCTGACTTCTAATCAGGCAATCGTGGGACCTATTTTGTCCAAAGAGTTGAATAATTTTGGTGTGTTCTTCAACCAGCCAGCCTTTAGAGGCTTTTCATCAACACCAATGGCGACTCCGAGTTGAATCAGCTGGTTAAGCAGTCCCGGTGCCATCAAGAAATCACAGTTTGGTATGTATAATTCCATTGCTCAGAAGCATGGGCCTTGTGTTCCTTCATATAGTTTTGATCAATCTCAGGTTGTCCATCGAATCACCTCAAGCAACAAGGATGCATACGGTTATGAGTTTTGCCCTTTGCAGGTTGGTGAAACATTGCGGGCTTTGCATCTTCCTCCTCAATTTGAGAAAGTCCTTGGCCAGCCTGGTTATGATCCTTACCAGCCTTATGTTGATCCTTATCAGGGCCAATATGACTAGTCTCAACCATGTCATGAGCTATATCAATCTTATGCCCAGTCTTCTCAATGTGTTACTTCTCCTACTCAACCTAATCTTTTTGCCAATCAACCCATTTCCACCTTCAAACAAGCACTGTTGGGGTATGAAAAGTATGCAGTGGAGCTCGACACTAGAAGGGGATGTGGCCAAGAAATTCCTGATCATTTCATCCATCAAGTGAGAAATGCATTAGATCTGGTTAAGAGTGAATGCAATCCTATGTAAAGAGCCAATTGGTAAAGGCTTACAAATGAGATGCTGGATGTGAGTGGTTTGATTACATCTTTGGAAGAGAAGCTAAGTATTCATGAGAGGCAGCCTTACCAAGTCTATCAACCTGCATACCCGCTGCCCCAAGTTTCATATCAGCCATACGCAGTCCCTACTCATGAGCCAAGTCAAGCCTGTCAAAGTCTTTTCCCCAATCATGTTAAGGAGAGTTTTGAAACAGTAAATCTTGTGTTTAAGACCAATCTTGATAAGCAAATTGAATTGGCAAATCTTCACATGCAACAGTCTATGTTGGCAGCAAGGGAAGTGGAATCCAAACCCTCACTACCCTCTCACATCGCAACCCCATAACCCCAAAAGGAGACTTCCAGTCCTAAGATCATGAGCTGGAGTAAAGTAGTTGAGTCATGGAGCAGCAAGGAGGAGAAAGGCATTGTTCGAGAGTGTAAGGTACAAAATGAGGCTAGTCCTTCTCAAGTCCCTCCCACCCTTCCTCAAGAAGCTTCTTGTACTCCATGGCAGCCTTCATGCACTCCCCATTTCCATGATGATTCCTATGAGCTCCAAGAAAGACTCTTTCAAGAAAATCTAGCTAAGCAAATTGAGGAATTAGAGGCAAAGGTGAGATTGCTTAGTGAAAGAGAGATGGAAGTTTCAGACCTTAGAGAGGAGCCTACGCCAAAAGACACCCCTTCTACCAATCCTCAAGCTAATTTCGATATTGATGAAGTGTTGGTCAAGTGGAGAGAAAAAAATCAAGTGATTTTGGCCCAAGGTCTGCCCCTGTTTTCTCATAAGTTTTCAAAAAGATCCTCTACTTTCCATTCCCAACCTGATTTTGACAATCCTTGCGTTCCACCTCCTTGCCTGGTAAATGAAGAATGTTTCTCTTGGGTTGAGGAATCCATCTTGAAGGAAGAAAGTGAAGAGGAGTATGCTCAGTTCATGACTGATCAGGGAGACTTCATGAGTGCAGATGAGGAGGAGATCACCATAGGTATCCCCCTTGATGAACAAGAAGACAAGTCACAAGCTTTTGCCTCTATCTCTGATGAGGAAGAGATGATCTTTGACTCTTTTCTCACTTTGCAAGACGTCATGGAGGAGCATGGACAGATTCTTGATCATGTTTTGAATGATTTGTTTGAAGTCATTGGGGCAAGTTACACTCTTCTTCAAGGAGGCTATGAGCTGGCTGAGGGTGGAGAAGGCAGCATTGGGACTCAAATAAGTATGCAAAGGGGCTGCAAGCTTTCAGATTTATCCTTTCAAGAGGTTGGTGAATCTAAAGATGATATTTTTGAAGTCATCAAGGAGGACCATGTTTTGAAAGAGGCAAGTGAAGAAGAGAGGATCCAATTTGCAGGTGATCAAGAAGCTCTCATGGATGACAACGAGAAAAAAATCATCATGGATGCTCCTTTTGAAGACATCATCAACAATGGAGAAGACACAGGTCATGCATACATGCGGATGTTCCAGCAATATGAAGAGGAAAGTAAGCATGGTGAACTCTCTCCTCCCTTGTTTGATGAACTTCCTTGTTGCTTTGATGAGGAGGATGACCATACCATGGAACCCGAGTTGGAGGAGGATCAGGAGGATGTCTTTGAACAGCTAGAGACTCTGGTTTTTAAGCAAGAAAAGGAGTCCTGTTAATCTTGAGGAAAGCTTTGAAGAAGAGAGCCTTGAGCAAGAAGGTGATGTTTTGTAGGATGAGCAAGTAGTTTGTGATCCCATTTCAGACATCGCAACAGTCACCCTTCTTCAAGAAAGCCATGAGGAAGCAGAAGATAAGTTTGACAGTCTCTTCAATGAGCCAGAAGGGAACAAGTCAATCCATAATGCATATCAAGGGGGTTATGAGCTAGATGATCCCTATGATGATGAGCCAGCAGCCATTGACTTCTTGGTGAGATACACTAGCATGAAGGACCAGCATTGGGCAAGCTTCCAAGAGCAAAGTGAAAACATATATGTTGGAAGCATGTTTGACCCTGATTCATTTGGATACAAGCCAATCAAGGTGGCAGACAAGAAGAGCAAATCACCAACTCTCCTTTCCATTCAGCGACTTATCTGGCACCATAAGTTTTCTTGCCATGAAGGAGACTTAAGAAGTTTTCCCTTTGATCCAGGAGGGAGGCAAATGTACCTAGTTAGCTATACATAATAGTTTGCTTTCAGTTGCATGTATTTCGTTTTCCCTACATGCTTTTGCACATGTTCGTAGTTTTTTTTTAACCTTGTGTGTGTTTTGTTTCCCTTTTGGGGTAAAAGCTTCATGATTGATTCTTGGATATCTCAAGGCCATTGTCAACCTTTCGGACTGTGTTTCGACTCCATGCCCAACGGACTTGTAAGCCACTGGTTTTCCTAAGCATAGCAGGCATGCTTTCCCTGGGAATCGCCAAATTGTTGACCATTTTTTGATCCCGCAAGCAAAAAAAAAAAAAACGGTCTCCCTTTTCTTTCCTTGCTGTCCCAGTCTTTGATGTTTTCACCCTGCTGCAATTGTCATTTTTTCCTTTATCAAAGGCCTGTTCTACGAAAGAGCCAAGTAATTTGAATCTTGTAGGTTTCAGGTTGATCTAAGGTTTGTTTCACTGCAGAAAATTACCTCGGGCATGGCTTTTATGAACACTCTGAAGGGCAAGTGCCCTTGCGGAGGGCAGAAAGGTGCCAAATGGGGCTGTTCAAGCAGGTTCCGAAGGACATCTTGGAGCCCAAGTGCCCTTGCGGAGGGCAGAGAACACTTGTGGAAGGATCAAAGAGAAGGCCGAAAGGTAAGGTTTTCTTCGGAGAAAAGACTAAGGCAAAAGGAAGGATTTCCTTGGGACTTTTGTCCAAGGAATAAATCCGAAGGAAACCTAATGGAAGTCAACGTGAATTCTTTCGGACAAAGTGCCCGAAGGAATTCCTTCGGACATTTTGTCCGAAGAAATTCACAAGGCAAGGAGCCAAACAGAAAGTTACCATTCGGAAAGGAATCCAACGCAAAGGTCAAAGGTCCTTCAGACTTTTTGTCAGAAGGAAAAGACAAGGAAATCCAAAGGATGAATTCCTTCGGACAAAATGCCCAAAGGAATTCCTCCAGACATTTTGTCTGAAGGCATTTGTCAAAGGATTTTCCCGAAAGAAAGGGCCGGACTTTTGAAGAAATATTTTCTTCGGACAAAATGTCCGAAGGAATTGAGAAGCCAAGGCAGCCCGAAGGAGCTCGAAGGGCAAGTGCCCTTGCGAGGGACTCTCGACTGCCAAGAAGGAGACATTTTCAAAGCCCCGATGGGACACTTTCCCTTTGGGAGGGTTCAATTACAAAAGGCCGAAGGAATACAAACGGCCGAGGAAATTACCAAAGGGATGACAGGCCCAAAGACGTCAATCTTAACGAAGTGAACTAGCCCTTGGAGGTTCAAACGTCTGGTGACATCCCTGCGGACATCAAATTCACGACAATGAAATAATCGTTGATCTTTAAATGCTTGAGCGCGAATACGAAGGAATTCAAAGGCCTTAAGGCCAAAAGGAAGAGACCGCCGAGAAAGGAGCCCGAAGAGCCAAAGATTGACAAAAGATAGCCCTGAGGGACGAAATAGCCAGGAAAAGACAAGCCAAGAGTGAACTTAGCGACCCGCCGAGAAAGGAGCCGAAAGATCCAAGCACAAACACGAACAAAACAGCACCAGGTGGCAAAAGAAGCATCGGCGGAAGAGTTATTACAACGGTTGGAACAATCCTTAACAAATGGTCATCAAAGAGTGCGAACAGTGAAGGCGCGGCCTGTTTTTCTTTATTTAGGCATAAATGAGTAGCCAGTTGTGCAAGTATTCAAGAGTGCATGGCCTAGTCAACATAACAGAGGATGGCCTTGTTGGTTGATAGGATAAGTAACCCATACTCCTGCAGGCCCAGACAGCAGGGGCTATGACTTAAGTACTTACAACATGGCTTTCTCATAAGCATTTAAGAAGAAACGGCAACAGCATGGGCTATTTTTCTTCGCTGCAGGAGTGTTTAATACAGCATGGGTCTCATTCCCTTGACGAGTCAATGATCTTTTCCCAAGTTCTCTATATATTGCAACTTCTCATTTTGAGAAAGGATCTATCTCTCAGCATGTATGGCGAAGCCCTGCCGGATTTTACCTTGAATCAAGACAGCATTTTTACCTCCATTTTGAGTTTGCACTTTTGCATATGTCTATGGTTTTGTCTTGTGTTAAGTCATTTTCTTTCATGCTTTCACAGAATGATTCCAGCATGTCTAATGTATTGTGAGTTATTTTGCAACTCAGTCAAAAGTGTCCACAGCAGAGTATAGGTGCATGTGAACAGAGTGCCATAGTGTGTCTTAGAACACCTCTGGTAATTCTTCCTCCCTGTATCTCCAGAGGAGCCCTAGCTCACTGATGCAAAAGAGTTTCTTGTATCAAATGAAGTGTATATCAACTTGTTCTTGGTGTAAAGTGTATGTCAATGCTAATTAGATCAACTTGTTTGATGCATCACCGTTTAGTTTAGCTGGTATTTCAGTTTATCCTTCTCTCTTTTCACCCCCCTAGTATTAGCAATAGTAGCAAAAGACTTCAGAGATGCATCAAAGGGAGCTAGCCCTTATCTAGAGATTCTCCTCCCAATTTTGCCATACCCACAGCAAGAGGGGAGTCTCCATTGTGCCACATGGAAGACAGAAGCTTAGCCTTCTGTCAAGGGTGCAATCCACAGCGTCAACAGGATGTATAAGAGAAATGAGCTTCCTCATCTACCACTTGGTATTGAAAGGGGTGTTTGGCTAGGAACATGTGGAGCCTTTGGAAGGCTATGAGGACACATCTCGCATTTGGGGGTAGCCCCAAAAGTATAGGTATAGCGGGTTCATGGCTCTGTTGAAGGCTACCACTTCTTGGAAAGCAAGGACAGATTTTGTTTGCATTGTGGGACGTGTTGGAAAGGTGGAATGGCATTCATTATCCATTTGGGGTATGTCACACTATGATTTTTGGCAAAAGTTATTCCACTTAACAAGTACAGGAGCAAAGCATTTTTAGCAGTACAACAGGTTTTACCATTTGAACATGGTAATTGGGCATATGAGCTTGTATTTGCTTGAGGGCAAGCAAATTTGGGAAAGGACGATTGTGATGTCCCCTTTTTCACATCATGAATAAACAAGTCTTAAAGACCTTTAATCTATTTCACCATAGATTAAAGGAGCCCTTTTTGAGGAATGTTATTTTATTAGTTAATCATTAATTATCAAAATAGTGATTTTTATCATAAGACAATTATTATTTAATTAATAGAATATTTAAAAAGTGGTTTTTACCACTAAAGTGCTTAAATGAATTAATTATTAATTTATTTGTCTTAAAGTAATTTTAATTACTATTTTTAATTAAGACAACTAAATAATATATTATTCAAAAAAGAGATGTCGGCATGGGAGCTAAAGCAAAGAAAAAGAAAGGTGTTTTATCTTCCCAAAGTGGTTCACCCTCTTTGAAAGTTATAAAATACATGGAGAAGGCTACAATAGAGGATATGCTGAAATTGATATCTTGTTCTTCCTGCGTGAAGAAAGCTATTGGCATGCATGCCCAATTAAAGTTCGTTGCTTGGTGATTGATCAATCTTACAAAGGTGTCTTTTGACACCACCTTTTGCAAAGGAAAGCTTGTTTTGTGCCCTAGAGGTGGAGCGAACTACCTGGGAGGGTTTTGGTGCTTGCTTTTGAGGGTTTGGTCATATGTTTCTTGCATTTTTGGCTTGCTAAATTATTCTATTAATTTTTCAAGTGAAGCGAATTACTTGGAGAAGTTGGCGTTAGGGTTTGAAGGCCTTTTTCGATCAAAATATTCATAAATAATTATCTATAATTATTTATTATTTTTTTGATCATTATTGTGGCATTTTGAACAATTTGCAAAGGATATTGAAGACGAAAAATTAATAGATAATTTTCAGAATTATTATTAATTTGTCTAACAAGTTTATGGATATTTTCTTGCTTGTGGAAGGTTGGAATAATCCTATTTTTTTGCTATTTTTTCAGGGTTCTTAAGAGTGGGGCGTTTGACTTAGGAGGGTCAAATTGACGATGTTTATGCCAAAATAAAGCACTGGTATTTTTACTATATTTTTTTGAGGTTGGCAGCGATTTTGGAAAGGGTTTTGAAGACCTTTCATTCTCCGAACAGCAGCAAAAAATTGATGATTAAATCTGATTTTTCCTTCATCATTTCGTGGCAAAAAAGGGAGAAAAAGGTATTTATGTAAGAGGATTTAAATCTGGAATTTACTATTTATTTTCAAATTATTTCAAGATATTTAATTGGCAAAAATTTCCTACAAAACCCTCACTTTTTGTGTCCAGGGTTTATTGCATTCAATAAGGGCTTTGAGAATTTAATTCTCAACCTAGGGTTCACTAATTTTCATATCAGATTTAGAAGAATTTGGAAAAATCTCCTTTGTTTTCCAATTAGTCCCATTTGGGGACATTTCAAAATGTTTGGGACATTTGTTCACTATCTCCTCCAAAAATGATATCATCCACATATACCACAACAATCAATTGATTCTTACCTTCCATTTTGATATAGAGATTACTATCAGCGATTCTCATTTTAAAACCTTGTTCTTGTAGATATTTATCAAGCCTTGAATACCAGGCTCTGAGGGCTTGCTTTAGCCCATATACTGCCTTCTTCAATTTGCACACATAGTCCTTGTTTTCTAATAGAAGGAAACCTTTTGGTAGTTCAATATATACTTCTTCCTCTAACTTATCATTTAGAAAAGCATATTTCAGATCCATTTGATAAACTTTGAAGTTCTTAAAAACAGCATATGCCAAAAACATTCTAATTGCTTCTAATCTCACAACAAGGGCAAAGGTTTCTTCAAAATCAATACCTTCCACTTGAGCATACCCCTTGCAAACCAACCTTGCTTTATTTCTTGTTACTTGGCCATATTCATTCAGCGTATTCCTGAACACCCACTTGGTACCAATTACATTCTTGTCTTTTGGTCTAGGAATGAGTTCCCATGTCTCATTCTTTTCAATTTGATTCAATTCTTCTTCCATAACATCGATCCAATGCTTGTCATTGCTAGCTTCTACAAAAAATTTGGGCTCTATTTTGGATAACAAAAGTTTACTTGCTCAGGTGTACTCACAAATCTTTTTCTAGTTTGTACCCTAGCATCAATATCACCACTAATTTAACTTTCAGAATGATGTTGTTGAACAAATCGAGATGGTGCCTTTGTATCTTCCCGCTCCATTTCTTCTTGTTTTTCTACTTCTTCTTCTTTGAAGTCTAGTTCCTCTAAATGATCATATGTTTGTGCACTTACTTTCTGAGGCCTTGTTTCATCCATCTTTACACTGGCACTTTTATGATAACATCTATAAGCTTTACTTTTTGAAGAATATCCAAGAAAAATACCTTCATTAGCTCGAGTCGAACTTTCCAATCTTCTTCATCTCTCTTAATGAAGCATTTGCTCCCGATCACTAAAATATTTGGCTGATGTTGGTCTATCCTTCCATAACTCATAAGGGGTTTTGCTATTGTTTATACTGATTTGTCCTCTATTCAAAATGTAGACTGCGGTGTTAACTGCTACTCTCCAAAACCTATATGATAGCATAGATTCATTTAACATCATTCTAGCCATTTCTTGAACAGTTCGATTCTTTCTTTCTACAACTCTATTTCGTTGTGGAGCCCTTGCAATCGAGAAATACCTTTTTATTCCATGTTGCTCACAAAAATCATTGAATTCATTTGAGATGATCTCACCTCCTCAATCTAATCTCAAGCACTTGATCTTTAAATTTGTTTCATTTTCAACCAAAGCTTTAAAAGATTTAAACTTCTCAAACGCCTTACATTTTTCTTTTAGAAAGGCAACCCATGTCATTCTAGAATAGTCGTCAATGAGCAACATAAAGTGTCTCTCACCTTGTTTGCTTTGTGTTCTTGTAGGCCCACAGAGGTCTGTATGAATTAGTTCCAATGGCTTGGTGGTTGAGTACTCCTTTGACCTGAAACTCACTTTTGTCTATTTTCCATGCTAACACTGCTTGCAGAGCATGTTTGACGGTTTTGTAATCTTCAGCATATCTCTTATGGCTTGCCTAGTACTCATTTTCACTAGATATTAAAGTTCATATGGCCCATCCTTCTATGCCATAACCAGCTTTCATCAATTTGACTCATGTAGCATTTCTCTCCCTCAACTTCACTGAGTATGTACAAGGTGTTTGTTGTTTTGTTTGCATCTACAATTAATTTTTCTGCTTGTTTTCTTGATCTCACAACCTTGAGCATAAAATGTGGGTGTGTCCTTGATCACACATTTGACTGACATTTAGACGGTTATGTTTCAAGCCTTCAACATACAATACATTTTATGTTTTTGTTCTTCCATTATCAAGGCTAAGGGTACCTTTTCCATCTATTCTCGTCATGGCATTATATCCAAATTTTACCGTGCCTTCACTCCTTTTCTTCAAGGAGATAAATTTGCTCTTGTCCTCGATCATGTGACCCGGGCATCCATTGTCGATATACCATTGTTGCCCTTTGCTTTGTGCATGAAAAGTTGTTTGCACAAGCATAGATTTATCCTTGTCCTAATTAACTTCCTCTTGCTTCAGTTTCCATATTTTTGTAGGTTATCTTTTCTTTACCACATGGGCTTTCACCTTCTTGTTTTGTCTAGGGGATTCTACAACAACACTTCTACAATGTTATTCTCTTTGTAATTCGATAACGGGCAAATGAGTTATAGTTTCTACTTGAAACTCCATAAGTACTTTTGTCATTGTCCCATGCATACCTATTTCTTACATGTGTCCTACACTCCATTGCTCTATGACCAAAATGATTACATGAAAAGCAATAACCAAAGAAAGAACGTTGGAACCTAGTCATGTGTGCCTACCTTGGAGGAAAGAACTTTCTAAATTTGTCCTTGTTATCTTTTGGAGGAGTGTTTGTTTTCTATGGGACTTAATTCTCTTACTTCTTGTTGATAGGACTTTTGAGAACATCTACATATCTTTTTGTCTTTTCCTCGTTTACCTTCTTTGGTGGCTTTTTGTGATCTTTGTTGGCCATCTAATTTTCTTTATATCCAAGATCAGTCTTTATAAATGATAACCTCTGCCCATTTATGATATCATCTAAGATCTCGGTACTCTTTTCAAGTTTGAGGCTTTTGTTCAGATTGGAGGTTGTTTTCTCTAGTTCCTTCCTCAAGGAGACAATCTCGGATTCTAACCTCTCACAATTTTCTTCCATTTTGCTTAATTGGATCCACACCTCCTCTTCAATCCTTTCGCTTCTTCAAGTTGAATCTTCAGGTTGATAATTGTTTCGGATTCCTCAAGGTCTTGAGACATTTTTGCTCTTGAATCATAATCCTCTTTTTCATATTTCTGCCACTGTAATTTTTGCTTCAAATTTATTTTTTTAAGCTGCTTGATCTCGCGTAAGGCACAGATGAGTTCTTCAAGATCTATCTCTCCTTGATCTTAGACATCTTCCTCTTCCAAGGTGTCTTCACTTGCAGAGGAATTATTTTTTATTTTTATAGCCAAGAACAGAGTTTCTTCTCTGTCACTGTCTGATATGTTCCGATTGCTCTCCTCAGCTAAGCTACTATCCTTTTTGGAATAGAGGCTTTTCTTGTGCTTACCAAAGTTTTTCTTATGTTCGTTTTGTTTGAAGCTTTTCTTGTATTGAGGTTTGTTTTCCTTCTTATTCCTTTCCTCATTATGATTTTTCTCATCATTGCTATCAATCTTATGTGGACACTTAGCAGCAAAATGTCTTATTTTACCACAATTAAAACATTTAAAAGGTAGCTTACCTTTGTATTTGCCTAATGTTTTCTTAATCTTTCTTACAAAAAGGGCCTCCTTTTCATCTTGTTCATCACTGGTGTCACTGCTTGATTCAGGTTCTTTATTCTTCGCTTTCTTTGAAGCTTTAAAAGTTGCTTTCTTCTTAGATGACTTTTCCTTTTCAGTTCTCATTTCATACACCGTGAGAATCCCACGCAACTCATCCATTGTTAATGAGTCTAAGTCCTTTATTTCTTTAATAACCAAAACTTTTGCATCAAATCTCAAGGGAAGTGACCTTAGCACTTTTTAAACGATCATGGGTTCTTCAACTTTTTCGCCGAGTCCTCTGATGGTGTTAAAAATCTCATCCACATGAAGAAGATATGCCGCAACATTTTCTTCATCTTTCATTTTCAAGCTCTCAAATTGTCTCCTATGAGTTTGGAGTTTTGCCTTCTTTGCTTTCTTGTCACCCTCATAGATGTTCTGAAGTTTGTCCCACATTTCCTTTGCTGAATTGCATCACATAATCTTGACAAACTCTGATTTTGATAAGCCACACAAAATAGCATTCGTGGTTTTGGCATTATTCTCACTAGCCTTCTTTCCAGCTGGATCCGTTGGAGTTGTTGGCATAACATATCCATTCACCACTGTTTGCCAGATATCAAAACCAAGGGCCATTAAATAAGTACGCATCCTTATACTCTAGAATGCATAGTCTGTTCTGTCAAACAATGGAGCCTTTTTTGTGGAAAAACCTTCTTGTACATGATGACTAGCCATGTGTGCTCCTAGGATCTACCTTCCAACGATTACACTGATTCTAAAGGAACCACTCTGATATCAATCGTTAAGCACACAATACACTGAGAGGGGGGTGAATCAGTGTATAATAAAACTGTAACTTTCAAAAATTAATGTTCACAAAGAAAGCATTCATACAAGATCTAATAATTAGGCAACACAAGATTTACATGGAAAACCCTCTCGAAAAAAACCACAAAGCAGAGCCGCTTGGATCTACTGTCCAAATCCAGCAATAAAATAATAATCCTTTTAAAAAAAATTTAGGCACCAACCTACTTGAAAACACCAATCTCCATCGCCAAGCACCGACTTAGTAAGAGACACCAATATCTTTGTTCTAAGACACCGGCCTCTACTAAAACAATCTTCCACCTTACTATTGTTGCTTTATCAATGAATGATGGCAAATTCAATCTCCTCTTCTTCTTCTCCACAAAAATCTGCTTATGTTTGACTGATGCAAAGAATTATTTCTCATGTCTTTTCCAATCTTCTATCCTCCTTATATAACCTCCAAAGGCTCTTCACAAAGGAAGTGTCCCATCTAAGAGGCACCATTTCATCAAAAAGTGTGTATTTAATTAATTCACTAAGTGGGGTAATTTCCCCAAGGCAGCCATATATCAAGTGGGTCGGTCCAACAATGATAGGATTTAATACATGTCTTAAGAGGGGTGATTTTAGCCTTAAACAATCTTCCTAGAGCACATATTTAAAACTTATTTAACGTTGGTCCCTTCATCATGGAGCGTTGTTGCAAATTAAATATAATTTTGTTGCATTAATGACACTTCCGTTGGCAATTCTGTTGACTTCCGTTACATTAATTATAATGCCTTTGACATCAATGACAATATTCCAACAACTTCCTCTGCTAAAGCTTTTACTTCCACTGTTGCGGCTGACACTAGTTCTTTTGCATAAGCTGCCTCTTCTGCCAACTTCTGATTACGAACTTCAAGTCCCTCTTTTTCTTCATGTAGACAAACTTTCTCTTGCTTTAGCTTCTCAATCTCAGCAGCATGCATAAGAACTTGACACTGCAAAGATGTATCCTCTTTGACAGCCAAACATTCCCCTGTGTTGTGATGAGTAGAAGGCTGCAATTCCTCAGGAGACTTTTTATCCATTGCAGTAGTAAGATATCTGAGCAAAAGAATTGTCTCTTGCATCTCATTCAATTCATAACCCCCTAGAAGTGAGTCCCTCAACTGTAATATATGGCTTCAACTTCTTTGCACACTGAGCAACAACATTTTTAGCTAGCATATGTGTAACTAGTGAACATTTCTGCTCCAAACCAGCGAACAGTATGGATAATAAATGTAGGGAAATATCTTCACTCTCATTCAGGGCCAAGGTCATAATTGCTTGCATGGAGGCAACAATATTTTATGCATGATTCTTATGAACAGTAGCAAAGAAGTGTTTCAACATTTAGAGAATAAGGTCATCACACTCAAGATCTAACATGAGAACTCAAGATCTGATTTTTGCAATAGTTTCTAAAATCAAAACCCTCTTAGCAAAAGGACTTCTGGTTTCATCCAAACCTTGAAAACTTTCCACAATCAACTATAATATTTCCCTCATGATACTGTCATTGTGTGGAACCTTTGGAGCTATTATTCTCGTGATTTCACTAATGCATGCGGTCACTACAAATTTCACTTCTCTATCTGGGTGTTTCACAAGCTTGGACTTAACCAAATAAGCCATTGAGGGATTCACTGCCCATTGCATGGTCTCATAATTTGACTGTCTCATTGTGGAAAAATAGTTGGTCACTTCCTCTTGGATGCTGAGTAAATCATCTTTCGATGAGTGCAGAAGCTTAAGTTTCTCACCTGCTCTATAAGACTCATTCCCAAATCAACTTCTCTTATTGATGCCATCTAATAATTTCTGAATTTTCTATCACTGCCCTGAATAAAGACTCAGTTGCAAATTAATTTTTCCCACAAGCTAACAGGAAAGTTGTTCTGATACCATTGCAATATCCCTTTTTGAATAAATAGTAACAGTTTTGGATTCTCCGTAAAACCCTTATTGAATTGGGATGAAAGCATACAAGTCGAAATATGCAAAACTGGCAATAAACCAACTGTAGATTTAATTCAATAAGTTGATTACAATTGACTAAATCAAACCCTAACTGAAAATTCACAAACAACATGGAATTCAACAATATCAATGGATTTAAGAAATGAATACCACACACGGTCCACAAAAATGAAGTACAACAGTGATGGATGGTCGGATAGGTGACATGCAATGAATACTAGCAACCCCGCAACACTAAATAGGGTGACACCCAGGTATGGAAATGAATACTGGCAAGTGTACGAAAACAAAAATGCAAACATGATCCAATCTGGACCCTGGAAGAGTGATGCCACTGTTGGTTATGCTCAGATACCCTTGAAATCCTTCTACAAACCCTATGCCCTGGCTGAAAGTGACGCCAAGCTAGAAAGAACAAAAAGTGTGATGCCACAGCAAAGGAAGACCACAGATGGTGATGCCAAAGTAGAAGGTTGACGCCCAAGGTCAGCAAATGATCATAAACCCTAATGCCCTATCAGAAATGTGGTACGACTTACCTGAAAATGCAATGCCCTTGCTAAATGGGCCTCTCAAATAGATATCTTCTGAAACTGGTAGCATAGATGTAATCCCCAGATAGAATCACCTACTAGGTATGAGGGTTTTCGTCCTCAAACCTTTTCCACATGAGGGTTTTCTTCCTCTGGTGGTGGTAATTGAACAGATGTTGCTCAAGCTCTCCAATGAATATTGAAAATTGAATGATAATAATGGATGTACTTTTCCTCTTTTTTATCCTTCTTATAATTACGTTTCCACTTAAAATCCTAAAAGTAATTTAAATCTACTTTTAATTCTAATTTCCACTTTGCTTCAAAAAGTAATTCATAATTACTTTTATTTTCTATTCTCTAGTTGGGCTTACAATTAATAATAATATTTTAGATGTCATGATGTCACCTTTTAAGTTGTGACTTTAAAGTATGCTTGGGTACATTTAAAGCATTATTATTAAGTTATTTCCCTTTAATGTTCCCCTTAAGTCTACAGAAAATTAAAAATAGACTTAGGGGTCTCCCCAACACCTAATTCGAGAAAGGGGGCATTACAGATGACACCTAAGATTGAGGTGAGGGACCTCATTATTTTAGAATTGCAAAACTACAAGCAGGCTAGGAGGAGACTCTTTTCTTCAACACCAGCTATCTGATGGAGATCCACCCAGACACTATATAATAAAAAATAAAATCTTTACTTATACCTTACAAGTTACAAATTTACAATTATTAGTTACTTACAAACTTTTGAATATTTTGTTTGCAAGTTCATGGTAGGAAGATTGGGGTGGAAATACCCCAAATCTTCAAAAGCTAGCCCTCCAAATTTTATCTCAAACTTGTAACGCTTCTGGATGTAAGTGCAACAAGAGTTTGTTTGATGCCATTTACACGAAGAAGCGTAATACAATACAACCTTCGGCTTCGCAAAGCAAGGTGGAGGACACATCACAAGAGCCTATTAATTTGGATGAGATTGATCCCTATAGTGATTGGACTACGCAGGACGAGAAGACCCCCTTGTTCATAGAGCACAAGATTGTTGACTTTGAAGGCAAACTATGGAGAGTGTAAGTGGTACAACAGAAGTATGAGAGATTGGATTGGATAACATCCTTGTAGATGTTGTCAAACATGAGGCAAAGGAGGAGCCACTGTCATTTGGTATTAGGGTGGAGCCACCAGCACAACCTTCTAGGTAGAGCTTGGAGCTGCACCAGAGTGCGAAGACTAGACCCTCTCAATCTCCCACATTTTTCACTAAAACGGGGAAGAGGAAATTGTAGATTCTTATAATTTATAACTTGCATCGATATGCAATTTATGATGATGATTTTCAATGACAATAATCATAAATATATACATATCAGTTTGTTGTTGTATTCGCATGATTATGTGATTCGTACTCTATTTGTATTCAAATATAATACAAAACACTTCCCCAACGTTTTATAGACTCAATTGATACATTTTGTAATTGTAATGTGTATATAATTTATGTTTTTTAAAGAAATTTAAGTATATTTTCAAGTTGGCAAGTATTGCCAAGTATTTGTCAAGTCAAAAAAATGGTTTGTTGAGTCCGAGTTGAGTACGAGTATGTGAACTATGATCTATACTGGCAAAGAGATCAACTAGGATAAACTATCAGTATATAATATAATAACATTAGCCATGATTTTACAATATGTATTACTATATTATAATGAAAAAATCCAAGTAGGGAAAATAAAATCCCTAGTACTAGCATGGTCTATATATAGACCAACATCCCCCCTTAAGGTTGATTACGAGGAATGGGGAAAGGAGGAATTAGGTACTATCCCCCCATATGGACTGCTGTCTTCAATCTAAAAAGACTATTGATACATAAATCCAATGTTGATGAAGCGCTGAGAGAAAACAAAGGCAACATAGTGGCAATATAGATGATCATGATGGTGCCTTGCTAAAAAAGTCTTTGGTTTAAAAACCCACTTGTGTCAATCAACTTTTTGGTGGCAGAAGTGAACATCTCTAGAACTAGATGCCATCAAGGAAAGTGTGGGATCAGCTAGCTTGTTCAATGAATCGTGTGTTGTTGCATCAAGTTGACTTTGTGTGTCCCGTGCCAGAAGTGTAATGCCACAATAGTGTGTCAAGTGGAAAACTGGGGGGATTGTTGACTCCATTGGTGGAACAAAATCATAGTATCCCCCCTTGAGCACATCATTGAACAAATCTTCACCTATAAAAGAAGTGAACGTAGAAGCAAGCACTAGAGAAGAAACAAGAGCAAAAGAGGTGGCATGCTCCTCAAAAGGTGATGAAGGCACAATGTTGTCAAACTTGTACAACCTAGATTAATCATCAACCTTGCCAGTGGCAACTTGTGACTTGTCCTTCAACTCCCTAATAATAACTCCAAAAATTCAAGAGTATTTCCTTCCATTGAATTAATTATTTGATAAATGGACAAAAGGTTGTGTGAAAGGGATGGCACACAAGGAACCCATTGGAAATGTGCATTTTATATCTAAATATTTCCCACTCCTAAAACATCTAAAGGAGAATTATTAGCAGCAAAAATGGTGCTGGCATTACAACAATTGAGAATAAAAAAAGAGTGAGACTGAGCCATATGATGAGTGACCCCTAAGTATAAAATCCACCCCTCGTGTAAATGCAAGATCTATGGCAATAAGAGGGCATCCAGGAAGAGCAATTGCAAAACGAGCAATCACAGAATGAGCCATAGGGGGTCGCTGATGTGAAGGAGGTGGTGAAGAAGGTTATGATTCTTCATCTCATTACATGTTATGCTTCTTGATAGCTTCTTCAAGTGTGGCCATCTTTTTGAAACAAGTAGACTCCAAATGTCCCTCTTGCCAGTGAGTGAAAGTCACAATAGGTTTCTTTCCTTTGGATTGTTGTGGTGGTGAAGAGGAAAAACTATTACTATCTGACTCGCCTTGGGTGCTATCAGAACTCTGTCAAGTTTTCTTACCCATCTACTTTTTATTCTTGGGTGATTTTTCCACGAATATACTATTCTTTGGTTGCTTCAATGCCCCCGCATGGATGAGTTTATCTTGCCCATTGACCAAGCATTCTACAAATTATTCAAAGTTGGGCATTTGGAAAGTTTTGCCCAATGCATGTCTAGTAGAATGAAAAATTTAGGCAAAGATAAAGTACGTAATTTCCAACTTGGATAAAACTAAGAGAATCAATTGCTCGTCCTTCTTCTCTATCTTGCAATTTGTAAGTTGAGTCCTAGGAAATGGAAACTTAGACGAAATCATGAATTGTATCAAAGTATTGTGGACACAAGTTGCTCAATTCATTCTCAAGTTGGTGGCCTCTTATGGAATTTTCTTTTTCAAAGAGTTGCTCAAATTTTTCCCAACATCCACTAGTGGTGTCCAACCCCTTTATGTGGGAAATAAGCTCAAATGCCACATTTAAACTTATAACACCTAAGGCTTCATCACACCTATTGAACCATCTGATTCTCTTAATGACATTGTTGGGCTCTATTTCTGTCCAAATTGTTGCTCTGTACAACCCTTTGCTCCTAAGCAGCACAACCATGGAATCCTTCTAGGTGAAAAAGCTTTGAGGTCTTAAGGGAACAATACATTTTGTCACTGTGTTGTACATTGGAGTACAAACAAAAATACACTGTACAATTTTAAGTGTAACAAAAAAACTGAGTGTGGAATAGGAAACACACCATGAAAAGTCCACACAAGAAAGTGTGTCTGGTGTTGTGCACACTAAAAAGGTGAAGGCACAAAATGCCTTTGGAGTCCCCCTTGAATTATATTATGGCACTTTATAAAGTAGATGAAAATCAATCTTTCCCCCAGAATAACTTCTTATAACAAAGCAGATTTAGCTATCATTTTGTTACAAGTGCCCAAGAAAGGTTCCTCTGAAAAGTTTTGAAAATAGTTGAAGGACCACAATATAGAGACAGAATGAAGTATCAATTGCACAAATGCGTAAAGCATGAAAAGATACATGGATTTGAAATGAAAACTTGATCTGAAATTCTTCCGTACTGAGGAAGTTAAGGCACATAGAAGTTGGGGATTCGGGAACTGCTCATGAATTTTCTGGAATCTGCAAAATAGTACAATCTGCAAATTGAATCTTCAAAAACCAATTCCGCCACTTTGAAGCTGGCAAAAATTCAAGCACTTCAAAAAAAAACTCTTGAAAAAGGACTTCAGATGACTGATTTATGATCATTTGAAAACCAACTGCAAAATAAACTATCAAATGGTGAAGGCAGAATAAAATGAATTTGTGGGGATTTGATCTTGTGACCTCCTTTGAAAGTTTTAACAAAAACAAAACAACTATTGTTGCTACCCTACTCAAATCAATCAATAACATGCACAACATAGCTTGATTTTGTTAAAAAATATCATGTTGAACCTTTTTAAGGAAAAAAAAAAGGCAACAGAAGTGTTATAGACTGTGCCTTGATTTGAAGAAGTCTGTGTGCAGGGGTTTTGCAATGAAGAAACAAGGCCTTGGCTATGCACAGATAGCGTGCTAACAGACGATACATGCCACAAACATCGGATACAAACTTGAGCAAGATTAAAACAAATCGGATTTCCAATTGTCGAGATTCCAACAATGAAAAACAGGCATTTGAAGAGGGACCACAAGAAAAAATCAGCACATCCAAAACACTTAGCAGAGGAAGAACTGTGAACAGGGTTGTGTCTGGTTGATGGAAGATCTTCTAGAGATAGGAATGGGCTCGAGGGGAGCTCAAATGGACCAAAGTGCCAAGACAAACACACAAGAGCAAGTTCATGCAGAAAGCTAGATCAAGGATGCAGAAGGTTGTGCCTGCACAAAACACACGATCTGTTGGGGTTCTGAAATGGTCACCTTCAACCTCCAACCTGCAAGAAGGATCCTTCGAGGACTGAGGAGCCCGTGTGCTTTCCCAATAGAAGTACTTATAAAATGCTAATTTTAAAAAGAAATCAACAACAACAAAATTTAATTTTGTTTCATGGACCTCCTTGATGCAATGATGAAGTCTGATCTGCTCTAAAACTGCAGGATTAAAAAACTTTGGAACGGCGCCAAATGGATGGCAGCCCAACAACACATCCATATCTCAAAAATGAAGAAAAGAGAAGAAACTATGAGCAAAGCTTCAATGCCATGTGGAAAAAAACGGGTTCCACCTCAGGATCGTGTGCTCCTCAAAATCTCAAAAATAATAGGCAGAGTTATACTAGATAATTCAGACAAAGCAACACTATGATCAATATTATTCTAACATCCTTCTTACAAAAGATGATGGCCCTCGTGTGTATATAGATAGGAATATCACAGAGGTGTGTGAATGTGATGACTCGTGTACTAGAATATAAAGTACTAAAAATAGACTCAGTTCACAAGAGAGAGACTGAATGAGTCACCAAGTGAAGAGTGAGTCAGTGTTATCTATGACTAAGAGATCAACTACACCAAACTATCAATCAAGGATATTATAACATTATCCATGATTTTAAATTATGTATTATTGACCCAACAATAACTTAGAAAAATGAAAAACTCTGAGTAGACAAAATAAAATGCCTCATACTAACATTTATCTGCCTTCATTACCAAAGATCTTTGGATTTCTATTCAGTCATTGGCTACTAGAGCTTTCAGGAGTTGAAATGAGAAACATCTAGAGCGTAAGAAAAAGCACTTATTTAATATTTTCCAGAAAAGTGGGTAGGGTGATAAGCAGATATCCAGAGCTTTCTGAAAACTGAGTGATGCACAAGCGAGGCCACAGAGTGAGATCACTGTTGCAAGCTCCCCTCAAGTTTACATACCTTACATTGAAGGGATATATAATATTGCAAACCCTCAAGACCTCAAAAGATTGGTTTGAACCGAAATTAAAGGGTGGGATCTATTGCATTAAATGCTCTTGCGAGAGACCTACATATCGGAGACAGGAAGATCGATTCAATCTAGAATCAAATAGTATGTTTCTAACATTCATCTAAACAAAGCAGAGAAGTCAACTTTGACAGAGCATTCTGATGGGACAATGCACCACAGTTGCATTGGAAGTGTTAAGGCCATTGTCAAGGAGGATCATTTCTACAAGCACGCACTAAGGGAAGCAATAGAAATCATAAAACATCCAAACAACTTGAACAGGGATGAGAGCTTGAGTCTAAGTCAATCTTGAGGACCAATAATCCTCAAGATGAGAGGTTCCAAAACCTATGAAGAAAACTAATTAATTTAATTTAATTAACGTAATCATAGGTGTGATTAATTAATCAATAAGTACAAATAGTTTCTAAAGGTAGTATTTAATGGCCAGTGCTAACAGCTAGTTCACATGACAAAAGGTAAAGAGCATTTATTAAAGATAAAATATTACAACGAATGACACCTTTAAGAAAATAGGTCATCTAGGCTTTGCCAAGATGAGAAAGTCTACCAAAGATTATAGAAGATAGAAAGGTAGCACAACAAAGCTTCCAACAGTTACAAATTTGCATGTTCATCAACCAAAAAGTCACTAGCATAGCATCATAAAAACATTTTTGTCATCATATGCAATATTAAACAAAAAACTTTCCTCATTTGGGAAGTGAGAAGCCCATGCTTTGTTTCAATAGGCTGTCTGATGTGGCATATTCGTTTGGTTCCAAGCAGCTTCCTTTTTCTTTTATTCAATGTATACCTCGGAATAAGTTGCTTTCATTTTGCAAGAGTTTGCTGAGCTGATTCAATTCTGTGCTTTGCAATTTTAGTGAGCATGATAGAATTGTTCACAGATTCCATAGTTTTTTCTTTTTTTCCACAATCTTGCTTGATTTCTCCTCACAAGTCTGAAGAGCTTCAGTTCTTTCATGTTGATTGAAAGTAATGGGAAGCAGCCTTGAATGAACAGTTTCTATATAGGGATTGTGCACCCCTTTGTCTTCTACGATTTTCCACAGATTTTCAATCATTACAGAAACATTCAGAATAGATGGCAAAAGGTCATCATTCTTGGGTGTGAAAGAGGTTTGTGAAATGGGTTGCTTTGTCAAATTAGCCATGGTATGGCTATAAGCCATGGGCCTACTTTTGTCATGGATGTTAGGAGGCTTGTAAACAACACCTTCAACAGTGATATGGGGGAGCTCATTATGGGAAATACTTAAAAGATGGGCAGCCAAGCAGACAGGTGTATGGATATTAACCATGTTGAGGTGTATACCAAACCTACTGAAGGAAGGGTTAAGAGAGGTTGGTGTTTTTTTCATTCGTAGACAAAAAAATCCCTCTTACATGAGCTGGACTACATGAGGAGACTTTGAATGCCCAGGTCCTTTTTTAACACAAGATACATGTTTAAAGGTAGGAGTGGAATCCATTACCTTTGTCAAGTTCATCTCTTGAGGCCAAATTTGATGGATATATGGCTGGGGAATTTTGTGAGAGATGCCTTGCTTGTGGAGATCTTGATGCATGCCGGTAACTTCATCATCTTCCCTTTGAATAGGTTGATGTCGAGTGTTCTCCATGGTTGGAGCCTGCTGCCTGGAATTTTTCTGAGAAGGATCTGAGGGGTATTTTTTCTTCTTTCTCTCTTGTGCACTCTAAGTTTTGTATTGTCCCATGTTGTGCATATCTCTTGCTCTTATTTGTAATCCTTGAGGATTGCCTTTTCCTTGTCCCAAGCAATCTGACAACAAAGAGATATAGATGGACCTGTGTAGAGTGTTACTAATTTGACTGAAGAAGATCATAAAGACTTTTGCAAATCTCATAAACATGTCCATTTTAATTAATTGCCGCTGTAATAATGGCACGACAGGGCACTAGTGTTTTATGTATCAATGGGAGCGAAAATAATAAAAGGTCTAATATTCAAGCATTTTTCTTGGTTGTGGCTCTTATTATCTTTACCAACCCCACTATGAATGAGCAGGTCATCATTTGACATTAACATCTTTCCTCTCCTCCCAATGCTCCATATCTTCACTTTCCTTAGATTCTGATTATTCTTTGAAGGCTCTAATCTAAGTGAGATAGTGACCAATCAAATGGATTTTGAAGACATTCTTATTCCCTTGTGTCATGCGATGCAGGATTTTACATATTTCTACTCCCTTGTGAATATGATAAGTGTAAAGGGATGTCAACATGGGGATATGGGTGCTTGCCAAGTGTGGCCTTTGCTGTTGTGCCAAGCTGATGAAGATCGTGTCCTTAGAAAGATGGTATGTTGAATAGAAAAATAAGGATTAAAGGAAATTGTGTAAGGTTGAACAATAATAAACACAGGCCAAGGCATATAGTTACATTGATGGGCAGAGAGGTCAAAAGCGTTACAGCTCTAGGACAAAACAAATACAATTTTCAAGGCACTACATGGGGTGATTTTACCAAAGGCGGCATTGTGGGAGAGAGTAAGGAACGACATAGAGATGTAAACAAAAGAAAGCAATACACGGATTAGAATGGGAGAAGACATACAATAGAGATTAAGAGGACTTTGAAAATAGTTCAAGTGGGGAATACAAAGAGAGTAAAGGCGTGGAAAATAAGCGTGGGTAGAGGGGTCATCCTTATTGAAAAGCAACCTCTCATTATTTACCAATGTGGCCTGGGAAAAATGAATGAGGATAACAAGAATACAAGTCAAAAGTCCCCACTATTAAAATGAAGAGTAATTAAAAAGTTGGAAGGCTCTCACTATAAGTATGAAAGCTCAAAAAATGAAATATGCTCATAGCTAAGAGAGTATCCAGTGATCTCAGCAATGGACAATATTTAATCTTCCCAAACCGTCATGTTTGCCTTTCATACCATTTGATTCTTGTGACTTGGCCTATGAGAGTTAACCATTCATTTCTTGCCTTCTTTTGTGCTCAATCTACCCCACTAGTGGTGTGTGATTTTTTTTGTGTTATTCTTCTTGCTTTACAAGGCAGTAGTTTGCTCTAAGTCCACTAGTTCTTGATTTGATGCGGGATAGGATCAAGATCAATTAAGAGTTTTGATCCTTGCCGCTCATAAGATGAGATAGCCAAATTAGCAAGCCTATTAGCCACTATCTTACTTTTGCATGGCTGGTGTTGTAGAATGTCGTGTTCAAATGTCTGAAGCATTAGCACAATTTGTGGAATGATGTACATCTTCCCGTTGATGGATGTGCTGAGAGTTCTCAATTGTGTTCTTTGGAGTTAAATTGCATGGATGATCATAGGAATTATTATTTTATAATCTCCTTTATCTATATTATTTTTTATAGGTGAAGTACCAACCATTTGTACTCCGTACTAATAGGCAAAAAGTTTTGCATAATTGTTAGTTTAAGGACCTATGTATTTTGCATATGCCCTAGTATAGTCGCCATTTTCATTTCTGATAATCCCCCTATACCTACATGAGCCGGGTTGTTTTTTGCTACTCCATCGAAGTTAAGCTTGTACCATCCGGTTTGCAGGGTTTACCAGTTCACTTTATCATTGATTGTGAGCCATTTCAGTTTGAAATGATAAGGAATATTCCATTTCCTTGCTATCCAACAATTTGTCATACACGAAGAATTCAAGCTCCCTTCTTTTTCCATTAAGTCACAAAGAGAAGTACTGCAAATATTTACTTTAAGATTTTTTAGCATTCTTGTAATAGCACTCTTTTCATTATTGAAGACTTGGAAATTTCTTTCATTCTATATTTGCCAAAAAATATGACCCGGAGCTATGTGAGCCATTTGATGAACCATGGACACGCCTGTTGGTATTTGTTTCCATTTTTGCAAGCCCCGATTAATTGTATAAATTTTCCTTCCATTATGATGGAACCATGAATCCACATTGTCCCACTCAATTACAGCCATTATGCATTGAAGAAAAATGTGGTAAATAGTTTCAACATTTTTGTTACAATTAGGACAAATAGAAGGACCTATACATCCTTGATGTTAAAGATTATCCACTATGAAAAATTTGTTGTGTGACCAGCCATAAGAAGGCTTGGTGTCCCATATTGGATTCCACTTTGTGCTAGTGTTAGTACCATGTTGGTTCATAAAATAATAATTTGAAGCGACAATAGCATTCCCTATGCTGGTGAACAGCCAGACAGTTGTCTTGTCCACTGGAGAGCAAATATGAGCATTTATGTAGCTTCTTCAGTTGTACACTTTGGTCTTTAAACCTTGATTCAATCTCTGTGATAAGTGAGATGTTCCACTCATTGATTCCTCGCTCGTCTTGCGTACGGTAATCAGCAACTGTAAAGTACACTTTTCCTCGTAGATGAGCTTGAAATTCATGATCATTGTGAATTGAAATGGGGGTAGTCCATTCCAGCTAATATTCCAAAACGTTACATTGGTCCCATTTTCTATTTTCCAACTAAGATGCGGCTGCATTTTCTGAATCCCCTCATATATGTGTTTGAAATTTTCTGCTATTCTATTTGGTGCATGGATTTGCACCAAAAATGGTGTCAGTACTATGCTGGTTCAGAAAATGATAAGTTGAAGCGACAATAAAATCCCCTATGTTGGTAAACAGCCAACAGTGTCTTCTTGTCCAGAACAATTGGGCGTTTATGTAGTTCCCTTTTCAGTTGTGCACTCTGGTCTTTAAACCTTGATTTAATCTCAGTGATGAGTGAGATGTTCCACTCATTCACTCCTTTCTGGTCTTGTGTACAGTAATTAGCCACTATAAAGTACCCTTTCGCATGTAGATGAGCTTGAAATCCATGATCATTGGGAATGGAAATGGGGGTTAGTCCATTCCAGCTAAAATTCCAGAATGGTCCACTGGTCCCTTTTCTATTTGCAACTAAGACGTGGCTGAATTTTTTGAATCCCCTCGTATATGTGTTTGAAAGTTTCCGCCATTCTATTTGGTGAGTGGACCGTTCTTTGAGATTTATCTATCAGAATAGATCTTCATGGCATATCCTTTTGTGATGAAATATCCATGCAACTTTCATTGCTAGTGCCAGATTGAACAGTTTGGGATTCTTGGCATCCAAGCCACCTTCCTTTTTTGCCTTGGTTATCAAGGTCTGTGCTACCGTGTGAGGAAGAGGTATGAGAGAGCATTTATGTCGGGACAGCCTATAGGACCACTTTTATCATTTGTATTCTCCCTGCAAACTAAGGCATTTATTGGTCCAATTTGAAATTTTGGTTGAAATTTTAGCAACCCAAATGTCCCATAAACCTAAGGACTTTTTGAGATGAATAGGGAATCCAAGGTAAGTAGTTGGAAATTTTCCTTCATGATATGTCATTGCTCAAAGAATTTATTTTTTCCTAGCTAAAGATGTTGAAGAAGAAAATATTTGATTTGGCATAACCGTTGCCCCAATGCACCTTGGAAGGTTGTTAGGATATCATTGAACTGTACAGTTTCCTTTGTTATGAGAGAGGAAAACAAGAGTGTCATCAGCAAAGTGAAAATTGGTGTACCTCTTTCCTCCCTTCGTAGCAGCTATGCCACGAATCTCTCCTTTGGATTTGACATTTTGGATGGCCCTGCTGAGATTTTTGCCCATGAGAATAAAGAGGCAGACTAAGAAGATCACCTTGTCTTAATCCTTCGGTGGAATGGAAAGATTGTCTTGTTTCACCATTAAGAGCCACCGTATAGGTAGAAGTGTGTATGCAACTATTGATCCAATGAATGATGTGATCACTATAACTATACAAGACAGGGCCTTACATATTAGTTCCTAGTTACATTTGTCAAAAACCTTTAATATGTCAAATTTTATCAGTATACCTAGCCTTTTTTGTGTTTTTAATGAGTGAGGCATTTCTTGAACAGCTATGGTAGTATAAAAAATCTGCCTTCCTTGAACAAAGGCTGATTGGGAAGGATAGATGAGCATTGGAAGTAAGGGCTTTAGCCCACTAGTTATAACTTTTGAGATGGATTTATAAACCATATTGCAAAGGGAAATTGGTCTATATTGATCCAGTTTGTGCGCTTTGCGGATTTTTGGAATAAGAATCAGTTTAATGCAATTCAATTGTCTGATAATTTTCTTATTTGTTCTCAATTCTTCTACCAGAACCAATAGATCATTTTTTTACTAGGTCCCATAAATTTGATAGAACAATCCTATGAATCCATCTGGCCCAGGAGCCTTGCCAGGATCAAATGAGAAAACCACCTCTCTTAGCTCTTCTATGATTGGTCTCATGATTTTATCATTGCCTTCTTTCCTCACCAAATTGGGTATATCTTGAAGTATTGTCTGCTGAGTAGAAGGAACTTGAGCTGCATGTGTAAGCTCTTTGAGAAGTTCTTGATAAAAATTGAAGGCATTGGTGAGCCTATCAGATGGGGGTCAATAATATAAATTTTATTTTCTTTCTGTATATTTTCTATTGCGTTCATATGTTTTTTCTTTTGAGTTGTGGCATGAAAGAACTAGGTATACTTAATCCATTTTTCTTTGGATCATTGATGCCAGTGTATTTCCTATAAATTTTGTGTTTCCGTTACATAATGGATTGTTTGATGTTCCTCTTTCTCTAATCTTGAATTTGGACGAGTATTCTTGCTAGCCTAGAGTGGAAACCGAAAGGTTGTCTTGTTTCACCATTAAGAGGCGCCATATAGGTAGAAGTGCATATGTAACTACTGATCCAACGAACATTTTGATCACTATAACCATACGAAGAGAGGGTCTTCCATATTAGCTCCTAGTTACATCTATCAAAAGCCTTTGATATGTCAAGTTTTATCATTATGCCTAACCTTTTATGTGTCATTAATGAGTGAAGAATTTCTTGAACAGCTTGTTTAAATCTGTCGTCCTTAAACAAAGGATGATTGGGAAGGAGAGATGAGCATTGGAAGCAAGGGCTTTAGTCTACTAGCTATAAGCTTTGAGATGGTTTTATAAACCATATTGCAAAGGGCAATTCGTCTATATTGATCCAATTTGTGTGCTTTGCTGATTTTTGGAAGAAGAAACAATTTTGTGCAATTCAATTGTCCGAGAATTTTCTTATTTATTCTCTATTCTTCTACCGGAGCTAATAGATCCATTTTTATTAGGTCCCATAAATTTGAGAGAACAATCCTATGAATCCATCCAGCCCAGGAGCCTTGCCAGGATCAAATGAAAAAACCATCTCTCTTAGCTCTTCTATGATTGGTCTCATGATTTTAATTTTTATCATTGTCGTCCTTCCTTGCCAGTTTGGGTATATTTTGAAGCATTTGTTGCTGAGTAGATGGATTTTGAGTTGCATATGTAAGCTCTTTGAAAAGTTCTTGATAAAAATTGGAGGCATAGGTGAGCATATCAAATGGGTCAGTAACATAAATATCATTTTCTTTTGTACTTTTTGTATTGCATTCATATGATTTCTGTTTTGAGTTGTGGCATGGAAGAATTTGGTATTTGAATTCCCATACGTAATTCGTTTTTCTTTGGACTGTTAATGCCAGTGTATTTCCTCTAACCTTTGTGTTTCTGTTAAATCATGGATTGTTTGATGTTCCTCTTTCTCTAGTCTTGCATTTGAACTTGTATTCTTGCTACCTTGGCTTTATATTAAGCACTTTTGGTAATCAAGTTCCCCAACTCAGTTTTGTTTCTTTGCTTGATTTTTCCTTTAATGAATTTTAGCTTAAGAACAAATTTGTACATCTGAAATCCTAGGGGATCGGTGGCATCTTTCCACCATTCCTCAATCTTTTGTTGGAAATTTAGGTGAGCCAGCCAGATGTGTTCAAACTTGAATTGTGGCTATTTTTGGGCAGATTGTTGGTGCGTAATACTTAAAAAAGGGGCCAATGATGGGGCATGGTTGTTTCATCAATGCTTGCTTGAATCCTTTTATTTGGAATATTCCAAATTTCAAAGAGAAAGATCCTGTAAAGTTTTTATGCAATGTAGTTTCTTCCTTTTCTTCTATTTGTCCGCGTGAAGGAACCCTATGAATAGACTTGTTCCATGAGATTGGTGTCACACACTATTTTATCAAGGGTATTCGCTATTCAATGATTAAAGCCTATTCTCCCTCTTTTTTCATGTGGATATCTGATGGTGATGAAATCCACCATTACGATCAAATTTTGTGTCTGATTGTTCATCCAGGTTGTCACCGTTTCCAGTATTTGTATTCTATTGTCTCCAATCACGTGGATGTACTTATTGAGAATATTTATCTCTGTATGCCATTTGTGGGGATAAAAACCAGCATATTGACCAAAAGGAAAGTTATGGTCAGATATTTGATCATGCCTTGTTGGGTTGTAATGGAAGAGCGTTCTGACTGTTGGACTGAAAGCAAATTGTCTATTAGCCCATATCCCTTTAAAGTGAATTCTTCTTGTAGAATGGCTCAAGCATATTTTTTAAGGAGAATCATATCAATATCTTCTTTTATTATCAGATCCTTGAGAAAAAGGAGTTTGCCGCACACCCCTAGGCCTCTAATATTCCATGAGAGAATCTGCATCAGGAATCAATCATGGGAGTAGGTCTTTCTTTTGGGGTTTCCTTTGTATCAGCTGTTTTAGGGGTCCATATCTGTATCATCCATTCAGTTCTTGTTATGTTTTTGTCTTCCTCTATGTCAATATTCTCATGAGAAGTTTTCCTTTTTTTTCTTTGTTTCTTGGATGTTTTTTGGTTCCTAGATTTGGAGATTTGTCAAGATAAGATTCTCTTGTGCAATGATTCACTATTTTTTCCTTTGTTTTGAGTAACAATACTTGAGGGCCTGTAAGAGACTTTTAGCTGAGAAACTTTGGGGGTGTTGCTAACTTTTTTTTCCGTTTCTTATCTAGTGCTTTGAGACAACTCTGTGTGTTTTGTATCTCTTGTGATGAAGAATTCGCTAGTGCTTCAAAGAAATTGTGCTGAGTAAGATTTGTGGCTTGACTTGATTGTACTTTACATTTTCTAGTATATGCAATTTAGAATTTTGTATTGTTCTGATTTTCAGATTCATTTGCTTACCTATCTCACTTATTTCCCCATTTTGAAATAGATTATCCATAAGCTATTGTTGGGTGTGTGCCTCTTTAGCAGTGTGTTGTGGGGGAATTTGTTCTTCCTATTTGGGAAAAACCCTTGCTAGGTGTCCATGCTTATGATAGAGACGACATCTAAATGGAAAGTTTTCCAATTCTAGGGGTTATTCCCATTCAATCCCCTCCATACCTAGTACAATTATATCAAACAAAGGCTTATCTAAATCAAGACTGATGCAGATTGGGGCATACTTGAGGACTCCAGGGTTTTAAGAATTTGCATGTTGTGATATACTCTCCAATAGCAGATCCTATCTTCTTGACACTTAAGACATGTCAATCTTCAACTGGACCTATACCAGGACTGTGCTTGGGTGATCTTTTGTGGAATTAATAACAGGAGAACAATGTTTAATGAAAATCCCTAATTTGTTCATGGTGCACGGTTCACCTTGAAAAGTTGTTTCTTTCTTGTGTGGACCTGAATATTGGCGTGAAATATACTTTTGGCACCATGAGGATATCCATGGAGCCGGAGGGTTTCCAATTATCTTGCACCCATATCCCGAGAGTTTTTTGCCCTGGGTTTGCTTCCATGAACCTGCAAATGAAGGATTTCCTTTTAAGAGCCAAACTCTATTGTCCATTTTGAGATAGCAGCCGTTGGTTTTTTTTATGGGGAAATTTGGCCTTGAGATTGTGTGGTGTGCACGATATTGCAAAAATTTCTGAAGTTCCTCCTTGCTATGTTTCTGGTTGTCATTTGAAACTGTTGTTTTAAAATTAGGGATAACTGGTGAAGATGAAGGGATGGGATCTGAGGAGGCCATGGGCCCCTCCAGGAGGAAGATTGTTTCTATTCAGCCCAAAGATGATTGGGAAAAAACTGATATGTAGTGTATTGAGAAGGGATGTCTGTTTTTGGGAGAGAGTTGGGAAGAGCATGAATTTTTTTTGTATACCACAACCACCTAGTTATTATTAATTAATGAATTAAATTAGAATCTAATTAAGTTCTTGCTATGGTTGACCTATTTGATATATTTATGTACTTTGATAGTGTTATCTGCATAAGGTTCTCTAATTTTGTAATCTTAAGACAACTTCATCCTGATGATGGATCATGTAATGTGATCCGAAGTGTCGATGCAGGAAAAAAAATTCACAGGTTTTTCCATAAGCACTTTCGTATTAAATATGGACAGTGAAAGCCTCTAATCTCCAAAACAATTATTTTGTATTATTAACAAGGATGGATAAGAAGTGAAAAAAAGAAGCGAAATGAATGGTTGGCCGCTAAACAATTAGAAGAATGGAAGCGTAAAAGGAACTTATGCCAAACACCACTTGAGACAACTCTTAAACAACGAAAAAATTAAAATAGATTATATCATTAATGCATTACTGAAGGATGCTTTATTACATGTACACGACTTCTAAATAACCCTTCGTATAAGTGGAGTCATTGTTCAGTGAAGAGCCGTGCTTATTCAAAAATAAGAAAATTTTCAAATTTGTGCCAATAGTTCATAACTTCATATTATATAACAATTTCAATCACTATATTTCCTTTCATGGTTTTATCATATGCTATAAGCTATATAGAATTCATATATTTTCGCCCTAGATAATATTCATTTCTATGTTCATTAAGCATCTTACGAAAAATGTTGAGAATTTCATTAAAAATACAAAGAGATTAACCCATTTTGTCGTTCTTGTTGATTCTCAAATTCTAACACACACAATTAAACCTTGAAGGTTTCAAGTTGGTGAACTGTTAATACAAAATATTTGTTAAGCATTGAAATAAAAAAATTGTGTTTGAGTTACATATACAAGCCACCCTTAAAAAATTTCAAATGCAAATATATGTATACATCAATTAATCATTCCTCTATTTGTAGTAATATTGCTGATAGAATAACTTCTAGTTCTTTTAGCTTTCTTTCTTGTTCATATTTAAGACAACAAAGTGAGAAACCAAAAATTTCTTGTCTCTACACTAATTAAATCAGATTATTCAATTACATAAGCCAAACATTACATGCTCACGTATAAAGACTTTAACAATATAACCTTATTCTTATCTTGAATTTTGAATAGATAAGATTTATCTAAGGATATTACAATATAATCATCTTTAGAAAGGCACTACCCATCACATTTCGGTTCAGTTCATTTATATAAGCATGCAAAATAATTGTTTATAATAAGTTTGCCATAATACAATTGAATGTTTACAATAAAAGATGGAAGAATCATAATATTGTATTAATTTGTGAATGACAAACAAATATTAAGTTCTTTTATTTTGCATATTACAGAATATGCCTCAAACATTAGAATGTTCCAAAAGGTCCAATGGTTCATTACTCATAGATCAGTCTAAGATACCGTTGAGAAGAAATTTTCACACATTAATAGAGAGTGATCTGAAACAAAAAAAAATCTTGGCTGAACATAAGGTATTGAATTGCTAAGGATCAAATTTTTCATGTCCATTAGAAAAGGAAATCTTTAATTGATACCTGGATACGTAATCTTTGGTCATAAGCCATTTCGCTCATAGCTAACAAGGATATCATCCTTGTATGTAAACTTAATCTTTCTTTATGCTTTATGAATTAAATTCTTCGATGTAAATTTGTGTGTTTTTAAATAGTTCAGTGCTAATTCGCACATTAATGGCATAAGCTTTAATAGTTAAAAGAATCCTACGACTGTTTGGGCTCCCCCACTGCTCCCACTCCCCACCCTCTAGAGTACATCACATTAAATTTTGATAGTGCAACTAAAGGCAATCCTAGCCCAAGGGAGGTGGAGAATTCAGAGATGCTAAATTTCAACATATATTAATCTATATTCTTTATATGTGGGTAAGGAGACAAACAATTAAGAAAAAGCTATTGCAATGCTAAAGGGACTTTAGATTGCTATTATTAGAGGTTGGAAGAATCTAATAACCAAAGGGGACTCAGAAATCATCGTCAAGGCAATAAAGGGTGGGAGAGTTGATTTGTAGCGATTAAAATCAACTATAGATGAAGCCAAATGATTGGCAAGCAAATTAAATAGCACATCTTTCAAGGAACAAGGTTGCAGATTTAGTGGAAAATAGAGGAGTTGGCATTTTAGACTATAAGGCTCAACGAAACAAATTTTGGGAGCCTCCCTTGCCTAGGATATTTCATCATCTCCTAATTAAGGATGCTTCCTCAACACTCCATAGTCTTCTTCCTCATCACCCCTTCTCTCTCCAACCCTTTACTTGTGTAAATTCCATATTTTCCCTCCCACCATTCCTGCATCATTTCTCCATTATCTCTTTTTCATAAAATATAAGGAAAATCACCATATATCTTACTCTTGTCCTTTTGGATAAATGTGAGCCTTTGCTCATGGCTAAGTGACATGAAAAATAATCATTCCCAAGGTGTTGAGCATGCCACAATAATCCTTTTTGGGTCGTTTTTGTTGGAATAATTGTCATTGATGTCAAAGGAATTGTAACGGATATGAATAGAAATGTCAAACGGAATTGTTGCCAGAAGTAAATGTTAGTGTTCGGAAGTGAACGGAATAGTTGTCGAAAGTGAATGGAAGTGTTGCCGGAAGTGAATGGAATTGTCGACGGAAATGTAACGGAATTGTCGATGGAAATGTCAATAGTCACATCTTTTGGTGAAGAGGTATCTTTTGGATGGGACACATCATTTAAAGGCTATTTAAGGGAGAAGAAATGTGGAAGTATAACAAGCATTCGATTTGAATGAAGATTATATAAGTGTGAGAGAGAAGGAAGAGAGGAAGAGCAGAAAATGAAATAAAATATCTCTTAAGAAAAGAAGTATGAAGGGTAGATTTATTTTAATGAAGAATATTCTGAGAATTGTGAAAGAGAGGAGAGCATAAAGTATATAAGAAAATTAATGAGAGAGAAAGTGTAAGAGAAGCAAAGTCATCATTCGATTGAAGAAGAAATCACAAACGATGGAATCGATTCGGCTTGGGGTCGGTGCCTCATAGTCTAGGGGTTGGTGCTCCTGTGGGTTGGTGCTCACGAATTGGTCAAGTTTGTGCTTGGCGAAGGGGATCAGTGTCCCCAATGGGTGTGTGATCACAAATTGACCGAGTTGGTGCTTGGTTTGGGGATTGGTGTCTCCAGTAGGTTGGTGCCTACAAACATTTTAAAAGAGTTATATATATAAATGGAATATTTCTCCATGGTTTTCTCCCGAAAGGGTTTCCATGCAAATCTGTGTCTATTTGCATTGTGTGGTTTTGCATTGTATTCTTTGATTGCTTTGAACATATTAATTGCGGAGTAATTTGAGGTTTTGGATTTAAGATTAATAGTCGAAAGCAAAAAAAAAAAAATCTTACTGTATAAGCTTGTGTTTAACAATTGGTATCAGAGCCGGTTCCTTCGATGTTAGCACAACTGCTAGAAGGTATCTTTGGAAAGCACGTATGGCAGGATCTCAAGTGTTGGATGGTTTCTCCACTAACAAGGCTCCTTTGTTTGATGGAATGAATTACGCATTTTGGAGCATAAGGATGAAGACTTACTTGATGGCCCTAGGTTTCGATATTTGGCAAGCAGTGGTAATAGGATACACAATGCCACAAATTGCACCAATGGATGCCATCGAAAAAAGGCCCAGTTAGAACAATGTGAAAACTATGAATGCAATCTTATGCGGGTTTTCAAAAAATGAGTTTGTTAAGGTTATGCATTGTGAATCTGCAAAAGAGATTTGGGATAAACTCAACACTATTTATGAAGGTGATAGTAAGGTGAGAAAAGCAAAACTCCAAACCCACCAAAGGCAGTTTGAAAGTTTAAAAATGAAGAATGATGAAAACATTGTTGGGTATCTTCTTCGTGTCAATGAGATTGTTAATGTCATTCGAGGACTCCGAGAGAAAATTGAAGAATCCGTAATCGTTTAGAAACACCTGAGATCCCTACCTTTGAGATTTGATGCGAAGGTCTCCACCATTGAAGAAATGAAGGATTTAGACACGATGAAAATGGATGAGCTCCATGGAATTCTTACGGCATACGAAATGAGAACCGAAACTAAGAGACAGTCGAAGAAAGAACCATCATTCAAGGTCTCGAAGAAAGAGAAGATCAAAGAACCAGAATCAAGTGAAAATTCAAGCAGTGAAGAAGATGAAAATGAAGCTCTATTGATTCGGAAGCTAAAGAAAGGATCGGGCAAATCTAAAGGAAAGTTACCATTAAATGCTTTAATTGTGGTAAAATTGGTCATTTTGCAGCCAAATGTCCAAATAAAGAAAATAGCGATCATGAGAGAAACAAACCAAAGTACAAAAGGGGATTCAAGCCAAGCAAAGACAAGCAAATATTTGAGAAACAAATGAAAAGCCTATACTCCAAGAGGTATAGCAACTCATCCAAAGAAAACAAAGAAAGTGATGTTGAGAGTGATAATGAAGAGATTCTGTTCATGGCTACTGAAGATAATGACACCACCAAGAAAGATATTTTGGAGGCAGATGAAGACATGGAAGAAGAGGGTGAAGTGAACCTTGAAGAAAAACTTATTTGCGCGTTGGAAGAAATGAAAGCATTTAAGAAGAAGAATCAAAAATTGAAGTTACAACTCCAAAAATATGAAGAAGAGAATCGAGACTTCAAAGCGAAGACATCACAAGTCCTTGAGGAATCAAACAAGGTAATTGTTGATCTGAAAAATCAAATCGAAAAAGTTAAACAAGTTGAGAAAGATTTGAGAAGTCAGCTACAAATGAAAGAAGAAGAGTGTAATCAGTTGAAGACTGAGTTAGGTTCTTTGAAAGATAAGCATGAGAGGCTCATAATCAAGGTTGAGAAAGATCATGAGATATCAGTCCAAAGTGAGAAGGATGCAAGTTTTAAGGGCAATTTGAAGAAACCAATCAGGCAGCCCAATGCTTTCAGGTTTTCCAATTCTTTTCGTGGCCATTGTTTTGTTTGTCATCATGTTGGACATAGGGCAAGAAAATGTTTGAGAAGCAATCTGTCAAAGAGAGATCTCAGTCACCTTCAAGCAAAAGGTAGGAGAAATGTTGCTTGCTTTTGGTGTCATAAGGTTGGCCATATTGCTAAATTATGTCCATGTGGAGTAAAGAGATCCTCAAGGTATGTCAAATGCTATGGAACCCATAGAAGATATGAGAAGGGCCAAACTCAAGTTTGGAGCCTAAGACAATAAAGGTTGATCAGATTGAGTCTAAGAGTGAGAATGGATTACTTTCTACAGTAGAGAAAGAATCAGATAGAAAGGACTGTGTGAAACTCTTATTATCAAGAGTTGTAGAAAAGATAGTGAATACTAGTCCTAAATAACTTGTAAATCAAAGAGAATCTCTTGTTACAATTGAGCATGAGCCTTGTCAAGATTCCCTATTATTAGTTTCTAATGATAGTGCGTTGGAAGGTAAGACAATTGCAAGAGTTGAGAAAATGAACAACATCATGGATTTTGAGGTTAGTGAGTCAAAGAAGTTAGACATGCCTAAATGGATTCTAGGAGAAAGAAATCAGTCTCATGGATGCAAGAGGATCAAGGAAGTAACAGGGGAGTTGTGGGCATCTCCTAGGTTCACTTTGTTCTAGGACCCTTTGTGTGGGGTGTCTCTTCTAGGGTTCAAGGAGACACTTCACTAAAAAAGGAAGCATGGTGGATGCATGTTGGGTCTTGGCTATGTTACATGACAAGAAAGTCATGAAGGGAATCATCAAGGTCAGGTCCAAGGATCAAGTGACAAGGTATGAATGGGTTCAGGTAAGATCAAGCGTTGATGAAGATCTATGGAGTCATGTGTCAAGCTAATGAGAAACAAGTCAAGTTGAAAATAAAATGCCTAAGGTCAGATCGAGGAGGTGAGTTTATTTCAAATGAATTCATTGAGTTTTGCGAAGATCATGGAATTAAGAGACAATACTCAGTTGCAAGGACTCCACAACAAAATGGAGTGGTGGAAAGGAAAAATCAAACCGTTCAAGAGATGGCTAGAACTATGTTGAATGAATCTAAGCTATCAAATAGATTCTGGAGAGAAGCATTGGTTAAGGGGGAGCTAAACTTTTTTTTAGCTCCTTGAATGACCCTTTGCCATTGATGTCAAAGGGAGAGAATAGCAGTATGGGGAGTTACAACAAGAGGGAGTTGCAGAAAAGAAGATCTTTTTAGAAGGTTGCCATCAATGACAAAGGGGGAGATTGTTGAAATAATTGTCATTCATGTCAAAAAAATTGTAACGGATATGAATGGAAATGTCAAACAGAACTATTGCCGGAAGTAAATGGAAGTGTTCGGAAGTGAACGGAATTGTTGCCGGAAGTGAACGGAAGTGTTGCTGGAAGTGAACGGAATTATTGCCAGAAGTGAACAGAAATGTCGACGGAAATGTTAACAGAATTGTCGACAGAAATGTCGACAGAATTGTCGACAGAAATGTCAATGGTCACATCTTTTGGTGAAGAGGTATCTCTTGGATATGACACATCCTTTAAAGGCTATATAAGGGAGAAGAGATGTGGAAGTATAACAAGCATTCAATTTGAATGAAGATTATATAAGTGTGAGTGAGAAGGAAGAGAGGAAGAGCAGAAAATGCAATAGAATATCTCTTAAGAAAAGAAGTATGAAGGGTAGATTTATTTTAATGAAAAATATTCTTTGAGAATTGTGAAAGAGAGGAGAGCAGAAAGTATATAAGAAAATTAATAAGAGAGAGAAAGTGTAAGAGAAGCAAAGTCATCATTTGATTGAAGAAGCAATCACAGACGATGGAATCAATTTGGCTTGGGGTCGGTGCTTCATAGTCTACAGGTTGGTGCACCTGTGGGTTGGTGCTCACGAATTGGCCAAGTTGGTGCTTTGCGAAGGGGATTGGTGCTCACTAAATAGACTTCGCAGTTTGCATGACGAAGTTACATGAGACACACTCTCTCACTCAAAAAGCAAAAATCATCATGACAAAGTTGAATAAACATTACATGTCTAAGTAAGCACGTGAGGAAGGCTCCAGAGTGATCCAGACACCCTAGGGCCCACAAGCACCTAATGAATCATCTACATATGACAAGTACATACCCAATCAAACTTTTCAACATGTCCGAACAAAGTTGAACCTGTCCTGATCAAGACAAGGTCATATAGATGGGTTTGTATCCATCTAAACCCATCCGATGTAAAAACAATAGCAAACTCATACGGTTTCAAAGAATTCTAAATGTTGCTTCTTCCATCTTTTCAATCTCCTTGGCATTTGAGATCTTTGTTCCGCCCACTTGCTCTTATTTTTGTATAAGTAAACCCCTTGGGGCTATGTTTTAGCATTGAATTTTGAGTGTATGTAAAGCTGAGTAGAGTAGTGAAGCAAGTTGTATAAGCAAATTTCAAAGCAAGGCAATCAAGGTAAAGCATTGGAGTGGTGTTGCAACAGTCCCACAACATTCTTGGAGGCTTCATTGAAGCAATTTAGCTGGTAAATCTTACATGATGAGAGTAGAGATGAAGAGGTACAAAGCCACTATTCTAGAGTTTCCCACATCAGGTTTCTCCAAGGTAAACTCTATAGTCGATTCCTTCTTTCATGAATGTTTCAGTTATTTACTTGCTTATTGTTATTATTACCCAACTACTGAATCATTTCTGCACTTAAGCATCGCAATTCTAAGGATGCAATCTGTCTTCTTAGGTATTGTTCTTAAAATACAGCAAGCATAATTCATTATCAGATTCATATATGTTAAGATTCACGTTGGTGAATTAGTAATGCAATATCTATGCTAATTATGGATCAGACTGGTATCAGAACAGTTTTGTCCCTTGGTTTGTGTGGTTTTCTTGTGAACTTGATCAGTTTTGCAGATTGATGCCCTTGACTAGAACAGCCAGTGGAAGAGGAGAAGGTGAAGTGGAATAAATATGCGAGAAGCAGCATAGCCCAAGAAGAGGAAAGAATACCTAGAGAGAGAAAAGAGAGATTCTTGAAGTTGGAAACACATGTTTCAATCATATCACATTCAATGGAGAAGCATGTAGGATGAAGTGTGTGTTTGTTTGTTAGCAATGAGTTCTCTAAGTTTCTTCTTCTGCATAATTTCTATTTTTAGTAGCTTTCTATTTTAGTGACTTTCAATTTTTGGAAAATAGCATTCATTTTATAAGAACTAAGGAGAAGGATGTGGAAAACGGCATTCAAAACAAGGCAAGGTTTGTATGAAAGGCTTCTTCTTCCTTTTGATTTATGTAATGCTCCTACTACTTTCAAAGTTCCATGAGGTTGATGAATGAATTGGAACCATTCATAGATTCTTGTGTCATCACACATTTGAAAGAATCGTGTAAAGAAGAAAAGCACAGAGAAATAACATGGACATAGGTGAAGATCACAACAAAAGACATCACGGAAAGCATATCTGAGGAAGAAACGTCAACGCAAATCAGAGGAACGACGGCAAGGCAAATGAGAAAAGTCTAGGGCATGTGTTGATCTAGTGCACGAACGTTGTGAGACAACAGCAGCATTGAGGCATGACGGGGATTCAAACACAGTGTTAATGTTCGCGGACTAGGGCACAGACCAAAGTCCACTAAAGAAAGCACCGTTACGGAAAAAGCATTGTTACGATTGTAAAAGCCATGTGCAGAAGGGCACACGGGAAAGATGCAATGAAGCAGTCCAGTAATTTGCATCATTGCAAACTTTGCAGTTAAGGCACACAAAAATCAGCAATGCTGACACGGCAGAACGAGTAAGTTCTTTATTTTTCAAGTGTAAATTCAGAATTTAAATATATATATTTCCTATTGTAATATATTCGAGGTCAATCATTGAAGTTGATTGAAAAATCGTACTCTTATTCTATTGCATTTATTTGCGGGTCTGCCAAACATCTAAATTAAATTACAGATCAGAAATATTTAGTGTTGACAATTCTTCCACAGGACAGATTGTCTCTTGCCATTCGGAAAATTCACATCTCCATCCAAGGAAAGAAAGAATTCATTGGGAAGAATACATTGTTTTTCTTTTGTGAGGGCCTTTGCTACAACAGGAATTCCTTCGGACTTTTTATCCGAAGGAATGGTTCATCAAAGAAGGCAGAATGTCACATAGCTTCGGAGAAGTGCTAAGGACATAAGTCTGCAGGAAATTACAAAGGAAACACCCGCAGCCAAACAAAGGTCCACCAAAAGCAAGAAAAGCCAAGGAATAATTCCTTTGGACTTTTTGTCCGAAGGAATTCCTTCAAACAAAAGTCCAAAAAAAATCCGAAGGAATAAGTTCGTGGAATTGCAAGGGGTGTCTTTGGAAAGAAGAAAAGGGCAAAACAAGAAACCCGAAGGGCAAGGTACCCTTCGGAAGGGTCATTTTCAACAATCTCGAAGGGCATCTACCCTTCGGGAAGGTACACGTCAAATTCGGGACCCCTGCAAAAACCCGAGTGCCCTAAAATTTTTCCGACAAGGGTGCAGATGAAGGACAAAAGCCCTTGCGGAGGGCACTTGGTCGGTGCCTAGACCATGGCAATTTTTCCGAAGGGCATTCTCAACAAGGTAAAGGCAAAGACAAGGATTAATTCCTTCGGGCTTTCTGTCCGAAGAAATTCGGAGAGGTCTGCCAAAAGCCCATGCAAAAAAGCCGACAGAGCAAAGTCCGAAATCAACAAAGCAGAGTTCAAAAGGACAAAGGATTAATTCCTTCGGGCTTTTTGTCCAAAGGAATTCCTTCAAACAAAAAGGCCGAAGAAATTCGGATAAATGAACCAAAGAAAAACCCATGGAATAAAAGCCAACATAAAAGGAATGACAAAGGAAGATATCCTTCGGAAAAAAGTCCGAAGGAATTCCTTCGGACTTTTTGTCCGAAGGAATGCTTCGGAGGATAAAGCCGGGGAGAAAACATAGAAGTTCGAAGGAAATTGCAAACAGAATATTCCAAAGGAAATATGAAGCCATAGGGCAAAACAAAGTCCGCAACAACAAATTCGGGAAAATTGGCAAGCATAAAGTCCCAAGGAGATCCAAAGGCTAAGAAGATAGCCAAGAAATCCAAGGAAATATAGACTACTATAGACAAAATACATCCAAATATAGAATCCCGCCAAAACTAGACATGAACAGGCAGACCAGAATAGGATAAAATAGTGCAAGCAAGGGCTATTTTCGATCGATCGGTCAAATCTTCAGTTGACTGGTTGTTGAAGTCCTGCTCATCTCCGGATCAACTCAGGCATCCAAAGGTCCAACTCAGCTTCAAACGGAGTTCTAAATTCGAACGTCGAGTTGAATGTTCTAGATTTAGAGTTGACTAATTGTTAAACGCCACATCTACCAAGAGTTTCCCATGCAAAGGAGAATGATCTCTTCATCCAACTCAGCTTATCAAACGGTCAACTCAGCCTTTCAGACGATAATCTCAAACGTTCCAGCAGCTCACGTAGAGTTCTAAAATTGACATTGGCGTGGATTTCCATGCAAAGAGAGGTGGGCGGTTCAGAACAAAGACAAGTTCACTTCCTCAAGCGCAAGAAGCTTCATGCAAAGACAAAGAGAAAACATATTTTATTGAAAGGCCAAGTTAGCCATGAGTTAATCTAAGTTAATCCTTCTCTTCAATTTTTCAACGCCAATCTTTGGCTTTTGTAATTCTCTATAAGATGGCTTTCAGCCTTGATTAAAAAATGATCCCTCTCTTGGCTAGACTAGACTCTGCCATTGATGAGTTGTATAACCTCTTCAATCAATAGAAGGACTGTACTTTCAAATTTCAAGTGTTGGCATAGTGTATATTCATTCAGCAATTTCAATAAGTGGTAGATTTCTCTCCCTTTCCAAATTCTGATTCGTACCTAGTTGCTAGCTTATCATTATGCAAGTCATGTTAAGTATTCTTTATGTCTTTTGTTGAAGCTATAAGTGGATGTTAGGTGGCTGCAAAGTGTCTTGTATCAGACCTCTCTCCATCATTTTTTCCTTCATGTTTTGGTCATTGGATCGAACCTTCTCACGAAATACTTATGCATAGTGGTCGATTGAAATCAAAAGTCTTCATTTTCCCTTGTTTGTTCAGTGTTCAAGGTTCCAAGTTGAGTGGATCAATCTTTTGGTGTATCACCTTTATTAGGTAGGATTTCCCTTTAAAGTTTCCTTCTCTCTTTTCCATGGTAGTCCGCAACATACAGTAGAGATCCTCATTGATACATCTTACAGGAACCAACCTTCTCTGGAGGTTCTTCTCACCATTGAGGCACCCACCCTCGTGAGAAGATCCCATTGTTTCAACCGGATAGAGGATTGGCCATTTCATGCACGTCTTTGATTCAAGCGCAGCTCCAGGTTGATAACATTTAGTTGCATTGATTTTCGAGTGAGAAAACAGTATTGTCCCTATGGTATTAAAATTCAGGTCGAAATTATATTTTCCCTATTTTTTATCATTTTTCGAGTGTAAAATAGCCACTACTCAAAACCTCATTCTATCGGAAGCGCAAAAGTTAGCTGGCCAAAACTACAAATGTTAGGACTTAGGAGCCATAAGATTTTAACAATTGCGGAGTATCGCAACTTTGACAAAACCATAACCGGCATTGAAACAAGCAATGTGACGAAATTCGCAGATTATGACAAATGTCATAAGGAAGCCTTGTTATTAAAAGTATCTGTGTCGAATGACATGATTCTTGAGGTCTAAAATGTCATTGTGGCAAGTGTGTTGTGAACCAGTTTACAAAACAATGTAATGTCTCTTTTCGGACCAATTTTAATAAATCTGGAAATCACTGCAAACCCTAACTAAAAATTCTAGAATTTTGAAAATAGCTATTTATGTACAAAAAATGAATTTCCAACATTCAATAAACCCTCATAAATAGCATAATATAAAAAATATTTATTTGAATCCATAAGTCTGATTTTTTTCCAATAAAATCAGGTCTGAAAATTATTATAAAATATCACCAAATTAATGATGGAAGAAACTGAATATTTTGTTCATCACACAATGCAAAACTAATGTTTGACCTGCCCCAAACAAATCGCCACACTCCAAGTGGCTGGAAAATGACTTCAATGACCTACTGCAACCACCCTTCAATGTCCTCCCAAACCATGCGTCCGGCCTCTAAGGCCACCCAAACAAGGTCGTTGCCCTTCCAAAACTGTCCAAGGTGATTTGTTGCACCCCCAACTGCCCTACATAACTGCCATAGCAGGTTCGCCACCATCTACAAGTGACCCAAACAGCTGAAGATGAAATTTCAGTGCAAGTGTGACCTCTGAATGAGGCCCCCAACTCAATACTTGAGGGGTTCCCTCCCCCAATACTGAAACTAGTGAGGGTTTTCATCCCAACAAGTTGCGTTGCAAGCGATCGTGCTCAACAATTAGAAACCGATTCCATGATAATAGATCCCAAAATTAGATCTCCCTATCTCCCTTTATACCCCTTTTCCCTCCAATTCCTCCACGGTGGGCGCTCCAAAAGGGAGGGAAAAACAATTATTCAAAAAGCAACTCAATAGTAGAATCTAACCAAGGGCTGACTTACATCAATTAAAGAGTCCCCCTCTTTATTATAACTCAATTTAGAAAGAAGTTGCCGACATAAGTGACTTTTGGCAAATCAGACATTTATATTTTTACTTAAAGTATTTTAAAATACTTTTTATTTTAATAGTATTATTATATTAATCTAAAAAAAGGGGACATTACAAACAAATATCAAACCTCGGAGAAACCCTGAGTTTTGTCTCTGAAAAACTTGTTATTTTCCACAAAGATGTCAGCAGATGAGTCTTTGTCAAAGCATCTATTTCGGATGAAAAATCTTGGAGACCAACTGTCAGCGATCAACAAAAAGGTGGGTGATGATGATGATATGGTGGCACTGGTGCTGAATAGTTTACCATCCTCCTATGAATATTTTGTGGAGGCTCTACATCTAGTGACGTAGATTCACAACCTAACATTTGATTAGGTTAGTACTTATAACCTGCAAAAAGAACGCAAACATACACAAAACGAGTCTAGTGTTGGACAAGCAGAGAGTGCATTAGCTGCTCAGTCAAAAGGAAAGTGGAAACGTGTCCCTACAAATCCATCTTTTAAATATATGGTAAAGTGTTTTTATTGTCACAAGTTTGGGCATCTTAAAGAGAATTGCTAGAAATGACAGTACGCACTTACCTAGCACAACAATGAAATGGCAAATGTGGCAGTGGTTGATGAAGGATAGGATTCTGAGGAAGAGTATGCCCTTACAGTATTATACTCAAAACATAGCACTGCCAGTTGTTGGTTCATCGATTTCGATGCATTCCAACATTTTACATGTTGTAAGGACTGGTATGTTAAATTTAAGGCAAGCATGAATCCTTTTGATTTGGTTTTATTTGTTGATGGAAAGTCATGCACTAAAAGGGATATGAGATATTAGCATTGTATTGAATAATGCTAGAAAGATCACAATAAGGAACATTAGATATGTTCCTAGCATGAATAAAAATCTCTTATCTATTATTCAAAAACAGAGAATCCCAACATTGTTGTACATTTCTTTGGAAAACAGTGTGTTGTGTCTGATATCAAACAGGACAAAGTGGTTGACCTTGGTTTGGGCAAGATGGCTCGTATAAGCTTTTTGACTAGCAATAGTCAATGTACATGCACGTGTGGAGGCAAACTAGACCATACAAGATGTGCAGACAAATGACAATAGGCTTGTTGACCCTAATCCAGTCAACTTACATGCACTAGCAGTTGAGGGAATATCCACTATCAAGGACATGCAGGAGGATGCAATTGCTCAATCTTAATTACATGCATAGGGAAGTAATATCCTCAACCCAGCATTCAGAAAATCGCAAGTCTATCATGGGAATCGTAGGTCTTAAAGAGGAATTGCAGCCAACAGTAAAGGAAATTGAAATCGTAGCCTTTGAAGAAGAGCGCTATAATTAACTTGCAAATCGCCATAAGAAGAATGCAAAACATAAATCAACAGTCATTAATAAAACAACAGTCATTACTTGTTTAATAGGAGCACCCATAATCAATACAGTATTAATTAATTATTATTTAATTAATTGGTAATCAGCATTCTTTTAATGAAAGGTCGCCACCCTTGGAAGAGTTACATATTTTAATGGAAGGCTTGAAACTGTAAGGTAATCAGCCATTGGTATGGAAGGAATCATTCAATCATGTATTCAAATATATAACCTTGTACAAGTATCATGCTTTACAACTGCTCTTAAGGACGAAACCCCTTAATTGTGTGACTTGACTTCAAGGACAAAAACCCTTCTCATCACAATAACTTAAGGACGAAACCCCTTGAGGATTCACATTATATTATTTGAGATCTAAAAACTTTGAATGTAATTTCACTTTATTGTCTAAATTATTATTTCAAGTATAAAATCTATATTTATCTTAAACGGATTTCCAAGGATTTTAAATGTTAGTATAATATTCCGAATAGGAATATTACAAGGGAGTTGTGCATGCAAATGATATGCCGAAGTCACCAGCATTGGCTCATCTTGTTGTGAATGGCTTTTCACAACTGGGAGGAATAGATGAGGAGATGGTTTCTTCTCATGTTGCGGAGTTGGTTGTTACTCCCACTGTTAACAAGGAGTTAGTTTTTACTCCTACTGCAAAGATGATCGCATTTCGGTTGCTTCTCTCCACAACAACTCAATTTGGATTTGTGAGCAGACATTTGGACAAGGTCTTCAGGGTGCTTCCTGGCAGTTTTCAAGATGGTTGTGATCATTCAGTTTGCAAGGTAGTTAAGTCCCTATATGGACTTAATCAAGCTCCACAAGCATGGAATATTTTGTTTGGTCGACATCTACAGCATTCTAGATGCAGAACTATGGAGATCGGGCTGAAGTTTTCAGAAAAAGATGTTTTTGTTGTGGACTATCCTTTTCGGTTGTTGTTTACATCGAAGTTCCCACATTGGACAGCAGCAAAATGTCAACACACTGCAAATTCCATGTTGATATCTTTAGCACAGTCTGTAATTGTAATGACTAAACTTTTTGGTCCCATTGTATTTGTAAAATTTCGGGACAAACTTGGAGTAGTCTCCGGTTTAGTCATTGAGGGAGGGTGTTAAAGTCATAATGTTAATGTTATAATTAGCTATTAGATAGTGACTAACTAATGGATGGTTATGAAACCTCCCAACTGATGTAACCATATTTTGATAAATAAAAGGACGGTCACACATCAATTAGTGTGTTGCATACTTCCATTATCTCTTCATTCTCTCAGCATTCAACTGCTAACATAAGTAAACCAAGGAATAATAAGTTGGACCTATGGATACCATTACCGGTTCCTTCTAGATCATGGTAAAGCATTTCCTTTGATCAAGTAGCTTTCCCATGTCAAAGAAAGGGCATTATTACATGTTTGGTGTTGTAGGCTACTTTAACAAGATGGGCATGATCATTCCATTCAAGAAGACTCTTAAGGGCAATGATGTAGCAAATATGTTTTCATTAATGTTTGAGTACACTTTAGATTGTATACTTCTATCATTTCAGATAGGGATGCACAGCTATTGGGTAAATTTTGAATAACATTGTGGGCAAGAATGGGCACAAGGTTGAAGAGATCAAACACATTGACATAGTCAACAGGGCATCGGTGCAACTCTTGTTATAATAGCAAGCAACCTAAGACTTGGGAATAGAATATGGCATATAATCAACACTCATATCAATGTCACTAGGAGACACGTCTCCAAGACTAGAGACACGTCTCCAGGACCAGAGACATCTCACAATACCAGGAGACTTCGAATCTGAGACTTCATACGTCCCCAGTGCAATCCCCTAACTTGAGCTGCAGTGTCCTATTAAAAAATGGAAAATGAAATGAAAAATTGATTAAAAATAGGCCAAAATGGCCCCTACCACGACTACCTAACCCTAATTAACCCCCATGCCCTAATCTCATTTATGTGCTTTAAATTTTTAATTCTTTTATACATTTTATGTCTTTTAAAAGTTATTTACACATACCATACTATTAAGTTGTTCCAGATTTTACATATAAATTTAAATATTATTTTTAATTTCTAGGACCTCCCAATACATGTCTCCCATTTTTATAAAAAAATGGCATATATGTACCCGTCCCCGTATCCTGGTAACACTGAATTAGACAATAAGGTTCATACTTCCACCATTAAATCTCCTTTTGAAACATGTTTTAGTTACCTCCTAATCCATTTGACGTTGTGATGGGACAACCACAAAGAAGACAAGTTCCCTCCCAAATACAAAAAACTGAAAAAAATATCGACAAGATGAGGCAAATACATATCCATGTGCAAAATAAGTTGAAGGAGTAGTCAGTAGTCTCAAGCCAAGTACAAAGCCAGGCATGATCAACATAGAATTGGGCACAAGTTCCAAGTTGCAGACAATATGTGGCTTTACTTAAGCAAAGAAAGACTCCAAGGTAAAGCTAAGAAGCTTAAACTACTTAGGTACTGTCCAATTGAGATTGTGGAACAGTCACTAATGCACTCAAATTAGACCTGCCTCCATATATGAGATTACATTCAATTGTGACTTGTGATTGTTGAAAACTTGTCTCTATGAGCCTTTTATGTCAGATAATGAATAAGAATGAATATAGTTTCCTGTCATTGAATACCTTGCATCTAATGCTAAAGAAGCATTGGACAAGGATGTTTTCCATAAGAATGTGAAAATATCGAAGGGGGGAGAGCATGAAATTTGGCAAGTAGAGCTGAAAGGCCAATTGCCAAGCAAAGCCAGGTGGTATTCCAAAGACAAAGTGGGGAATTTTCTCCTCATCTTTTGAGTCCTTAAGCTTTCGGGAATCAAAAGACACCCAATATTGGAGATTTTATCTGAATTGGATCATAAAACATGTTGATTCAATTCAATTGATGTAACTAAGTAAACTTCACAGTTTAATTGAAGTAACTTGACACAAACACACACTCAAAAAGCATAAATCACCATGACAGAGTTAAAGAAAAATTGCAAGTCAAAGTAAGCAGGCAAGGAAGGCTCAAGGGTGATCCGGACACCCTAGGCCCCACAACCACCTAAATAATCATCTACATAACAGGTTCATACCAGCCATCGTCAACATGTTCAGACAAATCTGAACCAATCCTGATCATAACGGAGTCATATAGATGGGTTTGTATGCATCCAACCCCGTCCCATGTAGGAAAAAATAGTAGACTCGTATAGTTCCAAGGTAGCCTACACACTACTACTTTTGTCTTTACAGGCTCTTTGGCATTTGGGATCTAATATTTTTGTATCAGTACACCCCTTGGGATTGTGTTTTAGCATTGAATTCTGAGTTCTGGAGTTGTAGCATGTATGTAAAGCCGAGTAGAGTAATGAAGCAAGTTTCAGAGCAAGGGAAGAGAGCATTAAAGTAGTGCTGTAAAATTTCAACAGTATTCTTGGAGGCTTCATTGAAGCAATTTGGCAGGTAAATTGTGCATGGTGATAGTGGAGATGAGGCATAACCCTACTCTCAGGGAGTTTACTCACATAGGGTTTCTCCAGGGTAAATTCTTGTGTTTATTCCTTCTTTCATGCGTGTTTCAGTTATTTACTTGCTTATTGTTCATATTATACCAATGACTGCATCAATTTCCACACATAAGCATTGAAATTCCAAGGCTAAAATATGTTTTCTTAAGCATAGTTCTTAGAAAAAACGAGCATAATTCATAACATCATATTCATATATGTTAAGATTCATGTTGGTGAATTATTAATAGAATATTTATGCTAATTACAGATCATAAACTGAGAATAGATAATATTAAACTATTCCCTTGGTTTCATGATGTAGTCATATTGAATCCTGAAAACAGATTCATACTTTAACAAAATAGGTACAAAAAATTTCCAAACAGCCATATTTTTATTTCATTTCATCTAAATGTCATAACGATTACTATTCTTCTTTCTTGAAACCTGAAAACAGATTCATACTTTAACAAAATTGGTACAAAACATTTCCAAACAGCCATATTTTTATTTCATTTCATCTAAATGTCATAACAATTACTTTTCTTCTTTCTTATATACACTATCCTTTACTGGTAATTACCCTATGCAAAATGAAACTCCTAAGCTGAGATCATAAAAGTCAGCATGAATTTCTTCAGGATCAGCTGCATTAGAAAATGATGTGAGCAAGACAAGTTTATAGAGAAATGGGTGCCATCCTCTTCCAGAAATCTTCATGGAACTAAAGATATCTTGGAAAAAGAAGCAACAATACTTTCCTTCCAGGAGTGAGTACCATGGTGTAATATTCCAAATTGGAATATTACAGTGGTATCAGAGTTGTGATCTTGCCAGCCAGTGAATAATGAGGACAATGGAAGAATCCATGTTAGAATTGTTGCAAGCTATGCAAGAACATTCAAAGGAGTTAAGGGCATGCGCAGAAGAAATAAAAACAAAAAAATCAAGGACTGAATTCCCAAACCCTACCAAGGAGCAAAAGAATGAGGAAACCAAGGTTGAAACCTTGAAAGACAGAAAACCATTAAATGTACCTCACCTGTTGAAGGATACCGAAGTGACTTTCAATGGTATTATGGATAACAAACAAAACACTGCATGTATCTTGTTTTCCAGAAGGGAAAGGTGGTGCTACTTATGTCACCATCAATCCTAATGAGGGTATTTGTGAAGAACTAGTAAGCACTATCATTAAACCTCTACAGCAATACATATTGGATGACTCAGTGATGATAGTGGATATCACGGCAAATTCTCTTCAGGGTTTGCTTTCAGTTGACAAAGAGGACAAAGGACTGCACTAAAGAACAACTCATTATCCAAACTCCAGGTTACAAATTGTATAGTCAGCAGTTTAAATCGGGGCTTCTAAAATTTAACTCATCAGCAACAGGAAAATTACATTTATAGTTAAATACTAAGGTACCATGTAAACTGCAATTACACTTAAAGTTACCTAAATTGGCTTTCAAGTTGGAGTCATTTTTTTGTTAGAATGCATGTCAAATGAGACAATCTATAGCGGATCATGACAATGCCTATAAAAGAATATTTGAAGCACAATTACAAATTTGTAGAAGAAATTTCAATTGAGCACTTTGATAAATATTAAGCAAATTACCTTTTTCCGATCAGACATTTTCTCAGTCGTTCCATGGATAGACTCATTATCATGGGATTTTTTTCCTTTTCTTCGCTCAGTTATGGATCTTTTAAATTCATGATCAGTCTCTGCAGGTGCTGGTACATCATAATTTGAAGAATTGCTAGGCATTGTATTTGCGCGAGTCAATCCTCTATCTGCAATCAAACATTATTAAAAACTAGGATTATTTTAACAAAACCAGTGGAGTACATATATATAGAGTTGATGATAGAGATGTATGCCAAAATAAAAATGCACTGAACATTGTAGTCATCAAAAATAGGAAAGACAAAAGGATGATAGCACAGTAATCAAGACCGATATAAAAGATGACAGTGACTTAGGAAATTCGAATACTAAATCAGTAACTTGTGCTAAGACATCCCATCAACCAAGTTGAGCAATGTCTCCCCTAGAAGAGATATTGCTAGTGCTAACATTACAAACACTGGTATAGGTTGAGATATGTACTCAGTTTGTAATGTTAAACCATCCTCTCAAATGGGTAGAAAGATGCAAGGAACATTTACCTTAGGTATGAATTCCCAAAAAGATTACACTTTTATATGAGAGATTAGCAAAATACCCAAATCCCAACCTGCATAATGAAAACTTTAAGTAACAAATGTGTCGATGAATGTGTTAAACACACAATTGTTCAAACACATAAATATTAATATAAAAGCAATCATGTGAAAATGAAGTGAGCCCCAAACATGCAGCAACTTGACAATTAGAGAAAGAAAGGAAGAAATTATATTAATGTCCATGGATTAAAAAAATAGGTCAACAAGACTCACAAGTGCAACCAGTACAAATAACATAAGGTAAAAGAAAACAAATTGAAATGAAATAATATTGGAGCAATGGTTACAACAAGAAATAAAGGCATTTCACATGTACAAGGAAGCAAGAACATTATCAAATATACAATGAAAGAAAACAAATTGAAAGAGAAAATGTATTTTGGAAAATAAATAACTGATACATAATTAAGGGATTGTTCTCATAATTTCAAAGTATAGAGTTAGTAACATTGTGTAGAACAATGCTTCTACCATGGTGTAAGAAAGGATCATGCTCATTTCTCTGAAAATTTTGGCAACGCAATTGGGGAATTCATTGTGGCATCCAAGTTGACCGTGCAGACTTGTGTGTCACATTATGCTCGCATTTGTACCTATTGATGTTGAGTAGTCTCTCCCAAATAGAATCTTTTGCAGATTATTAGAATTTGATGGGAGCAAACTATTGATTTTGCAAATATCCCATTACAATGCAGAATCTGTCATGAGCATGGACATCTAGCTCAAGTATGTCCTGCTGCACCCCAATCAAAACAATCTGATAAAGGAGCCAAGCTGAATGCTCAATCACAAGCAATGGGTCTCAAGACATGGATGAGGACAAAGCACAAAAATGCAATGAACCAAATCTGCAGGTGAAGTTTGCTCCATAGAAGACAAGCCACAATGCACCATCCCCAAAAGCAGATAAATGAAAAACACCATTAATGAAATAGTTTGGATCAAGGAGAAAGATTAACAATTCCATCTTTTTGTAAAACTGTGTTGGATAGGAAGCACCTCAATAAACTCCAAAGTGAGATTATTTGTGGAGGATCCTAAGAATATCAGTAGGGCTGCAACCATGCATTTCCAACACCTGCTTATTGAGCCATGTGTTGACCAGAGAAAAGAATGGGAGATGGTGACTAAATACATACTGCATCTAGTTACTAAGAAGGATAATGACATCCTATTTTCTCCAATTATAGAAGCTGAGTTAAAAGTAGTATTGTCTTTTGACATGGACAAGGTTCCAAGTCCAGATGGTTTCCCTGCTCAATTCTTTCAGGATATTTGAGAGATTATAACGTAAACTTTCGCAAGCATTTCAAATGCAGTAACACAATAACCTTGACTCTCATCCCGAAGCATGGGGAGGGTAATACTTTGGATGCTTTTAGGCCAATATCTTTATGCAATATGGTTTGCAAAATTGTCTACTCAACCGCTGTCTAATTTGATCTCATCAAATCAGTCAGCTTTTGTTCCTGACAGCTGGATCATAGATTATATCATTGATGTACAGGAAATCGTACACTCTCTACTTTAGAATAATAGTGTGAGGATGATACTAAAGTTGGATATAGCCAAGGCATCCAATTGATGGCAATGTTTATGGCATATTCCGTAGACATATGGCTTCTCAGAGCAGCTCATAGAATGGATTTTCGGTTGTGTTACTAGCCCTACCTTTTCAATCTTTATAAACAGGACATCAGGGTTCAAGGGGGCTCAGAAAGGAGATTTTTTAACTCCGTATCTCTTTATTTTAATGAGTGAAAGTAAAACTTGCTTATTAACAAAAGATAGAGCAGAGCATAAACTGTATGGCAGTCTACCAAGGTGACAGATTTTCTACCTTCCAATTAACTGATGATACTCCTGTCAATGATTATCACCAAGAAAATCAGATAGTTGAAATCAGTTTTGAACATCTACCAAACTGCCTCGGGTCAACCAATCAATTTGGCAAATTCTCAAGTATTTTTTCTTAATGCACCTATTAGAGAAAGCAAGTTACTCTCCGAATCTTGGAGGTCAAGGTGAAATTCCTAACAAAATATTTAAATATCTAGGATATCCAATCCATACCAAACCATTATCAATTATTTTACAAAAAAATATTAAAGATAAGGTATGGAACAGGTAGCATTACTGGATGCATATGGGTATTGCTTACCACAAGAATCTAACTAATTCAAACTGTGTTGCAGGCTATGCCAGTACCTACTTTCCATTGTGTCTCTTTCATGTCAGCTTATACAAGAAAGGTTTCTCTGGCAAGGTGCAGAGAACAAACATAAATACCCACTGACATCTTGGAAAAAAATAACTTGGCCAAAATGGACAAGGGGAATTAAATCTCAAAAACCTATTTTTATTTAATCAGGCTTTGGGAATGAAATTAGCTTGATTTGTGCATCATCATCCACATCTACCATGGTGATCATTCCAATGCATGATTTTCCAAATTGTATATATCTTTTCCTTATGTGGTGTTCCCAAGTTCAATGCTATTTAAACAACAATCTATGGCTGCAAATTGATGTTGGTACAGATCTATGGCTGCCATATACGTCATATATCTGTTATGCAATTGTGTACATGTGTTCACATAAATTCCTACATTCTTTGCATATCATAATCCATACCTCTTCTATGCTACTATTAACATGTGATTCTTCATCATTCTAAAAAAACAGTAGTGCAAAAAGAGTGTTGTTCTCTATACTTTATGTGAGAATTGGATTCAGTTCCTATTGGCTGGTATGCACAAATGCAATGCTTGTATTCATATGTCGGGCAGATTCTTATTCTTCCTTGGGTGCTTGAGATAGTAAAGTAGTTGCATGAAATGGAAGTAAACGAACAAATGGGTCGAACACACATAGAATTGAAAGATAGATAAATCCAGACTGAGGATTCAATCCAGGGGACAACGCACCAACTGCTAGGGATTATTGTGTTATAATAAAGCCAAACTCTTATATACTGAATTGACACATATTTGCAAGAGTAATGAACAAAGCTTTATTCAAGATAATAAGAGAGTTTCTAAAAATAAATCATTCTCTATGGAAAAGATATCAATTGTCAAACTTTATCACAATAAGGTAAACCCTTGTCTTATAGTTAAAGAAAAGAAAACTAATAATAGAAAATTGCTTTAAAGGTAAACAAAGCTATAACATCCACTCGGCATGCATAGGCATGCGAATAGGACTTTTATTTAAAGCTAAATAAAAATAATAATATCCTTTCAACATGCATAGGCATTTGAATAGGACAACTCCTAAGAATAAGACATCTACTGGAAGAATAATTGCTAATAATATCCTGTCGAGCTGGGCCACCTTGCCAAGTTCAACTTTTCTAGGTATTCTCTGATTTTCTATTATAATACCTTTTCAAAAAGCTCAGCTCACCCAAAAGGCATTCGCCAGCTAAAGCTTTGGTGGCAAGGCTCTCCAAAGCTCTAAAGGCCTCCAAAACTGCCATTTATGTTGTGCTGGAATTTTCAGAAAATCACAACTTTCCGAAAATAAACCATTACTCTTATCTAGATGTCTGGAGTCATTGTTGGGATCATTTTCCCCCCTTGTGAAGCACTAGGCCCCATTGCGTCCAGGTCTTTATCCAAATGTGGAAACTTTTGTTGATTTTGACTTCTAGTTAACCACTTTCCTAGGTGAGCAAACTATCTTGCCTTAATCACTCAATATATGGGAATTTGCTGATTTCTCATATCTTTTACCACTGTAACTATGACCTAATCAACAATGAATCACCTTGAACAGTTAGGATGTAACTTTGTGACCTACAACTATTCACCAATATGTGGTGTCCAAGAGGAGTGGGACATATGGCCAAAGCAGTTCCACATCAAAAATGAGATGCAACCCAAGGAAAGGGTGGTAAGTTTAGCTCAAAGGCAGTGGTGCCTATTTGCTAGATAATTGTGTAGGGTATGTATTGGAGATGTTTGAGTTTCCCGTTTGTACCTTTCAAATGTTCTTTTTGCAAATATAGCCAAGGGGCTCTTTAAGTTATTACTGATACAATTCTACAATTTGCATGCTTGACAAATTGTAACTTGGATACCGCAGAATTTTCAGAATTGGATGCTGTAAAATTTGATTGAAACAGTAGGTAATATGGTCACAGATGCACTTGCAAAATCTAACTTATACCAAGCTAGATGTCCATATGACCTCACCATTTTGGCCACCACGATAATTCCAAATGTCATTAAAAATATTTTTTATGATAAGATTATTTATATTCCATTGGCCTTGTTTTCCATCTAAGGTACACCACCAAAAGAATACTATTACAGAATTGTAAATATGAGTTATGAACATAACATAGAAGAACATAGGAGAATCAACAACTTTATGGCATAAGTAGTGTACAATACAATGCTTGGTCTAGGGAGGACTTGTCACATCACTGCCCTTACCTGACATTCAACTTGCTATTTATAAGACAAGAGAGCCAACGATTGTCAGTTAAAACACAACCCATGACCCAGCCATTCATAACTAAAGACTCGATAACACACTACCTCAAGCCAAAAAGAGAATAATTAACAACATATAAAGTCGGCTGCCAAAATCATGTTGTTATTAATTTCAAAAATCTACATTTATCCCCCCTTTTAAAAGAGGCCAGAGTCACTTAAGAAAAAAGCCATACAAAATCAAGAAGAATGAGGTGGAGGAGGGGAAGAAAAAGACGTCCTTGGTGGTACAGCTGTTCCAACAGAACAGCTGCAACTCAGTTCTAAGCACATAAACCTCATCAGTATGTCTTCTCCAATAACTTTGTTGACCACATGCACAACCTCCTGCAACTTGTATTTCAACTACTCACCAGCACTATGCTCCAACTCAAGTTCAGCCACTTGCGCCATCGCCTGTGTCAGCCCCTCCTCATATGCAGCAACCTTCTGAGTCTGACTCTAATTAAGCTAACTCTACTGACAGAGATGCTCCTAAAATCTAGCATATTGCTCATCCATTTGGCTCCGCAATTCTGCATAATTTGAGCAATGACCTCCTCACTCTCGATTTTACGTTTCTCACCAATAGTCGACTAGAGCATCAAATATTAGTAATAGAAAGTGTGTTCAATGGGATGTAATGATTCAAACATGCTATGAACAAGTGAAGCAATTGTGAGCATAGATTAAAAAATCACCCAAAATTGTCGATAAATCACAAGTTGACCTTCAAACAATTAATCTTCTAATAAATTGTGAGTAGAATCCGATAAATCGGCAATTTTTGACGAGTAATAATCGCGCTTATTTGGCAAAAATCATGACTTTATTGCCGCAACTCGCCTAGGCAAAGGATAAAAGCACATATTGAAAGAAAGACAATTTTATGCTTATTTCTGCATTTTGGCTCTACATTTTTTCCTTGCAATTCACAAATATATGCATAGTAAGTGAAGCCAAGTTTTTCAGACAATTTTTGAATCTATGTTCAGATTCTCAAAGTGATTCATAGTGGTACATACTAATACAATCAGTGGAGCCTAGGGTTTGCATTGTCCAAAGCTGCCTCAAGAACTACATATTGATACAATGATTAACAAGGCCCAAGGGTATATAGTACTAAGTATACACAGTCACACATCCTACAAGTATATATTTTATTTTTCATTATCTTTCTAGTATGAATCATGATATCTACTTCATCTAGTTTTTCCTTCCATTAGCAACTAGGGTTAGATTCTAAAACTTTTTGTTTTTGTTTTATAGGGTTTAAGTTTGTTGTTTAAGAATGGAATCGACATATGGTTTAGTTGCACGCCGTAAGCCCAAGTTCTTTGGCCCTTCTTGGAAATATTGTGAACCGGCGGCAAAAGGCAAATTGTGTAATATGCAATTATTGTGGGATGAAAATGAGTGGAGATGTCTATCGCCTCAAATACCACATCGCACAACTACCAGTGAATGATGTGGTATTATGCATAGTTCGCATAACCATTTAGGGCAAGTACTCACCAAGGGGCCATTTTAGGTAACCGATGGTTATTCGACAGAGCTAGTCAAATAGTCGGCAATAAGGGGCCATTGTTTTTGCAGTGTGGGTAGAAAACCAGCGAGTAATCTGCGTGATTACTCGTGAGCAACCGGTAGTTACTCGTCGGGTCAAAAAAATTGCATTTTTTTTAAAAACCACGGTTTCGAGTGGCGGTTATTCACCACAAGCAATTTCCGACGAGTAACCAACCAAACGGCTGTTACCCATCGGTTATGCCATCATGGTATTATGGAAACAAGCACCACTTTAGGCTCAATGAGAAATGGTTGTTTACCTTGCAACTTATGAAGAGAAAAAAGAGGAAAGTTGATGCACTTGAAGCCCTAGTGAATAGGAAGGCAATGAGGGATGATTATGGCATTGAGGTCAACTCCAAGGGGTTGAGGACAGGGACGGGGCTCATCTAACGAAGATAGTTTGACTATTTTTTTGGTTCGTCGAAGTAGTCATGGGTCACAACCTTTAGTCGAAGATGCCGCTTAGAACAAGGAAGTGCACAGTGAAGCAAGGATAGGTGTGGAAAACTTTTGGTGCTACAACAACATTCCTTTCAATGTGGGAAAAAGTCCATATTGGGAGAATCCGGGCACTACATTGATGTTGTCGGAAAGGGGTCCAGTTGAAGATGTCGCTTGCAACAAAGAAGAGCACAATGAAGCAAAGATAGGTGTGGCAAACTTTTGGTGCTACAACAACATTCCTTTCAATGTGGTAAAAAGTCCATATTGGGAGAATCTGGTCACTGCATTGACCATTGTCGAGAAGGGGTTCAAGGCTCCTACTCTTCATGATTTGGGCGGCAAGTTGTTGAAGGATTTTGTCAAACATGCCAAAACAATTGTAAAAGAGCAAAAAAAATAACCAAAAAACACCATTTTGTCTAATGGATAGATGGATGGAAAAATCACACATCAATTAACTTTCTAGTGTCTTCAAGTGGGCAGCTAGTCTTCTTGAAGTCAATTGATGCCTCCCACCAAGTGAAAAATGCAAACACTTTGTGTGATATGTTGGATGACGTGGTGATGGAATTATGTAGAGAATGTCATCCAAGTTGTGACAAACAACGTAGTTGCTTATGTAGCAGTAGAGAGACTTCTTGAGGAGAGGCATCATACACTTTTTTGGACCCCTTGTGCAGCCAATTGCATCGATCTCATACTCGAGGACATAGGAAAGATCTTCACTGTCACTAAATTCCTCTCCATCCTTCTCACTATCATCCTCCTTCGAAGCGGGCAGCTCCTCAAATATAGCATGTTTCCTCTATTTAGGAGTTGGTCCGCCTTTTAAAATATCATCTTTAGCCTCAACCAAAGGGATGCCCAAATGCTTCCATCGAAACACAGATGGCCAAGTGGGGTCATAAGAGGTGTCAAAGGTTAAATCACCCTCCAGAGTAGGACTGAGTATATTGGATCGTGTAGAAACTTTTGGTTTTTAGAAAGGGGAACTCATGAATCCTTGCTAACAATAACTCTCCTCAATTATAGACTTCACCTCTACGCAACCTAGTCATATGATCTGTCATCCAAACTACAATGTTGAAGGCCCTTGTGGCACCCACCAACCAACAATGGATCACATTCAAGTGGCAATACCATTCCTCTGAAGCCAAATATTCCTTTTGAATGCCCCCAATTCCCTTGGCCCGCATGCATGCTAGCTCTACAACACTCAAATTAAGTCTACATAATGTTTGTAAAATGTCATCTTGGTGGACCTGTGTAACATATGCACTGCTTGTTGGCTCACTAGCCAACTGTCCATGGGAGGGCACTTCAAATACCCAAGTGAAAGTTTTGGCTAAGTGATTTTAATCTCCTTATCCATGTACCGCACAAAGGAACATATGTTGCTTCTATCATACAATCCAAATACAAGTATAAGTCTTTGGCACTAAGGTACGGCATTTGCAAAATTTTATCCATGCAAACCCTCTATAATGCCACCTTCAATTCATGATCATTTGATTTACCGTGTACATGAATTAGAGGCATGCAAACTCTCCCATTTAAGAGTTTGGTGTAGGTAGCACTTTTTGTTTGAGCTTCAGCTATGATGGCTCGCCTATTTTCTGATTTTTGTTTCCTTTCATTAACACCCGTTTGGAACTCGCACCAGCCAACAACAGAGAGGTTTGAATCATTCTTGGAGGTATTGTGGTTGCTTGTGTAATTATTCATCCTTCCTGTGTAGTGTCGAATTTTTCAAAAACCTTGTCCAAAGCCATCTTCCATAACTTCAGTCACACAGAAGAGGATATTGTCCCTGTAATTAGACAATATGAATTCCTTTCAGCCATGATTGCCACTACAAAACTAGAAAAACTTTGTTGAAACATTCTTGCTGCAATTTCTAAGAGGACGGTTTTGGCCTGCAGAGTTGTATTTTTTCCAAAACCCTAGAAAAAGGGATTTGTTCCACCCAAACTATCTTTTGATGCCAGAATGATGTCTGCAACCAATTCCTACTTTTTTATTGTATTTCCCTGTGTTATGAAAGATGGAATTTTTTTCAATAAGTTTTCATTCAACTGGAAATCCAAATGGACAGTAGAGCACGTTGTACGATGCTATGGAGGAAGATGTACCATATTGAAAATACAATGAACTGCATGCAGCAGAACCATATGGCTGAAGAGGAGTATAAGAAAATGAACCGTATGGTCGACCTTGTAGAAGCACATAATGGACAACAAAGAAAAAAGAGTGCACACATAGGAAAATCGAAGGTCATACAACAAGAAAGAAGCATTGCATGGTGAATAAACTTGAGCATACAAATTTCCAGGCAGCATATGATGGGCAGTTGTACACCAGATAAATAAGAAGGCAATTGTACAATGATGACTACTCAGAAGCAACGGTTTGGACATACAGTGATGGCAACGTACAGATGACTAGATGAATTGTACGCTTGATGGTCGTATGGTTATTGAAGGCCATTCAAATGCTGACCGTACAAAGTGGAAAGTGAGTTGTATAGTGGATGAGGATGATTTACATGCAATCGAAGATAACCATACAGTGGAGAGCCATCCACTATTACCTTGCAATTAGATGTTGAACAACCTTGGGCGTACGTTACAAAATTTAGACTGAGTGTTGGTCGTATGATGAGATAGAGGAGGCAATGTTCAGCACAATAGGACAATTGTGCCTATCTCAGAATTTTTCACAGCAATTGGATGGTCCTTCAAAGCATCTCTTAGGTCAGCAAGTATATGGACCTCCAAATATGTGCTCAACTTTTCCTTTATAATTTTCTAGTTCATTGTCAAGCTCCTTATTTTATATTTTTTCAATATAGAGCACTCCATTAATAATAACCATACTTTTGACTTTTTCCCTGGTGGGTCCCATTGTCAATAGTTCAAATACTTTGTCTTTTGTACTTAGATGCTCAATATTATTCAAATTTGCATTCTTCATCCTTAGCCAATATAATTTTAATTTCCAACTATTCACTGAGTCTTTGATGGACATCGTGTCAAATTTTTCACGCCTAACAACTCCGTTTTCCGTTTTCCATTTTAAAACTAAGGATCTATCCTTAAATTTCATTCTTTGGAGATGTTTGTTATGTCGATATTTCCTCCTTTGCATGAATTTCGGTGTCCACTGCACCATTATCCGACATTCATCCAATTTGTTCAAGTGCATAAGTCAGCCTTTCAAACTCTATTCATCTCCAAGTCTATTCTCAACCACAATCCTCAAACTTAGTAAAAGATATCCCATTGGAACTAATTCTTGCCAACACATCAATTGGAATGTGTATGGCTTGTAATCACTTTGTAGGTCATATGATAGGCCCAAAAAACTGCAGGAAAGCATTCTTCCCAATCGGCACCTTTTAAAATTTAATACTTTATTAGTGACCTCAACTTGGCCATTTGTTGGTAGGAAGTATGGATTTGAAAACAAATGGATATTTCTTAATTCTAAAGTCATTAACCGAAAAACATGGATGACAAAGTGCCCACCTCTATCACTTGTAATTTGTCTTGGAATACCAAATCAGATAACTACTTGTTCATAAATAAACTTGGTCATACTTTGCACACAATTTTCAGATAAAGCTCTAGCCTCTGGTCATTTAGATAGATATTCGGTAGCAACCGCTATATATTTGCACCGATGGATCTTGTTGCTTTTAAAGGGCCAATGAAATCAAGGGACCACCTTTCAAAAAGTTCATGAGGCTGAGATGGCCATACGAGCATAGAGTCCCTTTTAAGGGGCTTCCCAATCCTCTAGCAGGGGTCACATCCTAACACCCATTCCTTTGCATCTTGATGCAGTGTTGGCCACCATAACCTACAACAAGTAATTTATGTGTTGTAGCGTCAAGTCCCACGAGGCCTCAAATTGGACCTTCATGCGCCTCTTTAAGTGCATCCCCTATCTCTTCCCTCATCACACATTGTCATTGTCTGTGATCGAGCCCCATCATATACATAAGCCCATTCACCAATTGAAATGTTTTGGCCTTCAATCCCAAACTCCTTCACTCGATTGGATTCATGTCCTTTGGAAAGGATTTAGTAGATAGATAATCAACAATGTTTTCACAACATGATGGTACAACAATTTGACATAAATGAGCACCAAAAATTATTCATTCACACCATCAAAAGGTTCACCTCACTTGATTATTGAAATGTTGTTTGTCGGCCATGACATGACTATTTGCCGACATGACAATGATCTTGAATGTGAACTCGTGTAACAACATCAGCCATCTACTTACCCGACCTTGAATAATATACACCATGCCAAGGGCCTTGCATTTCATGGTGCTATATTTTTCTCTAAATTAGACAATAAGCAACTAGCAAAGAACACGGGGTGATCTAACCCATGAGTTCCTACTTGTGCAGAAGTAGCACCAATGGCATAATTGGAAGCATCAACACATGAAAAGTTTTATCCCAGTTTGGATATGCAAGGATAGGTAAACTTATAAGGCATAATTTTAGTTCATTGAATGCTTGTTCCTATTTGTTGGACCATACGAACGAATCTCATTCCTTGTTAGCCCGCCCAAGAGATGGGAAACTTGGGCACAACACTTAATGAATCATCTTTGGGCATGACCCAAAATTGATTATCACTATGACATCTCTAGGTGCTTCCATTTCCACCATGACTTGCATCTCATAAAGGTTGGTCTTTAGTCCAACTTTGCAGACAATTTGGCCCAAAATTTTACCTTGTGGCACCAAAACCTACACTTCTTCAGGTTAAGTGCCGACTTCATTGCTCAACAATTGTGCATGCACTCTATCAAGGCTCATAGGTGAGACTCTTGGCTGATATAAATGGACCAATCATCTAGGAAATATTTTAAATTGCCAATAGACATTATGTCACAAATATACAAGATAATCCATTGGAAGGTAGCTGGTACATTGCAAAGTCCAAACAACATCCAATTGTATGCATAGACTCCATTTTCCACTGTATAAGTGGTCTTCATCTTGTCTTCTTCGGCAATGCTAGTCTGGTTGTTTTCAAAAAAAAATCATCCATAAAAGAATAAATTTCATGTCTGACTACTTCTTCGAGTATGATGTCCATGAATGGAATAGGAAATAGGTCCTTAATGGTATTAGTGTTCAGACTTTTGAAGTCAACACAAATTCTGAGTTGTCATGATTGTTTCTTCAAACTGATCACTATCAAAGGACTCCCATTCACTTGTTTCCACTCTTGTTAGTTTCTTCCTTGAATCTAGCAACATAATTCTAGTTCATGTAGTATGTTTTCCTCCACACAAGTTGGGCTCCTGTTATCATTATGTACATGCAATTTTGGTGGCACATACTTCATGTCTTTGTATGTCCAAGCAAAAATATTCTTAAAATCAATGTAGACCTTGAATACTGCAGCCTTCAATATAGTGTTTGATCATTTGGAGGTTTCCTTATGACCCCAAATTCACACTAATGGTAATGGGTTCTTTACACTTCATGTCTGCTACACTCCCAAACCGGGTGGGTTTCTCATCCAACTTTGCATCACCAACTTTATATTATGTGAACTTGGGAGGGTAAGCCGACTATGAGGTGATCAAATCAGAAGAACTTGGCATCAAAAACTTCAATTTCTAGTCATTTCTTTGCAAGCCTTCTCCTTCTTTGATCTCCATAATCTCAACAAAATTGGAATCAAGTTGGAAAACCTCATAGTCTTCCATTTTCCAATGTTAATGTAACATCTGGTTTTTCCTATGCCGGGATTTAGGGCACTTGTTGGTCATTAGCGCCGCAAAACATAACTAATAATGTTTAGTTTCTATGGAATCGAAGATTGATTTGCTTAATATGCTTTATATGATTTAGTTCATTGTTGTTATCATACTTTGTTATACAATTATGTGGAATAATTGTTAATGTCATGCTTTTACTATCATGTGATTTGGATATCATGACTTAGATAACTGGCATTTGTTCACTTGTCTGTGACGCAAGTACAACCTTCCGTGCGAGGGGGAACATCATCAGAGAAGAGGAGCTAGATGCAGACGATAGACAGCAGAGAGAATCCCATAGAACAAGATGTAATCTTGACAAACAAAGACCTCTACCCTCGCCTGTCTTGGCACAAACGTGATCATCTGGTTTAATGATTTCCTGGCTTTTCTTAGTGTTGCTTTGTTGTCTGTTTTAGACTACAAATATAGATGCATTTAAGATCTTCTAGAAACCTTATCAAGTGTACGCTTTTGGTTGACTAGTCTAGTCGACATGTTTCGTTGCATTTTGCCACTACGAGATCTATGCTCTATAGATCCATGGATCAGTAGCCCAATGGTTATCTACGGGCCTTTGTTAGTTAAACAACTATGGCCTTTAGTCGGCATGTGATTGATTGACCTTGCCGCAAATCGAACTTACGAGGTCAAGTTCCAAGTTGTCGTTGTGTCACATCTTGTAGCGAGAAGTTTTCTTTTTACAATCATTGCATAAGGACCACCTACTGATGTTTTTCCTAACCACTTGTGGATCTATATCATATTAAAGTGATAGCATTGTGTGGTTTTTAATAGTATAGCATGTTAAATAAAAATTTAAACAACAATAAATGGGTGAGAACATAAAATAAATTTCAAAGCATAATTAAAGGCTTAAGATTTATATTGGAAGAGGAATAGTGGAGCATTGACATTATGTGAAGCTTTGAAACTAAGAATTGTAATTCAATCTACTTTCACCACATGTCTCAAAAGCATTAAATCTTTAAGAAGGCAGCTAGGGGAAAAGACAACAATTTTCAAGGGACCCCATGTGTGCTGCGCCAAACTAGGAGTTGTTTCAAATTAAACTCTTCTTTCAAAGGCATTAAATTGCCATATGGGCTGCTCAGTCCATATTTTAATACAATTAAATTGCTTTCGAATTGAATTCTTCAACCATTAGTCTTCCACCAACTACATCCCATTTAGTGGAACGAAATTATTAAAAATCAGCCAAGTGACAAGCAACCTTGCTAATTGTGCTTTCATAGGTAGACGGCATTTATTATTTTTAGCTGTGGTCTGCATTTTAAAAAGAGGAAAGCAGCATGTTAAAGAGAGATAAGACATGGCTTGCGTGAAAAGGAGGACCGTAAGAGAGAGAGGCACAATTTGATGTGTTATCCTATACTGGACTTGGAAATATATATTTTTGTACTTTATATGATTTTTAATATGGAAGTTCATATTTCGTCCAAAAAGGAATATTAATGAATACGGATAATATCAATATGAAAATGTATATGAATATTATTTTCTAATATTTGATTTTGAATGCAAATATACATACATTCATATATACAACGGTTCAATAGGAAGTTACCAAGTTAGTAGGTCTGCAAGTAAAGTACTTTTCAAAGAAGACCTCACAAGAAAAATAGTAGATAAAACATAACAGCTATGTTGATAAGACCTCTATTTTTGACAACTCATGATATGTGTGATATCAATGAATAAGCTAAGACTTAAAGTCATGGATGGATTTTATGGACAGTCAGATAATTATTCAAGCTACACAATAAGATGCATTAGTTTATGGATAAATATTGTGTTAAGGAATTTATGTTCACAATATTAAGTGTCTAAACGAAGCATTCTCTATGCCATCAATGAACCATTTGCGGTCTATGAAATCTGCCTCTTCGGCAAATGTTAAGACAAGTTAAGTTTACGACTATGATGGTGAGTGTTTGCAATCACTAGACTTCTAGTCAGTGGTTAAACTGTGATATGGTTAATGGGAAAAATTGGAGAACGTAAATTGAATGTGTTTATAAAATGAATGAGTAATTGGCTATAACATTATTACATTATGGCAATAAGCTAGATGCATAGACTAAAATAGGTTTTTGAATGTTGAGATAATACAGTTGAGACTTACAAAGATAAAGTAAAACCGTGATACTGAGTCTCCGAAAAAATTAAGCAACATTGAGAACTATAGTATAAGGGGGCTGAAAGGCAGTCCTAAAATATTGGAAATTAAAAGAATGATTCAAACTCATAATCCTCTGATGGTGTTTATTCAAGAAACTTAAGCCTCGATAGAGCTTATGTCAGTTTTGGCGGAGAGGATATGGTCAAAGGCCCAGATTTTATCTGTAAGTTCTCAAGGAACATCTGGAGGAGTTATGTGTATCTGGGATCTGAAAATGATTATAGTGTTGAGTTCTTGTGGTACTAGAAGTGTTTTGCTAATGCATGTTTATTCTCGGGTGGCTGCCCATCAGTTTCTGTTCATAAATGTCTATGCTCCTATTGCTATGGAAGATAAGTTGTTACAATGGTAGTCTATAGATGCTATGATCCGATCTTATCCTGATGTTCTTGTCATCCTTGGAGGGGATTTCAATACAATCCTTAATTTACAGGAAAAACAATGAGGAACTTCACATTTGGACTCTATATCATCCAATATGGCTAGATATATGCAATCTTTTCACTTGGTGGATGTTCCGACTGGTAATGGGATGATGACCTGGTCCAACAAAAGACAAGGTCTAGAATGTATCCTAGAATGTCTAGAGTGGTTCCTGTTGTCTAAAGAATGGTGGTTAAAAGAGTATATCCCTAAGGCTCAGATTCTGAATAACATTGGTTCCAATCATTGGCCAGTATGTTTGGAGATGAGCAAATCAGTTCCTTGTCATGCTCCTTTCCAGTTCCAATTGATGTGGCTCATGCATGGAAATATAGGCAATCTCATTCAATAATGGTGGTTGGAAGGAAAACCCAGGTACAGGATGTATGTTCTTCTTAGCTAAACGTTTGAATTACTTAACGGTCAAATTGAAAACTTGGAACTGGACTGAGTTTGGAGACAAAGGAGAAAAAAAATAGATCCTAGAACAGCTGGAAGAGCTCAATTGTAACCTTGGAACCTCTGGATGTAATGCTAATCTTCTTCAAAAGGAGCTCCTTTTGAAAGCTACTCTCCATGAATGGGAAACCAAAGAAGAGGTTATGTGATGACAAAAATGTAGAATCCAGTGGTTAAAAGGTGACAAAAATTCTGCCTTCTTTCATAAATCCTTGCTAGCTAGATGTGCTTATAACCATATAAACTTTCTTACCAAGGAAGATGGGAAGAAAAAGTATTCACTGGAAGGCATGCAGCAAATTGCAAAGCACTATTTCCATTAGTTATTGACAGCCCAACCTCTTAATGAGCTAGCCCAAAAAAAAGTATTAGATATTCTTCCTCAACTTGTATCAAATCAGAATAATGAGAAGCTTACCATTCCAGTCACATTAAGTGAACTACAGAAAGTGGTGTTTAGTATGAAGAAAGGAAAAACTCTAGGACCGGATGGTTTCCTGATTGAATTCTACCAAACGTTTTGGGACATTATCAAAGGGGAGCTCCTTCAAGGGGTGAAAGAAGTGAGGACAGCTAAAACAATGCTAAAGGAAATCAATAAAACCTTTAGAGCTCTTAAACCTAACGCTATTGAAGTGGAGGAAATTTCTAGTTTCAAACCTATAGCTTTGTGTAATGTTTTCTATAAAATAGTCACCAACTTTATGGTAGAAAGGCTGAAACCTTTTCTTGGCAAGATCATATCTCCAGAACAAGGGGGATTCGTCCTAGGTTCTCAAATTCATGATGAGATTGTGTTAGCCCAAGAAGCTTTACATTCCATGGCCATTCAGAACTCTTCTTCTATGTTTATCAGGCTTGATCTTTTCAAAGCCTATGATTGAGTCGATTGGGATTTTCTTTGTCAAGTTTTGGCTCAGTTTGTTTTCTCTAGGGATTGGATTGAATGGGTGAGAGCATGTTTGTCCTCAGTTCCTTCTTTGTCCTTGTTAATGGCACTCCTTAGATCTTGGCTTCCAGCGGGATATGTAAGGAGGATCCTTTATCTCCCTTTTTATTCATTATTTTGGCTGAATGCCTTGGCAAATTGGTAACTACAGCTTGTAAGGCAAACAAGATTAGTGGTATTAAATCAGCCAAAGGAGCTCATCCTCTCACTCATCTACAATTTGTGGATGACTCTATGCTTCTTGGCAAAGCCACTTGCTTCAAGGATCAACAATTGCAGAAACTTCTTCAGTTTTTTTCTAGAGCTACTGGTCAGCTGATTAACCATGCCAAATCTAGTGTCATTTTCTATCATTGCTCTTGTAGACTGGAGGAACAAATTCTTAACATCTTCCACTTCAGAAGAGGCTCTCTTCCGCTTCAATATTTGGGGGTCCTTCTTGCAGCTAAATAGATTAGAGATTAGCATAGGATTACAAACAAAGTAGATTTAAAACTTCAGAAATGTACTAATAAATGGCTCTCTTCAGGAGGAAGAACGATATTGGTTAAGGCAGTCCTTCAAGCCTTGCCAATATATGTTTCGTCTATCTTGAACATTCTAGTTAGAAATTTGAAACAATTGGACTCTCTTTACCAAAAATTCATGTAGAGTGGCTTGCAAGAAAAAAGAAAGTGGCCTCTAGTTAGGTGGGAGACTATGTGCCAACCTAAGCAGGAAGATTGCTTAGGATTCAATTCCTCTTCCAAGCACAATAAGGCTTTAACAACTAAACTCTAATGGAGATTGCTAATGGCTACAACTGATTTGTGGGTTACTAATATTAGAGCCAAATATGCAAAAAATAATCCCCCTGAGAGAATCATTCAATTATCTCTTCCCCCCAAAGGGTCACTCATTCTTGCAGTTCTTAAAGTGGAGGAAGAACTTATTAAAAATCATTTGTTTTGGATTGTCAATAATGGTCAAAATGCCAACTTCTAGACTAACTCGTGGGATGGGCATCCACCAATCATCACTCAGTACCTAGAGTTAAAGACAACCATGGATGTGTTGCATGAAATGGGATGGATTAAGGTTGCTAACTACTATAAGTCCACTATTCATCCTTGGGAGATTGGAAAGTGTTGGATTCCTACTCAAGAAAGGCCAATTCAAATTGGGGAGCAACAATCACAGATTAATAATATTCTTTTGGCCCGTCCTCTTTCAACTTCCCCCTTGCCTGATTCATTAGCTTGACAGAAAAGCTCTACAAGGTGCCTACACGGTTTCTTCAGGGTACGCTTCTATAAGTAGAGGTAATTCTCATCCTCTTAAAGATATCTTTATGCACATATGACAGCCTGCTTTATGGCCCAAGGTGAGCTTATTTGTGTGGTTGGTTGTAAAGAGGAGAGTATTAACTGGAGATAGACTCATGAGACGTGGCTTTTATGGCCACTTTCGATGTGCTTTGTGTCTGGATAATGAGGAAACCATAACTCATCTGTTTTTCCAATGCCCACTGGTGGTTTACTTATGGCAGCTTTTATCCCAATTGTTTAACATTCCCTGGGTTAGCATTCAGTCTTTTGAGCAGTTGATAAGAGATTGGCATAGCCACCTACCCTAGGGTCAAAACCTTCTTCCGACTTTGTGGTCTGGCATCATCCTTCTGCTTTGGAACATTTGGAAGGAACGAAACAACAGAATTTTCCAGCATGAGAGCAGGAATATAACTTTGTTTGGGAGAAGATTAAAATTAATGTTGCAAAATATATCAAGCATAAGATCTGTTTACCTCAAATTCTTACGCCAAAATGGAAGAACTTGTGTAAACAACTTTCTTTGCAACCCAGGACTTCAACAATGACTGCCTATCGATCTAAAAAGAAAGCTCAGATGGATAGGCATTGGACAGCCCTTCCAATTGGGTACGGTAAGCTGAATACTGATGGTGCTTCAAGGGGTAACCTAGGTCAGGCTAGTATAGGAGGCATTGGTAGATTTTCTGATAGGTCCGTACCCTTAGTTTCTGAAAAAGTTGGAATATATAACCAATAACTTAGCGGAAGTCAAAGCAGTTTATGAAGGGATGCAAGAGGCTTTGAAAATTGGGTAGAAAAAACTCCAAATTGAATCTAACTCCAAATTGAATTGTTAGTTTGTTAACTGATCCTAAGGGAGTTCATAGCAAAAATTGGCAAATAGCAAGAGAGTTGGGGAAAATACACAAGTTGCAAAGCAAGTTCCAAGAGGTCCAATTTAGCCATGTTCCCAGAGAAAGCAATAAGAAGCGAATGGGTTGGCCAATTGGGCTCTTGACAATATAACCTTAATTGTTATGGTTTGCCTACTTTGCGGTGGTCAACCATGCTACAAGGGGACTTGAGAAAGCTTCTAGACTCTGATTTGTGCTAATGCATGCTAATATGTATCCTTTTCTATATACTGCCTAGGTTTGGACAAACAACTTTCAGAGCTGGCATACTAGAATATGTATACTTTGATTTTTCTATAATATAATTGGTGCTTTATATATATATATATATATATATATAAAGGTGACATTGAGACCTTAATGTGTAACATTGATAAATGTGATGAGACCTTAGTGATGAAAAGATACTATGTTGACACGTCATAGCGAGATATTGTTGAGACATAATAATGAAAGAGTGATGATTGTGAACTAAAAACCTTGTGATAAGGTAGCAATATGTCATATAATAAGAGTATGTGTTCACATTAGGGAAACATATTGCTCATAGGTGTTTCATCTTGTAACCACAAAGGCTGGAATCATCTTGACTAGAAGCTCAAGATATGATCTTCTATGTTACGATTTAGCTTAACCTTGTAAGACCTAGTTGGATACCTCACATTGTTTGTGTGGGTGATTCTTGTCGTAGTATATTGTGGCCAAGCGATGTGGGACACTTACGAGTTGTGGCATCACTCATACAACCCACTTGGATTGGTACTACAATAAAGTTTGTGGACAAAACCTAGAATTATGTTCATTAAATAACCAATGGGATATAAGTGGTATCATATTATACATCAGACCCTTGGGATGTTTCACTTGACCTTGGGAATGGAAATCAGTAATGGATATTGTTAAACTCGCATAGAAAATGTTGAGACTTAGACCACCTATCACATCGTGTTTTGGGTTGATGAATGCTTATTAGTCTTGATCATTGATTTTGGATGATATATTTATAATGGACTCGAATACTCATTTGGTGATCATGGTATTAGATCTTGGGACTATCAAGAACCCTACGTTGGCGATCAGGATTTGGAACAGAGTAAAAATTTACCCTGACTTGGTTGATTATCAACGTATCTCAGGAAATGAGATATTGCCTTATAAGGAAATCATAGCATGACAACTTAAAATATGTGTCCCTGGGTCTTTAAACATCAACAATAGAATAACTATGGAAGTTAATCTTTTATTACTTTCAAATACATATTAAAAGACATTCCAATTTGGACTATCACATCCTCTTTTATAATAATTCTATCTTGACAATACTAAATGCATAGTCCAACACTTATGGATGTCGAATCACTTTTGTAAGTCGAACCCTTTTACTGTGTGGAGCAATAGGTCAAACCAGTTACTACATGGAGCAGTAGGTCCAACTATTTTTACTCCGAGGAGTAGTAGACTAAACCTATTCAAATTGAGGGAAGCAATTTGCTAAACCTATTCAATCTGTGGGAATCAGTTTGCTAAACCTATTCAATTATAGGAAGTAGTTTTCTAAACCTATTCAAACTGTGGGAAACAATTTGCTAAACCTATTTTACTGCATGGAGCAATGAGTTAAACCTATTATACTATTTGAAGCGGTATGCTAAACTATTTCTACCATTTGGGATTCTCTTGACCTATCGATCATTTGTATCTAGCACCTTTGTGGAAGGGAAGGGCCACTCTTAGTGGATGAGAGGAGTGTGGGGGATCCGAAAGGCTCTTTGGTTAGATGAAAAACCCTCCAATGATGCTCTCCCTCTTCTGTTTCTCTTCTTTATTTTAGCGATAGCAATAGACTGTAAAAACTCTGTGGATTTCGTTATGAATATTTTTCATACATCTTGGACAGACAACTATACTTTATTGAGTGTTGTATTTAACATGAATTGTAGTAATGTTGTAAAGCATTTTATTTTTTTATTCTATTATAATCATATTTTGGTTGTATGTTATTCAAAGATAGAATTTGGATTAATAAAAAATGATTGTGATTGTATACTAGATGTTATTGCTTTTGTATTGGCAATGAAAGAAAAATAACTTTAGTTTCTTGTTATGAGTATATTTATGCATTTTGACTTCATCATCAGTTGTACACTTAAAATATCTTTTATGATGCATACCACAATTTAGCAATAAGTGTGGAATTTAATTATACGATGTAAATGTGTAAATAAACTTTACAATAATGGAAATCAAAACAAAGATTGTTTTCATAAATGATCAATGTTTTAGTACAAGGCAATACTACGATCACACTCATAACTTTTATTTGATTTATGTCTGATCTGAACTTAGTAAACTTGTTGAATAATATGGAAGGATTAATAAAAAAAACCTTTTGAGGTGAGATATTAAAAGAAAATATATATATATATATATATATATATACTGCTACGTTTTTTCAGTACCTGACTGGACGGTTCTTACAGGAAAAGACCATTAAGGGAATGTGTCACATCTTCGAAGCATGATTGTAACTCCAAGGTTTCTTCATCTTTTGACTCCATAGTACCTCGGTTTCCATCTATCAAACACTTTTCTTCGAAATACAAGTCCTATGATTCAGATGAAGTTGTCTCATCATTTATTTCCTGAATCTTCAAGTCCATTGCATATTTTCAGTTTTTGTTTTCACTCGAAAGTAAATTTTTATTCTAGTTGTGATCTGCTCTAGCTGTTATCGGCCAGCCACGACCGAACAAGGCATCATAAGAAAAAATCCGCAATGAGATGACTACAACATTCAATAAAACAGGTTGGGTTCCAATAAATACCTTTTGTGCAATAGGTATACCCAATATCTTTATCTTGACATGGCACACTCTGAATATATCATGATGGATAATGATTTAATTTGTTTCAAGTGTCATGTGGTACATGAGATTTATTATACCCTAAGTAGCCGATACAAATACGGGTACGGGAATCGAATACGTGGATATGGGGAGTTTTTTGGGGCCTAGATACGTTTTTTGATACAACCATACAAAAATATATATAAAAAATTAAATATAAAAAATATATCCATACAAGCAAAATTAACCACATAATATGCGTAGAGGAAACAAAATAAGTTAAATTAATGAACAATAAATGATATAGTCAATGAGATATGTACATATTTCAGATTTCAAAGAATGAACAATAAAAAATAAAAAACTAACGAACAATAATATTTAATGGATATCCATATTTGAGTCTAAATTTTTTTATTGTTTACTCATAATATTTTTCATTTGTCATAGATGAGATATGCATCGTTCATATTCATTATATATGTAATTATTGTTTCTTATTGTTAAGTATTTACTGGTTATTATTCGTGAGACAGAGTATGAACAATAAATGCATGGAAAGGATGAGGCCCTGAGGCCCACATTGTTGAAGGCTTTTAACCCATTTCTCATAAGCATATTTTCCTTGAAACGGCTAGCTATGTTATATTTTTATTTGTTATTTCCAGGTATTTGAGTAAGTACATGTCATCATTCTTGACTATTACAGTAGGCTTTGCTTTTTTCCCTGTTTGTCTTGGTTTGTTTGGTGGTTTTGTGGTTTAGGATGTTATAGAGAGGCTTACAAAGCAAGCTCCATGGAAAAGCCAATGCCATTTTATGTTGCAGATCAATGGACTCGAACATGGAGGCGGGCCAGAGGGCAAGGTGAAGTTGCAGTTTGGGCACCTTGACCCTACTTCGGGCATTTGCATACATGTGTACCAGGGCACTTAAAAGCCCTCAACAATGTTGGCCTCAACTCCTCATGCCCTCTTCCATGCTGTTAGTTGTCAGCCTCCCTTCACAACACAGCCTCACCATCATCGTCACCCTACAGATGCCTCTATTTACAATCTGTTGTCGCTCCACTTTTGCCCTCCGAAACAGAAGCTTTAGTCGATCAATACAAATCAAATGTCGATATCGATAAAATAAGGCATTTTTTCCATAGGATGTAGGCAAGGTATGTCTTGTACCCTATGGGTACACCTGGATATGTCTCATGACGTATCCAGGCATACTTGCAGGGTACAAGACATATCATGCCCATATCATACCTGTATTTGTATCGGATATGCATCATACCCATATTAGACAAAGGAGAACGTATCTGATAACGTAGAATATACCTCGTTATATCATTGAGGTACAGGATCCTATCTAGTTTATGTGCAGATAACGGAATCCATACCAATATTAAGAACGCTTGAAAGGTGGTGCATGGTTCCATAAGAGTGTAATTGAGTTGACCCAATATTGAGGGAACTCTGGCAGCAAACATCTTGAGACGAGGTTTTTTAATGGGCTCCTTGTGAAACTGAAAAGAGATGTCCAGTGACAATAAACATGTATGCTTCAAAATTATTAGGTTCCCAGCTAATGTTAACTGCCCAGTTTGATTCTCTTATTTACATTTCAGAGGTTACAATTAAAAATACCCTAGCATGACAAGGGATAAAAAGGACAAAATCAGAGTTACGTGTAAAAAAGAGAGGAAATCATTTAGCAAGATGATCTGCAAACATTAATAGAAAAGATGGAAAAGCTTGCTGAAAACAATGAAAATAAATTGGTTGGTAAAGTTTTAAATCAAAAGCCATGATTTCTTGCCAAATGACAGAATTTAGTAAGCCAACGACAAAACTACGGATAGGAGAGCAAGCCCATGATCTTTTAAAAGAATATATGTAGAGTTTTAAAGAGGGGAGGTGAGAGTTGTCAGAAACCCATTCCCAAAGCAAGAAATAAATCAGATTCATGCAGCGGGAAACAAAGGATTTGGGGAGAAAGATTCATAGGGAAGAGAGGACAGTGGTTTTAAGAAAAAAAAATCTAGAAAAAGGAGGATTGGATTGTGAAGCCATGGGAGAGCAACAATAATCCTTTAAAAGACTATGAGCTAGCCTTCTTGAGCCAAGTCTCCCTTTTCTTGCTGCATAATTTTAAGGTAATCGAAGGTTGGATGTTGATACCATTGTATTACATTCTGAAGATTTGTTTTAATTTGCTGTATTTCACTTCTCCTTGCTCCTTGTTTGTTCCATCCTTCGTGTGTTTGGGGTGGGGAGTGAGAGGGGAAGAAATTTTCCCAAGTGCAAACATTGCATCCTGGATGTTATATGTTAAAAGCTATTCAACTTGGAGGCCTTCACTGTGTGTTGGGTGAGGGGGGGAACCCAAGCCAGTGACTTTGGGTGTTGGATATGAGAGAGAGACAAACTCAAGCCAAAGACTGTCTGTTAGATATGGGAGCAGAACAAGCAATATTATCAACCCCTTTTTTATCTCTCATCTAGCTCTAAGATTTAAGTGAAGCGGAAAAATAAAACAAAACCAAGGTTTGTTGGTACTAGCCTAAGTCACCACATTCGAATTTGCTGAGGAAAAAAATCGAAACTAAAAAATGTGAGATAAAATTCATGATTAAATTTGGCTAATAGAAATATACTTATTTTTTAAAATATACAAACCCACTATTCAAAAAAAATCATATTTCATATAAATATACATGTCAAAATAACTTTCAAGTTTCCACCAAGTATCTCATTAAAAGTATTAACGTTTTGTTCAAAATGATTTAACAATAATTTGCTTTCCTAAATTCCATATTGACTCAAAACAAAAGCATACAAGGAAAATCAGACTCGAGTTTTACGTGTCATTTTCAAGTTCCAAGTCTCAGCTAATTTAGATTTGTATCAATTTGCGTTCTCTTCCTGCTTTAAAATAGAACAAAATCTATCCAAAATTTCAGACTTCAAAATTAATCATAAATTGATTGAAATAAAAAAACTATGAAAAACATGTTGAATACTGAATAGTAATACCAATATTTCAAATATTTTTAAAAAGCTATAGATCGTCATCAAAGTATTAAACTTCTCTATGGGATAAGGCCTACTTGTTACATCAAAAAGCTCTAGATCATCAAGAGCATTTCTCTCAATGTCATCATCATTAGTTTCATTTTCACCCTCAAGTCTCATGTTTTCTTCAACACCAAGAAAATCAGTTATCTTCATCAGAAGAGTCTTCTAGAAAATGTTGAAGCTTCTTCTTCTTAGAAGATACATCTCTTGTCACTTTTTTCATGGTCAATCGCAAATTGCTGCGAACATAAACAAGATCCCCTAGTGATCTTGATAACAACTTATTCATTTTCTTTGATTGAACATGATCAAAGCTGCTCTAGTTCCTCTCACACATTGATGCACTTACTCTTTGACTTAAGACTCGAATTGCAAAATGTTGTAGCTCAAGAGTATCTGCCCCATAAAATCGCCACCAATCATCTCCATCCATGTCGTCCTTGTCATCTATTGTTGATTGGGTTCCAAATAACCCATCTCCTCTCTTGTAAGCCCCGAGTTGCTCTATTGTTTACTTTACAATATCTCGACCAAGAACAAGTTTTTCAATCGCTGCATACATCCCACCCATGACTTCACAATCCCTCTCTTTCAATGTGATAGTGTCGGCTATAAATAACATGTTGCATGCAAATTGGTATGCATCATTTTCCATCTTCCATTACATATATCCTATATTTCATTGTATTCAACTTTCACATTATTAAAATCCTTTTGGATGGCTTATTTACAATGGTCCATACACTCATAAACCATGTCAATACAAGGGCTATCAACATCAACCATGCGAAGCATGCGAACTATGGGTGCACACATTTTTAAAACCTTATTAACATTTTCTAAAAAGTCATGGCTTAAGGTGATTTGCAAGGTTACCGGTTCATTTTTGGTTCCGGTGCGGGTTCGAACAACCCGATTCGCCGGTATGGCCATTTTTTTTCCCCTAAGTTCGTTATTGAGTTCGTCTGTACAAAAAATATATAAAAAAATAAAAAATATAAATATTCTAGCGTGATACATAGGAAATTAGTGTCATTGTCATTAACCAATAAACAGAACGAGATAAATCAGTCAAATCATAAATGAATCATGATAAGTTAATAATGATAAATGATAACTATAACTATAAGTAAAGCCATTAATGAATAATAATTAAATAAAAATGATAAACGAAAATCATATATATTAAAATATGAATATCTATTATCAAATATCAAAAATTATCCTGTGGCTGTAATTAATTACAAGATACATCAAAGTTCAAAGTTCAAACTATAAAAGTCAATTTTCATTGTCATATTGATATTGCTCTTCATCAAAAGCATCAACATCATCATGATGTTGTGGTTCATTAGAAGTAGAACCACATGGGCTATCTGCACTGCCACTCCCACTCCCACTAGCTACGTTTTGTGTCCTCGAACCTGAAGGATTGCCTGTGTCATCTACTGAGAAGCAGGATATGCAAGCATCCAAGTCAACAACCTCTGGATCTATATCCCAATGCTTTGGCATCCCCTCGTACTTTGGGTTCTTGTGTGATAGAAGGCACAAATTAGAGTGTATGTAGACCAACTCCTCGGCCTTTTTAGTTGCGAGCTTGTTGCGTTTTTGTGAGTGAATGAAGTTATATGTGCCCCAATTCCACTCACAAGAAGATGAACTTGCAGCCTATATTCAAATTTAAACATAAATTTAAAATTTTTAAAAGAAAATGAAAAACTTAAAAACTTAAATAATAAATTTAAAAACTTAAAAAATACAAAACTTACCTATGGCAATATCTTGATTGCAAGAGGTTGGAGGTTCAGTGATCATTGGCCATGAAGGTACCACCACATACGACCATCCTTCTTGTATTTGTCCTGAAGAGCACCAAGACTATGACCTCGGGAGGTAATGAAAGATCCAAACTCGCTTGTAACCAAGTCTTCTATTTCAGGATCAGGGAATATCCTAGACATTGCCAATTTGTACCCTTCAGCCACTTCGACATCCCTATATGGTGGCACCATCCTCGGCAAAGAAAGGATCTCCGTGCTATAGAAACGAGGAGTCAATGCAAAGGCAAGGAGATGTAGCGAGGTGGTCATTTTATTCCACTGCTCAACAAGGATAGAATGCACCTATCTGAAAAAATTCTCCTCAGGATCTTGTTCTTTTTCATTAATGATGAATTTTATGTTTTCAATCATTGAGTCTATGCCATCATATATTTATCCCAAACATTGCTGATCCATGTTAGCAAAACAGATCATACTCATGATGGGCTCAGTGAAACGCAATAAATAATCTACACGGGCCCACCAATCATCATCTAGGATCAAGTTTTTCACTCTTTGGGCCTGCTCTTTGCTCGCCTCCCTCCATACACCCCACAAGTTGTTGATGACCATATTGCTAAGTGTTTGTCGCACTAGTACAAGTCGTCTCAAGATGATTGTGTAAGGAAGCAAATCTAGTCAGAGCATCTTATTACAAAAATTATTAAAAATAATAAATATAGTTATACAAGTATGAAGTACTAGTTTAAAAAATAAAAAAGTTATAATTTTAACACAAATAAAAATACCTTCAACAAGTCCAATGTCGAGAAGGATCTAAAAATGGCTTGAGAGTGTTGATGGTTGGTGACAAATATTTGAATTCGCTCAGCTTCATCATACACTTGTTTGATCCAGTCAATTTGCTTCCCCATCTTTTGCAACATGAGGTTGATTGACTGGGCAGCACAAGGTGTCCAAAAAATGTGTCCATATCTCGCCTCCACCAACATCCTTGTGGCCTTGCAATTTTTGGCATTATCTGTTATAGCTTATATAACATTTTCAGGTCCAACTGCCTCAATGGATTCGATGAGGATGTTGGCAATGAACTCCGCATCCTTCACACACCCCTCACAATCAATGGCCTTCAAAAACATTGCCCCTTTAGGGCACATTGCAAGCACATTGATCAAAAGCATGTTTCTTGCATCTTTCCATCCATCAGAAACGATGGAGACCCCTGTTTCAGCTCATGAATCTCTGATTGGCTTAAAAGAATCTTCAACGGTTTTTCTCTCTTTCGTCAATAAAGTAGTGTGAACTTTTTCAAACTCTGGGCCTTTGTAATATTTTGGGGCCTCATTGATTGCTCTTACCATTTCTTGCCAATATGGTGATCGAACCAATTGAAAGACAATCCATTTGAATATCCACAATCTCCCTGCTCTCATTTTGAAAAGACCTATCCAATGGTCCTCTTGTTCTTTTGTTTGTAACTAAAAGAGAAGCCTCTTCTTGCATAGGGATTGCTCCCAAAAATGGATGTCTTCCAACAAGCACAATCGGAGAATTGCCAATAGAACCTGGGGAAACAAGTGGCTTCCCTGATCCCTTGCCTTTCTTTGCTAGAGGGTGACTAAGTCTCATGGCATGTGCCACATCTACATCTTCTTGTTCCTTGATGAATTCAAGGATTTTTGAATGTGGCAATGGAGAGTTAGCCTTTCCCGTGCAAAATTTGATTCCGCATTCAAGAATGTGACATAAATGTGCTTTCACCCTAAAATATGAGCTTGCGAACTAAGAATCACAAATATTGCATTTCCGAATATACGCCCCACCACCTGAAACTTGGTCTACCAGTGTTGTATATTTCCACAATGGTGAGTGTGTCAAGTCCATTTTGTGTTGCTTTTGGCCACTGGAGGAAGAGCTACGAGACATTGTTGATTGTAGTAATAGACTAATAGTATATATAACAAGTTAAAAAACAAAAACAAAATTAAAAAAAAATCAAAACAAACCCTGGGGCAGCAGCTAGAAACTAGTAAAAATTTAAAAAATGACAATAAATAAAATAAAACAATATAAAACTTACCTTGACAGCAAATGGCTCCTCAATCACCGTAGGCAAATGACTTGAATGATGTTTGATGAAGATTCAAACCTGCAGCAGCAATGGAGTTGAAGTATGCAATGAGAAATTTAGAAAAATAAGAGGCAAGTGTTTTTCCTTTTGTCACTTTGTTCTTCTCATTTGTGTGGACATATGCTTTTGTTTTTGGCTTTTAGGGTTAAGTGTTTTTTATTATTTCAATGCATTGGGTTTGGTGAAAAAGAAAAAATAAATAAATAGAAATGTTTTTTCCCAACTTTTGGGCGTCGGTGACTACAGGTGTGCTGCCCCAATGCCCAAGGGCAAACTCTGGGCATTGGGGCAACGCACTGGACCCCGCACCAGCATCAGGTTCGCACTTAGCTCCCAAACGCATGCCTAAGGCCACAAACCGGTAACATTGATGATTTGCTCTACATGCTTACCTTTAAAACTTTTTGTAAGAATAGAATCTTCCCACTCTTTACTATAAAACAACAAACCGAAGAGCTCCTTTTTGCTCAACCACTCTTTTCATAGTGCTAAAGAAAAAAGCAAATCTTGTGTCACATGGCTTCAACAACTCCTTCATTGCATGCCTCCTATATATGCTCAATGTGAGGCGATGTTTTTTGATGAAATTAACAATTGTTCTTCCTCTTTGCAATGCCTCGTATACCCAAGGAAACTTGGCCAAGTCATGTTGTAGTAAATCAATGCAACTCACCGCATAAGGGCTCCAATAAATATGTGGGTACTTTTTTGCAATCAACTTTCCTTCCCACACACAATTGTTGGCACTATCAATAACAACCTGGACCATATTTATTACACCAACTTCAAGAATTGTTTTATCCAGAATGATGAAGATATACTCAAAAGTTTTTATATGTTCCATGGCATCAATTAGCTTAAAAAATACAACCCCTTTAGGACTATAGACCAACACATTGATTAATGGCCTTTGGCATATATCTGACCAACCATCACTCAAAATGATGCACCCTATTGACTTCCAAGAGTCTTTAATGTTTGCCAATTTTTCAGTGACCCTATCTTTTGATCACTTCAAAAGAGTTGTCCTCAAAGCTTTTAAACCTGGTGTTGTGCACCCTTTGCCAAATGAAATTGATTGTTGAATAGCATTTTTAAAATAAGGGCTCCTGACAACATTAAATGGAATGGTTGATTCGTAAAAAAAATCAATGCATGCATCATCAACATGCTCCTTTTCTACAGGTTTCCATAAACTTTTCAGTGTTGTTGCCCCACTACGTTTTTGCGGAATTATTGAGCTTGTGGACATGTCAAAGAAGTAAGATGTATGAAATTTGGACCTAGAACGTTCCTCTTGGATTCGTTGTTTTTTTGTGCCCTTCTCTAAGTTGCTACTAATGAACTATTGTAGTCTTTCTCCAATGTTGCTTTTACTTCAAATGTCATATTTGGACATGCTTCAACACCACTCCTTTACCCCCTGATTTGCCAAGAAGATGGTCCATGACCCTTCTTAACGTGGTTGTAAAAGAGTGCTGACATAAATGATAAATTGCAAGTGATGTTGTTAGTTTGACTCTCACAGTTCATAAATTTCCATCCTTCCATTGATGTTTTTGGGATTGCCATGCTGAAGTCTGAGGTAGCCTTTAGGAACGTGTTTCTAAAAAAAAAATTGACAAATTATATATTAACTTCATAGGAAATTGATTTCAACAAAAGGAAATCTCTTATAAGTTACAACGTACAGGTATCTTAAAAAATCCCTACAATTATTTTTCAATTAAATAATGTAGGTGAGATTATCTTTTTAAGATACAACAGTTAAATATTAAAATTTAAACTACATAGTAAGTTAGTAACATACCTTGGCCTTGCCTGATGCCTCAGCGTCCATCGTCAAGCAGTCTTTGTTCTATACCTAATCGTTGTTTGTTGTCCGCATACCGCAATCACGTTCGTATGTCAACTTTCAAGTTTCAAGTGTGCACAGTGGAATTGTGGACCATGGTGTCACTGTCTGGACGCATCACACATTGAGCTTAGATGCAGCGTGGAGTCTATGGACTGTTGAGTCCTGGACTGCCCAACTGCCAACAAGTGAGTCGTGAGTCTCGTGACTAAGGCGGTTCGTGTTTGCTGCAAACTGTGGTAATTGGTTCGACTTCGAACGCAGTCAAAGATAACAAATGTACGACGGAGAATATACAAACAATGAAACAAATGAAAATTGAAGACTGACAGGCGACAGGGGAACAAAAAACATTAACCCTAAAAATAATGAATTTTTATGACAAATTTGATCATTTTTTTATTAAATTCGTTTTTGAAATTTGGGACAAATTTAATCACTAATTTCAACGAATTTGACAAAGTTTGTTGGCATTCGGCGAATTTCGAACTTATGGGATTAAATGCAGCAAATGCAGTTACACATTACTAGGTATGATAGGCGGACAAGTCATAATGGTGCCATTTCCTCTACAAGGTTATTGTCTCTGATTTTGTTGGGTATAGGACAACTATACCACACCCTGAAAAAATTATTACAATTATGAAGGGAATTTCCTTTTGATAGACCACTTGGCTCATCCAATGACTTTTGTTGTTATTTAATTTGTCTAATGCTGTGAAAATTGCATATGTTTTGAACTCCATAGTGAAAGTTTCTATTTTAAAAACCTTCTCAAATTTGTTTTTAGTTGTGAAAATTTCTCAGAATTTGTATCCCATTTGTGAAAGCTTCTCAAATTTGTTTTCCGTTTGTGAAAGCTTCTCAAGTTTTGCACTTCATTTGTGAAGGCTCAAGAATCTTCATACTTAATGAGGAAGACTCTCTCTGAGAATTGTTTTCTTGTCTACATTTGGTGTTATTCTGCATACGCATGAATTTATATTTGTTGCAAATTTCCTTGAACCCCCAATCTAATGAAATGATCCAAGTAAGAGTGTGTCAACAAGGACAGTTAAGTGATAAAAGTATAAGCCAAGTAAAGGTCAGTCATGTTGAAATATCAGTTGGGATGGGAAGCTTTTGGGAACAACAAAGCATAGAAATTTCCTCTTTACCTCTTATGGACCCGTGCACCTACTGTGAGGGTGGCTGGGAGGATCATACAAAACTACTCTTCTCAACCTTAGGTATGGATAGAAGTTAGTTGAGTAGCCCAACCATTCGACTCTAGTGCAAAATTTCCTATCCCTTTTCTTGTTCAATGATAGTTGATTTGGCTTAAATAAGGAATGTAATGCTAATTGAATACGTATAATTTACTTGTTAAGGTATCAAATTGGGAATTGAAACAAATATTTGGTCACACAACATATATTATTCAATAAAATGGTGAGATATATATACATTTATTTGATCCTATTTACTCGAATTCAAACCATATCATAAACTTGCTCTTCTCTTTGACATTTCTTATCTTAGTTGAGTGTTATAACCACTAAATGTTCCCGCTTATAATAGGTTTATACAATTAAACCTGTTTACTATGACATGTTCACCATTTAAATTTTAGTGTAATAACCAGGATTCTCCTAGCATTCTCCACTTATTACAAACATAGTTCAAAGAATGGAAGAAAATATATTTTGTATGTGAATTAGAACATACTCACAAATCAACACACTTAGAAAAAGTAGTGGGAATGACATCACTTCACCTCCTCAATCGGATAGCGCCTCACTAATCAATACATACTAATGGAGGCATATTCTTGTCAACACAATTGTGGGAAATGGCCTCACAACACTTATATGAATAGGACACCCAATTCTTCATAACAAGACAATCTATGAATAGGGACACACTCAATTATTCATCTAGAAACAATAGTGACACTCAGCTTCACTACGTTTCCTCAATAGGATTTGGTCTCATTGGACAACAATGACATCAGTAGTGGGAATCGACCACACTACATCCTCAGGAGGGACCAGTGTAACCACATTCGCCGCATTTAATCCCGAAAGTTTTAAATTCACCGAATGCCAACAAACTCTATCAAATTCATTGAAATTTGTGATTAAATTCGTCTTAAATTTCAAAAACAAATTTAATAAAAAAAATTCAAATTCGCGATAAAAATTCATGATTTTTAGGGTTAATGTTTTGTTTTGTTCTCCTGTAACCTATCAGTCTTTCATGTTCATTTGGTTCATTGTCTATATGTTCATCGTCATTCGAAGTCGAACCGGTTAGCACAATTTGCAGCAAACATGAACCGTTTCAGTCACGAGACTCAAGACTCAACTATTGGCTATTGGGCAGTCCAGGACTTGACAGTCCATAGACTCCACACTACATTTGAGTTCACTATGTAACACGTCCAGACAGTGACACACGGTCCACAACTCCATTGTGCACACTTGAAAGTTGAAAGTTGACACAGACAACATGGCTGCAATCTACAAACAACAAACAATGACTAAGAATAAAACAAAGACTACCCGATGACGGAGGCCAAGGCATTAGGTAAGGCCAAGGTATGTTACTAAATATGTAGTTTCGATTTTAATATTTAACTATTGTATCTTAGTAAGATAATCTCTTATTTAGTAAGATAATCTCACTTACATTATTTAACTAAAAAATAATTGTAGGGATTTTTTTAAGATACCTGTACATTGTAACTTGTAAGAGATTTATGTTCGTTGATATCAATTTCTTGCGAAGCTAATATATAATTTGTAAAAAAAATTGTAGAAACATGTTCCTAAAGACTACCTTAGACTACAGTATGGCACCTCCAAAATCATCAATGGAAGGATGAAATTTTATGAACCGTGAGAGTCAAACTAACAACGTCACTTGCAAATTATGTCAACACTCTTTTATAGCCACATTAACAAGGATTATGGACCATCATCTTAGCATATCAGGCGATAAAGGAGGTGGTGTTGAAGCATGTCCAAATATGACACCTGAAATAAAAGTAGCATTGGAGAAAGACTACGATAGTTCATTAGCAGCAACTCAAAGAAGAGCACAAAAAAAAAAAAAAAAAAAAACTAGAGAAACTTTCTAGGTCCAAATTTCACACATCTTACTCCTCCGACATGTAGAAAAGTTTATGGAAACCTGTAGAAAAGGAGCTTGTCGATGATGCATGAGTCGATTTCTTTTACGAATCACCCATCCCATTTAATGTTGCCCAAAGCCCTTATTTTAAAAATGTTACTCAACAATCAATTCATTTGGCAAAGAGTACTCAACACCAGATTCAAAAGCTCTGAGGACAACTCTTTTAAAGAGATCAAAAAATAGGGTCACTAAAAAAATTGGCAAACATTAAAAATCCTTGAAAGTCAACAGGGTGCACCATTCTGAATAATGGTTGGCTAGATATACGCCAAAGGCCATTAATCAATTGGTTGGTCTATTGTCTTAAGGGCATTGTATTTCTTAAGGTAATTGATGCCATGAATCATACAAAAAAATTTAAGACTCTTCTGATGAAGATGATGTTGATTTTCTTGGTGCTGAAGAAGACATGAGACTTGAGGGTGAAAATGAAACTAATGATGTTGATAATGATGATGCTAGTGATGATGACATTGAGCCACGTGCTCTTGATAATCTAGAGCTTTTTGATGTAATAAGTAGGCCTTAGCCCATGTAAAAGTTTGATACTTCGATGATGATCTATAAAAATTTCAAAACATTTTAAATATTGATATTACTATTCAGTATTCAACATGGTTTTCATAGTTTTTTTATTTCAATCAATTTATGATAAATTTTGGACAGATTTTGTTCTAGTTGAAAGCATGAAGAGAGCACAAATTGATATGAATCTAAATTAGCTGAAACTTGGAAATTGAAAATGACATGAAAAACCTGAATCTGATTTTCCTTGTATGCTTTCGTTTTGAGTCAATGTGGAATTTAGGAAAGTAGATTATCATTAAATCATTTTGAACAAAACATGAATACTTACTTTGACATGTTTATTTATATGAAATGTGATTTTTTTTGAATGGTGAGTTGGTATATTTTTAAAAATAAGCATATTTTTATTATCCAAATTTAATCACAAACTTTATCTCAAACTTTTTTGTTTCGAATTTTTTCCTTGGCGAATTTGAATTCAGTGACTTAGGGTGGGACTAAGCCTCATCTCAATTGTTCTTCGAGTTGGATTGGGCTTCCTCTGAACAACATTGTTCTCATCTTGTGTGCTATATAAATATGGTCTTTATCATCACCTTCACTAGTGATCACTGTCTTTGGCAATAATCCAATCTTCGATCCAACAGTGAACCCAAGATTGGTAGTTTTACTCCATCCTTGCATGGTTCTCCATCCTCCTCTTGAACTTGGCTCAACAACCAAGTCAATCCTAATAGTCTTATGGACCACAAACCATTGCATGAAACTGTTTAACGATTTCGCCAATGATTTTCCTACTAACATACTTGTCACCTTCATGGGAATACAAATCCCCCCTCAATCAAAATAACTTGAAAGGGTGTCACATACTACCAACAATGCACCTGTATACAGAAAAATAATTTAAAGGTTTTGATAGATGCCTTTTAATGAAATTTTGACCAAATAACAGTTTTATCTTCCAAGATATAAGGGTTGAAATAAAACCTTGTTTCTACAAGGTTTAGAATATAATTTTACAAAATCTAGCAAGTTTTTTTTTCAGAATCCACCTCTTGGATAAAAAGATATAGAATGATTACTACTTTTTAGGGCAAGATTTTAAGCGTAAACTACATTACAGGAGTACAAAAACAATTAAATCTAAAAACATATGGGAGCTGGAGCGAAATCCTTTTACAAAACATTTCAGAATGATGTTGGATATAACTTGGCAAAGTTTCATCAAATGATTCTCAACGAATTCGAAGATGAACAATTAAATCAAGTTTTAAGCACAAGAAGAAATATTTCCTAGGGTTTCTAATGTTTTGGCTTTAGAACAAAAATAATTCTAGAGTTTTATAAAAAAAATATAGAACACCTCAGCCCTAAGTTTTTATAAGACTCTCAAAACATTATGATAATTTTATACTAACATAAGCACTTGAAGTTCGGAGAGACGTCATTTTGTGCCTTCTTTTATGGTGCAACCCTGCGACAAACACTTCAAAAGAAATGTCTTTGCTCGGGCTGTGTACCCTATTCCTCAAGGCTCCCATTCGCCTTCTTCTAGACGCCAAGTTTGCTTCTTGTAGATGCCTGTCCATATGGATCTTCACAAGCGCCATACTTTCCAACGCCATGTTGAGAGGTTGAGCACTCTTATCTTCTCCTAGAATTTGCTGTCTTCTTGCTTCTACTTCTAATTCACACCTTTTTTAGGCTGTGTATTCTATAGTAGCACTTGAACAAAACAGCAAAACAGGTGCCTCTTACTGCTGCACCACCACAAGTTTGCTGTTTTCTAAATATATTAATTTTTATTTTATGTGAGTGCTGCTTCGCACTCAAGACACCATGCACAATGCCCTTCTAGCTCACGCCTCTGCCCATGTTGCTCGTTCACAGATCTTATGCACTCCTTGCTTAGGTTGTGATGAACTCACCTTCCTTATACTGCTCTTTACCAAAATGATGGAATGCTGACCTTAGACTGCTCTGATACCAAAATGATGAAAATCACCTTCTGGAAAAGTTAACCTTCTGCAAGCTCTAAAACTCTGATCCAAAATGATCCAACAGCTCTACCAGCTGAGCTCAGACAGCTGGCTTGGATTTTACAGGCTAACTTATACACAATTATAGATCAATACCCTTATCTCAATTCTATGACTCAGCTTAAAGTAATCCCATTATTTTTCCACATGGACTCAGCGTTTGTAAACATAGGCACAATTCAAACATGACTCGGGTCTGTAAAGAAACACCATACCATGCAAATATAGACGTATTACCTCTTTTCCAGCTTCGATTCTGGAAGTGGCTTGATAACAGCAATCTCTACACTTTAGAAGTCTGCTACCAAATGATACGCTTGTCCTTCTACACTATGCTCCGGGGATTCAATTCTAAAATCTGCAGAACCCATAGATTTTCCTTTGCCTTTGTGGCTGCTCTTTCCCTACCTAACTTCCAACTCGGCTAGTGTATTTCCAACTTCTCTTTCTTCTCTCTTTTCGTTTTTCTTATTTGAAAATAAATGATTGACTTACCTCAGATTATTGTCCTTCACTGTGATTGTCGATCTACATTCCACAAGGAAATTCTTCTTTAGACTTTCGCCCTCCTCATCACATGAGTCGATGGCAGAGACGATCCAATTTTCGATTCCTCCTTTAGACTTTGCTTAAAGTGCTCCACGTCAAATCAAGGTTGCATCCAAATGCCCAAGATCATACCCTGTCTCATGTAAAAGCCTTACCGCCTCCTTCAAGAAGACTTGAAGAATCTGAGCCCCGCCATTCGGGATCACTGTCAGGGAAAAGCTTGACCAATATCAGGAAGACCCAATGCTCCTAAGATTGCATCCACAACACAATGAAACAGCACATCACCAACAGAATCCGGGCTCCAACCTATACAAACGCTGACACGAATGTGCACACCATCAACACTATCACAATTGCTGTCCCACGTGGAAGCTACCCGTCCTGCTTCAGCCCTATTGCCAACCGAATTCCTATAATTGTCTGTGAAATAAACATTCACATTGAATGCTTCTTCCATGGTCTTGCAAAAACATTCCCCTGCATGGGTCGCCGTGCCTCAAAGGCTTTCAAACATAGGCAAAGCCCTTTCACCATTCGGGACTGCATCATCATATATGCCATCTCCGATCAACCGTATGCCTGTAACATGAACCTTATCAAATCGATGCGTACCCATCAAATCGGCTCTTCTTACAAACTCCTTTGCTCATGGTTTAAGAGCCTTGCAAATAAGTGAATTCCTTCACGTCTGGGCCTGGGTGCTCACATACAAACTAACATTCTAAATTTGACCAGCCATTTCAATGGCTAGTTGACACTTCAATCGGCTGCATGCAGTGATAGAATCGGCAAATATACTTAGCAGAAACACAACGGAATTCGCATGTAAATAGAATAACTAATACACGAACTGTAGTAAACAAATGTAACTTTTATTCCATGTAATCTAGTAACACACCATGCTCTACAAATATATTAATGACTCCTGCATCATTGACATAATACCATCCATTCGATACAGAAGTGAAGATTACATTATCACTAAATATGTTCCATTTTTAAAAGATTACCAAACGCCCCTTCTTATTATACACAGTACTGAAAATTGGCTTCTCCGAACGCTTAGATCCAACTCTGACATTTTCTCTTCAAAACCACACCATAATCATTATTTCCTCAGATTTGTTACAGTCCGTCCATATGCAGTCCTTTCCCGGACTTGCTCTTACACTTCCTCCTACTTTACTTCCTACACTACTGAAATAGTCTTAATTTACTTCGAAAATAATTCAACCAACTCCTTGAAAAACTCAACAAATGCATTTAAACATAGCATTATTCAGCTAACACCTAACCTACGCCACTTATGGCTTGATTTTCCTGATTTCACATGGTGACAAGGTTGTCAATAACTAAATTTGATCTTCACACTACTCAAATAAGCCTATCCCTTCCTCTTGACAAGTGTACAAGATTTAAAATTTTTTTTGAACTACAATAATTTTTGAAAGAAATCTTTATCCATATTCTACGCATTCCCAAGATGCTCCTGCATCAAGTTGAATTCCAACAATGGTAATCTTCTTCAGTCCAGCTAATCACTCACACAAACTAATTTAAAGCAAAAACAAATTACTGTGAAACTAAACTGGCTACAAATTACACTAAACTAAATTGTTCATCTTCATATAATTTTAACAATCGATTGGGGCAATTAACAATAGTGGATCTACACCTTGATCACTTATCAAAAACCCATAGATTCTCATTAGTAACCCTTGGCTTTAGCAGGCCCTTGGCTCTCCCACTCTGATACCAAATGAAATGAATATTTGGTCACACAACATATATTATTCAATAAAATGGTGAGATATTTATACACTTGTCTGATCCTATTTACTAGGATTCAAACCATATCATCAGCCCACTCTACTCTCCATCATTTCTTATATTAAATGATGTAACCACTCAATGTACACACTTATAATAGGGTTTATAATTACAACAATTTACTATGACCTATTCATCATTTAAACCATGGTGTAATTATCATGATTTTCTAAATAGAATGCCCTGTATGCATATGTATATGCAAGTTGTATATGTTCATATAGTAGCATGAGTAAATAATAATGTGTAAAAATCCTAAAACAAGCATGTTTACTTATATATATATATATATGGGGCATGTTGGAAAGCATCTCTGTATTAAGGACTTTCTTTGTATATGTCTATCCTTGCTTATACATTGTTGTTGTAATAGCATCTCCCTGGAGTATATCTTGCATCATGTGATCCTTGTATGAGGTTGAACTCTCTAAATGTGCATATTGTATCAACGTTGTTTCTAAAGCAATAAACATTATGAAATAATGATTCAACGATTTTATAGGCAATCTCTGTATGTTTCAATGTGAAGAATCATTCTACCCTTCTATCAGCGTGAAAGCAACTAGCGCAATGTCATTTTTATCAGTTTGTGTATCTTCAGTGGTAGTCTAGAAACCTGTAGTTTGAGGTTGGGCAGTCTTATCTTCTACCAGGATTTGTTGTCTTCTTGCTTCTTCAATTCACACCTTTTTCAAGTTGTGTATTCTACACTACGACCAAAACAAAACAACACATGCACCTCTTACTACTGCGCCACCACAAGTTAGCTTTTTTTTAATATTTTATTTTATGTGAGTGCTCCTTCACAAGTCAGACACCATGCACAATGCCCTTCTTCATGCCTCTACCCATGTTGCTCGTTGTCCCCACATCTCATGCACTCCTTGCTTAGGTTGAATTCCAAAAACAGTAATCTTCTTCAATCCAACTAATCACTCACACAAACTAATTTAAAATAAAAACAATCAAAAACAGAAGAGCTGCCCTTGATCACTCATCAAAAACCCACAGACTCTCTTTAGCACCACTTGGCTTTCACAAACTCTCAGCTCTCCCGCCCTAATACCAAATGAAACAAATATTTGGTCACACAACATATATTATTCATTAAAATGGTGAGATATTTATACACTTGTCTGATCCTATTTACTTGGATTCAAACCATATCATCAACCCGCTCTTCTCTCCATCAATTCTTATCTTAGTTGATTATTGTAACCGCTCAATTACGCACTCGTAATAAGTTTATATAATTAAACCTATTTACCATGACCTATTCACCATTGGAACTATGGTGTAATAACCATGATTTTCCTAACAACAATGCCGTGTAAGCATATGTATATGAAGGTTGTATATGCTCATATAGCAGCATGAGTAGATAATAATGTGTAAAAATCCTAAAATAGACGTGTTTTGTCATATGTGTGTGTGTGTGTGTGTCTATATATATATATATATATATATTCCATTGGGAATGTTATCAAGCATCTCTAAATTAAGAAAATTATTTTTATATATGTCTATCCTCACTTATACACTGTTGTAAGAGCATCTGCCAAGAATATATCTTGCATTATGTGATCCTTGTATGAGGTTTAACTGCATATAAACATCCATATTGTATCGATATTGACTGCTAAAGTAATAAACCTTACGAAATCATGATTCACCAGTTTATATGCATTCTCTATATGTTTTAATGTGAAGAATCCTTCTACCCTTTTCTTAGCATAAAAGCGACTAGCACAATGTCATTTTTACATCAGTTTGTGCATCTTGAGTGGTACTCTAGAAACCTGTAGTTGGTCTTTATGTCTTGCCTTGAAACCTCCTTTTGTCTGGCCTAGCGTACGCAGATTGTGTTTTGGTCTATCACCATTAACGTCTGTTTGTCGACCTCACAATCGACTGTTCACCAATATAATTCAAACTTTCAGATTTGATCACTGAGTTGGTAAAGCTAGAGGTACTAAATCAGCTTAACCATTTATCCCACATTGATCGAACACATCTAATGTTGGGTCTTCATAAACCTAAGGTTCACATTATATAATGTTCAAGGCTGGACTCATTTGCCGAATGAAAGATTTAGCTTGTGGGACCTTCAAGACTCCATGAAACGAAACAGTGATTGGATGACACATGGTGTCATCTTGCAGAACGGAGGACATCAAAAGCAAGGGTGAAAGGCAAATGAGGTGCAACAAGACTCCCAAGACGCCATGAAACAATATCACGACAATTGGAATATTCTCGCAGCACAGAGCACTAGAAGAATCAAAACGAAAGGAACATCTGAGATCGACACCATTTGAAGATGAGATCTGGACACATGGAACCATCTTGTTTCATGGAGCATATTGAGAAAGGCAAAACCCAAGTGAACCTGTGAATGCCACCCTCCATGGATAAGATTAACGAGATCATGACACGTGGTGTCATCTCATTGCATGGGTTAGCAAAGAATTGAAACCAATTAAAAAGAGAGAGAACACAACCCTCTATGTGGCAAGACCACAAAATCTTGACACATAGTACTATCTCACTTCACGAAGCGCATCAAAAAATTCAAACCAAGAAACAACAAATAACATAGCCCTACAAGACAATTTCATGGGATTTCTACACGAGTCATCTCGTTTCACGTAGCATGTGGTAAAGAGTACAACCCAAGAACAACAATGAACACCACCTCATGAACTAAGCCCATGAGATCGTGACATATAGTTGCAACTCACTTCACGGAGACAAACAAGAACAAACCACGAAACATTCAACCTACGCAACCCCTCGTGAAACTAGTCCCCAAGATCATGACACATGACACAATCTCATTCCACAGAGCATGCTTGAATATCCAAACCAAGAATAGTCAAAAATGGAAAATCCAAAGATAGTGCCACGTGGTGTCATCTCGTTACCAAAAGTAAGATGGAAATTGGAGGTAGAAAGAGAACCAAACCTTCACGAATATTCAACAATGAGGTGACAAGTATCACACTCCCCTTGAAAGTATAGCAACACCGAAGTTTTAGTCCCTACGTTCCCATGAGGCCCCACAAAATGAGATTTAAACAAATGGCAGAATCTCGGAGCAAAAATATTAGATATAACAAAGTGCAACCCCAAGCATAGACTATACGAGGGTAAAACACAAGGCAAAACTTTAGGATTGTAGTAAGAAAATTTGAGTCTTGGAGTGGCAAAGGAGAAACTAAAGAATGAAACAGAGATTTAAAAATCGGAAGTTGAAAACCTTAGATTAAATAAACAGAAAAAATTTACCAATATTTTTACCAATCTAGAGTGTGTTTTAATCAATAGCAAAAGTTGGATGTTACAAGGATGCAGTCCATCCAAAACAAGGTCAACAAACGCAAAGCAAGGGGAAGATAGCCTAGTAAATTCGCCTGCATAAAAGGCAATACCTCTTGGGTTAGCACTTTGCACGACATAGAGGAGGATATTGAGCAATGACCTACGCGCAGGGAACCTGTCGAGACATGCCCTGACGAGGAGAAAAGGGAGGTCAGACAACATCTCAAAGCCATCTAGGAATAAAACCTAATTGGAGCATCCACTTGCCATTAGAGTGACTCTAGTAGCTTCCTTGCCTACACCATTGAATCTTTTTCCTTTTTTGACTCATCATTCCTAATCCGAGGCCCAAGAGGAGACCCAGTGGACAACCTCAATAAATGGATTTAATGGGTTATAAGCGAAAGTGCATATAAATGATAAATGCCAAAAAATATATCAGTGCAGTAAGCAAAGGAAAGAGCAAAGAAGAACAATGACACCAAATTTAGAACTATAATAGCAAAGTTATATTATGCTAAGATATGTACAAGATCCAAGAGATCAAATGTGTGATGTCTACATACTCCTAGTATATCTCTATATATGACCAACTTACTATAAAGAATAGAAGAATGTATTAATATACAAAGGAGGAAGATGAAGCATTAGTTAGACCGCTACAATGAATGGTAATGACCGCTTCATAGCCAATCATTAGTCTGACAACTTTCACTGACATTGTGTAGAAACCCCTGTTTCCCTGACTTCTGAAACTGAATGTTTTTGGACTGTTTTTTGTGTATTTTGATTTTTTTGTGTTTTTGCATGAATAAAAGAAGAATGCAAATTTGCAAGATAAATTCGTATAAATTCAAATAAATAAATATTGAAGCAGTAAACCCCTTTTTCTGGCTAAACTATATTCTTATTATTCTTCCCAGATGATTACAATATAAAATCTCTGTCATGCATATAAAAAATACTGTAAAATATTGTTCAAAAACCTAATTTTTTTGCAATCTGAAAGAAAACCCTAAATCTGGTACGACTAGTACGGCAGCAATAAATAAGCTTTCACAGTCGCCGACGTCGGTTATACTGCCGCGATGGGTTGCTGCCGATGTCGGTTCCTGAGTCGACCGATGTCGGTCTCTGCACTGTCGATGTCAGTGTCCGCGCAGGTCAAGAAGACAGCGATTTCTGCCGATGTCGGTCTCCGCGCAGGTCAAAAAGGCAGACGTTTTTTTCCTGAAACTATACGGCCTGGTACGGCTGCACTCTAGAACTCAAGAAAAGTGCGCCGCTCTGATAATCTCGTTCTTGATGATTTATGGATCAAACCCTGATGAAATAAATACCTGTGAATCTCTGTGATAACTTTTGTATAAAGTTATCTCTCAAACTGGCAATAGATCAGCTGATATCTCACAACCTCTGAATTGCACACAATGAAGATTGCACGTTCTCCAATTCAAATCGAATACTGGAAACACTTGGCTCAGTCTTCTCAGAAAAATACTTAGCAAAAGTTTTGTCTTCAACATGAATGAATTATGGCACTCCCTCCAATGAGAAACCCTTATATCCTCTAAAAGGTGTGCTTGCCCTAATTAGGGTTTCATAATTAAAAATTAGGGTTTTCTTCTCTTTTAATTTTTTCATAGTTTAAAGACACAATTTTAATTATAAAATATAATTAAAATGGGCCCCTTCATAATGAGCGCCCCCTTGGGTCAAAACGCCTAAGTCATTAAATTACACCAAATAATTAATATTTAATTAAATCAATCAAATATTAATATCTCCCTCAATACATATCCGATTCTCGAACCGTCTGAAGCTGGTGAACAAGGGAGTGATTCCGCACATGACCATACCATAGCAGGGGTGCTCCGCTGAGTGCCAAAAATCCCTAAACAATAGGAGCTCAGGCAAACGGTGTCCAAAAGAGCCCGAACGAAAGCCAACTGGAAAAATTCTGCTAGTCGAAGCCAAGCCAAGCTCCATCATGACCCTCTATCCATCCTATCAGCCTACGAGGGTCGCATAATAGGCTAATCATCAACTCTGCGAGATGTCAACTGAAAAGAGGACATGACAGTCCGCCCCTCCTGAAATTGCTTGTCCCCAAGCAATCGTTGAACAATAAACCAATCAATCCACCTGGATCCCACATGTAGTCATGATCTATACTGCTGTCAATCAACGCAAGCTCTTGCAATATCCTCTGAAATATAACCAAGAGGAATCCATAATCAAACTGGCGAATACAACTCAACAAAACTCCAAAATCACAACTGCCACAGTCAAGAACCCATGAGAAACAAACTCTCAGCTGACTAGACACATGATTGTGTTGGCCGGTCGAACTTCTATACTCTACCCCTGGCACACTGTCCAAAGGAGTAACCTCAGAATAGCTAACATCTGTAATACTGCCATCCAAATTCGGCAAACCAACTGTTGAACTCGTATCATCAAATAGAGTGACTGAAACATCCACATAAACCTCCGTATCAAAGGAACCCACTGAAGAGACTAAGTCCTCAACACTGTCCACAACATCCTCCTGGGTGTCATCTGCAATGATCGGATCCTGGGATTCTTCTATAGACTCTGCCATATCTGAGAGATCATCAACCCATTCCAACATGAATGGTTCACTAGATACTTGAACAATGCCCCTGTCTGGAGGTCTCCCTAGTGGAATGTCACTGAATACCTTACCATGCTTGACTCTCAACTGCTGAATGTCAGGATGATACTCAATCTTTTGCTGTCCCTCCTGTATTGATGCCAATGTGCACTCGGAAGCGCACTCTACCATGTCATGTCTCATGAGCCTCTCCATCCGATAAAAAGAAATAGTTTTGATGTTGATGTCCCGTATTGCCTTCAGAATATGTGTCTTCCCATCAACATCAAAACGAATCTCCATGTCCTTGAGACGAAGAGTGACTCCCTCAAGGGAATGAAGCCACTTCATGCCCAAGACCAAATCTATATCCCCCATGTTCACCACATAATAATCAGCCTTGAACTCATAGTTGTTCAAGCGCAATGGGAGATCTCTAATCATCCGCTCACACCTACGAGTGTAACCGTCGGCCACCTTAACTCTAATGCCCTCGAAATCCTTGGTAGTGAGTCCACGCTTCTCCACAAATCTAGCACCTATAAAATTATGTGCGGCGCCTGTGTCAAGAAGGGTTATGACCCTCTGTCCTGCCAAAACTCCACGGAGTCCGAATGAACCATCCGGCTGAATGCTAGATAGGCATGCCTCCTATATCTGAAGCTCTGAATCTGCCTCTGCCTCTGAAGCTCTGAATCTGCCTCTGCCTCTGACTCCTCAGGACTCTCCTGATGTTCGGAATCTTCTGATTTCGAATCCTCATAATAAGCCCACATCACTCGATTTGCCTTGCCCTTAGGCCTCAAAGGACAATCGTGATTGGCATCATAGGGACCTTTGCAGTAGAAGCAAAGCTTCTTCCTGCGTAGATCGTTAAGAGCCTCTCGATCCAAAGGTGGTGCTGCTTGTTTGCCCTTTGAATCATTCCTAAAATCTGATTTATCTTTGTTAAAATCTGATCTCTCTCTATTATTGTTGAAGTCCTTATTGTCCCTGAATGAAGAAGTACCTCTTGAGTTGAATTTACTGGATGGGGCTGCCATCTCCATACTACGCGCCTTCTTCATAGCTTCCTCTAGAGAAGGAGGATCAAAGCCTTTGATCCAACCTCTTAATGGTTCTGTCAATCCCTCCATGAAGAGTACTACAAGTCGCCTGTCTGAAATGTCAGGAACCATAACTGATAACTTATGGAAGTCACCAATGTAAGACTCTAAACTGCCACTCTGGCACAACTGAGCCAACTCCCTGAAATAGGATTCCGGATCCTTCCTGTCAAATCGTTCCACCAACCTATCAACAAACTCTTGATAAGATGTGATCCGATCATGCTGGAGTGTCACCATCCCGTGGTGCCACCAATCATGAGCTACCCGCTCAAGATGCAGTGTCGCATATTTGATAGCATCTCTCTCAGCCATCGGACACAATGTGAGAAATGTGTCTAGCTTACTAATCCAGACCTGCGCTGTGACCTTGCCACTGCCGTCGAACATCGCTAGTGTGAGCCTGCTCGTAGCATGCTTCAGATCATTATTCTGGTGTCTAGGTCTCCAATCCTGTCGACCTCGGTTATGCTCTCTCCTCTGTGTGATGAATCGGTCAAAAGTAATCCTCTCTCTAACCTCAGGTGATAATAACTCCCACTCCTCATTCGCTGCCATACGTGTGTCTGCAAACAACTCATGCTCCTCACCTGCTATCACCTCCTCGGCCTCCTGCCTCACAAAAGTAGGTCTAGTAGACCTGTTTGTTGTACGGGAAGCAGTCCTAAGTGCTCTCTGTGATCCTGCATCACTCCTGTCATTGTCACGATGTGGTGACGGTCTCCTCGGAGTACCCAATCTCTGCAGTGCTTCTGCCAACTACTGTAATACTTCGTTAGACTGCCTTTGCCCTGCTCATAGATCTCTGAGAGCAAGTAAAACCTCAGTGTCGTCCTGATCCCTAAGATTATGAGGAACACGGGTCCTGTCAATATTGTCAGCCATGTCTTTCGGTTGCCCGCTCAAACCCTGTTGCCTGTGAACCAAGGCTCTCCTGCGAGTATAATACCTGGGTGACCCAAACTCTTGTGGCTGCATAAGATTGCTAAACCCTCAGGATGGCAGGATTTGGCTCTGATACCACTGTAGAAACCCCTGTTTCCCTGACTTCTGAAACTGAATGTTTTTGGACTGTTTTTTGTGTATTTTGATTTTTTTGTGTTTTTGCATGAATAAAAGAAGAATGCGAATTTGCAAGATAAATTTGTATAAATTCAAATAAATAAATATTGAAGCAGTAAACCCCTTTTTCTAGCTAAACTATATTCTTATTATTCTTCTCAAATGATTACAATATAAAATCTCTGTCATACATATAAAAAATACTATAAAATATTGTTCAAAAACTTGATTTTTTTGCAATCTGAAAGAAAACCCTAAATCTGGTATGGCTAGTACAGCAGCAATAAATAAGCTTTCACAGTCACCGATGTCGGTTATACTGCCACGATCGGTTGCTGCCGATGTCGGTTTACTCTGCCGATGTCGGTTCCTGAGTCGGCCGATGTCGATCTCTTCACTGCCGATGACGGTCTCCGCGCAGGGCAAGAAGACAGCGATTTTTGCCGATGTCAGTATGGGGTCGGCCGATGTCAGTCTCTAGCTACCGATGTTGGTCTCTGCGCAGGTCAAAAAGGCAGACGCTTTTTTCCTGAAACTGTACGGCCTGGTACGACTACACTCCAATACTCAAGAAAAGTGCGCCACTCTGATAATCTCGATCTTGATGATTTTTGGATCAAAACCTGATGAAATAAATACCTGTGGATCTCTGTTATAACTTCTGTATAAAGTTATCTCTCAAACTGGCAATAGATCAGCTGATATCTCACAACCTCTGAATTGCACACACTCAAAATTGCACGTTCTCATGCAAATCGAATACTGGAAACCCTTGGCTCAGTCTTCTCAGAAAAATACTTAGCAAAAATTGTCTTCAACATGAATGAATTATGGCACTTCCTCCAATGAGAAACCCTTATATCCTCTAAAAGGTGTGCTTGCCCTAATTAGGGTTTCATAATTAAAAATTAGGGTTTCCTTTTCTTTTAATTTTTCCATAGTTTAAAGACAATTTTAATTATAAAATATAATTAAAATGGCCCCCTTCATAATGAGCGCCCCCTTGGGTCAAAACGCCTAAGTCATTAAATTACGCCAAATAATTAATATTTAATTAAATCAATCAAATATTAATATCTCCCTCAATACATATCCGATTCTCGAACCGTCTGAAGCTGGTGAACAAGGGAGTGATTCCGCACATGACCATACCATAGTAGGGGTGCTCCGTTGAGTGCCAAAAATCCCTAAACAATAAGAGCTCAGGCAAACGGTGTCCAAAAGAGCCCGAACAAAAGCCAACTGGAAAAATTCTGCTAGTCGAAGCCAAGCCGAGCTCCATCATGACCCTCTATCCATCCTATCAGCCTACGAGGGTCGCATAATAGGCTAATCATCAACTCTGCAAGATGTCAACTGAAAAGGGGACATGACACATTGTGACAATGTTTCATTGTACAGTACTGATACTATAGGAGTTGTGTAGTACAACCGAAGAAGAGTTAGGACTTGCAGTTCCAAACATGTGTGCTGACAATGATGTTAAAGCTATTGGCGAAGCCACACAAGCTGTCGAGCAACACCGAGATGTCGCAAGTCAAAGTGATGACTCAAATCTTCCTAAATCAATTGCCCCTCCTTGAGCAATGGTCCACATTAAATGCAGTTGTGGAATAAGATGTGGGAAAATATTGGCACCCTACACTGTCATAAACCATTTCCCTAGGAAGGTAGTTGCCCTACTTTGGCAATCTGAAAGAGAGGGATCTCTTGTTGATGTGTCGGTTTGTCCTTGGCATCAATGACTTGATCCAATTTTGTTGATGCGTTATAGTCTGGATTGATCTTTGCTTGCTAAAGAGTCCCCACAACATCTAGAGTATCTGACAGAGGTGGAAAATAATGGCACAAGAGTTTTGCAATGAAGACTAGATGCAACCCAAGGTAAGAAGGAAGATTAAGCTAAAAAGTGTTATCTCCTACTTACTTGGTGATGGTGTAGGGCTGGTATCGAAGTGGATGAAGCTTGCAATAAAGTTCTATCAGTATTTTATTCTACAGGGGAAGCCATACTCGATCACCAACCTAAATGGTGTAAAATGTTCGTGTTGTTCACAACGTTGCTTGTACTTAGCATTTCCCTATTGCAAAATGCTCCGCACTTGTTAAATGTGCTCAATGAACTGAATAAATTTGTCAACTTTCTTTTGAGCTGAAGGAGTTGCTTATATTGATGGTGGTACAAGGTAAGCTATGTCAATGGGTGCCAAAGGTTGGAAACCCAAGCAAACTTGAAAAGGGTTGTGCATTGTAGAGTTGTGCGGAGCTCTGTTGTAACTATGTTGAATGAAAGGAAGACTTTCATCCCAAGTGCAGTGCTTCTTGGAATTGTACATTCTGAGAAGTTGCACTATCATCTTGTTTACCACTTCCGTTTATACATCAATTTGTGGATGGAAAGAGGTGGACTTGTTAGACTTTGTGTCTAGCATAGACCAAAGTGTTTTCCAAAAAATGCTCAAAACTGGTTTCAATATTAGGGACGATAGTCCTACACTTTATGGTATTCCAAATTGGATCCAGTCATGTTGAAAGTGTTGAGTTGTTTCTAGAGTTATGATTGCAAATCTTACAAGGTATAAGAATTGCCATCTTTAAGAATCTATCAACTACTACATAAACACGATTATTACCATGTTGGGTAGTAGGGTAGCCTGAAAGGAAGTCCATGGAAATAGAATCCCACAGTTTCGTTGGAACTCATTGAGGTGTGTACAAACCTTGCTTCTTGTTAACCGGTTTGGCAATTGCACATGTGGTACAACATCTGAAGTTGTTGACAACATCAAACCTAAAATGTGACCAAAAGAAGTACTTCTATAACACCCCAAGCGTCTTTTCAACTCCAAACTATCCAGCAACATTTGTTGAAATGAGCTTCCAATATTAGTTTTTGTCTCTCTACCTCATATGATACACAAGTGCCAAAGATGATCTAGGAGTCTATTGCATGAAGAAATTTGGAATTGAAATGCCACAAAGCAACTTCTGATAGATATTTGCAAAACCAATGTCAGATAGATACAATTCTAACAAAGTGTTGACTTCATGTCCACATGCGTCAAGTACATAAAGAAGAGCTTGAACCAGAGATTGGCTCAGACAATCTACTACTAAATTGGAACTTCCCTTCTTATGCTTGATATTCAGATGGAACTGTTGAAGATAAGACCAATTTTTATGCCAATATTGTTGTAACTTGTTTTGAGTCTACAAGAACTGAAGCGGCTTGTGATATGTGTGGATCACAAACTCCTTGTCCAATATATAATGCTTCCAATGTTTACATGTTTGAACAATAGCATAAATCTCGAGATCATATGTTGGGTAGTTCCTTACTAGCGCAATGAAGGTTTCACTATGGTAAGCAACTGGGTGACCATGTTGAATGAGGATTGCTCCAAGCGCATAGTCAAATGCATCTATCTCAATCTCAAATGGTTGTTGAAGATCAGGGAATGCAAATAACCAAGTCATATGAGAAAAACCAACTACATATCTCCTATAAAAATTTGCTAATCCCAAGAAGTTGCAAAGCTCTGTGAGATTTTTTGGTGTTGGCCATTCTTGGATGACTTTAATCTTGGTTGGGTCCACATACACTCCTTGTGCGTCTACTATGTATCCCGGATATTGTATCTCCCGCATGGAAAATGAACATTTCTCCATGATAGTATACAGCTTATGCTGCCACAAAGTATGAAACACTTGTTCAATATGGCACAGATGTTCATCCCATGTTTTGTTGAAGATTAGGATGTCATCCAAGTAGACTACAACAAATTGAATAGTGAAGGGCCTAAGGATGTCCTTCGTCATCCGCGTGAATGTAGCAAGTGCATTAGTTAGGTTGAAGGGCATAACCAACCACTCAAATAGACCTTCCTTTGCTTTGAAGGCTATTTTTCAAATGCCTATAGGTTCAACCAGAATCTAATGATACCCAGACTTTAAAATCAATTTTGGTGAACGATTTTGCACCGCAAAGTTGGCCCACCAAGTCCTCAATCCTTAGAAGAGGATAGAAGTTCTTCACTGTGATCTTGTTGAGAGCTCTGTAAACAATGCACAACCTTCAATGTCGTCCTTATTTGGCACAAGCACAATTGAGCTACTGCAAGGTGATGAGTTGGCCCTAATGTGTCCTTTATCCATGAGTTCATGGATCTACCGCTTGATCTCTTCATTTGCTAGAAATGATCTGCAATACACTGAAGCATATGTAGAGGTGGACCAAGGATCAAATCAACTAAATGACTTATCGCACAGTGCGTTAGTACACCCTGAGGTGACTAAAAGATATCCTTGTATTATACCAACTTATTGTTCAACTTTTTTGTCTTTGTTGGTGTTGGAAGTATGACTTAGTGTCGCATGGACATCTTATGTTCAAGTCTTACCATCAGAAGTACAAACTTCTTGCTAGAACTGACTAGTTTCCTACATTGTTTGGCACTAATGAGTGACACCTTTAAAACTACTTCCAGTATGTGGTATGTCATATCACCAACATCAATGACAACATTGCATGTCAATGGCAAATGTGTGGTTGACCAAGTAAAACATCACATACCTCTAATTGTGCTACGTCACAAAGGGCTACATCTTTAAAAGGCTTGGTTTTGTACCCCAAGTGATACTATTGAGTGACATGTTTCTCAAAGCCCACACTAAACCATCCAATGGAGTATGGCCATGGATGAGGTGTCAATAGCAAGTTCAATCTTTGAACTGCTTCAGGGGAAATCAAGTTCTTCTGACGTCCATTGTCAACGATGAAGTGTACCGGTTGACCATTAATCCACATTTGCGAATGGAACAATCTTTCTCCTTCCTCTTAGTCCATGTTGGAGGGAGAATAGATGTTTTTAGTATCTACCATAGCACTAGGTTCAAAATCCATGATCTACTTACCTTTCTCCAATGCTGCAATACTTGTGCCGCCTCAAGCTGTGCAAGTAGATTTTTCCTAGCATGGCACTATTCATTAGAGTGATTGTTGGAGTTATAAACTAAGCACCACTTGCCACCCTTGGACAGCATATTCTGATCATTTGACAAATTTTTGTTCTTTTGTGGATAGTACGAAGGGCCATTCCCTTGTTTGGAATTCTGCTTGGAAGGCTTAGACTATCATTTGTCGTGAGTCTTGAAATCTTTTTTCTTGGTCTCTAGTTTGGCCTTTGCTTCAAACTTACAAGCAAATCTATAGGCTTCATCGATGGAGGAGATCTAGAGGAAATCCATATCCAATTGGATTTATGGTCTCAAGCCTGACTTATACTTCAAAACAAGATTTTACTCCGATTCTTGAATGTTTAGCTTGGACACCAAAGTATGGAAATTGTCTGTGTATTCATACACAAATTGATCACCGCCTTGGCGTAAGTAAGAGAATTTGATGTATTGCTCATCATAGTTTCCAATTAGATAATAGTTTGATTTGAGTGCTTCTACGAAACCATTCCAGTTATCTATAGGTATGTCTATGTTAACTTCATGATTTTCACATTCAAAGCAATAATTTTCCCACCATTTCTTTACTGATGAAGAAACTTTCAAAAGAGCAAATCTAATCTTTTCCTGGTTAGAGAAATGATTAACCTTGTAGTATGAACAACTAAGGTTAAGCCAATTATCTAGGGCATCTGCATCCATTTTGCCTTCAAACACAGGGATGTCTAGATTGACTTGTACTTTGTAGGGTGTCTGACCACCAAAAGGTCAATGTGAATGAGATGTGTTGGAACTTGGAAGGAGTCTGAACATGCTTGAGAAGTTGAGCGAACTGATCGACAATACCTGCTTGTACACATGCATGATGTTTTTCTAGTTCTTCTTGTTGCCTTTGCAAAGCATCCTCATTTTCTGGAACATTTTTGAAGTCAAAGTCTAAAGATTTGTCTACCATCTGAGGATGTGTACGAATGTATGATGAAGGGTCACAAGTCTCAAGCCTTAACTTCTTATATTTAAACCTCGTATGAGTGGGCATACAAACAAAGAAATATTTCAGATACAACTTCAATACCACTTGTGATATGATATGAATTATGTATGCTTTGATACCAGTAATCTTGGGCCCAGGGGGAGACCCAATGGATAACCTCACTAAATGGATTTAATGGGTTACATGCGAAAGGGTATATGAATGATGAAGGCCAAAAGATATATTAGAATGCAATAAGCAAAGGAAAAAGCAAATAAGAACAATGACACCAAATGTAGAACTATAATAGCAAGCTTATGTTAAGTTTTGTACAAGATCTGAAAGATTGGATGTGTGATGTCTACGTACTCCTAGTCAATCTTTGTATCTAACCATCTTACTACAAAAAATGGAAAAATCTATTAATATACAAAGGAGGAAAAGGAAGCATTGGTTAGACCATTATAATGGTTGGTAACAACCGCTTCATACCTAGTTATTAGTCTGACAGCTTCCGTTGATGTTATCGTAGGGTTGCATTTTACAATACTAATATTACAAGTGCTATGTGGTATGGCAAAAGAGGAGTTAGGACTTGCGGTTCTGGACACATGTTGATGATGATGTTGAAGTTGTTGGCGAAGCCACATGAGCTATTGAGAAACACATGGATGCCACCAGTTGAAATGATGACTCGGATCCTCCTAGATCAATTCCTACCTAAACTCTTCTTCCTTTTCCCTGGCTTCCTTTAGGGTTGCTAAAGCCTAATACTTCCTAAGGTTCATTGACCTCTTTCGAGGGCCTCCAATTCTTTTTGCATTGCATACCTCTTGTGCATTCTTTAACCATAATGTGTCATATCATGGATACTTCCAAATGGAAATTTACAATGTCAAGCAACCCCCTAAGAATATCCATAGTTGGAGCTAGAACAAAAGGTTCTTGGTTCCTTCCAGGTTCTATTGGGAATGTTGTTAATCTCCTTCCATGCTTTATCTACCATTTCTCTTACCTCCTTATAGTTAAATTACTTAACATATTCCTTTTATGGGATACAAACATGATGTTATTCTTTGGACCACCCTATTGACCTCATCCACAATTTATCCACTTCCACTACAAAAACAACCCTTGCTTCCCATGGATTGAACCCTTAAGATTTGCATCTATCAACTAGTGCAAAATTACTTCTTGTATCCACTGAAAGCCTTTTGTCTATGGTTGGTCCAACAACGAGGTCAAGGAGGACCTTCCAATCACCGACTATGCATCATGTTCTCTCATTTTCTTCTTCTACTATTGTTGTGGTGGTGACTTCTAAGGTGACATATAAGACATACATTCATTTTCCTTTTATATTGGTTTGACTAAGAATTTGTTGTCTATTACCCTGATCACTAGTTATGGGCACTCAAAAGTTGTATTATTGGATGACAAGTTTCAAGTTAAGGAGAATAGAGGTAAAGTCTTTGCAAAGGGATTAGAGAGCAGAGTCTTTATAGAATCTAGACTACTAACACACCATAGGTTTACACTTTGGCTACATCCCCATTTAGAGTTTAGAGTTTGGCTCGAAAGTAATGACACCTCAGTGGAAGCTCTCTTTATTTGCTAAAAAAAATAATATGGTTGTCGGTTTGCCTTCATTTATGATTGAGAAATAGGTATATTCAGGCTAGGGGGGTGGGGAGCGCATGGCGGGAGAGGGGGGGCGCTAAGAAAGAAAGCATTCCCAACACAAAAAGCATGTAGGGGCACTTGTCTAGAATTTGCACATGTGGATGTTTGTGGTCCAATGAAGGTAAATGCAATATATGGCAGTTCAAAGTAGGCAAAATCAATATCTGGAGCTCTATACTTACTACTTTATGTCGATAATTATTGTATGAGCTGGTTGAATTTTCTCAAACGCAAGAGAGAGGTGTTTGAGAAATTCAAAAAGTTTGAAGCTACTACAGAGGTTGACTCCAATTTGAAATTAAGTTTCTACATACTGATATTGGCAGCAAGTTTCGTAGAAAATAAATCACACTTTTCTGCCAAAGGAGTGCAAAGACAATTTTCTAACCCTTATTTGCCACAACAAAATGTAGTTGTGGAGAGGAGGAACCAAATGGTGATGGAAATGATTCAATCTATGCTAAGGTGTAAGAGAGAAAATTCTCTATGAAATGATTATTCAAGAAAAAATTCTACATATTCTTCATGGTGACTGGGTTTAGGAATTATAGTGAGCTAGTTATACAGGCTGAGATATACATTGATCAAGGTTTTATGGTTACCTTGTATCACATGAATCAGTCACCTATTACCATTCAATATCCCTATGAAAAATTGATCCCATGCGAATGATTTCGTGAGCAATATGCCTGTGGAGTTTTGACCAATGACGGTAAGCAACTGTTTATGTTCTTTATAGGAACCCATCCAAGGCATTGCAAGGTATCGCACCACAAGAGACTTGATTAATAAACAAACAAAAGGAACATTGCATTAATATTTTTGGTTGTATTACCATATGTTCATGTTCCAGATCAAGGTTGCAGTAAACTGAATGAGAATTTCAAGAGAAAAAAAATTCTGGCTATAATGAGCAGTCAAAATCATATAGACTTGTCGACATATCTATAGAAAGGTTAACTATTAGTAGGGATGTTGATTTTGGTGAGGATGATAGTCTTTTCAGTTCTGTTATTCAATTAAAACCAACATTATCAAATTCTCCATGTATTTTGAGTTCTAATGACATGCCTTTGGCATGTCTTCAGAAAGTACTCAAAATGTGCATGTGGTTCAAGATGGTGTTGGGACTGATATAGCAGCTAAAATACCTATTGGAAAGGTTGATTTGAATCTTGGACATGTTGGCAATGATGCTGATTTACACTTGATCAGATATGATTTTGATATGCAGAATATGTACCATCTGACCAGTTGAGCCAATAAAGAGGCTAGAGTGGTATCATACCACTCTTAAGGGATTTAAAGTAGGATATGTACAAAAAGAAATTTCAGTAAGGCATATGAATCTCTTACAGTTAATGTTAATAATAAATCTTTTTATAAGGAATCGTAAGGAAAACCAGTGTGCTGCAACCATTATAGTTGAGTATGATGCTTTGATGTGAAACAAAAGTTTGGTGCTTGCTGATTTGCCACTAGGTAAAAAGGCTATTGGCTGTAAATGGATTTATAAAACCAAACTGCAAGCGGATCACTAAACAAACAAAAAGCAAGGCTTGTAGCAGAAGGGTTTGCCAATAGTAGCAGATATATTAAGAGGAGACATTCATGCCACAGCTAAGACGGTATTTTTTGAATGGTGAGTTGATGGAGGTGTATGTATTGCAGTCGAAAGATTTTGTGAGCATTGGAAAGTAAAAAACTTGTGTGCATGTTGGTGAAAGTGCTATTTAAGCTTAAGCAAGTAGCAAGAGCATGGTACACCAAGATTGGCCATTTTTTTATTAATTCATGTTTGAGGAATCTTTCCAATCCCAATCTTTATGTCAAAAGTTCAATGAATGATTAGTCATTTTTATTGTTTATGTGTAGACTCAATTATCACATGAAATGAGACCAATGGTATTAACAAGCTAGTATCAGATATCTTCTCTACTTTTGTACACTATTATTTAGGAGCTGAATTCCTTCAAACAGATAGAGGTGTGTATATTTTTCAGCAGAAGTATGCATGAGGACTACTTGAGAAATTCAAGATGGCTAATTGTAAGCCAATAATGACCCCTATAGAGGCTGGTTCAAAATTAGCAGCCTTGGATCAACAAATCATTTTTTAGAAAATTGGTAGGAAACCAAATATATATTTCTTCCACTAGGCCTAATAATCCTTTTTTGTAGCTATCTTAGCAAATTTTCAGTAATCCCAATGTTGATTATTGAAGGGCAGCAATGAGGATCCTAAGATACCTCAAAGGCACATAGGATTTCAGAATTTGGTATTTGCGTCTCTGATGTTTCTCATATAGTTGGTTGCACATATTTAAAATGAGGTGGGTAAGTTGATGACAGTACAATAGTAATGAGACTCGGCGAGTCCAGGCAAGGACTCGCCAATTCGATTCTGAGTTTCCCTTTATGAGGCTGCAAACTATGTTCGCCAACTCGGCAAGCCTGCTCTTGAAACTCACAATTCTAGTCAGAATCACAAGTCTGATCAGACTTGCGGGTCCTGAGGGCAGACTCTCTGAGTCTACTTTTCTTTCCATAAAAGAATTCTACTTTTTTTTCAAATGCAGGTCTACAATAGTAAAATATATGAAGGATAGTTACAGGAGGGTTGTGTAGGAAAAATAATGCATGTTGTGGCTATTTCCTTCTTCAATTGATCCTTTCTACAGGGTGCTCTGATATTGATATAGGAAATGGATGGCATTGTATAGTGTTGAGGCATTCACAACTCCGACCACCAGATCTTATTTGCATTGCAAAATTGAGCCATCGCCTTCCATTATATCCTATTTCATTTGTATTATTTTTTTCAAACGATTTCAATGCATTCTATAACCCTTTAAAAGGCATATAATTCTTTAGGAATTTACACAAACCCTGATTTGCCTTGGCATGACTACTTATATCCACTGATGATCAGACACCATGTGCCCTGTTATGATGCAAACCTGTGTTAAACTTAAGCCTAAAAGGTTGAATACAAATAAAACAAAAGCAAAGCTTAAATGGTAAAGGGCATCATTAGTAGTGAAATTCTTTTTATAACCTGCAATCATTGCATTCCACTCAAGAAAAAGTCTCAATTAAAAAATAAAATAAAAAAGATAAACACAAAAAGGCTACTTAGGCCTTAAAACACCCAAATGACCTTTTCAAAACTCATTTGACTTGCAAATTTCACTATTTCACTTTACTCACCCTCATTTTGATTTTTTATTTTTACTTGAAAGTTGAACAATCTGATTGTTTATGAGCAAGGGCTGGATATGCATTATTTACTTAATTCTAGATGTATAAGTGTATGGTAGATTTTATTGATTAGATTTGAGTGCAATTGAAGTCGATTTGATATGGAATGCATATTAATAATTTTTCCCTAAAATTCACTATTTTTTATGATTTTTTGTAATTGCCGAATTTTAGCCCAAAAATTTCACCAAGTCAAGGTCCAAGTCAAAAATCAGGCCAAGTCCGAGTCTCATGACTATGGATGATGTCAACAATATGATATGTCTTCAGTCTTGGAACAAGTGCAGTATCTTGGGTAAGCAAAAACAACAAATTGTTGTTTTGTCTTCTACATAAGCATAGTACAAGGCTATTGTTTCATGTGAAGCAGTTTGGCTGAGATGGATTCTCATTGATTTACAATTGCATCAGGTGCAGCGTACAGGTATATTTTGTGATTATTAGGGTGTGCTCACATAGTTCATAAATCCAATTATCCATATGCATACCAAGCACCTTGAGATTCATTTCCATCTTGTTCGTTTGCTAGTCAAGAAAGGTGTTATTGAGTTGAAATATTGTCCAACTCGGGAGCAAGCGGCAGATACATTTAAAGAACCTCTAGATATTGAAAAGTTTATTTTATCAAGGGATAAACTTTACATGTTTTCATGTATGATCATTAAATACGGGTGTTATAATAGTTACTACTACAAGGGTCATAAATACTTATATTGTAATCATACATTGACAAAAGAAATAATGCACAATATCGTACTCTACAAAAAGTGGTAATAAAAAGGGGTTCAATAATTAGCTTGTAATTAATGATTACTTGAGAATGAGAAGGTCATCTCTCTCACTTAAATGTATTCCCCAATTTCAATCTATAATCTGATAAATGAAAGTACAACAAGCATTTTCCTCTCCACTTTCTGAGTGAATCTTCTCCCATATATGTTTGATTTTCTCTCATGCATCTAGAGAGCTTTCCAAATAGTACTGGCTTGTTTATTTTTGTTGATCGTAAAGGCAGAAGAGTTCCACCTCATAGCTATAATGCATCATTTGTCATTCAGAGGCACTGTAAAAAAAAATTCCAAAGATGACAACGAGTGAAGGTAAAAACCCAAGATTTAATCAGGCAGTCTTCTCTTTTGGTTCACTGCTTTTGGCACAGTCAAGGGTAGACGTAGTTGGGTGGAACCATGAATGTCAATCTTCAAAGTTTGGTAAATTCAAACTAATATTCAGCTCAAAAATTATTTTAGAGCACTTAGAACAATACTAGTCCTGGTCATATGGTGACTTTCATAGCAGGAGAGGAATGTTTTATATTTGGTTTAGCTCTTGATAATTGGAGCTCATGGTTTAAAAAAAAGAGCTCCTCTCAAGGTTTATCTCGGATCGTACGGAGGATTGGTATTGTAAAACAAAAGGAAGCGTACTTGCAAATTTAGCGCTAATCAAATGATGCTAGATGATTTTTAGAAGATAGGTGTTAGTGTTTATTATTAGGGTATGAAACTGTTTATTAAGTTACAAAAGGGACCCAATGAGGTACTTTAATTTTCTGAGGTGAGGGTACTTATCTCCCTCGGAAAAAAAGGTTACTGAGTTGTCAAGAAAGTGCCATATGAGAATCATATGACGTTTGCACATAAAATCTTTTTGAGTGAAAAAACGGTAGTTATCATTGTATTCGAATAACATGGTAGGGAAAGTGGAAAGGTTCTCTGCACAGGTTTACAGAACTAGAACAGATATAGGAGGGGTTCTTAGACAAAGTCACAAAACTGCCTAGGAATAGGAATGGCCTCAGCTATTGAAGGCAAAGTTGTAAAGATTTTTAAATATTTAGAAGGTATTTCCTGGAGAAACTAGACAACCAGCTATTTGGTCATGTAGTTTTTTGGAGAAATCAAGAGGTGGGTATTATATGATGTTTGCACATAAAATCTTTTGAGTGAAAAAACGGTAGTTATCATTGTATTTGAATAACATGGTAGGGAAGGTGGAAAGGTTCTCTGCACAGGTTTAAAATATTTAGAAGGTATTTCCTGGAGAAACTAGACAACCAGCTATTTGGTCGTAGTTTTTTGGAGAAATCAAGAGGTGAGAATCATATGATGTTTGCAGATAATATCTTTTGAGTAAAAAAACGGTAGATATCATTGTATTTAAATAACTGGTAGGGAAGGTGGAAAGGTTCTCTGCACAGGTTTATAGAACTAGAACAGATATAGGAGGGGTTCTTAGACAAAGTCACAAAAGTGCCTAGGAATAGGAATGGCCTCAGCTATTGAAGGCCAAGTTGTAAAGATTTTTAAAATATTTAGAAGGTATTTCCTGGAGAAACTAGCTATTTGGTCATAGTTTTTTGGAGAAATCAAGAGGTGGGTATTAGGCATGCATGACAAGCGAAGTTATGATGACAAGTAGCATATGTAGTTCATAAATGAACTAGAGAGTCAATTGTTTTTCTTTTTTTTAAGCGGGCCTTAATCAATTCTGAGAAGGTGTTGTTTTCTATTATGATCAATTATTTTAAGCGTTACAAAGTGTGAGTCAGAGTTTAAAACTCGAGATCTACAACTTCGGAAGTTGATGTTCTTGACAATGCCATAGTTTGAAAATTAATAATGGCATCACTTGACAAGTTGTAGATATGTCTACAATCCAGATTTGCAGGTTGTCAGGAAAGTGTATCATAAGAAAACTCCATAAGTTCTAGAGAAGAAAATTTGATTTCACTTGTCAGCTTATAAGTGTTTGCAGTAACTACAGAATCCAGATATGCAGGTTGTCAGGAAACTGTATCATAAGAAACCTCCATAAGTTCTAGAGAAGAAAATTTGAGTTGACTTGTCAGCTTATAATAGTGTTTGCAGTAACTGCAGACATGGATCAGTCACAGATTACCAGAAGCAGTTGGCAGGCACTCAAGCAACCACAGCTTGAGGGAGCAACAAAATATTGTAGACCACAAGGCTCTGTTTTAAGCAGCTTCTCACATTCTAGCACAGAATTCGACTCCTCACTATGCATATAACTTAGGAGGAATATTAGTCCTTTATTAATTAAGTATATAATTTCCAAAAAGTGTGTGTGAATATGTTATAAAAACTTTAAACTCAATGAAAGGGTTGCGTACTAGTAAAATTTACATAGGCTTTGGTAGGTGCTGACTCATACAAAATATGGAGGACACTCGAGAAGTAATAGGTTTAAAGAAATTCAATTTACAGGCATTAGCCAGCACATCATATGCTGGCAGACTGAACAAGGAGGACAACATCATCAGAAAAGAGAAGTATAGCAATCAGAACATGATGTAGTATACAACCATTGTTAACGCGAGTATGTTGCTGGAGAAAATCCTCAAGCTCATCATCCATGCAAATACCAAAAAAGGTCAGTGAGAGAAGGCACCCGTGCATGACTCCAGTGGCACTCTTAACAAAGTTAGAGAAATCATGGGAAATCCGGAATCGGCCAACAACCATCTTGGAGCCTTATGATGACAGTAATGAAGGAATCAGAGACACCAATATCACATAGCTTCCGGAAAACAAATGCCTTGGGACAGAATTAATTGCCTTCCTAAAGTCTACAAAGCAGCAAAAGACTTTAGGAGAATCTTTAAATGAAATTAATCCATTGTTAACTGCATTTAGCTCAAAACAGTAAAAGGTGTGGCAGTATTGTATAAGAACTTCATAACAAAAATCTATTTCTAACACGGTTGCTTAAGCCACTAAAGATGACTTTCACATGCCTTATCATTGTCTAGTTGTCTTTTTCAAGCATGCTGGTTGATCAAAGGGAAGATCCTCAATCATTTGGTAACATTTTAGGAAAGAATGAACAAAACTCGCAACAAGAAAAATATGTCAGAACTGTAAAATCAAAAGAGTTATCATTAAAGAAAAATTACTGATAAAGAAATCATAATAAGGTGAAAAGAGAAAATATCATGATTTAAGGCATTGGCTTCCACATGAAATTGTCCAAGCAGGTATAAACTGTGAAAATAATATTTCAGACTGGCAAGTTGCAACTTTGAATTGATGGTAAAAAAGATGTGAGGGAATATAATCAGTTTAAAATATACATTCAGATCTATAAAAGCACAGATGTCACTCATTAAATGCACATACCAGAATTAGAAAGAAATAAAAAAATTATATTAATGTCCACGAATGACCAAAATTACGTCAATGGGACTCAAGAATACATCCAATTACACTAGAAAGTGCTGGGGTAAAAGGACCCTAGGATCAAAGACTAACTATAAAAATAACTAGAGCACTGAAAATAAATGAGGGAGGGTAAACCCAAAGCAGTAAAGGCCCAACCCATGTGGTTAAGGTACCGATACAAATAACCACGTGGGGGGGAGCTAGAACCCCCAAAGAGCTTGAGCTGATGAAATTCGGAAATAAATATAGCACCGCCACATAAAATACTTAAACAAATAAAAATTTGCTGCAAAAGAGCAAACAAATAAAACACAAGTTCTATTACCAGGCATGGCAACACTACGTCAATGAAATAAGCTCAAGTGGTAAATCAATGGAGCTTTCATAGTAGATCCCCAGGTTCAAACCCTCGAAAGACATGGTGGTGTGTAAAACTGAGTGATAGAATGTATCCAATTCTGGGCGTACCATACCTCAATGTACAAGTCTGGGCACAAGTTGTGGGTGAATTTGACAGAACAGAAACACCATGGTGAAAATAATTTTGGACATGACTGCGTATGAATTTTTTATTTCCAGGTTATGGCACATAAAATGAAGATTTCTCCACAAGGGAACAATTTACCAACCCGAAAAAAAACATGGCAAAACTATAGCCCAAAATTATACAAAAATAAACATATAGTTAAAAATTGAAAACCAGAAAGGGGAATTTAAAAAATGAGAGAAACCAATAACTTAAATAATAAGTTTTAGGTTCAATTGAAGTTTTGTTTGGTTTCTTATTCTTTTGTTATCAGTTCATGGTCTTCATGTTCCTACATTAACTGAAAATCTAATAACCATAAGTCAGATTACAGATGCTGGTCTGCTTGCAGTACTTGATGTAATTAGTTGTAGGATTGTACATGGGCATGGAAAGTTACTTGTGAAAGGAAAGAGAGATGGGAACTTGTAAGCACTGCACAAATGTGGTGATTTGCGTGATAGACTTGGGCATGTTGGTGTACAGGCGTTAGAATCCTTGAAGCAGGGTATGTTGGCCAAAATTTTGAAGTTGGCGATGCCAATAAAACTTGGTATTTGTGAAGCTTACATTTTTTGGAAGCAATGTATCTAAAAAGCGAGAGAACAATTGGAGCCTGCACAGGCATTGGCAGACCAATGCAAACTCCATCACATAGCATAGCAAGGTGCTTTTAACATTCACTGAAGAATTTTCAAAAAATTGATTTGTTTAATTCTTGAAAAAAAACAGAAACAATGAATGTTTTTAAATTGTTTCGAGCTTTTGTGGAGAAAGAGACAGGAAATACATTGAAAATATTGAGGTGTGACAATGGTGGAGAATATGATTCTAAAGTATTCACAGCATATTGTAAACAGAATGGCATCAAATTTGAGAATATTGTGCCACATACTCTGCAATAGAATGGTGTTGCGGAGAGGAAAAATAGAACACTTGTGGACATGCCACGTGTATGTTGAAGAATGCTGGTTTGCGAAATACATTTTGGGCTGAAGCAGTTTCATCAGCATAATATGTTCAGGATAGTCTAGAGGGCTGCTGTGAAGCGATTTTAATGTATGATCTGCGGACAGAGTATTGATGTTGGTTCTTCTGAAGGCAACAAGATTGATGTGGAAATTCAGCCTCCACATGATGATGAAATTGAAAAAATGAGATCAATGCTCAGGTTGTAGAGCAGCTTGAAGGGGATGAAAATATTGATCATAGGACGAAATTGCTTAGGAAATCAATGTGAATTTGAAAAGCACCACAATGGCTTCAAGATCATACTTTAGTCACAAGCAGTGATGTAGAACCTAGTACTGTCCAAGAAGCTTTTGAGAGTGATAGTGAAAGGCATTGGAGAAAAGCAATGGATCAAGAATTACAATCATTCCTAAAAAAGCTGACTTCGAAACTTGTAGTATTGCCTATTGGGAGAAAATCAATAGGTTACAAATGGGTTTTCAACTTGAAATATAAGCAAGATGGCTCAATTGATCGATAAATGGCATGATTGGTGGCAAAGGGATATACTCAAATTCAAGGACTAGATTATGAAGAGACGTTTTCAACAGTAGTGCCTATGACATCAATAACAGTGTTATATGCATCAGCTTGATTTGAAGACAGCTTTTCTTAGTGCAGAATTGGAAGAACAAACATAAATGCAGCAGCCCAAAGCATGTGCACAACCTAGACAAGAACACTTGATGTGCAGATTACGAAAGGCACCATATGGCTTGCAATAAACCTCCTGGGCTCTGATACTGTCACATTTCTTGATGCTTTGTTAATGCTCTGTTTTCCCTTTACAATTTTTGTGTTTCTTATTGTGTTGCCTTTGAAATTTGAGCACATGTAGGAGAGCATTATTACGACCACAACCAGGGCTCTTTGCCCTCTAATGTAATCAGAGTAACTTCCAGCACTATTGTAGGAAACAGCATATCTGTGATTTTCTGAGTACTTTAACTAATGTGACTAGCAACACAATAAAGCTACATCCTTGTAAGTTGTCCCACAACCCTAGAGTATCAGTAGCCAAGAAGTTCCAAGTATCTGTAGGCATTCCTAAATACAAGTATACTGTGCCATCTGGCATATTTCAGCTAAAAAATAGGCTCAAATATAATGGCTTTGTACAAAGAAACTAATAAATCAAAACCTGACTCATATGGAGCCTGAAGGCAAAAGGACTGTTGCCTCAGTGATGGCAAAAATCACTAAAATTTCTTTATGTTATATTGTTGGGTACTTAATCAAGCTCAAAATTCAGTTGACAATGGTGCAAATGTGCCACTGAAATAAGAGGCGATCTACAAAACCATGCAGACGAAAAAAGTTTCCTTCTGGCATAAGTAGCAGAAAATAATATACTTCCATAATTTCACATATTTAATGGAGGAAAAGATAACTGACCTGAAGGCTCTTCATTTGCTCCAAACAGATCAGATTCCTTCTGCCCTTCTATGTTGTTATCCCCTGAGGAAAACTCTTGTCCCTCGGAGATTCCCTCATCAGAGTGCAACTGTTTTCCTTTAACACAAGATGTTAATACTCCACTTGTCATTGGTGTGGTAAGCTTCACTTGTAAAAGATCAACTTTGTTGCCTGTGTTTTCTTCATTTAAAGACATGCTATTGTGTTCATAACAAGCATCAGATGATTCAGTAGAACTTCTGAAATTGTGTTTTCCATCAGAACCAACTTTAGACAATTCTGATGTAACAGTTTGTGCTTCACTTCCACAATTTTCAGTCTTTTGACAAACCAAATCACTGTCCTTGACATTGCAACCTGTATTTAATCCCTCGTCGGCATTCTTTGACTCTGTGATTTTAGGAGTTCCACAATCGCTTCTACTTTCAGTGCTCTCAAGATGGGCAATAGTAGACTTAGCTCCATTACAGCATGGGTTGTCCCTTTCCTTGGAACTACTTATCTGACTGATGACATCATCACTAGAAAAAGTTTGATCAGCTACATGCTCCACGTTGACTCTCTGAGGTGTGTCCATCTGTCCAGGGTCATCCAGCTATTCTCTGAAAAAGTAAACATTAAACTGTCATTATTGTCAACTCTATTTCCTTATATTCTAACATCAGTACCACAAGGGTTAAAAAAAAGATAATCAGATATGACATTCCTGGATTTGCTTTTCAAGACATACGGTAAAGAATAAATATTTCACGTCCAACTAATGTAAAACTCCATCACCTTTTTTTTTCCAAATTTATTTTGTTCTGAACACCAATAAGGCTACACTAATGAGGCAACTCATTTTAGTTTCCTTTTACTTGCAAAACCAAAACCCGAAAAAAGGATGCACAAGATATAATTATGTTGCAATGTTATAACTGAAAAATAAAGCATCAAGAATTAAACAAATACCAAGTTGTTACTCAGGAAAGGAATTGTGAAAAGGAAGACTTTCTTGCTAAACAGCAATGAAAGTAGTAGGCTTGGCTCACTGTTCATGACCTCTCAACAAATATTTTTAACATCAAGAAGCCAAAATCTAGATCTCGCATGTGGTGTGAGCATCAATCACAGGTGTAATTTTTATACCATTCAGAGGAAAAGACATCTCCTGTTAACATGAACAACTTGTTATCAGAAATGCTCACTGTCCTATACAATTAATTAGTGAGCAAGGACTTCTCTTAAATAAGTTGGCAAATGGTATCGATGCCAAAATAATGATATTTCTTCTTGACATAAACTACTGGTAAAAAATGCATGGTAAACAGCAATGAAAGCAGCAGGCTTGGCTCACCGTTCATTACCTCTCAATAAATATTTTAACATCAAGAAGCCAAAATCTAGATCTTGCATATGGTGTGAGCATCAATCACAGGTGTAATTTTTATACCATTCAGAGGAAAAGACATCTCCTGTTAACATGAACAACTTGTTGTCAGAAATGCTCACTGTACTATACAAACAATCAGTGAGCAGGTACTTCTCTTAGAAAAGTTGGCAAATAGTATCGATGCCAAAATAATGATATTACTTCTTGACATAAACTACTGGTGAAAAATGCATGACAAATTTTAATATATAAATAATCATAATTTCATTATTCCTTACAAAGTTTCTTTATCATTTAAAAGCAAGATAAACAATCTGTGTACCATATTACTCCAAGCTGCGGTGCAGACAAATTGGAACTCAAAAACATTAAATTTACTTCTAAGCTCATGGTGTAACTTCATTCCTCAGTTTCTAACTCACACTTCATGCTAATACTATCATGAATTTAAGGATTCTTCCTCCCTGTAAATTTTGGTAATTCAATGGATAATACTATAATTTCTTTTTTGCAACAAGGAGATTACATTAACAGCACTTGTTGAGAGAAAGTACTCGGTTAAATAATAGTTGGGAGTTAAATGATGGCCAACTATGATGTGTAATTTCCTAAGTTCTTACTTGTTGGGAATCAAATGCAGATTTGAAAACATGAACTGCTGCTACTACTTGAATTGAACTTCAAATGACAGTAAATAAAAATGTAGATTATGGTAACATTGACACTACATACTCATTTGACATACAGCACTATATATGAGATCAAAAATACCATACATGTTTAAGTAAATGTAGAAGCTCCCACCGACCACCCCCCTCTGCATGCCCTCTCCAACCTCACACCAGGCCTCATCTACCATCCTAACCAAGAAGCTCATACCCCAACAAGCCAAAAGGCTGATCGGATTAATAAATAGCCCCCTTAGGGGAAGCCATGGCCACCTCACAAAGCCAACCCCTTCACCAATACGGGTCTAATTTTATATCTGCAAAGAAGAGCTACTCCAATTTATTCACCCCCATGCTCATAGAACCATAACCCACCCAATTCCTGCCAAAAAAGAAAATGATTGCTACTTAAGGATGGAAGCCCCACCCAAGGTCAAATTTTCAGTGGATGAAATGGTAAATAGACTTTGGCTGCTCAAAGAAGAGGACCTGATATGCCAATTTATGGGAGCTTTCCCTGTACCCAAAAAAGTTAGGCTACAGGTACAATAGATTTGGAAATCTGCTGGTTATGTGGACATCCCCATGATGCCCATAGTGTACTTCATGGCCATCTCCTCCTCAAAACAAAAGAAAGATCGGGCCTTCCAAGGTGCACTGTGGTTCGTGAAAAAATAGGGGCTTTTTATGAAAACACGGTCCCTGCATTTAACCCAGCTAGCCTCCCAAGTACAGTTCTAGTTTGGGTAAGACTTCCACTTCTCCCAACGGAATATTGGCAATAGTACCCTCTCAGTATGCATTACAACATCTGACTTCACAAACAACTGAGCATTCTCAACTACACTAGAATCTGTCAAAATTGATCTGGGAAGCCATTAGGAGACAAAATTTTGTTGAACATGGGAAGAATTGAGTGGGAACAACCAATAAACTATGAAAATATTGCCTTCAAATCTAGACCTTCCATCAACATGGTCATCTAGCTCGCATCTGCTCCACCATGTCAGCATAGTTACCAGGTTCGGAAATCTGAATGCGTTCGGGAGGCAAAAAAATGCGGAATGCGAAATTTTTGAAAAAATCCGGTAAAATCCGGTTCAGAGAATAAAATTATATATATATATATATGCAAAATATTTCAATCTACTAAGGAATGAACATTAATTTAACACTTGCAAAAATGAGAAATGCATAAGAATTTCAAACTTGAATTACATTAAAAGATAGCAAAATATTCATAGTTTAGAGCCTAAGCTCAAAATTGATATAGAACTTAAGTTTCAAATATTTGCAACATCAAACCCAGCTTCAAAATCAAAACTAGCACTAGCACTAGCACCATCAGCGAATCCTCCATCCAACTCATCAACACTATCAATATTTTCCTCAACTCCTTCAAAGGATGGTTCACCAAGATGAAGATTGTCATCTTCTTTGGCAAGATTGTGCTCAAGCAATCTTAAATTGCTATGAACAAATACAAGATCTGACAACTTTTTGGCTCCTAGTCGGTTTCTCTTATTAGTATGGATCAAATCATGCGTGCTCCAATTTCTTTCGCATGCAAAAGCACTGGCACATTGACTGTGGACACACACGGCAAGCTTTTGTAACTCTGGAGTAGAAGAACCATACGTCTGCCACCATAAATGGGGATCCATGCTAACAATGTCTTTTTGTGCTTCCTTGAGGGAAAACCACCCTTCTTGGTTCTTAAATGTAGCCAACTGCCTTCTTACCTTAGCCTTTTCATCTTCATCTTGAACCAACCTGTGTATTGTTGCCAATACACCATTCTTTACCTCCTCATCTGCATCATGATCCACTTCTATCAACTTTGGATTCAAATAGCACCCTGTTGCATGTATAAGTCGATGTAACATGTTCCATCGCAGGTCCACAATGTCCCAAATCCTTTGAACTTCATCACCATCATCTACCAGTACTTTTTTAATTTGCTCTTTTGCTTACTCCATGCCCTCATACACAAAACTAATACAAGGTTTCATGCCATCAGCCAATCTCAATAATTGAACAAGTGGCTCAAAAACCTTTAGGGTCTTCTCAGCGCCCTCCCAAAATGAACTACCCAAGATAATTCTCTCAATGTCCTTTGCAACGCTTTCTTTAGAAAGCTTAGATTGTGCCCATTCTTCACTGACTACAACTCTTCTCAATGATGTCCTCTCCTCCACCTCCCTTTGCAAAGTGATAAAATTAGATGCAAACCTTGTTTCAGCTGGAGAGAGAAGTTCATGCTTTGCAAATGAGCGATACAAACTTAAAGTCGAGCGGTGATTAAGTATAAACTTTGAAATTTGTTTTCCTTCTTTGACAACATTATTCACCCACTCCAACTTTGCAGGATCTTCAAGCAAAAGATCTAAAACATGAGCTGCACATGGAGTCCAAAACAAATGAGGAAACCTGTCCATTAGAAGTTCCCCTGCTGCTTTACAATTTGTTGCATTATCTGTAATAACTTGGACAACATATTCCTCTCCAATCTCCAGAATAGCAAATTCAATGCATTTGAAAATGAAATCTGCAGTCTTCACATCATTGCTTGTATCAATTGATTTGATAAACATAGAACCTTTAAGACATTGAATCAATATATTCAGGAGGGGTCTTCGCTTTGTGTCAGAACACCCATCACTTATTACAGTGCAACCTGTTTTTTTCCAATGCCTTTTCATTTTATTTAGTTCACTAGATATAGATGTCACCTCTTCTTCTAGCAGAACAGTTCTCAGGTTTTCAAAAGATGGCATTGTATACCCTTTCTCAAAATTGGCAATCCCCTCTACCATTGCTTTCGTATGTGGATTTCGATTAGCATTGAAGAGGATGGCATTTGCATAAAAAAATAGGCCACCAATCTGTCTAGCTCATGTTTTTCCTGCGGCTTCCACATAACTTTCAAAGAAGACTGGGATTGAGACATTTGATGTGCACTTTCACTCGCTTGGGTAGACGTTGGGGGATGCGTTGAGCTAGAAAATGATCCAAACTGTGTCAGACTACGTTGAATTTTAGCCCTCTTTGAAAATTCAGATGTTGATGCAACTGTCTTTATTGCATATTTGCTTCGGATTTGACTTACAAATGGTGCATACATGAAATTCTGCGACGCTATTGGTCACATCTGGGCCTCCAATATAATGGTTTCGAACCCTTGTTAGAGTCCCAGTGATATTGGAACCACAAAAAGTGCATTGCATATTTCTGAAATTTGCGTCTCGCTGATTAATGTACTTCTTCTCAAGCAATTGACTTGCCATGATTATATGCTTCCTTGCAAAAGTTTAAAAAACATTATTTTATTACACATTTAAAATATGTAAAAATGTTTTTTTAAATTTAACTAAATGATATATATAAAATAAAATTATAAAACTTTAAAAATAATGAAAATTTAAACCATATCACAATATTATTAAATTTAATTTTAAATGACATTACTCTAAAAAAATAAAAAATATATATAATAGAAAATTATAATAAATATTTAAATTTCATTTTCTAATTATAATTTATTATGTACAATTATTTTATATTTAAATTATAATTTATTTTTTATAATATTTATTTTAAATATTTTTCATCTTCCTATATATTTATAATGTCCAATTATTTTATATTTAAATGATAATTTATTTTTTATAATATTTTTTTTAAATATTTTTTATTTTATTATATATTTATCTTCATTATTAAATTTATTTATGTAATATTTAAATTTTATTTTCTAAATATAATTTAATGTACAATTATTTTATATTCATTTTCAATTATACTTTATTTTTTATAATATTTGTTTTAAGTATTTTTTATTTTATTGTATTTAATTTTATTATCAAATTTATGTATGTAATATTTAAAATTTGAATTTATTTATATTATAAAATATAAATTCAAAAATATTAATAGATTTGATGGTTTTATAATTACATTTCATAAATTATAATTTAAAATATATTTATATTTATATTTTATATTATAAATTATGTTTATTTTAAATTTTTTTATTTTTTTATAGTTTTTTTTAAATTTAAAAATTTTTTATATATTTTAAAATTTAAATGTAGTTTTGAAATTTTAGATTTAGATTAAATATATTATATAATATTTATTATTATATTGATATTAATTTATTTAATATTTAAATTTAATTAATTTAATAATCTATTGTTTTCTTTTAAATAATTTTATTTTTTTATGTTTTTTTTATTATTTATTTATATTTTATTTTATAATTAAAAATGATAATTTAAGAATATTTATTTTAAATTGTAATTTATATTTTATATTATTTTTTGAAAAATTATATAAAATAAAATATATAATTTAAGATAATTATAATTTATAAATTATAATATAAAAATATAAATATATTTATATTTTATATTATAAATTATAATGTTTATTTTTTATTTATTTTTTATTTATTTTTAAATTTAAATTTTATCATATATTTTAAATGTAGTGTTGAATTTTTCGATTTAGACTAAATATATTATATAATATTTATTATTATATTAATATTAATTTATTTAGTAATAAATTTTAATTAAAAGTTTTTTATTTTATTTTATAATTTTAATTTATAATTAATTTAAATTTAATTAGATTTAAATTAAAAATTTATTACTTCTCATTTAAATTATTTTATTTTATTTATGTTTTTTTTCTTATTTATTTATATTTTATTTTATTTTATAATTAAAATTTATAGTTTAAAATTATTTTTTTTTAAATCCTAATTTATATTTTATATTATTTTTTTCGAAAGTTGAAAAAAATAATATAAAATATAAATTAGGATTTAAAAATAAATAATCTTAAACTATAAATTTTAATTATAAAATAAAATATAAATAAATAAGAAAAAAACATAAAAAAAATAAAATGATTTAAATGAATAATAAATTTTTAATTTAAATCTAATTAAATTTAAATCAAATATAAAATAAAATAACAACTTTTATTTAATATTTATTAATAAAACCATTATAAACTTAAATTATTCAAAAAAAAAAAAAACCCCTCCCTGGACTCTTCGGCGTGTGCCCGTGCCCTGCTCTCGCATGCTGCTCCCGCACCCTGCTGCCATGTGTTGCTGCCACGCCTGCTTTGATTTCACTGCCTCGGGTCTCCACGACCAAGACTCCACTCCACCAACATGCTCCACCAGCCCTCTAGGGTTTTCTATCTGCGCCGACAGAGTCTTCCTCTCACATTCCACACTCGATTCTCACTCTCAGAGTTCAATGTGTTCACTTTGTTTCAAAATGTGCATATAAATAGTTTTTTGAAGGGTTTTTTGCTGCAGTTTTTAGGGTTTGCAACAACTTTTAGGGATTTTGACTTTTTTTAATATTTTAATGCTAAAAAAGCGCCGAACCGCATTTATTAATCTGGACTGGCGAAAAAATGCGGTACTTACCGGTTTTCGCCAAGATGCGGCCGAACCTGGTAACTATGCATGTTAGTCCAGGAACAGAGGAAACCAGCAGATCAAAAGCAAAGCAATAATAAGAAAATACAAGAGAATAGCATGGCACATGGGGACAGCCAAGGGAATCAAGTGTTGATCCACAGAAAAAACCACCCAACTACCACTAAGGCTCAGGGAGAGGATAAATTCCAAAGAGACCACACAAGAAAAGGCAAGTCAACAATTCAGTCAGCCAAACAGGTCATCATTTCAAATCCTTTTGAGGCAATCAACCACCATGAGATCAATGCAATGGAAGGTATACAATGCAGCCAAGAAAAAAAGACAAATCCTCTACAAACTATGACTTCACAGGAGGATAAGTAAGTGGAAGACATCACCATAGACCAGCCAAAGTGAGTTGAAGAAGCCACTCAAAATTAGTCTGCATCACAACCATTGTAGGAAGAAAAAAAATCAGGTAATCTTTCAAAACGCGGAGCAAGTCGGGTACTCTTCACATCATTAGCAGACTCCTCTAAAGCACAGATCTAGGGCCATCAAAGGTAAAACAAGACCTAACAAAAAGATGAAACCTTTATTTTTCTACCAAAAAACTCTCCAAATAAAAGAAGAAAACCCACCTGGGAAACCATCAAAGTGTTCCAATCAAGGGAAGAAAATAGAGGGTCAAAAAAAGCAAATCATATCAGTATAAGCATGGAAGGCCCTTCATCACATCATATGCTTATATCATAAGCCAGAAGTAGGGTGATGCAGATTTCAAATCTTTCATATAATTCTAGTAATTTTATTAGCTAGATTTTATTAGCCAGTACTTTTGTTATTTTTCTCTGAGATTCAAAAAAAATGTTTTGTAATGGCCATTTCTGATGGATAATCATCGTCTGATATGATCCAACAATGTTGTTGACCCTGAATTTTGTATGCATTAGGCGCCCCAAATAAAGGCTAAGTATGAAGATGTGTGCATGAGACATATTCATACTCGGCAAACTTGCAATGCACCAAGGAAGAAGATCCACAGAAATACAGATGATACGCAAGAACGATGACATGCGTTGTGTGGCTTAGAGAAAGCACACTTTTGGGACACGATGATAGGCTGGAAAGAAACACAAAATGATCCAGAAAAAACACAGATCCAACAGGTGGCAAGCACCATAAGCGCGATCAAGTGGATGGTCAGGGATTGGTCCGTGTTGGGAAGCATATTCTCAGAATATGTGCGGACAGTTGGCAGACTGGACAAGTGGAAGTTGAGACAGCACTAGCTGGCAGGGGCTGAGGGGGGCATGGAAACCCATAAATAGACCCCTCAACCTCTCATTTGAGACATCTGGTGAAGTCACATGTTTACAGATCGAAGGCAAAGTGAAGATCAAGCTTAGGTTTTTGCAAGTGTATCGAGATGTGGAGAGAGATTGTAACTACTGTATATGTTTCATAACTCAAATGTTTATGAGCATTGCATTAATGGAGTTCCTAGAAACGTATAAATAGACCCCTTCACCTCTCATTTGAGACATCTTGTGAAGTCACACATTTTGTAGATCTAAGACAAAGTGAAAATCAAGCTTAGGATTTTGCAAGTGTATTGAGCTGTGGAAGGCACTTTTAACTATTGAATATATTTTGCAACTTGAATGCTTATGAGCACTGAGTTATTGGAGTTCATTTACATGATGATTGTACATTGTATATGAATGTTGAATGATAATGAAAAGACTTGTTGTTCTGAATTGATGTGTTGATTACTTTCTCATAGTGAATGCTAGGGTTTAAATGTGGTCTCTTTGCGCATGCTTGTTATTTTCATATCTCCTTATATCAATGGGGTTCTCAGTGGTCACGTTGTGCCTCAAAAGAGAGCTTAAGTCTTTGGGCTTCAGTGATATGTCGGCGCTATAAGTATTCTTCTATTTGTTATGTGTGATTTGGGCTAGTAGGGCCTACGAAAGATCAAGAAAAAACACAACATTTTGGATTTGTTGTTGAGACCCTATTTGTAAATAGCGTGGAGATCGGGAGAGTATGTGTGGAGAATTGTTGTGGAGAAAAAACCCTAGCCATGGCTAGCTGAGCCCTGCAGTGCATAAGGGCTAGGCATGGGAGAACTGAAGGAGGGATCGACTTAGCACAAGGAAAGGGAAGGAATGATGACTCTATGGAAAGGGAAGAGAGACTATGAATGATAGACCCCATTACGAAAGGGTAATGAAGTTATCAGAATATCATGAGGACTGGGGATGAACGAGGAGGGCACATGATTAGTTCACGAGGAGAAGATAGTCACTCCAATAAGGAAGAGATGGTGCATAATAAATAATCCCTAGGTGGGAAGAGTCAATTTGTCAAGAAGTATGTGAATCCACAAGAAAGTGGATGATGATGCAAAAGTCTGGAAGGTCCCAAATCTAAGATCGCCTATAGCCGATGCTTGTGCACATTGTGGTTGTTAAGATAAGTTTCTCATGATAACATGATATTGGCAGATTGTGTGAGAAGAATTGTGGTGGATCAAAGGAGTCGATACACCAGGGGTTTTTAAGTGTGATTATAAGAATGAGCATACCAACAGGAGAGGCAGGACTGCAGGGTCTATTGATCGATGGGAATGTCTCAGGAGGACAACCAAAAGCCACCGTGCAAAGGAGCGTGGGTCAGACAATTGGTGGAAGTGGAAGCACATCTACTGGAAGTGGTGCACATGTACAACATTTTGTACAACAACCAATAATCTACTATGAGATGTCGATGAAGCCGCCAAAGTACCATGTGATTGAATATGTTGCGGATCACATTCATAAGTGTAAGATTGCATGGCGCACAAAGTGACTACACTAGAGAGAAAATTGAGACAATTTGCCACGACTTTGATGCATCATGCACATACATGGTACAAAAAAATTTGATCCAAATCAAACTATAGTGGACTTCAACCAGCTCAAGACTGCATTCTTGAGGGAGTTCCACATCCTGGAGTTCGTGCAACAAAGCATTTCTGCTATGAAGGAGATCAAGCAAGACACTATTAAGAGAGTGCATGCATATGATGCACATTTTAAGACATTGCTTTCCAAGTTGTCTTATGAGATTCATCTATGACAACATGCGCAGTGGTTTTTGTTAGGGCTTATTGCTAGCGCTTCAAAGAGAGTTGGCCATGAAGTCATTTGTCAATGCGAGGGAAGGATTGGATGTCGCACTTCAAATGGAAGTTGCAGGAAATTTGATATTGGAGTGTGCTCCTTTTTGGAGGCTCAAATTTCATAGATGGCTAGAAGATTCAGACATTGTCTATGAATAATGCACAATAGTCGCAGAAAGGACTATGGTGCACAAATTGTGAGACTGAGAGGCATATAAAGAACAACTACACGTGCAAAAAGGTGCAGGTCGTTTCTGCATGCTGCAAAGTGTGCCAAGAAGGGCACGAAATGAGGAGTTGTTCATTGATCCAATAGGCCAAGCAAGTCAAAGAAATGTGGTGTAAAATCTACGACACTCATACTCATGACCCAATAAACTTCTAGGTCATTGATGAGATAAGAGTTACATAGAAAAGGTGGTTTAATCAAACCCAACAAAACAATTCCACACAAAATCAACCACCTCAACAAGGAAGAGGTTATGGTGGTTGGAATTTAGGAAGACGAGGCAACATAAGAAGTGGAAATAGATTCCAAGGGACTTTTACAAGTGTGGAGCAATAGACTACTATCAGAGGGAATGTATGAAGTTCCTACTTGTACTCATTGTAGTCAAGGACATAAGCTAGAAGATTGCCTGGATATCCATCAGAAGATCTTGCAGAAGGACACGGCGTCAAAGGGCGCAAGAAAGATCTATGTTGCGCAAATGGTGGGAATTGGGCAATAAAGGAAGCTACACAAAAGGGAAGCGCAAGCCCAAAGGTAAATATCACTACAAAGGGAGGAGTGGATACTCTGGCAATGAAAATGTCAGTTCCACAAAAGGAGGTACCATGCAAGCAAGGAGTAGCTTTGTTGGACTAGTTAATGCACCCGCAGATAAGAGGTTGCCAACTGATGCACAAGATATCAATGCAAAGATGAAGAAGAGTCATCTACACAAGAGTTCCAATGGCAAGGAAATAGGAAAGATCATGGAAATTGTGTCCATGTTGAAAATATAGGGAATGTTGTTGTCGTTGAAGGATTGGCTGAAGACGAGTATGAGAGACACATGTAAGCAAGTCCCAGGAAAAATGAAATAAGTTCATGTTGCGAAGAATAAGCAATATGACCTGGAGCTAACCATTGATGCTTTTGTGAATGACTGGGAACTGCGCTACATCTTGATTGATACGGATGTAAATGTGAACATTCTAACACAAGATGTGTGGCAAAAGATGGGAAGTCCTACCTAATGCCTTTAACTTATGTGTTGCTTTGTAATGTCCCCCTTTTTGAACTAGTTTTGGGAGAAGAACCTTAGCCTTTTAGTTCCCAAGGGCTAAGAAAATTGGAGGTAAAAGAGGAACATCTAAGAACTTCAAGAGCATTTAATAGAAAAGCACTTTATGATTTAATTTACAGTTGAGGCCTTTTGAGGGTCATGGGCACTTGAGACCTAAAGTGAATTTTATAAGGAAGCTTTTATATTTCTTTATTTTAAAAAAAAAAGGCGGGGGGAGGAGGAAGGGAACTCTCCCTTCTAATTTTGGGCACTACACTTGGAAGTTGGGTATAAAAGGAAAAGAGATGTTCATTTGAAAGGTTATGCATTTTTGGATAATGAATTGTTGACCAAGTATGTCAAGCTTGTTCACCGTGACTTGAGAACGAAAATCTTCAAGTGTGCCAAGGGTTTGGGGACGAAAACCTTCATTCCTTCATTACAGGTAGCTCTATTCAAGGGATGTAATTGTGCTTCAGATTTGCATGGTTGCATGCAATTGGTCTTACAAATATGTTTTGGAACGCCACCTTGTACAGAAGATTGGAAAGCATCTTTGGAAGCTTGGTCATTGTATTTTGCAGGGAAAAGAGGTGAGCAAATTGCTTGGAGAGTTGTTGGTTGGTTTTGGAAGCCAACCCTAGGGTGGCGAATTGGCTAGAGGATTGGCGACCCCTCTCTAGAGGGCTATATGGCTTTGAACCCCTCTTCTAGGGTTTAGAAGTATTTTTAGCAATTTATTCCAGCTTGGCGAATTGTTTGTCGAATTACTTGCAGGGTTTGAGGGCCACTCAGTGTCCTAGAAATATTCAAAAAATTATTATATTATTTTTCCAATTTGGGCGACTTGCATTGGAAGGCTTGTGGAAGGGCAAATTTGAGGGTTTGATATTCAGATTTAATTTTATAATTTTTCCCCTAGTGTAGCGACTTCCTTAGAGGGGTTTTAAAGCAGATTTGAAAGAAAAAATGCAGCTATAGCGGCATTTGAAAATCAAAATTATTTAGGTGTAATTTTCAGCCTTATCACCATTTCCACCTTGCCAAAAGAGGTATTTTATTTCAGTTTCATATTCAACAATTTTTGGGCTATATTGGAGTGTGTTTTGCTTGGAATTTGATCATTCTTTCCAACTAGGGTTTGTTGGTTTTTGGGTTCGGATTTCAGATTGCTTTCAGTTTTACATAAGGGGTTGTTGGAAAACCCCTACTTTGCTTATTTGTCCCATTTGGGGACATTAAATGCTTATGGCGAACAACTCAAAGTTGAGACGAGTGGGAGTCTTGAAGTGGTGCAGATTTGACCATAATGGGAGCACAATTGATAGTTGACTTAGAGGTGATTGAGTTGGCGGAAGTAGACAGAAACCCCTTTATTGGGAAGGCCATGGTGTTATGAAAACAAAGTGGATATACACTTCAAACAATGCTACGTGAGTTTTGAAAATGGAATAGAAAGTTGGTAATCCCTTTGGATGGGAATCATGACCTGTCATATGTGAAGAGCATATATGTTGAGGAGATAAATCCTATCCACAACATTACTGCACACAGGAAAGAGTACTTAGACCCACAAGATGATGGGGTGCTAAGTTGGAAGAGCGCAGTGTCAATGTTGGATACAACCAGTCATGCTTGTACAAGATGGGTGTAGGTAGTGTATGAGGTGACTAAACAGACATGCACCAACATGAAGGCCAAGAGTTTGACCTCTGTCAGAACAGGAATGTTCGAGTCTGGACCCAAGAAGACTAGACCGAGAGTGGTCAAGAAGTTGACAAAGAAATGGGTTCCAAAGGTTACTGAGGCACCTAAGAGGGTGTCCAAACTCAACAAGGGAAGATTGGGGAAGCTACACCAATATGATGGCACAACTTGCATGAAGTATTATGCGTAGGATTTAAAGACATGTTTACCTAAGGAGGTAGATCGGGTTGCAACATTTATATACACATTGTGTAGTACTCCTAAACAATGGTGGGAAATGCACCGACCTTGCTTACAAAGTTGGACAGAATGCAAGGAAGCATTTTGTGTACGGTTTGGATGCAGCAATGAGAAAAGAGTATTGCCAATGTTCTCAGGAGAAACTGATTCTACATAGTACTCGAACAAATGTGAGAAGGAATGGACAAATTGTGAGGCCATTCTTCCAATATGTTTGTGGATACATGTGATCATTGCCACATTAAAGTAGTGGGCATGCACATGATACATCATCAGTGAGACAAAGAGGGAGACTATGGACTGGAGACGGTAAAAGAGGAAGACTACAAACAAGATCCATTTGCAACACTATTCATGGAGGAATTGTTCAAAGGAGTAGCTAGGTGTAAAATCTACAACTTCATAGATGGCTTTTCGAGGAATCACCAAGTACAAATCATAGATGAAGACAAGTTTAAGACCACTTTTGCAATGGAATGGGGGTCTTTCACATATAATGCGATGTCATTTGCACCTATAGTGTTTTACGCATTGTTGTTGAAGCCATAGTTTACACACTCGCTGAGTGGTCGAGTATTCACTGAGCGAGACCGTAGGCGAGTAATGGCAAGAAATAATCGTTGGTTTTTTTGTTTTGGGCCTATGGTAAGTACTAGCACAGTACTCACGAAATAATCATGGGTTTTTTTGGTTTTCGGCCTACGGTGAGTACTAGCATAGCATGCACAATTTTTTTTGTTTTGGGCCTATGGTGAGTACTAGCACAGTACTCACAAAATAATCACGGGTTTTTTTGTTTTGGGCCTATGGCGAGTACTAGCATAGTACTCACGAGTGAGTACTATGCCAGTACTCGCCATAGGCCCAAAACAAAAAAAAATGTGCCAACCTGCCATTACTCACCTACATCGTGAGTATTGTGCCAGTACTCGCCATAAGCCCAAAACAAGAAATCCCGCGATTATTTCCTGCCATTACTCGCCTACAAGGTGCGAGTACTGTCATGTATCCAAAATGCATCCAGAACACAGAAAACGTGCACAAAACCCTACAAACGCATCCCGAACGCTGAAAAAATTTATGATACACACAGAATTTTGTCCTTTATAAGTTGTTGAGTATTGCCAAGTAATGGCAAGTGGCTATTGAGTATTTGCCAATTAAATTTTTAGGGGCCTAAGCAAGTGCTTGCCGAGTACGGGTATGCAAACTATGGTTGAAGCATCCAAAGATTTCTTGTCGATGCATCTAAACGATTGGACTTTGTATGAATTGGTTAAGGATCATTAACTCATTTGTGCCTGATGTTTGAGAGGTGTAGACAATTTCAATTATCCTACACAGTGCCATTTGGTACATTGCTAGGACATGTCATCTGCAAGGAAGGCAAGTTGGTTGACCTTGCGAAGGTAGCAATGATACTGCAACTAGAAGCATTGCGCACACAGAAGGAGGTGCACACATTTTTAGAGCATTAAGGATACTACATGAAGTTTATTTGTAATTATGTGGATGTTGCATGACCTCTGGAGGAAATGCTAAAGAAAGATGGTCCAATCAAGTGGATGGAGACACAACATTAGGCGTTCAAAGTGATGAAGGGTAAATAGGACAGTGCGCCAACAAATTATACAGTTTTTGGACTATAAGATTTTGTTTCATGTGCATGTTGATGCATCTAGAACTACAGTGGGAGCTATACTTGTGTAGTGTGGGGAAGGGAAGATGGTCCATCCTACTGCATTTGTTGGTAGGAAGTTATCCAAGACTGATCACAATTATACCACAATGGAGGAGAGGAAGCACTCGCATTGGTGTATGCGCTACAGAAGATTAGGCAATATCTTCTCACACCTCCGTTTGTGTTCTTTATAAATCATTAGGCACTAAAATACTTGGTGAAAAAAAAATCGGTGTTACATAGCCAAATTTGTCAATGGATTGTGCTATTCCAGGAGTTTCAATTTTCATTTGTGGTAAAACTTGGAAGATTTAATGCAAGACCAAACCATCTGCCATGCATTGAGATAGGTGAGGTTGTGTAGCCAATTGAGGATGACATGTCGGATGCACAACTATATTGAGTGCCAAGATTTCCTAAAGAAATGGCAGACATAGCCACATTCTTGACTTCAGGGTTGGCCCCAAGGGATTGGACAACAAAATAGAGAAAATAGTTGGTAGTGTTGACGTTTTGGATTGCACCCTTGACAGGACGCTGAGCTCCTGTCTTCCAAAAGGCACAATGGAAACTCCTTTCTTGCCTGTGGGTCTAGCAAAATTGAGAGGAGAGTCTCAAGATAAGGGCTAGCTCCATTTGATGCATCTCTGATTTATTCCAGTACATTTGCTAATATATATATAATGGGGGGAGGGTTGAAAAGAGAGAAAGATACTGAAACAGAACCTAAACTAAGAGGGTGATGCACCAAACAAGTTTGATCTACTCATACTCACACTTTGAAACATAAGAACACATACATACACTTTATCTAGTAAAAGGACCAGACTACAGAGAACTTAACAAAAACGCTTAATGAAGACACACAGAAGATGAACTTACCACAAGTGTTGTAGGAAGGCACACTGTCTGATAACCCTCTCCTATCTCTGCGCTCCAGATAAAGCTCTTTTTGCTATCTGCAAGAATAGCGTTTTGTCTATACCAGGTGTGCTGATATCAAGCCTGTGAAAGCATCATGGAACAATGACCGAACACAAGGTTAACACTCAGACACACTCAGAGATATATCCAACCAAAATAGAGGTAAAAATGCATATTCTATTGAATCCAAGTGAAAATTGGCAGGGCTTCGCCTTACAACATGAGAGATATATTTTGCAAATGAGAAGTTACAATATATATAGAGAGAGGTAGCAAAAGGCGCCCCCTTGGAAAAGACTTTGACGCCACTTTTTTACAAGTTGGCCCATGTGCGTTGAGAGCGTTGGGAAGAGGAAGCCGCTGAAAAAGGATGTTGTGTCGGCTGTTAGTCTTGACTTTGGCATTCAAACATTAATGTGAAAGCATGGGCCGCACCTTTTTTTTCTGCAAACAAAACCGCTCCTTCAAGACATTCACGCGGTTTGTCTGCTTATCAATGCAAAGTGGAGAAAAACAAGTCGCACCGTTCACTATTTGCGCTCTTTGATGACCACTTGGCGGACACTATTCCAATTGCAGGAATAACTCGCCTCCCCTTTGCCACATGGGTTGTTTTGTCCATATTCATTTTGTCTCTTCTTGGCTTTGTCTTTCCCTGGAATTTGAGCTCTCGGGGCTATCTTATCGTCCTTTGCTGGCTCCTTGGGCTCTTTCATCAGCAGGTCACTGAGTTCATTCTTAACTTTTGTCTTTTCCCAGCTTTGTCTCTTCCTAGTTTTGTCTTTTCCTCTCTTGACTCTTTCCGGCAATCTAAGCCCTCGGGGCTATCTTCTATCAATCTTTGGCTCTTTGGGCTCCCTTTTCGACGATATCTTCCTTTTGGCCTTAAGGCCTTTGAATTCCTTCGGGTTGGCGCTCAAGCATTTAAAGATCAACGGCTATTTCATTGGCCTGAATTTGACGTCTTCGGGGACGTCATTTGACGTCCGGAATCCAACGGCTAGTTCATGATGCCCAATTTGACGTCTGCGGGCCCATCACCCCTTTGAATTCCTTCAGCTTTCTTTTCTTCGGCCTTTCTCCCGAAGTGTTCCCTCGGACTTTCTATCGAAGGATATCTCTCTCTTCTTTTCTTCTATCCGGGCCTTTGTCGTTGAAACCTCCCGAAGGGAAGGTGTCCCTTCGGAGCTTGGGGAAGGTACTCCTTTCGGCAATCAAGAGTCCCCCGCAAGGGCACCTGCCCTTCGAGGTCCTTCAAGCTGCCTTGGTCTTCAAATCCTTTGGACATTTTGTCCAAAGGAATGTTCCCTTCAATGTTTTAACGCTTGCTTTCTTCGGTCGGCTTCTTTCTTCCGGAAAAAATTCTCCGACAAATGCCTTCGGACAAAATGTCCGAAGGAATTCCTTCGGCCATTTTGTCTAAAAAAATTGATCCTTTGATTTTCCCTGTCCTTTCCTTCGGACAAAATGTCCGAAGGACTTTTGAACTTTACCTTGGATTCTTTTCAGATTTATTCCTCGGACAAAAGTCCGAAGGAAATCCTCCCTTTTGCCTGTCTTTTCTGAAGGAAAACTCTACCTTGTTTCGGCCTTTTGACCAGCTGCCCTCCGCAAGGGTACCTGCCCTTCGGAGCTTTGTAAGATACTCGTATTTGTCTAAGGCATTTGTTTAAAGCGAAAAGCTCCATGCTGAACCGAAACCTGTAGGTACTTAGATCTTTCAACGTTCTATAAGAACAGGGCTTATTGCAAAGAAAAGGGAATTTTGCAAGTGGGTACATGACTTACACTGAGGGTTCAGAGTGGTAGGGAAGGAAGGAGACTGATTTTGGCCTGTAGGGCCAAAATGATCAACAAATTGGCGATTCTCAGGAGAAGCATACCTGCTATGCTTAAGAAACCAGTAGCCTCAAAGTCCATTGGGCATGGAGTCAGAACGCAGCTTGAAAAAGTTAGCAACAGCCTTGAGATATCCAAGAATCAATCACAAAGGTCCTACCCCAAAAGGAAACGAAAAACACACAAGATTAAGAAAACTACTAACATGTGCAAAAGCACTTGGAAAAAACAGAGAAAAACAAGGAAAATATATACCTGATGGGAGAAGGGCTCAGTGATAATGCTTAGGATGTATCCCATTAACTGGGATATACAGTTCTTCACCATCCAACCTGGAGAGGTGAAACGCATTGTGTTGATTGCACTGAGTGATGACGTATGGACCACTCCATAGGGCGTCGAACTTCGTGTGTTTTCCAGGCTTAGCTCGGCCTTCATCCCATTTAAAGACGATGTCTCCTTCAGAGAAACCTTTTGATGAGGATCTCTTGTCGAAGTGCTTCTTCGTCTGCTATTGGCGACTGGTCATAGAAGCCATAGCTTGGTCCCTTGTCTCTTGAAGTTCCATCAACTCACATAGCCTAACCTCCATGTTGTTGCCTTCTTCTAACTGCAGCTGGTGAGCAAGGTCCAAGGCTGGCAATTCAAGTGAAATAAGAAGCCTAGCTTTCCTTCCATACACGAGCGTGTATGGTGAATTACCAATTGTCCTCTTTGGAGTGACCCTGTCTGCCCACAGGGCTGTTTTCAACTTGGCATGCCATGTTCTCTGATTCTCCTCCATTGTTCTTTTAATAATCTTGATCAGATTTTTGTTGGTGGATTCAGCCAGCCCATTCCCTTGTGGGTAGTAGTTGGAAGTGTTGAGATAGATGTCGTATCTCAATGCCCATTTACTCGTTCTGGTCCTTAAGAAGGCCAATGCATTGTCTAATATGATGGTCGCTGGGACTCCAAACCTTGTCACCAGGTTTTCATAAAAGTCCAGGACTGTACTTTCGTTGGCTTCCTTCAAAGCGACAGCCTCTACCCATCTCGTGAAGTAGTCTGTGGCAGTCAAAACTCATTTGTGGCCAGCACTGGAGGGTGGATTGATCATCCCTATGAAGTCTAGGCCCCATTTCATGAATGGTTGCTCCACCTGAATAGGTTGTAAAGGCATGGCAGCTAGTTGTTGCTTCCCATCAAAGAGCGCACACTTCTGGCACTTTCGTACCCAGGCATGGGTGTCTCTAAATAGAGTGAGACAGAAGTAACCAGCTCTCATTATTCTTGCAGTTGTAGGCCTAGAAGCAAAGTGACCACCATCTAGCCCATCATGGAACTCAGACAGCACCTTGTCGGCCTGACTTGGGTCTATGCACCTTAAAAGTACTCCTGGGAGATCCCTTCTGAACAACACTCCATCAATCAGGACATAAAAGAGAGATTGGAGTCTGAAATATCTCCTCTTGATCCTATCAAGGCCCTGCGGGCACTCACCAGTGAGAAGGAAATGCCTCAAGTCTGATGTCCAATCCTTCATAACAGCTGGTTCTTCTATTATGGTTGCATCGTGAATTAGCAAATTGTCCTCTTTTTGTTGTTTAAGGTCTACAGCAAGGTGTTCGCACAGGCCTGTTCCTCTCACCAGCTTGGTGATCTTGACATCCACGTCATACTCCATTACTTTAGTGATCCATTCCGCTCTCTATTCATTCATATCACGGTTGGTCAAGAAATCTTTGACGCTAGGATGTGGAACCATGAAGTGAATCTTGCTGTTGGACAGCATATGTCTGAATTTCTTCAGGCTCCGTATGACTGCAAGGACTTGCTTCTCCACATACGTATCCCTGACCTCAAAACCCTCTAGACCTTGGCTGAAAAATGCAAGCGGTTGTTCAAGGTCATCACCATTCGCTTGGGTTAGCATAGCGGAGATTACCTCTTCGTTTCCGAAGGTGTAGAGGTTGAAATCCTTGGTGAAGTCAGGACTGATCAAGGTAGGAGCTTGGGCGATAGCCTGCTTGATCTCTTCAAAACTATCCTTCCTTTGTGCTGTCCATGCAAACTTCTCATCTTTCTTCAGCATAGAGATCAATGGCTTGACTACCTCTGCAAAATTTGGAATAAATCTCCAGATGAAATTTATTTTGCCAAAGAAGCTCTGCAGACCTTTCTTATGTTTAGGCAAGGACAGCTCTAGAATGGAGCGAACTCTTTCCGGATCAATGGTCAAGCCTTCTTTGGAAACAACGTGGCCAAAGAGTTTACCCTCATAGACGGTGAACACGCATTTCTTCGGCTTGAGAGAGATACCGAACTCTCTACACCTCTCAAAGATTTTTCTGAGGTGTTTCATGTGTTGGCCCGCCTCCTTAGAGAACACTGTCATGTCATCAAGATATACCAGCACGATGTTATTTATCAAGCCCTAAAAGGCCATGCCCATGGCTCGCTGAAAAGTGGCACCAACGTTGGATAGTCCAAATGGCATTTTCCGATAAGCAAACGTCCCCCACTTGGTAGTGAAGGTTGTCTTGTACTGGTCACAGTCTTGTACCAAAATCTGATTATATCCTGAATACCCATCCAGGAGGGAGAAATGCTAGCTGCCTGTCACCATTTGGAGGCTCTGCTCAAGACTTGGGAAAGGATAATGGTCTTTCAAAGAGACTCTATTGAGGTCTCTGAAATCTACACATAATCTGATCTCCCCATTCTTTTTCTGGACAGGAACAAGATTGGCCAACCAAGAAGAGTGTTTGATTGGAAATATTATCCTGGACACGATCAACTTGGTGAGTTCCTTCCGCATGAGAGGCTCAATCTTTGGGTTGACAGGCCTTTGCTTCTGCTTGATCGGCTTCGCGCCTTCCTCCAGCTCAATGGTATGTTGGGCCAAACTTGGGTCAAAACCCTTCAAATCGCTATACTCTCAGGCGAAGACATCAGCAAACTCCTGGCACAACAAGATGAAGGCCTGCCTTTCATGGTCCGTGCACATTTTCCCAAATGCAAGCAGCTTATCCTTAAATATTTCAACTTTCTAATAGTTTTCCTTCTTTGTGGTGATGCTTGCTTTATCGTTTTTTAATTGGTCATCCTCGTTGAAGATGCTTTCGAGGGTGACCAAGCCTTTGGGAAGTTTATTGTTCCTCAGCTAAACAATCTAGCCGCCATACTGTTGCTGTAGTTTAGCTTGGTTTTTAGCAACAAACTCAGCTTTTTCTTGCAAGAAAAGCGCTATTTGATGATCGTTGTCAAACACCTGCTAGTTGGTGATGTTGTCAAGTACGAAGGGCCTGATTACGACTTTCAAATGGCGTGAACTGTTGTTTTGGCTTACCCCTTAGAAACATCAAATTGGGCACCAACTGCTGCTAGCCTGTCCGCTTGCTTATTCTGCTCCCTTGGAATGGAAGTAATATTGAAGGTAAAGAAACTCTCCAGTAAGTCCCATAACCTGTGCTTGTAAGACTTAAGCAAGGAATTTTTTGTCAGATTTTAGCCTCTCACTTGGTTCACAATCAGCTCATTGTCACCAAAAACCTGCAACTTTTTTATTCCTCTTTTCCTCGCCCACTCCAAACCATGGATGAGGGATTCGTACTCCACAACATTGCATGTGCAAGAAAATTGGAACCTGAAGGCCGAAAAGTACTTCTCTTGTGAAGGAGAAACTAACACCACTCCACCACCAGCTCCCAACTTACTTCTTGAGCCATCAAAGAACAGTTGCCATAAACCCGAGCTTTCTTGGCTTGCTTTCATCAGATTTGGTACAAAAGTACCCTCTTCATGCATGCAATAAATCCCAAGCCCTGCCTCTTTTATGAACTTGTAAGGGTCGTGCTCAAAGTTGTCACTTCCCCATTCGTCTAAGAGCAGGTCAGCAACTCCTTCAAGGGCAGAGGATGGAGATTGATCTACTTGGAATTCTTCTTGATCAATAATGGCGTAGTTGACATTTGCCGCCTTGAGTGAGTATGGTTCTAGATGATCTCTACGGAGTGGCTCCGATTCAATCTTGACCTTAGTCCCATACTTGGTTCTAAAAACCAGATAGGACCAGTTTGTTGCTAGGTAGCCGCCTATTTTAGATGTGAAATCTCTGGATAAGCAAATGGCAAAGTAAGGAGGAACATCCACCACCACCACGTCATGAGGGACCGAAAAGGTAGGGCAAACGTGAAGCGTCAAATTCAAGCCTCTCACCACCCCTACTGTCTTTGCTGGTGTCCCATCTAACTGCAAAACTCTCTTAGTCATCTCTTCATATCTGAGCCCCAGTTTATCCGCTATGCATTTGGGCATTACCGAGGTGCTTGCTCCACTGTCAATGATACAATTGTGCACCAGGAAGTCTCCTATGACCAAGGACAAATAGAAAGGGGAACCTTTTCTTCTTTCTTAACTTGGCTTGATGTGGAAGGCTGCCCATTTGTGATCAGAAAATTATCAGCGTTTGCTGGGACAGCTTGTTCATTCAGCACGTGCAATTCTTTTTGCAGCATGTCCTTTTGTCCCGGTATCGATAATGAATCCCACAAGGAGATATTCATGTGCAACTTCTTCATCTGGTCTACCACATTGACCCAAGGGTTGCCTTCTTTCAAATTTTCTTTAGGATTACTTACAGCGTGAGGCGCAAGCCAAGGAGCTGAGGGTGTAACCGGCGTCTGAAGTTTGGAATTTTCTGGTTTACATGTGATGAAGAAGGCAGTGTTGATGCTTGAGCAGCTATTTGAGCTTCTTCCATAGCACTCCTCTTGGACCTTGTGTTCGCTGCGACACAATCACCTTGATTGTCTGTACTGCCCACATAATTGACTGTATAAAATTCACCTTCCAGGTGATTCATGAGAGTGGAATCAAGCTGAGCCGGCCTGCTATCCATGCCATGTTGTAATGACGCCTCAAAGCTGGGGAATTGGGCGGCTGCCTGATTGTCCTGTGCATGTGTACTGACTCAACATTTTATTTGTGAAAACACCCTGATTTTGACCATATCCCATGGGTGAGCAACTGGGCTATTCTTGTACCAGATTGTTTTGGGCGGGCGCTAGAGCCTTGGATGATAAAGAAGTGCCTGAATTATAACCTTGAAAAGGTCTGGCCTGTGCAAACTGACCCTATCCTTGATTGTAATTCTGGAAAGGGGGTCTATTTGCTTGCCCATACTGCTGGTATCCTTGATTTGGTCGATTACTCTAAGCCTGTTGCCTTTCGAGAGCCACTAGTTCATTTGTTACGCTTTGCAACAAGCTTTTGACTTCATGGAGGTCATTGGACGAAGTAGCAGCCGGCTTTTCTATGCCAGGCAGAAGAGTCAAAGTGGGTGCGGCAGTCTGAATTGGAGACAGCAATTCAAGAAAGAGTGGCATATGAGGCCTAGGGGCTATCTTTCCCGCTTGCACCAGGCAATTCTCAGCTACTATGGCTATATCATAGACAGCGAGCAGCACATGTCCTCCCATGGATTGTATCATAACAGCAATGTCGTTGTTCAATGCTTTCAAATAATAGAAGAAAGGATAGCTTGGAGTCAACCTTACCAAAATGGGGATTCTATCCCATGTCTTCTGAAATCGAGTATTGAAATCCTGCATGAATTCATGTGGAGCTCTTTTCATAGTGGTCAACTGCTTGGCAAATGAGAGGTGGTCGCTCTTTTCCCCAAATCTGTTTGTTAAGAAGGTGCCCAACTCGTTCTAAGAATCGACTGAATTCATGGGCAAAGTCCCATACCAGTCCAAAACCTTGCCTTTGAAAGACAATGCCAGCAATCTGATCACAATGTTTTCCTTAGTGACATTGCGGATGTTGCAGAGGTTAGCAATATTTATGATGTGTTCAATGGCAGTAATGGGCCCTTTTTCCATTAAAGGGAGGCACATTTTTAAAGACAGCCCCTGGAATTGGGTCATAATGCAAGAGATTCAAAGGACTTTGACCATGAAAGGCCACAAAAGGTAAAGCCATAGCTATAGCAGGATTCAACTGAGGCCTTCTTGCGTAGGTGTATCTTATGGCAGGTATGGGAAAACCATTTGTTGAATAAGGATGAGTTCTTGCAAACCTCAGTCGTCTTGTTGAGTTTACAGGTAGTTCAACAAATTCAAAAGGGACACCCTTAGCAGCAGATCGTGTGGTGATTTTAGGCATAGAAGGTCAGACTAGTCTTTGATCAGAGACTGATGTCCTTAATAGTGGAGTCGCCAGATGTTGGAAAATGTTAAATTTTGTTGTAACAGGACCAACATCAATCTTGGAACTTTGCTGAGTGTTAAAAATGGTGTTAAAAAATGGTCCCACCGGGCGTGCCAAAAACTGTTGACGATGTGGATTGCACCCTTGAAAGGAGGCTGAGCTCCTATCTTCCACGCAGCACAATGGAAACTCCTCTCTTGCCTGTGGGTCTGGCAAAACTGAGGGGAGAGTCCCTAAATAAGGGCTAGCTCCCTTTGATGCATCTCTGATTTATTCCAGTACATTTGTTAATATATATATAATGAGGGGGTTGAAAAGAGAGAAAGATACTGAAACAAACCCTAAACTAAGAAGGTGATGCACCAAAAAAGTTTGATCTACTCATACTCACACTTTGAAACATAAGAACACATACACTTTATCTGGTAAAAAGACTAGACTGCAAAGAACTTAATAGAAAGGCTTAATGAAGACACACAGAAGATGAACTTACCACAGGTGTTGTAGGAAGGCACACTGTCTGATAACCCTCTCCTATCTCTACGCTCTAAATACAACTATTTTTGCTATCTGCAAGAATGGCGCTTTGTCTATACCAGGTATGCTGGTATCAAGCCTGTGAAAGCATCATGGAACAATGACTGAACACAAGGTTAACACTCAGACACACTCAGAGATATATCCAACCAAAATAGAGGTAAAAATGCGTATTCTATTGATTCTAGGTGAAAATTGACAGTGCTTCGCCTTACAACATGAGAGATATCTTTCGCAAATAAGAAGTTACAATATATATAGAGAGAGGTAGCAAAAGGCGCCCCCTTGGAAAAGACTTTGACGCCGCTTTTTTATAAGTTGGCCCATGTGCGTTGAGAGCGTTGGGAAGAGGAAGCCGCTAAAAAAGGATGTTGTGTCAGCTGTCACTCTTGACTTTGGCGTTCAAACATTAATGTGAAAGCATGAGCCGCGCCTCTTTTTCTGCAAACAAGACCGCTCCTTCAAGACATTCACGCGGTTTGTCTGCTTATCAATGCAAAGTGGAGAAAAACAGGTCGCGTCATTCACTGTTTGCGCTCCTTGATGACCACTTGGCGGACACTGTTCCAACTGCAAGAATAACTCGCCTCCCCTTTGCCACATGGATTGTTTTGTCCATATTCATTTTGTCTCTTCTTGGCTTTGTCTTTTCCTGGAATTTGAGCTCTCGGGGCTATCTTATCGTCCTTTGTTGGCTCTTTGGGCTCTTTCATCAGTAAGTCGTTGAGTTCATTCTTAACTTTTGTCTTTTTCCAGCTTTGTCTCTTCCTAGTTTTGTCTTTTCCTCTCTCGACTCTTTCCGGCAATCTGAGCCCTCGGGGCTATCTTCTATCAATCTTTGGCTCTTTGGGCTCCCTTCTCGGCGATCTCTTCCTTTTGGCCTCAAGGCCTTTGAATTCCTTCGGGTTGACACTCAAGCATTTAAAGATCAACGGCTATTTCATTGGCCTAAATTTGATGTCTTCGGGGACATCATTTGATGTCCGGATTCCAACGGCTAGTTCATGATGCCCAATTTGACGTCTGCGGGCCCGTCACCCCTTTGAATTCCTTCGGCTTTCTTTTCTTCAGCCTTTCTCCCGAAGTGTTCCCTCAGACTTTCTCTCGAAGGATATCTCTCTCTTCTTTTCTTCTGTCTGGGCCTTTGTTGTTGAAACCTCCTGAAGGGAAGGTGTCCCTTCGGGGCTTGGGGAATGTCCTCCTTTCGGCAGCCGAGAGTCCCCCGCAAGGGCACCTGCCCTTCGAGGTCCTTCGGGCTGCCTTAGTCTTCAAATCCTTCGGACAAAATGTCCGAAGGAATGTTCCCTTCAATGTTTTAACGCTTGCTTTCTTCGGTCGGCTTCTTTCTTTCGGAAAAAATTCCCCGACAAATGCCCTCGACAAAATGTCCGAAGGAATTGATCCTTTGATTTTCCGTGTCCTTTCCTTCGGACAAAATGTCCGAAGGACTTTTGAACTTTACCTTGGATTCTTTTCAGATTTATTCCTCAGACAAAAGTCCGAAGGAAATCCTCCCTTTTGCCTTAGTCTTTTTCGAAGGAAAACTCTACCTTGTTTCAGCGTTTTGACCAGCTGCCCTCCGCAAGGGCACCTTTGGGTCCGGAACTGCCCTCTGCAGCCTGTTGGAGTGGTCATTTTTGTGCCTGACTGCCCTCCGCAAGGGTACCTGCCCTTCGGAGCTTTGTAAGAGACTCGTATTTATCTAAGGCATTTGTTTAAAGCGAAAAGCTCCATGCTGAACCGAAACCTGCAGGTACTTAGATCTTTCAACGTTCTATAAGAAGAAGGCTTATTGCAAAGAAAGGGGATTTTGCAGAAGGTGGGTACATGACTTACACTAAGGGTTAAGAGTGGTAGGGAAGAAAGGAGACTAATTTTGGCCTGCAGGGCCAAAATGGTCAACAGGTAGTAAGGGCTATGTCATATTAGTTGATAGGGGGAGTTATACAAGTTGGGACAAGATGAAGTATTGCATAAATGTGTGTTAGAACATGAACATGGAGACATATGTGAATGCCATAAAGGCATTGTTGGAGGACACTCGGCAGGAGCGGCAACTGCGTGCAAGATCATGTTGGTAGGATATTGGTGGCCAATAGTATACAAGGAGACAAAGGAATATGCACATAAATGTGATATCTGCCAAAGGTCACAAAGCCTAACAGACGGGATGAGATGCCATTAATCCCAATTGTCGCACATGAACCATTTGACAAATGGGTTGTGGATTTTTTGGGTTCAATAACCCTGTTGCATGACATAGTGGTGCATGTTATGATATAGCAACTACCAATTACTTTACAAGATGGCTTGAGGCTGCGCCTACAAAGGATTGTAAAGTAACAACAGCAGCTAGATTCTTGTGGGAGGATATCATAACAAGGTATGAGTGTCCTTTAACAAGTGATAGAGGGCCTCATTTTCTTTCTGATATGGTCTGCATTTTGTTGGAGTAAATTATGATTGTGCATCAGAAGACAACACCATATCATGTACAAGCAAATGGTATGCTAGAGGCCTTTAACAAGATTCTAGAGACTCCACTCACAAAGATTTGTGATGTGGGGCAAAAGGATTGGGATGACCATTTTTTTTTGTGTTGTGGGCTTATAGGACAACATATAAATGTCTGAACAAGTATACACTGTTCTAGTTGGTCAGTGGAAGAGTGGTCATGATACCAGTGGAGTTTTTTATTCCTTCATTGACGATTGCGCACATAGGTGGGTTCTAAAAACTTGCATCATTGGACAAGAGGTTGTTAGAGTTAATGAAGTTGGATGAAAAATGGAGCCAAGAGGTAGAGAAGACCCGTCAAAAGGTTTGGCACAACAGCACATTAAGAGTAAGAAGTTGTGCATAGGTGCCAAGGGGCTTTTGTACTATTCCAGATATGAAAAGCACCTAGGAAAGCTCCATATCAAGTGGATGGGACCATATGTTACCACATTTTGGAAATTGGTATGTGTAAGTTGTGTAGGTTGGATGGTGAATTGTTGCAGGGCAACTTCAATGGAAGTAGGCTGAAGCCCTACTTCAAATGACCACACGTGAGGCAAAGTGTATAAGGCCATTGACCTTGAGAAAATATAACACAAATATATTTCTTGTTTTTTTTAGTTTGCTTTCATTAACAAGTTTGTTTGCTTTGTGCGATAAGTGCAAATTATCTTGTAAATCTAGTCGGGCAAGTCCAGCGAGGGATCTTTTAGGATCCTTATGCCAAACATCTAAGTATCTCTGGAAGGGGTAATTACGCGCAATGGAGCTATGTAAATAAGAGAGCTTATGCTCCATGAAAAAGTAAAAAGAGATGGCAACTAACAACAAGAAGAATGCACAAGAGGACTTGACACATATTTGTTGGGGGAAAAGGGGAAAATCGGGGTACTGGTGGCAAAATTTGAAGATTTATGTAAAAAGGCATAAGGGAAGTTGTGAATGGTGTTTGCACAAAATCTGAGAAGCACAACAGGTTGCACAAAAAATAAGTGGGCAAAGATGAAAGATGCGTGGGAGGTGTGCACATTAGGGAATTGGAAGATTCTAAGGGAAAGTGGCACGAAACGGTCCAAATTTTCGACCATTGGATGAATACAAAGCAAATGGTTCGCAAGTAGGTGGAAGAATAAATGCACCTAAGGCTATAAAAGAAGGGAGATAGCCTTTGAGAATTCATTTGTGAATTGTGATATCAAGAGCTATAGTGTGAAAAGAGAGAACTAGGGCATCCAAGCAAGAGAGTTGTAGGAATTAGTTGAGGGAATTGCGAGGGATATACAACACCATTGCAGGAGCGTTGAGACTTCAAAAGCAGGGAAGAGTGAATTGAAACTGGTCAGGGAAGGGGAGTTGAGCAAAGACAACAAACTAGTGGAATTGAGAAGAGTTGTAGGGTTTCAGCCATGGTGAAGGAGACACCGACTATAGCAATGCCAATAGTTGATGTTTCTATGTCGGCAAGCAAGTTGGAGGCCAAAGAAGAAAACATTGTGAAACAGCATAAAAATAAATCAACCCCAACCAAAACAACCCCTCCAGAGTCACCCAAGAAGAAGGGGGCAAAGAAGCCGAATGTATTCGTAACACAAACCATGAGAATTGCAGGAGTGCAAGCAGGAGAAGACTTGACCACCAATTACAACAAATAAGTGATTGAAAATTTCAACTACAAGAAGGCAGACTTGGAGGAGATTAATGACGAGTTGGATGCGCCAAAGAGGCTAAAGAGTAAGGTGGTAGTGAGAACCCATCTGAAATACATGGATCCTCAACATGTGGGATTTGATATATTTAGGCAAACCAAATGAGTTGAAAAAGTGGCTTTTGTCCAAAACACACAATGGAAGAACATACTTCAAAGGAAGAAGTATGAATATTTCACCAACATGAATCAACCATATTGCAGGGCTAAAGAACGAAGATGATGACATGTGCGCAGCATTGCTAGAGCAAGACAAGATTGACGAGGTTCAATCAGAACTGAAATTGCACGAAGGGGGATACACCATGGTGTTGGATGACATCTCAACATTTCCTATACAGGTAGTTGCACAATTGATCAACGTAAAGCTAACCGTGACATTGTGATGGGGAGCCACACCCAAATCCATCATGTCTATGGCTTATTGAATAGCCAAAGGAGGAAAAAAGTACAATTTTACCAAGTATGTGGTGGAGGAGATAAAATTGGCAATGAAGGCACACACCAAAGGAGGACCATTCTATTGAGGGATGTATCTTATTTTAATGCTACTAGAGGAAGTAGGCATCCCGGAGAGTCGGACTTTTGAAGTCCCAAAGGAAGTGAGGTCATGAGCAAAGAAGTATGCCACACATCAATGTGGACACCACATGAACAAACCCTATCAGGCAAATATGTTGGGTTGGTTCAACAATGTGAACCAATTGTTCGAGTTTGAGAGCACGATACACAAGAAGGTTGTAAAAGCATACAAGTGGTATGTCACATTCTATGTAATGGCTCATTACACATTGGTAAGGATAAAGGAACAAGATGGAAGTGATAGCTCCTGGAGAAAGTTGGTGTATGTAAAGTTTGTGCACTACATGGAGAGAGCATTGGCACAATTACCTAGAATACTTCGAGCAACTATAAAAGTTGATGAGGTGGATAAGGAAAGGATCTGCCTAAGGAATAACTTCATTACTGCCAGAAAGAAGGTGATGGATGATGATGAGGGTTCCAAAGATGATGGCATGAACTTGGATCCTGGGTAAGAAATTTTAGTGAATGGATAGAAGTGCACCTTGATGATGGCATGGACTTGGATCTTGGGTAAGCAATTGTAGTGAATGGATAGAAGTGCACCTTGACACACGTTTTGAGACCTTTATACATAAAAACCCACATGGATGGACGAGCCACCAACATGGAAGAAGTTTGAGAAGAATGTTGTGCGGGAGGGGGAGACAAGGAAGAGAAATAAAAGAAAGGATCATATGGGAAAGATGAAAGACAAAAACAACACGCAAAAGACTTAGGGAAGTCAGACGAAGGATGAAGATGAAGGCACCAAATCCAATTATGAGGAAGGAGAGGCAAGCGAAGAAGTTGAAGGTGCACAAGATACAAGACAAACATTGTCTAGAGGAAATGATGTCACACTAGAGAATAAGTCTTCAAAGAAAAGTGGTGGCGCGAGGAAGAAGAAGAAACAAAACACATATGCAAGAGAAAAGGTTCAACCTATCTTGGAGGAGCTCAAGAAGAAGCAAGAGGAATAAATGCATGAGGAAGCGGGCGCATCTAAAAGTGAGGGTGAAGACGACCCTAAGATAGTGCATTCGGACCCATTGAATCAAGTGCCAATCAATGTGGAATCTGAAGGGGAAGTTGCAGAGCAAGAATAGGGTGAAGGGGAGAAGTATGGCACAATGAAGAATTTGCAAATATTGTTGGACGCACACAACGAAGATCCAAGATTTCTAGTGTTGGAAAGAGCATGTTGATCAATGGAGAACCTAAGGATGGAATGATTGATGTCACTTACGTTTTGTGCAAGATGGACATCAAAAAATCAAGGTTGGGATCAATACAACTAGTTGTAGATGTGGTGCACCACAATATGGAGTTAGAAGAAGAGGATGAAGAGTTAGGAAATAAACTCATGAAGAGACAAAGAAGGTGAAGAAAGAAAAGGATGAGAATGTGAAGATGATAAGCACACTAAAAGGTATGATAGATACCATTAAGAAAGAAAGGCTGCAGTTGTGGGGAAATTCTGACTCCAAAGGAATCGAAACCATTGACAAGCTCGGCGAAGCTATCCGTAGGTTGTTGCACGAGACTATAGTGGATAAAGTTGTATAGCCATCAAAGGAAGGGTTGAGGAAGAGGAAACTAGAAGCAATCAAGGAAGCTCGTGAGAAGCAGGCCCAAGAGAATTGCTCAAGGGGAGAAAAGAGCAAGAGTTATCGTGCATGTGTTCAAAGAACTGAGGAACACATCAAAGTACATCAACACATGACTTAAATCAGATGAAGATAAAAGCAAGGAGATGAATGATGCCATGTTGAATGAAATCTATATGTGGTCATGCAAACCAAGTTGGCAGAATTGAACACCTGAAAGGGCCAAGTTAAGAAGAAGCATCAAGATTTGGACGATAAGTTTGAAGAATGATATAATAGAGCGCTTCTAGAGAAACACAACATGTGGGAAGCCACTACAAAGTTCAAGAAGAAGGTACAAAATTTTGATAAATCCTATGCGAAGAAGGGAGAGGAAATTTCTAAAATTGAGACAATAATGGGCAATGCACCGCAGGTCAGGAGGATTGTCGACAAAGCAATGGTAGCTTGGGATGAGTTTGAAAAGAAGGTTCAGGAAAACAATTATGAAATCTTATAGGCACAACCTTGGGTGATTCAATAAACAATTGTTTGGGAACACACCACGAGACTCTCAAGGACCTTTGCAAACACGAGACTCGGAATGGGACTCAAAAGACTCTCTTTATTGATGTCCAGTTGTGTTATATAATTTACACTCTCTCTCTCTCTCTCCCTTCCCCTATGACTATGAAGAAGACTTCATATGTCTAAAAACTGGGTTACAATGAACACACATTACTTAGCAGGCTTCTAGCTTTGCTCTCTCACTCTCTGAGCTTCACTCAGATTTCTCTCTATTATGCTCTAATCTCAAGTTGGACTCTTCTCTCCTCCAACTTTTTTGATCTCTCTTGCTCTACCTTGGATGATTTGAAGCGACTCTCCAACTCTCTTCCAAAACTGCCTTCAAAGTTAGATGGCTTGACACTGACATTCTGCCACACCCTTCAAGCTCCCTTTGTCTTGGAAAACTGTCCACACGTCATGTTCGTTTGATCTAGGCAATTATTTTACTTGTTTGCTCAATGCAAGGGAACTCGCTAGTTGCTGCAGACCGGCAGTTGCGTAAACAACGTGACAGTTTTGTAAACACCACTTGCACAAAGTGGCGGTTTTAAAACCATCCCCTGCATGAAGCGGCGATTTCATCATGCTCCAAATAAAAGGTCCCTCTAACCCAAGGAACATGATTGAAACCATCCTTCCTACATTTCCTTACCATGTGGGACTCTTGATGATGTTCTTCCACTTGATGTTGATCTTCCTCCACACGCGCAACATTGTTGCAAGAGACGAGTCGCACAACTCAAAACAAATGTGCACAAGTGCACACAAGAACTCAAACCCATGTTTTTACATGATGCAAGATAGTTTGTGAACCCATATACTACTGCATCACATTTGAGGAAGGACACAATCTGTTTACAGTTAGAGAACTTCAACCAGGTGCAACAAACTGATATCAACAAATAAAGTGTGCTAACAGCTTGCAAAAAGCTCAACATGTTTCATTTTCTAGTGTAATTCCATGACAACCTTGCATGGCAGGATAAATGCAAAAAAATACACAAATATAAAAAGTGGTGCAACAACTGATTGGTGAATATGCAGATGTCTTCAGGATCCCTCGCATGGATTGCCACCCAAAAGACAAGAAAATTTCAACATCCCACACTCAAATTGCTTTAAAGTAAAAACGCTTCTAGGAAGGGAAATTCTTATGACACTTGAAGATTTTGTGCTATGTACAGCGATGAATGAATAATGTAAAGTCCAGAAGATCCCTTGCTTGTAGCTTGTATTCAAATGACCAGTATAGGAACTAGCAATAGCATCTCTTAAAATACTATTTTCTCTTAAGATAGTATTCTTATATAAATTAGGATTCTTAGATTCTTTACTTCTCTCTTCCAGACTATTATAGAAATCTTCAAACACAGTACTTCCTTATCTTAACTTGTCTACCATTATTCTTAGAGTTATCCTATTATTATCTTGCCTAATTTTGGAGGGATAAGAATCTATCTAAACACACACTAATACCAAGGATTGAAAGGAGCTTTTTTGGAGAATATGTTCTATCGCGTAGTCTATGAGAAACTTTCTTTCTTTGCCTAGTGCAGCGCCCTTACTGCCCTTCAACCTTTATGCTTGAGTTTGCATCCATTAGTTCTCAAGAAAGCACACTTTGTTTATGAAATGCCTGAAAATCATTTAAATTGTATTTTGTTGAATTGCCATTGCTATCCTTAGAAATGTAATCAAAGCAACAATTTAGGAAGCAACTCTACAGCAGAAGGAGAAGAAGCTGGGGCAAATTTCAAAGGCAATCTCTTTATGTGTAAATTATTTTGCATAAATAAATACCGCAACATAGTCTAATTTATTTATTTCTCAGGTGTTATTTTCCTTGGCCGTGCTGTCCATCTGGGCTTTTCGATGATTAATTTAGAGCCCTGAATACAAAAGGGTGCTCCAGGTACAACAATCTCCGATAGCGCTAACATTTTTGGCTTTCTCTAATCCCTCAAAAAGAGATTGTTTGAAGGATCCAATGACCCTCTATAGAGAGTCCATCCCGTTAGAGATATCGTCACCCTAATCGCAACCTTCCAAATCGCTAATGAACCTTGAGATGTGGTCAATAAAGTTCTGTTTCATTTCTTCGCAGATTTTGGTTTGTTTCCTCTAATGTCAAGTTATTGAATCGTCCGAACATTTTACATTTCATTTTTGTCAATAAAAAACAGAATTTTATGTTTATGCTCAGTTCAGTTTTACAGCAGTTATAGTTAGAAGCGTAACAGTATTTACTATTTATGTATGTAGACCAGTGTGGAAGCACTCTGTTATTATATCTATATTTCATATTTTGTGACAGTCAAGGAAAATATTTATATATTTTTGTCGTTAACATGTCTCCAAGAAGTGTAAAGGGACCCTGCTAGGATGTACCACCATCGTTCAATAACTTTCTCATATCACTACAGCTAAGACAGATGGTCAAAAATGATGAATTTGATTGGTGCGAATGACCATCTGGGGCAAGTTTCTTGACCTACTGGCCACTCCAGGGCGACTTTACACAAAACCCGGTGGAAAGGAAGTGTGAGGGAGGTGGAAGGGCAGCGGAAGCCCACTTAGGCATTCTCAAAGCAGCCTGAGGGACACTAATTCAACATCAAAAAAATATTTTTTAAATGTATTGAACTAATGACTTTAAATTGCACTTCATCGGATGATTAAAGACTAAGTGCGGCTCGTAGTTACAAGGTTCAGCTAAACCATGACGATTTTTTCCCAGCGTCAAACTTTTTTGGAGGCAAGAACCTATTAGACTGAACCTAGTGATGTCCTGTCAACACATTGATTGTAACTCAACGCTTGCTTTTGTTGCATAAACTCTGTTTTCCAGCCTGTGTTACCTAAAGTCTTTCGTTTCTAAGTCATCATCAACCTGTGTGCTTTGATAATCATGATGAACATGCAGCAGTCATTATAGTGGTAATGTGCTGCACTGGGTCATTCTAGTATTAATGTGCTGCATTGGGTCAGGATGTTGGCACTAATTGTATTGAAGGTCAAGGATTAGATCATTTAGCAGCTTTTCTGTTGTGTTGATGTAAAATTGTCATCTATAGTCTAGGGACTAAAAAGCTGGGGGCACTCTCTAATATTGTCTGATACATTGATGTGTTCAATGTTGGTTTATTGTTAACAATAGACATTGAAAATCTGATAACTTGTCTCTTTAGGTGTATTATTTCTAATTTGAATTTGGTGATTAAGATTTATTGATTTGATTTCTGCAGTGCTTTTTGCTGAGGGTGCATTTTCATGCTACCCCTTTTAAATTTTAATCCAGCATGTATTATGTTTTTTTCTAAAGAATATATTACATGCTTTCAATCGGAAAAAATCTCATAATTTGTTGTGCACTTTATTTCTGTAATTATGCATAATTTTTTATGTTATACAGCATGAAACCTCTATTCGAAACATGGGCGGATCTTTCTCCTTCTGGAACCTGGAGATATGCGGAAAAATATTTTTGTATTAAGCATGATCTATCTACAGTTTGAAAGTTGTTCTTTACTTTCCGCCACAAAAAGGGGCTCAAAATACTTTAGAATTTCATTCCATGAACAAGATGGGGAGGATTGGAATGGGGATTTTCAGATTTGGTTCTTATCGAAATGGAAACAATAAATTTATTAGAATTAAAGCTAGAATTTTAGTTGCATAATTTGTGTTTTGTGACTTATGATTCAGAAAAGAGCGATGTTGAGTGCTATACTTGTTACCTCCTTTCAATTCGTTTCATTTGAAATACACAAAACCAGATACGCCCATGCCGTCGCCGTCGCCGTCGCCCTCGCCCTCGCCCTCGCCCAAGAAAGTGTTGGAAGTGGACACCGTAGCGTAGCAGGTAGCAGGTAGCAGGTAGCACAGGTAGCAGGTTATTTGCCTTATAGCTGACAATCCACCAGCTAAGCAATGCAACGCTTGGCATAGCATAGGCGTTGCATCCTTTTTGCCAGCAGAAGGGTCCCGCACACGCGGCTTCCTTGCTAGACTAGATTACCTTATTTCCGGTACACCTACTCTTAAGGGCCCTTGTTTTACTTCATTAGGAGTTTGGATTTGGCTTTCACCTCTCTAGTCATCATCCTCCGGTTTCATAGGTTATGGGATTAGATAGCGACTTACCATCTTCTGATTTCATAGATTATGGGATTAGATAGCGATTTACCATCCTCTGGTTTCATAGGTTATGGGATTAGATAGCGATTCACCATCCTCTAGTTTCATATGTTATGGGATTAGATAGTGACTAGTTGAGATGGATAGTTCTTAAGGAAGAGTGGGAGGTGAGGGTATGTGTTTTTCACTCCTTGCTTAGTAGATTTGGAAAATCATTTTAATTTTGAATGTTCAAATTACACAATATTCGAAATAAAATATATAAAAATATTAAGAGTTGGCTCTGTGACAAAGATATTTGAAGAGGCTCGAATACAAGGGTCAAGGGAGCTAATAACGCAAGTCAGTAAGAGAAGGAACAACCTTTTTAAAGAAACATCTCAAATTGCAAGTCTTTGAATAGTTGAGGCAATTAGAACAATCTGTGGTGAGAACATTAGGTCTTGTAGATGTAATTAATAGCATTTTATTTCAAAAACTATTTGGTCTTATTGTAGACGTTATTAAAAGTATTCATTCATTCATTATTTTATTCTACTAGCTTCTATGTGTGTATAATATGGTTAAATGGATTACAACTAAATTGTGATACAAATACCCAATTACAATTAATTAAGTTAAATAGCATATGTATAGCATTAATGTAAGTTTAATTAATTAATTCCAAACTAGAGAGGGTAAATCGTGTAAGATTTAGAGGTATGTCCATTTTATTCCGATATGTATTGATAATTATCAAAGTTCGAGTGGAAATGTGCTCAAAAATGGCAAAGATCTATTCATTTTTTTCTGACAATCAGAGAAGTTTGGTGAGAGCATTGATCCCACACCAAACAATGTCTAAAGCATTAATGATGCTCCAAACAAAAGACATACATGTCCAAATTTATTTGATGACTGTGTTCCCCTGGATTTGATTTTTAATAACCTCACTCATTTTTTTACATTACAATTCGAATCACCTGTAAAACAAATTTCGTCTCCAAGCCCTAGATGGGAAGGAATACCTAAAAGCTTACGGAAAATGTGTTTTAGGACTTGTGATAAACCAAAGAATAACAAAACTATCTTGATATTGTTGTGAATTGGAGGAGAGTTGAACAGGAAAATTAACAGTGCACAGAAAATTTCTATTTCATCACACAAATATTCTGATCTTTATTCTGATTAATCAACAATACAGGAGTTTACATTTTAAATAGGAAAACTCTTTCCTGTATTTTTAAAGATCATATTTCCTTAAATCTCTCACCCAACTCCCTGAAAACAATATAATATAATCTATTCTATTATCTTAATATTGTTGTACAATAATATTCCAATAACTAACTATTACCAAACACTATTTACCTCTCGGTAAATACACACAACTAACACCACGTGAATACTGTCCTCAACATTCACCCCCCTAGTGTGAATATATCCCTGTATTGTAACTGACCCATACTCATGATCCCTCATAAAGGTTTTCAATGTGGGAAACCTACAACCACGACAACAGATGGTTTTCAATGTGATGAATCATCAACCACGACTACAAATGGTTTTTCAGTGGGTAACCACCAACCACAACTACAAATGGTTTTTTCAGTGGGTAACCACCAACCACAGCTACAAATGGATTTCAAAGTGGTGAACCACACGATCATGAGGTTACAATATTTCTTTAATCCTCGTCACAAACATGCCACAACAACAAATACAAGGATAGAAGTTCATGTTTTACACTCTTTGAACAGACACGTATCATATGTTTTTATTTTGGAAATACACACAATGGAAATGAAAAACACACACACACAAGCCATCAAAACATTGATGCGGCCCCATCGTTGGCGACTGACGAGAGGTCGTTGAAAGACCTTCCTCTATGTATCTTCTAGCCTCCAGTATGTGATATTGTTTACTCAACACATGTATCTTTGAGATGCTTTGATGGTTCCAATAGGTTCTCTATTGGTTGCTTCCACATAAATTAGAACCCTCTCATTTTTTGGACGTCGCATACAAGTAAAAATGTGTCCATAAAACAAAAAAAATTATTATTTTTACAATTTTGACTCTATAGGACTTTTGACAAAACAACTGACTTAAAAAACTAACACTCGACACATTTTAAAAATGACTCTAAACTTTGTGATAATAATGACTCAATTTTTGACACTTACAAAAAATTAACATACCCTGTAAAACATTATTAACGTGACTATTACTTTTATTTTTATCATTTAACTCGTTGTATGGACTTTTAACATTATTTATTAAAGACCTATAAACTTAGAAGACTAATCTCAGAAAAAAACAATCGACCTATTAACCTAAAAAATAAATGAATCTTTATGTCGAAGGAACCCACTATGACTTAAAACCCATAAACTAAAAAAGACAAGATTTATAAATAAAAGTCTCAACTCAATATAAAACTACATAATAAACTAAATCATCAAAATCCTAAATCCACCCAATAACATGTTATAAACAGAATTGAACTTCTTCAATACTCGTGTTGGAGAAGTTTGATCGGGTCCAGATATCGACGTAGAAGTTGACTGTCGAGCTCGAGGGAAGAACGCCATTTGATTTTCCTGTAATGATGTGGAGGAATAGTGCTAGAAATCTGAGCAAATAGCCACGAAAAATTGAACCACAGATCTAAGGCGTCGTTACATTCTTTTCTCTGGAAACTTCTTGTATGCTTTGATTTGCCAATTATCATCTCTGACAGCTTGGATAAGCTTCTACAGTCACCATTTGAGTAGCGTCTAATTATGGGGAGAATTGACTGCATAGATATTGGACACAGTTATAGTATGATGTGATTTGACAACGAGCAATGCGACCAAGGTAGGGGGTGAATCAGCGAGACATTTTTCAAAACAAACCTGAATACATATGAAAGTATAAATCGTCGATGATTCTTTGTTGAACTGTGCTTATTGTAGTTTTTATTAGGCACGGCGGTGGTAATGCACATAGATGGACTACGTTTGAATGAGCATACACGTCTAAAGAAGTTTGTAAACTGAGTCACTCATTCTAAGCCACAGTAATGCAAACCAATCAGGAAAATCCACCACAGAGCATTCGAGAGAGATCTCAATGCAAAGGCAAGCAAGGATAGAAAACTAAAACTCTATCGGTGTCCAATTCTTCCTCATGACGAACAACAGCAAACAATGGTGACTGCCCCTTCTACAAATCAAAAAATCATTGATCTATTAACAGAATCTCTCATTCTGATACCACTATTGTAAATTGGAGGAGAGTCGAATAGGAAAATTAATAGTGCACAAAAAATTTATATTTCATCACACAAATATTCTGATTTTTACTCTGATTAATCAACAATACGAGAGTTTACATTTTAAATGGAAAACTCTTTTCTATATTTAAGAAGATAATATTTTCTTAAATCTCTCACCCAATTTCCTAATAACTTACAAACCTATACGCGATATATTGTTATAAATCATAACAATATTATATAATCTAATTTATTATCGTAATATTGTTATACAATAATATTTTGATAACTAACACTTACCAAACACTATTTATCTCTTCAAAACTAACACCACGTGAATACTATCCTCAACATATATTTGTTAGGCCCCAAATTAAAAAAATGTTGAAGAAATCAAACCTCTTAATTGGAATAGTCCAAATAACTTGCAAACCCCAATGTTATAAACTTGTGCGCTTCAATAAATGTTATAATGATTGTGTGATTCCCCTAGAATGCTTATAAATGCTTGATAGATTCATGTAAACAATAAATATAAGTTTTAAGATTGCCTTTATGTAAATAAACTATAATAATTGAAGACAAATTATGACCCTTATTAGCACACTATTTGAAAAAAAGATGACTAAAATGAAAAAGATAGGACCACGCAAAATAAGTTCACCCTAGCCAGAAAGGGTTGCTAAAAGACCTATGAACATCATTAATACTTTAGAAATACTGAAAACCATTAATGACACTCCAAAAATATTGCCCAATATTTTTGGAAACAAAGATAAAAATATAAAAGTGCAAAAAAGAAGAAAAAAACATAATGTTAACCCACAAACACTCTAATAATGCCTAATTTAGACCAATAATTGTCAAGTACATGAACACCGTAAAATCATGCAATATTGAGAAACAAATACACATGGGACATTTTTAAGGCATTTATATTTTGTCCCACTTTGATGTGTGTATGTGCATATATATTGAAGTACAAAAGAATATATGGTATGAATAAGTGAATTTATGCCCCCGAAGCTCCGAAGTAAAAGCCAATGTACAAGGAAACATGTTAAAAAAACTACACACACATGGGTCAACTACAAATAAAAATAATTAATGTTGAAAAAAATGAAATACTAAAAACAAGGTATCATCTAAATCACTTTTGACTATAATCAAAATATGCAATGGAGTCAAATCAACCAAACCACCTCTCAACTATGTGTCTTAAGTTGATATGAATTGAAGTTATTTACCATATCTCTCTTGGGACTCCAATCATTATCATCATATATAGTCATATTACACTAAACATCAACAATGATCATTGTAACAAGATAAATAAGTATAGAATGTGGTTGCCCCCTCAAGATTTGAGAAGCGTATGTGAAATAACAACAATCAAATCTTTAAAAAATAATGATATGTCCCCTAAGAGGCAATGACATAAAATGTCAGGTATCATCAAGAAATATATAGTATCATCGAATATACAAGATAACATAATCAATATCAATACATATTGTGTGTTAAATGTTTCCCCATGGTAACATTAGTCATTACATCCTTGAAATGTTATCATATTCTTTACAATTTGATAAACATACAAAGTAATGCTAAGTGATTAGTAACAAAACAAAATTAAGGGATTGTCTAAACATACTTATAAAATGAATTTGAAATTGGAAATATAAACTCACCTCATTCTTACCTTTTAGCTTTGAAAATAGAGCTATGAGATAAATATACCATAATGTAGTCATGTAAAATGTGAAATTTGGTTACTTTAGTGTGGTTAATGACACCCAATCCATAGGTCCTCCTACGTGCTCGCACAACCCTTATAGGCTTTTCTTTCACTAATTCTCAGTCATCCACAACCTTTCGAACTCAACCTTTATAGACCCAGGCATCTCCTTCAAGCCTAGATCCATCCCCTCATGTCTCATTCCCTCTAGACAACAATGCCCAACTTAGATAGGAGTGCTTAAACCCAAGGTGTCCTATTTTTGGTGCAGTTGTCCAAGTGCAAATTTGGTTCAAACGGTCATTTTTTCCTAGATCCTTATCCTAATTTATGTCAACTTATTGTGAATTTATTTAACCCATGACCATTAAATCCCCTATAAAAGTCCATTCAAAGTCCATTTAGAAGGGTTGGCACACATTTACAAGAGAGAAGCAAGAATACAAGCAAGTACACTCAAACACTTTTCCCTATTCTCTACATATAGCCTTATAATATTATTCCAAGCCTATTCAAACCCTTACACCAGTCCCTAGTCAGTTAAAGTACACCCAACTTCGAATCTAATTATATGTTCATAAACAATTGCACCAAGCACTTCAATGGGTGAACTCCATTAGCTTTATCCCTCTTCGGAGTATTGGTATGTAGTAAACGTGCCCATACATGGGTTGTGAAGTGTGTCTAGTGTATCCTTTACACACTAACCCCTTCTCTCTCTTTCTCAAATTGTCCTTTCAAGTTCAAGCACAAAGAGCTCCTAGGGCTTTCAAGATTAAATAAACATACAATGAGCTCTACAAATTTTTGGGCTTCGATATTTCACTGATAAGGTGACACAAACCTACCGACCAGAACCCAAAAAACTCATATCACCTAGACAACAACACCAAAAAAGGACTATAGCACTAAACAACAGGGTGTCCCACTTTTAACACTCTTGTTCAGTTAGCAAACAAACTTTAGGGACCTATTTTTGACACCATCTTAGTCCTATACATGAATTCTCAGACTAGACAACACGGAATAAGATAAGTTATATTTCTCCTTGCTCTCGTACTATTTCTAGAAAGATCAAATTGAAATTAAATTTCACAAATTAGTAGCCATAATTAGGAATATTATTTATTGATTTTCCCTACTCAGACTTATTTATTAATAGGAATAAAACTCCATTATTCTCAAAAATAACAAAACATTTTTTGAACCTGACTTACTTCGAATTTTGCATAAAAACCCTAGAAAACCTAGGGTAAATTATTTATTATTTTTTGCCATAATTTCTTAATTTTTATTGTATTTAAAAATAAAAATTCTACAAATTAATTGTAAAATTATCATATATTTTATTAAAACCCTAGTTTGCACATACTATGTCCTTTTTGCATATAAACACATTCTAAACACTATAAAAAATATATTGCTAATTTCAGAAATATTTTTATGATTTTTCATAAATTTTTGAAGCAAAATTATACAATTTTCTAATAATTTCATATCAAATTTTTAAAATTATCATACTAATTTTAAAAATCAATTCAATAATCTCTAGTTGCATTAACTAGCTCCCAATTATTTTTTAGTACTTTTCCAATCATTATCTAAATTTTTAGTTGCATATCAAACTCAGAAAATCAATTTTAAACTTAAAAATTCATAGTATTTTGCATAAATATTTTTTTAAAATCCTTAGTTGCATATACTAGCTCCTATCTTGCTTCTTATTGTATCACCTTACATGTTTGGGAACTCTGTATCCTTTTTGCGCAAATTCCAATTAGCTATTTTTAGGACTTTACATTTATTATATTCAATATTTTTATTTTCTATCACATTGCCTATTAAAAATTATTGCAAAACATTCAAACGCGTTATAAATTATTTTCCTACTTTCAAAATGGCCCAATATACCGGTTTTGATGAAACTGATAAAAGTTAACTTCAAGAACTCTTAACAAAACATTTGAATATGCAAGATGACATGCTTAGAATTCTACAAGAGGAACAACAAAAAATGAACAATAATCAATCTTCTCAAACCACATAACAACCAGTCAAAAATGACACTACGGGGGCAACTATGTCTCAACAACCCCCTATAGCAACCCAACCTACTTCTATGCCACTAGTTACAACTAGTATATCCCTTTCTCTTGATGTGGCAACCCTTCTACAAGAGATAAGATATCTTCAATCCAAGGTGCTACATCTTGAGTAAGGTACCACTAGACCTATGCAAGCTTTAGATTCTTTTGCTCTTATGCATACACCATTGGCATGCCATATTGCTTCTACACCCTTGCCACAAGGTTTTGTTCAACCCAAGCTTACTATTTATGATGAAAAGGGTGATCCAGAGACACACTTGAGAGTGTTTCATGTAACATGCTTGGACTATGTACCCAATGATTGGCTACTTACCAAGCTATTTCCATGGAGCCTAAAGGATTATGCTTTACAATGGTTCTATAGTCTATTGAATCAGTCAGTTCATGCATTCAATCCTTTAGCTGGCATGTTCTTAGCACACTTCAACATTAACATTGGTGATAAGGTTTTATATGCTCAAATCACCCAACAGAAACAAATATCAAATGAGCATCTCATAAAATATGTTCTTCGATATAAAACAATTTTGGCTAAGATGACGAGTCCCATGGTAGATCAAGAGGTACACAACTTCTTCAAATAGAGTCTTCTATCAGCACTTCATGAATTAATTATGTTCAAGTGATTCTCTTCCTTCACTGAATTGTGTCATACACTAAAGGAAAGAGAAGAGAAACTCATTTCAATGGGCAAACTCAAGTATACAAGCATTCTAGACACAACTAATAAGAGTAACAAACAACTCCCATACAAGATCAAGTTCAATGATACAAAAGGGCAAAATCAACCTACAGTAAATGTAGCTTTAGAGCCTCTTCAATGTATAGTTTTATCAGCACCCCCATGGCATACTTTCTCACATCTTTGAGTTCCTCCAACTAGGGTTTTACAACAACTTTTCGATTGTAATATCATATCTCTCCCTCCTATTCGAGAAGTTGATCCAACCAAACCTATTTCCAATGGATATGATTAGTAAGCATTTTTTGATTATCATAGGGAACTAGGACACACTACAAATAGATGCTTCAGTTTGAAACATGAGATGCAAGATTTGATAGATGACAACCTACTTGATCTTGGTACTCCAGTTGAGCCTCCATAGGTAAAACCAACATAGAATAAAAATTTAAAAATCTTCTTAGATACATTTCCACAACATTAAAAATAGGATACAGGGGATACATCAGGGGTTCAGCACTCATATCATGCACATCCACCACTAGTTACATACTAGACACCTTCAATTGAGTCACATCCTTTGAGTGGTATGATCGGTGTGTATGAGTCTAGAGTTCTAGCTAGACCTTAGATATCCTTCTCAGATCAAGAGATTATGGAGGATAATTTAGATTATAATGCACCTTTTATCATAGCACATATTCATAATCAACCCATTCATAGTGTTCTCATTGATAATGGTTCCAATGTCAACATGTACACCTTTACATTATTACAACATTTGGGCTATTCAGAGCAAGATATCACCCTGACATATTCAATTATTAGTGGATTAAATGGCCACATATAGAGTTAATTAGGTGAGATTGTACTTTCTTTATATACTGGTCCAACACATGTGACCAAACATTTTACTATAGTTCCTAGTGCAAGATATTTTAAAAGTTACTTGGTCGCCCATGGGTTCAAAAATTTTGAGCAGCACCATCTACGGTTCATAGATGCATGAAATTCATTCACACTTATCAGGTTATTATAGTTGGTGGAATTCTATATGGGTTACCACTACACACTTTAGAGCCATCTACTTTGTAGTCACTAGTTCTAGCTTTTCTACTAGTTTCAGTTTCTCCACCAATTACAGTTCTTCCTCTGGTACAGATTCAAACATAATTGACACATCCATCACCAGTACAGAGGGTTCATACACTGCCATAGCTTTGGGATTCTAGACAGCTTCTAGCTATAATTTTCACACCTAGAGTAGCTTCATTGAGATCTCATGGGTCTACACATAAAGCACATGTTCAGAGAGAATTTCCTACTTCCAGATGGGTCCTTAAGAGACCTATAGTTACACCCACTTCTCAATTATAGTGGGACCCCACATTCGGTTGCTAGTTTAGATATTTCAGAGCATTTACAACATATACAGCTTTCAGAGCCATAGTCTTAGCTTTTTTATCATGTTCCACATTTACGCACGATCCCACTCCTTGATACAAGACACCATGATCTGGAGCCTCCCATGATACTCATCGGTTAGTATCATCCTATCCCAGCCTACTTGTACATAATCTCTTTTGATTGATTGTAAATAGTTCAAATATTTCCAAAAAATATAAACATAATACAAAATTCAAAAACACCAACACATTTTGATTATATACATCATCCATGCTTTACATCACTAGTATCATGCTATGACTTACATTTGATGTTTAATGTTATTGTTTGTCGATGATCTACATTACCATGCTTCACTTGATCTTCTTTGAGTGTGTGCAGTGACATCCATCTACTTGATTGCTTCACTCTACCCATTGAGGGGACATTCCTACGTTTACATTCGAGCCACAACAATATACATACCCACTGAGGGTATCTTTTACATGACTACACCATCTAGGTTATGTCAATCCTACACTACACACTCCAAGTTATCATGATGATGTACATTACTTACTAGCTTACATATATTACAATATCAACATTTCACTAGTATCTAGCACTTGTGTATCTCTTTAGCATATACCTATTCTTGTACTAAACACATCTTGCATACTTTTACTCTTGATTTGATTAGTTAGATGTGATTGTACCTTTCCATTTTTTACATGCTTTCTTTTCTTGCTTTGCATAGCTAGATGTGATTACATTTTCAGTTCCAATTTTGTTCTTTATATATGCCATAAGACATCTGCCAATGTCTTTTACTTCTATTTGTGTCTATGTACCTTTGGGAATTTACCAATATCCCTTGCTTGTACTCTTATATATGCCAATGGCTCTCATGCCAATATTTGCTTGTTTCAAATTATATGAGTATGTGGCATTTGAACATGCCTTGTATGTTTGCTTTCTAATTTGAGTGACATGTGCCCATGTCTATTGTTTGCATGGCCCCGTGGCCAATCTTGTATGCTTCTTGCTTTGTCTGTCATTTACTTGATTGCTTGTCCTTATTTGCAATGCCATGATCCATATCATGCATTCATCTTGTTTTCTTACATGCCATGATGAACATCATGCTCCATCCCTCCTTGACAACTAACATCTAACATTTCCAATTATAGTTTAGTACATTGCACATGCTTTTACATTGTTATATCTATCTAAGCATACCCTTGTTGATCTAACAATCATTAAATACAAACATTGTTATATCTAGAGATATCTTGTCAAATATCATTGCTATATCATATATTTAAATAGCTTAACAGACTTGTAGGACTCTTTTTATTCTGAGAGCAGTCATTGTAGATTCATCATTCCTACCCTCAAAAGAGGGGGAAACAAATAGGGGTTTTGTTACAGAGATTAAAGCTCTTAATAATCAAAATAGCAGCAATCAAATCACCAATTCATAATCCAGAGGTCAAACTAGTTAGAACAAAATATAAAAATAGTGATGATTCTAGATCAACAACGAATTTTAGCATAGGACAATAGTGTCAAAAATGTACAATAATGCCAAACATAGGGGTGTCCTCATTTTGGCACTCTTGTCTAGGCAAAAAACACCCATGTTTTCTAGTAAAAGGCAAAAAAATTAGTTCAGCTACAGTTTTTACACATCCAAATCAGTCCCAATTAGCAATTTTAGTATAATTTTCTTAGGAAATCCACATATAGGGGGATATCATGCATGGCATGGTGACTCTCACTTCCAATTTTAGATTAGGCAGTTGACAGCATCCATGTTCTAGACACCAGTGATTGGGGGCAATGTATGTGGTATATTGATCTTCTTTATTTTTGAGTTCAGTTTATTACCTAGGCATTCTCAGTAGTTACGTGCCTTACTCCATCTACAGGTGGTTGACATCATTTATCAAGTTAAAATTTCATACAAGTTTAACTTTCCAAGTACCTGAGTTCTTGAGTTGGTTTTTACATAAGCATATTGCATCAATTTCAGAGTGGCTTTCATACAAGCCTAACCTCCACCTTTCGAAATGGCCAAAAGTGGCCTAGTTTCTAGCATACATTTGGTTATCCACGCCACATTGTCAGATTTTCAAAGCATCCATGGGCTCCATGAGCCATCTTATATGACATATATTCTATATCGGTATCACTTCATATCTTCACTTCACGTGGCAACCATGGAGCCAAAGGTCTAGCTATCCTTTACATTCTTGAGCCACCTATTCAGATGGATTAGACACACAGTCCAGACATCAATTATCACATGCATGATAATCTAGCTTCACTTATTGGGATTTTAATCAACTTTAGTATGTTCTTGTTTTATATCACATATAATAAGAACTGATCTACTCTTTGTTTCATTTCATACATTCACACTTGCACAATGTACTCTCTATGCACTATCCAACATTACTCAGTATCACATAAGCTTCATGGGCTTCACCTTTGCAAATAAGTTCAAGTACACTTTTTATTTTTTATTTTATCCTAGTAGTTCATGTTGTTGCATCACGAAAATAAAGGAGGGGCAAATATAGTCATGTAAAATGCAAAATTTGGTTACTTTAGTGTTGTTAATGACACCCAATCCATAAGTCCTACTTACTTGCACAACGCTTATAAGCTTTTCTTTCACTAATTCTGAGTCATCCACAACCTTTCAAACTCAACCTTTACAAACCCATGCAGTTCTTTAAGGCCTAGATCCATCTCCGAAGGTCTCATTCCCTCTAGACAATAGTGCCCAACTTGGACAGGAGCATTGAAACCCAAGGTGTCTTATTTCTGGTGTTGTTGTCCAAGTGCAAATTTGGTTCAAATGGTCATTTTATCCTGGGTCCTTATCCTAATTCATGTCGGCCTAACATGAATTCATTTAACCCACAATCATTAAATCCCCTGTAAAAGGCCATTCAAATCCCATTTAGAAGGGTTGACTCTCATTTACAAGAGAGAATCAAGAATACAAGCAACTACACTTCAGCACTTTTCCCTATTATCTGCATACAACCTTCCAATATTATTCCAAACCTATTCCAATCCTTACACCATTCCCTAGCCATCTAAAGTACACCTAGTGTCGCATCTATTTGCATTTTCATACACAATATCACCAATCACTTCAATGGGAGAACCACATTAGCTTGATCCCTCCTCAAAGTATTAGTATGTAGGCAACATGCCCACAAGTGGGGTGTGAAGTGCATCCAACCTATCCTTTACACACTAACCCCTTCTCTCTCTTTCTAAAATTTTCCTTTTAAGTTAAAGCATCAAGAGTTTCAATGGATTTGAAGATTAAAACAGATGTGCAACGAGCTCTGTAGACTTTCGAGTTTCTATATTTCACTGACAGGGTGACACATACCTGTCGAGCAGAACCTAAAAAACTCATATCACCGATAAAATAATGTCAAAAAAGGACTACAATGTTAAACAACATGGTGTCCCACTTTTGGTGCTCTTGTCCAATCAAAAAACAAAGTTTAAGGCCCTATTTTTGACACTGTCTCAATCCTGTACTTGAATTCTCAGAGCTTGTCTTAGACTGAACAACACAGAATAAGCTAAGTTATATTTCTCCTTGCTCTCTTACTATTTTTAGAAATGTCAAATTGTAATTAAATTTCACAAATTAGTACCAATAATTAGGAATATTACTTACTAATTTTACCTACTCAGACTTGTTTATTACATAGGAATAAAACTCCATTATTCCCAAAAATTAAAAAAACACACAACTAGTCAAAGAAATTTTTTGGCTCGATTGAATCACATGTGAGCAACTACTGCATCAACTGATTGGGCACATTTGGTTAGCAATATTGAACCGTTTTTCATTTTTTTACTTGTTTATGAAATTTTCAAGTATGCTCTATTGAATCCATCTGTACAACCCTGACATAATTTGTGTAAACTTGGTAAATTATGTATGGTTCTTGGTAAATTTGTATAGTTTTTTTATTGTTTCTAATTTATAACACCTAAAACTATAAAATATTGGTATGGCATACATATTTGATTATAAAAATTTTGATTCTTATCTTTTTTTATTATGATGCAAAGTATCATACATGTGCGAGAGTTCTCATGGGACAATGTTACAAATAATTTAGACACAGGCTAGATGAGGTAAGGTGGGCACAATTGGATGCAACTAGCTTGGACCATGTTACACATCTTTTGTGATGGTATTTTACCTCCACTTTGGTCAAGTGGTAGAATAAAGATCCTTTTAGCTTCTGTCTGTTGATAAGGGAGATGATAGTTACTCTAGAGAACTTTTATATGATACTTAGGCTACCTATCAAAGGAAGCTAGGTTTCGGTGGAGAGACATGCAGTGATAAGCATAGATCAACTCATGGGTATTACATGGGAGTAGTTACTTGTAGATTTGAGACATATGGGGGGGATATTGTTAAGTGACCTTGTATTAGGATATGTAGCGCACATGCATGAATTTATGGATACACTATTGATATCCTTTGTGATAGTCAATACAAGAGATATATTTTAATATTATGAACTCTGACATGTGATACAAGACATGGATGAGAGGAGGAAAGTGTAAACTTAGGGATGTTGTGTGCTCACCCACTTATACAAATATATATGCATTTAAATATACAAGACACATGTTAGAGGCACGGAGATAGGGATACACTTATAGTGTTGGGCATATGACTACATAGCAATGAATAGGCATATTGACCTACCCACTACTTTATAGGACAGAGAGATATTTCATGCAATGAGATGGCCTACAATGGGATCCAATAGATAGTCAGATCACAATGTTTCACATTGGACGATTGTTGTGCTTTTTCTAGTCAACCATCTTGTCTTACATAGACATGACTATGCCCAACAAATATAACACTCCTACACTGACATAACACTTGAGCCAAAGACTCAAGCCCTTGCCTGAGGCTAAACAAGAGATCACCAAGAAGCCCATTATGAGAATAGTTCATGAAATAAACCAACATTCATCAACATACAACAAAAACCTAACAACAAATAAAATAAAATCACAAAAAAACACCATTATACATAATCAACGTCATATAAATATTCACCAAGAATATTCATTAATCACAAATCATACAATTGATGTGTTTTTAAATGATCTTTATATATGCCCTATGTATACCAAATCTCTTGCAAAAAATGCATAATACTTATAGTGCTAAGATATCATCCCAACCTCCAATTGTGTGAATTGGAGGTTTGGTTGGGAGTCGATGGCTGCGAATAGGCGTATGGAGCTGAGCTAGGGCAGCCGCGCCCTAGCTCATTTTTTGTTCTGATTGATTCTACATTGGAGGGGAAGGGAGGCAGTTTGCTTGCAAGGGGTAGGAGCTACAACTTAGGTTGTATTTTTCCATTTTACAACTGTGTTCCATCGTTTGTGTTGTGAGCTGTTAGCTACGCGCACTTATAGGGCAGGGCACAGTGCAGGGGCAGTTGGGGCTGTCTGAAGTGCGTCCCCAGCTGGAGAGCACTTTTTGAAGGTGTGGTAAGGAAGGGGCACAATGCTGGGGTTGGAGGAAGAGTTACAGGCAAGGATGGACAGGAGTTTTAGTGAGGTGGTTAGAAGAAACAGGCAGGGATTGGAATCCAAGATGAAGGAAACCACTAATCTTAGCCAAACTATAGGGTTTTTTGACACTCAATCAGTGGGGGACTCAAGAATCACAAAGGTGAACGGATGCCTGGAGCGCTGTAAGGAGAGACCGAAGCTAATAATCCCGCTTGATATGATAGCTGAAGATGTGGAATATTTTTCCAAGCACTCTTTGTACTGTAAATTTATGGGATTACGAGTCTCCCTACCTTTTTGGAGAATTGGGCTCGACGGGTGTGGGAGCCATAAGGAGAGATGGAGGTTACACTACTGGCTAATAATTTTTTCATGATCACTTTTGTTTGCCTGGCTGACAGAAACAGGGTGTTTGAAGGAGGTCCCTATTTCTATAACCAGGTCAGGCTTTTTATGAAACCATGGCACGCTGGTTTTAAACTGATTGAGGAATTACCAAATAGAGTCCCAGTGTGCGTTAGGCTGCCCAAAATGCCTATAGAATGTTGCAAAGAGGACATTCTACAGATGATTGCCTCTATGCTAGGAAAACTGGTGGGGTCTTCCACCCAAACTCTAGGTAAGAATATCATGACCTTTGCAAGAATCTGTGTGGAAATTGACTTAAGTAGGCCTTTACCAGATGCGATTGAGATGTCTGCGGGTGATTACTAATGGGTTCAGCAATTGGACTATGAGACACTTCCATTCAGATGTCGCCTGTGTCACGAGTATAGTCACTTAGTACGTAGATGCCCGAAGGCAAAAGTAGGAGATCAGCAACCTTCTAACCCACCTCCACCGAGTAGTGTCACTGGTGTGGACAAAGGGAAAAAGGTTGGAATGGAAGCAAGAAAGGAGTCAGAAGGTTTTGTACAGGTTAAGGCGTGAGGCAAAAATAGAGGACATAAGAGGTCATTATTAGAGCGTCAGGAGGTGGATTCAGTTAATAGGTTTGAGGTGCTATATGCATTAGGCCAACAGGAGATTTTCCCAGGCCTAATTGGTGTAGAGCAGGTGGTTGGGGGGTCCGAGACAGAGGAAATTTCTCCCATGGATCAAGCAACGTTGCTTGTGGAAGTAACTTTACCCATGATTTTGGATGGGTAGGTTGGGGATTAGAAATCCGTTGAACCAATTACTGATATGGTTCAGGTTGTGGAGGAGGAGGTTTCCCCAATACAGGCAGGGTTGATAAACACAGAGAAGAAAGGCAAAGGCCATCCTCACCTAGGAATTCTTCAGAGGGATGGAAAGAAGGGGGTTGGTGAAAAAAGTGTTAAGTCGGGGTAGAAGAAGGATATGGAAAGGATAAAGTTGATTGGGGAAAATTTAGTTGAATCAGGGTCAATTAAGACCCTTGATTTCCACTTCTTGTCTCCACCAAAATGATTGTTCTTTCTTGGAATGTGAGGGGCTTGAACAACGGCCGTAGACAAAAAGCTATTCGGGATTTGGTTAAGAGTCATAGTCTGGATATCCTATTTCTATAAGAAACTAAGGTCTCAGTAGAGTATATGATGAGAATAGGGCCTCAGATTTGGAGGCAAAGTTCTTATCAATGCATTGGGGCACAGGGATCAGCTGGTGGAGTGGCTTGTCTATGGAATCCTCGCAAGGTCCAGCCAGTGTCATGGATTGCCTTCAGGTCTTCACTAGCTTTGGTCTCCTTATGCGTCGAGTCGGGGGAGTATGTTCTATTTATGAACATTTGCACCCCCATCAATTTATAAGGTAAGTTTTTGTTTTGGGATAATATATAGTTGGTTCATATAGATTTTCCTTATTTGCCATGGATTATGGCAGGGGATTTTAATGCTATCATGGATCGTACAAAAAAAAGGGGAGGTATGGCAAGATTGGAACCTTCTTCCTTTTTGCTTCGAGACAAGATTTCGGAACTCAACCTGGTGGACATTAAACCATGCAATGGATGGTTCACATGGAACAATAGGAGAGTTGGTGACAGCTGTATTGCTGAGCGCATTGACAGGTTCTTGACCTCTTGTTACTGGGTGGGCAGATTATGGACCTTAAGGTTCGTGATCCTTGACTAGAGAGGCTCAGATCACTGGCCAATCAAGCTAAACATTTCTTTTAATTACATACACAGGACGCCACTATTTAAGTTTCAACTCATGTGGCTCAAGGATCCAGATTTGTTTGATAGAGTGGCTGATTGGTGGTGATCAGGAAGGCCTGCTGCTGGTACGGTAATGTACATCTTTGCCAAGCTTTTGTAGTTCATGAAATATCAGCTCAAAAGGTGGAACACGTTGAGCTTTGGAAACATCTTTCAAGAAAAGAAAGAGGCGCAAAGGGAGTTGAATAACATTACAAAAATAATTAGAGAGGAGGGGTTGTCTGAAATCTTACTGAGGGAAGAGGCAAAGGTTGTTCAGGGAGTGGAAGAATGGGAGTTGAGGGAAGAGATCTTTTGGAAGCAGAAATCAAGGGTTGAGTGGCTGCAGGAGGGGGATAAGAATACATCATTCTTCTTCAACTCGGTCAAAGCCAGGCAGCATGGGAACACGATATCCACTTTGGTTTTGGACAACGAAGAGATCATCTCATCTACCAGGGAGATATGTAATGAAGCAGCTCAGTATTTCACTACTCTTTTCAAGGAGGAAGGGAGGAGGAAAGCGGATGTCGAGGAGAAGATACTACCTTGTATTCCCATTCTGGTATCTCGGGAGATGAAGGAGCAACTGATGCGTCTTATTTATATGGAAGAACTCTAGCGAGTTGTTTTCACTATGAAAAAAGGTAAGGTGCCAAGCCCTGATGGTTCTCTAATTGAATTTTTTTAGGAATTTTTGGAAATTATCAAAGAGGATTTGTTGGTTGTTGTTCAAGAATCCCAGAGTAGCAGGCAAATGCTTAGAGCCCTAAATTTGACTTTTTTGGCTCTCATTCCTAAGGGGGAAGGGGTTGATCGACTAAATCAATTTTGACCCATTTCCCTATGCAACATGGTCTACAAAATTATATCTAAGCTAATTGCGGAAATGCTGAAGAAGTCACTGAGTATGTTGATCTCAGAGGAACAAAGCGGCTTCGTGGAGGGGCATCAGATTCTAGATGGTATTGTGGTGGCAACTGAGGCTATCCACTCCATGTCCAAATCTTGGGAGAAGGCTATGTTTATGAAATTGGACATGTCTAAGGCATATGATAGGGTTTGATGGTCCTCTCTTAAGAAGATTCTGGAAGCCTTTGGGTTTGAGGAGGATTGCATCAGGTGGGTAATGAGTTGTGTGAACTCGACTTCATTTTCTGTCTTGGTTAATGGGGAGCACTCTCACCTCTTTGGGGCCACGCGCAGATTGTGGCAAGGGGATCCCTTATCTCCTTACCTATTTCTACTTCTGGCGTAAGGTTTGGGGCGATTGATTAGGAAGAAAACCTCAGAAGGTGATATTCAGGGTTGGAGGTGGGGAGGTGACCTTCCTATTCTCTCTCATCTACAGTTTGTGGACAATGTGGCTCTGATGGGCATGACTAATACGAGGGAGGCCACCAATATTCGTAGTGGATTGCATGCTTACCTGGCTGCCACGAGATAGGTAATTAACGAGGATAAGTCTTCCATTTTCTTCTTTAACACTCCTCCGGCCATCCAGCATAGAGTGGCTGATATTCTTCGATTTCAAATTGGTAGCCTCCTGATTCTTTATTTTGGGATCCCTATAATGGCTGGGAGACAGGATAAGGAATCGTGGCAGGGGATTTTGGACAAGTTCAGGGGTAAGGTGAATCATTGGACCAACAGGTGGTTGTCCTTTGTTGGTCGGGCCTAACTAATTCAGTTGGTGGTTCAAGCGCTTCCTATTTACAGATGCATGCTTCAGGTGGCGCCAGTGAGCTTTGTCAAGGAACTTGATTCCTTGGCAAGACAGTTTCTTTGGGCAGGTAACTTAGCTTCAACGAAGTGGAGCCTAATTATATGGGAGGTGGTGTGCAGCCCGAAAAGGTTCAGGGGCCTGGGATTGCAGTAGTCTGTTATGGCAGGGACGGCCCTGGCAGCAAAATTGTATTGGAGATGGTGCAAGGAATAGGACCATATGTGGGCCAAGATTTTATCCCATAAGTATTTTTTTGGGGTCCCTGGGAAGGATATTCCTAGATACAGCTTGTCTGGAGTTGGGTCGGTGATCTGGACCACTCTAAAGAAGGGTGCAGCATTAGTTAAGAGAGGTCTTTTTTGGATTTGTAGAGGAGGGACTTAGGCGCAATTCTGGCATGATTAATGGGATGGATTCCCCCCTCTGGTTGCTCAATATCCTCATCAGAGTGATCTGGCACAGAGATTTAGTGAGGCTGGGTGGAACAGGGTGTGTGACTACAAAATTATGTTCCTTAGGGGCCAGTTGATGGATGCGAGATGGACTGTGCCGAAGGAGTGGCTGATTAATGGTATGGCTGATGAGTGCACTGAGCTAAATCACATCCTGGTTGGGCATAGCTGCTGTGCACTTAGGGAGTGTGACATGCTGGCGTGGTCCCCCCATCCCAAAGGGAAATACACGGTCACGGCAGGGTATCAAGAATTGATTGCGTAGCAATGTGAGGGAAGAGGGGAATTTTCATGGTGGAAAAGAGTCTGGAGCAATTCCTTTTGGCTGAAATGTAATTGTTTTACCTGGATGTTGGCCTAGAATCATTGCCTATCTTGGGAGAACATTATAAAGAGGGGATTTGCTGGGCCTTTGCGCTGCATCCTAGGTTTGGAGGTAGAGGAGGAGTCGACACACTTATTCTTCAGTTGCCCTTTTGCTCTTCACTTGTGGCACGCTTGGTGGGACACATGGAGATGTCGCTGCTTGTATGCCTCCTCTTTGGTTGATTTCTGGTCTAGATTGGGCATACTTCCCTCTGATGCTCATTTCTTGCAGGAGGCGTGGTATGCTGGACCAATTTTTCTATTGTGGCAAGTATGGCTAGAGAGAAATCATAGAATTTTTAAGGAAGAGAAATTGGCGCTCCAGCAGGTTTGGGGCAGAATAACTGGTATGGTATAGGAGACGGTGGAAACTAAGAGTGAAATCTTATTGCCTCTGGAGAAGGGAGATGCAGAGATGGTTGAGAGACTGGGCTTACAGGATATCTCTCTGGCCTTTGCTTGCGTCAGACGCTGCCGGAATGGGAAGATAAAAATTCATAGGCAAGGGAAGTGGACGCCACCCACCTCAGGCTTTTTAAAAATTAATACTAACGGATCTTCTAGAGGTAATCCTGGCCCAGTTAGGATTGGGGGAGTTTGTCGGGACTCCTACGGATCTGTTGTTCTTATTTTTTCGGTCCATATGGGAGAGCAGACGGTTAACAGGATGGATGGACTTGTTATTTTGTATGCCTTGAGGAGAGCTTATGAGTTAGGCTGGCAAAAGGTACAAAGCAAAGCTGAGTCGCAAATTTTGATCAATATGCTCCTGGAAAGGAGGATTACCAATGTGAGCTGGCAACTATCCCTGATAGTGTAGCAGATATGTCAAGTTAGTGCGCTTATGGAGTCCGTGTCTTTTGCACACGTTCCCACGAAATGGAACGGAGTGGCAGATTGCCTGGTGAAATGGACTTCGGAGGAAAATTTTGGGATGAAGGTGGACGAGTGGGCGTTGCTGCCCAATGAGGTGTGTCAGAGGTTGGAGTGGATTCTTATAGAGGACAGAGATGGGGATGGAGAGTGACGGTTGTTGGTATGTTTTGTAGTTTTTCTGGTTTTTCTCTATTTTTGGTGGTTTTCAGTGGAGTTGTTGTGTTGTAAATTGGCTTTTTTTTATTAAAAAAGTTTTTACCCCTTTAAAATAAAAAAAAACATATCATCTCAACCTGAAGACTTAAAAGCTCATTTGAGACAAAAACAAGAGGACATAGATAACCCCATTATGAGAAAAATTACATATACACAACCAAACACATCATCTTTACTCAAAAAAAGCAGACACAACAAATATTATTCATGTTGTGCTTATTCAACAAACCTTTCCTTTTCCCTACATAGGCTTGGTGGTGTGCAACAAATAGACATACACTCATAGCTTCTTACATTGACATATTACTTAGGCTAGACGACCTAAAAACTCACTTGAGGTGTTGTAAGAGATTTTTTTGACAACTAAATTTGGCAAGAAACCTTTATTCCTAGTGTTTTATTCCCAATTTACCATATTTGGCAAACTTGTACATATTAAACTATTTTTAGGATAATATTGGCCCCATGTAGGTCTACAGTTGGTCCATTGAGCCTCAAAAACACCCTAACACTAATAAAAAATGTCTTTATTAACACATTTGGACTATTATTTACTTATTAGCCTTGCATGCCTCAAAAACATAGCATGGTTCATATACATGACAAACCCATACACTTTATGACTCCATCTAGGACAAACATGTGCTTTGTATGGGCTTGTCCCCTTTATTTTTGTGGGCTCATTTGCACTTTAGCAATAACAATGTAGCTTTAACTTTGCCTTTCTACATTTCTAAAACCAACTATTGTGCATAGGTTATCCTAGATCAACCTATATATACAAGGTCTTGTCAAGCCACTTAAAGATAGTGGGAGATACATCTATCCACACATAGAGGAATATGTCAAGAGAAGTCACATATAAGGTCAAGCCATAATTCAAGCATCAAATCCTTCGTACTTGTGACATTCTCATTCTATCTTGGTCTCTCATCATTTCTCTTAATTCAAATGAGGTTATTGGATTCTAGTAGTTGCATTATCACTTCTACGAAAGAAGAGGTTAAAAAACCTCACTTGAGCTATTCCATCCACACAATCACATAAATACATGGATGTTTGATTATAAATGTGTAGGATATGCAGTTTGCAATGCTACATCAATGATTTCCCAAATCCATTAGTTTTGTTGGATTTTGGAGTGTTAAGCTAGGTCAATGACGAGATTCTTTCATTCAACACATTAAGCCTAGCAAATTTTTGAAATGAAGACACCTACGTAATAAGAAGACGATAATGTGTAGATGATAGAGAAATCAACCTATAGAACCCCATAAAGATATATAAACTATATAGGAGATGCACACAACCATATAGGACTATCATAACTATATATGTATAGGACACACCCATATAGTGGATATTTATGTCTAGGAGCAGTAGATTTTAGGAGCAGGTTACACACAGTCAACATCATTAATTTACGAGATCTTAAACAACAAACCAGTGTGATAATTCCTTACCTCTTTGTAATTTACATTGTTTAATGTAGTTTCATTGTGCCACTTGGACATGTTTCTCTTCCCAATGTGTTTGATAGATCTTAATTATGTACTTCCATTTATATATGCATTGATTTATTTAATTGTAACTAGTTTATTAATTATTTTTTATAAAACTATAGTTAGGCTAAAAATAAATTGTGAACCCAATCTTTTGAACACATTTAACATGAGGTTTACAAACCATCATACCCTCGTGGTTTGATCCCTTTCTATAAATATGATTTTCAAATTTACTACTCACATTACGATTGACTAATTCGTTACCTAACCCTAGGGTTTCATTTTCATTGTATGTGTTTGGCTTGATTACAGTCATGAATCAAATTAATGAAATAGTTGCAAATGCTTTATCTTTTTTGGAGGCTAAACAACAAAATGAAAATGTTTCAAGTGATGAAATGATTAATAAAATACCTTTTTTAAGCTCTAGAAGCAATTGTTTAAGAAAAAAACAAGTCTCATCTATGAAGTGTGTAGAAGGATAAAAATACAAAGGATTTAAACATAACATCCCCTAGGCTTTGTGATAGGAGGACTTCATATTCCCAACCCTTGAGGAATAGTTTGCCTTACTACAAGTTTTTCACCTTAATGCATTTAATAGGCGATTTACAACACATAGTACATATGTAATCTGTGAAAATTATTGCATATCACTCTTGGATGGATTATATGTGACATATGGAAATCCCATTGCACATAAAATAATTTATTCTCCATTTTATCATGACTTCACAATGCCCAAATTCACATTATTTGATGGAAGTGGTGATCCTTCTTTGTATTTTTTAACTTTAGGGCTTCCATTTGGAATTACAATATCATTGATAGAGTTTTATTGAAAGCATTTCTTGAAATCCTAACAGGGAAACCCTCATTTTCATTTCATCATATCTCTAGTGGTTCTTCGCATACATATCATCAGTTAAGAGAAACTTTTTTGGTACAATAAATCCACAATAAGGGAACCAGGGTTACATTTGAGTGTTTGCCTTTTCTTCACTAAGGAAAATCTAAACCTATTGATAATTGCATGTTATGATTTAGGTCTTGTATGCATCAACTACTATACCAACCATAAAAATTAGAAAAATAATACATTTTTTGTAAGGATCTCATATTTCCTCTAAATTATAAATTCATTTGTTATATTTGTGACACTTTTAAATATCTTTGCTTAAGACATTGTCACTAGAAAAATAATTTTGCATGTTCACAAGATATTAATCATGTTGATAATAATCCTATTTCTAGCTCTCTGAATAAAAACCACGAGCCTCAAAGGATCTCATCTCCAAAATGGGCTAAGAAACAAAGCATGTCGTGCCTATTGAAAAATTGAATTTCCAAAGCTTAATGATTTTCTGAGTGTATTTCTCAAAAAACATGTTACAAAAGAAATTGATCACATTACCTCCCATTCATCCTACATATTATTCACATAATTCACATAGAGATATATTGTTGTGTTTACCATGAAATACATGGACATTCAACAAATAAATGTCATGCTTTGAAAATTAAAATTATTAGGCTCATCAATAAAGTTCACATTGATCTCAAACCACATCTTAATGACATTGTAATATCTTTTATACAAAAAGAGCCTATTAAAACCATTGCAACATCTCATACAAAATATAAACCTACACCAACAATAATGACATCTCCTACACAAGAAGAACCTACTCTAAAATTAGTCTTATATTCTATTCTAGAAGTTTTCTCATCACCTACGCAAGAGGATCTTACACCAAAAGTTATGTCATGGACCACATACGAAACACCCATTACAAGTAATGTGTAATCTCTTACAAACTAAAGAAGATCTTCCTAAATAAGAGTGACATGTGGAAACCATTTCTTTGATAAATACCCAATAAATGACATCTAATTATCCTCCATGTATTCTCTTTGAAATATCTGCCATCAAATCATTCATATATTTAAAACCAAAAATTAATGAAGTAAAATAATTTTAAAAAAATGCAAATCAACCTTCTCTAGTAGTAGTTTCATCTTCTATAGACGAGGTGCCTAAGAGGTAAGTCCATAAGCAACACATTCCTAAGCAAACTAATGCCATAAATAATATTCCCAATATGTCAATATAGGCATCCTCTTCATTCATATAACCATTATCCATTATCCTAAGCATAGATAGTAGGAAATACAATAATATTCGTGTTGATAACACATGTGAATTTAATCTATGTGGTCTAACCTTCCTAAAATATTTGGGATACATCAGTAAACACTTTACTAAGACTACTTTACCCACCCCACTTACATCATGATCAATTCAATTGCCTATAACACTTGGTCCCAAATGGTGTCTTAATGTATTCCATTTTGACATTATTGTAGGCCAATAAAATGTTATATTAAAAAACTCTTGGATAAGAGCAATGGATGTTATAGCACTTAAAAATTACACGAGTTTTTTTTTAGTATACCAATAATATTTTATTCAAACTGACCATTTCAATGTCATCTTGCGAGTCTTGTTAGTATTTTTTTTTTTCCTTCAAACATTTATAATTCAGAATTCGCAAGGAGCAAGTCAGTTCATAGAGAAAATCATGGATGAGTAAGTTTAATAACATGCGTATCAACATTATCAAAAGTAGCTTTTGGCATTTATTTGTAATTGACATTTGATGGTATTTGACATTTATTCAAATTATGTGCTCATTGTACATGGTGTTTGTTGTGATCAAGGATTTTTCAAAATGATATAGCATTTATTTCATCTTATTTTTGATTGAATATCAATTGACAGTTTTTCATTTTAGCGTCAAATTATTTGTTGGCAAAGTGGGTTTTTGACAATACTTAGATAAATTTTGGCGAGCTAAAATTTGAAGGTGATTTATGGGTCTAGTAAAAAAAGGATAAAATCATTTATTATAGTAAAAAATGTTAAAGAAACATTAAAGAAAAAAATTGAAGCTTCAATGGCATTCTCCACTCAATTTAATCAAAAGTATTTTCCCCAATATTTAAAAATATCTTTGAGTTTTCACCATTGTTAAAGAAGTGGAGATTTTAACATGCATCGCACTAGTGTGAATCCTATAAAATTCCTCACAAGTGCAATCCCATGGTAGAATCTTGTTAAATTCCCCACAGTGGATATTTTGATCTTATACTGATGGAAATCCTGTAAAATTCCCCTAAAGTGGATTCTCATGGTGAAAATCCCATAAATTTCCCCACGTTAGAGATTTTGCATACATTGCACTAATGCAAATCCCAACAATTTCCCCACAAGTGCAATCCCATGGTGTGAATCTCGTAAAATTCCTCACAATAGAGATTTTTCACATACCTTATACTAGTTTGATTCCCATAAAATTCTCCACTTTGAATTTAGAAATTCATTAAAAGTCAAAAAAAAAAAAAAAAGATGTGCAAAATCCATATTTATTTTTAAATTTTCAAATGCTAAAAATAAAAAATGGCTTATATTAGTACATGTTACATAGGTATCTATTGTAATTGCTTCAACCAATTAATTTGCATTGGACAATGTGCAACCAATACAAGTATAATACTTTTTCATATTCTTGACTTTTGACATTAGATTTGGAATATTTATTTTATAAAAAATGAAAAATAAATTAATTCATTATCTATCCATTGGATAAACTTAGCTGATGTGATTAATCACCTAAGGAAACTCAATATTTATTGGGTTGAAAAATAAGAAAAACATGTGAACATTAGAAAAACATATTTTTTTTCATGCCTACTACACTCAAGATGACTTTTCTTGTAGGGTGGTTGAGATTTAGTGTTAAAACTTTAACCCCTTAGCACAATATACAAATGGAAAAAAGTGGTTGACAATGTGTCACGAGCATTCAATACATAACATGTGATTTTAAAACATTGTGTATGTGTTTGTTGCCCTCCTTAGGATATGTATTCAAAACAATGGTTAGCTTCATCTATAATATTAGGAGTTGAGATGTACAATCTGCAATGTTTTCTATGAACTTATTATATCATAAGATTGCTTCTAATTATATTTTGTTAATTTATTTTTCACCTATTCGTTGTCAATGTAGGAGGTATTCAAGTTCAGCATGATCATCACCGATAATTGTATGCCAAAAATGACAGGCTATGACCTCCTTAAGAAGCTCAAGCTACATATAAAAATTCTTCATATTCTCAAATTTGTTTTTCCTTCCAACTTATATTTGGTTGTGAACTCTATCCCAATGTGAATATATGTTTTTGATTGTATGAAATCAAGGGATTGAAAGTTGTGCCTGTTGTGATAATGTCATCCAAGAATGTGCCTTACTGAATTCAAAGGTATGGTTATCTGCATCATTAAACATGGAAGCATAACTTGCTAAATTTAGAGGAGGATATAATGTCTAATTTCTAATGGTTTAGACTTTAAATCTAGATGCCTGGATGAAGGAGCCAAGGACTTTATCATTAAGCAAGTATAATTGTAGGACATTCATAATCTAAGTCAGATCAAGGTAAAGAAACATGTAACTAATAATTTTATTGCTACTACTTCCACTATTTCTAAAGCTTGTAGGAGGAAGAGAAACCATGAGGTTCAAGAAGGTTTAGAAAGACAAGTAAGACCTCGTATTGGTGGCATTCCACTTACCTACACTCCCTTAAATTTGGTAAGGATTTTGAATATGAATAACTTTGTCATTAAATAACTATAAATGTGAAATCCTTTTTGGGTTGTTGCGAGAAATATCAAAGGGAGTAATCAATCTAAGGTTGGTTTAAGAGCTCTTTTCCCCTATTTGCAATCCATTTTTTCTAGTCAAATTATTGTGAGGGTAAGTTTGATATGGATTTTCTAAATTTAAACATAGGTTAAGCATGCATCTAAGCTCATTTCACCACATCGTATATAGATGTCCATGATTATAGGTAACAAGGATTTTCCTCTCATTTTGTTCTTATATTATTATATGTATTAACTTATGGTGGGATTCTATCTTGTTATAAAATTTTGTATAAAATGGGGATGCTTAATAATACATGGTTAGGTTTTACTTATACATGAACTCAAATCTTAAATATAAAGTGCTTGTGAAGCTATGTGCTTCTATAGTAGATGGGCACTCATGGTTATTGAAGACTTATCATACAATTAAGTAGGATATCTTTTAAGAGAGGTTAAAAGGGTAAGTCTAGAAATTTATGGCATATTACAAGATGTGTTAGCAAACAAGGTGACATAATTAAGAAATAAAGTCTTCTACAAACTCTATCTATTCCTAACAAAAGGTGGGAGGAGGTTTTCATGGATTTCAACAAAGGATTACCTAAGTATGAGAGTAGAAATGTCGTCATGGTGGAGACGGATAGACTCACCAAATATGCCCATTTTGTGCCTTTTCACATCCATTTATAACAAGTACAATAGCATCATCTTTTATGGATACAGTTTAAAAGTTACACGGGACCCCAAGATAATAATAAGTGATTATAATCCTATATTCACCAGTTATTTTTGGATTGAGTTATTCTCATGTTTGGGTATTGTGATGGCTCATAGCTTGTCATATCATCCCTAATTTGATGGGAAAATCGAGGTGGTCAACAAGTGCTTAAAAGGTTATGTCTATTATTTTATTTTAGATATATAGAAGAGAACTTGGCAACAATGTAAAATCTTGTGAAGCAATAAGTTGAATAACATCACAATGAAACACATTTTGAAGTTGAAGATTGGATTTTTGTGTGATTACAACCATAAAAATAAACATCCTTGAAAAAAGATAATACAGATAACAAGCTTTCACCTAAGTATTATGACCCTTATCAAGTCTTACAGAAGATTGGCAGTGTAGCAAATAAACTGGAATTACCCAAATCAACAAAAATACATCCTATCTTCCATGTTTCTTGCTTGAATAAATTCATTAGCCAATGAGTTTCAATGCAAAAATAGATAACAGAGCTTGATGAGGAAGGATTTTTTTTTTTTGGAACTTGATGAAATTCTTTGGACATGTATTAGGATATTAAAGACATGGGCAATTACAAAGTATTTGATTAAGTGGAACAATTTTTTTAGTGAAGATCATACATGTGAGTATGAAGCGTGCCTGTAGACTCATCTAATGATCATAAAAACTGAGGATAATGTTGGTTTGAAGGGGAGGGGCATGCAATGCCCTTCATATATATCATGCATTAGATCACATGTACTTGAATTTTGGCTAGTGTAACCTTCAATTACATCATATGATCATTATTATAGCTTTGTATTAGTAATGGGTTTGTTCTAGGGAGTCTACATAGTATATAAATGGTATTTATAGGATCCAATGGTTAGTATTTAATCATCATATTGAAAATTATATTCTTATTATAAGTTTTTGTTATGTACCTAGGGATATAATGTACTAATGTATATGGGTCGATGGATATGTCAACATGTGGCACACATCTCCCTTAGTTAGTTATATGGATCCAATATATTAGGATAAATGAGTGACTTGTGAAATTAATACATTGGGTAATGGTCGTCCTACATTGTGATTAGGAGGTTACCCATCCATTGTTAGTTATTGTATATCTATATATAGGAGATGCATATCATTGTAAAGGATATCAATCAATCAAGTAAGTGTCAAGTATTTTATTTGGTAAAAGGATATTAGATGTGTCCCCCTCAAGGTGGAATCATGGAGTTATTCCTTCCTATGGGAATATTTTATGGTGTTACCCTACCTTAAGAGTAATTATTCTATTTATGCATATATTGAATATTTGGGCATCTTGATCCACCAATATCTTTTGTGTTGTGTTGATCTAAATTATACTTTGTATATTTTTAATATTTTAAGTGTGGATTATAACAAGTGGTATTAGAGCCTCCACCCAAGTTCGAGCCATGGATTGGGTGGCTATGCCAGACTGTAATGTTCATCTGGGGATTATACATGTGGGGGATACTAATGTACATGAATAAATCTAACCCAGAGTCTTGGCTTTGGAACCATTATGGGATGATATGATCCTAACATGCAAATTCACTGATGCCTCGTGGTTATGGTCTAATAGTTAATAACATTTGGTATTAAAGCCTCCAGCTAAGTTCAAATAATAGAGTGGGTGGTTACGTCGACATTATAGCGATCATTTGGGGTTCATACATGCAAGGGATATTGATGTACAAGCGTAAATCTAGCCCAAAGTTAGGATTTAGGAGTGTGGTGGGATTTTATGATCTTGAGGTGCATATTCACTAATGCCTAGAGGTTTTGGTCTAATGGTTCGTCACATTTGCTATCAAATCCTCCACTAAGGTTAAAGTCATAAAGTAGGTGGTTATGTCAGTATTGTAGTGTTTATCTAGGGCTCGTACATGTAGGGGTTTGTATTAGAGCATTGATTTAAGCAAATATTATGGGTAAAACCCTGAGCTTGGAGAATCACTTAAATCTTGAAATTTGTTGCTAATTTTTCTACATTTTTTTATGGTGTTGAAGCATATTTCAAGGAAGTCATCATAAAAAAATTGAGGTTTTATGATCAATTTTGAGGGAGTTATTTATATTTTAGGGGTTGTAATAAATTCTTCATATCTATAAAAAAATTAGGAAAATTTCTATGAAATTTTTACTAATTAAGTATCAACATACAAGAAAGCTACAATAAAAAAATTGGGATGTTGTGGCTAGTTTTGTAGTTAACGTGATTTTAAGATTATTCATATATTTACTCTACAAACCATTTTTCTGGGCATTTGTCTACCCAATTTTCATTGAAGTTACAATATTATACATAGAAGATACAATAAAAAATTTAGATTGTTTGGATCAGTTTCCCATGAGTTATTTAAATTTTAGGATTTTTTCATTAACCTTAGTTTTTTTGGGGGATCACGAAGTTATAATTTTTCTTAGGGGAGGATGATATTGATGCTAGAGAATGGTGGCTTCTTTTTAAGGAGTATAATGTTCAAACAATTTTGTGGCAAAGATGATTGCGAATCTTTTTATGGTCCTATAGCACTTTGGTGTGATGAGCTGGGAATAAAACGATGGAAGTTTTTGTGGGATGAAATGGAATAGGTTTTCCTAGATCATTGGGAAAAAAAACTCAATATGATGAAAATGAAGAAGAAGATGGAAATAATGATGATAGTAATGAATAAGAGAATGCATATGATGAAGATGAAAAAGTAGTAGAAGAAAATAATGATGACGAGGAAAAACATTTAGGTGATGATGAAGAAGAAGAAATAGAGCATATTATTGATGATGAGGAGGCTACAAGTGGTGGATAAGGAGAGGTAGAGGATTTCAAAGAGGAAGAAGGATTAGATGACAAGGATTTGAATAGTTTGGCTCCAAATAAATCAGAGTGAATTTTTTAGTTTTATAGATGCATTCAAAAGAAGAAGGTGATTGCGTCTACAAAGCCTCGCAACAAGTATAACTTCATGAGCATGGATGTGGATCAATGTCTACATGTTCAAGAAATTAATATCAAGGAGGCTAAAATATATGGTCAAAATATTCAAGTTTTTAAAGATTTGAAACTCACTATGGACAAATATGTTTTGTATTCAGATTTTTATGTTTTGGATATGGATGGTGTGGATATGGTTCGCAAATATCCATGGGTAGATATTTTAGGAACAATAAATATTAATGTTCAAAATAAGTTCATGAAGTTTTGATATAGGAAAAATAATGTCACTTTAAAAGATATCATAGTTAGAAAGGCATGGAGAACAATCAAGCTAGAGAATGAGGATGAGTTTTAAGAGGGTGAGAAAGAGCATGAGGATGAGATTTAAGAGGGTGAAATAGAGCATGATGAATATTTAGATGAAGACATAAATGAAGAACCAGTTAAAGCAGGGAAGAACACTTCATCTACTCAAGAGACAAAGCAACCACCAAATGAAAAGGTGGAAGAGGTAGAAGAAAAGGTTAATAAGGTTAAAGTATTAAAAAAAAATTGAGGTATACAGACACCCACATCATCATGAGAGGCAACAATCATGGATTCATGTCAGGGAGTGTCATAATAATAATCACTTTGGCTATACAGGAAATCAAAGTACCAATCAATATGGCTACACAAGGAATAAGTGGAATAATCATTATGGCTATGCATGAAAGCCAAAGAAGAACTACTATGGTCAGAATGGAATCATAAAATCACATCGACATATGGGACATGAAATCAATGTGGAAATAATTATGACTATGCATGGAAGAATAACTAAAATGGTCATGCATAGAATTAGAGCAACGTAATAGAATGTGGCACATGGAATTAAAAGAGGAATAATCATGCATGGACACCTAGGTGATACAATTATGAACGTGAACTGAATCAAAGTATTACAATGGAATTCAAAAACAAGGTTGGAGAGCTATCACCTACAAATATCACATACATATGGTTGGATAATCAAGCTTGGAGACAAGTGTGTAATTATTTGAGGCACATTCGTTATTTGGTTTCTTCTTATGTTTTGGGGGTGAAACATGTCAAGGAGGGAAGGAAGGCTATATATGGATCTCATATGCTAATGTATATGGGTTGATGGAGATGTTAACATGTGGCACACATGTTAGGTTGTGGAGCTAAAAGCTTCAACTGTTGCAGACATGGAGGAGGTTGCTGAGTTCCAGGAATACCAGCCTCGACAGTGGGACCGACGTCAGTCATCTACAGTGCAGAAGGGCAACCGACATCGGCAGGAGTCGATCGACGTCGGTCACCTCTAGGCAGACAAGGACCGACATCGGTTGCCTGTGGCAGTTCCAGAACTGTTCGTTGCACAGACAGTTAGTTCGTTGAACCAAGTGTTTGCATGTTAAGGGCTAATTATAGTTTCAAGCTGCGTGTCTAATTATTGTAATTAGAGGTCTAATTTTTGTATGCATGGGATCCTATTTAAAGACCCATGAGGCATGTATTGTAATTAAGGCAAGTAAAGTATTGAAGCAAGAAAGCAAGGTCAAGGAGATCTGCAAGGTGAAAGGTCAAGGAGATCAGCTGAAGCATTCAAGGAGGGGATAACAACTCAGGTTGTTGAGTTGGTTGTGGTTGAGCAAGAGAGAGAGAGGGAAGAAGTCCTTGAGGTGTGGCAAGCCTTAGAGGTGGAAGAAGAAGTGGCATCTTCTTTATTGTATTTTCTTTTGAAGATTATTTAATACAAGATTGTGTATTGTCTCTCAAATTCTTTGTTGTTTCAAGTTTCTAGTTACTTAATCATTCTGGTATAATTTCGTGTTTAATTGCTTATAAGAAAAGTAATCAATTGTGCTTCCTTGGAGGGGTTCCTAACAACACATTCTCTTTTGTTAGTTATATGGGTCTAATACATTAGAATAAATGAGTAATTTGTGGAATTAATACATTGGGTAATGGTTAACATGCATTAGGATTAGGAGATGAATATCATTGTAGAGAATATCAATCAATCAAGTGTTGAATCTTTTATTTGGAAGAAGGATATTGGAGGTGTCCCCCTTGAAGTGGAATTGTGGAGTTATTCATTCCTAAAGGAATATTATATGGTGCTACCTTACCTTAAGGGTAGTTATTTTATTTCTACATATATTGAATATTTGGGCATCTTGGTCCACCAATATCTATTGTGTTGTGTTGATCTACATTATATTTTACATATTTCTAATATTATAAGTGTATTTCTTAACATTTTTTGGAGGTTACTCCCTCAAAGTGGTTTAATCATATCCTTCATTATTCTAATCTTATTTCAATGATATTGTTATCTATTGTTGTGATTCTACTTTAATAGTATAGTAATTTGTAATAATATTCATTAAAATTTGGAATAGAAGTTGAAATAGAGAAGGTTATAATAAAAGAACGATGTGAAATAGAAGGATTAGTGACATGTGAAACAATCCAAGGAGATTTATTTTGATTGGTTAAAAAAAGGGTCGTGGGGTCTTCACCCTTGTATTAATATAAAAAACATATATAACCATCAATTAGACCTTCCAATAAAACAATTAAACATGTGATTTTAACAAGTAAATACCAAACATAAAGAAACAAAACTTGTCAACAAAAGTAAAGATCCAAAGGTTATGTGGCAAAGAGTCAAGACTTTTATAGCTTAAAAAATGGCTAAAAACATAATTTTCATAGCCTAAGATTTACAACATAAGTTCTTCAATAAGCTTATGCAGTTGCCTTCTTCTTGTGATATCTAAGCTTCATCTGAAAAGTTGTCTTGTTTTTCAAATACGATTTCATGTTTTTTAAATCAAAATCTAATATTTAGAACAATTATTAAAGAGGCATCCCTAACATGAACTGATTATGAGGGAGAGATACCATCCATTGGAAAAAAAATATTTTCCAAACTTGAATAAGGAATCCCACCTATTTCAGACAACAAAGTTATAGGTGTCTTGTTAACATCCCCAGGGGGCATCACTAAACAATTACTAGGTTTAACCTTGACATGTTGATAATATGAGTCAACCCCTCACCACCAAGTATAATTATTGATTTGCCTGATCCCTTTCCCTACATACATGAGCTTCTTATTTGGGCATGAATCTGTCATGTGCCCTTGTTTAAAACATGATCTAAGTTTGAATGCTAGTTTTCATAATCTATTTTTTTCTTACAAATTCACTTGCCAACTTTAACCACATATCCTATGATAGCCCTTATAATATATATAATTCAATAGAAATCACTGCAAACATAGGTTGAAAGTGATGAACATAGGAGATACAATGAGATGCTTCCCAAAAGTGCTTTTAATTAATCTAAGGATGGAGGGTTTTTAGAAACTTCAATGGAAGGCTAAGTTCCTAACCCAAATAAGGGTCATTAAAAAAGAGTTTGTAGAAGGATTGAAATAATGATACCAAAGTTTCATGCAAAGAATAACCTTACCCCAAGACCAATCCACCATTTGAATAATTATTTCTATACCTTCCATTGATTCACAAAATATTATAAAAAAATCCTTGGTTTCTAATTCTCTAATATCCAAGAATATAGATAAACTAGGCTCAACCAAAACTTATGTAGTCTATATATTTCAACCCATATTTCACATAATGTTCTTCTTCCTCAATAATATCTACCCCAAGGTCTAAGACTAGAATTGAATATGATTTCTTCACCTAGTAAGAAATACAATTTCCATATCTATACTGAGAATACAGGGTATCATTAGATGTCCATTTTGAGTCATATGAACTTTCAACAAACATATATGCTTGTGTTATAGCATCTCCAATTGTAACAACCCCATTAGGTTTGACGTAGAAAAATGTGATAATTATTTTTTAAGTTTAATCAACGTATTCTTTCATTAGATTTCACCATGAGAATCTAATTAATGATCCAATTAAAACACAATAAGTATCTTAACTGTAATATAAGCATCTAACAACTACCTGTTACTGATCACTAACATCATATGAAATAAAACATAACTGAATATAGAAAGTAATTACAGATGTCCAAACATGACAAGAAAAAATATATAGCTATTGTTGTCAATGTGCAATAAGTAAATAACTACATTTCATTAGGGATAATGTTTCGATAATAATAAATATAATATAATGAATAAGATACAAGGCTCCACAGATCATGGGTTCCCTGAATTTTAATATTTATGACAATTTCAAGTGTCATCTCCAAAGAAGTATTATTGTGGGGAGGGAGAGCATCATCTGAGCACTTTTTCACACCAAATATGTACCATTGATCTCCCACACAATCCCCCATCAGGGAATGGCGCTCCCTTCATGTATTAGTAGATAGTGACGATGCGAGAATCTAGAGAGATAAGATAGTACTCATGTGTTGTATGATTTTTAAGAACATATTATGTACCATAAAGAATTACATTCTAACATGATATCACAAAAACATGTAAATCATACATATGAAATGACAATGTCTAACTAACAATACTTTGGCCAAAGTTTTCAATGGTTATAGATCTCTAAAATCAATAAATTTCACACACTATTTGATCGGATTACCTTCATCTAACATTGTGATGCTGATAAGTTAGTGAAGTCCGTCTCACTACTTACTTAGTACCAATAATGCGATATTTGGTTAACAAATATATAACCAAAAGATTGACATAGATTACATCCTGATAACAAGCATTAAAACATGCTAAACATATGAATAATCAAAATACATACATTTGGTCTGTCAAATATATGAATCTATACAATATTATCTATAACATAAATAACAAACAAACAAGTGTAGATTATACCAACCTTGTATAATATATATAAGTTTGTATATTCTATTTTTTGTAAGCAGACACAATATAGTACTTTCTACTAGCTGTCGTAAAACATGCTAAACATAAAAATAACCAAAACACAACATTTAGTTCGTCAAATGTATGAATGAATACTCACAATATCATTTATATTAGACATAATAATTACAATTTTCACCAACTGGATATAACATACATTTAAACTATAATTTTATAATTCCTACAAGTAGTTTTTCAAATATCATACACTCTATGGCATCCCATAATATCACAATTCATTGTTCATGACCACCACTACTCAATTACAAACAACTAATCTTATAATTTAAAGAATCAAATGTCTCATAATCCTAAATAATAATCAAACAAGTGTAATTTATAGCATATATATCCTCTGTTTAAATTGTCTACTACCAATCAAAATAACTATAACTTATAGGCACACATCGTGATGAACTAGTATACGATATACATGTCTACACACTGGTGCATATTAATATACTCATAATATGTACCACATAAAAGTTTTCAATAATGCATGTATATATTCAAAAAACTATTTATAACTCTAGTCAAGGTCTGTATAAGTTTTCCATAATCATCTCATCCATGAATCTTTAAGATATAAACTAGGTACTATAATCAATAGACCTTTTTATATCAATATTCTACTGTCATTATTTACTGTCAGTTCTCAAAATAAAAAAAATCAACCTCTAATTCAAATTCACCATAAAAGGCATTCACAGAGTAAATTTATGTGTTTATACTCTACAATAGTCTATGTCTCAATTTCTCTCTCTCTTTCTATATATATATATAACTACAAGTTTGACTCTGTCGACTTGTTTATATAAAACCACTATGCTTCAGATACAATACTTAATCTCTACACAAAGTTTGAAACATAGCCAAAACATAAACTTAGCCTCCACACAACTTACATATATAAGTTTCTATGTAGTTTTGCATGCCAATATATATTTATATCAATAATGGACAAACCTTTAGTCAATTAGAAGCATAGTGACAATGTAAGATTATAATAGAAATGTTTATTATCACTATTATTTATACAAATATCAGCAATATCCCTACTAATAAGCTATGTAATACTATTCATCTCACTATCTACATCTATATCTATATACATCCATTCTTGAGAACAGTCATCATACGGCTATGGTTCACAAGACATATAAGAGATATGTAATCACATCTCAATCTACTAATTGATTATATTCATAACTCATCAATTTGTCTGACATTGACTAGAATATATTTTTATTCGTGATATTTGATAATGTTGTTAGTATGGAAAGGATTAAAATAACAAATCTCTTTTCGAGTGCTAAAAAGGCACTTGACACATGATGAAAATGGTTCGTGAATTCTTTGTATTTATTAACTCTGCATGAGAAGTTCTAACATTATAGTTTCCTGAAGAATAATGTAGTCATTTATCGAACAACAATAAACATTACTTATTCCAAAAAAAATTTAGATGCGTTTACTGTTAGAGTATGTATTTCATGTTTATTTCTCATGTTTGTTAGTGTCTTAATTAGCTATTTCATCTTATACTAGGTTTTGATTTATCCCACATTAGTTAGATTAGATAGATTAGTATATTGCCTTGCCTATATAAACAAGTGTTTACCTTTGTACTAGCATCTTATTCTTATATTCTGAATAATCATTTGGTTTTCTTTTTGTTGCGTTCCATTTGTCTATAGCTACTTGTGATGTTCTTGTTATGAACTCTTCAGATCTTGGCCTCATGAAATGTTTTTACCATTCCTAACATGGTACCAAAGCCCTGAAGAAGTTCCAACCATCTGTTAGCTTGCATATCAGATTTGAAAGAGGCTAGGCATTGGATTTGTCTCCTTGTTTGCTTCAGATATGAGCTCAGCACCTTTTTTTTGTTTTAAGATCTATTTTATTGCATAAGTCTTAAGCTAAGAGATTTTATCAGCTTATTTTTTTGATCTAAGGCATTGAAGCACTCTTAGATCTAGGAAATTAAAAAAATCTTGGTGCTATTGTCATCTTTGTTTCCTTTTTTCAATCATTTACTATCAATCTAAGGTTTTTTCTTGCAAAGATTTAGATCTGTTGATTGTTTCTTAGCTTAAAAAGCAAAGATGTTGGAGAAAGGAAGAGATCTTGGCATCAAACTTTGCTTCAACATTGATTTTGGAGCATAAGCATTGAAATTTTTTTATTCCTTCCTTTTTTTTCCTTTCAGATCTCTGCTAGTTTACCGTCGTTGTTTACTTCTATGTTGGAGTCTCTTGACCAGTAAGAGGCGATTATTTTTTCAAATTTGAGCAAAAAAAAGGAGGCACCATTTTTCTTATTATTTATACCTTGAAATATTGCTAAGGCATCATTTTTTCCTTCAGATCTCCCCTTTTTGTTTGTAGCGTTGAAATCTATAATTTTCCTAATCTTCTTTTTTTTCCTCTATAGATCTGCGTTTCTTGCCTTTGCAATTACTACTGAAATAAGGTGTTGGAAGTACAAAGGTAGTGTTGCATTGAGTTTTCTCTTTGTTGGTAGAACTTGAAGGCTAGGCATTGAGATTTGCTTGTTTGAAAAAAAGAGTTGAAGCACTATACTTTTTTCTAGATCTGAACTTGGTGTCAAAACTCTCTGCTCCTGCATTGGATCTGCCTATTTGATGTTGCATTTCAGAGTTGTCCCATCATTGGTGTTTTCTATTTTCTCTATTTAATTGAATTTTTGTGTCATTCTTTCTGTAGATCTACCTTTTTTTCTTCTGCATAGCTACGTTAGAAAGCCAAAGCACTTTCTTGTTTTGTTAGCAGCACCTACAGTGTGGCATTGAACTATTTAAGAGAGTGGCATAACTTTTTTGGGATTTTTTTTCTTTTGCCTTCTCTCCTTTACATATCTGCGTTGATCGTTGCAAGATGTGGCATATTTTTGGTATTCTTCCTTTTTCTCTTACCTACATGGAGTTTATTTCCAGCATTTGGCGTCATTTCTAATTACTTTTTAGATCTTAAGTGTTGAGTGGCATTGTTTTTTACCTTGGCACTGGAAAAGCGGAGGTTGGCATTGTAAATTTGAGTGAAAGATCTACCTAGCTGCATTGGATATGCTTGTGGAACCCAAAAACAACAGTAAAACATTGTTTTCTCCTCCTTACACAGTTAGAAATTCATTTATTTGTCTTATTATGTTGTATTTTTCTTTAAAAAGGAAGTCAAACTCATTTGCATGCATATCGAGGTAACCACCAAGACTTAGTATCATTATGGTTAACCTTTTTAAGTCCATGGTGAAATTTCAATGAGTGATTTCACGTCTATGTTCTTTTTCATTTTGATCACTAAAATCTGTTTGTAGTATTTTTTAAATTGTTTTGATCTATTTTACGGGAAATCGTAACACTTGTATCTTTTGAACTGTAATTCAAATTTGAATTTTATCTTTTTGAAAAGTGTGTGTCTTTCAATTATCTATCTATTGGTGTCATTAAATTGTAAAAATTCACTATTTTAATAAAATGTCAAAATTGGGGGGCTTATAATACAATCTTTTAGGGCGTTGTCTCGATATTGATTTTTGTGCACCCTTTGCATTATTTCTAATCTTGGTGATTAGTTAGAATGGCATATACATATGGCATTGATCTTTGTGATCCTTTGAGTACACACAATTACCACACATGGAGACTTGGAATAGAGATAATCATTAAGCGCAAAAGATTATGGTCCCCAATGAACGAAACACAATAATAGTTTGCATGGGAATTTGAAAATTTTCAACATCAATGTAAGTTTGAAGAATCTATGGATTTGATTGGGAGTTATGTGAGTGATAGTCTCTTATTTCATTTCGATAGGTGTGATTCTCCATTTAAAATATGGACTAAGTTAAAAGGGTTATTTGGGAAGGTAGACCACTTAAGAGCGATGCAACTTGAAGTGGAGCTTACTTCACTAAATCCAGAGGACTTTGATTCTATTGTAGATTATCTCACACAAGTTAAGCATTTATTGACATAGTTGATAGGGAGTGGTCGAGCTAAATATAATGAATAGTGTGTTTACTTAATCTTGTCTAAGTTGAGTGGTCCATTCCAAATCTTTACATCTAACCTTTTTCTCTAATATGGATGACTAATGTATCACATTAAAAATACTAGATTTAGAGTTATTTTATGAGAGACTCATTGAGGAAGAATCCAAATTGTGTCACCTTGAGTCTTTCACCTCTCAAAAAGCATTAGTGCTCTCACATCTTAAGTCTAAGGGAAAATCTATTGTTATGAAACAAAACACTCCTCCTTCACCTCAAAATGCACCTAAACCCACCAACATTAATGCACCTAAGACCACCAATGCTTCTACATCTAAACCCAAACCATCTTCCAAATCTAATAATAAGTCTAACCTATGTTCCTCCTATTGTGGGGGGACTGGTCATGACGAGTCTAGGTGTTTGAAGAGATTGCAAGCCTTGGAGGATGTCATTAGGAAATACAAAATCTCTATCTCCACTCTTTTGCCATCTCACAAGCATGGGAAAGCACTTAATGTTGTCAAGAGGTCTTAGTTACCTATTTAAGATATTTGGATTCTAGATTCTGGTGTTTCGCATCATATGGATTCTACCAAAGAGTCCTTTGTATCTCTTGGTCTGATTTCAACTTTCAACATTCAGGTTGGAGATTCTTCCTTCATTTCTATTAAGGGTAAGGATGACATACAACTAAATGGTGGCCGCATCAATGATGCATTATATATTCTAGACATCACCAACAATCTCCTGTTAGTCTATTAGATTTGCCATTATGGTCAGGGCAAGAGAGTGACTTTCATACCACAAGGTGCTGAAGTTCGAGCTTTGTTAGAACCACACACACTAATTGCACAAGGTGTTGTTGATCATAGTTCTTGACTTTACTATTTTGATGGTTTTGATGACACTCCTCCTTTAGGGATGTGTTTAGTTTTTCATGTTGATTCTAAGAGTTGCCTTTGACATGAGAGATTTGGACCCCTGAACTACAAATATTAGGAGTTGAGTACTCACAGTATCATTGAGGGTCTCCCTATAGTTTCATATCTTGATAGAGTCTTTCCCAACTGTGCATTGGGGAAACAACATCAAGATCCATTTCCTAAGAGCATGCCCACAAGAGCTTCTTCACCCTAGAGCTTGTGCACAATGATTTGATGGTCTTTCCTACTAATTTCAACAGAGCTAAGTATGTGCTTTACTTCATTGAAAATTTCTTGAGGTGTTCTTTGGTTTATTTCCTCAATTACAAGAGTGATGTCTTTGTTCACTTCAAAGTATTTAAGGCTTTAGTCGAGAAATAGTCATCAAGCTGCATTTGCATCAAGATGCTTCGTACAGATAATGGGGGGGAGTACTTCAATCGAGAGTTAACTAGTTTTTTAGCAACCCATGGTATTGTTCACCAGCATATTGTTACTCATACTCCATAACAGAATGAATTAGTAGAGAGGAAGAACTGGACTTTGAAGGAGATAGCTAACTACATGATGTATTAATGAGATTTACCTCCTATCTATTGGGGAAAGGCAATTAACTGTGTGAATTACATTCAGAACTGGACATCACATCAAGCACTTGAGCATATGACTCTAAAGGAGGCTTGGTCTCGAACCAAGCCTGATGTCTAAATATTTTGAGTCTATGGGAGCTTTGCATGGGTGTTTGTACCAAATAAGAAAAGGAAAGCATTGGACAAGAAGAGCAAAGCTTTGTTCTTTATAGGGTATTGTGAGGACATGAGAGCTTATCATCTTTTAGATCTTGATACTCATGATGTTAATTTTTGAACACATGTACAGTTTGATGAGTGTTTCACATCTCATGAATCTTTATCTTATACTATGCCTTCTTCTTCTTGTTTGCATGATTCACCTCCACTCAAGGATTCATTCTTTAAGGAGCCAATTCATGAGTTTCTTGAGGAGGTCATAGAGGATGAGGATCTTGTTCCTACTGATGTTGTCACTATGCCTAAGTAAGCTCGTACTACAATTAATGAGGCAAAAACATTTATATAGGATATTCCACCTACTTGACATCATTGTGCATATTCTACAGGTAATGGATTTTTGTGTCAGGCATTCTCTGGGGATCCATAGTCTTTTTCAAGGCTCATAGGATACAATAGTTGGATGATGCAATGATAGACGAGTATTCTTCATTGATGAAAAATCACACTTCGGATTTGGTCACTCTTCCTAAGGGAAGGAAGTTGGTCAGGACCAAATGCATTTACCACACTAAGTATGCATATGATGGGTCCATTAATAATTATAAGACACATCTTGTTACAAAGGAATTCTTGTAAGTCAAAAATATTGACTACTTTAAGACTTTAACGCCCATTGCCAAGATGGATTACATTTGCCTTGTACTTTATTTTACTATATCATTGGGTTGACCAATATATCAGATGGACATTAAGAGTACTTTCTTGAATGGAGATTTGCATGATGAAATCTATATGAAGTAGCCTATTGGGTTTGTTCATGATTCTTCTCTTATTTGTTGACTTAAGAGGTCTCTTTACGATCTTGAATAGGCCCCTCAAGCTTGGTATGAGAAGATGGACTCTTTTCTTCTCTCTATTGGCTTTATTCGCTGCCACTCTGATCCCACATTGTATATTCAATGTATTGGGGAGGAAATTATTATTCTGGTCTTGTATATTGATGATCTGCTTCTCATAGGTAGCTTCTCATCTCAGATTCAGACGACTCAACAGGCACTTTCAATACAGTTTCACATGATAGATCTCAATTTTTTTCACTTCTTCCTTGGTTTATAAATTTCACAATCAGATATAGGGATCTATTTGAGTCAGTATAAGTACACTCTTGATCTTCTTCAGTGTTTTGGCATGCTTAATTATAAGCCAAATCCTACTCCTTTTTAGCTTGGAGTGACTCTCACTACCTCTTGTACTACACACTTTTTAAGCCTACATTGTATATGAAGATGGTAGGGAGTCTTATGTATTTGACCCATACTTGCACTGACATTTTATTTGTAGTTGGGCTTGTATCTAAGTTTGCACATGTCCCTCATAATAGTCATTAGCAAGCTACCAAGAAGATTTTGAGATATCTACGAGGTACTACTAATTTTTTATTACATTACACCAGGGGTTATACTCAGTTGGTTGGATACAGTATTTTAGATTAGATGGGTTCTCTTGATGATAGGCATTCCACTTTTGGCTACATATTTTATCTTGGTTCTTTACCTATTGCTTGGTTATGCAAGAAGTAGTAGGCTATTGCACCATCATCTACAAAATTTGAGTACAGGGTAGTAGTCATAATGACTTAACAGGTTCTTTGGCTTCATCAGTTGTTGAGAGAGTTTGGCTTCACACAGGATTCACCCACTGTACATTGGTGTGATAACCAAAATGCAATTCACATATCTCGTAACCTAGTTGAGCATCAATGAACTAAGCATATTGATGTACATATGTACTTCATTTGTCAGCACATTCAGGATGGTATCCTTAGCTTGGAGTACATTCCTACTAGGCAACATGTTGCAGACATCTTCATGAAACCTTTTGCATCACCTCATTTTTCTTGAGTTGCGTGGCATGCTTGGGGTTTCAGAAGTTGTCCTTGGGGATGTTCATGAGGACATATTCCATCTTCATTTCATGGATATATATTGTACATGAGTACCTTATCAGACCTTGTTGTCGAGACTCATTATGTGGTATGCCACTATTTCTTTTTTGGCTTTTGTTAGTCCCTAACTTCACTTGAGGGGGGGAGTTAGAGTATGTATTTCATGTTTATTTCTCATGTTTGTTATTTTCTTAACTAGTTATTTCATCTTGTAGTGCGTTTTGATTTATCCCACATTGGTTATATTAGCTAGATTAGTATTTTGTCTTGCCTATATAAGCAAGTGCTTACCTTTGTATTAGCATCTCATTATTCTTATATTCTGAATAATCATTTGGTTTGCTTTGTGTTGCATTCCATTTTTTTGCATTTACTAATCTAATGCAATTTCCAAATTAGAGAACACGTGGGGCACATGCTTTTATAATTAGTAACTTGCACATGGGATGCATGAGCATAATTTACTTGTTCATGCACTATTTACGTATATCCTCGATTGTCTAATTTATTTAGATCATTGTTTTCTTTTTTTACTTGCATTTCACCAAGTCCACTTTGTCCAAACCCATTCTAAGTGTGGAATATAAATAACATGTGATACCATAGCTTGTGAAATAACCTGTTTAACCTATATGCATGTTATAATTGATATGTTTAACATATAATGTGATAGCAAATATAACGATATGTAATACAGTCATGGTCACTAATAAGAATAGACATAATACATAAGTTCACCATTAACTTAGGGTTCCTGATATGTTAAATAAGTCCTTTATATACAAATAGTCCATGAACTATTTAACACAGAGTATATGCAAATAGTCCACGAACTGTTTTAAATAGTCCTGATATGTTATAACATAGTGGTACTTTAATCCTTTCCTTGTATCTAAATATGACCTTTATATGCAGCTACCTTTTGCCCTTACATGGATATATCATTGTATATTACAAAGGATCATTGAAACTATATAAATCATTACACGAAAATGTAAGTCAATGCACAAACAATCACTGCATGTTCAATATTATTGTATCAATATAAAATTGTAGCTATATAATTGCATAGTTCCCTGCACTAATTAATCTGAGTCATATTATCTATAAATCATTATTTCAAATGATCTAATGTATTTAGTTGGGTATTTAGACACCTATTTAGGCACTTTCCAGCATACAGTGAAATATGATATAAATTGTAACTTTATTTAACATGTATCTAGCTGCTTTTGTGTGTTGTTATGTATAAATCAATATCTATTTATAATTGCAGATCATTGTATATCTTAATATACATAAGTCTGTATACCATTTTATAATCATCATATGAAGTCGTTGTATTGGATATACGCGTAGATTCTTATATTTGGGAATAATTTTGGGTCTTATTGGGTCTTATACACTGAGAGTGTAGTATTAGATTACTACTTATACACAGTAGTTATAGCTTAACATGGAGTCTCTTCCAGACCCTTCGTGTTTACATCTTCTAAATGTTTGTTCAGTATTATTTACTATCATGACTCTATATTTTCAATTCTAGTTCTAGGGCTATTCAAAGTTCTACGCTAAAAAGAGATGTATATACACTCATGCAAATTCTCAAATATAATAACTATACAAGACTCCTATATAACCCTAGGTCACTGTAATATAAATCTGGGTTGCTATCATATTAAATTTATAAAACATAAAATACACAAAATTTAGTTGCATTGTCTACCTGGAAATATGCTCGGTTGTCCCTTTTGTTTCAGTGTCTTATCTCCATCTCTAATCTCTCTTCTCTTCTATGTTGTGCCCCTCTGTCCATTCTTTCCTCCTTTAAGAGTATGATGTTTTTCCTTTTTAAGATTTATTTCCTTTCTTTTTGTTTTTATTTATTTTTAATATTTCTAATTCATTTTTTGGTGTATTTAAAATACAACTGCTTATTTTAATTATAATTAAACTGTTTTATGTGTTTTATTTCTCTTATGGGGATTTCTTTCCATTTATAAAAATCAAAATTATTATTTTGTCCATTTTATTCCTTTTTTCCACTTTTTCCTTATTTATACATTTATTAGAATATATTCACTAATTAATAATAATATGACATAATATAGACAAATAATCATAGTGACTTAACCAATATAGTGTCAATAGTATTAATTTAAAATGAAATTGTAAATAACACATGGTAGCATTCTACATTAAGTATACGTTTAATGTTCATTATGAAATCATACGAGATTTATTCCTTTTAGCATAAATTTGAGCTAAAATACGTAACTAATCATGTAAAAACAATTATCTAAATGCAACATCATAAAAAAAAATTAATTCTAACAATTGAACTATACATCTAATATGTAATGTTTAATGTGGTGTGTGTAGGGTTCTAGCCATTCCTCTGTCATCCCCCAAAAACTCCATCTATGTCATCCTCTATGATGATGCTCTCCCTTCGTCAGGCTCTGGGGGATGAATTTCTCCTGCATCCAACTCACGACAAGTTAGTAATTAGTCCATAACATTATGACATATATAAATCATTAAATACAGCTAAAATAACAACTCATCATGATCATAATGTAATAATATACACTACAACTACCTCATAGAAATATAATCATGTAACCAAAATAATATTCAACTATCCCATAACAACATATTACTCCTAGCTTAATCAAACAACAATCAAATCAAATCACCAACTATAAATATCCATGGATAATTTAGTGAGTTTACTTAATATGGAATTGAGATGTAACATCCTCCCCCCTAAAGTTGGTCATCGTCCTGATGACACTTATTCAAATATAAATTCTAAATTAAAAACATTAATCAACAGAAAGATAACATAGTATGAAGCAATAAATCAAGCAAATAAATATTGATATCATCTGTAGAACTCATCATATTCCTCTTAAATAACACTATCCTAAAAGTATTGGTCTCACAAGACCTTGCACTGTGACATCTCCCTATTATGCAAATGAAGTTTTTGAGTGTCAATTGCTCTGGATTGGTTCTACCATGACCACCTCAGGCTCTAGAAATTGCAAAACTATTCAATCTAACACATGTGAATAAATTGCTATATACTTTTAGGATAAGAAACATGGAAGACATTATGTAATAAAGCTAGCGTTGATGGAAATGCAAGCTTATATGCTCCAGGATTGACTACGTTTAGCACCATGAAAGGTTTCTCATGTCTTGATGATAATTTTTTTGAATTTTTGAATTTAATCTTCTAACAAAAGCACATGCAATCATCATAAAATCCTTAAACAAATGGCTAGGGAGAGGTCTACAAAGCTTCTCAATTCCTCTACACATTTCTCTAACCTAGAGAGTGTTTTCTCCTTCTGGAGAAAAGTGTTTAGAGAACCTGACAAGAATTAGGTGTATAAGTCAACACCATCACTATTTCACAGAGCTCTTGATAAGAATGAAATGTCAACACTGTCGCTACTCCATGTAGCTTCTGAAAAGTATGAAGATGAATAAGAATTGAAAATAATATATTTTTAATGTATATAAATTTAAAGAATAAACATTCCTTAGTATCCATGCATATGACCATAAGACTGAATTTGACAAGTGCTGCTTACCACATCCTGGATTGGATAAGATCCCCTTGTTGAATCCAAATTTAGTAACTATTGAGTCTATGTGAGACTAACTAAGATCTATTCCCATCTCTTAGTACTCACTTTCCTAATTCACCATTCGTCCCTTAGGTTCCCATGAACTAATGTTTTCCAAAATGTGCACGTGGTTTAATAAATCACAAATCCATCCTAACATTCCATAGTTTCATTAAGTTACCATTAGTCAAACATAACTAGCATCAAATTTCACAATTTAACCCGTCTTTGTTATATTCATAGTTAAGAGAAAATAAAGTTTAAATTAACATAACAAACAAAGGCCAAAGATCACACCGTCCTTACAATATTAAAAAGGAATAAGTGAGACAATGCCTCTCCGCTTGGTTGGCTAAATACCAAACAAGTTATAAACTTTTTTAAACCCCTTAGACTATCAAGATGTTCTGCACATCCCATTTCATACTCGCTATGGGAAAAAAGTACATAAATGACTCAACAAAACAACATGTTGTAAGCAAGATGATAATAATACCAATCCAATCAAGGGTGAATCAGAACATAATGATTATAATCAACTTATAAATCTTAATCCGGAACTAGTATAGATTCAAAGTTCACTAGTCTACGTGGTCAAGGTTAAAGTAGCACCGGGAAGTAGGACTCTTAAAATCCATAAGTGGACTATAGGGAGCTAACATCTCAACAACGAAACTCTTAAATAACCTCACATGGTATGAAGAAAACACCACAACCCAAGTTTCCCAAATCACTAATCGCTTACCAAACCTATAAGTGTAGTATCATAGCCTGTTTCCACAACCAAAAAGAAAGTATTAACCACAAATGCATCATTCACTTATATTCCTACAACTTCTCTATCAACAAGAATTAGAAGACACTATCCCATAAACTCTAGGGAATATTGTAAAAACAACATTTCGGAAACAAGTTTTTGATAAGGGAACTCTAAATCAACATCATGAAAATATGAATCCACTAAGTGGGCTTATAATGATGTCAAAGGAGGGTGGAAGAGTAACAACTCACCTCTATACTAGCTATGTGAGATGACACATTTTCCTAATCCACATAAACATACGGGGTGTCAATCCACAAGCAAACTCCTAACACATAGAAATCCTCAAGAAAGATAATTTCACTCCACTATAAGTAGGATTTCCACTGTACTAGGTGGTGCCAATCCATAAATGGTCTTTTTGGGATTCCCCCTAGGATTAATGTATACTAAACACAAAACTCTATCTAAAATGTGCATATTCTTAAATGAGAAGCACCTCATGCTTTTTGAACACTCACACTACAAAACATAAGTGGTGGAGGTGACTTGATAACCAAGTAGGGATGTAATCATTCTCAAGGTGTTCGATCTAAGTGATCAAAAATATGGTAGGAATCTCTTGTTAATGACTCATAAACTATGCTATGTAGTCACCTACCCAAACATTGTATACAACCATCACCATCGAGATACCACACATAAATAAACATAATTCTAAGAATATTGGGCGTTCATTACCTACAATAGTCACCACTCCATCTTCGAGGATTTTTCGAATATCACAACTCCAATCATGGTGTAACATGACTCGACACTAAAACACCACAAGTACAAAATACACTTTACTTAACTAGTACAATACTACCTATGCTCTCACATCCAAAGCATTTTCGTACTCAGTAAGATGCTCTTCAGGTTTATTATGGTGTTTTTCCTCTTTATTGCCATGAACTTCTTATTCTAAGACTATAAGTTGGTCGTTGGTTTCATTCATGGCTAAGAGAGTCTGATCTAACTTTGTTGCTTGCTCAATGGCAAATCAGTTAGAATCAGATGGAGGGCTACTTTCATTGACTTATGAATAACCCTCTCCAAACTCTCTAGTTTTCACCATTTTTCTTTTTGATAAACAGAAGGATACGAAAACACTAGTGGACTCTTTAGGTCCTAGAGTTTGAGTCACAACTCTGATACCACATGTGACAATCCCACTCGATTTGACTTAGAAAAATGTGATAATTTTTTTTAAATTTAATCAATGTATTCTTTCACTAGATTTCACCACGAAAATATAATTAATGATCCATCTAAAACACACTATCTTAACTATAATATAAACATGTAGCAACTACCTATTGCTAATACCTAACATCATATGAAACAAAACATAACTAAATATAGAATGTAATTATAGATGTGTAGCTATGACTACTACAAATATACAGCTACTACTGTCAATGTGCAATAAGTAAATAACTACATCTCACTAAGGATAATGTTTCAATAATAATAAATACAATACAATAAATAAGATACAAGGCTTCATGGATCATGAGTTCTCTGAACTCGAGTATCTATGGCAATCTCAAGTGTCATCTCCAAAGAAGTGTTGTTGTGGGGAGGGAGAGCATCGTCTGAGTGTTTTTTCACACCAACCATAGACCATCGATCCCCCACACAATCCCTCATTAGGGAATGGCCCTCCCTTTATGGATGAGTAGATAGTGACGATGCAAGAATCTAGAGAGACAAGCTAGTACCAGTGTGTTGTATGATTTCTAAGAACATACAGTGTACCATAAAGAAATCCATTTCAACATAATATCGCACAAATACATAGATCATACATATGAAATGACAATATCTAACTAACATTACTTTGACAAAAGTTTTTAATTGTTATTGATCTTTAAGATTAGCTAATTTTATACACATCACTTGATCAGATTACCTTCATCTGGCATTTTGATGCTAATAAGCGAGTGAAGTCCATCTCACTACTTACTCAGTACCAACAATGCAAGATTTGGTTAACAAATATATAACTAATAGATTCATACATATTATTTCCTAATAACAAGCATTAAAATGTTCTAAACATACGAATAATAAAAAGTATACATTTAGTCTGTCAAATGTATGAAGGAATCTCCATAATATTATTTATCACATAAATAATAAATAAACAAGTACAGATTATACCAACTGGGTATAATATATATAAGGCTGCATATTTTGTTTTCATTAAATAAACACAATACAGTACTTTCTACTAGTTATCATAAAACATACTAAATATAGAAATAACTAAAATGCATATATTTAATCCGTCAAATGTATGAATGAATATTCACAATATCATTTATATTAAACATAGTAATTATAGTTTGTACCACCCAGGTATAACATATATTTAGACTATAATTTTTTAATTCTTACAAGTAGTTTTTCAAATATCATACACTCTATGACATCCCATAATATCGTATTTCATTGTTCATGAGCACCACTAGTCAACTACTAACAACCAGCCTTATAATTTTAAAAATCAAATGTCTCTTAATCCTAAACAATAAGCAAGCAAACATAATTTATACCAACAAGGTATATCCCATGTTTGAACTATATAATAATAATAAAAAAAAACATCACTTATAGGTACACATCATGATGCACTAATATATAATATATATGTCTAAACATAGATACATATAAATATACTCATAATATGTAACGCATGCATGTTTTCAATAATATATGTATATATTCTAATAGTCATTTATAATTCTAGTCAAGGTCTTTATAAGATTTCCACAATCATCTCATACATGAGTCATCAAGATATAAACTAGGTACTACAGTACATAAACATTTCTATATCAATATTCCACTCTCATTATTTACTGTTAGTTCTCACAATAGAACAAATCAACCTCTAATTCAAATTCACCATAAAAGGCATTCATAGAGTTCCTTTATGTGTTTGTACTCTACAATAGTCTATGTGTTCAACTCCGTCGAGTTGTTTATATAAAACCACTGTGCTTCAGATACATTACTTAATCTCCATCGAGAATTTGAAACATAGCCAAAACATAGACTTGGCCTACATACAGCTTACTTAGATACGTTTATTCATAGTTTTGAATGCCAATATATATTTAACTCATATATTTATATCAATAGCGGATATAACATTAGTCAATCAGAAGTATAGTGACAATGTAATATTGCAACAAAAATGTTTATTATCGCTATTGTTTATACAAATATTAGTGATATCCCTATTAATAAGCTATATAATACTATTCATCTCACTATGTACAGCTATATCTATGTACATTGATTCTCGAACATGATCATCATATGGATATGGTTCACAATACATATAAAAGATATGTAATCACATATCAATTTATTGATTGATTATATTCATAACTCATCAATTTGTCTGACACAAATGAAAATATATTTTTACTCGTGATATTTAAGTATATAAATGATTAAAATAACACACCTCTTTCTGAGTGCTAAAAAGACACTTGACACATGATGAATTTGGTTCATGAATTCTTTGTATCCATTAACTCTGCATGAGAAGTTCTAACATTATAGTTTCCTAAAGAATAACATAGTGTTTATTGAACATCAATAAAACATTACTTATACCAAACAAATTCTGAGACGCATTTACAAATTTAATGCAATATCAAATTATAAAACATGTGGGGTGCATGATTTTATAATTAACAACTTGCACATGGGATGCATGAGCTTAGTTTACTTGTTCATGGACTATTTGCTTATATCCTCGACTATTTAATTTATTTAGATCATTGTTTTCTTTTTCTACTCGCATTTGGCCAAGTCCACTTTGTCCAAACCCATGTTAAGTGTGGATTATAAATAACTTGTGATACCATAGCTTATGAAACAACATATTTGACCTATAGGCATGTTGTAATTGATTTATTTAACATATAACATGATACCAGATATGGCAATATGTAATACAATCATGGACACTAATAAGAATCGACATAATACATAAGTTCACCGTTAACATAGGATTCTTGATTTGTTAAATAAGTCCTTTATATGTAAATAGTTCATGAAGTATTAACATAGACTATATGCAAATACTCCATTAAATATTTTAAATAGTCATGATATGTTATAACATAGTCGTACTTTTATCCTTTCCCAAGATCTAAATATGTCCTTTATATGTAGATACCATTCGCCCTTATATGGATATATCATTGTATATTACAAAGGATTGTTGAAGCTATCTAAATTGTTGCACGAATATGTAAGTCGCTGCACAAACAATCATTGCATGTTTTTCTACATAATTGCATAGTTCTCTACATAAATTATTGTCAATCATATTATCTATAAATCATTATTTCAATTGATCTAATGTATTTAGTTTTGTATTTAGACATCTATTTAGGCACTTTCAAACATATAGTGAAATATGATATAAATTATAGCTTTATTGAACATGTATCTAGTTGCTTTTGTTCGTTGTTATGTATGAATCACTATCTATGTATAATTACAAATCACTGTATATCTTAAGATACATAAGTCATTCTATACTATTTTATAATCATTTTATGAAGTCGTTGCATTGGATATACACAAATATTCTTATATTTGGGAATAATTTTGGGTCTTATTACGTCTTATAGACTGAGAGTGTAGGATCAGATTACTACTTGTACACAATAGTTATAGCTTAATGTGGAGTCTCTTCAAGACCCTTCATGTTTACATATTCTAGATATTTGTTCAATATTATTTATTGTCACGACTTTAGATTTCTAACTCCAGTACTAGGGATATTCAAATTTCTACGATAAGTTGAGATGTATATAAAAATCATGGAAATTTTCAAATATAATAACTATACAAGACTCCTATATAACCCAACGTCACTATAATTTAAACCCAGGTTGTTATCATATTAAATTCACAAAACATAAAATACACATAATTTAGTTGCATTGCCTACTTGGCAATATGTTCATATGTCCTTTTTGCTTCCGTGTCTTCTCTCCTTCTTCTCTAATCTCTCTTCTCTTCTGTGTTGCACCCCTCTCTCCATTCTTTCATCCTCCTTTAAAAGTACGGTGTTTTTTATTTTTAATATTTATTTCCTTTCTTTTTGTTTTTCTTTATTTTTATTGTTTCTAATTCGCTTTTTGGTGTATTTAAAATACAATTGCTTATTTTAATTATAATTAAATTGTTTTATGTGTTTTATTTCTCTTATGAGGATTTATTTCCAATTATAAAAATCAAAACAATTATTTTATTCATTTTTCCCACTTTTTCCTTATTTATACATTTATTAGAATACATTTACTAATTAATAATATGACTTAATATAGACAAATAATCACAATGACTTGCCCAATATAGGGTCAATAGTATTCATTTAAATCAAAATGGTAAATAACACATAGTAGCATTGCATATTAAATATACATTAATGCTCATAATAAAATCACACGAGATTAATTCTTTTAATCATAAATGTGAGCTAACACACATAGTTAATCATGCATAAACCATTATCTAAATCCAATAGCATCAAAATGTACTAATTCTAACAATTTAATTATGCATCTAATATGTATTATTTAATGTGGTGTGTGTAGGGTTCCAGTCATTCCTATGTCGTCCCACATCAACTCCATCTATGTCACCCTCTCCAATAATACTCTACCTTCATCAGGCTCTGAGGGATGAATCTCTCCTACGTCCAACTCATAACAAAGATGTAGTTATTTCATAACATCATGACATATATACATCATAAAATATAGTTGAAATAATAACTCACCGTGATCATAGTGTAAGAATATACACTACAACTAACTCATAGCAAAGTAATCATATAACCAAAATTATAATCAACTCTCCCATAATAATATATAACTCATAACTTAATCAAATAATAATCAAATCACCAATTATAGATATCCATGGATAATCTAGTAAGTTTACTTAGCATGAAATCAGGATGTAACACCAATAATTGGGTAGGGGTTTTAAGTCTTGAACTAGATTTGGGATAACCACCATCCATCACATGAGATGAAACACCTATGAATGAAATGGATTTTCTAGGTTCTCTTGGAAAGAATAGACAATATATGGATCAAAAGTATCCCTAACCTTCTTATTTGAATCTAAACTTGAACCACAAGGCTTTACATTAGATCAATCTGAATGTGAATCTAACAAGGGCACCATCCGAACTAATGGTCACTTAAGCTGATGTAGAGTCAAGGATGCTAATGTGGAAACCTATAGAAGCAAACACAATTCTTGGATTCTCTTTCTTGGCCCATGCAAAATTAGATGAGGGTTTTGAGGGGTTATACATATGCGTGAAGCAACAAAAATGAAAGAAATGTCAAAAAATAACAGTTTAATGAGATTTATAAGCAGGAGTTGGTTGAAAAACAAAAGAGCTTTTAAAAATATGCAGAGAAATTAGTAGAACTTGAAAACAAATGAGGTTATGATTAATAATAGTAACATTTTGAGAAGTAGGAGAAGCATGTAAAGCAATATCGTTAGTGTAGGCTTTTTTCCACTATATGGTTTACCTACACGGTCTAATTAGTTTGTTTAGGTTAATAATAGGTCATTAAGGGAAATGTACTTTGAGCCATTTTCTAATTGTTAGTTGAGTTAATTACTTTTTTGGGTTACCTAATTCCTCACTATATAATTTATCTTTTCATGTACTTTCTGGCTAATGCTCATTAATGTAACTTTTTGTTGTGAAGATGTTCTATATTCTCTTGTTAGTTGTTCTTCAAATTTCACTACTCCATATAGATTCAGTGTCCTACATTCAACCCTATCTAGGCAATCATCAATTATGACCTAAACTAATGTGGTATCAGAGCTGCATTGGTAGATGAATCCATCGATTTTATTGTGAGATCTATTATAATTGTTTACTAATAAGACGTCTAAGATATAATATTAGAATTCGAAAACACAACTTTGTTGCAATGAATGAAATCACACAAGAGCAAAATCGAGATAGATTGAATTTAGATATGGAGGTGTATAAAGAATTATACTAGCTCAAAGATCACAGCTCTCACAACTATCCAAGTATCATCTCACAATTAAGTAGTTCAACACTCCATTACATTATATAAATGGCACAAAGGCCAAGTGAGTCACACTCCTATAATCTACAATCTTCACACAATCTACTTATGAATTCCTCAGAGGATAGGTCCTTAGATAAGCAGAGCAGAGGTATTAAGCTATATTCATTTGGAAATGAGAACACAACTTAGTCATGAAGTGAATAGTAAACCCACGTGCAACATGCCAAGCCCCACATGTCAACATTGGTTGCCAAATGAATAATGCAACCATGTTGACTATAAATAAGCATATGCATGTGCAATTAATGACATCATTGTTTTACCTAAGTGACTTAATTATTCCAACTAATCAAGCTTAATATATATGTGTGTGTAAACCATATAATAGATTAAAAGCCTACATCAATACCCCCCTTAAGCATAGATTAGGTGGATAGAATATTTGGGTCTTGGCAATAAGGTCTTGTTAAGTACCAAAGTACTTTTAAATTTCCTTCAAAATATGGAGATATCTCCCCCCCATAAGTATCAATTGTAACCCCCATAAGTATTAGCAATAACCCCCCTCACCGCCAAGTTTGTAATTATAATGCATGGTCGAGTATTAGACGTCGAACTCGATCGAGAATGTATCCATGAGCAATCTATGTGAATAAGCTTATTTATACTATGAGGGTAACTGACCACCTGCCATATTGAACCTCACTTGGTAGTCTTCCACACTTGAAAGTACTATATAACAGGGCACGATGTAGGGGTTTAGTGGCGATAACCCCCAATATGTAAATTAAAGCTTGTGTAGCCCTTGGAATTGACCAAAAAACACCAAATTTACTTAAAAATAACGTCTCAAAATGGATGTTAGTTTCCACTGAAAATGTATCCGTTTAGTACAATAAACATCTCCATTGTTAATGTAATATTGTCATCAATTTTTTTTAATAATAAAAAACAAATTGAAGAAAATGATGGTGTGGGTGGGAGTTGAACCTTTGACCTCTCACCACACTTTGTTCTTACAAAAGTAACCCCACCAACTAGTCTATAGGCGCTTCATGCATTACAACTCATAAATTAATATTTAAAGAGTGGAAACACTAACCTTTTTAAAACAAAGCCATGATTGACATGTTTTAAGGTTGTGGGTTGTGTGTAAGGTTATGTGGACTACATGGGAAACAAGACACTTTTGACTGAGTGTCTTTTAATGCTAATATGGAGATGGCAACCTTATTTGACTAGGTAGATCACATGACGATGGGCCTTTTCAAGTGTTGTGAAGTTGAAAGACACGTTTATAGTGACATGACGGTTTGGAGGAGCAATAAAACATCCAGTGGAAGGACCGGGAATATAAAGAATAATAGGTTGTGAATGTCAAGAAATATTTGATCCACCAATAAGCAAACCAAATTTCAACAACTGCTTATGAATAAATGTAAAAGGCTGTTTGAACATAGCTTGGCCAAGTTATATGATAGAATGGTAGAGGAAAATTCCAATGGCCACTACAACTTTTAGAGTGGATGATAAGATGGCTCGACCTTTAAAATAAATTATGGACTTTTAAACCAATTAGAGCCCCAACATATGGTGTGGAATTGTTATTTTGTCCAAAAAACTTTAGATCTGCAAACAAGAGTTAATGTAACAAGAAACAAAATAAATGCAAGTTGTTTTGTAGGTAAATAAATATCATGCAAATGTATAAGCTGAATAACATTGTTAATGCCAATGTAAACACATGTAAAGGGAGTATGAAACCATAGAGGAACACATAATCTATAGGTAACCTCTTAATAGTTTAAGGATGAGAATACAAAAAATAATACCACTCAAGATTTCTTATTAGTAATAACATATGAAGCAAGGTGTTTGAAGATACCAATACCTGTTCTAATACCATATTATAATCGCTTGCTATTGAGATGTCCAAGATCAAATACTAGAAGACCGAACACACAACTTTGTTGAAATGAATGAAATCACACAAGAGCATAATAGAGATAGATTGCATTCAAATTCAAAGTTTTATAAAGCATTATACTGGCTCGAAGCTCACAACTATCCAAGTTCTCTCACCTCGCAACTAAGTAGCTCAAAATTGTATTACACTACATATATGACACAAATTCCAAGAAGCTCACACTCCTATAATTTACAATCTCCACACAATCCACATATGAACGCCATAGAAGAGAGGTCCTTGTATAGGCAGAGAAGAAGTATTGAGCCTCATTCGTTTGGCAACGAGAACATAGCTCAATTGCCAAGTGAATAGTAAACTCATGTGCAACATGTCAAGCCCCACATATCAATATTGGTTGCCAAATCAATAGTACAACCATGTTGACTATAAATAAGCATGTGCATGTGCAATTAGTGACCTCATTATTGCACCTAAGTGACTTAATTATTCCAACTAAGCTAGATTAATATATACGTGTAGAGAAACCACACAATGGATAAAAAATCTACACCAAAAAAATATTGCATTCTTACTTGTTCCTATTTTTTTATTTATTTTAGTTTTCTAGAGTTTTTTGGGGTTTCCAAAAAATATGAGCAAATTTGCATACTCGAAGTCTCCAAGTGAAAAATATGAAACAACCCCATTTTTTTTTGAAATTACATTATCAGTGTACAGTTTGGACTGCGTGCAGGACCCAATACTTTGCCTATTAATGCAAAAAATTTCATTTAGTGTACTAATATACATGCACCTAGAACTGAAGGAGGTGATCTGACATATTTAACAAGGGGTAAATACCTACAAAGGATGCTATGACAAAGCAGGTTGCCTAGAAGAAAACTACGAAGTTCCAAATGTATTGATGTATAAGTACATAGATAAGTTATGAGCTCCATACATGGCACCAAGCTTCCGCATAGGACCGTTTATGGGTCCTTAACTCTAGCTAGGTATTTCATTCCCCTCGATAGGTTTTGGTTCTGCTTGTGGGTGGTTAAATGATTTCTTCTTAAAAATTTTGGAAACAAACAACTTTACGCATCTTATGATACCATGTATACTGCCTAGATGCCAATCATAAATATATAAACCAACAAGTCTATATAAATTCCACCCATACATCAAACAAAAGTGCAACCAACATTATACTTCCAGGAGGCAATCTTCCCAATTTCCTTCTTTAAGAGAGTATTCAGCAATACGACCAACCATGATATAAATATTATTCGTGAATATAATCATTCTTCCTCTATGGATTTCGTTAACCAAAGCATTAGTTTCACCATCAATTCATACACCTAACATAATTGTTATCTCAAAATGAGAAATTCACACAAGAAACCTTCATTCTTATATATATTTAGCTAACACCTCATACTTACTTCCAACAATAATAAGTAAAATCCATTGTAGTATATCAGCCACTAATGGTCTATAGCGCACTTAAGGTGACCATAAATGCTATCCCACTAACATACTAGATACAAGGATCATGTTCTTTACAAGATAATGAACACTTCAATAATTAAACATAACATCGTAATAAAATCAAGCAACCCTTAACTAGTTTTAAACTCATAATTTTTATGCATTTATAACAAGAGTAAAAGAGGTTGATAATCAAGTAGAGTGTATTCTATTATTAATATACTACCTACTAATGAGAATACATACCTCATATAAAGCCATACAAGTTTAGATCAAATTGAAAACAAGAACTAAAAGAATTGGAATAAGCTCCCATTTTTATGCTTTGTTGCAAATGTCTTTATCATAAATTAAAAAAGATCAATTGTACCTTATGGCCTCCTATATTGAACTATTAAATGAATCACGATAAGGTATAAATATGAAAGATCTTAATCTTGAAACATAATTATCACAACTGTATTGAGCATGATTCAAATACTCCTAAGTATTAAAATAAGATTTCAACAAGACCCTACAACATAAATGCAAGAGTAAAAACCAACATACCAGTTTCTAAAACTCAAGTTATAAATGATATCGAAGAGCTTCATTTTCTAAACCATGTGTCAAGAAGATGTATGAACCATTGATTCTATTTATATGTTAAGCCCTTTACGAGGAAACAATAAGATAACATGTGTGTGTGTGTGTGTACACATACAAAGTAAAACTAATCATATCTAATAATTGTAAACGATTAAAAATGCATTCATTATGCAATTAACATGAAACACTAATACAATTAATGCTAAAAATGAAACATATAAAGTAATTTATACAATAATGGTTATTGAGTTTCATTACGCTTGTCATCGAGATCATCCAGGAGTATGGATAATGCATGAGCATGATAAAATGAAGCCTTCCACACCAACTCTATAAGCCCAATCATAGGTGGCCCTTACCACCGCATCCATCAACTGGATGATGGGTTTCAACAACTGGTACTAGGAAGCGATTCAGAGTAAGTCAAGGTTTCTTAAGCCATTGGATGACTTGACACATCAACATAAACATTAAAAACAAACAAGTAACCAACATGTACTTCATCCAAAGACAAAACATAAATAAACAACATGAGACATGCATTACATTGAATTGGCATTGGTGATAAACCATCATTAGGCAGGGTTTTGAAAGTCATGGAAGTGGATTTATGCACTGAATTTGAGTCCATCACAATTGTTGTTGCCTTACTTATAAATCTTCCAATTACAGGCTTAGCCATGAAATTTCCTAGCTACCAACCTGTACTTCAAGCAAATAACTCCATAGTTATAAAGCTCAGTCATTAAGTCAAGTCATAGAATTAAGATTTCAATAATAACAAAGATCAATAAAATAAATAATACATAAGTAAACAATGATATTACATGAGGTGGAGGCATAACCAACACAACATAAATAACCAACTCATACCAAACCAACATCCAACTTAACAAAAGAAATCAAAACGCCAATTTAAAGGATGTGACCATTGAAATGCAACTTCTATAATTAAGGAAATTAGGGAATTAAAGCTATAGACAATATTATATTTCCCTTCATTAACTCCAAATTCTAGCAAGTTCCCACGACTTTCAACATAAACAAAAAATGAAATCTATTACAAAATGAAGTCGTAAATAATATATAAAAGATGAAGGTAAATTGATAAGTTGATTTATGGGTTCATCACGAGGTCCTACGACATCATCATGAACCCTCAAATCATTAAATTAAAGTCAATCATTGCACAAAAGTGATGGTTACCTAAATTATAATAATTATGATTGTCAACCATCTACATACAGTCATGACCAACTTAAGCACTTATTGCATCATGACAAGGTTGAATAAAATTTACTAGGGCTTTGTCTTAAATCTCAACGCAGGTGTGTCTAGTTTCCAAAACACTATACTAAAAGAATTTAAGGTAATAAAATATAGTCACCAAGATACATAATAACCAACTTCCACATTTATTGAAAAAGTCAAATATGATTAAAAAAACCCACGTATTCTAAGAAAATAATCACCCAATTTTTCTTATACAAACAAAGAAAGTTATGATGACCAGTTTTGAATACACAAAAAAATTATCTAAACCTAAAAACAACAAGTTATTTTCCATTTATGTAAATAATAAGGGAAACAACCAAACCCCAATACAATTCTAGCAAAACGCACTTATACTGATAGAAATCATTCAAAATGCCTCATATAGGTAAATCAGAGTAGGGTGACCCATATTTTGCATGAATAATTTTTTTTATCTATACTGAGTAAATACACAATAGCGTTTTTAGCTACAATTTCATGTAAAGGAAGAGGAAAGTTTGTTTCCTCAGGTGCTAGATGCTCAGCGTGAAGTCTCACAACTTCATTTGAGTATGTAGCATCTCCATTCTTATTTATTCCTCAAAATCTATAAAAGACAACTTTAGAATACAATGGTCGACTTACTTGTAGATTGCAGGTTGAAAAACAAGCTAAAAATGGAAGAGAACTACCAAGTAAAACCAGGCCTGTGCAAAAAGCAAGAGAGAGTAGTCATCCTGTATTATAAAAAAATATATCCCTCAATTCCTCCTTGTGTTTTGCCTACTCTGCATCCTCTAACCCACCTCCTTTCCTCTACCCCTATTATGGGTCACCCATGCCTCATTTAATTATCGCATTCAATTTGGTGGAGAGAGAAAACCAAAACCCTTGACCACTTCCCAAAAAACATTAAAACATACCAACTTCAATCAATGTAAAATCTAGAAAATCCATCAATTAATATTTTAATCGAATCCCCATATTTTTAGTTAATACATTACAACCCAAACAACATAATAGCCCACATGGGGGGGTCGTGGCATCTAGTCAAACCCACAAGTAAACCCTAGTCACCATGCTCACTAGTTAATCCAAGGCAAGGTCATGGGATGGTGAGCTTGCAGAGAGAGAGATTGAAAGAAAAGGTCGGGAGCAATGACGTGGAATAGGGTTACATTAAACTAATCAGAACCACACTAGAATCAAATCAAACATGTAACATAGAGCCAAGTATCGAAAGGCAGCCAAGACATAAGCACAACATGAAACATTAAAGTGGATAGATTGAGTTAAGGCAAAAACGACAAACAAGACATGAAATCACAAAATGGAAAATGACACAACTTGTCTAATGGCTCAGAATTGAAACTAAAGTTTTATCTATCAGAACTCATCTGACTACTCAAAGAATTACTCGTCTTCTCAGTTGTCAAAAATCACCACCCAACCTAGCTCATGATGGGTACTTGTAATCATCGAATATAACATTAGTAGTACATGAATAATAAATTAATACGAATCAATAATATAATACAAAACTATGATAAAACATTAAATACACCAAATAGTTAATAGATCATTTGATGCAAAATTAAAACATAACCATGTCCTTCAACCTCCAGTTGAATAATCACTATATCAAAGTCCATCAGTATTGTGATAGTTAGATAAAATGTAATGCATAGTCAACTATACATGCTATAGTAATATTTAAATAGTCATATAATGTATCGAATGGTGGGGTCATGACATCTTCCCCTCCTTAAAAAGAAGCCATCCTGATAACTATTCAAACAACTATGAATAAAGCTGCTTGAAAATATGTGCATCTTCCAAAGTAGCACTTATTTCGTTAAATATGTCCAATTAAACCAAAACTTGTTGTATATCTCTATTTCACAAATTAATGCTATGATGGTCAAGGATTCTCATTGGTTCTAACAGCGTCTTTTCCTCTTCTATGACCTGTAGGTGTTTCCAATCCAAGACAAGAGAGAGATTGGGTATGTATTTTCCTAATCAAGCAACATGAAATATATCATGAATCCTGGAAAGAGAAGGAGGAAGAGCTAGCCAATAGGCATCAAGGCTAATCTTCTCCATAATACCGAAGGGTCCAACAAAGCATGGAGCTAGCTTAGAAGTTTTTTGAACTTTATTGAACTCTTCAGTGATCTAACATGAAGAAAAAATTTATCACCAACACTAAATTCACCTGGTGTCCTCTTTTAAGCAACACAACTATTTTGTCGGGCAGATGATATTTTTGGATTTTGGCATATTAGTTATATTATTTTAATTCTATTCTAGCAATATATCAAGGCCATCGACAACTCTATTTTCCAAATTATCCCAACCAAGTGGGGTTATGCATTTTCACACATCTAAGACTTCAAAAGGTGCCATTTTTATTACAAAATGATAGGAGTTATTGTAAGCGAATTCAACCAAATAGAGATAATCCTCCCATTTAGTATGTTGGTCCTTGACATACATTCATAACATGTCCTCAACCACTTAATTAAGTATTTTTGTTTGACCATCCATTTTTGGGTGGTAGGAAAAATTAAAATTTAACAGCATTCCAAATGCTACGATCAAAGTTCACCAGAACCCTTATGTAAATAGCTTATCTTGATCTAAGATAATTACCTCTTGTACACCATGTAGTCTAACCACCTCTTTTACAAAACATTATGTGAAAACATAAGTGTCATTTGTTAAATTTACAATAATGAGGTGGCCAATTTTGGTAGATTTATCAATTACTAAAAGAATGGTATCATGTTGGCTATGTGATTTAGGTAGCCTTGCAATAAAATCAAGTAAGATTATCTCCCACTTGTCTTTTAGGATATCATGAGGATACAACAACCCTCCAGGATGGTAATGCTCAAGCCTAACATGTTGGCATTCAAAGCACCTCACCACAAAATCAATGACATTGTGTTTCATACTAAGCCAAAAATAATGTCCTTTCAGCTCATGTGTCATCTTTGTGACACCAAGATGAGCATATAGAGGTGTTGTATGCACTTCTTTCAACACAAATTTCTGCAAGTTGCCTAACTTGGGTATAATTTTTTTTTATTTTTATGCCTTAGAAGGCCATCGTCTTCAATACAAAAGACAATAAAATTCTTTGCTAAAGGCTTGTCAACCAAACCTGCTCTTATTTGTTGGTATAATTCATCAATAAGCTATTGTTTTAGCATAACACTTCTGAAATTTCTTTGTAGTACAGACAAGGCAATAAGGCATTGTATCAGTTAAGTGCATCATTAACTTAATTTTCCTTACATTTGATGTAAGATATGTCTATTTCAAAATTACTTAAAAATTATAGCCATCTTCAGTGGTATGTATTTAAATAATCATGGTAGAACAAATATTCCAAGTTGCAGTGATCATATTTCACCTTAAAGGGCTTTCCTAACAAAAAGTGTTTCCATTGCTTTAGAGCATGGATAATGGCAGCAAGCTCCATGTCATGCATGGGATAGTTTTTCTTATGTTCCTTGAGATTACGTGACATATAAGCCACAACTTTACCATCTTAAGTCAAACTACCTCCATAACCATCCTTAGAAGAATCAACCCACACTCGAAGTTGTCATTCAAATCAAGAATAATAAGTATAGGTGTTGTTAACAACACTTTCAATTTTGTGAAAGCCTCCTCACATTGAGGTATCTACACAAATTTCTTTCCCTTGCACTGTAAGGAAGCGATAGTCAGGCCTACGCTGGAATTTTTTTCCATAAATTGCCAATAATAACCGACCTAGCCCATGAAGTTGCACACTTCATACACATTAGTTGGAGTAAGTCAGTCTTGAATGGATTTTACCTTTGTCGGGTCTACAACAATGCGATCCTTTGAAATGATGTGGCCCAAGTAGTGGATTTTTTATTCATAAAAATCACACTTCGAGAGTTTTCTATATAACTAATGCTATCTCAGCTTTTACAAGACTAGACGAACGTGTTGATCATGTTTAGTTTCATTTTTATATTACATAAGAATATCATCTTGGAATACCACACAAAATTGTCCAAAAAGTATCGGAACACGTTGTTCATTAGGTTTATAAAATATTGCTAGAACATTAGTTAGCCCAAATGGCAATACTGTGAACTCGTAGTGCCCATACTGAGTTTGAGAAGATTTTAGATGGATATCTTCTTATTTGATCCTTAGTTAATGGTTGATTTCATGTTCAGATCTAGTATCAGAGCAAATAATTATCAGATATAATCTTTGATAAATCAATCATTGTGCCAGTTAGATTACACTTAAAACAATAGTGGAGAATTTGGCAATTTGGAGACTTGAGTTTTCTTACATAGTCGTACAGTTTTTTCATGCACAAGAGAACATTTGATCAAGTTTGATTTTATGTGTTTTACACCTTCTAAAATTTGAATGGTATAATTTTGACCAGGCTATACAATGTTTTGAGAATTTGCAAGCAAGTAGATCTTGTTTGGATGTCTTTTATAGAAGTGTCATATGGTTATTTGTTCATAACATGTCGTACAAAATGAGTTGGAGTATGAAATTTCATGGAGGCATCCAAAACTCCATTTTCCATGATCTAGATGCAAGTCGTATGAGTGTGTAGTAGGACATCCTTTGAGAGACTACAAAATAGAAGATTTATGTTTGTACCAGTTGTACGATTTTCTCCATTTCTGAGTCGTATGATCACCATTTCTCAAAACTTTTTTTTGCACATTATTCATGACTAAATTTTGAATAGCTGCAAGTTTTTTCCCACACATGTGGAGGTTGTTGTACAATCTATTGGAGCAGTCAAAGTTACTATAAGTAGTTTCAATCAGCCAATGAGGTTGTAGCACAGTTTTTTCTCCCACATCTGGTCGTTTATACTTGAGAATGAAAATCTAATTATTGGAGTTGGTCAATTACTGACTATTCATCCACTTTAAAGTTTGATGTATGATTATGCATGTTGTCATACCATCTTTTGGGACTCTCCAAGTTGGCCTGTTGCATGATATTTGCATGTGGAACATGCAAGGAGTTGTCTAATTCAATTTTTGGCCTGGCAACATCACTTTCACATGGGGAGCTGAATTATAAGGTCTATTTTAAAAAAAATTTAATCACTTTTTTCATATTTTATTTGGAATTAAGTGATTTAAAAATTAGAAACTCATAATATCCCAAGTGGCTAAGTCACTTTTTTGGTCAAACTAGGTGCAAGGTTCAATTCCCATAACCAGTGAAAGGCAAAATTACAAAGAAGGGAATATTTGTTTTTTGCCTAATAGATTAATTTTCCATTGATTGTAAAATATAAACTAAATTATAGTGTAACATTTCAATATATTTGGCAAAAAAAATTAAAATAGTGCCTCAAAGAATCAAAGAGATTATAAAAATCTCCTTCGCAACATTCAGTCAAAATAATGCTTCTAGTTCATGTTCACAGTTAATGTCGTTGTGCTTTGAACTACTACATCTATAGCCTAACATAGCTGCAATAATGATGTTTGGACATCAACCCTTTAAATCATTGGGCAGTAATAAGCTTTAGACATATTCATAAAATTCGCTTCATTTACCCATTCGTTTCAATCGAAAGGCATAAATTCTCACATTTGGAATTTTTTGAGTGTATAACAAAGTTACACATATGTATGAAGAATTCTTCTTAAGCAGGGGCCAAAAAATCAGTGAATCCATTTCAATACTATCTAGATACCACGTACCAAATTTTTTTCACATACATTAACACCTCTTTCACGTACAATCGAGTACATAGAAAGAGTGAGCTTTTTCCAGATATCAATGGGTATAAAGGAAGGGCACATATATAGAAAGGTCATGTAAATTGGTTCGACGGTATATAGAAATGGATACCTTGAAAGGTGAAGTGTTGAGGAACCAATTTATCACCCTTATTTAGTTTGATCAAATTTGCACACATGGTAAAAAATAGATCGTGTTTTATTCTACCAGACACAAAGCTTCTTCGAGGTGACAATTATGTAGCCTAGAAAACCAAGGTCAAAACACAATTGAAATTTGAGGAAATTTGGATAGTAGTTGATGGCACATAGACCAGACATGCTATTGATGCTGATCAATAGCGAAAGATTGATAAATCGAATTAGATTGCTAAGCTCATAATCATGTTTAGAGTCTCAATTGATGTACAACTCTATATCTGCAATGCCATTATAGCTAAAGATGTTTGGGATAAGATTCAAATAGTGCATGAAGCAAAGAATCAAAATCAAATTCTTTATCTCCAGAGCCAGCTCTATTAACTCAAGTTGAAATTAGAGGAAAAAGTTAAGGCTTTGCTTCCTAGAATTACAAGCTTATGAGCTTCGTTTGAAGCATTGGGAGACCCAGTGAAAGATGAATCTTTGGTCCCCATTATTTTAAGAGCACTACTCCCTACATATAAAATATTTCTAACCACACTAAATGTCATAGGTCAGAAACCAACCTTTGTCTCATTGGTTAACATGTTACAATAAGAAGAAGCCATATAGACTACAGAGGAACTTGATGAAAAACAATTACTTGCCTTCTCTCCGAAAGCAAAGAAGATAATAAAGGCATCCAAACAGAACCCTAAGTAGATCAAATAAAAAAATCTATAGGTAATAAACCTCATTCACAAAAAGTTTGTCTTTGTGGAAAGAAAGGGCACGACCTAAAACATTATTGGTATAATATATTCACATAAGGATCATCCAACAAGAAGTCCACTTCACAAAATTCACCTTAGTCATCGAAGACAAAACCCCATTATAAATAGAATTGGAAGAAGAAACAACAACATGGGAATATTATCGAGGATGATCATTCTTTAGAAGATGATCACATCTTTACTACACAGATATATGAGGAACCTTGTTCTTCAAAATCTATCTGGTATGCTAATTCTAGTGCCATTGCACATGACAAGACAAAAAGAATGGTTTTCCACCTTACACCAATTAGGATCTCAGGGTAATGTCTCTCTTGGTGATGATTTATCATACACTATTCAAGGCATAGGTGATGTTTCTTTACAGCTTGGTCATATAATGACCAAGATCATAGATGTCTTGTATGTCCCAGGATTCACTAAACACTTAATGTCTATAAATCAACTTCTTGATCACAATCTCAAATATGAGTTTGATCACAAAGAAGGTAAAAAGTTTTACCTTATGAAGAACAAGTCAAGAGGCTCTAGAACCATTGCACGAGCTTCAAATATAGGTAAAATGTTTTAGCTTGATTTTGTAAATAAAGATCAATAGGCACTTATTGTGAACAATACAAACAAATCTTAGTTATGGCACATGAGATATAGTCATTTGAGTTAGGGATATTTGCTTACATTAAACAAACATAACATGGTCAGAGATCTTCCCATACTCAAACATTCTTCTGATATTTGTCTTAGTTGCTTAATAGGTAAATAATGAAGAGATATTTTTGTTAAAAGTGAATATTGGTATCTACATCCACTTGATCTAGTGCACAATGATCTATGCGGACCTATGACTGATAGCCATAAAGGATACAAGCATTTTCAACTCTTTGTTAATGATCATTCCCACAAGATGTGGGTTTCATTGTTGAGTCTAAAGACTAGGGTTTCTAAGCCTTCAAATAATTCAAGGCCTTTATTGAAAATGAAACTATTCATAAAATCAAGGCCCTCTACTCACATCATTTGGGGAATACGCCAATAAAAAGTTCATTGCATACCTTATAGATCATGGAATATATTGTCAATACAGTACTCCTTACACAACACAACAAAATAGTGTTGCATAAAGGCATAGCCGTGTCATTATAGAGATGTTTATAAGCATGGTTGAGGATGCACAAGTACCTCATTCATATTGGGCAGAAGCATGTCTAACAGTTGTGTACCTGTTGACCTGGTCACCCACCAAAGTTCTTGATGGAATAACACCAGAAGAAGCATGGACCAGGGAAAATTTGAAATTATTTCATCCTCAATTTTTTGGTTGTAAAGCATACATGCATATCCCAAATAAGAAAAGAAATAAATTAGATAATAAAACTAAGGAATGTATTTTTGTGGGATACAATAAAGAGTCAAAAGCATATCAGCTCCTTGATCAAGAAACTCTGAAGATTCTTGTCAATAGGGATGTAGTGTTTGATGAAAAATGTGAAATGAATTCATCTTCTACACATACATCTGATACAGGCATCAAACCTATAAAATTTCCAAATGCAAATAGTGGTGAAGGTCAATCAAAAGATCCAATACCACCTACATATATTCAACATATGCCTAAATGGTATATGAGTATAATTTGAGATGCAAAATTGGATGGATCTCCAAATACTTCATCTACAGGACTGAAGACTTGCAGTATGGCTTGTCAAGAGGTAAATTTTGCCTCAATGAGCATAGTTGTAGAAAAATTTGAGCCCTCTACAGTTCATGATGCCCTAGAGTCCAAACCTTGGAAAGATGCCATAGATACATAATTTTAGTCTCTCATGAAGAATAACACATGGCAGCTTATTGATCTTCCACCAGGGAAGAAACCTATTGGTTAAAAATGGGTCTTTAAGACCAAATACAAAGTACATGGTAGTATAGACAAGCAAAAGGCAAGATTCGTAGCAAAGGGTTATGCTCAGAAAGAAGGTATAGACTACAAGGAGACTTTTGCTCCTATAGTTGAGATAAAGACAATCAGAATGATCTTTGTAATGGTTGCATAGTTTGGTTAGAATGTTCATCAGATGGATGTCAAAAGTGCCTTCTTAAATGGAGATCTATAGGAAGAGGTCTATATGACTCAACTGAAAGGTTTTGTCACATCGGGGTAAGAGCAGAAAGTGTGCAAACTCATAAAATCTCTATATGGTCTCAAATAAGATCCTAGATGATGGTATATAAAAATTAATGAGCATCTCATGAAGCATGGATTTTAGATAAATCCATATGATCCCAATCTCCACCTAAAAAAGTAAGGAGGAGAGATTGTTATCATTATTGTTTATGTCGATGATCTAGTCATCACTGGTAGCTTAGTGAAGATAATTGATGTAACAAAGAGTGATCTTAATTGATCATTTGACATGACATATATAAGGCTATTGCACTATTTTATTGGATTGGAATTATGGGGGAAAAAATAGTACATATTTGTATCTCAGATGAAATATATCAAGACATTACTTAAAAGATTTTGGATGATGGATTGCAAACCAATGTCTACACCCAGAGAGATAAGACTTTAGTTGTTTTGCTTAGATCCATCACCACCAGTAGATGTTATTCTTTATCACCAATTGATTAGGAGTCTCATCTACCTCACATACACTAGGTCAGATATCAACTATGCTATTAGCTATCTTTCACAGTTCATGCAGGAGCCAACGGTAAGCCACTGGAAAGAAGCTAAGCAGGTCTTGAGATATCTTCAAGGAATAATGGATTATGACCTATCATATAAGAAGAATGATAAGTTCTTCTTAGTAGGATACATAGACACAGATCATGCAAGTACAATTGATGATAGAAAATCTACTTTTGGGTTTGTATTCTTTCTTGGATCTGGTCCAATCTCATCGGGGAACAAGAAGCAAAACTTTGTTTTTTGTTCTTCTACCGAGGAAAAATATCATGCTGTAGGAGGAGTTGTTTTTGAGGTGATATGGTTACATCACATACTAGAAGGATTGGGAGCTCCACAGACTCAGCCAATTATTCTAAACTATGACAGTCAGGTTGCTCTAAAACTTGTTTGCAATCTAGTGTTTCATGAATGCACAAAGCACATTGAAGTTCATGTTCATTTCATATGTGAACATGTTCAACAATACAATATACATCTCCAATATTGCCCCACCCAAGATCAGTGTGCATATGTCTTCACGAAGTCACTTGCATGTGATAAGTTTGAGGCATTTAGAAGTTCTCTCTCTTATACTCTCTAAACTATAATGAATTAAAGGAGATAATGTTAGAATAAATTAATTCACTATGTTTGTAAATATGGTTTATCCTATAAATCAAACTACGTATAATATAGGTTAGTTATTTGACTAAGTTAATTATTTGAATAAAATAAGAGATTAGGGATTGTTATTAGAATATTTGCTCATCCTATTTTATAGGAATATTATGATCATATTCAAGCTTATAAATTATGTCCATGTACTTATTTTTTTAGAAACTCAATGAAATATATTGATTTCATGTTCAGATCAAAAGACACCCAAACAAGATCTACTTGCTTCTAAATTAACATTGTGATTGTCCACAACTGCATACACCTTGTGGTTCGCTGATTGGCCCAGTGTCAACTTGGGGCAATATTTTTTGTAGTGTTTATCACCACATTCCTAGAATACAACAACCCTTGATGGAGCTATTGGAATAATATTTGCACTCATGGCTGGTCCACGTTGATTGTTTTGGGGTCCTTCCTTCCTAAAAATCCCTAATTTAGATGAAATTTGTGACTTTAATTTTTTGGTTTGGTTTAAAAATTTGTTAAATTTGATGTTATTCCCAACAAATCTATGATTCTAGCCTATTTTTATGAAGTTATTATACATATAAGAGAGATTTTTTATTTTAGATTATAGATTATTCAACTTGAAATCTTATCTCGCCTTTTGACAAGACTTCTCTTTCTCTTTTTCCCAATAATCTGACTCAATGGCAGTTATCAAGGTCCTCAGATTTGTCATATTGACATCATGAGTCAATATCTCTTTAATCCTATGATTAAATTTGGTGATTTTTGTATCCTTGTCATGTATGTAATTCACATGACATAGAAACTCAAAATCATATATTTTTTGTTCCTTATAGTTGGCATTTAGATACCTTTCTTGAAACTGCATTTCAAAGATAGTCTAGGTAAGATCCATTGGTCGGTATCTCTCTATTTCATAGAGGTGATTCCACAATAAGGCTATAGGTCCAAATAGTTCGTAAGCTACCACCCTTGCTTTCACATTTGATGACATGTTATGTAGATTAAAATATTTTTGTGGGTTAACCAGGCATGCATCATCTACATCACCAGATTCTTCAACAGAAAGCATAGGTGGAAAAAGTTTATTTAGTTATTTAATGATTGGGTCAACCACTGTCAAAGGCATCTCTTGGATTATCGATTCTTCTACCTGGCCTATCTCGAATCTATGTACTTCCTCGTGGGATACACCATCAATGTTATTCAGTATACATTCTTGGTTGTTGGTCTTGCCTTGTAGAGAATTCAAGGCTATCACAATCCCACTAAAGACTTCTTCATTCTTGTCAGTTGGGTTTGCACCAGCTTCATCAGTATTCGAGACTTCATTATTACTATCAACATTGTTAATGGGTAGTTCAAATTGATTTCAAATAGGGTTATGGGCACCACGACCCCTACTTTGGCCTCTACCTCTATCTCTAACTCGATTAACATTATTCCAGTTATTGTGGATATTGACACCATTTAACCTCATCCTAACCATCCTTAGAAGTTACAAAATAATAACGCAGTAGATTTCAAACTTAAAAACATTCATTCCCAAAGTTGCCTAGAGTATAACACTACTTTGATAGTAGATGAAACAACCCCAATTTTTTTTATGGAATTACATTATGAAAGTATGGTTTGGACTACGTGTTATGCCTAATACTTCACTTTTTGATGCAAGCAATGTTCATTCAACGTACTCATGTACACACACCCAAAACTAAAGGAGGTGATATGAGATATTTAACCAGGGGAAAATACCTACAAAGCATGTTATGAGGAATCAAGTTTCCTAGAAAAATTATGGATTTTAGAATGTATTGGTGTACAAGTACATGAATAAGTCCCAAGCTCCTTACATGGCACTAATCTTCTGTATACAACCGTTTATGTGTCTTTAACTCTAGATAGGAATCTCATTCCCCTCGATAGGTTTCTATTTCACTTGTGGGTGGTTAATTGGTTTCTTCTTAAAAGAATTAGAAATAGACATCTTTATGCATCCTATGATACCATTTCAGTTCTAACATGACTATGAGATGAGAACTAAGGTTCAAATCTAACATATAAGATCATGTATGCTGCCTAAATACCAATCATAAATATAGAAACAAACAAGCTAATTAAAGCACATGTGGATTAACCCTAGGATCCATTGATTATTCTACAAAATTCACTACTTTCCATAAAAGAACAACATATTTATTAATTGAGTGGGAAAAAGGGTGTTATAGGCAACTGAACCAATGCTACCGGTCAAAGGTAAGTATCCTCCTCTTTGTTTCAAAGATCATCACACCTTTACCTTCTTCATTTTAAGATTCACAAATCATCCATTGTTAATTTGAAATATAATTTAAATTGGACTTACTCCTTAAGGCCTTGGAATTTCAAATAGTTTTATACTCATATAAACCCAAGTTGGTTAACAATACATTTAAAGATGGAAAGCATCTATTTTATTAAAGAGTATTTATAACAGTTTGTGCTAAAATCTATTGTCATTAGATGAGGCACAATGGACAACTCATATTCGCTTTATGAAAAAAGAGGTCATATCAATATATTGATCAATGTGTGTGTAATTAGTAAAGGAAAATGCATTAATATAAGAGGTATAGTAAAACAAAGTAAAAATAATTATATGCAATGAATTATCCAATAATTTCACTATGGCATAAATATTTTCAAACTACTACGTGATTTAAAAACTCAATCATATTGCAATTAAAATGGGTAGTTGAACCTCATTGCAATAGTCTACAAACATAAATCAAGATGATTTACATATCGCTAGTAGCATCAATAACAAATATATAATATGCTAAGTCACTTTAGTCTATATAAATTCCAACCATACATCAAACAATAATGCAACCAACGCTATACTTCCAGGAGGCAATCTTCCCAATTTCCTTATTTAGGAGAGTATTCAATAATAAGGTCAACCACAATATAAATATTATTCATGAATATAATCATTCTTCCTATATGGATTTCATTAACCAACACATAAGTTTCACCATAACTTCATACACCTAACTTAATTGATTTCTCAAAACCAGATATTCACACATAAAACATTCATTCTTATATATATTTAGCTAACCCCTCATACTTCCAACAAGAATAAGTAAATATCATTGTAATATATCAACCACTAATGGTCTATAACACACTTAAGTCAATCATAAATGCTACCCCACTAACATATCAGATGCAAGGATCTATAAGTTGTCTACATGATAATCAACACTTCAAAAAGTAAACATAACATCGTAATAAAACCAGGCAACCCTTAACTAGTTTTAAACTCAGAAATTTTATGCATTTCCAACAAGAGTAAGAGAGGTTGATAATCAAGAAGGGTGTATCTATCATCAATATAATTCCCACCAATGAGAGTACACACCTCATACAAAGCCATACAAGTTTAGATTAAACTGAAAAAAAAAGAATTAAAAGGATTGCAACAAGCGTCCATTCTTTATGCTTCCTTGCAAATGTCTTTCTCAAAAATAAAACAACAAAAAGATCAGTTGTACCTTACGAACTCCTATATGCAACTGTTATACGAATCATGATAAGGTATAAATATGAAAGAACTTAATCTTGAACCAGAATTCTAATAGAATAAATATTCCCAAGCATTAAAATAAGATTTTAACAAGACCCTTCAACATAAATGCAACAGTATAAACCAGCATACCAGATTTTGCAACTAAAGCTAAAAATGACATCAAAGAGCTTCATTTTCAACACCATATGTCAACAAGACGTATGAACCATTGATTCTAGTTACAGGTTAAGGCCTTCGCCACGGGACAATAAGATAACATATATATACAAGGTAAAACTAATCAAATCTAATAACAGTAAATGATTATAATTACATTATGCAATCAACATGAAACACTAATATAATTAATTTTAAAAATGAAACATATAAAGTAACTTATGCAATAATGGTTACCATGTTTCATTACACCTGTCATTGAAATCATCTAGGAGTATGGACATCACATGAGCATGACGAAACAAAGCTTTTCACACTAGCCCCATGAGCCCAACCATCAATGGCCCTTACCACCCTATCCATCAACTGGATGGTGGGTTTCAACAATTCGTAATAAAAAGGGATTCATAGCAAGTTGAGGTTTCCTAAGCCATTAGACGACTCTACAAAACATCAAAAATATTAAAAATAAATAACTAGTATGTACTTCATCCAAAGATGAAAGAAAAATAAACAACGTGCAACATGCATTATTTTGAATTGACAGTGGGGATAATCCATCATTAGGCAGGGTTTCAAAAGTCATGGAAGTGGATTTATGCACTAAATCCGAGTCATCACAATCATTGTTGCCTTACTTGGAAATCTTCCAAGTGTAGGCTTAGCCACCAGATTTCTCAGCTACCATCCCGTACTTCAAGTAAATAACTCCATAGTTATAAAGCTCAGTCATTAAGTGAAGTCACAAAATTAAGATTTAAATAACAAAAAAGATCAATAAAATGAATAATACATAAGTAAACAACGATATTACATGATGTGGAGGCATAACTAACACAACAAAAACAACCAACTCATACCCAACCAATATCCAACTTAAAAAATGAAATTGAAATGCCAATTTAAAGGCCGTGTCTATATAAATGCGACTTCTGAAATTAAGGAAATTAGGGAATTAAAGCTATAACTAGTTGTTATATTTCCCTATACATTAACTCCAACTTCCATCAAGTTCCCACAACTTTCAACATCAACAAAAAATTGAAATCTAACAAAAAAATGAAATCTGAAATAATAAGTAAAAGACAAAGGTAAATCAATAAGATGATTTATGGGTTCACCATGAGGTACTACGACCTCATCATTAACCCCAAAATCATTAAATTGAAGTCAATCATTACACAAAAGGGATGGTTACCAAAATTATAATAATTATGATTGTTAGCCATCTACCTATAGGCTTAAACAACTTAAGCATTTATTACGTCATGACAAAGATGAACAAATTTTGTTAGGGCTTCACCCTAAATCTCAAAGTAGGTGGACCCAATTTACAAAACACCATGCTGAAATAACTTGAGGTAATAAAATATGGTTACCAAGATACATAATAACCAACTTCCACATTTACCCAAAAACTCAAATATGATTCATAAAACCCATGTATTCCAACAAAGAATCACCTAAATTATCTTATACAAGCGAATAAGGATATGGAAACCAGTTTTACATACACAACAAAATTATCTAAATCAAATAACAATAGGTGATTTAGCATTTATGTAAAGAATAAGTGAAACAACCAAACCCCAATACAATTCCAACAAAACCCACTTATACTAACAAGAATCATTCAAAATGCCACGTATAGGTAAATCAGGTAGGGCAACCTAGATTTTACTTAAATAAAAATAATTATCTATATTGAGTAAATGCATAGAAGGGTTTTTAACTACAATTTCATGCAAAGGAAGAGGAAATTTTGTTTCTCCAAGTGTTAGATGCTCAGTCTGAAGTCTCACGACTTCATGCCGAGTATGTAGCATCTCCATGCTTATTTATTCCTCAAAATCCATTAAAAAATAGCTTCAAAATACAACGATTGACTTGTAGATTGTAGGTTGAAAATCAAGCTAAAAGTTTAAGAGAACTCTTAAGTAAAATAGGGTATGCACAGCAAGCAAGAGAGAGAGCAGCCATCCTGTATTGGAAAAAATGCATCCCTCAATTCCTCCTAGCCTTTTCCCCACTTTGTGTCTTCTCACCCTCCTCCTTCCCTCTCTCCAACTACTATCCATGTACCCCCAGCATGGGTCACCCATGCCTTAATTCAATTCGATGGAGAGATAAAACCAAAACCCTCAACCACTTCCCAAAAAACATTAAAACACACCAACTTCAATTAATGCAAAATCTATAAAATCCATCAATTGATATTTTAATTGAATCCCCATAGTTAGAGTCAACACATTACAACCCAAACAACATATTAGTCCACATGGGGGGGTCATGGGGTTTAGTCAAGCCCACAAGTAAATCCTAGTCACTATACTGACTAGTTAATCCAAGGTAGGGTTATGGGTCGGTGAGCTTGTACAGAGAAAGAGAGAAGGTTGGGAGCAATGAGGTGGGATGGGGTTGCATTGAACTAATGCGAACCACACTAGAATCAAATCAAAGATGTAATATAGAGCGAAATATAGAAAGGCATCCAAGACACAAGCACAACACATAAAGTTAAAGTCTGTAATTCGATTTAAGGCATGAAAGTCAAACAAGACATAAAAGCATAAAATGGAAAATGACAACTTGTCCAATGGCTCAAAACCAAAATTAAAGTTATACCTGTCGAAACTCATCCGACTACTCATATAATCACTCGTCTTCTTGGTTATAAAAAATCACCCCCAACCTAACTCATGATGGGTACCTACAACCATCGCATATAATATCAATATTACCTAAACAATAAATTAATACCAATCAATTATGATAAAACATTGAACACACCAAATAATTAACATACCATTTAATGCAGAATTAAAACATAACAATGTCCATCAACCTGTAGCTGAATAATCACTATATCAAAGTCTATCAGTACGGTGATAGTTAGATAAAATTTAATGCAGAATTAACTATACATGCTATAATAACATTTAAATAGTCATATAATGTATTGAATGGTAGGTTCATAACAAAATAGACAATCCCATTTGATTTAGAAGGTGGTAAAACCTTGTGAACGATTGTATACATGACCTAGTTTTGTGACAAACCATTTTCAAAAATTTTTGGAGGGTTTCAAGGCCATTTAATTCTACAAAAATCCATACTTTCAGTGACTTTGAAGAAAAACCAATTCTAGGTTTGTCAAGAAACCAAGTGTATCTTTGCCAAATTTTGGATAAGTCATACAAAATCCACAATTTTATAGGTTTTTTCAACCCAATAGAATTTTTTACCCTCGCAGGTAGGTTTGATAGTTATTGGACTTTTCTTGGTGGATAAATAAGCCCCGTTGGATATTTCCATCCCTCTGAACACTTAGGTGAAATTTTGGCAATCGATCAACTTTTCTTTGTAGGAAAACACTCCCAGGTAGACATTTAGACCTCAACAGACATTTTCACTTGTCCAAACAAGTAGAAAAACCCATCACTTGTCCAAATAGGCCCCAAAGTTCATCCTCCTTCCATACAAACTATAGGCTCTGAAGCCTACTTGGACACCCATCATGTTTATGCCCGTGTCTAGACATCCATCAATTTTTATCTTGTGTTTAAACACCGATCAAGTTTTGGCCTATGCCTCAATATCCTTTATGTTTTGGTTCACGCCTGAACACCCATCAGGTTCAAGCCCATGCCTGAACACCCATCGGGTTTTGATCCATGCTCAAACACACAATAGACTCTAACGTTTGCTCGAATAACCTGTGGACTCTAAACCTTGCAAATACACTTTGTAGATTCTACCTAACTTATTTGCACATCGATGTCTGAGAGACCATCAAATTTAAAATAGTGAAAAGTGACACTATTCATTTGAAAAGAGAGAGGCATTTTTTAAGTGATGTCAGCCCCATATCAATCACATCAATGAAAAGTGGGAGGGAGGAGCATTCACAAAAGTTCTTAGCCCCTTGGTCACATGGCACAGTCATATGAAGGGGGCTTAAAATTTAATTCCCATTAGTGGGGGCTTAACTCTAACACCCAATCCAAATTTGGGCACACCCAAAAATTTTCAAAATTTATAAAGTAGAGATTACCCTTGCCATCTAGAACTTCAAATGCGTATAACTTTCAACTGTTACTCCTTTGAGGTGATGTTTTTGTTTAAATACAAGTTTTTTTTAGCTCTATGCATTGGAAATATTCTTGTGCCTTATAAATTAAAACCTCTATAGATTTAAGGGGGGTTGTATATTCTTAGCCTTTCAACACATGTAGTTCAACACATAATTTCTTTCAGAACCATGGATCTGAGTTATGTTTTGATTCTTATGCCGTTCAACTATCATGAGTGCTAATTCAATGTGAAAATCCTCTTGAGGAGCAAAGTCTTACACTGAATCATGATGGGTAAGAAAACAGTCGACCCTTGAGGTAGAGAAGGTGAAGTGGCTTAACATAAGTGATGAATCCTATGGTCTTCTATGTCTATTTACGTCTCCCAACCTGCTGTTTCATATTGAATATGATACTACTTCTAATGAAGATTATACCATATTAGAAAAACTCTTTGGGAAACATAACATAATGAGAGGTCATGGGTTGGAGAATGAAGTCATCAGTTTGAGCCCAAGTGATTTTGAAACTGTACAAGACTTATTCACAAAATTCAAATCACCTAAGTTGCAGTTGAAACTATTCAGCATTGACAAAAAGGATGATCAATTAATTCTTTCCCCCCTTGGCAAGTTGGGATATAACTATTTTGCCTGTCTCTACCTTCCACACCACCAAGCATGCCCTTGGAACTAAATGGACCATGTTGTCCTTGAATGACTTTACTATTCACTTGACTCAATAATAAGACAAAATCATTTTAATGAGTACACAAAAGTCATCTAAATCTCATTGCTTAATTATGAGTCATGATAAATAAAAGGCTTATGGCAACAAGGAGAAGAAACGTAATAAAAAGGACCTAGAGCAAATAAATGGTTATAAATCTAATGCTAAGTCCAAATCATAAAAAGAGTCCTCTTCAGATGGGAAACCCAAGAAATAGTGACGCACATTTGGCTACTACAAGAAATTTGGGCATGATGAATCCAAATTCATAAAGAAATAGATTGATTGACTGACTAAGATGCTTGAGAAGCATGACATCAATGTTCCTGAGTCTTCTAGTCAGAGTTCATTAGCACATGAGTCTTTTAAGGCAAAAAATAATAAAAAGGGTAAAGCACTTGTTGTAGTTGCATCCTAGCCTTCCACACATGTTATTAACTATGGTGCATTGCACCACATGCATTCATCACAGGACATGTGTTTATCCTTGGAGCCTTGTTTTATGCCTTTCATCTTATTGGGTGACGATATTTCTGCAGAAGTTAGTGGGAGAGGATATGTTGAAGTGAATGATGGGACATTTCTTGATGTTCTATGTGTTCCCTCTTTATCCACCAATCTCCTATCTATTTATCAAATCACTGACATTAGTTCAAGAAATAAAGTTGAGTTCACACCCAATTTAGTGGTTATTAGGGAAGCATATAGTGACTCCATTTGTAGGGAAATCCAAGAACAAACACACCTGTTCTGATTCCTCTTATTAGGATCTTGCTCCTCAGAAAGAGCACAATATGATTACCAAATATAAGCAATTAAATATGCGAAAATAACCAGAAACACAAGTAACTAGAATTCACCAATAACACAGAATATGAGAGACAATAGACTATCTTGTATTAACACTTTACAGAAAAGAATACTACAAAGAGCCACCACACTCTTCCACCTTACAGAGGTTTCCCACACTTCAAGTGTACAATAATTCTTCTTCACAACACTCTCCTACACAAAAACGGTCCCAACAACCAACTCACACACAGAATTGGTGTTCACCTCTCCAACCAGTCAGTAATAACCCTGTCGGTACACCAAGCACTCTATAGCACTTCAAGTTGATCTCCCATGAACCTGCAACCTGCAATTCAATAGACCAAACTTACATGTAGATCCCCTATGAGCTTGCAACAACCTGCAACTCAATGATCTTACAATGGAAGGAACTCTTCCTTTCTATCTCATACTTGTACAATACATGCCAATGGGTCTATAAATAGATCCCTAACTTAAACAATAACTTAGACTCTTAATTTAGACAATTATCCTCGCAGCTCAAGACTCTAACTGGTCTTTACATGCAAACACTTCGTTCACTTAACTAACTATCCGTGCAACGAACAGTTCTGAAACACATAGGCGACTGACGCCGGTTCCTGCTTGCATGGTTCTGTAGACGTCGGCCGACTTTCTGCCATCGCCGGTGGCTTTCTGCACTGGTCACAACCGACGTCGGTCCTGATGCCGACGCCGGTGCTCCTGGATCTCAGCAACCTTCTGTTCCTACTGTTTGCAAAGAGTTGAAGCTTTTAGCTCCACAACCTAACACCATTGTCATATTTGGGAAAGCAAATCATGAGTCACAATTGTATACTTTCTCACATTTTACTCTTGATCAACCCTCTACTGTACTTATCACTATTCGGATGGGATGAGTAAATTATGGCATGAGCAATTCGACCATCGCTATTTGGAGCAACTCAATCATCAAGACATGGTTTCACAATTACCACGAGTCAAGTTTTTTGATAGAGTATGCTAGGGTTGCATACCTGGTAAGCATCTTGAGGAGAAGCATCACAAGGGAAAATCATGGAAAGCTCAATAATTATTAGAGATTGTCCATAATGACATTGTTGGCCCATTTCCAAAACCTTCATTTAAAAGGACAAAGTGCATGCTTACTTTCATCAATGACTTTTTGAGGCATACTTGTGTGTATTATCTTAAGCATAAATTAGAGGTGTTTGATAATTTTCATGACTTCAAGGTACGTGTATAAAAATAGTCATATAAAACCATCAATATTTTACACACTGACAATGGTGTTGAGTATGCCAATAACCACTTTGAGTAAGTCTATACATCAGAGGAGATTGAACTATAACACACAGTTCCATATAATCCTTAGCATAATGGTGTTTTAGAGCACAAGAATAGGTCCTTAGAGAAAATGGCCAATTATATGCTACACTCTAAGCCTCTTGCACCTCAGTGTTGGGTCAAGGGCATCAATTGTACTTGTTATATCCAAAACTAAGATCCTCATAAAACATTGAAGGTAGACACTCCTTTTGAAGCTTGGAGCGGTTGAAAACTCACAATAAAACACTTTTGAGTGTTTAGATATCCTATTATGGCCTACATTTTGAAGAAAAAATGTAAGGCAATGGAACCTTAGAGTCAACCTTGCATCTTTATTGGATATCCTAAGGGTGTTAAGGGATACTAGATTCTCCAACCCACCACTCATGAGTTCATTGAGAGGAGTGTTCACTTTCAAGAGGGTTCTCAAGGCTTCACACATGACACTCTTCTTGGTGTAACCCCACTTTTTTTACACCTTAATTTACCTTCTCGCTCAGGGCTAAGATACTAGGTGAGTCACCAATGTTCTTATTGGTGAATGTCTTCTATATAGGAATATGCCTATAGAGTACAAAACCCACATTTAACCAAATAGTCCTCTAGTATGATCTAACCTCTCCAATACATCTCATGCATCTTGACACACCTTAAAAGATATATCAAGTTTATACATCCATTATTAAAAGGCTTAAAGCTATTCATTTACCTCTTGGTTGCGATAACCTCCTTATAGCCCTGTTTCCTTTGTATATTCCCATAAATCTTCATCTATCATCCTAAACATGAATGTGAGGACACTTCAAAGTACCCATTAATCCCTTCTATAACATCCTTGAAAATCACCTATGGTTCCTTTGTACAGATTGACACTTCCTTCTTTAGCCCTTGCTCCAATTACCCCTCCTTTCTTGCAAACCTCCTTGTCCTGATTATTGTACCATCATTGAACCACGTGACTTAAAAATAAAAAAAGTCACCTTTTTTGATACCCATTATCTTCTTATAGGTGAATCCATCATTTTTTTGTACCCTTCTTTGGACAAAAACCCCTTTTCTCTATTTAGCCTACTCTCTTTTCTTGGTTTGCACCTAGGATTTAATTTCAAATGATGATTTCCATACTTTTTTGTACCCTACAGGTGTTAAAAATTATCCAATAGTTTGTAAACATCTCCAAGACTATGATTCCAAATTTTCATGAATTTTGGATGGTTATAATTCTTTCTAGGCACTAAACCCTAGTTTAGGGCTTTCAAAGGCCTGCACAAGTCTGAGAACCTTCAAATTTCAATTGGGAGAATTTTACAGTGTTTCAACAAGTATAAGTTAGTTTTTAGGGTCTATCTATGGTTTTTCCACCCTTTCCATTCATTATCCAATCCTTATTACACTTATGTACATTCTAAACAAGAGCATTTAGTTCTTTTTGACTACGTTTTCTGTGATTGTCAAAAGGGGTGTGATGTTTTTATCTAATCCTTGATTCTAACAAGTGTTATGAGTTACAAAGAGGTAATTATTCCTTCCATAACATTTAATCGTGCATAAGAGATCTTAATTCATTCGATTGTTCTCAAAACACATATTTTCTATACACCTGCCTGTACCCTGTCACCTATAGGCCTGAAAATAGGGTTTTGTGGATCTTAAGGTATTTAAGGGTCTCTAAGTCTTCTTTTATCAACATATAGACTCTCAATGAAATCAAAAACCTTGTAGGATTTCTCTTACAATTCCATGCATACAATATCACGTGGTTCTAATCTCAAACAATGAACTGTGTGTTCATGTTTCAAAAACTCTAATATACCCTGTTCTTACCCTGTTCTTTCATTCCCACAACTTTTCATGCATTCTGTACTTCTTTATTACAATACACAAGATCTTTTATGTTCTCAAAAAAAGTTTAAAGGATTCTTCACATGTAATTCATGCCATAAAATGATCATTCCATACCTATGTTTTGTAGAGATCCATATACATGCATGCACAGGCTTGTCATTGTTGAAACCATAATACTACCAAGGGAAAACTCTTGTTTATATAACCATTACAGTCTATATTTATCCTTATTAATCAAGAAATATTACTTACAGTACAATACATAAACTATGATCAATGTTTCCTACTCAATAATCAATGGCTTTACAAAGCCTTATTTGCTCTTTCATACCTTCTTTCTTCACATCTACAGTCTCCACCTTCCTTTTTCTCCCTTACATCCTTCTCATTATTCTTCTTTCTCTGCTTGAATGAGATATCCTCTCTCTCTTTCCTTATACGTACCCCTCTCCTCTTTCTTTCATTACATTTATTACTCTCTGAAAGAGTCTCCTATGCCAACTTGGGCTTTGAAACAAGAAAGGAGGATTTTTCTAAACTAATATCTAAGTTGAGAGATAATCTCAACTAATATCTTATGGTTGAAATATTTCAACCATCTCCTCCTATTTTACTCAACAAACTCCCAACATGGGGATTCCTTTCAACCAACTTTCACCCCTTTTCACTCTTTTTATATTTAATATTTACATTTATTCCTCCATAACAACATTTTGGAGGGAAAAGACAACAATATGAATTCAAATACAAAACTAAGACATGATTTGAGCTTTGTATGCTTGATAATTTCCAACTTTGACTATGTCTTCATGTAGCCATTGTAGATGTTTTTGATATGCTCATGCATCACTTCCCTTTCCTTAGATGCATTGGTATTTGACGAAAATTTTGATGATTAAGATTTGCTTAAACAACTTCTTGATGATCGAGATTTTTCTTCCAATTTTGATGATGAGATTATTGATGAGGAACGCCCTCCTCTTTATCCCAAAATATCTTTAGAGGATGAGGAATATCCTCCTGACTCTCCGATCATTGGTCCTCCTTAGGCTAGACAGACACTGCAAAGTACTGGCCAATGGGTTGGAGATCCATCACACACTAAGTGAACCCATTCACAATTCTGAAACAACCCACATGATTTCATTACATCTGCTTCTGATCCATAATCATTTCAAAATTTATTAGTCACTCATGAGTGGGATACTACTATGGAAGAGGAATATGGTTCCTCATTAAGGAACAACGCTCGGGTTTTAGTCCCTCTTCCTAAGAGAGAAAAACTTGATTGATGTAGGTGGATCTACCAAACAAAATTTACAATAGAAGAGTCAATAGACAAGTTCAAAGAACATTTTGTAGGTAAGGGCTTTTCTCATGTACTTGGCATTGACTATATCGAGATGCTCACCCCAGTTACGAAAATTACTCAATCCTACTCCCTTTTACCATTATCACAACACATCACTGAGATGTTCATCAAATGGATGTGATAAGTACCTTTATTTACGATGACCTCAAAAGAAAAAATATACATGAAACAACCATATGTATTTGTCGAGGATTCTTTCTTAGTTTGCAGATTTCAAAAATCTATCTATGGCCTCAAACAAGCTCCTCAAGCTTGGTATGCCAAGATGGACTCCTTTCTTCTTTCAATTGGGTTCACTAGATGCCATTCTGATCAAAATATCTACATTTTATGGTAAGATGATTCATTGTTGGTTCTATTTCTTTATTCGGATGACCTATTGGTCACAAGGAGTTCTACATCGACTATCACAACAATGAAAATTAGTTATCTAATAGGTTCTCAATCACTAAATTGGGCTTATTGCATTATTTTTTTAGGATTGAAATTTCTCGCTCTAACTCTGGGATCACTATTGCATAATCTAAACATGCTCTTGATTTATTTCCATAGTTTAACATCGTTGACCATAAGCCAATTCTAACTCCTTTTCTATCTTGTGTGAATCTTGAGGTCGATTGTCCATCTCCTTTGGTTGATGTTACTTCATATCGATAACTTATTGGCAGTCTCATCTACCTTACACACACTAGATGCGATATTTCATATGTAGTGGGCAAGGTCTCTAGATTCATGTGGGAAGCACATGAACTACACCGAAAAATTGCTAACCATATTTTCCACTACATTCAGGGTACTCATAGTTTCGAGATTCAATGTGGAATAGGCATTGACATTGACTTTATTGGTTATATAGATTTTGATTGGGCTGGTGATATTCAGAATTGTAAGTATACTTTAGGCTATAATTTTTCCCTTAGTTTGGATCTGATTAGCTGGTCAAGCAAAAAAGTAAAATGCTATATCTTTGTCTTCTATTGAGGTAGAATACATATGAGTTGTTAACGCTGCCACTAAGGCTATTTAGCTTTGGGGGATTTTCATTAAGTTTAGCATCTAGTTTCGATGACAACCAAAGCACAATCCAGATCTACAAGAATTCAATACTCCATCAATAGACCAAGCATATCGATATTCACATGCATTTCATTCAGAAGCTCATCCATGAGCAACTCATTAATCTCTGCACATCTAGACAATGGAGAAAATTGTTGATATTTACACCAAACCCTTAACTAAGAGCAGGTATCTTCATTTGCAGGCTCTTCTTGGGGATTAGGTAGCTTCATCTTTTTCCTCCTTTTGGGGATCATCTCTATGTACTTGAGTACCTCATTATGCCTCATTGCCGGGACCAAATTCTTCTACCCACCTAAGCTACGTTTATGGAGGGATGTTAGTGTAGGCTTTTTCCCACTGTGGTTTTACCTACATGGTCTAATTAGCTTGTTTAATTTAATAATAGGTCATTAGGAGAAATGTAATTTAAGTCATTTTCTAATTGTAAGTCGAGATAATTACCTTTTTGGATGACCTAATTCCTCACTATATAATGCACCTTTCTATGTACTTTTTGGCTAATGTTCATTAATGTAACTTTCTGTTGTGAAGCCAAACTTCTTCATCTTATGAGTTGTTTTTCAGATTTCACTACTCCATAGAGATTTAACCTTGTGCATTTAACTTTATCCAGTTGATCCTCAATTGTGGCCCACTCCGACAAGTAGGAGTGACATTAGAGACAACAAAAACTTGAGCATTTGTATGTTCATAAGAAAGTTAATAAATGACTTTGTGAGAAATTAAATTTTAACATGCAACTTCTTTCAATACAGAGTCTATATATTTCACCAGTATATTGTGTGGCATATTTCTTAATATTTTCAATGTTCTCAACCCTATATTATTCTTCTATTTCAACCCAATAATCATAATTTTCTTCACATTCATTCTAATAATAACACTGACAAGTTTTAACATTTACCTTGTTATCATCATTAGCATTCAAATAAGACACATTGGTCTGAACATGACACTATGGATTTAAATCAACACCGAATCCAATAATTTTTGCAAGGGTTTTATAATGTTATACTAAAGAATCAATTAGTTGAAGAGAAAAAAATGTGTATTGAACATCTAATTACAGATATATATTTTTTCTAACTTGCTTTATGTGAGGTTATTTCTTTTTCCCTGATTAATGATTTGTCTACTACTAAATTTTTTTTTTCATAATCACAAGGGGTCATATGAAGGGAACCAACATCAAATATACCCATGTTTTTTTAATATTCAACAAAACGTACTAGGTTAAAATTAATTTTTTTCTAACCTTTCATTAACACCATCTTTTACATCATTTTGAAAACATGATATTATAGAAGAACGTGCAATATCTTAAAAAAGCACATCTAATGGCTGAGCTATTACAAGAATAATAAGGTTTAAAAGACCTTAAGAAAATTAAATGACCCAGTACTTAGGATCAAGAAAATCAAGAAAAATGAAGGGATATCTATTAGATCTAAGGGCATGCAAAGGAACTAGCCTTATAAAAACTAGATAAAACACTATGTGAAACAAGATGTAACCCTAAAAATACATACAACAAATTAGGGTTTTATGAAACCGTACAGGAGCATGCCAAGAAAACAACTCTAGGAAATTAAAATCTAACATAAGATTAAACAAGATCTAACCCTATAAGGTGTATAAGAGATGCTATATTCAACGAAATATAATACAAATAAATGGAATTTTACTAAATTGAAACATAAACACCCAATTATTTTAGCTAGGCTAAATAACATGCACAACATAATATAGCCCTGATTAACTAATTGAGATCTAGAACTAGAGCAAAAACATAGGGTTTAGGCTTATTTGATTTTATTTCACAATATAGTGACACCTATCAGAACGTAACAATGAAAATATGCAGTTAGAGCAATAAAGACCACAACTTGGAAAATTTGGGCCAATCTAAGACTATGGCCAAGACCATACAAATATACCAAGGTTGTATAAAATGTACTAGGGTCATCAGACCAGACTTGAAGAATAATATACAACCCATATAAATAATTTAAGGAACACATTTTTTCGGTCTTAATCTTCAGCACCTCTACTTATAATCCCTTTGTTTAACTTTGATCGTCTACAAAAAAAATCTTCTTCTTGCCCTAAATAGCCAATATAGTGTAAAAAATAAGGAAAAAAAGGTTTTGGGCCTTATGGGAAACTAGATAATAGTTATACTATATTGATATTTGTCTGCGCTTATATGATAACAATTAAAAAAATAAACCTTGATAATTGGAAAAGTTCCAATAGCATGCAAACCAATGTCGAATGGTGTATATTTACACATAAATTTGTGTACTTCAATGAATGCTCTAATTAATATTTGTTTGACTCTAGAATGCTTGCAAGTGCTCACAAATTTCTCTATATAATGTTCAATATACTTCAAAATTGCTTATTGATAAATGACTTATAATCCTTGTGTATTTATAGATAATTTAATTCGAATTATGATCCTTATTGGTGCACTAACCAAAAAATTAATGGCTAAAAATGAAAAAAACATGGCCACATAGATGAGTGTACCTTGATCTAAATGGGCCACTAAAAAACCTAGGAACATACACTAACATTCTAGATTATCTAAAATGTTAGGGCATATTTCAATAAATACTATATTGTATACTAAAACTCACATATCATACCAATAATATCTAATTTGGAAAAATAATTAAAAAAAACCTTTAAATCATACAATTTAATGACTTATAAATGCTTAGATATTATTCTTAGGTGTTTACACCCCTTAAAACACTCTGTAAAAAGTTATCTTATAACAAGGGTGCAAAGCGCCAAGTCCCTGCGGGGAGTTTGTAGTACTAACAAGTCGCAGTTCCCTAGTTTGAGAGTCAAGGTAGACTTGAGCCTAAGTTTCAACGGACCCTTTACGAGCCTCTACAGATGCCCCACCCTTTGGATTCAAATGTAAATACATAATGTGATAGGGAAGATCATATTTCATTGATAATTTTTTTGTTGAATTCGATGATCTGCTAAAAAAAACTCACAGAATACTTCTATAAAATTCTTTATTTTGGCACTGCAAAGGCTCAAGATTTTCAAGTTGTTATTTATCTATGAAATTCCAGAGCATAACCAATGAACAAGAGCGAAGGCATCATCAATTGACATAAATTTTCTTTTCCCTGTCCAAACCAAGAAAAACTCTGTTCGGCTTAAGTTTTACAGCGTAGAGAGGATTAAACAATACATCAAATTCCCAAAACTTAAATTTCATGATTATTTTTTTTCCAAGAGGAAATAAAAGAGAGAATGATATGGCAATTCAATTTCAAAATAGAGTATGAAATTTATAAACAGAGAAAACTTGTGCACAAGAACAAAAATTTAAAAAAATTGATCATTTGATTTCATTGCACGATTACACAAAACTAAAAATGCTTTAATTTCCAAAAACACAGACCAATGCAAACACTGCGAGTGCAGATCCATGAATGCACTGTAGTCATTGCTAGTGATAGACATGAGCACTACAGAGCATGAGAGCTTGTGAGAATTGAATCATGAACCTTCAGTAATCAACGTCTTAAAATGATCGAACTGGCCCGGGACTGTTGTGGAACTGTAGGATCTAAATTTTTTGCTACCGCACATTGCAAAGTTAGCTCATCAAAAATCTCATATTTGAAATCAAACCATAAGAATATTCAAGTAGCTAAGCTAAAAATGGAAACTTGGACAAGCGTTGCAGGTCACTACATGTAAGAATACCCCACTAGTAACTTTCAGAATACACCGACTCATCCAAATCCAAGCATCTAGTTTTGATCAAATTATAGGCACACCAATGAATCTCCCTAACTATTATAAACTTGGCATTCAACAAAATCAATGGCCATAATGTAATTTATGTATGTGTTTAGACATACCTACCTGTGTGATTAGCACCAAGAGCCATGTTGCTACAGGATTCATTTTCCTTCGATAGAAAGCCTTAATTATAGTGATAATGTTGACGACGTAAACTCTTTTTTGGATATATGATGGGGAAAACCTCTTTGATTCTATATTGTGAGCTCTCTTTTTTTAAAGTAAAGGCAGGATATGCCAACATGTCGAATTCCATGGAGCATTGAAAAAAATTACGGCTGCCATGAAATGACCCAGTGGCATAACCATAATATGAGAAGACACTGTTGTAATGGTTATGGGATTTTCTCTATAGTAAGTAAATTGATTCAAAAATGACACTAGCCCACAAATCAGCGCCATGCCATTTGATGGTTGAGGCAAGATGCATTCGCAATGCAATATGCCTAGTAATTCTTTCAGATCTGCCCCTAACAGGGATGGTTCCAAATAGCTAGCAATGTCTCAAATTGTGCATTGTCATACCATGATTGGACCGCCATCGATTGCTCAAAATTTGAATTTGAATCTCTCTTTTTGGCAGACACGATCCCTACACTGCTATTATGACTGATTATTCACTTGTCTATTGCTGCCACCCATGAGCTGTAACTGACAACAGTGTTATTAACTCTGGCTTGACAAGCCATGATGATAGCACTAATTTTCATACCCTGATGCTTTGGTTCACGAGAAGGCATAAATAACATGTACAGTGTTGAACCAATAAACGGAGCTAAAATAATATTATTTTATACATTGATTAAACTCCCTGCAACGAACAACACTAGTGGTTATGTAGAACTCTTGTGAACTACTAAAGACATTATACTAAAATACCTGAAGATGTTAATATTTTAAAAAACCTAAAGTTGTATTTTTAACTTAAAATAAATACAAATCATGGCCGTTGTAGCTGCCCCAAAAATGGCTATCAAACATAACACAAACAATTGGCCTACAAATGTGGCTATTGCTTCAAATATCAACACTAATAAACAAAGAGGTGCTACCAGAAACAAGTAGAGAAAAAGAAATCAGTAAAATCACTAACCAACACAAATTTTATGGGATTTTAAATATCCTTTAAATAGTAAGAAACAAATCAGTTATGTGATTTAGAGTTTTATGTGGCTGATCTAACACTATCAATGCTAAAATTCACCATTAAAACAATGAATTAAATTTTGAAAAAATATACTTGTGAATAGGTTATCCAAGAGACAAAAACTTCTCTAGTCAAAACCATGGGAGGAATCACAAATGGCAACCCCATTAGAGCAGAGTGGAACAACATTTCCATCTACATGCAACATTTTTTTCTTTTTAAATCAAATCAAATGGCTAGAAATTACTATGACTTTATTTGTTAGTATTGTTATAGCAATACTTGTGTTGTAGAAGGACTCATGGTGAATATGGCCTCCTGGTGGTTGCACAGAAAGCCATCCATAACCAGAGCTCCAGAGACCATGATAATTCCCACACATGGAAATTTGGAGATCTCTGAGCATTTGCAAGTGTGAAAATGATCAAACCAAGCACAAGCAATATGGCCGAGATATATTCCTCTAAGAAGTACTTTCTTATTAGGCCTGGTATGAAGGCCCCCATGATCATCATTGACAAGACCTGTTCACATAATAACGTGGAGAATATAAGCAAAATATGTACATATTTATACTGTAGGTTGCACTCTTTATAAAATTAAAAATAATATTGAGAATCATTTTTCTTGGATACCTAGATTAGGGGAGAAAGGCAGCAAACTATTCTTGTGGCAAATGCGCTGCTTCATAGTAAACACGATTCAAAATTGCCAAATAATATTGCAGATGAGAACATAACTTTCAATAAAGTTTTACTTAATAGAAACATAAGAGCAAATCCTTCCATTGAATATTGCATTAAAAAGAAATTAGGAATAGGGATCCCTTTCAAGGTAACATAACAGAGAGAGTGTTGTTCCCTACTTAGCAGCTTACAATATTCTAGTTTAGCAGCCCTCCAATTTTAACTTGAGAGTAACAGTATTGCACAAAACTATTGACAATCAATCCAATAGAAACAATGATAATGAACTTAAGTTTAGAACTATGGCGGAGTACATTTCCAAGTGAATTAAAGATAAATAATGATATATTTGTTAGCATTATAAAGAGATGAAAATGAAGCTACATCGTCCCTAAAAGCAACACTCCATACCTTAGTGGATTTGAACATGATTTCAGCATGATAATTGAGAAACTCCAGAGACCCTTTGGTCAATCCTTGGGATGCCATGAGGGCCCCTGAGAGCTTTAAATATGTTTTCCAATCAAATCAACATTACAAATTAAGCTGGTACGTGAACTGCAAATAAGAAATAGTATTATTAAAAAAAATAGATATATTGAAAAATATTCTTCTGAAACTAAAAAAGATACATATATTACTAGCGTTGATTTTGATTGACAGATTTACTTACAATACTAGTTAAAGGGAGCTTACTCTTGCATTAACAATTGCAAAAACAAGTATGGTTAACCATTAGACAGGGCCTTAACAATTGTTCTTGCACTTTCCTGTTAAAAAGCAAAATATAGTTAAGCATTAAACATTAGTTGTAGCATTAATTTAGACAAAGATGCTTGAAATTTTAACAAAACATAACATTAGCATTCTTTCATTTTGACATAAAACATAATTTTTGACATGCTCTATAGAATGACACACTTGGGAATTGTCCATTCACCATGATTATAATGGGATTTTGCATAGTCTTGTTACAGGGTTTGACTTAATCTGTTATCCCAATCACCAAAAAAAAGCATTGGCAGATATCTTGGTGTTACCTGTTATTGTGAAAAAAAACCCTCCATAGTCTTTTCATCTTCAGAGGTACAGAACCAGAAAAGGGGCAGTGGAGATTTTAAAGATAGCGCAATGATTTTAGGGCTTAAATCTCGATAGTCTATGGTGGGCTTATTTTTATTCTTAGGCGCTTACATTAAAATAACTAAATTTGCTCCTAAATATGCATGCAGTTGGTAGAAAATTATGGGTGGGTAGTGGAAAAAAAATTGAGCACTGGTGGGATGATATTTTGAGGAATCTTTTGGATGGGTCAATTTTTAACTGTAGTGACATATAAAATTTAGAGATATATCAGTATTGCAAGATCTTGTGACAATTGTGAGGGTTTGATGGTGAACATAAAAATTCAAAGGCAAGATAAAGTTGACCTAATTTTTTTATGTTAAACACATAATGTTATCTATACCTTATGAACGTTATCGAGAGTGTCTGCATTATATACACACTTTAAACAAAATTATAGACATGTTCAATTTTTTTTATGACTACGATCCCTTGGTTTTAGTTTTTCAAAATCTCCCTTAGAAATATGCATGCTTGCTTTAATCACCAATTAAAAAATATTTATTCTTTTCCTAATTAGGAAGCAAGTCTTATAAAAGAGAAGAAAAATAAAATGTATTTAAGAGCTAAGTGATAATAGAGAATAATTAAACTCTATTGATATTTATCATGTTCCTTAACTATATACAATATAAAAAACAACATACCAATAATCACAACAATTCATAATCTATGTAAATTAATGTTGTGTAATGTGTCTCTAACACAAACTTTTATACTTCAATAAATACTTTTTTTTCTATAGAATGCTTGCAATATCTCAATAAATATTTGTGAATAATGAATTCTTTTCATTTATCTTAGATACCTAATAAAATAGAATAATCATGTATTTATAAACAAATTGAAGGATTTTACTGACCCCAGACCAAGGCAAAAACAATGGATGAAGGCACTTAAGTCAAGAGGGACTACCTAAATTAGTTTTTAGAGTGTATAGATGCTTCGTATAGGGCCTAAGAGTGCACAAATAAATATAATCAGTTGGGGACTCAAAAGAGGGAGAAAAAGAAAGTTGAAAAGCGTTGAGAGATCATAAGTCAACAAAATGTGCCAATAATGTCTAATAAAGATCAATAATTGACAAGTATACATACATATTATAATTATTCAATTTAACATTTAATAAACCCCTAAGGACCATTTTTAGACATCTAAAGAGTATGAATAATAGACCTTCAATTTAATGTTAAGAATCGAGAGTATCCATTTTATTAAATTCAACTAAAATTTGTACCAAACTTCATCTCTTTTAAGAGATTTTATGTTTCCACATTGCATGAAATGGAAACAAAGTTTTTTGATTAATTACGTGCAAGATTTACAATTGACATGTTTGAGATCACAATATGTTATTTATCATTAAGAAATTTATGCATGAACAATGGAACCCAACGTCTTAAATATTTTTATATAATGAATTAACGAAATATCCAATAAGTACAAAAATAATTAATTGTACATATTTTTTAAAGAATCCATTGAAAAATTATATTTAAAATATTAAAAAAATAGTTTTAGAAATTAAAAGAATAGTTAAAAATTTAATATTTTATATTTTAATTTTAAGAATAACATTTTGTTTAATTGTTCTTATAATAAATTTTTTAACTCTTACTAAGTGAAACAAATTAAATTAATATTTTTAATTTACATTTTAAAAAGTTCCCAAAGTTTAAATTACTTTTTAATTTTTATAATCTCTAAATTATTTTTTTAAACTACATTTAAATAATAAATTCTTATTCTAATTTTAATTAAATTAAAAATATCTCATAAAGTAAGTTTTAGTAGTGAGGATTATGGTACAAAAGGTTTGTCGATTAATCACCATTATACACCTAATCTGTATATAAACAAGGCAATCTCTTTTAACTAACATTTTTTATAATGGCTCCATTAATAGTTTTGTTATTTATGCATAAATTATGTACACCTGATCTGTATAAAGATAAGGTTTCAATCTCTCTTAATTAACATTTTTTATAATGGCCTCTACACCTAATCTGTATAAAAAAAATGTTTCAATCTCTCTCAAGTAACATTTTTTATAATGACTTCATTATTTATGCATAAATTATGTACACCTAATATGTATAAAAACAAGGTTTCTATTTCTCTCAACTAACATTTTTTATAATGACTATTATAAAGTAGTCAACTATCCCTATCTAGACTTAAGTTTCTAATCCAACATGTGCTACATCACTCTAGATAGTATGGCAAATGACAAGCGACTCTCATCTTATCGCCAATCCCATAACTAGATTGATTGGAAAAGAGGACTTGTCATTATCAGGATATATTCCAGGGGTCCCTCCCCAAATAGATAAATATAAAGACAAGAAATGCCTCATATAATTATAAGATAAAGGGAACCTCCCCCTCGGTCTCCTCTAATTTCTGAATGATGTCTTCTAATTTTAATTTCTCTTAACTAACATTAGACATTAAATTATAAATCTTACACATTTTTTCCCAAAAAAAAATAAAATTAATCGCTTTTTATTTAAGTTGAATTTAACTTCATCCCTTTTTATTTCACTTGAATTTAACTTCATCCCTTTTTATTTCACTTGAATTTAACCTCATCCCTTTTATTCATCCCCAAAAGCATTTACGTTCGTTACAAGTGAGTTATTTCCAAAGAAATGGGTTTAGTGAAGGCCTTAAAAAGTTCCCAAAGTTTATATTACTTTTTAAATTTTATAATCTATAAATTATTTTTTTAAATTACATTTAAATAATAAATTCTTATTCTAATTTTAATTAAATTAAAAATATCTCATGTAATGACCCTTACTAATAGGATCACTAAAACGCTGATATTTCACTATGCAATTTCGTCAAATACTTTGAGGAATATCAGGAATTATATTGCATCAGAAATTTTGTCAAACATTTGCATAAAATATTATACTGAAATTTTGTCAAACAATTTGTAGACAGCCTCAAATAGCCTCAAAAATTACAAACTTCCTGATAAAATATTTATGGCTTTTACAGCCTTACAAAATTTGCAGAATATATTAAAAAGCCCTGATACAAAAATATATGATAAAAAAAACCTGTTTGCTGCCCCCAGTCATTATCCAGTCACTGCAGGTATAGTCCGTACGACGCAGTACTGACGCGATCCGTACAGTACGGACATGTACGGACGGACTGTTTCTGCCCTCAAAAACCTGCGCCTGGGTCTGCTGTAGTGTTGCGCTCAACTGGGCGACACCCACGAATTTTTCAATAATTAAATCGCCTCCTCCTTGAGGCACTGCGCGCCATATAGGGTTTCAAACTGCTGTCTGCTGAAGGTACAAATTTGCAGGCCGTCCCTGAATATTTAGCATGAAATAGCTGAATGCTATCTCCAATGTGCAACCCTTCGGAAGAATCTCTCACTCCCTCAGTTATGCAAATCGCTTGAGAGGTATCGTTCTCAAGGCTTAAATCTGAGAATTATGCAGACTTCCGAAGTCTCCAAATGCTCGAGAAGATGCAATGATCAATTAGAATGAATTGGATGCCAATTACATAACCCATAGGGTCTATTTATGCACTTTTTCGAAACTTCCAAGAGTTTCCGTAATACATCACAAAACTTATTATACTTTTTAAATAAAAAGTAATTTTATTAAAATAAAATTAAAGTGCATTAAAAATATATCAATTTGGCCTCTATAATAAAAATATACTATCTCCCGCATCATCGTGAGCCATTGAATTGCAAAAATGACCCTCTCACCACCTTTTATCTGCTTACGAGTGTCAGGAATAGGCAAATCCTCGTGAAATGTCAAGTCGCCCTAGAGAGGGGACATGACATCTCATAAAGTAAGTTGTAGTGGTGAGGATGATGGTATAAAAGGTTTGTCGAGTAATCCACCATTATACACCTAATCTGTATATAAACAAGGTTTCAATCTCTTTTAACTAACATTTTTTATAAGGACTCCGTTAATAGGTCCATTATTTATGCATAAATTATGTACACCTAATTTGTATAAAGATAAGGTTTCAATCTCTCTTAATTAACATTGTTTATAATGGCCTCTACACCTAATCTGTATAAAAACAAGGTTTGAATCTCTCTCAAGTAACATTTTTTTTAATGACTCCGTTATTTATGCATAAATTATGTACACCTAATATATATCAAAACAAGGTTTCTATTTCTCTCAAGTAACATTTTTTATAATGACTATCATACATTGGTCAACTATCCCTATCTAGACTTAAATTTTTAATCTGACATGCGCTACACTACTCTTGATAGCATCGCAGATGACAAGCGACTCTCATCTCATCACCAATCCCATAACTAAATTGATTTCGAGTGAATTCGATTGAAAAAGAGGACTTGCCATTATCGGGATTGATTCTAGAGGTCCCTCCTCGAATAGATAAATATAAAGACAAGAAATGCCTCATATAATTATAAGATAAAAGGAACCTCCCCCTCAACCTCCTCTACTTTCTGAATGACATCATCTAATTTCAATTTCTCTTAACTAATATTTTTTATAATGATTCAGTTATTTATACATAAACTCTTTAACATTAGACAATAAATTATAAATCTTACACATTTTCTTTAGGAAAAAAAATAAAATAAAAATTTAATCACTTTTTATTTAAGTTGACTTTAACCTCATACCTTTTATTCAAATAAATATAGAAATTTGTACGGGTTAGAAACCCTCATTGAGCATCCCCAAAAGCACTACGTTCGTTACAAGCGAGTTATTTCCAAAGAAATGGGTTTGGTGAAGGTCCACGTTTACAATAGAGTCGCTAACCTTGCGTTGAAATCTACTTGCAAAGCAGAGCAGAGCAGAGCCGAGCCGGGCCGAGCCCTCGTTGAGCAGTAGCGTTGGCTATGTTTCTCACTCCCGCCCCCGCTGTCGCTGTCGCTCCCTCTCTATCGTTATCACTGTCAACAAACACTAAATTGGTGTTGAATGGGCAGCGCTTGTATAGAGGAAGAGGAGGAGGAGGAGGAGGGAGTGGGTGTTTGAGTTTGAGTAACAGAAGAAGGAAGACAAGGCAGAGGTGTGCGGTGGGCGACGCAGCCCCTAATCATAATGGCTCCTCTAACTCCAACCAAGGAGAAGGAGCACCAGCTTCTGCCATTGTCAGTCTCTTTCTTACTTTGCCTTTCTTTTCTCTGTTACGACATTATTCACACCGTTTAAAAATATTAGTCAAACTTTCTAATTCATACTGGCAGGAACATTTTACTCCGGTCTATTTCACATTCCATATTGAAGTCTATTCTGTTAGGGAGATGGAGTAGTGTAGTAGGCTTACCTCATGGTCCCATGGAAGGGACATTCCTATACTTTTTTTCCAAGTTCTGCCTAAAATATGCTTTTTTTTTTTGGTGTGTGAGCGGTCTTATGATTCTTAAAATATTGTGCAATACATGCCACTGAGAAAAAGTAGCCGTATTGTACGAGATTTTTGTGTTTAAAAAATATTGTGTATGATACAAACTTATAGATTCGATACAAACTTATAGCTGACAAGCAAAAAAAGAGGAGTTACTGCTCCTTACCGCTTCCTGGCGGGCTTCCCTCTAAAGCTTCTTCCTAAACAGTAGGGACTCCTTATTTTAAGGTGTAGTTTTTTTTTACCAGTTTTTAATGTTACGATTGTGCATGAGACTGCTGCGAGCAAAATTATAGGGGCAGTAGTCCCAGCATTGGACCCCTACCTTAGCTCTCGTAGCTAAAGATTTCGTAGAATGTATCCTTATTTAAGGAATATTGTATGGTGTATGGTGTAAATGCTACCTCAAGGATATTCTTCTCTGAGTGTATTGAATATTAACGTACTTTGGTATCTATAGGAAAGGAATACCAACAAGTAGACTTAGCTCCCAACCTTCCAAAGGACAAGTTGGAAAGACAATGAATTTTTTTTTGGGGAGGGGTCGGAAAGACAATGAATTTTTTTTGGGGGGCGGGGGGGGGGGCGGGGGCGGTAAGGAAAATTGTTTGTGAATGAAGCAAGTTACCTTCCCAAGTACAAGTTGGATAGGTAGAATGAGCAAAGAAAGGCAATGAAGGAGGTGAACCTATTTCACATTGGGTTCACCAGAACTGTATGCAAGGAAAAGTAACAAGTCAACCTCACTCACAACTTTCCAAAGGTCTGGTTGGAAAATCCTAAGACTTAGGTGTTATGTTGGCATTGTCTCTTTGAGCCCAATATGGATTGGTGGTGTCAATTTGTTCGATGAGGGCTTTGAACTGTGGGATGAACAAATTTGGAATGGCAATAGATTGAACGACTGACCCACAGAGTTGTTGGTCAACATTATCTTGAATGACAAGCTCGGTGGCAAGGCCAGGTTGCCTAATATGAGGGAAGTGACTGGATCTGAAGGGCTGCTCTTGCAAGGGGTTAGTCATAAAATGATAGGAATGGATAGGTTGGAAACATGAAGGGTAAATCCAGGAAAATACTACCAAAGACTAGTTTGGATGGTAAGCTTAAGAGTGGCGTGGTAGACCCTGGAATGGCAAGAAGGTCTAGGCAAGACCCCACTAAAGGATGGGTTGGACAGGGTGGCTAGTTCAGAAAGATGGGAAGAGTAACAAGTTCTTACAGTAGCTTTGTGCCTCCAAAAGTCTAATGTCATTGCAGGAAAATAAAGTCTATACTAATTAAACAACACACATAAAGTCTAAACACTTTTCAAACTCAAGAAAACAAGCTAAAATAAGAGAAAGCAACCTATCTATGTGTGCTTAATTGCTAAAACAAACAAGAAAATGAAAAAGAAAACCAATACGTTGTTATCTGATCCTGGTTCTTTCAAAGAACAAGCAGCCTATGATCTAATTGCAGAAATGACAAGAGGAAAAGGGATGTGTGTCTTTTTAGCTTATTGTTATGTTTTTATATGCAGTAAGCAAAATAACATGCAACTGAAACGCAAATCCTACACTCAAACTTAACCAGAAAACAATTTCCTAGCAAGCAATAGATCTGTAGATATATAAAGTTAACCAGAAGATGTATAATGAGCCTTATGTGCTATAATCACACCAAATCTCAAGAAACTGTACTTTTAGCAGTTTTATTTAACCTAAATTAGCAATTAATATACTGTAATGATGCCTGTGAAAGTCTGAATGCAAATACAAGAAAGCTTGATGTCCTATGAAAGCTTTAATGCACTCAAAATCAGAACTACTGCAACCTATACGAACAAGTTTCTCTTTCTTAGTTTTCTTATGTTTTAGGGATGAATGTAACTAGTGTGAATGCCAATAATATGCACTAAAGTGATATGCAAGCTGTACGAGGATGAAATCAGCTGAGAAATGTACAAAAACAGCAAATGCGATGTTTTTTTAATTTGTTTTAAACGATGCCAATGAAAGATGAACATAAACGAAATGCTCTACGAGGCTAGTAAGATGCAAATTTGAAGTTGCTAGGATCAAGGACAAATCAGAAATGTAGAAATCAGCAAATGTAAAGTTTTTCAAACAATTTCAGCAATGCAAATGGTGTATTCATACTGGATGACCGAGGATGTCAAAAACCAGATTTGAGGATTCTTAAGTGCAAAGAACAGTCGTAAAGGATGCAAGGAGAACAAACAAGAGAGTTCCCAATTTTGAAATGCATCGCTACTTCCAAATGAGTAACTTGCAAACTATATGGTGCTCAAACACTATTTTTTTTCTGATAATTAAAATAAATAAACATTGATAGCAATCATTGTCAATTTAGATTTTGCTTTTACACTAGGATTCTAGCTTTTCTCAAAAAGCCAGCTTTCTTTGCTCCATACTTTAGTAGTCGCACCTTTGCATGCTTTCTAAAAAAAACATGCATGCTTTCTTAAAAAAAACATGCATGCTTTCTTAAAAAAAACATGCATGCTTTTTGCACATTCTTGCTTTTATCATGCATGTTTATCTACCATGCTTTCATGAAAAAGAACATTCATGCTTTTTGTGCGATCTTTCTATTATCACACATGTTTTACTACTACCAAGCATGCATGCACGTGTAAATATTATTAACATGCATGCCCGTTTTTTACATGAAAATACAGAACCTAAGCTAAAGACATAAAAACCCTTTACTTTTATTTTTTGCATGGGATTTCATTTTTGCCTCTGAGCTTAATGGAATAACTTGGAGCTACAGTTCTTGTTCACCTCTACACTTGCAGGTGGAAGGTCTTTAATAGGAGAGGGGCTTCTACTTTCTTGTTTTCTTTTAGTTGCAATTTTGTGCCCCTCTTCCAAAGGAGCACCTTTTGTCTCAAGAATCATAATCTTTGATTCCTTTGGATCATGAATGCTTGGAGATTCTCTGGATTTCCCAGGAAAGGGCAGGTTTGAAATTCATTTGATTGTACCTTCTCTCGATCCCCAGGTTCAACACAAAGATTCTCCAATGTAGCACCCTTCCACTAGGTGGTGCTTTCTCTTTCGCTGAACCACCCGGAAACTTTTATCAGAAGAGATACAATTTTCTTTTGACAAATTTTGTGCTGGTTTCTATATCTGTGGGGAGGAAATAGCTAGATGACCATATTCAAAGCATTACTTGCATCTAAAGGCAATGTTTTCATAATCAACCTTTTGGGTTCTGGAGCTCCCCCAACCCAGGGAAAAATCATCAGGTAGGCCTTTGTTAAGATACACCTCTACAAAAATACAGGTACATGTTGTCTTGAACTTAGCCCTTGTTGATGGATCAAGGGCAACAAATTTCCTAATAACATTACCAATGTGTTCTAGGGTTGAAGGCGTCAACAAATGTAAAGGTAAATTTGTCAGCCTGTCCCATACAATAACGAAAGAAAGGGTTTCAACCACGGGATCAAAATTTGAGAACCATGGATTCATGAAAAGTCAGATCCCCTTATGAAAACAAAGCTCCTTGTTGTAGATCAAATCCTGTTCTGTTGGCTTTTAAAAAAGCACAATGAAAAATCTTTAGGCACATGAGTAAATCTCCAGGTCCTTAGAGATGAGAGGAGGCCAATGGTGGCCTATCCATTCACTCAAAATAGGAAGAGTGGGCCAAAAAGTATTGAACCTACAAATTAAACCTTGCTCATTAAGTGTTATAGGAAAGTCAAACATCACTTCACCTTTTGGACAAACAAAGAGCAGTGAAGAAGATTTTTCAACAATAAAACCTTGCCTACGAGAGGGAAGGGTAGCCTTACCAAATCCATGTTTTTTTGGGGTAGCTGATCAAAGATCCTTCCTTGAGCAATTCAATATTCCTTTTGGCAGCAACCTCTTTAAATGGGGCTTTATTAGGAGACCATTCTTCTCCATAGCTCTTGCATGCATCCTTGGAAGTTGTCTTGGAGGGTGTTGGTTGTGGATCTTCCTTCAGGGGTTTCAGAACTCCTCCATTGCTCTTGCATGCATCCTTGCATATTGTCTTGGGTGATGATGTAGGGGGATCCTTATCTAAAAGGTATGGTTCCCCTCGAGAGCTCTTGCATGTCGCCTTTGATTTTGAATATTTTCCCATGCTCCATTGCCCCCAACCGGCACCATAATTCCGTAGTGCTCCATTTCTTAGACTAAAGAATTGAGCAAGCCTTCTAATTCCTGATTTCCCTTGGTGCTCAAACAATATGAATATGACTGAAAACCAGACCTAGATATAATAAAAATAGTATGACGAATGGGACAAGAATGTTGCAAAATGTGAAGAAGACAAGCAAAACCATGCAAGTGCAAGAAGGGATGTTTCCTAGACATTTCAAAAGGTTTCTCCAAGTTTTTTACGACTGAAATAATATGCAAAAAGACCTATTAGGAAGAATGTGGAGTGTAGTGAACCTAATAATGTCCGGATATGCAAACGAGTGATCGTGTGAAAATGTATGAGACCAAGAATGATTGGAGATTGAAAAATTAGACCTGCAACAGGTGAGTGATATCAATTATTGATGACAGTCAATCAAAGAAATGGGATAATGCAAGAATGCCTAAGATGAAACTCAAACAACGAGACCTTTTTGATGTCTAGGAGCCTAAGGCAAGTTGAAAACTGCACATTTGTGTGCATATGAACAAGACAATCAGATCTGTAATGGAAAGCATCAGGTGATATGAACTCAAATTGATGCAAAGAAGCATCTAAAACTCAAAACAATTCAAGAAATGCTGGATTTTATCAAGAAAAGCTGAAACTATATAAGAATGAAGAGATGCAGACCTATTAATTTCATCACACTTGGCATGAATGCAAAGATAGGAGAAATGCCAAGAATACTAATGAAAATCGAATGATATGTGAGGATGTATTGTAGTTTGAGGTGACTATCAATGGATGATAGTACCCAGACCTCTTAAACCCTTATTCTGAAATGGAAATATGCAAGCAAACTTGTGCAAGTAAAACTATATGATCAAGAGTAGATTAATGGGGGAGCTAGGGCGCAATGACCTCTTGGAGGGCGAGTCTTGTGTAAACCATTGCAAGAAAGACTATAAAATGCTAAAACCACTCCCAAACCAGTAATGGGACTAGCAGTGTCATTTGTGAAGGGATAGGGAAGTAAAACGACCCTCTAGAGATGCCTGTGACCTTTTCTTTCCACTTCCTTGACCCTTCGTTTTCCTTTGAGTGCAAGGCAAAAATGCGAGTTTGCAGGGTAGGACCGCTAGGGGTGATGACGCGAATGTTGCTGTAGTTATGGGACTGCCATTGGTGGTCTAGCCACTATTCAAAGAAAAATGAAAAAGAACGAAGGGGTAAGATGACAATGAGGGAAATGCAAGAGGTGGATGCAACAATGAAAGCATGGACTAACCCAAATGAAGATAAGTTCATAGCGACATTTGTGCGTAGAGGTCAAACCTGTGTTGCAAGAATTGCCCCCCCTTCTCCACGTTTCACGTCTCGGTACGCCTCGAGTACCGGTACGTCTCGGTTACCTGTCGGAGACGTTCGGAAAGGTACCGACAGGAAGAAACAATGGAAGTCAACAAAAAAATTTAAAAAATGTAAATCCAGTCCGAACCCAACAATATATAAATAAAATAAACATTTAGTATTAGTTTCTTATACTTTAAGTTATATTTTATTTATATACTTTCAGGATGTTTGAGAGGGGTTTCGGACCGCTGGGAGCTATAGTGCAAATTCTAGGTTTTGGAGGATCCTATCATATTTCAGAGTTAGTCAAATTCCAGGGTGTCAGGGTTTCAGACTTGGCCATATTTCAGTGTTTCAATATTTCAAGGAGACATCATAGGAGGTATGAAGGCTGCATGAAGGCATGCATGCGTGATAGAATAGTATGAAAATATCTCTCGCAAAGTGCCACAAGCCGATCCCACCCCATTCCCTGTGCACCCCTTAAGGCATGCACTCTATGAGATTCAATGCACCGATGACTCGATGAGCCCTTGTGAGAGAAAGTGTCAGTAAATGATAAAGTTGAAAAATAATGGGAGTGGCATTCATGATTTTGTGGGCAATCAAGATGATTTATTCTAGATTTGAATGTACATTTTGTTTTTGAAGTAATGAATGAATGAATATTATATATTTTTAAGTGTTTTATCATTTATAGACAAATATTTTCATACTATGTAGTTTCAAGTGTTTTACTAAAAAAATGAGTAATATACCATATATATATACAGACGTACCCACAACGTATCCAAATCAAGGTTTTTGAAAAATGGTGTACCCGCGTACTCGAGACGTCCCCGTACCCGTACTCGTACCCAAACAACATAGGGTCAAATAATTATGTAAGAAGACATCTTAAGTGTGGTGGTACACGTTTGTGTAATAGAGGTCCAATGATCATCAATGGACACAAATGTGACATTGTGAAGGGAAATTCTTCGAGTGCATACAATACTTGCCGCCATACATCTTGTGTTGTGCATTTTTGTTATATTTTTAGCACATTTATGTATATTGGATATTTGGTTTTTTAAAAAATCCCTAAGTAGGTTTACAACACGCACAAAAAAAGCAAGAATTGTTTGTACTATTCAATACATTTGAATAAGTTTTCACTCAAAAACAAGCAAACATCACATACATATTACAACTACTTTTAGTCATCCTTCCACAAGCCAAGTGCAATATCAACATTTTCATTTTGGGATATTGGTTGCTACATGCAATCATGCAAGCATCGATATTTGTGTGGCTACAGGTCATGTCTCATTTGTTTTTCTCTCCACAACATCATTCCATTTCTAAACTTGAAAGAGGCTATTGCTTCTAGCATAAGTATAATTTAGACTTCCACGTATTTGACTTTACAAATGCATATTTCTGGTTGACCCAAGATAAAGTGAGTGTGTAAGCGTGAGCATATAGTGACTTCTTTGCATTCTTGGAGAACATGGTTGTATGATTGCAAGGATAACAAAGAACAGGCTGCAAACTCACTTTTTCTATCCCTCATGGACTCCAGCATACTTATATTTATAGTCTTGGAAGGATTGGGACTAGTTGTGTCATTTTCAAAGGGATAGCAAGTGAAACCCCCACCAGACATGCCCATGATGTTTCATTTCCACTTGTCTCTTCATTTTCCCTTGAGGAATGCAAGACACAACTGTTGGTTTGTACGGCAGGATGACCAAGGTTGATGATGCCATCATTGCCGCTGTTGTGGGGCCACCGATGGTCTTGCTGCTCTTCAAAGGAAAATGACAAAGGAAGGGGAGAGACAACAATAGGGGGAACAATAGACGTGGATGCAATAATGACTAGCCCAAATGAAGATAAGGTTGGAGCAACATTGGTGTGTAGAGCTCAAGCATTAATGTAAGAAGACATCATAAGAATGACGGTACACATTAGTATAGTATAGGTCTAATGATCATCAATGGATTCAAATGTGGCACCACTAAGTGAATTTTTTTGGATGTGCACAATCCATGTTGCCATACATCTTGTGTTGTTTGTCTTAGTTATATCTCAACACATTTAAAATTGGTGTAAAATTCCATTTGTAATTGGCCTATCTTGAATTTGAAGTCGAGCGTGGATTGTTTCAAGCACTAGGTTTTTATTCCGTAAATTACTAAAAAAAGCCTTTTCTATCTCTACTTGGGTGTCAATTGGAAGCTTTAAGTGTGGATGTGGGTGTTGGGTTTTAAAATGAGTAAGTTTATGGGTTACAAATTCACCCACACCTTTATGTTTAATAAATAAGTTGTTCTAATCAAAAGGTCACTTAGAAGTGGAAGTCGGTTTACAATTTAATTTTCCAATGTGCAACTATCCTCCGCCTTAAACCTCCTGCCTACACCAAAAAACACAACTCAACTTGGACATGCAAAGTGGTAGAGATGCAACCCTACCTCCTGCTCACATAAGAGAAGATTTAAGTCAAGTTGAAGTTGGAAAGAACATGCCGCCTCTCGCTTAATTGTAAAAATGAGTAAATTGCCTTGCTACTCTGCACCATTTTCCTGTAAAACATTTGACTATGAAGACAAAGAATGTGATATAGCCATGTTCAAGGGAGAGTGGCTATGTGTTTGAAAATCATTCCTTGCATGACTATTGGTTGTTGAGACCCATCTAACTTTGTTGGCATCATACAATTGGGACATTCATGAATGAAAGCAGAAAATAAGTTATAGACTCTCGTCTGCCATGCATGATTATAAAGAATTCATTAAGAGAAAAATGAGATAACAATGCAGAAATTGGAGTTTAATTATTTCAAAGCGTTTTCAAAGAAGCCAAGATGGTTGTAGAGAAGAAATGTGTGGTTTCGTGACATATCAAGCATCTCACTATTTGTGTTCTCAATCTTACTTCCTTTGGTCATAGGGGTAGCTTTAAGGCTGAAGATTGGGTGGTTGGCATTCTGTAATAAATTGAATCACATGATCATGCTCCCTTACTAGAGGAAGACCTTTAGGAATATCTTTAGAAGCCATATAATGTTTGTCAATATTTGATGTAGATTTGGAGGAGACGTTCGCTGTGGTTGTGCTTTTATGGAGAATAATTATGCAACAACTATGGAGGCTCCTTTTTATAGCATCTTTTCCATTCGATGAGAGCTAATGATCCTTGAAGTCCCTTGTGTTGGTATCTTTGCCCTTTTGCTTGAAATCACTAGAAAAGTTCCTTAAAGTTTATTTCCATAGTTCCCAATATCATCAATCATTGAACCTCTTAAGGCCACATCAACTCCACCCATATAAATAAAAAGCATATCAGTAGTCAACAAATAATTTCCTTCCATGAGCTTAACCATATGGCTTTTCCAAGGCACTTGATGATGGCCCCACTGGCAATAAATTACTTGAAACTCTAATGTTGGATAGGTAAAGCAGTTGCGATGTTTAGCCATCCCATGGTTGATACAATTATGAGTGTTCACATTGTCAATCAACATGACTACCTTCTATTTTTTGATATATCTTGTTACCTTTAGAGTTTGAGGGGCGGTGACCCTTTCCAAAGCATGGCAAGCAATAGTCGGGTTGGCCATGTCTTGTTCTGGTGTGGTGTCATCTAGCAGAGGAGGGAATTTATCATCAAATCCTTCTTCATCATTTTCTCCTTGAGCATATTCAGTTTGGAAAAGTTGCTTCTCTTCGCACTTACAACCCTTGCTCTGCTTGTTGTCACATTTGTACAAAGCCCTTTTGCCTTTTTCTCCTCCAATTGTTGCGGTGTGAATTGAGTGGATTGATTTTGATTTTGTTGACTCTCGATTACATAGGAGTTGCTTCACTCTAAAAGAAGTATACCACCTCTGCTTTTCCATATTTCATGGCTCTAGGTCTAGTGCAATGAGCATAGCTTTCTCCACATTTGTGGGGTCATGAAGGCAAACTTCATGGTTAATCCTTTCCTTTAACGTGCAAATGAATTAAGTCCAATGGATGATCCTCCTTGATGCCATACACTTGAAGATGAAGCTCTTCAAACTCAATATGTTCAACTATTAACCCTATTTGCTTGAGATGTGCTAATTGATTGGAGAATGATTTTATCCTTTTTTCTCTCATAATCCATGGTTAAATCTTCAGTGAATTCGTCTCAGTTAAGAAAATTTCTCCCTTATACTTAAGTGTCTATTGGTACCTTTTGTAGCGAGAATTTTCCATGTGCAAGGACGCTGCTGGCATCCTCTTGGACAATTGGAGTTTGGTGAAGTGCAAAAATTTGTTCCTTTTGTCAAATTCAAGATAGAGGGTTCATGCCACTGAATTTAATAATATCCAACTTTGGTAAAAATTGAGGTCTAAATCCTGCAATGAAATTTGTCCTCTAAGTATCATCTTGAAAAGAGGAAAATGGTTGTTCTCTTCTTTGCGATTCATCCTGGAAGAGAAAATTGGGCATTTTATCCACCTGGAATTATTTTGAAAAGATGGAGTTGTCCAGTGAGTGCAAGAAGAATTGGTCAAATTCTGAAGGAACGCTATTATGTTATCGAGAATATTTTGGATCTTTACCACGCCTTCTTTACATGCCATGGTATTCTTGAGCTTTGCTAGGTCTACTTGCCATAGTGTTTTCTATTGCCGACAGTCTTGAATCGAACATGCATATCTTAGGACTCATAATGGAGTTCACTATGTGCTAGAACAATCATTTTTGTTTTTCACAACTATTCCCGCTTCCTGTACTTATTCCACCTCCTTGTGCTTGCTGCTTGAGCCTGCTTATTGGTTGATGCCACCCATATATATATTTGGAAGTGGATTGGCTTGTCGCTTGACTGGAATCCCTGAATGTTGGGGGGATTTTCCTGCATCTTGATTGGAGGTTCCTGGATGGCAGGTGGATTAGTTTGGATCTGAGATGGATTATCTTGGGCATGGACTTGAGTTTTTTGAGTTTTATTCAGCACTTTAGGAGCTTTTTGGGCAGACATGTGAAGTATATGGATGGATGCGATCTAGACATCAAGAGGAATGCCATGGCATAAGTTCTAAATGTGGTTTTCACAATTATGAATGTGTGAAGATCGGAAAAGTAGTGATTGCAAAAGCAGGGCCAAAAAATTAGGGATGAGAAATTAAGGCAAAAACATGTCTGAAAAATTAGGGTGCAGAAATTGGGCATTAAAAAATAGTGCGTGGAAGAGTAGGCCTAAAAAAGTAACGTGCAGAAATTTAGGGGACTTTTTAAAGAAAAATATACCCAAATAAGTGTTGCTGCTATTGAAGTCTTATTCTCCAATCCTTCTTGCGTTTGTGCTAAAAATTTGTTGCCTACATTGCCATTCTGATTGTTAGGATACAACAGATCCACAAACATAAAGTAATAACATTCCCTACAGATGCATAAAATGAAGTAGAGTTGTGTAGCATTTTAGAGCCAGAGCCCAAAATTACTTTGTAATAGGATAAAGAAGCAGTCCCACTTCAAGGGGGCAGCCTCCCTAAATTTTAAGTCTAATATGAGCTCACACAACTGATGACATCTGAATGAATGTATAACCCCCTATTTATACCTCAATTAGGTTGGGGCAACCCCATAACGCCAAATGAAGCCAACTATTAGAATCTAGAAGCTTATATACTTGACACATCCACCATGTAGGCTCCTCAATAATCCATCCATACATATGACATGTGTACAATTACGAGTATAACAATAATGATCCAATTCATAATTTACTGATATATATTTGTTTTTCTATTGGAAATAGAAAAGAGGAACAGGTTTGTCAGATTTTAACTTGTTTAACATAAGTTTTTCAAAAGGAAAGCTTATTTTAAGTAGAAAGCACAACTAATGCGAATTTGAAATTTATCAACTGTTCGTTACCAAGTTGCGAAAGTTAATGGAAAAAACTTTAACATTTGGAAGAGTAGAATGACTGCAATTTTTGAGTATAGATACCTCATGGAAGTTGTAGAAAGGCAATTTGTTCTAGAGGAAAGGGGAGGTGGATGAACTGCAGTTTAGGGCAGATCATAAAGGCTTCCAAAGTAACTAGAATGAGGTCCTGATGCTCTTCAAGTTATCAGTAACAATTGAAATGTTACCCGAGGTTTCAGGATCCAAACATGCATCAAAAGTCTAGGGTAAATTGAAATATAAGCATTTGGCTTTAAATGAAGGGAGGACCTTCCATCTAGAAAACCTGTTATATGCTCCCTTAAACAGGAACATGGAGATTTACTGCAGCAGCACTTGCTGAATATCAAAGATGTCATGGATTAACTTGGCAGCTATTGAGAGAACACTAGAAGGAAAGGTTCTGGTTGTGATTACAATGAGAAGTCTACCCTCTTCTTTCATTAATTCTGTTGAAACATTTAACCAAACATTCAAAGACCCTGACTTCACCTTTCATAGGCGATGTAACAAAGTTGTTACAGAAAAGCAGCTGGATGAAACTTTTTGATTTAGGAGCATTTGGGTTCACGTGTAATCTTGCATCAACCAAAAACATGAGTAGTTAGCTAATAATAAATTGCAGTGAAGTGTTTTGTTGTTCTGATGTTCAGTGGTATGTTTACAAGCATCAAACTTCTTTTTTGTGTCACCAAATTTTCGGTTTCTTTTGGCACCGGCTTAGGGTAAATGTGCTTCAGGGGTTCTTTGCATGATTTGTTTTTTTACTGCAAATGCTCTGTGGTAAGTCTTTTGTTGGTGTTAGCTTCAATTAGTTGTGCAGTTTCAGCAGACTTATTATTGGAGCTTGGTTCTTGAGATTCTTCTTTCGCACCTCATAGAACTTAACGCTGGTCATTTGGACACTTTGCGATGATAAGTGGTAAGTTGTTTGTTTGGATAATGCTTGCGATTATCTTGAGGATTGGTGAAGGGGCCCGTGATTTGGTATGATGCATCAAGTAATGTTGTAATGCAACGTGTTATCTTGTGATGTATTATTACCATTGGGACTTGTATTCATTTAATTATAAGTAGTCGATACGGGTACGAGAGCGGGTACGGGTACAAGTATCGGGTACGTGGATACAAGGGATTTATTTTTGGGGGTTTGGGTACGGATTTACAAAAATATATATAAAAAATTAAAAATATAAAAATATAAAAATATAACCACATAATATGCATAGAGGAAACAAAATAAGTTAAATAACCACAAAACATACTCATAATTTAAATGCCAAAGGTCGAACTTTGAATAGTTTTATAAATTATAAATAGGTACATAGTGTAAATGTTACAAATTACAATATTAATTTAAAAATTTTCATCTTCAGCGCCCATGTCTTCCTCATGATATGGTTCGTTAGCACCACAAGCAACAACAATGCCACTCCCACTAGCTCCACTATGCAGGGCCTATGAAGCAACGTTCGAATCTGTATCAAGCAAGAAAAGGTAGACAACGGAGGCATCCAAGTCGGTAGTCTTTGAGTCCACATCCCAACACTTTGTTGCCCCTTTCTTGTACTCAGGTTGCTTGTGTGATAGAAGACGTAAGTTGGAATGGACATAGACCAAGTCCTTTGCCTTTTTTGCCAACTTGTTGCGCTTCACTGAGTGGATAAAGTTGTAGGTACCCCAATTTCGCTCGGTGGAGGAGGAACTTGCAACCTATTGAGGCAAGCCACAAAGTCAATTTATATTAGAATTTATAAAAATAAAAAAATCTAAAGTTAAAACAAAACATAGAAATGAACAATAAGGATAGAGTTTAAAAAAATAAATAAATCTTGTGATAGAATTCTAATAGCAAGTAGTTGGAGGTGGGTGTATGCGTACCCATGGAGGTACCAACAAAATTGAGCTTTTTTCTTGTGCTTGTCACGGATGGCAGCAAGGGAGTGACCCGCGGAGGATATGAAATGTTCAAACTCTTCCCTAACTTGGTCTTCAATTTTTGGATCATGGAAGAGTCTAGCGAATGCCGCCTTATATCCCTCGCTAACCTCAACATCCCTATATGGTGCAACCCTCCTAGGCGAAGAAAGGATCTATGTCCTGTAGTATTTGAGCGTTAAGGCAAAAACAATAAGATGCAATGGGGTGGTCATTTTGTTCTACCTTTCAATGAGATGCGACTGCACTTCTTTGAAGAACCTCTCTGTGGGATCTTGCTCTTTGGCATTTATGATGGATCTAATGTTCTCAATCATTGAGTCTATTCCATCATAAGGCTCACTCAAACATGGATGATCCTTGTCCACATATCTCAACATGCTGACGATGGGCTCAGTAAAACTCAGCAAATACTCCACACGTTCCCACCATGCATCATCAAGAATCCATGCTTTCACCTTTGTGGCCCTCTCAGTGTTTGCTTGCGTCCATATACAACAAAGGTTGTTGATGACCATGGTACTCAATGCCTCACACACCTGAACAAGTCGTCCCAAGACAAGGGTGTGTGAAGCAAATTGAGTCTCATCAACCTAACACGAAATCAAAACAAACTACCATTAAAATTAAAAAAATGTTCAAATTACAAATTTACAAAATTAAAAATTAAATTAAAAATAAAAGTATACATGATTCATGAATAAAATTTAAAAATTTAAATAAAATGTTACCTTCAACAACTGTAACTTTGAGAAGATCCTGAAGATGCTTTGGGACAAATGATGGTTAGATATGAACATTTGGATCTTGCTCGCCTCGTAGACTTGTTTGATCCAATCAATTTTTGTGCCCATAGCTCTCCTTAACCAACATGCCTGTAGCTTTACAATTTTTAGCGTTGTTCGTTATAACTTGGACAATGTTTTGAGGTCCCACCACCTCAATGGACTCTATTAGGGTGTTGGCAATGAATCGTGTGTCCTTCATTTGCTCGTCACAATCAACAACCCGAAAAAACATTGGCACTTTAGAGCTCACTGTGACCACATTAATCAATGGTCTATTTGTTGTACCCTTTCATTCATCGGAGATGATGGACAACCCTATCTCGACCCACGAATCCCTGATGGGCTTCAAAGCATCTTTAACTTTATTATTTTCTTTGGTCAACAAGGTGGTTCGCAGCTTTTCATACTTTGGGCTCTCGAACCCTTTAGGGGCAGCATTGATAGATCTCACCATATTGTGCCAATATGGTGATCTAACAACACTAAATGGAAGCCCACATGCATAGAGGCAATGTGCAATACTCTGCTCTGTTATGTCCCTTGACTCATTTTGGAATGACCTTTCTAATGGGCTCAAATCTTCTGTTCTCTTGCGAGCAAGAGGTGAATCCTCTTCCTCTACGACCATGTCAGGTGTAGCAAGAAATGGGTGTGATGGGGCAGCCATAATAGGACGAGATTGATCAATATCCACAGGGGTCGATCCTTTCTTTCTCAAATGATGGTTATGTCTTTTATCAAAAAGGGCATCTGTTTCTTCTTACTCTTTGATGTATGCAAGAACCTTTGCATGTGGCAAGCCCTTTCTTGGTTTTCCATTTATACTTGGTCCACTGCAAATTTTGATTCCTTCCCCTAGAATTGCACACAAATGTGTTTTCACCCGTTTATATGAGCTCTTGAAATGACAACGACATTCCGAACATTGCCAAAGAAAACCACCTCCACTTGGTAGTTGTTCAAACAATGTCACATACTTTCATAGAGGGGGTTGAGCACTGGCTCTGGTGGGTAACCCTTGGCCCACTGAATTGGCACTTGCATCGGCAGACATTATGGCAAATCAAAAATTCCTATAACACTTGATAAAATTATAATACTAATTAATGTTGTTATATTTAACATTTGTTGAAAGAATCTTTTAAATAATTTTAAAAAACAACAAAAAAAATCAAAACTAATTACAAACATACATTTAAATTTAAAAACTAGAAGAAAAAAAAACTTCAAAATAAATTTAAAACCGTACAAAACTGAAAGAAACTTACCTTGAATGAAGAATCCTCCTTGTTGCAAGCTCCTCAAGGTCTTTGGTGCCAAATAGGTAGATGTAATGGCGTAGATTTAACACGAGGAGATTCAAGCTTTTTCAACTGAAAAAATGAACAAATATGCAATGGGAGGTAAAAATGCAATGAAAGCTAAATGTGTTATCTTTTGATAAAATGAGTGTGATTCATGCTTTTAGCGTTGCAAATGCACTTTGAAATGTTTTTTGAGGTCCACATTTTAACTTTGACCAGCGAAATTAGAAGAAAAAAAATGCTTTTTCCTGGGGGGTATGGCGTCGCTATGTCCAAGGTACGCCCCAACCCCTACGGGTATGCTTAGGTACATTGAGATGCACCTGGGCGTACTTGTAGGCGCTGGGCCGTACTCTGGGCATAGTTCGATGTACCCGTAGGGGCTGGGGCTTACCCTAGGCGTAGATACGCCCTACCCCCCTATCCATATCCCTACGTGGCGTACCTGTACCAGCAGGGGCTTCTAGGCATATCCGGTAATGTAGATTTAATTATAGTCAGTGGGCTGTTGATCACTAATGCAGTTTGGGTGGATTGTGTATCAATATAAACACATCATCTTCATTTGAAAAGGCATTTGATTCTAGATTGGGAGAAGTCGTCTAAAGTGCAGTTGCTAGGAGTACTGCAATAGGCTCTGTGCGTAGATCTTGGGGAGACCAAAGGGATCAAGTCATTTGGGGCCATGTTTCAGTGTTGGATTGATGCTTGTAAACCTGCGGGCTGTATTCATGTTTGTCTTTGAAAATTGTAAGGCTGTATCATTGGGGATTGCTCTGATGTTGTGTAATCTCTTGGAAGCAATAAAATTATGTTATTATTGTGTGAATTTCTGCTGTGTCATTGTAGACTGCATGGTAGAAGGTATCTCTTAATTGAGACCTCTAACTGTGGCTGCATCACATTTCAGTAAGAGTGGACGAGCCTCTGGAGGGTGCCTTTGCTGCCAAGGTCAAAGGGAAAGAGAAGATGTATTTGCTGCCTCCAAAGGGAAACAATAGGCTGTTGCATCTATGACAAGTCTACTTAAAAATATGTAACGTATTACATTTCTAGTAGGTCACCTAAAGAAAAATTGCAGGAAGAGAGTCTGGCTTGGAAATAAGAAAAATGTAGTCCAAGTGCAATAATAATAAGGCCAACATTGTTGACCAAGATGAAGAGGATGTATATACTTTGGCAGTTTCTCAGCTTGTAAATAGGAAGAATAACATGTTGTATATGATTCTGGTGCCTATAAACAAATGACAGGCAGGAAGGACTGGTTTGTCACCTTATTAGAAGATTATTGGGTGATGATAAGAATTATGTGGAGGGCATGGAGAGGACATTTAGTGCAAGTAAATGTTTTGTGAAGGACCATACTCCCTATAGGTTTCGGGAGGCTGATTCTTCACAGACTCATGACTGGTTGCTATAGCAAATTACATTGCCCTTTGGCACCAAAGATATGGAAATTTGAATTTTCAATTACTTTCCGCTTTTCAAAAGAAGCAAACAGTAGATGATTTACCTCAAATGCAGGGAGACACAGGTGTGTGCAGTGTGCTTTGCAAGGAAAATATGTAGGAAACTTTTTCAAGAAAGCAAGGTTTAGAGAGCAAAATAGCGTTAAGAACTGGTGCATGGTGATGTTTGTGGCTCTCAAAGGCACATGTCATTTCTGGTGCCACAATTTGTCTTCTGTTTGCCAATGAATACAATAGAAATATGTTGTATATCTAAAAAAGAAATCGGATGCTTTCGAGGAGTCTATGCATTTTAAAGCTGCTGTAAAAAATAAAACTATTAAGCAGATAAAGGCTTTTAGATTTGGCAATGAAGGTGAATTTCATCGAAGGCACTTCAAGGCATGCCACCAGAAGAAGTCTAGACTGGCCAGAAAGTGGAGGCAATACATCTCCACACATCCGTTCAATTGCTTATTTCCTAATCAAAACAAAAAAGGAAGACAGACAACAAGTGTAGGCAGATGACATTTCTTGGATATAGTGATCATCAAAAATCTTGTGGGTTGATTGATATCTTTTCTAAAGGTTACAGTTAATAAATTTGCAATGTTAGTATTTTTCAGTCTATATCTGCTCTACATTCTTCTTGGACACTATCTAAACAACAAAGGAAACAAAATCGGAGGTTCAGGGTCATGTGCAAGAGGTTAAAGGTAGTTTGCAGGTGTAAAGGCATGGCTGTGTTTTACTATGACAGCCAACATATTTGCATGCACAATCTATGGGAGGAGGTTTCAACTCATAAGGGGACCTTGTGGATAAGTTCGAAACATGATAAGAGGTATGATAGCTACTATTTTGAGTTGCATGACACATTGAGTTCTTTTGAGCAGCATACCAAGTACATGTATGGCAGGGTAAGAAGTTTTGATGGCATCCCACAAATCATGGGAAGAGGGGAGAATGCAAGTAGTAATTTTGAATCTTGTTTTCATGAAGAATCAGAATTAGACATGTACTTACAGCAGTATCATGAAGGAGGAAAGACTGATTTTTGGGGACTCTAGATGAGCTTATGGAGTGCAACATGCATGCATGGGAATGCTAATAAGGGGCAGCCTTTGGAAGGGCACATGGTGTGCACAAGGAGGCCCATATATGTTGAGTTGTACTACCTTTAGGGGTCACATCATGGTAAGTTTACAAGATGGTACCTAGCTGATTTCTTTTTGCATAATTGGAGAGTTATAACATGGCATTTGGGGGGTCACATCATTGTAAGTTAATCAAATTCTCTTATGTTTTTTATTTCAACTTTTGGCCACATATTACTTCCTTGGAGGGTATAAGGGAAAGGAGCTTCCTCATCCACCACTTGGTATTGAAAGGCGTGTTTGACTGGGAACATGTGGAGCCTTCAGAAGGCTATGAGGACACGACTAGCACTTGGGGGCAGCCCCCAAATTATAGGTACAACAGGTTCATGGCTCTATTGAGGGCTATCGCTTCTTGGGAAGCAAGGACAGATATTGGTTGCATTGTGGGATGTGTTGGCAAGGTGGAATGGGATTTATTATCCATTTGGGGAATGTCACGCTATGCTTCTTGGCAAAAGTTATTCTGCGTAACAAGTACATGAGCAAGGTTTTTTGAGCACTACAATAGGTTTTACCACTTGGACATGGTAGTTGGGCATATGAGCTTGCATTTGCTTTAGGGCAAACAAATTTGGGAAGGGGGGATTGTGATGTCCCCTTTTCATATAATTTTAATAATAAATAACATTGTTTGAGTAGTGATTTTAATTATTCAAAAATATAAGACAATTTAATTAATTATTAAAATAAAACTATCTTGGATAATTATTCGAGTTACTGAAAAAATGGTTAAAAATGAATTAAGGTAATTTTAATGATTATTTTAAGGGGTTTTATAATTAATAAATTGCTCGAAAAATGATTTTTATTACTTCAATCATTAGAGCAATTTAATTAATTATTAAACCAAGGACCTAATATAAAATAATTATTTAAATTGCCAAAAAAATTATTTCAATTACTAATTTATTGAGGCAAGTTATTTAATTAATTCAAAAAGGCTTAATGTGAAATTAAAAGGAATGTTGACTTGGGAGCTAAAGCAAATAAAGGAAAAGGTATTTTGAAAAGGGCAAGTGAGGCTTATGAGGTATTTTACCTCTCCAAGGTGGTTCACCTCTCTTTGGAAGGTACAAATAGAAGGTGAAGATCACAATTGAAGACATGTTGAATTTGATAATTGTTTTTTCATGCTTGAAGAAGCTATTGGGATGCATGTCCAATAGGTGTTCACTGTTTTGGTGTTGATCATTCTTCAAAAGGTGTCTTTTGACGCCACCTTTGCTAAAGGAGATCTTGTTATGTGCCTTAGAGTGGGGCGATTTGCCTTGAAGAGCTATTGCAAGGTTTTGGTGAAGTATTTGAGGCTCATTTGTTGCATATTATTTCTGATTTTTATTTGCACTAACTTTGCAAGTGGAGCAACTTATTTTGGAAGCTTGATTGAGGGTTTAGAGATATTTTTGGGGGTCTATTTATGCAAATTAATATTCTGAAATTTATTATTAAATTTCTTGCATATTGGTGTGGGGTTTTGAAAAAGAATTATGGAAGATTTGAGGCTCAAAATTAATAGAAAATTGAATAGTAATTTTCAGATTATTATTTAATTATTTTTGACCTGTTTTGTGATTATTTTCACTTGTGAAAGACGAGATCTTGTTCATATAATTTTTTGCTATTTTTCTTGCACCTTGGCGGCTTGGGCAATTGGCTTGGAGGACCTTTTTTGGCCATTTTTGATGCCGTAGGGGTTCGTTGGAATTTTCCTTGATTTTTGGGCACTTGTGACATAATTTTGGCGAGGGTTTGAAGCAGAAATTAGCAAGGAATAGCAGCTGCATTTGAAGGAAAAATCATATTTTTGCAGCCATCATATAATGGCATTTGATCGTCAATAATTTGGCAAAAAGGTGCTTCTTTCCTATATTTAATTTTCTGATTATTTTGGCAAGCATTCAGAGGAATTTCAGATAAAATAGTGGCTTGAAATTGTCTTCACACACCGTGCATTGTGGCGCCTAGGGTTTCTAGGGGTTTGGGAAGGGTTTTGAAACATTTATTGCAAACTAGGGTTTGCTGATTTTTATTTCAAAATTTCAGAATTTGTGGATTTAGGAGAAAACCCATTTTTTGTGAAATCGTACCATTTGTGGACATTACAGATGTGTAGGCAACAAAGGAGTAAGAAGAATCTAGCATCAATAACTAGTAGTTCCCAAACCCCAATGATCAAGTTGGCATTGTGAAAGAAGAGGTTTTTGACAAAAGGCAACCAACAATATGAAGGAACTTATTTGTAGACCACCAGGCTGAAATTTATTTGGTTGAAGGTGTCGAATACAAGAAAAAATATGATATACGTTTCCAATAAAGGATTCATTCACATAATGTAGTCCAAGATCTTGAAAGTATCCAAGGAACATCATGGTTGAAGCGTGCTTGATAGAAAACTAAAAGAGTTGGGATGACGAGCTTTTACTGCCAAGTGTTTGACAAAACAATATATCAGAAAGATGGCACTTAGAGAATCCTAAAAAAAACCAATCCTATGAGAGAGAAGACTTGAGTAAAAGGAGTTGGACGGTAATTGTTTGACAAAGGGGGAGGGCCGAGCTATATGAGATTCGTTTACACCCCCCCAAATAGTTTATGTCCTTGCTGGTATCGCTAGATGGATATATAGGGCGAATAGAACGAGATTCTAGGTAGAGTTAGAGCTATTTGTAGCTAGTTAGTCCATATATAGTGAACAACTAGATATGGTGTTGTCACAATTACACATTTAACACTTTGCAGTCTAATTGTTTAAAGGAATGTCAAACTTAGTGTCTATGTTAAATTGGTGAAGTCAAAGCACTCGAAGAAGTAGTTGATGAAGATTGTTGGATGACATCTATAAGAGAATTACTGTTTTCTGGTAAACTAGATTTTTTTAAAGATGAATGACTCTTCTATAATGGTTTCAAGGGAGAAGTATTGCTTGATTGGAGAAAGAACATACTAGTTGCATCCACATGTTTGTGTTCCATAGAAGGGAGGAAGAGTGCTCGCAGGTGAGTGTTTTATCTAAAATTGGATTAGTAGATGAATTAACCCTAATTTTGATTAATTGAATAGAATATAACAGAATGTTGTAAATCAACTTGCGACAAGCAGAATGAAAGTAAAAGATTGAATTCAACAAAACATAATCTATTGAAAGAAGAATAACTATGATATGAAATGACAAACTTAGTTGTTTTTGTCTGAGATCTAACTGTATTGACTCACAAATGACTATAATAGACAAACAAGGATTGATTCTGTAAGTGCCCGAAAGCGGATATTGAAGTTGTTGAAGGACAACATCATCCAACTTGGGACAGGATCAACTTCCACTATAGTCCTGAACTGGTTGATCTTGCCCTTTGCTGGAAATTAGGTACTCATGACACGATCGTTTGCGGTAGCTTTAATTAGGTTGGTATGTGGAGATTTGACCTTCAGATGTGTGTGGAAGACTTGCAAATAGATTCTTCAAGGTTGAAACCCTAATAGGGCTTGCAATGACTAAATACCTACAAATAGAAAAAGAGTGGAGTGTAATGCGTAGAGTTGACCCTAATCACCCCCACAATGACTGTTTATTGCCTATGTATCCAATACTTCGAAGAGGGAAATCAAGTCCAAGTAGTTATCCCACTTAGAGTGCTGCAATTGTGCTCCTTTGACTCTACAAATGCATCTAGAGATGGCTTGAATATTTGATCATGCTTTGCATTGGATTTGATAAAATAGGCTTTGGACTTGGTTGATGACTGTTTCAAGTGATTAGAATCAAAATTGGGAAGAATAGGGAAGCTTTGCTTAATGTGCAATTTGTGTAAGCATGTCTCTGTATTGAAATTGCCAATTGATAGAATAGGTGACTTAAGTGTGTCTTTATAACAATTCAAAAGGGTAAATCCTTATGCTTCATGCCCTAAAAGTACAGACCAAACTATAAGAGGGGTTTAATTTGAAAAACTGACCGTTAGAGGGGTAAATAACAGAAATGTCCTAAGGGGACAAAAATGTTTGTTACTATTGTTCCCTATTGGGTGCTTTTGTCTTTTAGGGAAATGTAAGACTTTTGGGTTTGGATTTATCCTTACAGATGCTTAAGGGTGTTTTTAGCAGTTAGAACATATTTGTAGGTCTCAGATAGCAATTTAGGAAAGAAATAGGTCTACACAAATGCTTATGATAGAGTTAGATGGCAAAATAGGTCCAGATTAAGTGCTCAAGTCAATTAGAGTGAAATAGGGCCAAAACTGACATAATCAAGTATTTGTGACCAAATTGGAGTGACCACAGAGAGTTTTCCATATATATAGGACTGCTGATACTTTAGTGGCTTGTTGGAAGCAGCGATGACAAAAAGTTTAGACCTTCCATTGCCCATGGGAAGGGGAAGGCCTTATGACTGGTAGCACTTAAGTAGGAGGAGGTGTACCTATCTTGACCACACGGGTAGTCATCTGTTACTACCCGGAAGAGTGGAAGCATTAGGCTACACCTCCGAGCGTAGGTGCTCAACCTCAGCTGAAAAAGAAGAGGCCAAATGAGAAGGGAAATTGTAAGGAGTGGGGTTAAGGCCAAGTCACTCCCAGAAGAGGTCCAATTCTAGCTTCCCTCAAGGACTTGCGTATATAATTGGTGCAAAGTGAACCCAAAGTACATCATGGCCAAGAAGCTTCGAGCAGCAAGTGTCCATTACATGGCCTGAATGCCAATGCATGACAAGAGTGCATTTGACATAGATTCTTGTAAAGACGTTTAAAAACTTTAACCCAACCATTGCCAAATCAAATTTCTTGGTAATGAGTTGTTGGAAATGTGTTGAATACTTTACATGATTTACATTTGTTATAGACAACACCTTGCTATGACTTGGGGGTTTCAGGTCTGTATGGGCAGTTTTGGCCCATGGTTTTATACCCATGGTAATGTATGAATGATTTTTAAGCCTATAGTTTTATGTCCATTGTATTGTGCTACCGCTCAGCGGTGATGTATCTATATATACACACATGCATTATGGTTAAATAGATGAAGGAGAAATACCTTATTGTTTTGTGAATGGTTGAGTTAATACAATAAGTGAGCACTCTTTTGCTGGATTTTTTCCTGAAAGGATTTCCTAGGTTATATCTCATGTATATTGTGAGTGCTATTTTTCATTTCTGTTATAAACGTGTATAATACTTGGTAATGAGTTCTTGGAAACGTGTTGAATACTTTACATGATTTACATCTGTTATAGACTACACCTTGCTATGACTTTGGGGGTTTCAGGTCTGTATGGGCAGTTTTGGCCCATGGTTTTATACCCATGGTATTGTATGGATGGTTTTTAAGCCTATAGTTTTATTCCCATTGTATTGTACTACCACTCAGCGGTGATGTATCTATATATACACACATGCATTAAGGTTAAATAGACGAAGGAGAAATACTTTATTGTTTTATGAATGGTTGAGTTAATACAATAAGTGAGCACTGTTTTGCTGGATTTTTTCCTGAAAGGGTTTCCTAGGTTATATCTCATGTATATTGTGAGTGCTATTTTTTCATTTCTGTTATATTTTAAGATTGTGTTAGCATTGCTACACCTGCATAGTTTTATTGGTACTGTTTTTCCTGTCAAGTCACAATGTCGAGCTATCCTTCGAACCAGAGGATTTCCACAGAGTTTTGAGACTACCTTGAACAAGTCAGAAGTAGAAAATAAGAAGGTGCCAAGGGAGGAAAAGAAACAATTAATTGATGTATCCTCTGAGGACAATGCCCGGAGGGATGGGCATGATGATCCATGAGAGGAAGTAGGTGAAGACATCTACAAGGATGACCAAGATGTTTCGGAGGAGGTTTGACCAATGTAGAAGAGCAGAGACATGCAAACAGTTCACTTGAAGAATGATGCATTGAAGAGCTTCCAGGACCTCGTGCTGCAGATTAATGGTGAAACAAGGAACTTTGATCTCCTATATCATATATGGGTCGTTCCATCTATGCAGGGTTTAGCAGATGGAGAGGTGTATGATTGGTTGGAGTTCCTCTTGGTAAAAACATATGTGAGGCATTAACTTGGATGGCACAGTAATACCTTTGCAATCATTTGGAATTCGGTTCTGAGTAAAGCTTTTCAGAAATATTATTCACAAAAAAAGTAGACTTGCTATATATTTTGAGCCTCGAAATTTATGATATTTAGGTGACCAAATTTGGAGATGCTTTGAGAACTAGCTCAATCAAAGTTTGAACTATTGAAGAAGTGCAGGGTTCTAAAACAATCTGAATGGGACATTTTTTAACTCAGTTCTGATACTCATCTTCTCATATATTTGAGTCCATTTGAGTCTGTTTAACTGTTGCATATTTGCAGTAATCCAATGTTTTATATTCCCTATGTTTGTTATAACTCTATAATTTTCTTTATTTACTTTTCAAGTAATTTTATTCAGAGGCGTTAATTATGCTTTTTTTTTTCTGTTGTTTTAAAGAAAAATATGTTTGTAATGGCTGTTCCAGTCTAAGAGCAGAAGGGAGATGCTTTTGGAGTATGTAAGAAATGTGCAACCGGAGTTTTTAGAATTGTTTGTAAAAAGAGCACCACCACAGGTCTGATTATTATTTTCTATGTTTTCCATTTCCTTTCTTTTGCTCTCATATTTTAAGAGTTTTACTTCTACCAAGATGTTGCAGGAATTGATTTATTGCACCTTAGCCCCCATTCGTACAATGTGAGCACATGGCATGGTCTGCTTTATTACATTCTTTTGAAAGAGGGACACAGATTAAGATGCATTCTCTTGAAACTGTGGCTAGAGTTTTAGGCCCATCTCAGAGATAGATGATTGCAGGTTGTGGAAGCAATGCGTCAAACTGTAACAAACATGATTGGGACATTACCGCCACAATTCTTTGCCATAACTGTAACAACAGTAAGTGCTATAGTGGAGCATTTGCATTAGGGGACTCAGGGACTTGAAATTTGATTGCTTTTACCTCTTTGGAAAGGGATCTGAGCAACTAAAGTTTCTTGATAGATTCATGTGTTTTTGAAGGTATAAGGTCATGATAAACTATAATTTGTTTGTGCAGGTAGCTGAAAATTTGGCACAACTTATGTATAGTGTCATGATGACTGGGTATATGTTCAAGAATGCACAGTATCGTCTAGAATTGCAGCGAAGTCTAGAACAGGTGGCACTTACTGATGGACAAAATGTCAGGGTATGATAAAGGAGCAGAAGAATGCTTTTTTGAATTTATAGGCCCTTTGTTTTATTGTCATTCTTGTCTGAGATTAGTGTCAATCTGTTGTAAACTGCATAATCAGAAGAGAGTTTTTTATTTTAGGGCTTATAGCAACTAGTATGTTTTTTAAATTAGCATTCTTTATTGCGGTGGTTTCAAAATGTGGTTCGATTTCACATTCAAGTGTGACAATGGTTATTGCTTGCAATCAATAGGACTGAAGCTTTTTGAGTTCTTTCTTTTACTACAGCAATCATCTTTTAAAAATGATGGCACTTGCATGTTGGAACCTAATAATACTTTCCTACCAATTGGGGTGAGATTGTGCATATTTCTTGTCAACGGAAGGCACCATGTTCCAATTACACTGTTTAATACTTATTAAACACCAAGTTTCTTAAAGTTTCAGTAGTAGTGGTGGTCAGAACCCTTTATTATATTAACTGTGTTTTGATTTTATATCTGTCGTGGGTTATAGTTGTATTATCCATATGCATTTGCCTAGGTTGGGATGCAACAGAATATTTAATTCTGTAAGCTCCATGTGCACAACATACTTTGTATGACATGCACACATGCGCACACACAGGCACACATGCACAGACAGACACAAATAGATGCACACAGACACAGACACAGACACAGACACACACACTCACGCTCACATGTGCGCACATACCCATATACTGTACATGTGATTATCTCTCACTTTCAAGTTCGAGCATTTCAAGTTGTTCCTCACCTCCATCCTCCTTGTACTGGACTTTACATCAGGAGTTTTCTTTTAATTTGATGAGTTCATGATATTCATAAGTGGTTCACTTCACACTTAAGGTGATCTTTTATGGGACGTTGATCTTGATACCTAACTGGTCTATGACTCAATTACATAAGAAATTGTCTTTCTTGAGTGACTTTAGTGCTTAGCATAGAGTTCTTATGTATGCTGTACTTAAGTATTGAACTTTTGCCACCCAAATGGGGTTGGTTTAGTTTGCAAATTAGACTAACCAGTTTTGAATGTTTTTTTATATGATCACCCTGCAGTCAAATCCAGAATATGCACCAGGCACACAGAAAAATGTAAGCGGTGAAGTAATCAGGTGGCATAATGATTCTGGGCCAGAGAAAATTGATGCTTTCAAATACATAGAACTCTTAGAAAATGAAATTGATGAATTGCAACATCAACTGGAAGGAGGAAAGGTATCCCGTGGACAGAATGAAATCTTGGAGTATCTTAAGTCACTTGAACCCCAGAACTTGCAGGTAATAAGTTTTCAAGTATATAATTACATTTGCTTCTAATGTGTGGAGAACAATCAGAAAATTCTTACTGATGAAAGTTTAGGTATTGAAAGCAATGTTCCATGTGGATGTGTCCCCAGGGGTTTGACAGCTGCCCTGTGCATTTTCCATGTCCATGGAACAATGGCCCCCACTGGAAACATCCCTTATGTTGAGGATTACTAGAAAACCCAGACACACTGCGTACTTCTGGGCATCACCCAGGTCCTGACAAATGAACAAAAAAGTGATTTGTTTTTACGTCACTTTAGGGCCCCACCTCAGTGAATTCCCTAAAACGTGCCCTAATTCTAATGATATCTCATTTGCTAATATAACATACTTTGAGCAGTTTTCTTATACCATTGAATAGCACGGTTTTGGAGGCTAAATTATGCAAATATGAAGGGTTTTTTGCCAAATACAAAGTGTGTAGGAGCCTTTGAATGTGATATTACTGTAAAAACTTGGAGAAGAAAAGCTTTTTGCTTGGAGAAGTTTTTTTTGGCTAGAAAAGTTGTAGCACTAGCTAAGTTTGAGCTTGGGAATCATATTTTCACTCTTCCAACCAGGATTCTTGCACTGGCATTGAGCTTGCTGTTGTTGCTTTCATCGTATGAAAACATAATTTATGATTGATAATCTAGGTTGTCTGGAAACAGTTCCATTTCCGAAATGCGGAAACGCCAATTTTCAAAAACCCTTGATTTGGAAATGTCATGGAAACATCCATACAATATATATATATATATAAACAATGCATAATACTCATTTTTAGTCTATAAAAAAAAGAACACTTAAAAATGTAATATATATAAACAATGCATAATACTCATTTTTAGTCTATAAAAAATAAAAAACTTAAAAATGTATAGTATTCTTTCATTCATTACTTCAAAGACAAAATGTACATTCCAATATATATATATATATATATATATATATAAACAATGCATAATACTCATTTTTAGTCTATAAAAAATAAAACACTTAAAAATGTATAGTATTCTTTCATTCATTACTTCAAAGACAAATTGTACATTCAAATATATATATATATATATATATATATATATAAACAATGCATAATACTCATTTTTAGTCTATAAAAAATAAAACACTTAAAAATGTATAGTATTCTTTCATTCATTACTTCAAAGACAAAATTTACATTCAAATATATATATATTATATATATATATATAAACAATGCATAATACTCATTTTTAGTCTATAAAAATTAAAACACTTAAAAATGTATAGTATTCTTTCATTCATTACTTCAAAGACAAAATGTACACTCAAATCTAGAATAAATCATCTAGATTGCCCTCAAAATCATGAATGCCACTCTCACTGTTTTTCGACTTTATCATTCACTGATGCTTTCTCTCTCAAGGGTTCGCCAGTGTAACTAATCTCCCTGAGTGAATGCCTTAGGGGTGCACAGGGAATGGGGTGGGATCGGCTTGTGGCACTTTGTGAGAGATGTTCTCATACTATTCTATCATACCTACATCCTTTCATGTAGCCTTCATACCTCCTATGATATCTCCTTGAAATCTTTAAACCCTGAAATATGGCTAAGTCTGAAACCCTGAAATCTGACTAAGCCTGAAATATGATAGGATCCTCCAAAACCTAGAATTTGCGTTATAGCTCCTAGAGGTCTGAAACCACTCTCAAACATCCTGAAAGTATATATATATATAAAATATAACTTAAAGTTTAAACTTATACTTAAATGTTTATTTTATATATATATTGTCTGGTTCGGGCTAGTTTTACATTTTTTTTAAAATTTTTTTGGTTAACTTTGACTGTGTTTCTGCTGGATTCCCCTTGGATGGGTCCCCTATATCCTATAGCTTTTATTATTGTTTTTGGATGGGTCCCCTATATCTTGGAAACCAATGTCTTGTGTGACGCCCCCTGAAATTTGAGTCTCTCTGCACACATCACCAATATGCATCCCCATGTCTCAGCATCCCCACTGCTTGAAATTGATGCTTTGTGTGACATTCCCTGAAATTTGGGCGTCTCTGCACATGTCCTAGATATGTATCCCCACGTCTTTGCATCACCAGGTGTCCATTAGGAAAAAGGATAATATCAGGATATGTGAAAACCAGCATGAGGTGATACATTAGGAGGGTGTGTGCCTGAAATATCTTTAAGCTGAGGCCGACATGTTTAAATGTGATACAAACTAAGCTAAACTGAAGTCTTGTAACTTGTTCATGCTTGTATGTAGCTTGTCATTTGAGAGAGTTCAAGATTGAGGTCCATTACAAGATGTCATGTAAATCTTACATTAACGAGTCATTTATTTTTATGAGTAAGTGTACGATTTGCAATAGGTTGATGGTACTATGCAATCGGTAATTACCATAGATATTCCATTTCTAATTCATCAACACGAATCTTAACATATGTGAACATGATATTTTGAATTATGCTCATTGTTTTGTAAGAACTGTGCCTAAGAAAACATATTTTAGCCTTGGAATGGTGATGTTTGAGTGTGGAAATTGATGAAGTAGTTGCATAAACTGAACAATAAGCAAACAAAGAATTGGAACAACACATGTAAAGAGGAGTCATGACGAGAATTTACTGTGGAGAAACTCAATGTGGGAAAACTACAGAAGAGTGGGGCTGTGCCTCCTCATCTCCACTATCATCTTGCAAGATTTACAAGCCTCCAAGAACACTGTGGGACTTTTGCAGCACTGCTACAATGCTCTATTGTGCTTGCTTTGCTCTGAAAATGTGCTTAGACAACTTGCTTGAATACTCCACTTAGCTGTACACACATCGTAAGACTCTAGAATTGAGAAATACATACCCCCAAGGGGTATACTTGGACAAAAATTTGAGCAAATAATTCGGACAGAGACTCCAAATGCCAAAGTGCCTGAATAGATGGAAGAATAAATGTTTAATCTTCGGCTTCCTCTTGGATGCTTGGTTATGCTATTCTGTCTTATATGGGGTGGGTTTGGCCCTTTATAGAATGATTTTTGGCATAACAGTTTCGGCTATAGTCAAACCTGCCATGTGAGTTCCGTTGTAGCCGAACTCTTCAACTACGACTGATTCTTCAGATGTGGGCCTCAGGTTGTCAGGACTACCTTTCAACCTTCTACACCTGTTTCATTTCCTTTATACTGCTTCTGCATCTCTGTCTTGACCGATTCTGCCTTATGAAGTGTGAGCATGACTTAGTTATTTCATTGGTCATGCAAATTATGAAGCCATCTTAATTACATCAATCAAACTGAAGTACAACTTCTTTCATGTTCCAATTTGGATCATTGTGGTTTTGAGGAAGATGCATATCTTATGGCTCTTTGTTGTGTGTGTTATAAGATGGTTGGTTGTGTGTGTGTTAGCATTTGGTCCTTGTGCATATTGATGTACCTTGGTAAGATTTGTTGAATGTGCAATGTGCCCCTTAAATTAACCCAATTCTACTATTGTAGTAAGTAAAGCAGTAAAGAAAGGTTGTAGTAAGTAAAGAATAACTGATTGAAATAAACTAAATTGCAAGGATAGAACAAAGATGCGCCATCAACTTGTAGAGTGGGCTAGCTTCTATCTGCATTCAGAGGTAGAAATATGCCAATCACAAGGGTAACATTTCAATAGCAACTTGCCTTTGCAATGAATGTGACCAAAGTTCATATAATTTTTACTATTCTAGAATAGATAAACTTGACCAAAGTTTCCCAAGCATGCAAATGAGTTCTCAATGGAAATGAGAGCTTGAATGAGATCATTGACCAGTAGTTTCCACGTAGGTACGATTTTGTATAGAACTAAGCATTCCATGCAAATGGGGTCTTGCAAGAAATCTAATCTGACACACAGGTAAGCTAATGGGAAACTATTTAATTCTAACCACTAGACATTAGAATTAGAAACAGTAGATGGGATGCCATTTTCTATGCATGGGTGGCTAAAACACATATTTCTTACTCATGAATTTATTCTTAAGGAATTGGAAACGTTAGATTCCCTCTCTCTTTAGCATCATTTCTTTGCCACGTGTTAGTGGCATGCTGCTCTATTTTGTCTTTGTCCTTTATTTCTTTGGTTCACCTCTAGGACTCTCTCTTGCTAGAACTTTCTATTGCTAATGGTTGTATCCTTAAGTCCCATTGACATACTTTTGGTCATTTGTGGACATTAATATGATTTCTTTCTCTCTCTCTCTCTTTCTTTCTTTCTTTCTTCTTCAAGCATACTTTAGATATCCAGGTAAAGTCTTCTCCATTCCCACTTATTGAGTAATTCATAATGGACTTTTTTAGTATTTGCTTCTCTTGAATGCCAACAAGAGCCTTGGGTTTTAATTGCAAGCGTCTATATAGCTTTATTAAATGAAGACAATTTTGAGTTGTGCACTTGTTTCCCAAGCTTTGTTTTTGAGATTGCAGATGTCAAACACATTGTAGATCTTTGTCCCAATAGGCAATGTTAAATTATTTGCAACTTGGATTGCCTGATAGAGGACTTTATAGCGGTTTTTCCTCATGGCTTGTGTAGGGTTTTGCTCCCACACAACTTTTTGAGTATTTGCTAACACATTACACATATTCGAGAAGGAATTGCAGGCCATATTTGGTTGCAATGTTCCACCATGGGCAAAGCTCTAAGGCAAGAGAAACTCGAGAGGAGTTGGCAATCGAAAACATTGAGAGGAAAATCAAGAGCTATGGAAGATGGTTTGACACTTGGAAATGGAGAACTAGGAGTCTACAAGATAGATTGGCAACCATTAAGGTTTTTCTTATTGGTGCCATGGAGGAGTTGCAAAAAAAAATTGATTGCATAAGATGAAATGTTGTCAAAGCTCCAAGAAGATTGTGAATAAGTTAACAAGAAATAAGAGTCCAACAAACAAAGGATACTAGCCTCCACACAAGATGGCCAAACCATGATGGAAGTAAGTATGATAAGCACCTCACCATATGCTCTTCTTCTAATGAAGCAATAAATGCTCCCCTTGGTATTTTCGAAGCCTACACTAATGGAAAACATTGGTTATTCACCAAGGGCTTTGTAAAAATGGGCAAGGTGTAAGAAATCCCATAGAGGCTGAGGCTAGGCCACATTATGAGAGGCCAAAATATTAAGGAGACTAGCCTCTACACAAGATGGCCGAACCATGACGGAGGTAAGAATGATAGGCAACTCACTGTATGCCCTTTCTTCCAATGAAGCAGTAAATGAGTTCTAGAATGTAAAGCAATCTTTACAGATCCCTTTGAGTTACCGATGTTTATGGTTTTCCATTGTGTCCATTGGGTCCATTGGGTTAAATGTAACTATTGATATGCACATTGCATAGCATGTGTGTACCTTGCAATTATAATTATAATGTATTGGGGTATGTGCCTTACTAGAGGGCGGCCTACCCTTTTGTCATATGTTGATAGGTGTATGTAAGGCAATGCCTTCCACCTATTCAACCAAGTAGTTCATTCATTCTATTCTATTAGGTTCAATTCTTCTTCTTTGAGATGTCTGTAGACACCACCACATATTTAGATTTTCTCTTATATTGTTTGGAGTAGTTCATTATTGTTCGATTATGGAGCGATTTATATAATCTCACATGGTATAAAAGCCTATGGTTTCATTTTGGAGAATCAAGACGAAGTTGTTGGGAGAGATATTCGAATGCATGACCTCGAGTTCTTCAATTGGAGATTTCACAAGTTTGGATGTAGATAGGGCAATGGATTTCGTCCTACTATGAGAAGGCTAGGGCATCATCTAATAAAAATGCTACGTTATGATGTTTTCTTTTGATTGAGTTTTTGTCGGATAAGTTTGATAAAATTGTGATTTATTGGAAATCATGTGAGATTTTTCAAATCCAATCTCACCATTGGATTCCTCTCACAAAATTAAGAGGGGTCACTTTTTGGCCTTTTTTCCGGATCCATCAGTTTATGGCATGAACCATCCAACTTAAATTTGATTTCCATTTGAACATCATAGGGCAGTTACTTCCTCTTAATTATGGAGACGGAAAAATCGCGATAAAATTTGCCTAAAATCTCCATTTTTCAACTTCTTTATATTGCCTAAAAGCTCTTTCTGAGCTCTATGCATTGGTGAGGTTTGCAATTGCATTTGAACAGTTTTAGGTAAAATGTATGCGGAAGATGAATATGGCCTATTCCAATGCTTGTGGGGTAGAATTGTGATGAGTGGGCCTTTGCTATATAAATGGGATTTATGAGTAGATGTCTATGGTGGATTATTGTTGATGAGGATTATGTCTCCATAGATGGAATGGAGTTAATTAAGAGGAAGGAACGAGAAGCAACTACCTATGGACTCATGAGAGGGCATGTTGACACAAGCCTACATCACCACACTTTTGGATTGAGGATCGCTAAGTATGGGGAAGCTCAAGGAATCGTCCATGAATGGATTTTTTTCTATCAATGGCGTCGATGATGAGTCCAAGTAACTCCAAAATGGCATGGAATTTGAAATTTATTAAATGATAAGCTTTTGAAGGAAATTATTGAGCTAAGGAAGAAGAATAAGAGAAACAATTATGTTGATATTTCTACCTCTATTCAAGATCTTTTGATATTTGTTATTGATGAGCATACTTTGATTGATACTAATATTGTCAATCATCATGTTGATGATCACTTTGTCGACTATTTTGATGCTCATGGTGTTGATTATGTAATGCTTATGTTGTTGATCATGTTAAAGCTAATGCTGTTGTTCACGTTGATGCTCATTTTGATCATATTGATAGTGAGGCTCCTCAGATTGGAGAATTTGAGAAACACAAAAGGAATTGGTGCAATATTGTTTTAGAAAATGGCCTATGTAAGTAATGGAATTGGAAAGAATGACCAAGGTATTGTTCTTCCTGTCGAGGCATTTTTCAGGCGGGTTATTAATGAGATTCTTATCACCACAATGCTATGAAGCATTCCTTTGAAAAAGAGAATTGAAGTCTTCAAAGGCCTCTCATGATAAGTAACAAGGAGGGGAAGAATGAGAAGATGAGCTTTTATTGTGGCAAGGCTTAGTACTTGAGAGGAGTATCTTCAAACAGCAAAGAGATGAGAAGAGGAGACACTAACGGCACTTTGGTTCATTCATGGAGAGGGATAATTATGAGAACCATTCATCATTTGGAGGAAATAGGGGGGCATTCTTGGCCTCAATACAAGACTTGTATAGGTTCTTAGAGATATGATGGTCAACATGGATTTGGCTATGACAGTCATAGGTACAACGGGAGGAATGATGGCCCAGTTTGTCCTTGGATTATAGAGAGCACGATGACATACATGGAGCCATTTATCTCTCACTGTTGATTCTTGTAGTTTTTGGTAGGTGGCCATGGATGTGATGTGAGGCCACACTGTGGATGGGATGTACTCATATGGTCAAGGATTGGCAGATTGTTCTAGTTGCTTGGCAAAGCTTTTGATGTGAGAATCTATTTGGCATATAATTCTACACTTGATGTTTTTTGGTGTTGAGGAGGATGTTTCAAGAGATGTTGCTGCAGTTCAGGCTTCGTTGATATTGGAGGTCACATGAGGAGTGGCTTCTTTGGTCATGGGTTGATGGATTTGAAGACCAGGGCATATAGCATCTCAAGATGGATCAAGCATTTCTTGATCTTACGTCGTTTTGATGTTCATAGGGCTTGGGTCCAAGAGATTGGGTATGCATTGAAGGATAAAGGGTTCGCTAGAGTAGGAGACAATTTCAAAAGTGCAAGGGTGTTGATCGTTTTTCTAGGCACCCTAGGAGTTGTTGACATCTTCAAAGTTTCAAAGTCAGAGATTAATTTAGGCTCACATAAGTTGTCTTTAACGGGTGATGAAATGTAATGTCATCTTCCATATACCCTCCAAGTTGTTTTTCAGGGGGATATTAGAGAATGGAGAAATACTCTTGTTAGATGTTATGGCCCCTGCAACTTGTGTTTAAAGGAGATGTCAGAATTAAAAACCCATATTTATAGGGTCGTTTGAGCCACTGACATTCATGGTGTTCCATTGGGTCCATTGGGTTAAGTATAACTTATGATGCATTCCTTACATAGTGTAGTGTGTAACTAGCAAATATAATTATAATGTATTGGGGTCAGTGCCTTACTAAGGGTCGGCGTACCATTTGGTCATTTGTTGATAGGTGTATATAAAGGAAATGCCTTCCACCTATTCGACCGAGCAGATCATTCATTTTGTTCTATTATATTCGATTATTCCTCTTTAAGGTGTCTTTAGACACCACCACATATCTAATTTGTGTTCTTTTATATTTGCTTGGAGCAATTCATTGTTGTTAGATTATGGAGCTATTTATATAATCTCACCACGAGGCCCTTGGTAGTTTTAAAACCTACACTAAAGGATTTCACATCAAGTTGATTGAAAACATGGGTTATAGTGGCCAAGGGCTTGGTAAGAATGTCCACAATGTGAGAAATCCCATAGAGGTTGAGGCTAGGTCACAATATGAAGGTTTGGGGTAGTTTGGTGACGGGGAGGAGGTTAGAGAATGTTCAAAGGGAACTGAAACAAAATTGTCTTCCATTGAGGAGTCTAAGCCGCCACTTTCTCAAAATATGTCCCAACTGACACCCCAAAGAGCATTTTTGTGAAGGCTCAAGAAGAATGTATAGCAACTCCAAATAGAGGGTGAAAAAGATAATTTAAAGGTCAACTATTGTAACATTGAATCATAAATGAAACTATGCGATAAAACAAGTTACTATGAAAATCATACCATGAAAGTGTTGAGGCACAAGCTTTGTCAAATGGGTAAAAGCTGGTACAATGGAAGAAAACCCCATGTGTGATTTAGAGTTGGCCCAAACAAATACAAGATAGCACAATGTGTATTAAATTTGTTACAATAGGGAATAAGAAAAACTAGATAATAATATTCATAGAAGCACTAGAAGAAGCCTTAGGAAAACCCTAAAACAAGTCATAGAGAAAGAGGCCCATGGAATTTTTAAATAGAGTGAAAAGGGAAAAAAAGAGTTACCAAAAAAGTCCAATCCTTGCTTTTGCCAACCTTGTGTGTGTGTGTGCCCCTATCTCCCATGTAGAGGGGAAAGTGGATGCAAAGTGGCAAAGGAGTTATATTTGAAATATAACCCCAATATTCTTCATAATGAGGAATATCCTTAATGAAGTGAAAAAGGTGTGGGCTTCATGCCACCTCATATTCCCTAGATTATTTGAATTAAAATTCAAATATGAACAAATAATACCCAACTTTAGGATATTTAATATATCAAAATAAAGATTAATTTCCAACTATCCCCCTTTAACTTTATTTGGAAAAGGGAGAACAATGTAAGACATAGAGGGAGGTGTCATTACTCAATACTTCCCTTAATGACGACTTCTTTCATGAGGAGCAATCACAAAATTACAATGTGTTGATAAAAGAAAGAAGAACAAAGATGTCTTCAATAATCTTGCAAAGTTGGTGGTGAAATCATTGGCAATCTCCCATGAATCCTCTTTGGAAGAATGACAAACATGAGGAAGATTACAATAAAAGATTTATTATGACTTGCAAAACACAAAAGCTTACACCAATTTTGAGTTAAGCAAAACAGTGTGCAATATAATATGATTTATATACATTTTATATAATAAAAATAGATCCAATAAAAGGCTTAAGGAACAACTTGACAACTTCCATAATAAAGTACTAATTCCGTTTTGGATAGTGTATAGGGAAAAGGGTTGTGAAATCAAGAGATACCATGTGCATAACACATCTTGAAAAGATTTAATAATTGCCACCATTGGTAGAAGGTAATACATGATAATGCAAAAAAGTTATTCTTTATTAAATTAGCTTCAATTTTTTTCACCTTAAAAGCTTACAAATATGAAATTATAAATTTTAGTAAGCACAAAATGTAAGGAGTAGAGAGTTGTAGCTCTAAACATATAAAAAACTCCTCCAACATCTTGACTCCCTATGCCCCTGAGGAACTTCAAGTCATTCATGGTACTAACCTTTGGAGTGGTCAGTCGAACATAGTTGACCATGACAGGGTAAGGTGTATTTATGGGGAAGGGATTGGCAACTGTATGTGGCCAAATTTGTGTTGGGAGAAGGTGGGTCTACCAAGTAGACTACAATAATGGATACACTTATGGATGTAATTGGTATGTCTATTATATAAAATAAATCTGTAGGGGGTTGACAAACATGAGTGGAAACAAATGATTTACCACCCAACTCAACCACTACACCGCTATCTACATAGGTATTGTCTAAAGAACTAGAAATGAGAAGGGTTCTTTCTTACGGAGAGAAATTCATCATCCCTGAAGGGGTACCTATATGTAGTTGGCATGGAAGTGGTAAAAACCATGGTGGTGTTGAGCACAGGTTAATATTGAGAGCGGGGTGGGGGGGAGGGGGTGAATCAGTATTATATATTCTTTTCTTTTCTAACACTTAATCACTTATTCCAATTAAGATATTCAAAGCAATCAAATCACGACATAAGATAACACAATACAAAGTGACACTAGATATACATGGAAACCCTTTCGGGAGAAAACCACGGAGAAATTTTTCTCAATATAAATATTCGTAGAAGCAACCTGTTGGAGCACCAACCCCAATTACAATTTCGTAGGCACCAACCTACAGGAGCACCAACCCCTTTCCTTGAGCACCACCTCAACAAGAGACACCAATCTCTTCAATACGAAGGCACCAAACTTTTTACAAGAAACACTCCTCTATCTTTGATTTGTTGCTAACACAACTGATGATAAAATAGTGTTTTTTCTCTTTTAGATCCGATCTACACTTGAATATTTTCGTTGCTTTGCTCTGCCTTATACTTGCTGATATTTATTTCAATATTCTAACAATTTCTGCTTGTAAATATTTTTGCTCTTCTTTATTAACTTGCACTTTTGGATCTGCCTTTTTGCCACTCGCTATGCACCTTTTTATAGCCCACGGAAAGCCATAAATTAAGGTTGTGACTCCTCAATGGTCACAACTTCTCCCAACAGTCACAACTCCTAGAAATCAGCATCATAGTCATTTAGCAGGTTGGCCAAGGTTGGGGACCATTTAAGCGTTAAAAACTGCCTTGAAAACTTTGCCATAATTACCTCTTTAAGCCCGTTTAAACAAAGCTAATTTGTCTTCGATTCCATGCAAAGATATGACCGTTATTTGCACGTTTAATTGCCTCAATTATTATTATTATTATTATTATTTTTTAATTTAATTCTTTTATCGAAATACTTTGCCATCAATCAGATTCACGATTACCCTTTGACATCAATGACAATATTTCCAACAATATCCTCTGTCATTGATGGCAACCACATACTGAATTTGTTCCCCCTTGTACTGTTTCTTCTGTCTGAAATTTTCTTTTCCTGTAGCTCCCCTTTGCTGTGACTCCCTCTTTCCATAGTTTTCCTCTTTGACATCAATGACAAAGGGACTACCCAAGAGCTAGACAATGCAATGCTTAGCTCCCCCTTAATCAATACTTTCCTTCAGTGGTAGGAAGCAAAAGAGATTACTCCCAACTTCTCACGTAGGTATTCAAATGTGTCCTTTGGAAGTGGCTTGGTGAAAATGTCCGCTATCTGCTTTGTGGTGGCAATATATTCCAATTTTACCTGTTGCTCTACAAATTGCTCTCTCATGAAATGGTATCTGATTGGAATGTGCTTTATTTTGGAATGCATCATTGGCTTTTTTGAGATGCTGATAGCACTGGTATTGTCGCAATTTATTGAAATTGGATGATCATATTCTACCTTGATGTCTTTAAGGGTCTGCTTCATCCATAGAATCTGAGTGCAACACAATACTGCCGCTATGTACTCTGCCTTTACTGTGGATAAGGAAACTGAATTTTGCTTCTTATTTAGCCAAGACAGTAGGCTATCTCCAAGGAAAAATGCTCCTCCGCTTGTGCTTTTTCTTTCATCTAGGCATCCTGCCTAGTCTTAGTCTGTATGTTGCCAATGTGAAATCCTTTCCTATAAGATACCACAATCCATAGTCCAAGGCCCCTTTTAGATGTCTGAATATCTGCTTCACCGCTTGCGCACGTGTTTCTTTAGGAGCTACTTGATAGCGTGCTACCATGCCCACTGCTTGCATGATATCCGGCTTGGATGCCGTTATGTACAAAAGACTACCAATCATTGATTTGCAGAGGGACTGATCTGCATTCAACGATTCATTATCCTTACTCAACTTGTTTCCTATAGCCATAAGCGTGCCAACCGGTGCATAGTTTTCCATTCCAAATTTTTTCAACATTTCTTTAGCATACTTGGTTTGGGAGATGAATATTCATTTAGTGGATTGAGATATTTGCAATCCAAGAAAGAATGATAGCTCACCAAGCATGGACATCTCAAATTCCTTCTGCATGTCTTCGATGAATCCTTTGGACAACTTCTTACTATCTCCTCCAAAGATTATATCAACATAAACTACAACAATTAACTGATGCTCATTTTCAGTTTTGATGTACAAAATGCTGTCGGCAAATCCTCTCTTGAATCCCTGGTGTTTTAGGTACTTGTCAAGTCTTGAGTACCAAGCTCTAGTTTCTTGCTTCAATCCATACAAGGCTTTCATCAATTTGCATACATATTTGCTATCTTTTGATAAGAGGAAACCTTTTGGCTGCTTGATGTACACTTCCTCTTCTAATTTACCATTCAGAAAGGCAGATTTTACATCCATTTGATATACCTTGAAGTTCTTGAAATACAAAATAGGCAAGAAACATTTTGATTGCCTCTAATCTTGCCACAGGAGCGATGGTTTCTTCAAAGTCAATACCCTCGATTTGAGCATATCCTTTGCATACCAATCGAGCCTTGTTTTGCGTCACTTGACCATCCTCATTTAGTTTGTTCCTGTATACCCATTTGGTGTCGATCACATTTTGATCCTTCGGTTTTGGTATCAACGTCCATGTCTTATTCTTTTCAATTTGGTTTAGCTCTTCTTCCATTGCTTTTACCTAATGTTCATCATGGCTTGCTTCTGAAAAATTCTTAGGCTGTATTTTAGATAACAACGAAAGATTCACTTGTTTAGAATTTCTTACAATCCTTCTTCTGGTCTGTACTCCAACATCTATATCGTCAATGATTTGGCTTTCGGCATGGTTCTTCTGAACGAAACGAGATGGTGCTTTGGTGTCTTGCCGTTCATCTCCATCCATCTTCTCTTCCTCAACATCTTCTTCTTCAATGATATCTGTTTCATCTAATGGATCACTTGCCTTCTGAGTTCCAGTTTCATCTACTCTGACACTAGCACTTTCGACAATAGTTTGCGTTCTCTTGTTGCAGCATTTGTAGCCCTTGCTTTTGGTGGAATATCCCAAAAAAATTCTTTCGTCGGCCTTTGAGTCAAATTTCCCCAAATCATCTTCGGTCCTCTTAATAAAGCCCTTACTTCCAAATACTTTGAAATATTTGATGGAAGTTGTTCTTCCCGTCCATAACTCATATGGGGTCTTGTCATTGTTGACTCTGATATGCCGGCTATTTTGGATGTATACAACTGTGTGGACTGTTTCTCCAATATTTGTCTGATAACTTGGATTTGTTTAGCATTGTCCTCGCCATTTCTTGGACAGTTCTGTTCTTTCGTTCTACTAGCCCATTCTACTGTGGGGTTCTTGCAGCTGAGTAATGTCTTTTTATCCCATGGTCGTCACAATACTCTATGAATTCATTTGACATGAACTCACCTCCTCTATCTGACCTTAAGCATTTGATCTTTAAACTGGTTCCATTTTAAACTAATGCTTTGAATTTGCTAAAGGCCTCATACTTTTCTTTCAGAAACACAACCTATGTCATTCTAGTGTAATCATCAATTAACAACATAAAATACCTCTCACCTTGTATACTTTGCGTTCTGGTGGGTCCACACAGATCAGTATGAATGAGCTCTAATTTCTTCGTGGTGAAATATTCCTTCTTTCTGAATCTTGTCCTAGTCTGCTTACCATGCTGGCATTGCTTACAAAGTGTGCTTGATGGTTTTGTTATCTTTGGAATTTCCCTTACAACTTGCTTCTTGCTGATATTCACAAGGATATCAAAATTTATATGGCCCATTCTTCTGTTTCATAGCCAACTCTCTTCAACTTGACTGAGACAACACTTCTCTCCTTCGACTTCTACAAGCATGTATAGATTGTTTGTTGTCCTGTGGGCATCTACAGTTAGCTCTCTTGTGTCCCTTTTTTTGATCTCACAACCTTCAACAAAGAACTTGAGTGTGTTTTCTTGATCACACATTTGGCTCACACTTAGAAGATTATGCTTTAATCCTTCCACGTATAACACATTCTCTGTTTTGGTTCTTCCATTATCGAGACTAAGCGTACCTTTTCCTGTTACTCTGGCTGTAGTGTTGTCTCCGAACTTCACCATGCCTTCATTGACTTTTTTTAACGAAATAAACTTGCTTTTATCTCCAGTCATGTGTCTTGAACATCCACTATCAATAAACCATTGTTGTCCTTCATCTCTAGCATGGAATGCTATTTGAACGATCATGGATTCTTCCTTATTTTGCTTGTTGTCTTCTTGCTTCTTCTTCCAGGCCTCTGTTGGTTCCCTTTTCTTTATCATTGGAGCGTTGAAATTTTGAACCTGTCTCACAAATTCGAACACACTTCTACAATAGCGTGCTATATGTCCGTAGTTGTTGCACTTGTAACAGATAATAGCTTCTTCATCAAAGTTCGATAAGGGAGCAAAGGAATTGTAGCTTCTGTTCGAAGCTCCATAGGTTCCTTTGTTTCCGCAACTGACTTCAATATCCTTGGCTCTCTTTCTACAATCTAATTTTTTATGACCAAATTGATTACAATAATAAAAATATCCATTAAAATAATTACCAAACCTGGTTTTATTGGTATATCTTGGAGCAAGTGGTCTCCAAAAGTTTTATTCTCCTTTGCTTTTCTTGTTGATAGAGTTGGTTTTTGTATTCTGGCCTTCTTCCTTCTTGGTCTCCTTTTTCACAGGTTCCTTAAGAGTTTCAGCATAGCTCTTAGCCTTCTTTCTTTTTTTCTGATACCCAATGCCTGACTTGTTGGATGGTGATCTTTGACTCTCCAAAATCTTATTCGAAACTTGGGTGCTTTTCTCAGATTTCAAGTCACTTGCTATTTTAGTATTAGCCTTTTTTAGATCCCTTTTCAAAGCAGCAATCTTAGATTCATACCTTTCACAGTCTTCTCCTTTCTTCTTTAGTTGATTCGTTAGATCTTCTAGATCAGCAATTACCTTCTTTGATTTGGACTTTTAGATCAATTATCTTCTTTGATTTCTCACGTCCTTATGATATTCTGGCTTCTGAGTCCTGACTCTCTTTTTCATATTTCTGAATTTGAAGCTTTAGTTTCATGTGCTTTTTCTTAAGACCTTTTATCTCTCCTAAGGCACGTATAAGCTCTTCTTTGAGATTTACCTTGCCTTCGTCTTCTTCTTCCTCCAAGTTGTTTCTGCTTGTGGAAGCATTGTCTTCTATGGCCATGAACAATATTTCGTCATCATTGTTGTCAGAATCACCAACTCCGCTTTCCCCGGATGAGCTATAGTTCCTCTTGGAGTATAAGCTTTTCTTTTGCTTCTTGAATCTTTTCTTGTCATTATTTTGCTCGAATCCCTTCTTGAATTTTGATTCGCTCTCCTCTTCAACACTATTGTCTTTATTTGGGCACTTTGCTGCAAAATGACCAATCTTACCGCGATTAAAACATTTGAATGGTAACGTACCTTTATATTTCCCTGAACCTTTCTTCAACATTAAAATGAATAGAGCCTCCTTTTCATCTTCTTCATTGCTTGAGCTATCGCTTGGCTCAGGGTCCTTGACATTCTCCTTCTTTGATGCTTTGAACGTTGTTTCTCTTTTTGATGGTCTTTCGGGTTCAGTCCTCATTTCATATGCTGTGAGGATTCCATGCAACTCATCCATCTTTAATTTATCCAGAGCTTTCATTTCTTCAACAGTAGAGACTTTCGCATCATATCTCAACAGTAAGGACCTCAACACCTTTTGGACGATTGTAGACTCTTCCAAAGTTTCTCCAAGTCCTCGAATAACATTGACTATTTCATCAACCCAGAGCAGGTATCCTGCAATGTTCTCTTCTTCCTTCATCTTTAAACTCTCAAATTGTCTCCTATGAGTTTGGAGTTTTGCTTGTCTTACCTTGCTATCACCCTTACAGATAGTTTTAAGTTTTTCCCAAATCTCTTTTGCAGAATCACATTGCATGACTTTTACGAATTCAGATTCTGAAAGGGCGCATAGGATGGCATTCATTGTTTTAGCATTGTTCTCGCTAGCCTTCTTTCCAGTAGCATTGTTCTCGCTAGCCTTCTTTCCAGGAGCGTATGTTGGTGGCGTTTGGTACCTGGTTACTACTGCTTGCCAAATTTCGAACCCAAGAGCTATTAGATATGTCTTCATTCTTATGCTTCAGAAGGCATAATTTGTGCCATCAAACAACGGTGCCTTGTTAGTGGAAAATACGTCCTGAACTTGTGATCTAGCTATGTGTGCTTATACGATCTACCTTCTAGCGGTTAAGCTATATCTGAAGGAACCCACTCTTATACCAATTGTTGAGCATAGGGTAATACTAAGAGGGGGGGTGAATCGGTGTTATATATTCTTTTCTTTTCTAACACTTAATCACTTATTCCAATTAAGATATTCAAAGCAATCAAATCGCAACACAAGATAATACAATACAAAGTGACACCAGATATACGTGGAAACCTTTTCGGGAGAAAAGTACGGAGAATTTTTTTTCAATATAAATATTCATAGACACCAACCTACTGGAGCACCAATCCCAATTACAATTTCGTAGGCACCAACCTACAGGGGCACCAACCCCTTTTGCCGAGCACCAACTCAGCAAGAGACACCAATCTCTTCAATACGAAGGCAACAATCTTCTTACAAGAAACACTCTTCTATCTTTGATTTGTTGTTAACACAACTAATGATAGAATACTGCTTTTTTTATTTTAGATCCGATCTACACTTGAATATTTTTGCTGCTATGCTTTGCCTTATACTTTCTGATATTTATTTCAATACTTTGACATTTTCCGCTTGTAAATATTTTTGCTCTTCTTTATTAACTTGCACTTTCGGATCTACCTTTTTGCCACTCGCTATGCACTTTTTTATAGCCCACGGAAAGTCATAAATTAAGGTCGTGACTCTTCAACGGTCACAACTCCTCCCAAAGGTGGGACGACTTCCTAGAAATCAGCGCCAGTCTTTTAGCAGGTTGACCAAGGTTGGGGACCATTTCAGCTTTAAAAACTGCCTTGAAAAATTTGCCATAATTACCTCTTTAAGCCCGTTTAAACAAAGATAATTTGTCTTCGATTCCACGCAAAGATATGACCGTTATTTGCACGTTTAATTGCCTCAATTAAATTAAATATTCTTTATTTAATTTAATTCTTCTATCGAAATACTTTGCCATCAATTAGATTCACAATTATCCTTTGACATCAATGGCAATATTTCTAACAGGTGGTTGTAGGCATGGGCACACATTTGACCTTCTCATATGAATTTCTCCTGAATTCTTCTCTTTGAGAGAAATCTCTCCTTTTTCTTGTGACTAACTCACATCCTCTCCATTGTTTAGTATGTTGACTACTACAAGCTTCTTTGATGCTATTACTTTAATTTTGGACTTAGTTGGCAGAAGAGATTTGACTAAAGTCTTTGTGGCTAGCAAAGACTTGTTATAGGTGAGGATTTATTTGATGGTAGTGTCTTTGCTATGTTTTGTCCTGGGAGTGCCAACCCTAAGTGGTTCCCATGAACACCGTTGGATCAATCTCGCACTAGTTGGGATTTGGACCATTTCTCCCTTGTCAAGTTGGCTTGGCCATATGGGCCACATTCAACAACATGCCAAATGCATGCTCGACTATGAAAAATTGTTGGTGCTTGCGACACAAACTAATGCAATTGTCGTAAAAAATGTTTGACCACCTATACACAAATCGATGGGCTAGGCCACCCATGTACTCTGCCAACCAAATAGGGATACTTGAAGCCTTGTGTGGTCTTGACCATCTGTGAGTTGCAACTTGATTCCTCGATCACCATTCTCCATGAGTTTCTAAAAAGCTTTTGGTGACAATGGGGAAATACAATACTCATTGACGACCTATTGCTTGGACATCCAATCTGCCATTTGCTTCCCCAAGGGCTTAGTTATAGCTTATCGTCACATGGGATGCAAAATATTCTATGCATCCATGTTGAATTTTGAGTTGTATGGTCACCCCTCGGTCGTGGTGGGGTCATAACTACCAATCATCCTCAACAAGTCCCCCATGAAGGCCTTCCATAGGAAATCAGGTATTTCGATTGCCTTATCAACTTTGGCCAAAACCAAGGCCAACCTCAACCCTTCCTTCACAACACTGCCTTGCCTCCACCTTTGGCACACCTTTCCACACAGTGCATGCCCACTTCAACTCTTTTGGTGCATATATCTCTCTAGGTTCTTCCTTCAACACTGCTAACTTGGCCTTGGCCAGTTTTATTTTTGGCTTTAATGATTGCTCTGGCCTTGGTTTGCTTGATAGTATCGAAATAATAGGTGATTGCATCAACCTTAGTTGCAGGACTATTGTATTCGTGGCGGCTTGCACTAATTTTGATTGACCCTTCAACATAAACCTATCGAATGGACCCGTCTGAATCTTGGGTTTAAACAAGTAAGGGCCTACCAGTTTCTGCTCTGGCTTTGTTGGCCATTTGGCACTTGGCCTCAACCTTTCTCTTGGCACTTGCCTCAGCTTTGGCCTTGTCGGTCATGTCCAGTGTTGCTGCTAAAGCCTTGGCCATAGTTGCAATTACTGCTCTAGACCTGGACTCTGGGATTATTCTTGTCAACTATACAATGGTCTGGTATGTTGGTGGTCTAGAGTTTCCTTAGGCATCAAGTGGCTGAATTTTCTTATTAACCATGACAACTGTTCTTCAGGCATAAGGTTTGGCAATGGCAGCCATCTTCAGATATCTACTAGTGATGTGGTTCAATAAAACCTTGCACTTTGAATTTCATAAAATTCCCTATCTGCCTAAACTCCCAACTATTGCCATAGACTCCACGCTCAATTATGGACTTCTGCTAGTACGACTTGGTCAATCCTTGAAAAATGTGTTTTTTTGATGACACTCTGGTTTGTACGAGCTAATAAATTTTCAGCTTCTTGCCATGTATGGCTATGATGATGCCCTCAATTTGTATGACTTTGTTGATGTTGTCAGCCAATACGGCCCTAATGTCAGCCTGTACAACGTTTCCCTTGTCACACAACCATGTTGCTGCAATATATGGCTGTGATATGCTGTATGTTGTATCACCCTAATGTTGTAGTGTATGACTCTGACATGCCGTACGACCTTGGCATGACATAAAAATAGGTAACCTTGTTTGCATTGGCATTCATGCTTCTTACCTTGCCATACAACTTCTGCCTTTGCTTGGCTTGGGGTTTGATTTGTTTGTTGCATTCATTGATTATGTTCTTCACAAAGTTCTTATTGCCATGGTTGATTTTCTTAAAATTTGCTTTGCTTTGACTAGATATTGTCTTCAGGCTTCAAGCCCTGGATTCACTTTTCATCAGTTTGGCTTTGCTCAACAGTTGCTTTTGAAGTGGTGTGAAATATAGGCATGTTGAAGCACTTTTTATATGATTTGGACACAAGTAGTTTTTATTTTGGCTACTAAAAATTTCTCTTTATTTTTAGTGCTTTTAATTTTTTAATTTTAATTTCTTTATTGATGCACTCCTCTTTGCCTTGATGCATTACAACTCTTCAAACTTTAAGCATTATAAGTTTTACCTCATCACTTGTTGGTGAGTCTTAAAAGTGTATTAATTAATGGTAGGGTTTGTACCTTGCAAACTTCAACTTCGACCCATTCATTACATCATTGCATGTGTTTCTATTGGGATTTTCTCATGTAACTGATCCGTTTATCACGTTGGGCCCGGCCACAAACATTTTTAATATAGCAAGTTTAATTACATTGTGTTTAGTTGAAATTAAACACTAAGGCTCCAGGTTTTAGGAAGCACTTTTTATATGACTTTTGGCCGCAAGAAGTTTTTATTTTGGCATCTAAAAATTTCTCTTTATTTTTAGTACTTTTAATTTTTTAATTGTTTAATTTTAATTTCTTCACTGATGCACTCCTCTTTTCCTTGATACAATACAACTCTTCAAACTTTAAGCATTATAAGTTTTACCTCATCACTTGTTGGTAAGTCTTCAAAGCATATTAATTGATGGTAGGGTTTGTACCTTGCAAACTTCAACATCGACTCATTCATTGCATCATTGCATGTTTTCCTATCTGGATTTTCTCATGTAACGGACCCATATATAACGTTGGGCCCAGCCACAAACATTTTACATATAGCAAGTTTAATTACATTGTGTTTAGTTGAAATTAAACACTAAGGCTCTAGGTTTCAGGTTCATTCTTCTCACGTGCTAATCATGCCAAAGGTACTTCCTTTGTAGCATAACCTCAATTGCCCTCTGTGCCACAACTCTTTGCTTATCCAACCAATTGAGGTTCATTAATTATTCTTGGAGACTTTCATTTCTCACCAAGCTATTTTCTATCACTATCCACAAACTTGTCTAATTACTCCATGGGTATGGCTGCATCTTCCCCATACATCGATTGAAACGGTGTGTGCGCGGTGGTCACCTTATAGGCCGTTCAATATGTCCACTGGCAGCTACTTTTCCTAGTATTGCCCTTTAATGTTTCAAGACTTTGAATAATTGAGACTAATACTTTGTTTGTGGGCTCAACCTGCGCATTGTCCCATGTGGGTAATTCGGGCTAACGATAAATTTAGAATTCATTTGTGAGGTTCCTAATCACCTCATTCACGAAGTGGCCATCTTTGTGACTCTTTCACTATCGAGGTACGCCAAACCATGCCATGATCTTTATGTAGATGAACCTCTTAGTGCTCCTTGTTGAGTTATCTGGCATAGCTCTTACCTCGGTTCTCTCTGTTGAATAGTCCGTCGCCACTGTACTTACACTTGTGCTATACGCCGACCTTCTTGAATGCTCTAATAAAATCGAAGCCCTAACAATCGAACAATTCTTGTGGATGTGATGACAATAAGGGCATAAAAATCCTTCTTCACCAGCTCCCCAGTCAATTGACAAGTATTATAAGTCTATATCCATTCCCTCGCATGGTTCAAAAGGGTTAGCTACCATATTTTGGCTAGAACCACCTTCCTTTTCGTAATTGCTAGATTCGTGATCTCTTGGTGGCCCCTAGTGTGCTTCTCTTAATGTGGTCCAAATATCTTCTCTCAGGACACATCTCCTGAGCACTTCATTTGGTGCCATTTTATACAAGAGTTCGTTGATCAATTGGAAACATTGTATTAAAAAATGCGGGTATGCTCCGGGTACCTGTGGAAAACCTGATTTTTTTGCAGAAAGGGCAGATGACTGTAAATAATTTAACAAAAGTGCACTCTTATTTGCTTAAAAACTAATATAAAATATGTTTATGACTCTGAGTTATGTGTTTTCTGAATCTCTACAATCATTTCTCTACATTAATTTCATTTTCTTATATATTTTAATGTATTTTATGAATTTATATTTTTTAAAGTAGCGATAAAGGTGTCGAGTAATTGTTGGGTAATTGCCGAGTCTCGAGTACGGGTCACAATTTTTGGCTGCTGAGTAACTGTGGTTCCCGAGTTTTTCTACTATGACTGGAACGTCCTTGCTATTAGTGTGATCTTCTTACACTCTTTTGGCTACAATCACATGGCGCTTCCTAGTACGTACAATAATTGTGATAGTTACTTCTTACAACATCGTCAACTATCAATAGACATTTCCTTGTAGGATGGGCTCGTTCAATATATAGCATAAGGCTTGATGACCGGCAAATGAAATAAATGGGTCGACCAATAGATAGTGTGGAAACTTTTGTATGACTTAGACCATTCCTAGGGCCTCCCTCGTGCTGAATTTTGTTGTTCTATGACATCATCCAACTTGCAAAATATATGGGGTGGTCTAGCTTATGATTCCCCTCCTGCGCTAGTGTGTATACAATGGAAAAGCTTGATGCATCCACATGCACATGAAATTCCTTGTTCTAGTTCGAGTAGCTAATATGGGTGCACTAATCAATCTGAGTTTCACCCTTAAAATGCTTATGTTATCTATTAGTCCATTCAAACACATTTCCTTTTCTAGTTTGTATATCCAATGGCTGTGATACGAGGGAAACTTCTATAAGAACCACCTATAGTACCCTGCATGCCCTATGAGGGACTTCATTGTGGTCACATCTCATTGAGTCTCCATTACCATGACTTGTAACATGACATGGCGCGTTTTCAACCTTGGGCGTCCAACGACATAATGCAATAATTTTCCATAAGTGACTAGGAACCAACATTTCTTAAAGTTTTGGACCATTTTTATGTCATGACACTTCCTCTTGCAATCAGTTGGTGCTTGCAGATGTGATTTTTTAGGTCCATATATTGGCCAATCATCCAAAAACGTGTGCAATATGCTTCTTTGGAATGTGGCAGTGGCGTTGCATGTTGGATTTTCCAACTTAAATAGAAATGCTTGGAATGCATGTTGCTTTTGTGTTGTGTCATATTGGACTATTCTTATCCATTATATATACAATATTCAAAGTTTATACAACCTTTCACATGCCCCTTGGTATATCAATAAATATACTATTAGTATAAGTATATATAATATAGATATAATACGGGTATATCTTAAATGCTATAATTGCTATATGCCAAAACTGTTCCTCAATTTAATATTTAAGATATACCATCTTGAATTCATTTATATATATCTAAATAAATTTTATTTAATGCGTATGCATATTTCTATACGGGGTTAGTAAACCCTGTTAGGTGTATTTACCATACATGGATCCACATCATTATAACCTATATGGGGTTAACCTTAATGGTGCAATCACGAAAGTGGCAAACTAATTAAAGTCTGCCATCAATCTTCTGTGTTGCTGGGGTTTACACAACTCAAATGGACACACATGCATTTCATCAAACACTTTGAGAACACTCTACAGAGATTCAATTGCATTCATCAACACATTGGATTGCAACACTAAATCATGCCATTACTAGGCTTATTCAATGCTAAAATGCATGGAGGAAACAATACAAACATCTATCGGCCGTACACAGGGCTCTGCCCAACAATTGACAGTATAACATTCTACTTGCAGACCAAAAATAAGCAACAATGTAATCTATTCTTGTTCCCCAAATTACCAGTCGAGCCAACTGAAAAAATGTCATTTTGCTTATATGGACAAGAATGGATGACCTCTGATCTCCCCCTGATGTTCCTTTGTCTTCTACAGACGTTTCGTGTTCCATCTCAGGTTTGTATGACCTTCCAATAAGACAAAATACCAAGAAAACGCATTCTGAGCACATACAGGAGACCTAGTTGGAGTTTTGAAGGTACTTTTCATCATTCTTAGACCCTGTTGGGCTTTTTTGGATGCACATAATACTGTGTAGTCTTAGACTTTTCTGAGCGCCAAAACAAGTTTGAATATGCCCAGGACCTATTGGGGCTTTTCCTTTCGAATAACACTGCGAGACATTTATTTCGGGCTAGACCTAGTCGGGTCTTGTTTCCCCGATTACCACTATAGATTGTCATTCATATCTTCCCCAACCTAGTTGGGCTTCGAATCCTTGGATACAACTGCGAGCAACTGCTTAGGAGTTCACTGACATAGTTGAACTTTGAACTTCGATAACCACTGTTTTGTTTCAACAACGAGCTTCCCGACCTAATCAACATTTCCACCTCTAGATAACAATGTCGTCGAGCTTAGGCGAATCCAAGACCAAATCGGGGATATTAGTCCCAATTACAACTGTAGGATGATGCTAGATCATTCCAAGGCCTAATTGGGGAAGTAATTCCCGATTACAACTAAGAAGCACATACAATGAATACAAAGACCTAATTGGGGTTGTAATGCCCGATTACAACTACGAAGCACCTGCGATGAATATATAGACCTAATCGGATATATGAATGTCGATTATAACTACCAGGGCTTTGACGATGGCATAGATCTAATCGGGGAAGTGATCCTTGATTACAACTGTTGAAGTCGTGATGTTTATGAAGACCTATTTGGGAATGAGATACCCAATTACCATTGCAAAGTGATTGAAGTTTGGACGAAGACATAATCGGACATTATAAGTTTGATTACAACTTTAGTGTGAAACTTTTCAATCCAAGACCTATCTTGGTTTCAAAAACCAAATAGCAAAGGCATGATCGACCAAGTCCTACTTAGAGCATTTTGTACTTGTGTAGCCCTAATACAACTGCAAAGAGATGTTAATGAAAACCAAGACCTAATCGAGAATGAGAAGTCCGATTAGAACTGCAAGTTTGCCAATAAAAAATGAAGTTTGATTTGCATGAATTGTAAGGCAAATGACCATTGCGAGATGAATGATGCAAGTACAAGTATGTTGTCACCATTACCAACCTGCCAAGTACAAGAATGATTTGGCATGGAAACCAAGAAAGACTTCACACCAAACACACCAAAGCACAAGACGAAAGCAAACAAACGGAAAACAAACAACTGAAAGGGAAGAACTTGCACTCTGTTTTTGGTGATGCAAGATTGCTCAGGACCTTGGATGCTCCTGCATCATTTACAAAACCTCTTAAATTTAATCATGTGCACTTACCATTCCATTGATGCAAATCATCAAAAACATTTTCGTAGTCATCCAATCCAAATCTCAAGCTTCAGTGACAGTACACTCCTCATGCCAAAGACAAGGCTTAAGTGTGGCAAGCCACAACCAAGCTTGACCCTTGAGCGTTCAACAAAGTTTAATGTTCCCTCAAGTAAAATAACATGGTGCCAAACCAAATCTAAACTTGCTTCTTGATTGTGGGCTTGATCGTTCAACACTCCCCCCTCTAGCCACAACAAGGTTTGATTATGTCAAATCATACCTGGTCATGAGTGTGAATCAAATTTTTAACACTCCTACAAAATCCATTAATCAATTCAATCAATTACCAAGGAAACTTGTGTATATGCACTTCTCCGTATTAACATCAAAGACCAAAAACTTAACTAAATTTTACAAATGACATGTTTGCAACTTAGCTCAATCCTTTAAATATTTATGAGGATGAGTTTATATGGTGTACTATATAAAAATTACAAGATTTATATTAAAATTTGTAGGATAATTTATATCATAGTTTGCATAACTGTAATCGGTGAGTACTTGCCAAGAGGGAATTTTGGGTAACCGGTGGTTATTCGACAGGGGCGGTTGAATAATTGGGAATAACCGACAAAGGCAAAAAATATTTGAAATTTGCCCGAAGCAGACAATATATAAATAAAATAAACAGTTAAGTATAATTTTACATTTAGATATAGACGTTTACATTTAGATACAGACGTTTGCATAAGTTTACATTTAGATATGGACGTTTAGTTTCTTATGCTTTAAGTTATATTTTATTTATATACTTTCAAGATGTTTGAGAGTGGTTTCGGACCTCTAGGAGCTATAATGGAAATTCTTGGTTTTGGAGGACCTTGTCATATTTCAAACTTAGTTAGATTTCAGGGTTTCAGACTTTACCATATTTCAGGGTTTTAAAATTTCAAGGAGACATCATAGGAGGGTTGAAGGTTGCATGAAGGGATGTAGGTATGATATAATAGTATGAGAACATCTCTTGCAAAGTGCCACAAGTTGATCTCACCCCATTCCCTGTGCATAGATTACTAGACTTTCTCGGTCTCCCTTAGTTTTCTAGAGAGCATGGAAGAGAAAAATATAGATTCTTGTAATTTGTACTTGTAGATTTTTGTATAAGTATCATTGTATCAGTTTTAAACTTTGCACAGGGAATGGGGTGGGGTCAACTTGTGGCACTTTGCGAGAGATGTTCTCATATTATGCTATCATACCTACATCCCTTCATGCAGCCTTCATTCCTCCTACGATGTCTCGTTGAAATTTTGAAACCCTGAAATATGGCTAAGTCTGAAACCCTGAGACCTTGAAATCTGACTAAGTTTGAAATATGATGGGATCCTCCAAAACCTAGAATTTGCATTATAGCTCCTAGAGGTCCGAAACCACTCTCAAACATCCTTAAAATATAACTTAAAGTATAAGAATTCTTATACTTAAATGTTTATTTTATTTGTATATTGTTTGGTTATATGTAATTGGGGAGTACTCCCCAGTTTAAAAAGAAATTCGGTTTTTCAAAATTGGCGGTTTTGAGTGGCAGTTATTTGCCTAGTGGTTTTCCTGGCGAGTAACCGAACAACCGGCGGTTACTCACCGCTTATGCCATCTATTGAGAAAATGGAAGAAACCAACTGTTATTTCTCCAGGATCAATTTGCAAAAATACTTCACATCTTATCCTGTTTATATTTTAAGATCAGTGTATTCATAGAGCATACTCCTCAAACCACAACAAGGTTTGAGTATGTCAAGCCATACTTAGTCATGAGTTTGAATCAAATTTTTAACACTCCTCCAAAAATCCATTAATCAATTCAACCAATTACCTAGAAAACTTGGGTATACACACTTATCCATTTTAACATCAATGACCAAAAACTTAACTAAATTTTGCAAATGACCGAGGATGAGTTTATATAGTGCACTATATAAAAACTACAAGATATTAGATATATATTAAGATATATATGATAATTTATATTTTAAGATCAATATGTTCATAGAGCACCCTCGCTTAGAATACAACCTTATGAAAGTGGCTTTAATGGTCATCGATGGATATACTTCATGACGAGTATTTTAGAAAAGGGGAGACTTTATTTTGCTTCTTTAACCCTTTCAAAAGTTAAGCGAACATGTAGCATCAATTTTATTTTACTAATTAAGGATACCCATGACCGAGCTAAAGGTAATGTTTAGTCTACCAAATTAACATTTTCAATGACCTCTTAATCAAGTTACAAGAATAACTAACATAAGGGATATAAATCAATTTAAATAGCCATTCTAACACTACCTTAATATCCCCTATTTTCACCCACATTATTGCTTAAATACGTTTTGGCATACTTTGTTGGCATGACTTACAAAGTTTAATAACCAAATCAATATCAATAGCTATGCGACATACTTGTTAAACAACTATCATCGTTAACTAAACTGGACCATTGTAATCGGACCTTTAGCATAAAAAAACTACTTATAAATAAAGACTCATACACCTACCCTAGGCTTTGAATACTTAAAGGACGCTAAGGCATATACTTGTTTTTAATTAGCACGTGCTAGATATCGTGGTGGTTGAGTTTGGTGTCAAATTAAACCTTTTTATATCTTTAGACTATTACGAGTCTTTAAAGTGTGGGACCATAACTTGTTAGAATTTCCAATTTAAATGGAGATGCTTGCAATGCTTGGAATGCTTGTTTCTTTTGTGTTGTGTTGTAATGGACTGTTCTTATCCATTGTGTATACAATATCCAAAGCTTACACAGCCTTTCAACGTATTCCTTAGTATATCCCTAAATATACTATTAGTATAATTATAAAGAATATAGATATAATATCATCTTAAATATATATTTTTTAATAGTTAAATTGAGGAATTCTATTGGGGCCCTTAATTGGTGAAAAGAAGAAGAGAGAAAGCTGAATGATTCAGCACAACAAAAGACGTAACCATAAAAAAAAAAGAAATTCCCAAATAAGATCAACTTAAGCCTTTACTTGATCTAAGAACCATACGGCAGGTAGGAGGAAGTTTCCACTGCCATTTTATTTTATTAAAGATTTGTCCCCTCTTGGATAGAGGATTTCATATCAGGCACGCCCAAGGGAAGTGGCTGCAAGGGAGTCATGAAGCCAAAGGAACATGAGCCAATCCAAGATGCGGTTGCTTTGGCAAAGCTTCACTTGTGCGTCCTTGGTGAAGAAGGTGGGAGGATCTAGGATTTTTTCTCAAAGCTGTTCATTCAACAAAATCAGAACCTGCTGTTTAGGAATGGCCTCTATGCAGGACAAATTTCACAAAGAACACTGTCAAATATTCACAAATTCAGAGTTTTAAATGCAGGCACAAAACTGTTACATTTGTTCACAACAAATATTCTCATCCATTCCAGAGGCCACCTAGAAACACAACATCCTCATCCACCCACGCCTGGGCCAAAATTACACTCTTGTTTGAGGCAGCTAAGACCATCTGCTAGTTAAAGTCATCTGGGTCAGACACATCCAAACTCAAGCATGAATAATACGCTGACATTCAGAAGTAATCTTTATTATGAGATCATTAAAGGAACTAGACACATGCTGCTGCTTAGAACAGACAATAATAGAATTGAATTTTGTCTTCCATACTTTGTGACAGATCTTTCTCTTGGAGCTAGTCAGGACCTACAAAAACTGGTTTGGCACTGCAGCCCTTCCGTTTGGGTCTGCACAAATTTTCTTTTACCCTTCCTGCCCAGGCATTCAGATCAGTTATATAAATCATACACAAGTGTTTAGGTAATTTACAGGTCTGACGCTACATTTCTCACTTGTCCTGCAATATTTGTTGAGAAATGGTTGCAAAAATCCTTCAAATAATATTGCCCAAAGTTCTTTCAGAAGTTTCTCTGATTATTGTCTTCCATACTTTGTGACAGATCTGTCTCTTGGAGCTAGTCAGGACCTACAAAAACTGGTTTGGCACTGCAGCCCTTCCGTTTGGGTCTGCACAATTTTCTTTTACCCTTCCTGCCCAGGCATTCAGATCAGTTATATAAATCATACACAAGTGTTTAGGTAATTTACAGGTCTGACGCTACATTTCTCACTTGTCCTGCAATATTTGTTGAGAAATGGTTGCAAAAATCCTTCAAATAATATTGCCCAAAGTTCTTTCAGAAGTTTCTCTGATTATTTTTTTACGGGCTGAACATAATTATTCAAGTCCACTATTACAATGTAAAAATAAAACTATGATCCTGCATTTTAAAATATTTCTTCTTTAAAGCATCTCACTTTTCCATGTTAAAATTGATTTAGATCTACGTAGGCTATAAAAACATGCAGGAATACTTTAATTTAAGAATGAACTTTGGAATTTAAAGAAAATAAACTGTGACATACCTTTGATTCCCGACATGCATTCTCTCTACTACATGTCTAAACCCTAGGCCCTAGCATTCTTCCCTCCGCCAAATGTTCAATCCCAAACTCTGACCTCAACTATAGAGACTCACCGCCTTGGGATACCATAATGGAAATGTGTATTTAAATAAAGTGAATATAAAACAAAAATGTTGAAATGGAATCGAGAGTCACTTATACATCATCCAGTCTTATTTATATAACACCATATGGTTATTATATTATTTCAAAGTATTAAAATCTTATTTAATAATATAACAACTTTTACAGCATAAACTATATGATCCCACCTAAATATTATATATCTAAATGGACATTATACTCAACAATTTCTTGGACGTGATTGGTATGAGAGATCTATCTATTAATTTTTGCAATGCTGTCTGCTTGAATTATGAATGGTTGATTCTTAACAAGGAAATGTTTTGATAGGGAGATGGTATGAGAGATCCATTTGTTGATTTTTTCAAAATTGTCTTCTTTTACCACAAATGGTCACTACTTAACCATTGATTGGAAATGATCTGATAAGTAGATTTGCATGCAATTGTTCTTTTTAAGTAGAGAAGAAGTTATAGAAGATTGCATGTTTGCACAAAGTACAAACTAAATGTTTTCTTTTATGCAGGAACTGACTAGTAGTGCAGGAGAGGATGCTTTGGATGCAATGAACACATTTATACAGCGTTTACTTGGAGTTTCTGACCCAACACAACTCAAGGTTTAAGCTCACTTATTTCATATTTTTCTAAACCCTAGGTCCCTTCTTCTATTACTATTTTTGCTTCACGTTTTAATCTATTCCTAAAACATTTATTCTTTAATAGAATTAGAGAGCATGCAGTTCAATGCGACACAGATTGCTTGAATGAATGAGCATTACGTCCCTTGTAAATTAAAGGAGAGGCATTTGCAAGGATGTAAAGCGCCACAACAGAAACAGATGCCTTGAGCATGAAAGAGGGGGATATGCCTCCTTGTAAAATATATTATAAGACCTCACAGCTACTAGGAAATGTATTAGTGATTAATCCTAGCTTATCCACTCCATGATTAGGTAGGAAATCAACAATTTTTGTTTTGAATCTTCTATAACAATGCTTCTGCTGCACCTATTCAAACTGCGATTGAAGCTCTCTCCCTTCGCGGAGACTTTGGTCAAGTTTGTTTTTTGGACATGAACTTCTTTGCATAGCCAGAATAATAATTAGCTACTCTCCATCAATGATGAGAGATTTTAACCCCAAAGACTTGTTTATACGTAGATGTTTTAATGGAAATTGGATTTACATCAGAATGGAATACAAACATCTATAAACATTTAACTAGGCTTAAACACGCGTGAAACAACAAAATAGACCTGATCAATTAATTCCATTTCCAAAGCAATAAATGCCAGATGTTCAGAGATATATCTTTCTTCAATGCTGTTTATATTCATGATGGCTTTATGCTTTGATCCCAAATCTTCAGCTCCATGCCCCTGGCTACACCTTGCAAAACAGTAAAAAATGGGATTTAGATTCGGAGCGTGCCTTGGTCAGGCACCCTTTGGGGAATAGGTCTTGAAAACAACAGACACACATAATAATCCAACAAGCAGTTCAATGCAATATTTCAACCCTTATGAATTCCAAAAGACAATAGATTTTTTCTAGATGCTCAAGTGAACTCCCCCCTAAATGATTTGTTTGATATATTTATTTTAAATTAGACACTATGCACACCTAGGCCGGCTTCCACAAGGACCTAAAAAGAGGGGAAGGGGGAATGCAAGAGCACTTGACCTAGAGGGATCTAAAGCATAGGATAAGATGAGAATAAGAGGGAATGTTAAAATAAGCTAGTGTAAGCTAGAGGATGCACAATAAAAGGAGGATTTCTCCTAATGGAAGTCAACAAGTGGGCCCATAAAACCTAATTTAAACCCAAATATGCAACATAAGCCAAACATGATAAATCAATTTATAAGACAATTTTTAGGTGTCTACATAATGCCCCACATTGATTTGTGTGCATGCGTACATATCAAAGTAAAACAAATAAATGTTCTTGGAAGGCTCAAAAAAATTGTTGTAGCCGAAACCAATAAGAATTCTCAAAGTCAATATAGGAAATGATAATGATTTAAAAGTTAAAAGGAAGAAAGAGGTTACCTTATCATAGAGTCCAGCTCTTGCAACCTGCAAAATAAAATAAACCCTATCTCTTCACAATCTACATGAGCATCCTAATTGCCACTAGGAACCACCATGCTAGAATATGAAGTCTTGGAAAAAAGCATCCATGTTGGAATATAAGTTCCAAGAGTACTTGCAAACAAAAGGAAAACATTTGCAAGTAAATCCATTTCTATATAAATTGATAATCAAGAGATTGTTGAAATAGTTGAGTAAAAATAAGTAAGAACAAATAGACCCAACAGTATGTGAACCATGCCGCCGTCTTTGTTATATTTGAACTATCTCTAGTGAACACTTTCGAATTGGAGAAAGTATCCATAGTGTGCCTAGTGGCGGCTTTTGCGACAAATAGCGATAGTATGCTTGTTGATTGCTTCTAGGGCAAATAGTTGTAGTATGCCTACTAACCGCCTCCAAATATCTAGATACAAATATCTGTAGTACACTTGGCATGTATCATCATGCAGTTGAAGATAAAATAAGTGGATCATACGCCCCCCTTTTGAGGTGTGGGATGTACATGCATATCACTTATCTCAAATGAAAGGGATTACACATACCATGTGTAACATAGAAAATCATAAAAGTACTAATGTATGTTAAAGCGCATGTTTGACATTTTGGTATAGTCAGTGAAAGATGGTTGCGTTAATATTCATATATTACACATTGTGATATGATCATAAAAAGATGGTATTTATCATTGAATCACATTTATCACATAATCATAGAAAGATGGTATTTAGCGTTGAAGCACATATATGTATTAAGGAAGTTTGACTTATGGAGCTCTAGGTCATGTAAGTAAGATATAATTGTGAAAGCACATGCATAATAAATAAGCTCGGCCTATGGAAGTCTAAGTAAGATATAATTGTGAAAGCACGTGTAATACATCACTGAACTCATATATGTTGGAGTGGGGGCAATGGAAGAAACATTGTTGTTCCCCCTGTATGGACACAGTATGATAGATATAGGTAGTATAGATATACCGCAGTGTAGACCAAATGTTGGTAATGAAGTGTAGCTAGGGCATGCCCCAATATAAGCAATATATAATCCATGTTAAATGGTAGTTTGGTCCAATAAGAATAAGATGTAGGTAAGGACACATGGCAAGGGCTTGTCCTAGTATAGCTTGTACAATCTATAGACACAATAGTATGCCCTTGTAGAGGTGATAGATATTTGATACAGGCGTACTACTAGGTTGTCTCCTAAATGGGCAAGGTATAATCGATGAAGTACAAGCAATGGCATACCCCAATGTGCACAAGATATAAACAATGAAACACAACAGGGGCGTACCCCAATATAATCCATGTAAGCACAAGTAGTGTGTAAGTATCATGCCCCTTGGTAGACAAGACGAGCAATTTAAGCACAATAATGACATGCCCCATTATGACCATGACATAGTCAATGCATGTGAGCACACATGTGTGCTTGCCCTCAAGTAAATACTTAATGTGGATCATGGCAATGTAATCATGGAGAATAAGGGATCTAGGGACACATGGCGGTGAAAACAATAAAGTGAAAAGAAATTAAAAAATCAAGCATACATACACAAAAAAGATATGTGAACAAATTGTTAATAAATAACTCCCGAGAAGAAAAAAAAAAAAATGTAGAAACTAGAGCCAAGTGATGAATGAAATTTGTGAAACCCATGAAATAAAGGAAAATGACTGGTCAATAAAAGGAACAATCAAGAGAATCATAAGTGAATTCAGTGTAAGGAAGTTGTAATAAAATGCCCCCATAGTTTCCCTAGAGCCAACTGTGAATCCATGATCATATAGTGTAGTGTAGGTGCCACATCTAACTTAGGAATATCAGGGGAATCGTTATATTGTATATATATATAGACAGTGAAGCATTTTGAGCACAAAGTGTGTTAGTATTACTAACCAATAATGTGAGAAACTATCATATGATATACATTCAAAAACTTTTGACTTCCCATTACTGTACATAGGAAGTGACTCTAGTAAGTCATCATTAGCCAAATTAGCGTCTCTGGTGCATTGATATGTAGTATTGAGATCATCTTGCCTTGGAGTCATACTATGCAATGGTTTCTTCTTTACCATCATTGGTATTTGTATTTTGTCTTAATGCACTTTTTTATAAGGTCCCCATTTGAATTCATATTGAGGTTTGCTTTTAGGCTTCTCGTGGGTATTGATAGATTAACCATTATGATTTGGTGTAGCTTCAATTTCAATATCACCACAATTGATAAGGTCTCAAATTTTGTTTTTCAAAGCAAAGCATCTATTTTTTGAATGGCTCTTCGCTTTACGGTACTCACAACACTCATTTACCACATGTGTCTTGATGGTTTGCAAGCTAATCATGTTGGAGTCAAGTAGATAATTAAAAATTGTGCGTGGACTATTAACAAGTTTAACAAATTTGGGAGACATTCCTAAATTGCAAAATATACTCTAAGAAAGTTGGAGAACATCCCTAAAGCAATGTAGGGGAGACAGGAAAATAAAGTGTTTGAGAAATCACACTTGAAGTGCTCTTGGAATCAATCAAGATAGAAAATGGTATCTAAAAACCTGTGGATAAGAAAGACAAGACTTCGCCAATAGGTTAGTTCCTTGATGCTAGTCATCATGTGTCCCAAGAATTTATTAAACTTGTCTATCCTAAGGTGGTTTTCCCATGATAATGTGTGGGGCCATTGTCGTGATGGAAAACAAACCTCTTGGGGGTATAGGCCACCTGTATGAATTTCTAGTCATCCATAAAGTCTATGAGGAGCTCAGGCGGTTCATCTCAGGTTGTATCCTAAAGATAATGTGATCTAGTAATGTGAGCTTATGGAGGCAATATTAAAAATCTCTATCTATTATTGAGTTCAATTTAACATTTTTTACCTTGAACACCCTAAAAGGAAGCTCATATTGGTATGAGTGGCTCTATCGATCCATTGTTGCAACGATTCGAGTTGAGAGAAGATAGTGGGCAATGATTAGTTAGCTTGTGAAGGGTTATTAGCATAGTTACAGGGTTCGGTTGGATCTTGGCCAAATCCAGAATGATGCACATTTTTGTGGTCGTTAGGATTAATCTGTTCAATTCGGACCTTTGTTTAATAGTAAAATATAAAAAAGTTAAAAACACTAAAAAAAACCCGAAAAAAATGCATGTCGTCTAACCCAAGAGATTTCAAAAAAGAGATTGACGCCAATGGTTGAAGGGCACGTGTTTGGGTGCGAACTGCAAACAATCAATCGCGACGTGAAGACAACAGTTGATGGCAAAGCCACAGGGAAACACGGTACTGGCGACGGTGAGTGCAAGAAATAGGGGAACGAAAGACACCAGTGGAGACGAGCAAACGACACCAGTTTGCAGTCATCATAGTCGACTGTCGATCGACGACAAGGCAACATGAGGTAGGCAGAAGCATCATTTTATTTTTTGTTTGATTTTAGGCTTTAGCCTTTAGGTTTAGGTTTAGATGTTTAATTTTAGGTTTATATTAATTTATTTAATATTTATTTCGTATTTTTGTTAATTGATTTTAAATTATTTTTTATTTTTTAATTATTAAGCAACATTTATTATTATTTATTTCGCATTTTTATTAATAGATTTTAAATTATTATTATATTTTTTTATTATTAAGTAATATTCATTATTATATTTGTTTATTTATTTTGCATTTTTATTATTTATTTATAATTTATAAAATATAAATGTAAATATAATTTATATTTTATAATGTTAAATTTAAATATTTTTATATTTTTTTAAATTTAAATTTTATCATATATCTTTACAATAAATTTAAATTAAATTTTATAAATTTACAATAAATATGGACCATGAATATTTTACTATCGTTTAATATAATTCAAGTTTGAAACTCTCATGCATTTCTCAATTTTGTAAGTGTTAAATTAATGTTCATTTTTTAATAGATTGACATACATACATACATATATATATTTCGAACCGGATTTTTCTGTTTTTTTTTTGATCTTTTTCAAGAATTCCGGATTCCACATTTTTTTGCTCTCCTGAACGGATTCAGATTTTCGAACCTTGTGACTATGGTTATTAGGCTATTTTGGGTTGGCTAAGACTTCTTTTCGATTTAAGTATTGGTTGTTTGCATTCAATTGTTAGGAAGCCTCTTTGGACTCATTTTATTACTAGTCATCCATAAAATCTATGAGGAGCTCAGGGGGTTCATCTCAGAGTGTATCCTAAAGATAATGTGATCTAGTAATGGGAGCTTATGGAGTTAGTATTAAAAATCTCTATCTATTATTGAGTTCATTTCAGCATTGATTAGTTTGAAGACCCTATAAGGAAGCTCATATTGGTATGAGTGTCTCTATTGATCCATTGTTGCAACGAATCGAGTTGAGAAAAGATAATGGGCAATGACTAGCTAACTCATGAAGGTTATTAGGCTATTTTGAGTTGGCTAAGACTCCTTTTCGATTAGAGTAGGGTTTGTCTGCGGTCAATTGTTAGGAAGCCTCTTCGGACTCATTTTATTATAGTTTTGATCCTCATTATCATTCTTCCACAAGAATGGAGGTAGATCTCCTACCTCTTTTTGGAGAGAAAATTCTCATGAATTCTGACCATAGTTACCATGTTCGAAAAATTCGGTTTGTTCGGAAGGGGGAAAAAGTTCGGAAGTTCGGAATTTTGAAAAAAGTTCGGTTCGGTAAGTTCGGAAGTTCGGAATTATATATATATATATATATATGCAAAATATTTCAATCTACTAAGGAATGAACATTAATTTAATTTTAACACTTGCAAAAATGAGAAATGCATAAGAATTTCAAACTTGAATTACATTAAAAGATAGCAAAATATTCATAGTTTAGAGCCAAAGCTCAAAATTGATATAGAACTTAAGTTTCAAACATTTGCAACATCAAACCCAGCTTCAAAATCAAAACTAGCACTAGCACTAGCACTATCGTTCATTCATTCATTCGTTACTTCAAAGACAAAATGTACATTCAAATCTAGAATAAATCATCTTGATTGCCCACAAAATCATGAATGCCACTCCCATTATTTTTCAACTTTATCATTTATTGACACTTTCTCTCACAAGGGCTCATTGGTGCATTGAATCTCACAGAGTGCATGCCTTAAGGGGTGCACTGGGAATGGGGTGGGATCGGCTTGTGGCACTTTGCGAGAGATATTTTCATACTATTCTATCACGCATACATCCCTTCATGCAGCCTTCATACCTCCTATGATGTCTCCTTGAAATCTTGAAACCCTGAAACCTTGGAATCTGACTAACTCTGAAATATGATAGGATCCTCCAAAACCTAGAATTTGCATTATAGCTCCTAGACGTCCGAAACCCCTCTCAAACATCCTTAAAGTATATAAATAAAATATAACTTAAAGTATAAGTGTTTATTTTATTTATATACTGTTGGGTTCGGAAAAAAAAAAGGTTATTCGGTCAAGTTCGATCGCACAAATTTGGTCCATGCCATTTGTTCGGTTCGAACCGAACATGAGCCATGTTCGGTCGAACATGGTAACTAAGATTCTGACCCTCCTTTGAGAACATTATATAAAGAACACTTTTTAGTATAGTAATTCATCACACAAAAATAGGAAATGATTTCAAATGAAATACACAAGATACATGAATACTCAAATAACAATATAATCATATCATCTTATCTTAGTACATATAGATGATTACTCCATACAATATGATGATGAGATATGCCATGCCGATGATTTTTGAGGTACGCATGAATAGATGCTTATTCTCTAGGAGTTATGTACATATATAGACATCTAGGAGGGGTGGGTGCAATGGTTGGAGTTGAACCCCGTTAGAACCACATGTCTATACAAAATTTAATCAGACCCCTCCTACTCTTAACAATCTTCATCGTATAACACTCCTTATTCTTTATTCATGTACATTACAAGTCTACATCTATTCCTCCAACGAAAACAAAGTCGTCATTCCAGAATACTAGACGGGGTAGGATGTGACTCATCTGGTGTTTTGCTTTCTTGAAATGGAAGTAGTGCTGCTGGAGTCGAAGCTGAAATTCATGTGGTAGCAACAATCAAGGGGGCAAGGGTGCCAGGTGCTCGGAGTGTTTTTGAGGAGGAAGGGGAAATGCTCTTTCCTCCTAATTGCATTAACCCTCCCTGAAGGTTCAGTGCTCGGGCTATTGCTACTTTTGCATTGACATATTGTTTGTTATGCTTGGCCTCCCAACCTTCTTCCTTGGCCTTCAGCTGTATTTCCTACTCTGTCTCTTTCTTCTTTTATTTGGACGACTCGAAGTCAAGCATGTAAGTCTTGATGGAAGCTTCCCCAAGGTCCTTGTTTGTCCTAACCACATATTACCAAACACTTTTGACTAACATTACTTGTGACCAAATTTGGTTTTCATATTCAGTTTTTGCCTTCTTCCATTGCATAGCTTCATTCTTCAATCTTTGTACCCCTATATTCAGGTTCAAGAAATTATCTTTAGTTTGCTTGTGGACTATTTGTGCTAATGAACGTCCCCTCTTGAGATTATTAGTTATCCTGAAGCTTCTATGTTAGATGCTCTGCAATGTGCGTCATTACCAAATGCCAATCTGAATGTTTGGTTATGTTGACACGGATATTAAAATTTGTAATAGGAAAGGTTTCCACTGTTTATATTAATGGCATTGGACGGCTTAGTTGCGAAGATTACATAAAATTTGCTAACAAAAGATTTGAATGAAAATAAAACTAAAAGTTAAAGTGCTGAAATTAAATTGTTAGAAATTGAATGCTTGGAATAAATGCTTGAAATTTAATTCCTAAATCTAAAACGTAAGTTTTGCCATACAAGTGTTATACAAATTGAAATTTGTACAACTAGGGAATATTATAGAAATTTACAATAAAATTCATTCCAGAAGATGGACTTCCATAGGTGTGGCAAATAAGTTCAAAAGAAAGCAAAACTTCGCAACCACACTCATAACGTAGCACACATGCATAAAACTTGAAGCAACCAAAAGTTTCATCCACAAAGTCTCAATATTGTATAACAAAAAACACCTGTCCATGCACATGAAAGTGAACAAAATCATGTGGAGAGAAGGCTTCAGCAAATGAATTTTATTGATAGCATAAATTGAATAGAATCATCTGGAATTGAGACTACATTGAGCATGGATTTCCCCGAAGAACCTCCCTTTACACTTGGTTTGAGGCTTTATTTATAAAAGCCATAGTGATTCTTGACCTTCCAAGTTTCTATGGTTCACAACTATTTTTGAAAAGCGATAAAAGTTCAAAATACAAAAATATTACAAACCAATTAAATTGATTATTTTGTAAAGTCTCGCAAATTTATAAACATCTCATTGACTTCAGGCATATCAAAGAAATGATGTTTTGGATATGAGACTTGCTAATAGTGTATTTGCACCAAAACCTTTTTTCTTGCTGTTAAATGTTCATGAAAGTCATCTAGTTACCATTGATTAAGGGTCGACTTCACCAATATTACATGTCAAACCCTTGAAGCCTTATGCAAGTTGAATTTGTGGAGTATGCTGTGGGAAAATATGGCAACATGTGCATGAAAACTTTGGAAGGAGTTGAATGATTCGGTGAAGAGAATTGATGGATTTTGAAAGAATTGGGCTGTGATTTGAGTTTGCTCCTCCATGAAAATTACCTTGTCCCTTTTGCTATGGAGCTTGTGAGAAAACATAACACTGGAGGCTTTGACAAAAATGTAGGGGGGAAAAGCACTCTACGTAGAAACACACATAGAACATGGTAGAAAACACATCATATAAGAGAACACAATGAACTAGAAACAACATCCTCACTATAAATAACATAACTCTTATGTACATCACATATCTGGCCACCTTATACTTTGTCGACAACAAGATGACATATGGAAAACATAGATGCGATTCTTCGCATGGATAGGAGCAATGCACAATATATACCCTCCTTGAGTCCATAGACATGTGCAGCGGTCAAGATAGCAGCTGTACATGAAAATAACAAAATGCTACTAATACATCATAACATAACATTACATTGCTCAACAACTTGTACACAAGTAACAAACTTATACGGCAATCAATTAATGACCTCAATTCCAAAATGACTTATTGCTCCATAATGCTAATTCTAAGTACATATTTTGGGGTATCCCCCCAGTTAGTAAGATGTTGTCATCCGTGACGACTTGTCCTAGACTTTGGTGTTGGAGCCAATGAAGTGGGAGTGGCACTTGGTCCATGTGATGCTTGTGAGGAAGAGGATGTGATGTCTTTTCTTCAATTTCATTGCCTCACAAGTGGTTGTCTTAGTTTTATTGTATTGAGCCTTAAATTTCAATTGCCACTCGTCCTCGTGCTCTTTTATTTGTTTTTCCCGCTCCACTTCCTTATTCTTGTATTTCAGAACTTCTAATTCTCACAAAGCTTTAGATGATACCTCTATGCATCACTTATGCATTATCTAATCGTACTTGTGATTGATCTTCGCTTCTATCTCCCGAGTTCTCAAATGACTCTCTAGATCCAATATGGCCTTTTATGAGTCGGCCAATTCTGGTTGTAGTCGAGCCACCTCCACCAACTGCACTAGGTAGTTCGTCTTCGTTTGCTTGTACGTCATCTGGTCCAACTTTTGCTTTTCTTTCACCGTATGGAACTCGAACTCAAGTTCCTCCTCTCTTTTGGACGTATGAGCCATCAAGATGTGCTATGCGAAATACTTTTCCACATGCTATTTTGTCTACAATCTTCTGTAAATGACTTGTTTGCTTGAAATATTCCCATGTTGCAATGATTTGTAATATATAGATATTTCCACATCAAGATATGCACCTCATAATGCTACACTAATTCCATCTTTGCTGCTTCAATTGTGCATCACGATACATAGCCAAAAATGCTGAGAGCCAACTATATTATTCAATCCAAACTTGTCTTCTCGTCGAAACTCTGAAGGCTTTAATTGATTCAACGTCTGTATGTAGCTGTACCAACTGTTCTTGAGTTGGAATCCATGTCTGCATTCATTTGGCTTTCCTACCTCCTCCTCTTGGAAAAAGGCGCAGTTAGTACCATTTGTTGTTGGTTCTACTTCATTTGTTTGTGTGCATACTTAGACTCATGTCTCATGTTTGTTTCCATAACATCGGTCGGAGAAGTTGGGTGCCCAATGTGCACTTCAGTCCATCACGCAGTGGATTGTCCACATTCTCACAATGTCAAGATCTCTAGGTGTTGTGGTCTTGTCGTTTTCTCCTCTAGCTTCTGTAATAGAGTTATCCTCATCCTCATCAGAATTGACCTTGCTACCTTATATCTACGTGAGCCTTTTAATCACATCAAGTTCAACATTAAGCAGACTGGCATTGGTGTGGCAGGATAATATTTGTTGCTTTAAGGTACTTGCACAGTTTTATGTATATTCTTTTTGTTACCTTTTGTGGATGGGATTTGAGGTAATATGAAAATTTCAAACTTTCTTAGTCGTATGCTTTTCTGTGCAACTTTTTAAATATGTTAAAAAGGCACAAATTCAATGGCCCGCAGAACATTCCTGGCTTCTTTAGTAGTAGGGATCCATGCATATAACCCACTTTTTCTTCATATATAATATCTTGAACTTATATAAGAAGAATACTCCATGTTTTAGGTTGTTCTGGATCAAGTGCTTGTCATGCCAATGCTTGCTTTTCCTTTGGGCATTCTTGATAGCCCATTGTGGATTCATTTTCTTCTTGTCCAATTGACTTAGTTGAACCAATCTTGCAATCAGGTTCTCCTTGTTTCCTAACCAGTTCTCCAAGGTGATTCTTGGACTTGGAGCAATAAATCGCTTCGTAATTACTGCTTCCTGTCCATACATCAGTTGAAATAGGGTGTGTATTGTTGCAACTTTGTACCTTGTTCAATAGGTCCTTTCTTTGGATTGAATGCAATGTTGTGGGAATATTTTATAAAACATCTTACAAAACTGGGCTTCCTTTCTCACAGGGTCAAAGCTATCTCCCATGTGGATGACATGCACAACCTTTTCCATCCCAAGTTTCATCTGTACTGTTTTGGGACCAATGTATTGTATCCTCTCCTTTGTCGGAAATGAGTGTGTTAGGGTGTTGTTCATTTTCAATTTACGCATGTTGAATTTTGTGAAGTACGGCGGAAATTCCTAACTCCTATATGATACTTCAATTATAGTTTGTCCCATCTCAATATTATCCTTCTCCTTTCCGGATTTCTTTCTCTTATTGTCTTCCTTGGGCTTCCTCCATGTGAATAGTTCTCCTTCTTTGCAAGGGTCAAATTCAATACAACAAATAAATGGGGGGAACATTTTAAGTTTTCAATCTGCCAATGTCACAATCTTCTATTTCAGCATTCCTTGTCCTCATAGCATTGTTGGATTTTGTCATTTGATTGGTCTTCCTCTGTTGAGTCAAATGAATCAACTTCTTGATTCATTGCTTGGGTTTTGATACCGATGTTATATTTTTGTCCTCTATTTTATTAACACCTTATTCATGTTTAATCCTAACTCAGCCTTATGCATCGACAATCATTCTAATAACGTGTCAATTGATGTCTCTCTTATTTTTCTTGCAAGGGTTTGTCATTTGATTGGTCTTCCTCTGTTGAGTCAAATGAATCAACTTCTTGATTCATTGCTTGGGTTTTGATACCAATGTTATATTTTTGTCCTCTATTTTATTAACACCTTATTCATGTTTAATCCTAACTCAGCCTTATGCATCGACAATCATTCTAATAACGTGTCAATTGATGTCTCTCTTATTTTTCTTGCAAGGGTTTGTCATTTGATTGGTCTTCCTCTGTTGAGTCAAATGAATCAACTTCTTGATTCATTGCTTGGGTTTTGATACCAATGTTATATTTTTGTCCTCTATTTTATTAACACCTTATTCATGTTTAATCCTAACTCAGCCTTATGCATCGACAATCATTCTAATAACGTGTCAATTGATGTCTCTCTTATTTTTCTTGCAAGGGTCAATGCGGATGGATGACTAGCTTTCTCGCATGTTGGACTTTGTTCCTTGCATGTGCCAGTCTTTCTTTCTCAATCACTCGGTCTGAGTATTAGTTCATCTTAGCTTGTGCCCTTCTTGTTACCAATTTACACTCTAGTTCCACCATATTCACATTAGTCACAATTCTATGCTTGAGGCAATTTCCGTCATCATGGTCTCTTTGTCAACACCTTTGGTACGTTCAAGCTGAACTTCCGTGATTTGATTGGGCAGCATTGAGCAAATTGTCCAGACTTATTACAGGATCGACATTGGATTATAAGATGTCCATTCACATCTCTTTTTATGTATCATCTCCCTCTTCCCTAGTTTTGGTTTCTTTGACCGCATTTCGTCTTAGGTTTTAGTATTTGCCATTCTTACTTTCCTTGGAGGTCGATGCTACCATGATCAACATCTGTTATTCTTTCTTGTTTTTCAAGCTAAAGGGGTAGTCCTTAACTTCATGTCTAGTAAATCTACATAAATCACAAGATTTGGCTAATAGGACAATTTGCACTTGTGTGGCACTCGGTGCAAGTGCAACAGGTTGTGCACCGTACCTCCTTTTTTTTCCTTCACGTAGCTCTTTAATTCCTGGAATATACTTTTGTCTTTTCTTAAAGTGATTATGCTATGGGGCTTAGGGATGTCCTCCTTTGAGTTGCTACTAGCTAGCGCCCTTGCATTGGCTTTGTGTTCACTTTCTAAGTTCATGGCTTGGTTGTATGCATCATTGTGTGTTGTAAGCGGCACAATCCCTAGTTTAGTTTTATATTTTGGTCTTAACCCTTCTACAAACCACCTTTTCTTCAAAGCATCTGCATGAGGGTTCTCCAACTTAGAAATCAATTCCTTGAACCTCTTGTTGTATTTGTCTCGAGTGATTCTTTCCCTACTCCTTGTTGAATGTCTCTTCCACGATCTTATTGTTGTCCCATAGCTTCTCCAATGTGCTCATATTCATCTTGTGTTGTTCCATATACCAATCTTTTTCAATCCCTCTCAAGGTTAGTAGGAAGGATCTATACCAATATGCCTCATTATGTGGTCCATTCACTATTAAATGGTATTCCAAGTGTTACAATGCTTTACGGGGTCTTGGTTGCTGTCACTTGTGAACTTGGGCAACTTCTTGCTATCTCCAATCATTGGTGGACTTACCATAGTTCCTGAATTCTTTGGCATTATCGGTGGTTATAGCAGCCCTATGGGGTACCTATTTTTTTATTCAATTGGTGTTGACTAGCCTCTCCACACCGTCTGGCCTAAAAACCTTGTATTTGATGGTAATACCAAGTTGTTCATACTAGTGTTAGTTCCTAATCCCCACTATCAGTTTTGAAACCCAATCTGCCTATTCCAAGAAAAAGAATGCAACCTCTTGAGTGTTGTTGTATGGGGTCAAGCTTGTCTTTCACCACCCACTTCTTTCTCAGCTTCACATTCACCCTAGAGTTTCCCCCTATCAACAATCCTCTCGTTGTTGGTTTAACCAGCTTCTTCATCAATGGTCCTCCTACCATTGATGTTGTTCTCTTACTCTATTCCACTATTCTCGTCATCAATCCTCCCACCTATTATTCACCCTTAGACAACCGTACTTAGTCGTCCATTGAAAAACTGTTGACATTTTGCTTCGTTTGTTTCTTCTATTATAAGGTGTGGCCCCTTTCAAGTTCAAACACTGTTGTTAATGTTGTTGGCTCCCATGTTGAATATATCCTTGATTGACACTGATTTGCAAGTGTAATAAACAAAACTTTATTGCAAGGTAATAAGAGAGTTTCAAAAAAGAAAGTAGTATTTGTGGAAGAGATATCAACTGTCCACTTTGGATTACAATAGGATAAACCCTTGCCATATAGCTAAAGAAATCTAATAATAGTAAATTGCTTTAAATTTAAACAAAACTAATAACATCCACTCAACATGCATAGGCATGTGAATAGGTTTTTTATTTAAAGATAAACAAAACTAATAATATCCTTTCAACATGCATAGGCATGCGAATTAGACAACCCCTAAAAATAAGAGAGCTACTAGAAGAAATATTGCTAATAATAGACAATTGGGTTAGGCCACCATGTCAGGGTCAACTTTTCTAGTTGCTCTCTGATTTTATAATAGCTTTCCAGAAAGCTCAGCTCCAAAAAAATGATTCAAAAGCCTTTGAAAACTGTGATTTATTTTTTGTTGATCTTTTCCAGAAAATTGTAACTACTTGAAAATAAACCATTACTCTTATTTAGTGGTCCTGAGTCATTGTTGCGATCAACTACTTCTGTGAATTGGCCAAAATGCGACAATTAAGTTCAGTTAGAGTTAATATTCAACAATTTCAAACCCTATCCTTGGGAGTGGATAAGGTTACAAAGGAAAAACTTATAGCCAACAAGAGATAGGTATTCCTTAGCTTCAGAGATCGTAGCAACCCCTCACCATCATTCCCTTAACCAACCAGATTAACTCCTCAACAAATTGAATAAAAAAGGGCAAAAGAGTTATGTTTTTTTTTACCGTGATAGCAAATATGGTAGAGGACTTAAATATGCAAAAAAAAAAAAAAAAAAATTCTACATTGAAGGCATGATAAAAGAAGACAAACTTGAGATAACATATGAGTCGAAGGAAGTATCAAACGATCCACATCCGACTATATTTTGCCATGTGCTCTAGGGTATTAATACCTCACAAACACTCAAGGTAGTGGGATGCCTAAAAAAATAGAGGGTGGCAACACTAGTTGGTTCAGGATGTACACATGATTTCATCGATAATAAGTTGGTTGCATGTTTGATTTGTTTTGTGTACATAATTTCAGAATTTCAGATCATGGTTGTGGATGGGAGTATAGTCAATTGTTCAAGAAAATGTCATAGTATTAAACTCACCATGGGGGACTACATGTTGAATATCCCTATATTTTTCATTCCCATGGAAGGGAGCTGATATTGTTTTGGGAGTCCAATGGCTCATTACTTTGGGCATGATCAAGATGAAGTTCCAAGAACTGTTCATGCATTTTCATTCTGAAGAAAGACATTCGACTTGAGAGGGTTGCAAGCAAAGTCCCCATGAATAATAAGCTGTCATCAAATGCAGGGGTTGTTAAAAAAGTGGTCAATAGGGTTTGTGGCATAATTGATTCCATTAGAAGCAAAACAATCGAGTGCACCAACAAGGTTAGTTCTCAAGGGATTGTGGACAAGCATTCAATAGTTTTTGGGATATGCTGAAATGCTCGACTCCAAAAAGAGATCATGATGATGCCATTCAACTTGTACTAGGGAGCCAACCACCCAACATTAGACCTTACATGTATCCTATATTTTGAAAAGAGAGATTGACAAGATGGTACAAGAAATGTTGGAATCAAGTATTATTCGTCAGTGGTGATGGTGTGTAAGAGGGATGACACTTGGCACATTTCGCGACTATAGAGAACTTAATTAATTCACCATCAAAGATAAGTTTTATATTCATGTAATTGATAATTTTCTAGACGAGTTATATGGCATTGTTTATTTTACAAAACAAAATCTCGGATCAAAGTTTCATCAAATCAGAATTAGAGAGAGAGATTCTTCAAAAAAGTTTTCTAACACGTGAGTGCCACTATGAATTTATGGTGTTGCCTTTTGGTCTCACAAATACTCTTTCTACATTTTAGAGTCTGATGAGTCCCATATTTAAGACATTTTTGCGGAAGGTTGTCTTGCTATTCATTGATATTATATGGATCTACAACAAAACATGGGAGGACCATTTGCACGTTGTGCATCAAGTTTTACAAATTCTCAAGTAGCATCAATGTTATGCAAAGCCTTCTAATTGTTTTTTGGGGTCAAAGAGGTGGAATACTTGGGTCACATTGTCGTTCATGGAGGAGTCAAGATGAATCCTCACAATAACAAGGCCATGGTGGAGTGGGAAGTACCTAGAACCCTCAAAAGCCTACGAGGATTCTTAGGACTTATGTGATATTATTGCAGGTTTGTCAAAAATAGTGGTAGCATAGCAACACCACTTGCAATTGTTTTGAAAAGGTACTCCTTCCACGGGAGCGAGGTAGTGACTTGGGCATTCGAGAAGTTTAAGGAGGCCATGTTCACGGTTCCAATTATAGCTACTCTCGAATTTTCCAAAACTTTCAGTGTAGATTGAGATGCATTGGGGCATGGTATGCGTGCAATCCTTATGCAAGATGGCATATCCATTGCATTTGAAAGTCATCAACTCAAAGGTAAGAATTTGCTAAAGCCCATTTATAAGAAGAAAAGGTTCGTTATTCTTCATGTGGTCAAGCAATGGAAGCTTTATTTAATCGGAAGTTGTTTTAAGGTGTAGAGGGATCATGATAGTCTAAAATAATTATTTAAATAGAGTTTATCATCCGAAAGGCAACAAAAATGGGTCACGAAGATGTTGGGGTATGACTTTGAAATTATCTTCAAGAAAGGGAAGGAGAATGTAGTGGCAGATGCACTCTCAAGAGGTGATGAAAACACAAAGCTTTGGTTGTGTGCCACATCCATATTGCAGGTAGATTAGGTATATAAGGCAATATCTAAATGGCAACAAGACATAGATATTCAAAATCTCAATCAATAATTTCAACAAGATCCAAGCACTTCAAATAAATTTGTATGGAAAGGGGATACCCTATGGTATAAGGATAAACTATACCTATGCAAGAATTTGAGCCTTAGGCTTAAGGTTCTTGAAGAGCACCATGATTCCTGAAGACTTATCATAGAATCATGCATGATTTTTTTAAGACTTCGGGTCTTTTGCAACCTTTATCAAGTCCTTGCCATAAATGGGAGATGGTCTCCTTGTATTTCAGTACGGAATTGCCAAAGTCAGAAGGGAAAAGTGACATCATGGTAGTCATTGATAGACTCCCAAAACATGTCGATTTTTGTGCTTTGTCACATCATTTTTTCACAAACACAATGACAACAACATTTATGGAAACAATTTAGAAGCTACATGGGACCCCAAATAGTATAGTAAGTGATCGTGATCCCATATTTACATATAATTTTTTGACTGATTTATTCTCTTGTTTGGGTACTCAGCTAGCTCATAGCTCTTCATATCATTCCCATTCTGATGGGAAAATAGAGGTGGTCAACAAATGTTTGGAAGGGTATCTCGTTGCTTTGTTTCTAATATGTAGGCACAATGCGTTAATTGGCTTCCACTACCAAAATGGTGGTATAACACTTCTTTCCATACTTCTTCCAAGAGGTCCCCATTTATGACATTGTATCGATATCCTCCACCATCCATCATCACATCCTTGAAAGTGAAACCAAGAGTTCGAGCAATTGCAGAGCACATTTAACATCAATAGGAGGTACTCTTTAGGCTCTGGGAGAACTTAGCCATGGCAAAAAACTGAATTAAACAAGCACCGAATCATCACAAAAGTAAACAACAGTTTGAAGTAGTAGACTGAATTTTTCTCAGGTTGCAGCCATATAAACAAATGTCCTTGAAGCAACAAAAGAAGAATAACAAATTGTCAAGGTATTATCGTTGTCGAAAATTAGGAGCGTGGCCTAGAAATTGGAGTTACCTTAATCAGTGAAAACACATTTTGTCTTTCATGTGTCTTGTTTGAAGAAAGTCATTGGCCAGAAGATTCCAACCCAGACAGACTTATCAAAGCTTGAAGAGGGGGGAAGAGTTGTCTTGGAACCTAAAGAGATTCTTGAGACACGCGTTAAAAGGCTGCATACGAGGGTGATCACTAAGTATCTTATCAAGTGGAAGAACCTACCCAATGAAGATGCAACATGGACACATCAAGCTTTCATATGAATTATTCAAAGTTGGTTAGTGTTGAAGACAACCATGGTTTGAAGAGGAGGGCATGCTACGCCCTTAACCTATGGCTTGTATTAGGATATGTGTGGCCGGCTGTGGCACATGTAACCTTTGACTTAATCATTTGACAACCTCTAGGTTGCATATTGGTAGGAGTAGTCAACCTATTTGGGTTTAAGGATTTCCCATACCCTAATTAGAGTATTTATAGGTGGTAATATTGTGATATTAGTCATATTTTCAGTTTTTTTTTAATTGTAAGGACTTGGGAGGTTGCCCCCTTCGACATGGCTCAATTCTTTAAGTATTTCGCTCTTCATTTCACCCATTTGCATGGATCTGCTCTTATTTGCAAGTGAATGTGCTATTCTCATGTGATTTATTACACTGTGATCTATTGTTGTGATTCAACTTTTGCAATATAGTAAGTTCATCACATAGGATTTTCAACATCATTGGCAACAAAACATACAACAATAGAAGAAACACTGACATTATTTAGAGAGATCTTTTTTTTAAGCAAGTTCTAGGATCAACCAAAAGAATTTTAATGAAATTGATAGCATTGCAATTTATTCTAGCGCTCCTAATTTGTGTCTTAGATTTAATTACTTTAGGCGGAATAAGATGAAAGCATACATAGCATACAAATACCCTCGGGTTTGAACAATATGTAAGCAAAATAAGCTAGGGTTTGAATAGAACACACAAGGGCTAGGACCAATGAATTAAACAAGCCCAAGAATAATCAAATCTTTTGCAATGAAAGCAAGATTTAAACCTAAGGGGTGCAAGAGAGCATGGGTTCACCAAAATGTTTTATGGAAAAGTGATTTTACATCATCATGCAATACATTAACCTAGAAAACATGCAAATAAGCCTAATTAAATCTAAACAATAAAATTAGACGTATTTGCAAAAGAGAATATTTTAATGTAATAAAAAATGAGAAAAGGAGGTTTAAGAAGAATATACAGTTTGTCATGAATCTAGAGATAGTCGTCAAAAGCACAGAGCACAAAAAAAATTCAGACAATGAGGCAAACAAAACTCAGAAAAACAAGAGTGAAGAGATTGCTGATCAGAACCATACAAGTGCTTCCAGAAGAGTCGGGCTGTTTCTGGAAACAAGAGGTTGGACTTGGTAAACTGTAGATGCGTGAGAACGAATTTGACAATCTGGGAATGTAATTTCTGCTTCAGTTTCAGGTCTTTGAAAACCTCGTTCAATTATTTAGAATTCCATGTAGATCTCTATGAAATTGACTTCCAAAACCCTACTAGAGCAACAAAGACCAAAAAAATGGGGGATGTATTTGAGGGCCCGTTTTATCCCTCAATTATTATTAGGCCTAAGTTGTTTGTAAAAAATGGGCAATCAACTCTCCAAGTATAATGTATGTTCAACAAGCGGTCCAGTGAATGTAGGGCCTAGTTCTGTGTGGCTTTTCATGCTAGAATGAATGTATGGAAAAGGAATAAATGCTTCCGATTTTGCTTGATTTCTGCTCTAAATGCTTGAAAGCTCTTGCACTTTACAATTGATCTCGAGATGGATGGTTTCGTGTTTTTTTCAATCATATCATGCCCTATATGCACTAATGCATTTGTGTATTTATAAAATTCTCACATTCAAATTAGGATCCTATTGGCGCGCAAGCTGACACTACCGGAAAGGCTAACAAATTAGGAACACAAGGTGCAGGAGAACTAAAACAAGGTTCACAAGGGTCTGTCCCAGAACTGTATAGTGTTTGGTTATGGGAAATAGCCTAGAAGCCAAAGAAATAGGGACAGGAGGAGAGAGAAAGAGGAGAGAGGGATGTTATGGATAGGGAGCAGCCAAAAACTCCGAGAAAACACACCAATAACAGATTAATGTGAATCGATAATTGACAAACACACAAGTTCCATAGAATAATGCAATTCTACAAGTAATAACAACACCCATATGGAAATGTGGCAATAAGTACCTAATATGAACCAGTAATCGACAAACACACAAGTTCCTTAGAAGAATGCAATTATAAAACTAATAACTACCCCTATACCAAAATTAGGTGTCTACATATTGTCATATGGGCATGTACTTTATTAAATATTTTACACAGGCATACAGGCTTATTAAATGCTTTACATATCTCTATGTTCATCTATTCAGTTAGAAGCTTCCTTCATCTAAAAGTTTCCTTGTGCATCCTTTTTAATCTATATATACATAATACAGATGAGTGTACAACAGGTACAGTTATGGAAATAGTGTCTCTCTCTTCTTGTGGCAATTGTCTTAGTTCATATCAAGTCAGCAGGATTTGCCAAAAGTTTTATAGCTTTGTTTTACAGCTTATGCTTGAAATCTGCTCTTGCAATACACACATCAAATCTAATAATCCTCTTGCCTGCTCCTGCTGACAATGCAACTTTTATCTGCTCCACCGTTGAAGATTACTGGTTCTTGTGCAATGCCTTAAGTTTCCAACCATCTCCTCGCTTCTTAGTCCACATAATCACAATATCACCACTACTCCTAGTACTAAAGCACAACTCATCCCACCGTATAAATGTTCCACTGTTAAGTACCCTTTATGTGAGGCTTGTATTCCAAGAATATTGCCATCTTCTTGGAAACATTGAGATTTATAATTGATACTTGGTTGTTTCCACCATCTGCAGTGTATGTGGATTACATGTCATGTTTCCTGGCCGCCATCTTTGTAGAGATGCCAATTAACATATTAACTAAAACAATATATAATGCATTATTAATTTGAATGCTCAATGAGAATTCTCCTAACTTCATAAGGTAACTATAATGTATTAACCTATTCTTTAATTATATGAAATAGATTGAGATCATATAATTTATCTATATAGATTTATGTATGAAGTGTTCTATTATATAATTGTAATAATAGATGATTTATTTACATTAGTGTATAATCATAACAGCACACACATAAATGCATTACAACACTAATTTTTTTTAATTATTCTTTCTTTATTTATAGACACACAAACACATGTATCAGTTTGTGATTACCTAAACACGCATATCGGCGAATGTCTGGAACCCATTTTTTAGGAAGCCTCTTGCGCCTACTCCACTCAGTAATTTCATAGCATTACCGTCGACACTGTACTTCAATGCCATTTCTTTGGGTTTTATTTTCGCCACGGTTTGGAAGGATTTTTAAAGCATGTCTCTATTTTTCACAAGGATAAGTGGAAACAATAATATCCTTCTTCAGGAAGCTAGAATCTAAGGGCCACTTCCTATCATTGACATTGATAGATTAGTGTCATCAATATTTGTCATTCTTGTGGTGTAGTGTGTTGCAATATAATGTCAGAAGTAATATTAATGTGTTGAACATCTTTATAAATTCTTACAGAATGTGGGAAGCTTTTCTTCAAAAATTTAAAATCAATATCATGCTCTGTTCTATTTCATCATTCTTTAGAAATGATTTTCTAAATGCAATGGAAATCTCAAAGAAATTCAATACCTCTGCTAGACCTAGTGCAATGGATTTTCTGCCATACGCTTGGTATTGCAGAGATTTTGTTAAGTCTTGATATTTTTTGTTTCTATTTAATAATATAAACTTGAGCTTTCAGTGTAATTACAAGTTCAAATCTTAATACATATTACAAATTCAATGAGAAGAATTGAAAATAAATTAAGATCATTAAATAAGAATATTTTGTTGTGTCTAATCAATTGTATTGTCATTGCTATTTGTTGTCCAGCATTTAAATATGTGTTCACTGTTTAGTTAGTAGTACTAAGGCCAGCTGAAACAATATGTTCTCTCTCGACAAACCATAAGTAAAGTTTAAAGTTGTGCTTCTTTGGGCATTCTTAAGATAGATGTCCATTAAGATTCAATGGTAGAGAAAAGTGAACTCAAGGGTTTCTCATTCTCCCGTAATATGTATACTCCAGTGGTATTACTTTGTTGGCAAAAGACATAGACCACTGTTCATTGAATATTATTTTGATTTTAGTTATCCATAAAATTTTGTTCAACCATGCTAGAGATTTATATTGCAGGGACCTTCATTTGTAAATAACTAATTTATTTTCCTTCCACATGGTTGTACCTTTTTGCAGAGAACACCAACAGAGACAAGTGCCCCAGAGCTTGCTAGGTTGCTCTATTGGTTGATGGTGGTCGGTTACAGCATTCGAAATATTGAAGTTCGCTTTGACATGGAGCGTGTACTTGGAATGCCATCAAAACTTCCTGAATTACCACCTGGTGAAAATCTGTAATCAGCAAAGAAGATTCAAACTTGCAATCAGCTCTGATTTAACTCATGGAGTGCCTTGGGCATGCTTATTGAATCCATCAATCGAAACGTAATTTTATGGTTATGCTTGAGATTATGCCTTATTAAACATAAGCTGATTGATATGCTGATATGTTCTATAACATTCTTAAATGAAATATTTATCCCCCTTTCTTGTTTTCCGCATAAAGTAGCAGTATTAGATAATCATGATGTGAGCGTAATTGCAATGTAATTTATGATAATACCGAAAAAAGCAAATTTTCCAAGAAGAAATGTCTCCATTTTCAGACAAATTTATGTTTATGTTAAACCTTTAGACGCCCCCTATCTACTGGATGCTTCTGGTCCGACTTTGGTTTAGAGGATGCAGCTTTATGAAAGCCTTTGGGCTGTTTGGGTGGAAAATTCTGAAGGCTGAGATTAATTGGGGACTCTTGATCTTGTAAACACCTCTTTTAGTTTTATTCAATAACATTCTACCCCTTGTACCCTAAGATAGGCCTTACCACATTATTGGTTGTCCTTGGTCCTCCACGAGTACCTTAAATACCTATCAAATTGTCAATTGTTTTGTTAATGAAATGAGTACCTCTTATCACTGATCAAAACCTTAGGATGTCCAAACTTGGGTATGATATTTTCATACAGGGATTTTGCAACATTTTTGTAGTAAAATATGGTGTATGCCACTTGATAAAGTAATTTGTTGCAGTGATGGCATATCTGGCTTAGCTCCTCTTATATGGTGGATTGATGGGTCCAACAAATCAATTTCCCATTTTTCAAATGACTGAATTGCCAACACTAGATTCAAGGGCATCTTGACTCTAGGTAGATCTTACTGATAAATGTCACAATGTTTCATGAAGAAGTGTGCATCTTTGAATAAAGTTGGCTGCCATAAACCAACTTGTAATACATTTCTTGCAATTTTCTCACCTACAAAGTGTCCTCTTGCCACTCCTCCATATGCTTCCATTAGCACTGTTGGTCTTTCGTGATCCAAGACTACTCTTCATAGCACCTCATTGGTTCCCAACGTATACCAAAAACTTTCTTTATGTAGCGATTTGCATATCTGCACTCATTAAAAACATGGCAATCTCATTTAAGTATTCAAGAATAGGCGCCAATAAAAAAAATTGCCCTTCAGATCTTCAAGTTCTTGTTGGGTTTGAATTATGCTCAAGTGATCTGGTTCCACTTTATCCTTGACACGCCTTAGAATTATTTTGAAGAGCTTTTTTGACCAAGTATTTCAATTATTGGTTGTCTGTAAAAACTCAAATGGGGGGTCAACAAGTAATGCCTAAACTTTTGGAAGACATATACCATTGCTAAAGCTTCCCTTTTTATTGTGGTGTAATTTATTTCATTTGGAGAAAATTGTTTATTGCCAAAACATATTGGATGACCTATGTTACTATTGGCAAATTTTATAGTGCCCTTGGTGCACTTACCAAACAATCATTTATTTAGTAGATGCTCAAAGGCGCTGACATGTCCACTTTGAAGGAAGACACCATCCTTTGTAGTATGTCTCATTCAAAGCCCTTCAGAGAGCAGAGAGCAAGGTTGGTCTCAGTGTTTGGTAATAGAGGTCTCTTTGAACAATTCATAGCTACTCTATTATCCATTTCTTCTATTCATCTAATCAAGCACAACACCACTCTTATCAACTTTCATTAGAACCAATAAAACATTTAAACATTTGTTACATCATAAAATATCATATATTACATTCGATAGCACATTCCACTCAATTACATGCAACCAATTGCTATGCAATAGACTCATTCCTAACTCTCTAACCTATTCAACAATATACATGTTGGGCTTGGATAAAAAGGCAACAATTACTTAAAATCTCTTACAATACCAGTAACATATCATCTCTGATCATTCTCTCTTTTGCTAATGGAGAGGATGCATATATTTTTAAGATGAGAGAAAAATAAGAAAAAGAATAATATTGACGCTTGGAGCATGCAAATCACCAGGTGCCTCTATGCATCTTGACCATTGTTGCATGTATTTTCTAAGACAAAGCCCATTGTCATATCCCATGCATGGTCAGTTGTCAATTCACTGGCTTGTCACATGTAGTCCTTCGACCTTCGATGCTCTTTCCCCTTGAGGTTGACTCATTGTATCTAACTCTTCTCTTGGCACTTCTTGTCCATAACCCTTCCTTAGTTGTCGACGCTCTTGTTTAATACCATTCCTCATCCATTGGTGTTATACCAAGGGGTTTGGTGCTTTGTCTTTACCCTACTTATCCGTCAGACACAAGATCTTTGAGCCATGGTTTGGGACTAGTTGCTCGACACTCTATACTTATAGGCAAAGTTGACAAAATTTGGGGCCAACTTTCCCTTGATGCTAATTTGGTTGTATGTCCTTGGATGACTAATTACCTTGTAAGGACCTCCAAAACAAAATTGTGAGTAAATACCTTGTTGCAAGCTCAATGCTTCCACAATCACCATCGCCACCTTCTCTACTAATTCCTTCCATTTAGGGCTCAAGGAGTAGAGCATATCTAAATCTTGTGTGACCACAATGGCATCTTTGGTTAATTGCTCTATTGTTGTCTAATGTCATTCCTCATCCATTGGTGCTATATCAAAGTGTTTAGTGCTTTGCCTTTACCTTGCTTTTCCATTGGCACTAGATCTTTTAGTCATGGTTTCATACTAGTTCCTTGGCACTGTGTACTTAGGTAAAATTGACAATATTTGGGACCAACATTTCCCTTGACGTTGACTTGGTTGTTTGTCCTTTAAAAACTTATTGCCTTGCAAGGACCTCTTCGAATAAATGGTGAGCAAGTCCCTTGTTGTTATCTTGATACATTCCACAATCGTTATTGTCACCTTATCTACTAATTCCTTACATTTTGGGGTCAAAGAGCCAGGGCATATCTTTATCTTGTGTGACTGTAGTTGCATCCTTGGTTAATTGCTCTGTCGTTTTCTTACCCACTTCTTTTACATTCTTCATCTTCTTGTAGACCTCTTGTAGCATATCACTAAGGTTGGCCATCTCATTCCTTAACATGGACAACTTTTTGTCTAATGGTCTTTTGATAGTGTTGGCCTTGTGTTGCAAACAAACCACTTTTAGCTCTTTCATATCGCTTTGTTGAGTCATCTACAACATTTATATTTTTCTTGCCCTTCCATCGTTCTGCCATGACTATTGGGTTGAGTGTTACTAATTTATATAGCGTGACCATCACACCATCTATCCTCTTTTGGGTGTGTTCTTGCTCTTGTTCAGACACAACCAATACATCCTATATTTCCCATGTGGTTGTATCTTTTGCAAATTCGTTGACGAGGGTTGTGGCTAAAAATATTACATAGGCTCGTAGCTTTGCCTACATTGTGTTGGCAAAAAATTATTTTACTTGGCTTTTTCTTGGTTTTATTGAGAGCGACAATTTTGCAACCGTTGGATAAATCACCTTTGAGATGATGATTTTCCTTTGTGTTTAAGAGGGGCAACACCCTCATAGGATATGAATTTTTGGGGGGGTTTTGTGTACTTTTAACCGAAAAGAAAAAAAAAAATGGCAAATGATGAAAGCTGAAAATGGGAGAAAAATGGAGGAAGTCGAAGGTAAGAAATTCCATGACAAAATAAACTCAGAGAATCCCCTGGATAACTTGAATTTAAATGATGTGGTCGTAAATTCTTCTTCTCACATGAAAACATAAATAAGAGCAACATATGTAATAGGAATGAAAGGCTTGTTTAGAAGCACAGTGTCTTCAAAATTTGGATTGAGTACACACTTGGTATAAAGTGTATACACATGGTTTTCAATACACAGTATAAAAACACTGAGTTTTACACATTTAAGAAAAGTGCAGAATTTTAGTGGCTTATCTATATACCAACAATAATACAAATTCCATAAACAAAGAGCATCAAAACCTCTAAAGCAAAAGAATGTTCTCACCCGTTTGTTTGCATTCCATTGCTCAAATCTGTAAAAGTACATAGCACACACAAAGTTGTAGCCATCGCTTCCCCAAGAGCTTGAAAGAAAGAAAAACACCCTTCAATGATCGGCTAATGATCTTTTGATAGTGTTGGCCTTGTGTCACAAACAAACCTCTTTTAGCTCCTCCATCGCCTTATGTTGAGTCGTTTGCAATGTTTATACTTTTCTTGTGCTTCCATCATTCTATGATGACTATTGGGTCAAGTGTCACTAATTTATATAGTGCAACCATTACACCATCCATCTCCTTTTCACTTTCTCCACCCTCTTCCCAGTGTGTTCTCGCTCTTGTCCAAGCGCAACCAAAACATTCTACAATTCCCTTGTGATTCGATCCTCTATAGATTCAGTGACGAGGTTGTGGCTAAAAATATCACATAAGCTCGTAGCTAGGCTTATGTTGTATTAGCAAAATTTTATGTCACTTGGGTTTTTCTTGGTTTTATTGAGAGCGACAAAATTTTGCAACCATTGGATAAATCGCCATTGAGATGATGATTTTCCTTTGCATTTGAGAGGGGCAATGGCCTCATAAGATATATATATATATATATATATATATATATTGTGTACTTTTAATCAAAAAGCACAAAAATGAAACAAATTTGGGACACAGTGAAAGCTGAAAATAAGAGAAGAATGGAGGAATAAACTCAGAGAACTACTTGATTAACTTGGATTTAAATGATGTTTTCTAAAATTCTTCTTCTCACATAATATATATATATATATATATAAATTTTGTGTACTTTTAATCAAAAAGCACAAAAATGAAACAAATTTGGGACATAGTGAAAGCTGAAAATAAGAGAAGAATGGAGGAATAAACTCAGAGAACTACTTGATTAACTTGGATTTAAATGATGTTTTCTAAAATTCTTCTTCTCACATAAAAATGGAAACAAGAGCAATAGATATAATATGAACAAGAGGCTTGTTTGGAAGTACAAAGTCTCATCAAAACTTAGATTCAATGCACTTTGTACAAAGCCCATACACGTCGTTTTCAACACAAAGTTTGAAAATACTATGAATTACACACAACTAAGGAAAGAACATAATATTAATGGCTTCTCTATCTACAAACAACAATACAAATTATTTAAAGCATAAAAACCCACAAAGCCAAAGAATAATATCACCCATTTTTTTGCATTCCATTGCTCATATTCGTAAAATTACATAACGCACATAAAGTTGAAGCGAATGCTTCTCCAAGAGTTTGAAAGAAGAAACCCCTTCAATGATTCTGATTTTCTTTTTTGTACATCTTTCCACCCACAAAAGAAGTTGAAATGCTACCCATTGCACTAGCTCAATGTAGAGCTAATTTTCCTCCAACTAGAGTTTTCCCATATTTGATTTGATTATTTAGACAATTTTACAATATCAAATGCAAATGTGATTTTGTATTTAAAATACATAATTAATTATAAAAAGAATCAATTTACTCAATTGAATCTAAATACATTGTTATTCCTTGGCACTCTTCGTCAACATTCTTTTTGGTGCTTTTCCTTAGCATTCTTTTAGATGTTCTTTTATGACTTTAAATAAATTATTTTTTCTTAAATAATTAATAATTTTATTAACTCAATTAATTCTTAGCTTGGGCCCATGAACATTAACTTCAAAATTTGTTCCATGTGAACTTGCCTATAGCGTCGCCTCATACATTGGGTTATGGAGTCAAATATTGCATTACCAAATATTTAATAATCAAAATAAATGGAAAATACCTTGAATAGGTAGTGAAATTTGAATGACAAATTTTTACAACAATAGCTAGTTCTGACTGTGGGACCACATTCCTTGGTGGAATGTTGAAGAACTCCAGAACTCATTGGTGACTAGCACCTCATCTCCCCGTGGATAATGTGTAATGCATTGACATATGTCGATCCGACGTTCTGGGAATGAGTTTGCCTATCTCAATCTTATGGAAATGAACATGTGTTCCCAAACAAGATCATTTCCTCGTAAGCGCTGCCTATTCACATGTTGGGACTCGCTGTAGATAGTGTATAGCACACAATCATGCCCTGATCCAACGATAGTAACACTCAATTTGTCTATCCCAATCGTATGGGAATGAACACGTGTTACCGCACTAGATCTTTGCCTCGAAAATTACAAGTGTTTGCTTACGTTCATCTCCGAAAATAATTATCTCCAACTTTGCATATATATCTTGTGCATATAGAATGTTCTCTTTTATTGTAGTAGAATGTTTGATTCCATTTGCTTCAATTTTATTGTATAGTTTCTTTTTCAGGGTCTTCTTCAGTTTTGTTACCACACACAATTATTTCTTCTCATTATGATTCCAAGACCTATGAACTGTTTCCCTCTATAGTCTAAACCATGGCAACTATGAGAACTTTGTATGTCAATGGTTTTCCAAGCAAAACTCTCTAACACAACAACCTGTAATGTATTACCTCAACTCCCATTCCAACATTTGAATGCTCAGATCTATCTTGGGAATATCATTCACCAATGGAGAATAAATATGCTTTGTACCCTGGTAATGTGGGATCCAACCCCATAATGCAGTCTCCACATGCTTTTGTTTCTACTATTCAACGACACAATTTTAATTACAATGCACATGTTTTTGCCATCATAATTGTCCCCTCAAGCAATAAATGTTTCGCCCAATAGATTCTCTAGGGGACCAAGATGAATCCCATTTCTCGTCTGTCATCTTATGTATTGAGATTTGTTCTGCAAATAAGTATATGAACTGTTTGACAAAATACCTCAATGAAATGTGGCTGCCTGGGACGCGTTTGACAAAATGTCTCAGTGAATTTTAGGGCTTGGGACTCTCTTCAAAGCTCCATTTGGCAAGGGGAGCATGTTGGGAAGGTTATGGCATTTGCACACCTGCCAATTGCATTTGCCTTTTTGAACTGTATCTTGCATTCATCAGATTCCAAGAGATAACTTCACATTGAAGCATTTGCAAATTTACTGTTTGACCAAATGCCTCGATGAAATATCAAATGATTGGTCTGGGCACAGCTAGGGAGGATGCTTGCCAATGGTTGTTGAGTTCAACGTTATACTTGCCACTTGCACTTGCCTTAAAAGAAGCATGTTAACTGTTTGACAAAATGCCTCAGTGAAATTTGATGCCATTGTCTGTTGGCCTGCTCCCCTCTTCGAGCTTCAAGCTCCAATATTTGCATTATTTTCTCTTTGGGACTATCTCGTATGCTCACGTTTTGGCTTAGCAAGCAGATTGTTGGCAAGGGTCGTGGCATCTGGGTTTATATATGCAAATTGCATTCGACTAAAACTCCAAGTCGTTTTCAACAGAACCAAATTTGTGCAGATATTGCGTATGATTGGTTGATATGGTACTCAAAAGAATTGCCAAAACTTTCTCCAGCCACTGCCTATGTACTCCAAGCTTTTATATTTTGCCATGAAGTCATCATTGAACTTCATAAAACTAGCCATTACTTCAGCGATATCTTCTTCCGTTGGTGCTCTCACTTTAATTGCATTTGAACAACAAGATATGGATGATGAGACTGGTTGAAGAGCCCACTAAAGTCATTGGATGGCAAAGAAGAAAACCTGGAAATCAATGTTTGATGAATTTCTATTGGCGAAGTTGGAGCTTCTATGAAAGTAGCCTCTAGGAAACGGGATAAAATTTGGGCATTAGGAATATTTACCAATGCCCATTATTTTAACACTAGAACCAAAAACTAATGGGAAATAGGTTACACGTGATTTTTTTAAAAACTCTGCACAATATCTACTAAACTGAGCTTGAAGAGTCTTAGCAGAATGGTAGCCAAGCTATTGAGAACACAGCCAAAAACATCGAGTCAAGAGAAAACTCAGCTTCCAAGAAACCAACCTCTATGATAGAGAAATGAAAAAGAAACTGAAATTTTTACTTGGCCTTTAACAGAGGTAGACAATGCGCTTTTCAAGTCTAGCAATGACTTCTCTCTCTGTCTTATAAATTTCTCTAACTCGTTATGAAGTTGTTCCATCAAGTTAATAGTATATTTTTGCAATCACCACCACTTCCCTATATTCGTTTCCAACATGTTCCCAAAAGTTGAAAACAAAATCTCAACCCTTGGTACTAGACAAGTTGCAGAGTAAGAGGTGGTCCGTTGTTTGTGAATTCGGGAGATAAGGTACTTGAATTTGATTCCAAAACATTGCCTCTGTCTCTATGAATCTTCTTTGGTACATTATTGGTTTTCCTTGGTCTTCCATGAGGACATTTAGGAGCAGATGTTTGAAATTATGTTTAAGAACTTTTGAGGAACTTCTTTGAGTGAAATAAAACCTGCTTTCGAGATGGTTGAGAATATCCAGAGGTTCCTCCTTTATCCAACTGTATTCACATGCACGAGACCAACACGGGGATGGGAAAACACCATGCCACTACTACAATTATTGAAAATGAACTTACACAAAACAGAAAATGAAAGGAAAAGACAAGCCAAAAATTGTACACGAAAGCAAACTATCTATAGGAGGGAAGGAATGGCAATAGAACTAAACATGGCCATTCACAAGTTGGGAAAAATATGAGACCTTCTGGACATTTTTTTAATGAGATGAGAACTTCTTCTTCTAAGAAATGAACAACCACCACAACATGGTTTTCATTGCATCCACAGGGAAAACATGAGACATGGATGGGAAGATAAATATGGACTCAAACACTTGATCATGATAACCGGAATACAAATATCATTTGCATCCATGGAAGAACACGACACACACTTTTATCAGGAATACAATGGGTAGGTTTCAAACTGATATTTGGAATGCAAACAGCATGATACATACCTCCAACATACATACTTTGTGGTTGCTTTTGTGACTTTCTATTGTAAATCGCTGAACCAAATCTTCTTTAGATGCCTCCTAAGGTGGCTTGGGACCAAAACCTCATGGCGCTGAAAATTACCGGAAACTTCTCCCTGTTGATAGCTACTTGGATTTTCCTAAAAAAAATTGTTTGTGCTCAACATCACCAGTGTGAAGCTTATTATGTTCATGATTCATCTCATGTTCTTGAAATGACGTTGAAAATCGATTTTCAATATGTTCTTTTGGGACTTCTTTCTCTTGCGTTGAAATGTCAAGATCCTTTGTGGAGCACCGAATGAAGAAAAATGACTCCATTGTGAGGGTTCACCATTATGGAACTCAAACCGTCATTTCATGGTGAACACCAAGAACTTCATTTTGCATTTGCTCCACCTTGAGCAAGTTTTGAAGTGGAAAATTTTCTCTTCGCTTGATTTTTACGGTGCCATAGAAATCTTTCAAAACTTGCACTCTTTTAGGATAATCAACAATCTCATGAATTAGATTTTCTTTAAAGACAAATATAAAGAGGAAAACATTTCTCTTTGTATCATTATTTGCAAGAATCCAATCAACCCTTATTTCAAGTTGCTTTATGATTTTTTTTCCCTAATCATTTCTTCTGTGTCTATAACTATTCATGCTACCAATTTTTACAATCACAAATCAAACCTTGGACAATGATAGCAAATTCAAAATATCAAAAGGATGGACAACTTTTCATAATTTCCAAGTTTCAATTCATAAGAGTTGTCAATCTTTATTTGAAAGGGGAAGCTCGCCTTCAGATTTTAGAAATTGAATGCGTCATTCAATCCCCAGTGGAGTCACAAAAAATTGTTGGTGAAAATTTATGTGGTTTGGGTTTTTATTGGTTTTTTTAATTTGCCAAATAAGCAACAAAAATTTTATGTGGTTTGGGGTTTTATTGTTTTTCTTATTTGCCAAATAGACGATATTTTTTTTTTACAACAATTGGACAAATCACCATTGAGAATATGACTTTCCCCTACGATTGAGTGGCAACTCCCTCATAGGATATGGTTTTTTTTGGAGTTTTGTGTACTTTTAACTGGGAAGCACAAAAATGAAACAAATTTGAGAAATGGTGGACACTGAAAATGTGATAAGAAAAGAGGAGGATGGAGGTGAAGTTGAGAAATCCACGATGAAATAAACTCAGAGAACCACATAAATAATTAAATTTAAATGAAGTCGCTGAAAATTCTTCTTTTTACGTGAAAACAGGGATAGTAGTATATGTAATAGGAACAAAAAGCTTGTCTGGAAACACAAAATCTCCTCAAAACTTAGATTGGGTACACTTGTTGCAAAGTCCATACATGATGTTTTCAACACAAAGTTTGAAAACAATGCGACTTGTGCACAACCAAGAAAAGGGCAAAAAATTAATGGCTTCTTTATCTATGAACAACAATACAAATTCTAGAAAATGCATCAAAACCCGTAAAGCCAAAGAATGATTTCCCCTGCTTGCTTGCATTCCATTTCTCAAATCTAGAAAAATATATAGCACACAAAAAGTTGCAACCATCCCTTTCCCAATAGCTTGAAATGAAGAAGACGTTCACTGTTGCTCCAAAATCAAACACCGCATCATCAATCTCAACCATCTAAAATTATGTCAATCTTCTTATCTACACCTCAATGTTTTACATGTTGCTTTAAAATTAAAAATTGACTTGTTTGGCTCAATGCTCCTTTAGGTTGAAAACAAGGTTATTGATAGTTATGCAAGTTATCTTGCTCCAAGAGATTTATCAACTCTCTAGGGTTTCGTAGTCTTTTCATTTGAAAACCCCATCTCAATCCACAAAAGAAAAAACCTTTAACCCCTTGATAAAACAATGTAATTAAATAAGTTAATAGTTAATAATAACGATTAAAATATTTTTTAAAAAATCAATTAAAAAAAATTATAAAATTGTTTTGAAATGATAAAATATAAGTATAAAAGTCTTAACAAATATACTTATTTAAAATCCTATCATTACCAACAAACAATAATATATAAAAAATTGTAATCATCATCAAAAAGATATTTATTTGAAATTTGAATTTTTTTATTTAAGAATCTACCTTTGAAATTTGAACAAAAAATTGTTTGCTAAGAGATTTTAATACTGGAAAATAAGGCTAACTGTTTGACAAACTGTTTTAACCATATTTTCACACTTTCGTGCTTGTATGAGGAAAAAGTTGAGTTGATTTTTTAGTTTTTTGTTGTTTGTATGTTTAGCATTGAGTATATTCCAATAGTGATCATGCAGTTTAATAGGACTACAAGAAAAGTACATTTCAAATAAGAACATGTAAGAGAAAAAGGAGATAAAACATTTTTGAGATATTTTTCATGACAATTCATGGTTACTAAGTAGAACAATGGGTTCATTTGCACCTCTGAAATTGAAATTCAAAATAAGACTTTAAAGTTTAACCATGAAATAAAGAGTTGTGTTGATGAATCTTGAGGAGGCCATCTCTGTGTTAGGTCATTTTTCTTATGAATATATCTACACATGTTTGATCATCATAATGAATAAGGTCTTGTCGAGAGCCTTGATTTCTTTTAAAGAGGCAACCAAACCTACCATTGATCTCATAATATAATGGACACTTAAATACAATACAATGGACACTTAAATATAAAATGGAGCCTTGTTTATTATTGCAAAGTTTATATGTGTTGACGTCACATAAGAAAGTGCTTTGATTCCATGTAATGTTGATGCTAGCATACTCGTAATTGACCCATTTCAAAACCTAGTAATTGTATTTTGTTTCATTTAAACCCATTTGTATGCTTTTGTAGGGTAGTACCACTCCAAATTTTCCCACAAGAACAATATTTCCAAGGGAAAGTCATATGCATTGAAAATGACTAATTCATGGTTGTCCAATTAATTTAGAGCAACATTGAGCTCTTGATTGTGTTATTTGCCTCATTACAAAGATGAAATATGCATGTGTTTGATGTGGGAATTTGACATTAAATGGAAGTGTTGTTGGTAATTATAATGAGAAATTTGTAATAACATTGAAGGGTTAAGGCCATCTTGCGTTGGACCCATTACCATTATTACATCAGAACTTCTATAAATGTTAAACCTTAAACCCCGAATCTTAAATCCTACACTTTTAATTTTATGTTTAGATTACAATTGATATGGATTTGATAGTTCACAAATAAGAGTTCTTATAAGACCAAAAATATATTATGTATTTGGATGCCTTCAATGATATTGATGTTTTTTAGGAAATTTTCCCAACCTTCATCCAATGCCTCTTGAATGTGATCATCAAGTGGCAAAATTTGAAAGGTTGCTTCTTTAAAAAAAAGAAAAATAGTACAATTAAAAAAGTTAAGAATGAACTAAAAATGACTAATTATGAATAAAAAATGTAAATAATCTATTTATATATGTTATTACTACATATTTTTACAAGTAATTTTTGTCATTTGTCATCCTCTTCAGTGGGTATGTTGTCATCTTACTAGAAAAACATAAAAAGGTTAGTTTTGCAACTTGAATAAAAATGCAAAGAAAACTATTTATAACATAAATAAGACAAACAATAAAAAATAAAAAATAAAAAATTATAATTAAGTTCTTCATCGGAAAGAGAAAGGTTAAGTAAACCTACAAATTTGACAAAAATTCCTACAATAAAAATTGGGGTTTTTTATATTTTTTCAGAATTCTTTAAATAATTAGATTTTTGTTCATTTCAATAATATTTTTTTTTCCTAAGGTAGTTTTTTAGTGGCAAACCAATTTTGGATTGGCTGGTCATGACACACAAGTTTTTATATTCACTCAAAGAAAACAAGGAATTAAGTATAGTAATTAAGTTTGATATTGCAAAAGCCTACGATAGGGTGAATTGGATGTTTCTAGGGAAAATGTTGAATGATTTTGGGTTTGTTAAAGATTAGATTCAATGAGTCGTAAGTTGTGTTTCAAAGGTATTTTTTTCTGTTTTTGTGAATGGTAGCCTGATGGTTTTATTAACAACTCTCGAGGTATTCATTAGGGGGATCCATTTTCCCCTTATTTATTTATTATTCTTTTTGAAGCTTTGGGAAGGCACATCAAGGAGGCAAATTAGAAAAGCGAAATTTCAAGTTGAAAGCCTACCAAAATGTTGATCCCAATACCCATCTTCAATTTGTGGATGACACTAAGGTAAGGGAGGCCAAGGCTTTCAAAATAATTTTGAAAGATTATGAACAATATTCATGTCAAATAAGAAGCCTGGTGAAACCAAAGGCTTTCTTCATAAATGTACCTAGAAGAAGATGCACAAATTTTGGGTACTTTAGGCATCCCAATGGGCTTTTTACTAATAAAATATATTGATGTTCCTCTTTTCACTAGGGTTGCTAAAACTGAAATTTAAGAAAATAAGGTGGAGAGCTCACATGCAAGATTTGTTGCTTGGAAAGTGAAATGTTTGAATTTAGTTGGAAGGTTGATCTAGATTAAGGCAGTTATTCAAGAAATCATTGTATACATTTTTTTCAGCTTGAGGGTTATAAAGGGAGTGGTGGATAGGATGAGTAAGATTATTAGAGCATTCTGTTGGCAAGGTAAATCTAAGACTCAGAAAATTAAACTTATAAACTGGTAAAATGTTTGTAGGCTTAATGATGGCAGTGACGTTGGAGTTAAAGATCTTCTGCAACATAATGAAGATTTGAGGGCTAAATTGGCCTAGAAAATTATGAGGAAACTAATCGGCCATGGATTCGAAAGTTGAGGGGAAACCAAAAATAATTTTTATTGCTTATCAACTGCCCTTGGGATCTTGTATCTGAAATTTCATTGCTTCTTTAAGAAAATTTATTGTCTACAATTTAACATGGGAGATTGGAAATGGCTAAAAGGAGGATTTCTAGGTTGGTTCTTGGCAAGGATGCTAGGTGATTTAGGATAGAGCGGACCTTACTGAAGCACATAAAATTCTCACTTAATTTTGGGCTCCAAGGTATGTGATTATTGGATAGAATCAATAGTGAATGATAGAAGATAGAAGCATTGAAATTCCTTTAAGGATTTTAATTTCAATAAAACTCATAAAAGAAATCTTTGTGGATATTTTGAAGCTAAGAAGGATTCCTCTCAAATATTCAGAAGATGTTCTAATACGGATAGGTCACAAATCAATTATCTACATTACTCAAGTTAGTTATTATTTGGCTATGAAGGATTGTCTTAAAGAATCAAAAGGTCATTCTAAGCTCATTTGGAATGTGTCTCTCTACCCCTAAAGTTAATTAGATTGTTTGGGTGGCCTGTCTGGAAAGGATTATGACTCAAGATCACCTACAAAGATTGAGTTTTTTTGGTCCATCTAGATGTTTTTTTTATGTAAAGTGGATGGTGAGTTAGTTAACCATTTACTTCTACATTTTAATATGCCAGTCATATCTAGAGTACTCTTGTCTAAGTTAGATCAAATTTGGATAAGTTTAGGATCGATGGAGGATACTTTTATAGCTTGGCATAGTTGATTAAATAATCTTCGCATTTTCAAGTAGGATGCCCTTGAAAATATTATCTAAAACATTTAGCTGGAAAGAAACTACAAAAAATTTCAGGATAAAGAATCATCAATGGAAAAATGTCTATTAAAATTAGAATCAACAGTAGTGTCAAATGTCTTAATTGCAAATAAAACTTAAGAGGTTAACTTGAAAGGTAAGCAAGGAGCAATCCTAGCTGAGTAGCCTAAAATTATACTAAAATGAGGGAAAGGTGGAAAAATTAATTCAATAAATAGAATGACAAAGTAACAATCCCCAGGAGCTTGAGTTGTAAAAGTTAATTTTGATAGTGCTTCTCATAATAATCCAAGTCTATCTAGGATTGGGTGTTTGATCCATGATGAAAAAGGCACCTTTGGTGAGGTTCTTTTTTTATCCCCAAAATTACTAAAATGAATTTAAGGCAATTGCATTGGTTGAAGTTAAAAAACTGGTGTTAGACAAGCACTTTAGAAAGATATTTGTGTAATGGGATTCAAATATTATCATAAATAACATGGATAAGTGTAAAAATCCAAATTGGAAGTTAGTGAGTATTTTGGACGAAGTAAGAATGTTGGTTGTCTCTTTTTCCTCGATATCTTTTGGGCAATATTTATGAAAGGTAACAAGGTAAAATATTTGTTGGCTAATGCAGACATTGATCAAAACCTAGTTATCTACCATGTTCAACCTTGCGTCAAATTCTTGGGAGGTATGAGAGGCAGTGATCATGTTTGGGCATCACTAGGAGGATAAATGAGTATGGATTCTTGGTATGGGAGACTAGTTATCTATAGGAGAATGTATTTTATAATTAATTCTACTAGGAGTGACTTATGTATTATGTGATTGGTGGAATATTGATGATATGGATGTAGAAGTAATATTCCTAAACTTAGGGGTCTCCTTGGTGTTCTCTAATTGTATTCTCAAGATTGGTATGTGTAGCTATGGGTTTTTGTGCCCTAAGTAGTGGCTATAAACGTGATGGTTGGGGTCTCTTGTTTTATTGGCAAGGACATGCTCTTTCACCTTGGGCATCTGTGGTGCCAATGGTGGATTCTTCATAAAGTAACTCTTGTAGTGTTTATGCTCTTTCTTACTCCCTCCCATGATTTACTTGTGGCAACATATGTTTGGGGTTATAGGTGTAGATAGTTGTATTATTTTTTATTTGATTGTTGGGATACATAATGTTCTTTATTTGTAACTTCCTAATACATCTATGTTGAGCAAAGGATCATACCTAATTTTTTCTGATGTTTGTTACTTTGTAATACCCTATTACTATAGAAAAACATGATGTCCTATTGTGGCTGTGGAATATTGGGGTTGTAGTTACAAAAGTCTATTTTAATATTTCTTGGATTGTTAGGATCATTGGTAGTATTTAATGATAACCTCACAACTTATATATTTTGAGTGAAGGTTGGGTTTCAATTTCTCTGTAGTTTGTGTCATGTTTGCTCCTTGTAGTTGCAAAAGAAGTTTTGTGGACTACATCGCTACCTGATTCAATTTGGTGTTATCTTGGGATTCCTTTTTTGAGGCTACTTTTTTTATTGATAATTGAGGGTTAAAATGGGGACCTCACCCACATTATAGTTCAAACATTATACCTCGTAAGCCTCAAATAAACATCCACGAGGGAATGAGAATTCAAAAAATACCATAACAATCAGAGTAGAAAACTTGACCAGAGAAAACACTGATTTCCAAAGAAACCAAATAGGAGCAACACCATGCATACACCTGGCATGCAAAAAACCAACTAAAACCTCCGAACTATACATATTACATGAGTCAACTACAAAATAGGAGAAGAACAAACCAAGCTTGACTACCTCAAGAGACTTCCTAGATCTCTTTATCCTCCAAATGACCAACTTGCTCACTACCACCAGCACCCACTGCCACCTCCTCCTACGATGCTTCTCCAAGCAGTCCAAGGGACACACCAGAACCTATCCCCCCATAATCCTCAAGTTTGATCCCACACTATCCCCTAAAGCCACTATCATCCCTGAACCAAGCTAAGAGTTCCCAGCATCCCCATCCTAACAAAAGGTGGTAAGACTCTACCACCCCCAAAAATTCTAGCCAAAAGGTGAGTTTCATCCCTTACATGGGTAGAAGAGTACAAGTCCATTACCTCTTGAGTGATGAAATAGGGGCAGGCATTGAAATCACATCCACCATAGGAATTTGTTTTCCCGAGTGAGCTGAACCTTGATGACCCCTTGAACCTGTTCCACAAAGGCTAGGGTCGTAACCAGACGAGCTTCTAGTTCCATAAAAATAGAGATTGAAATGAGGCCTACCATCTCTTTACCTGAGAATGAAAGATCAATTTGACTCTTGAGAGGGAGCCTGACAATTGCTTCAGCCAAACACCCATGGTAACGTGGCCTAATCAAACCTTCATCCACCAATTTTACCAATTCCATGTCTTTTATGACTAGCAAGAGATTTCCAAGAAAAAGTGATGCAAGATCAAAATTTACCTTGATCTTGTGGGGTGTTTCAAGGAAGACAAAACCCACCAAATATTTGATAGCTTCCATGACCTAGCTAGTTTGCACCATAAAAACATGTCTAATTTGAACATCACTAATAGAGCCATCAAAGGATATATCCTGTAGCTCAGCTCCCACTCTAACCAATGGTTCACTGAGGGCCAACTACAAAAAATGCTCCATAGTTCCAAAACTCCAAACCTATGGGCAAGGAAAATCGTAACAATGTAAAAAATTCCAAAGGCTAGGCACATGAATAGAGCTCCCAAGTGATTAACACCTCATCAATCCATGCTTTTACATGAACCATTCATTCACCAATCACTCCTCATGAATGATGCATTAATAATAATGATTAGCACCGCCAATAGAAGGTATAAAAAATAAGTCTTTTGGAATGTTTCAAACAAAGGCCCCAAGGTCTTAGCAATTTGATGCAAATGGGGGGGGGCATGGGCCAAGCCCCCCATTCATTATCACTAACAAAATCCTTTAATTTATATATACCCTAATTTTCTATAAATCCACTTCCTTATTTGCTTCATGAAAATAGTGAATCACTTCCCAATGAGACAAGGAACTCAGAATTTCCCAAGATTGACCCAAAATGTTTTTAATGTGCCAAGTACAGGCATGTTTGTTTCTCAGATCCTAGATCAAAACCATGGAATCGCCTTCAATAATCACCTTTGAGATACCACATTGGACCACTAAATTGATCCCTAGTGACAATGCTTGAGCCTCTGCCTCATTGTTTATCCCATCAATTAATTTTAACAAAGTTACCCAAATTAGAGAACCTGTGTAATCCCAGATAATATAACCTACCCTTGAAGCTCTAGGGTTTCCCCAAGTTACCCCATCAAAATTGAGTTTAAAACTCCAGGGGAGGAGAAATCCAAACTACATTTTCCACTCTGCAAGCTTTGATATTGGATACCCTAGAACAAGTATTTTGAGGCTACTTTATTATCACTTGGGATACCTAATTTTTGTAATGGGTGTTAAGTTGATGTAACAATCACTCTTTTGGGTGTTATTTTTATCTTCTTGTAACATTAGTTGTGTTTTATGCTTTTGTTTTGATTCTCTGATAAAACAAAGATTTTTATTGATGTATTAATTCATTTTGATTAATATAAAAAGTAAGGGACCCATCTACCCTCTATTTACCAATATAAAAAAACCCTTTTCTCATTTTTTAATCATACATCTCCTCTATATTTTATATGATGAGAAGTGCAAAATGTAGACACCAAATTTGGTACAAGCATGTCTTTTTTGTCATTTATTGTAACTTTGCATGCATAAACTATTGACAACAAATGAGGTATCTATTGGCACATTTTACTTGAGTCTTTCTTTGTTTGGGTCCTTAATATTGTCTATTGGTTATTCATCTTGTCATTTTATCATGTGGATCCTTAATTTGGGTCCTTTGTCCTTCTATAAAATTATGTGGTATCTAAATAGGATAGACGTACAACCTTGTTCATGAAGTGTGAACTTGTCCATGCATAATTTTCAAAACTTATTTCAAATCATGGTTCATTTTATTCTTTTTTTAATCTATTGGGTCTTATCCCAGGTTGAATTTTGTGAACCAATAGGTCCCAAATTTAAAATTAAAACATTTATTAATACATGTCTTATATAAGGCATTAATAATAGTTTTTCTCACTCTAAAAGGTTATTCAGATATTTTCATGTTCTATCTACAAAATTTATAAAGCTAGATTCAAGGTTGAATTCATATTTGTATGTTTGTGCCAAGGGTAAATAGGATAAAGAGCATCTAGATTTGCATTCAGAATTTCACACACACACACACATAAGTAGGATAAATATATTTGATTTTGGGACCTCTTTAGAGCATTGGCAATGTAGTGCAACACTTGGTCATTCAATAGGGATTGGCTAAGGTTAGTCCAACTCAATCCCTTTCAGACGACCCCCCTCCCAAATTTGATATCAATTTTATTTGTGTGAAAGAAACTATAGTTTTGTCATTGCAAGTGCTTTGCATGATATTGCAGATCTTTAAAAGTTTCAAAACCCCTAATTTAGACATGCACTGATAGTGCAACAATCATATTTTTGTCACAATCAACTGGGACAAGTTTGTAATCAATAGACTCAAATGCACTATGTTGCCATCCACCTACAACAGGCATGTTCAAGAATATTTTGATATTATTCCTCTGATTTGTCATCATCATAATTTTGTTTTATCTTTCTTTTCATGTTATTCAATCATCACAGTCATTTGGGACAAGTCTGCAGTCAACAAACTCAAATGCATTGCATTGTAGTCCACTTACAACGGACCTATCTAGATTCAATTTATAACTTTGTTTTTAGTCCTCAGCCTGCATAATCATCCCTTATTTTGATTTCACTATTTGATATCTGAAGCAATCAACATAAATATGTGTAAGTATATCTCCTCTTATTGTTTTTCAAAAATCACAATTTTCTATATTTAGAAATTTGTTAGAATTGTAATTGTTGATTATTATACATATTTAATATTTTGATATTCTCAGTTTTTCACCTATTATAATACTTTAAAATTATTTGTATTATTAAAAATAGGGTAAAACATTTTGGGGGACCTTAATTTTGTTTCAAGCATTACATATAGTTTTTCTTGATTTTTGCTCTAGGGTTTCAATAGATTTTTTTATTTTCAGATGCTAAAGAGATTTTATCTTTAACCTCAGGGCTTCAAAATTTCATGTTTCCTTACAAAAAAATATTTACTTGTCATTTGTTTTCAATTTATTTTTTCTCTTTATTTTCCTAGAAACTATGTTCTGATAAATTTAAAACTCATAGGAGTTGTCATTTTGGACAAAGTGTTCATCAGTTTTACATGAGTCATAGTGTGAGAGGTACTTCCCTAGTACTCAAGCCATTATAAAATACTATATATGTATTTTATTTTTCACATACCTCATAATATATTAAAAACATCTAATTTTTTATTTTTCAACCATAGGAAGCCTTCGACTGTTTGTTCATGTAGTGCACCTATAAGTGGTTAGCACTACAAAGTTACTCTCAATGTGCTTTAGAGACGAGATAGTGTGGCTATAGGAATGGTGTATTCCTTCATACTTAACTCATTTGTGGTTTTTTTCAATATTTTCAACTGGGATCAATATATATGAGAACATACAAAGCAAACACACCTTGCCTAATTACACCTTTTGACATTTTTTTATTTTGTGGCATGATCTATTGTTTGCTAACAAAAGCATAGTCATTTTCATATTTTCTATATTTTGGAGTTAAAAATATATAATGGCTTCCAAATATGAAATGTCCAATGGTGTTCATCCTTCATATGTAATCTTCTCTAGCAATGTTATACCTTATGCTTATGATAATGAATGGACTAATGATCACACTTGTGTAACTTCTTATGCTTCTCATATTAATGAAGAATATGGTCATGATAGATATGACTATGGTTATGAAAATAAATCTAAATTTAACAATATTGAAGAATAAAATGAGGCAACTAATATAGGAACTATAAATCCAATTCTTCCCTTTTACTGTTATTTTCATAAAGCAGAAGAAAAAGAGCATATTGATAATGAATAACTTCTCTCTCTTAATCTCTCACAAGGACAAAAATGTGAAGAATCAATAGATAGGACACCTTGTTTACCTTTTATTTTTTATTTTTCACTATATCTCATTAATCAATATAAATTGAAAAAACATGGACCTTGCATAAACATAACAAATAACACAAATGAATGTGCTAGTCCCTCTCTCTAGAAAAGGTAGATGATGGAAATACATATGATATCCAACATTCTCCTATAGACATGGTCAAAAATATGTAAAATTGTAATAATCTCTCTCATCCCTTGGAATTAATGAATAATGATATATCTTTACCTTCCTCAACTTGAAATATTACAAGATGCAAATGAATGTGAATCACAAACACAATGTGACATTAGTGCTTTAGATTTAAAGAGTAATGATAATGATATAATATGCAATGATTTTCAAGATAGTCATCCTCTACCCATTGAATTAAGTATCATGATAATACTCATTATGATGACTCTTTTCCCTCTCCTAATTCAATAGAATCCAATAAAGATCATTATGATGTTTGTACTTCTTTACAAATTCAAAATGATAAACTAGGCAATGATTCCCAAGTTTGTATTGATTTTAATTTAGAACGTAATCTTAATCCATGTAATGGCATTCCTCATTATCTTTATGTACTAATGTTTACAATAGATGGTCAATTACAACCCATGAGTGAGTCTTTTCAAACCACTACTATTCCCAATAGCCATATTATATCCATGATGCATGCCATTGGTGACCTCTGTAAACAAGTTCTTGACCTCACTTTAAAAACTAGATCATGTTGTGTGAATATCAAAGACAATTTTATCTTGGGACATCCCCTTACTCAAGTTGTATATGAACATCCTTAGCCAAAATATTTTTTTATGACTACACTACCCTTGTTTGATGTTTGTGGAGATTCTTGTACTCATTTAACTTAATATACACATTCTTCCAGATAATGGGGAAATGATGGACATAATATACTAAAAGATTTCCATATAAGTCTCATGAGAGATGATTCATATTAGTTTTACAGTTTACCCATCGACTCCTTACCTACTTTTAAAAAGTTAGAAGCTACAATCTTATCAGATTATCACAAACACATGGTACCTGAGTTAACATTGGAACATATAGAATGGGTGCAAAAAATTCATGATGAGACTATTGAAGAGTGCATATTATGATTCAAAAATACTTTTCACTTTCTCACTTATCAACTCTCATACTTTGAAAATCAATTTATCTTTAGTATGGGTCTCTTATCTCCACTCAAAGAAAGAGCCATGCATAAAATTTACACATCTTTTAAAAAATTATGCATGGATGTGTTCAAATATGCATGTGACCTAAATCCTACAACACCAAACATTAATGAATTAGGATCAGATTCACCCAAGCATGAAGTTATCAATAAGCAATTTAATTTAGATTCCACAACTAAAATAAAGAATCCAAATCAAGTCATACATAAGATAGATGAGTTAATGGAATCAACTCCACTCAAGGAAAAGAAAGTTAAGGTACTAAATAAAGGAAAAACACCAATCTAAAAAGTATCACTTAGATCAACTAAATATACTTTCAATAATATTCCATCACTTTAGTTTGATAAATCCAATGATCAACCACATGATATTCTACACACATTCCTCTTCATCATCGGGAGTACATAAAAAGGCAAACCATTTTACACTTATCAATGTATAAACATACATAAATATAATCATTTCTATGCATTGCATGAAAAGATATCACAATCAATAGATAAAAGGATTATCACATTTACAAAATTGGATAGCAGGGTAATAGAACCAACTCCTACGAAGGGAGTGGTATCTCAACAAGAATCAATGATCATTCAATCATTTGTCAAAAGCACATATAAAATATTTTTTGTCGATAAAATGTAAAAATATAATATTGTAGACACTCAAAATTAATCATTGAGTGATTAATAATTTTTAATCTTGACACCCTTACCCTTACTTGGTCTATTTGTCATTCCATTAATTTGTAATCTCTACAAGAGCATTCATTATTCCACAAATTGTCTTGTAAATACTCATAAAATCACTTAGACATCCTTATTTTAATTAAAAACTTGTGCCATACTAGTTTCACCAGTCTCTATCATTTTGGGACATGAATGCACTAGGTCAAACATGGTTGCACTGTTGCCTTGTCTCCCATGCTCCAATGGTAAATTTTAAAAATCTAGACATTGCATTTTACCCCTTGCCTGATTTTAGAAAGGTAAATTAATATAAATATTCAAAAAAAAAATCTATGTAAGTGCACAAAAGTAATTTCAAATACATTTAGCAATCATTTGACAATTCTACTGCAAATAAGAAAAAGCGAATTATTCTTTCCAATTTCAATTCTGAATCATTCTAGTAGTCATAGGCCAAGTCTGAAGTTATTATATTGCAGGCTAAAAGAACTCATTTTCAAAGTCAATATTTACACATTTACTCTAAGAGGGACAACTACATTGGCCCGAGGCCCTTTTAGACTATGTAGGGGCTTTTTATGATAGTTTGGCTATTTTCCAAATCCTATTCCCCCCTTTTGGCATTTGATTTATATTTGGTTTATTGAGCAGAAGCTATGGTTTTTATTTTTTAAGTCTTCCATGTATAAAATCAAAACACACAATCAAACATTAAACCCTCGCAAACAAGCGCACATATCCAGATCAAAAAATCAATCCTAAAGTCAACTAGGATGTAGTCACAGTCAATAAACAAGGTTGTAATATAGCCTTGTCCTTTTAGTTTAGCCTTGTCCCATCATAAATTGAGTTCTTGATTTCATTTGTGACACAGATAAGAGGTACTTGCAGTTAGTTTTCAGTAATAGTCAACCTACATGGTCAATAATAAATCAAATTCAAACTAGATTTGCATATATTGTGTTAAGTTACTATTTGTAGATCATTTATAATTTTGTATTTTATATATATATATATATATATATATGCAAATATAAATTAGTTTTCAATACTTTATTTGTTCTTAGCATTTTATTGTTAAATTAGAAAGAATGACTAAACATTCTAGTGAACCTACAATTTTATTTTAATAATATTGATTGTTGTTTGCTTTATTTTTTTGTGCTCTAGGGTATAAGTTGAATTTATGTTTTCACAAAAATTATAAATTCTTGATTCCTTACACAAAAATATTTTAATTTTTATTTTCTTTTTATTTTCTATTTATTTGTTGCTTGTTTTTACAAATTATGTTTTGACAGTTTTAAAACTACTTAGTGACTATCATTACAAGCTACGCGGTGATCTATTTTATTGACACTATTGTGTGAGAGGTAATTCCCCAATACTCATAGACACTATACAACACTAAACATGGAATTTATTTTTCATGTACCTCACGGTATATCGAAAGTGCCTAAAGTCCCATGTTTATACCATAAGAAGCCTCTTTTAGTTGTTTGATTTGTTGTGCACCTGAGATGAACGTATCTCCTAGGGAAGTTACTCTTACCATACCTTCAAAGATGGGATTATGGGAGACATAAATGAATTTGACTTTGTAGTTAGTGCTATGAAATATCAGGTCGACACTACTCTTTGAATAAGCAAGTATATTTGAGAGCCCACACAATCATTCAAACCCTTGCCTAGATCAACTTTTATACCTTAATTTTTGTTTGTATTGTAATGATAATGGATCAATGAGTGAATGTTTCTCTCATATGTTACATAGCATTATAAAATTTATTTTTTCATCTTGTCTAACTCTTCAATATATTATTCATTATGTTTTTACATGGATTCAATGTCAAAATAATGGAGAAGATATGCTAAACAAGGCACAATCTCATGGACTTCCTATTTCATATGGTTGCACTACTATATCATGTCATTACACTTCTCCAATAGCTTTTATCAAATCTTAAATGACTTGGGAACAAGATGAAACATATGTTATACATTTCATCAAAATTTAAACTTGAAATAATCTTCCATTGCTTACTTCACACCCTATTTAAGGGCGCATTATGTCTCTTATTTTAGAATCTAATACTCAGGAAAAGTCTGCTAAAATTAATGAATCAAAATTTATACAATATATTCATAAGCATCTAGAAAAGGTTAATTCCATCTTATATGTTTCTAGAGATGAACAAAATAAAGGTGCCAAAAATAGTTCTTCTAATATTCTCACTTCTACTATTGCATCCATTCATATTTCTACAACTTCAGTTGCTTTTATAACATCAACCCTTGGTTTGGGAACATGAATTGGTTTCAAACAAGTATCCTTGCCTATGCCTACTCATGATACTTCTACTCCCCCACTTATCTCTATAAATTCCAATCTCAAGCATGCCATTTTGCCTTACAATCTAGGTTATCTCAAATTGAGCAAACCATTTCTTATGTTAGCCCTTCCATGGATGCATGTTCCTTGTTGCACAACCCTTTGGCACCTAGAATTGCAACTTAGCCATTACCAGTTGACTTTGTAACTCCTAATCTTCCTCTATATAAATGAAAATGAGATCTTGAACATCATTTGTGAGCATTCCATGTATCTTGTCTAGACTATGCAGATAATGATAAATTGTTAATAAAGTTCTTTGCAAAAAGTCTCAAAGAAATGCTTTTAGATGGTTCTATGATCTTCATCTTGAATCAATAAGGAATTTTAATCCTTTAGAAAATTATTTTTTAACCCATTTTTATATCAACATTAGTGAAAATCTATGATATGCTCAAATTGTAAAGCTAAAACAGGGGTCCAATGAAATAAATAGTGAATATGTTCTAAGATATAAGACTATGCTAGCAAAAATGACAAATCAAATGGATGATAATGAGCTCCAAGATATCTTAATTTAGAGTTTGTTATCTCCACTTCAATATTCTATTATGTTTGATAAGTTCAAATATTTTGATGAGATATGCCATATAGTTAAAGAGCATGAGGTCAAATTGATTACTTTGAACAAGCTCAATTACAATTCAAAACATAATTTTGTTTCAAAGTTTAAGCTTCAAATCAAGTCAAATTATAAGATCAATAACAATGAAATCAAGAATGAATCTTAGGTTAAAGTTAATTATATTTCACAAGCAACACAAAATCTTCAATTCCAAGCTCCACCAAAGAGGCAATTTTCAAGGTTACCTTCACCCCCTCATGTATTGTTACAAAAGTAGACACGTCTAGACCAAAATCTATAAATTTTGATGGCAATGCATATTTTGACTACCATAAATGTTTCAAGCACAGGAACAAGATTCAAGATCTTATTGGTGACACACCTACTAAAGAGGCTAAGTAGGTCAAGCCATAAGAAAATGACTATTCAAAACTCGAAATGTAAAAATATCCTTTTCCAAATCATGAAATAATAAATAACTAGGATAATAAGAAAGTACATTATGCATACAATGTTCATCCTCCTTCTCCTACATATGGGTATCCACTAAATAACATCATTGGTACAATAAAAGCCAATAAAACATCATGTCCTATTATTACATTTGATGATAGTGAATTTTTTAATAATGATTCATTGAGAGATGCACTCTTTATTCAATCATATGTTAAAAAACAATCCACACATAGTGTCATAATAGACAATAGATGAAGTGAAAATGTGTGCACCATAACAATTGTCTACTCTATTGGTTATACAAAGTAAGGTTTATATGATACTTTTAGAGTTGTCAAAGTATTTGATGGTCATACAAAGGATACTCTTGGGAATATAGTCTTACCCTTACATATGGGGCCTTTCAAAGTGCCCACTCTATTATTATTTATAAAAAGCATGTAGGTTTTTGATATGCTAGTAGGATGATCTTGGATACAAAAGATTAAATCAATACCTTATACAATGCATAGATATCTCAAATATATTAATGGTAATCAAGTGGTCAAAATTTTAGGAATCTAATATGAATATCTTTTGGAACCAATGATATTTATTCCTCATACAAATTAGTTGGAAGGCACATACATTGAATAACATGGTAATGAAATAGTCTATAAAAACTATTCAAGGGCATATTACAAAATTAATTTCTCCATCTATTTATGAGTATGATATAGTTACACATGAGCATAATCAATTAGTTTCCAATATCAGAATACAATCCCTTAATCAAAAATTGATGCCTAAAAATAGATCTTCATCTCCTAGGGCATCACAGGTTAATCAGATAGATTCATCACAAGTATAGGTTGTTACATATTCTCCTATTACGTGTGAGGATACAAGTTTACATAGGTATATGAGCATTGATATTGATGGTTATATGAAAACATATGGCTCCCATTTAGATTCAGATACTTCTATTATACTTCAGATACTTGTTCCTTCATATCATGCCATAAGTTATGCATACATGCCCATCATATATATAATTGGTTAGCTACTTGCATTTTTTTTTTGTATATAGATTCCTTAATTTTACTTCATTGCTACTTATGCTATCCAAACTTTAAATCACTCTTATAGCCTTGGATTTATTTTTTCACTTTGGGCACTTTCCCTCTTACATTCTCAAACTAATTCGAACAATCTAAAACAACCTTATTACTTTTATTTCAATACTTATTCTTCATGAAAATACATTTGTTAACTATTGCATATCTATCATACCATGGATTCCTTTGTAAATGCATCATCACCTATAACTATTCCTACATTTTCCGTGAGCATACATACATTCTTTCCAATTAAGGGGGCATGTATATTCTTATCCAAATTTTTACTAGATTCTATGATTTGTTTACACATACATCAAGGGCATCTTCCTTGTATTTCTTTCTTTCCATTCTATGGCTTTAACACCTTGTTGAAGATAGTTTGAATCCCTCCCATTTCTTATATTTTAAAATCCTTGCTTCTTAGCACTCTTTTAAATCTTTTCTATCCAAATAATTCAAAAACTTAAAAAAACTAAAATATTTGTGAAAAAAATCAACATCAAGGCCCCTAAGCTTTTTTGCTTATGTGTTAGTTTACTTCTTTGGATATTTTATTTATTATATGTTAAGTAGATAGTATACTTTAGTTTTCAATACATAATGCTTTTGATGAGGTATGTGAGTGTGATACATGACATACTTTCACATAGTTTTTTGATGTCAGGTTTTACTATTACCCAACAACCTTGATAATTTGGGGGCATTTCTTCATTTTCCATGACCATTTTAACAAGTTGTATCTATCCAAAATCTTTCTACTATGTTGAGTTATATTTCATACAAATATTTTTCTAATCACTCATACTTTATATTATGCTACATGGATATGTTATTTGCTAACAATGACATTGATACATGTGATTGATGGAAACTAGTATTATTTTCTCTATGCTTATTTTACATTCTTATTTTACTACATGATAGGTTAGGACTTGATTGCTTATTGTGTGTGGCCCTTGACCTTGTGTGTGCAATATATACGTGTTCTTGATTATGTGACATCATAATGTCATTTGAGTGTGGCCCTTAGCCTTGTATGGTTATGCAATATTCACATGTCCCTTGTATGTGGCAGTTGGGCCTTTTATGTAACATTATGTGAAAATTACATGACATTATATGACATTGTTTGTATGTTCATTGCTTGTTACCATGGTGTCATGATTCATATCATGCACATGCTACTTATGTGCTTCAATGTTATATCTATCTAACACATATTTCATATGTAAATTCAATAATATATTCAATACTATGATGTAATATAATTCAAATGTTCAAAGTACTAATACATGATTATATATTTCACTTATGCTTTATTTTGAGATAAGTGACTTGTAGACTATGTCTCTCATCTCAAAAGGGCCACATCACAATGGGCTTGTCTTGAGAATTCAAGCCTCGTGTGCAAAAAAAATTTAGATTTATGACATTATACAGTTTTCATATTGTAACATGATGCAGCATTTTAAGATTATGGGTCTTGTGGCATTCATGTGCACTATCATGCCCAAAAATTTCCACATGACTCTAAACACATGCATAAAAAAACATATTTTTTTAAACAAACACACAAATGCACACATTGATCACATGTGTCTTGATAAAACATTTGCAAGATTAGATAGCTTTATAGGAATAAAAATCACACACAACAGTGTCCTAAACAAATGTATCAAGAAGAATATGACAGTTATGAAAATATCCCCTTAATAAGGATTGTCAAGAATACATGTTATTGACAAACACACATGTTGTGATTACTTAACATCCTGACACAGAGTAAATGATTATTTCCAATTCATTAACCATGATCAAAAAACTGTCGGTATATAACAATTCAATCCATTCCCACACAGACATAAAATAACACATGACTGCAATGATATAGGATGTGATTTGTTCTGGTTCATTGAGTCAATGTTTCCATAGCACATGAAAACAAAACACGATAATGCCACATAAGCCAAAATACTTCAAACTAATCAAAGGTTAATAATAACCTTAGTCCAACCTCCATACACTCCAAAAGTGATGTATTAAAATCAAAGACTATGTTGTGCCAAAAATACCAATAACATGGCACATACAAGCTTAAGTAGCACATCTCACACCTAGTTCACAGCTCGATAAATTGCCTTTTAAATGATGATGAATAAAATATCTCCACAAGGAATAAAGGTTACTCCTAAATCCCACATAAAAAAATCCCATAAGAATAAAATTCCAAAATAAACTGACTTTCTAAATGGGTTTGGCGAAAAAAACTATTTTACCCAAAATTTTATGAATAAACTAGGTTTGGAATTGGGTCACTAAAATTGTCAAAAACCTTCTTTTCAGATATTTCAAAGTTTCAGGTATAATATAAAACTCATTTAATTCATAATAAACTTTCATATTTTAAAAATTCTAAATCTAATTTTATTTAAAAGATTGATTTCAAAGCAACTTGAAAGCTGAAAATATCCAAAAAGTGTAGAATTTTTGTGAATGTCTTTCGAAATGGATCCACAAAATGATGTCCATTTAGGGTAGAATGATACTGGTTAGTTTTTTAGATTCCCATATGATAGGATAGATGGTTATAATTTTTATTTTCAGTAAAAATATCATATTAAATGTTTTTTTAATCCCATTTTCAAGTTGTTTCAAGTTGATTTGTACAAGGGACAAATCAGCCCATGTGTTTCAAAATTGAATAATAAAATGGTTAATATTAAAATTTAATTTAAAATCATGTAGGATAACATCATAAGAGTTAATATAATACCAAAATAATTATATTCATAATCTTTTAACTCAAAATACAATAATTATCTAAGTTCACAATCAAATTTCCATGTGATATATTTATTTTGTTCCTCTCCAACGAGGTTTTAAATTAATTCAATCAATAGTACATTATGATAAAAAATTCACATTGATTTTTAATGAATTTAAAAATATTACATATCTAAGACTCTCAAACAACAAATGAAATATAATCAATAATTAAAATTGCCAAGGCAAAAAAATCCACCAAGTGATCTCCAAGATTCTTGTACAAGCAACCACAAGGTCAACTAAAGGAGGGGCTCACCTCCCATCCTTTTTCCATCAATAGGTGACTACCCTAAGCACCCCTAAGCCAAAGACTCTTAACTCCAGGCATTCCCACATCAAGGTATTGGCAACCAATTTGATAAGAAAGAGGTTTGGATGGGTTAGAATAAGCTAGAGGTTGCACACTAAGAAACACATTTAGGCTAAAACTCACAATACAAACGAGGATTCAAAACATAAAAAACCATCAAATATAAATTAAATACATTCATGTAAAGTACCAACATGGTCCAAGGTAGCCAAATAAGGTTCCAACACTACTAGGCTCATCAATTGAGAATAAGGACAAGGCGAATTTCTCGCCCTTGTATTACTTCTGATGGTCATGGGAGGGCATCAACACCTTCCACCATTCCAAATATACGTAGCATGGCATAGGAGTTATGAAATCACTTTCCACTTCCACTATTTACAAATGAAACCATGTAGGAGGGCATTGGCCACTTTCATGACATTCTAATAAGTCCATGTAGTAAGACATTTGCCACTTCTAATGCATTCCAATAAATTTACATAGGAGGGCATTTTCCACTTCCACTACATTCCAATAAGTCCATATAGGAGTGTTTTTACACTTCCACTACATTCCAATGAATCCATATAGGAGAAAATTTTACGCTTCCACTACATTCCACTAATCCACATAGGAGGGCATTTGCCACTTCCACTATGAAAAAGTTATACCCTATAAGCATGCAAATACATAATTTTCAATAGTACGGATTTACCATTTTAAAATAAGAAAATGGATTAAAAAGTAAACAGCTAAAGGATGGATTTAACATCTCCAAAGCCCCAAAAATGGGCATAAAAACCACATGGTGGTCAAAGGCCCATCCATAGAAGACAAATAAGAAAGAGAGGGTAAGCCAAGTGGCCTTACTCCTCTTGAAAGGATTATCAATCAAAGGGAAAGATAAGAATGTGTTTGACTAAGAATAAAACTGAAACGTTGGCGTGGAAGCCTACTTTAGAATGCTAGATGACTCCTTGAAACACCCACTACTAGCTTGGGTAATGGATAAATTCCTCCTTCCAACATTCTTCCTATAGTTCCTCCTTCTCTTTCTCTTTCTCCTCTCTAATCTCCCAATTTAAAAAATGATCCAAAAGTTTGCTAAATAAATACTCACCTTCTTCATATAGACCCAACTCTCCCTCTCTACACGCCAATGGGAAGGTAACATGTGTCCTTTCATATCCCTTAACTTGTGGTCAACAAGTCATCCCTACTCATTAACTCCACCCACCACCCATGTGCGCAAGCAGTCAAGTATTTGTCTCATGAGTGGAAATCACTATAAAAAGGAATTATGGCACATGGGCTGCCCCCACACTCCACTAAGGCTGATTGAAATGACTCCACTAATACCCTTTTGTTTCAAGGCAAAAATATCCACTCAACAGTCTAAAATATTCCTTAAAGCACTCAAACAAAGTGGGTCTCTCCATCCATTTGATTTTTTGAGATAAATAGGTCCACCTAAGTGGCATACACATGATTTAAGAAATTATAAAAAACTTAATAACAAACATCCTAAGGTTAAAAGAGAGGTGAATAGCTTCCAAGGGGTGAATAGTCTAGACATGTACAAGAAACCCTATGCATCCAAACTAGGTCCACAACAAGGTACAAGGAGTGTTTTCATTTGTTTTAAGGTTAAGTGTCAGGGGATCTAGCTCTACCAATTAGAGCACAATTGATTACTTTCTTATAAGCAATTAAACACGGAATTATACCAGAATGATAAAGTAGCTAGAAACTTGAGACAGCAAAGAATTTGAGAGACAATACACACTCTTGTATTAAATATTACTAGAAGAAAATACAATAAGGAAGATGCCACTTCTTCCTCCACCTCAAAGGCTTGCCACACCTCAATACCTCCTTCCCTCTCTCTCTTGCTCAACACAACAACTCTAAAGCCTGAGTTATTATCCCTCCTTGAATGCTTCAGCTGATCTCCTTGACCTTACACCTATAGATCTCCTTGACCTTGCTAGCTTCAATGCTTTTACTTGCCTTCTTGATACTTACAATACATGCCTTATGGGTCTTTAAATAGGATCCCATGCTTACAAAAAATATAACTCTAGTTACAATAATTAGACACGCAGCTCGTGACTATAATTAGTCATTTAACATGCAAACACTCGCTTCACTTAACTGACTGTTCGTCAACAGCAGTTCTGGAAATACACAGGCGATCGATGCCGGTCCCTGCTAGTCTGGTGCTGCCGACGTCGGCCGACTATCTGCCATCGCCGATCTCCTTCTCCACTGCATCTGACCGACGTCGATCATATTGCCGACGCCAGTGGCTCTGGTTCTTCAGCATCCTTTTCTTGTGTCTGCAAACAGTTGAAGCTTTTAGCTCCACACCATAACAATCTCCCACCTGGAGATAAACAGTTGCAACTTGTACCTGTACCTGTACACCATCTATTTTGTTCCTTAGGATCTGTATCCCTCTTCAATGTCACTCTTGAAGACCAACCACCACGCAAACCGGTGATGCTATACCTGTCTCTTATGTCACAAGAATTTTGCTGCTCCAAAATTCTCCATGACACACTTCTGAACCAACTCTACCCTTAGCTTAGAAAACTCCCTGTATATGAAACCCTGCAACAAGTAACACAATACAGTAACAGGATAATGTAGCTAATATTATCCAACCTGGTAAAGATAAAATACAATGGTCAAGCCTCCATTGTTCTGCAGCATACTCAAGACCATATACCATAGCCTTCTGTCTCATGTGTCCATCCACTCTCTTCTCTAAAACAGGAATCCATCCCTCTATCCAGTGTTTTTTTCCAGCTGACAACACTACCAACAAATACCTGTTTGGTTCTCCAAGGACTCACATTCCTCATCCATGCCAAGCTCCCACTGTTTCTGGATTCTACCTGCATTGCTTCTTCCATCTTCCTAGTTCATGACTATCAATAAGCAATATAAAGAAGGTGAACAACGAATATGAGGTTCACATACCTTTCCTGACCTCCACATGGGTGTTTGAGACTTATAGATCCACCCAACATCCGTTCCAGTGACCGATCTCAGCCATCTCCCAATCTGTTCTCGACCGATGTCGGTTCCCTGTACTGACCCTGACTGCCGACGTCATTTCCCTAGCTGACGCCGGTGTCCCCCCTACTGACGTCAGTCTTTATGACTGACGTCAGACTTCTCATGCCCAACCTATCGACCTTGCTGGTCTGCACATGACCGATGTCGGTATCTGGATGACTGACGTCGGTGCCAAGCGACTGACATCGGTGTCTGTGTGTTCCTGTAAGTGATGAAATTTTCATCTGTGAGCTCTTCTTGGATCAAACCTCTATCCATGCTGCCCTGCTCAGATTTATTCAGCCCTTGTGACTGATCTCGGTCCTTCATCTCCTCCATAAACACCAAGGCTTCTTTGTTCCTGTCAAAAGCATCAAATTTCCTTTTTCTGTAATGAACTGTATCTGTGCTTTCCAAATTTGAACACATACCTTTTAAATCAAGAACTTCCATTCCCTTCCTGTTCTTGTGACCAAGCCTATTAGGCCACATCTTTGAATCTACACCAGAAGTAGAATCAGTAATACAAGTAGACAGATAAAGAGTATCTACTTTCTTACCTTTTGCTAGAACAAGTGCTCCCTTGGTAACCTTCCAAGAATTCGCTGTGAGGGTTATTGTGCATCCCTCATCTCCAAACCTTCCTACAAAAATCAGACTCTGCTTCAGAATTGGAACATGCATGACCTCCTTCAACACCCACGTGTTGTCAATCTGCAATCTCAGCTGCACTTTCCCTTTGCCAACTATCTGACAAGGCGTACCATCCCCTAAATAGAGCACTCCAAAATCTCCCTGTTCATACTCATAGAACAAATCTCTGTTTGGGGATGCATGAAAAGATGAACCAAAATCTAAAATCCATGATCCTACCTGACTATCTGAAGAAAGTATGAGAGCATCCTGCATCACAATATTTGCATCATTTGCTTCTTCAATACCTGCATGTTGATTCTCTTTATCTCTCAACCAACACTCCCTCTTCGTATGTCCTTTCTTTCCACAAAACCAACAGGTAATACCTTCGGACTCGGATCTCCTTCCCGACCTTGACTTCCCTTGCTCAACCTTCTCCCTTTGCCTTCCCCTACTTTCTGCACTTAGAGCATTCCCTGATGATTCACCTGTGTTTCTCCTGCGTATTTCCTCATTCAAGATCACACTCACAACATCATCAAATTTTAAGATTTTAGAAGCAGATGCAGAATTACTTACTGCCATAACCATACCGTCCCAACTTTTAGGCAAAGAACATAAAATCAAGAGAGCCTTTACCTCATCATCAAAAATAATATTGACTGAAGCTAGTTGGTTTACCAAACCATGGAAATCACTGAGATGAGTATGTACCAATCCACCTTCTTGCATTTGCAAAGTAAATAGCTGCTTCATAAGATATACCTTATTAGAAGCCGAGGGCTTTTCGTATAAATTCACCAAGGACTTTATCAACTCTTCCGTTGTCTTGCACTGTGATAAGCTGGAAATCACAGATGATGCAAGGCTCAACCTTATGGAACCGAGAGCCTTCCGATCAAGAACATTCCATTCTTCATCCTTCATATCTGTGGGCTTGCATGCAACCCCACCCAACGGTAAGTAAAAATCCTTCTGATACAGATAGTCCTTAATCTGCATCCTCCAATGTTGATAATTCTTGCCGTTAAACTTCTCCATTCGTAGCCTACTTTCTTCTGCCATTGCTGAACTCCCACTCAATCAGAAAACCTTGTGAATGACCTATAATCAAAAAACAATACCCTGCTTCCTGCAAACCGTAGCTCTGATACCACTTGTCAGGGGATCTAGCTCTACCAATTAGAGCACAATTGATTACTTTCTTATAAGCAATTAAACACAGAATTATACCAAAATGATAAAGTAGCTAGAAACTTGAGACAACAAAGAATTTGAGAGACAATACACACTCTTGTATTAAATATTACTAGAAGAAAATACAATAAGGAAGATGCCACTTCTTCCTCCACCTCAAAGGCTTGCCACACCTCAAGACCTCCTTCCCTCTCTCTCTTGCTCAACACAACTCTAAAGCCTAAGTTATTATCCCTCCTTGAATGCTTCAGCTGATCTCCTTGACCTTACACCTGTAGATCTCCTTGACCTTGCTAGCTTCAATGCTTTTACTTGCCTTCTTGATACTTACAATACATGCCTTATGGGTCTTTAAATAGGATCCCATGCTTACAAAAAATAGAAGTCTAGTTACAATAATTAGACACGCAGATCGTGACTATAATTAGTCATTTCACATGCAAACACTCGCTTCACTTAACTGACTGTTTGTCAATAGCAGTTCTGGAAATACACAGGCGACCGACGCCGGTCCCTGCTAGTCTGGTGCTATCGACGTCGGCCGACTATCTGCCGTCGCCGGTCTCCTTCTCCACTGCATCTGACCGACGTCGGTCATACTGCCGATGCCGGTGGCTCTGGTTCTTCAGCATCCTTTTCTTGTGTCTGCAAACAGTTGAAGCTTTTAGCTCCACACCATAACATCAAGTAGGTGTGTCACCACTTTACTCATGATGTGATTATACTCGACATAGTCATAATTTCATCGTCGGCCTTTCTTATCACCTGCACACTCATTACACACATAAAATTCCCTACCCTATAAGTCAAAGCTATAGAATGTAAGCCATACAAGTGATCTTAATCCAATAAAAAATCACACGATAAATCCAAGGCATCATATATCAATTATGGTAACTAATACCAAATAATTAAACATATGTAAACTCAAATACATGTTCAATGACAATACTCTATTGATACTACGTCAATACACATCATAATAATCAAATACACAACATAATTAATGGATATCAATGCATATAATTATCATCTAGTCTAAGCATTCAATTTTTCTTATGTAAGCAACACATAAACTTCTCATATATAATCCCTATCTCAGTCTCAAAGACTCAACAACATTTCATGTCTCAAATATATGTATGCCATGTCTCGGTAGGACGTGTGAACAACACTGTGTGTCTCAAGTAAGCATTGTGAAAATAGGGGTCTCACATGCACTCATTGATATAGTTACTTCAATATAGATTCACATATACTCAATGCCTATGTGTGGACATGTGCGAAAAAATTATAAGTTACAAGTTTGAAATGTTACAAGTTTAATTGGCATTCAATATCAATTCAGTACAGTACGAGGGGCATGATATTCATTGATGTTCTAGTTATTATATGGAAATTTAAAAAATTTACCAAATTCAAAAATTTCAAAGTTGTAAAATTTCAAATAGAATATAGATACATTTTTAGTGGTGTGATTCGTCTTCATGTTACAAGTGGGCCACGCTAGAGTCTAGTGACAATGTCTATGGTTGCACTTTTTATATGTAGAAATCCACATTTGGTGGTTCTGCCTCTTCTTCAATTGCTAATTAGTGAACCACATTTTATGGTTTCACCCTTCAATTATTTTATAGAGTACTCTACATATTCCTATGAGATTTGGAATATACAATCTTTCCAATTCATGAGCTTTCACTTATTTTAAAATTGAGACTTGATCACTCTCAATTCGCCATAGGTTTCAAAATTTCTCAAATGCCTCAACAAGTGGGCACACACATTTATCCATTTTAAATTTACAAAGTAATTATATTACACACTCTTTTAGGTGTATATTTTTCTCACTTTATTTTAAAATTTAAAATTTCAAAATTTTAATACTTTCAAATATGGGCAATAACTACTTTCAATGGCACTATTGAAGGTTTTACATTGAGTCATCTTGTACATTTAAGCTTTACATCAAAATTTAAAGTGCATATACACACTTAAGTTCACATCTACTTTACTCTCGTAATTTCATTGCATCACTATAATAAAGTGGGGGAAAATATAAATACTCAAAATTAATCATTAAGTGTTTGACAATGTTTAATTTTAACATCATTTCCTTTATTTGGTCTATTCACCATTCCATTAACTTGAAATATCTATAGGAGCATTCATTATAACATAAATTCTATTGAAATTATTCAAAACATCACTCATACATCCTTATTTTGTTTAAAAATTCATGTCAAACCAGTTATAATAGTCTTTGTCCTTCTAAGGCAAGACTGCACTAGGTCAAACATGGTCGCATTGTGGCCTTTTCCACTAGTATGACCTTATCCCCCGCATTCCAATGATAATTTTTTTAAATTGAGAGATTAATTTTACCCCTTCAACATTTTTATCAAGGTTAGTTAAAAAAATATATCGATATAAGCATATCAAGGTCTTTTCAAATACATTTATCAATCACTTACAAATTCTATTTCACACTGAGCAAAAGAGCACTATTCCTTCCAATTTCAATTTTGAAGCATTATAACAATCATGGGCCAAGTCTAAAAAAACTTTATTTCAAGTCAAATGCACTCATTATCAAGTATTTAAAGTAATCTATTTAGTTGCATTCATATAACAAAGTTAAGATTCACACACTCAATCTAGGAGGAAGAACTACATTGGTCTGAGGCACTTTTGGACTATGTAGGCATCACTTAGATTACATGAGTTTTTCTAAGTATAGATCGACTATTCCCCTAACCCTATTTTACATTTTGAAATTTAATTTATGTTTGGTTTATTGTGGAAGAGCAAGAGTTTATATTTTTTAGGTCTTCCATGTAGAAAATCGGGACATGTAATCAAATAATAAACCCTTACAAATAGGCACACATACCTAGATCAAAAAATCAGTCACATAATCAATTAGGATGTGGTTTTAGTTAATGGGTAATGCCACTATGTGACCCTATCCCAACATAACTTAAATTCCTATTTCTGATTGCGATGTAGATCATGGGTCCTTATAGTCATTTTCTATCAAAAATCAACACACACAATCATTAATAAATCAGATTCACTAGATTTGTATATATTTTTATAATTTTTTATTTATAGATCATTTCTAATTATATAATTTTTTAATTTTACATTTAGGTCTGTATATTTTTGTAGATCTAAATCAATTGTCAATAGTTTATTTATTCTTAGAGTTTCATTTTTAAATAAAAAAGAATGACTAAACAAATACATGTACAATGAAATTTGTGCAAAGTATGAGATATAATGATTGATATTTATAGTATACGAAGGGTTTTAATATAGGACATATTATTTTACCAATCACTTTGTGACTCATGACACTAAGCACATTATTGATTGTACAATACACCATTCCACAGGGAAATGATATTTTGGGACAACCTTGGTTATAAAAAATTAATGCAACAATAAATAAGGATAATAACAGTATATCTTCTACTTTAAAAGGTGGTTTGTTAACATTCAAAATCAATAAAATAAATAGGAATGGCATTAAGGTGCATGATAATAATATCTCTTGGATTGCACAAACATGGACACTAAAGCAAAAGCTTCAAAATTCAGATCGGAGATATAAACAGATACTTCAATGATATCAAAAGATCAAGTGACATAAATAGCTAATATATAAGGGAATATTTATAAAAATACAGAGTTACAAATACAATATCACAAGGTAGTTATAAGTCATAATCGGTATAATGCATAATTTCTCTTCCCATCAGGATGGTTAGTATGTTCTATAGTTTGTAATTAACTCAATTACACACATACATTAAATCAACACATTTTTCACATACAAAAGCATAATCAAATTTTAAATCTATATATTATCACATGACTTAAACTACCAAATACAAACATTTTCCAAAAGCACATATAATATAAAATTTTGTATGAGCTCAATATAAGAACAAATATATCAAAGACCATCTATACATATCAAATGTTTTACATAATAAATATATAACATGATATCATGTCATTCAATAATGGACTCATTACTTTTTGCATCTCCACTTCCCTATATTAATAACTATGAGAAGAATAAGCTCCACTATCATTTGGTCATGATCTCAAGTGAGATCGACTCCTCCACTCATGCTCCTCATACACGACCACTCACACCTATAGTATAAGATGATCATGTTGTAATTTTACATACTTATAAAAAACATTTTGACCTATATCTACTGAAAGATCAAGATGAGGCATCGAATGTCTAGTGAGTTTTTTAATCAATTGATCATGTTCGATGATAACCTCAGCTCTCTTAGCTATACGTGATTACACTTTGTCATTGATGAAAAATAGGTTAGAGTAGCTATCAGTGCTCAATCAAAAAGAGGGGCATACTCGCCTATAATATCTATAGCATGCTCCAATAGACCACTATGGATAGCCTCACCAGACACTTTTTATGTAAGAACCTGGAGGGATCATCTATGATGACCGACCAATACTCATCATCCCTTGTAAAAAATATGCGATATTAATGCCAAATTTATCAAAATATATTTAATCTATGCATAAACACTAAAAATACAAATACATACTTGTAGGAGGTGCCTAAAGACTAGACATTTTTGCATCACCTACATCCACTCCACCTTGTGCCTTAGAAGTATCATCTACTACAAATGGTAACAAAGTAGGCCACTTGTTGGCCAACGTCCATTGTGTATAAGTTGGTGTGAAACCAACATCATTTGGATCCAGTATCTTGATTACCGGATCCACACATGCCAATGGGATGAGAGCAAGATCACCCATATCCATAGCACTAAGGTGACCCATATCCCTCTCATAGATGGTCTCCACATATATATTTTTTAGGGGCACATCTTGTTGGATGCCAAACTATCTCATGACATGCTCAAACTAAAATTGCTCATAAAGATTAAGCCATCGATCATGGAGCCAAAAACTCACCTGAATGCACCTAATATCCACCTTATCCTCTAACCACCCTCCATAACCCCTATAGGACTGCTAAACAATATCTATAATAAATAGATGATCTAGTATTTGTAAACACTCCATCATCCCACCTCTCTACATATATCTATGGATGAGCTCATCCACCATGAGGCATCCTCAAGAGTACAATTACTATCATGTGCCCATAGGTCTAAAAATATAAAAGTGTGATCAAGCCCAATCTTCCTCCAAACCCATCTTAGATAAACCTATGCAAATCCATGTATCGGTGGGCTAACATGCTACTCCTACAAGAATATCTCATATTGTGATCCTCAATAACATGTACAAATATGTGCATCTGATATGAAATCAACACACTGCCACCATCAATAAAAATAAAGGAAGCCAACAAAGCATAGATGAAATTCTATAAATATAGAACATTTTCCAACACAATATCTAACGATAGAATTGTAGTATTATTGTGGCCATAATGATCATCCTGAGCATGTCCAATCATATAAAAATGAACATGAGAAATATGGGCTAACCCACTAGCACCCTATAAGGTCAACCATCTCCCAAAAATAAACAACCGCATAATCCTCCACACATCCTTGAGGGTCATTATCATCTCCCCTATCAGGAACCAAAAATTACAAGTATCTAAGTCCCATCACTCAGCCAGGGTAATCATCATATGTATGTCATATGACATCAATGCCAGCCGCCCAACGTGCCTAAAATCAATTGCATCTAGTGTAGCCCTCTCATCATCAAATATTGGAAGAGCATATATAGTCTCCATCATATGGTCGCATCTGAACCTGCGGGTCCACATATCAACTTACAATCATAGAGTCACAAAAACAATTTTAACAATCATATACACAAATTCAATTGATAAACTTTAACTCTAACAAATATCAAAATATTATTTTTCCTGAGACAAGTATTATAGAATTATGTTGAAATGATAAAATATAAATATTAAACTCTTAACAAACATAATTATATAAAATTTTATCATTATCAACCAAATAATAATAATATATAAAATTTTATCATTATCAACCAAATAATAATAATATATAAAATTTTATAATCATCATTAAATAAAATAACTTATAAATCTGTCATAAATATTATAATATTTATAAACTCAATCATTATCAATATTTTCTCACAGTTACCACAATTAATTACTTACCAAACATATACACAAATGAATAAACTCAATCATTATCATTATAAATATTATAAATAAATTTGAAATTTAAAAAACAAAGATGTATAAACTATTAGGATTTACAAAGTTTTAATACACATTGGAATCAAATGTTGTTTTTTTCATTGGATGATAATATTTATTCACTTTACAATTTGGGATTTCATTTTATTATACTATGAGTGGTTCTGAAACAATTTAGGTGTCCATACAATACCTTATTTTAATTATATTTTATCCACAAAATTGATGATTTTATATTGATTTTTAAAAATTATTTTATTAAATTTAAATTGATATTTAATTTTATACAATTTTAAAATGTAAATTTATTTTTTTTAATTTTATTATAATTATGTAAAAATATAATATTGATTAGAAGATTAAAATAAAAGTATGGAAAAATATTTTTTTATATTATTCATAAAACAATTTGGGTGCCCACACAATACCTTAGTTTAATCACATTTTATCCACAAAATTGATGATTTTATATTGATTTTTAGAAATTATTTTATTAAATTTAAATTAATATTTAATTTTATATGATTTTAAAATGTAAATTTAATTTTTTTAATTTTATTATAATTATGTAAAAATGTAATATTAATTGGAAAATTAAAATAAAAATATAGAAAAATATTTTTTTATATTATTCATATTTTTATTTATTATTTTATAAAAAAAATTCAAAAATAATATAAATTAATTTATTTATATATTCTTTAAAATTAATTTTTTATTACATTAAAATAATATCCCATCTTAATAATTTATCTAAATATTATCCAAACTTAAATTTCAACATAATAATGTTCTAATTTAATAATTTTATATATTACATCTAAAATTAATTATTCATAACATCAAAACGTTAATTTATATATTTTCCTAATATATTTAAATTATATGACCAAAATTCTAAAACCTAATATCTTTATGCTATAACCTTAACATTCAAACAGAACTATTAACATTTCATGCCTAAACCTTATTAATTAACCCATAAGACCTAAACTTTAATCCCATGTCTTTCAAACTTAATGCCTATAAAAACATACATGTTACATATAAAAACATACATGTTACATTGTTAAATTTATAATCCAAGTTTTTTTAAATGGGTAATCTAAATTATAAATATTAAATTTTGACTACCAAACTTTTTTCTCTAAAACCTAATCTTAACATTATAAACCCTAAATCCTTAACTATGCAACATAATTTAAAACTTTTAATCTTTAAACTCTTATCTCTTCAGTTCTAAATTGATGCAGAAACATCTAGGTAAGTCAAACAATCTTGCATCAGCAAAAAAAAACATGTGAAGTTGATGGGTTTACGTGTTATGAAGTAGTACGATGTCATATTTTTCTTTTCATGTTGAACATGCTCCCAGTTTTATACATTATTGATTTATCACCAATGAGATAGAATTTCAAACAAGTGTAAGGTTGGAAATAACAATGAAGATTTAAATGGACTATCATGAGGAATGTGAATTTCATTTGGTACTCTTAGTGCATGTTAACATCATTGAACACCTCAAATATATGATTGTTTTTATGAATGAATAAAGTATCTCATGCCCATACTAAATCTTGTTTGGAGTCCCCTGCACATCAGGTATTGTAGGAACACTTGTGGAAGAGGTGAATGAGTTTTCAAGTTTGTCATGAAGTTACAGACATAAATTTATCTTTAAAATATACAATGTAATAGCCTTCATGAAGTTCAAACTAATATAACTACATATGGGCCATTTTTGGAGGACCGTGCTCATTTGAAAGCATTATATGAATTAGAACAAGTGTTGAATGATTTTCCATTGTTGTTGGGAGGCCCTTAACATGATCCAAACATTAAATAATGAAAGAGACACAAATTTACATCTAAAAATGTTATTCGCTCTTAGAAATCTTTTTTTTCCTTACATAAAACGTCATTTTTGAAGTCACAAGGCCATCAGAAGCCAAAAAAAATATTTCAATAGTAATTTGGCATGATGGATGGGATATTGGTTGTCTAAAACATGGTGAAAATGGATAAATTGGAAGGGAGGAGAGGGGCCATTGTTGTAGACTTGGGGAAGGCTTAAATTTTGCACTTTTTGGCTCCTTTTAGTGCAAAAACTACATTTGTTGGACTCTATGAAGGTGGGGAAGTAAAGATGGATTGGAAGGGGGGAGAGGGGACATTATTGTGCACTTGGGAAAGGCTAAAATTCTACATTTTTTTAGCTCCTTTTAGAGGTAATAATCCATTTATTGGACTCTATGAAGGTGGGGAGTAGAGATGGATTTACATAGAAGTGTGAAGGGATAAAGAGGATTATGAGGAGCCTAAAAAAAGTATGAAAATGAAACTTCAACATTATAAATATAGAAAAAAACTAGGAATGTCCTTCACAAAGGTACTATGAGAGAAGACTTGTACCCACTGGAGCTTATGGGCATGTTTTAGAGCTAATCAAGAATTTCAATAGATGGAGTTCATCATGCAGATTCTGTGAGAACCATCAAACTTGAAAAAAATTGCTATCTGAATATATACAACCCATTTTTTATAAAATAATGTATTTTTGTTGATATGAAGGATATAGAGTTTGGGGTTACATTAAGATAAACCAATTAGATATTCTTTCTAGATTTTTTTTAATTGAAGAATCTACCTTTAAAATTTGAACGAAAATTCATTTGGTAAGAGATTTTAATGTTAAAAAACAAGCATAACGATTTGAAAAAATGCCTAAACCATATTTTTACACTTTCATGCTTATATGAGGATTGACTCTCCATTATTACTTTAGATTTATTAGTCTTGGAAAGGTCTAGTGCTATCTTTTTTATTACATCCTGTATCTGGCTCTTCCAATCGAGAATAATAAAGATATTTGTATGGTCTGGTGCATCACGATTTTAACTACTTGCTTGTATTATTCAAGGAACTCAAAGATCACTTATGATTTTGATCATAAGTATTGTCCTTGAGTTCACTATTGTTGCATTTTTTACAAAGCAACCCAATATTTTGTGAGCTAAGTTAGCAGGGTTGTGATCTGCTTCTTTTCTAACATGAACTGCTCTCCCAAAACTTGAACCACCAATGTTGGGCATGTATCGTCCATTATTTTTTGGGCCTTGGTTAGGCAATCATACAAGTCTATATTTTCTTCTCTCAGCTACAGGTTGTCATGTTCCAACCTAATTTATTTTTTCACAGTTAATACTTGAAATGTGGTAGCTCCCCTAATCTAATTTTCCAAAGTGATTTAGGTCACATCTAGCGACGTCTCTTAAATTTTTGTGGCTAGGGATATTGATTTACATCAATTGGTAACAATGTTGGCTGGTGTTAAATTTAGGCAATAAAGAGTGTGAATGTCATATATAGTATAGGTGGAGATTAGACATCCCACAACCATTGGTTGTTTATTTGCAGTCTATCCTATGGTACCTCTTCTTATACCCCTCCCTGGGTTAACCGTGGTCCTTGTGATGTGCCTGAAAACTTTTGGATTTCATAAATTAGTTTCTTCTTTGCCTCTTTTGTCTATTGTGTAGCTTGTTCTTTTGGCTCAATTATCTGAGCCTCTACTGCAACTTCAACCATTTTCTTCATCTCCAACTCCTCTTATACTTTGGTAGTTACCACTACCTATGTCTTCACCCATTTTTCAACTTTCTCCTTTATCGCTTCTTCAGCTTGTCTATTTTATTTAGTAACATCCTTCATTGCTTACTTTTCTATGTCCTTCTCTTCCATGTCCTCTTACTTATGTGGGTCTTCTTTATTTTTATTTCAACTTCCTTGGTTGTTGCATTATCCTCAGCTTTCTTCTTCTATTCTTCTTGTTTTTGTAGAGCCTCTCTTTATTTTTTCTCAATATCTTTGGCTATGAGCTCAACCCATCCATTCCTTTTTTTCACCTCTTTTTCTTCTTGCTCTTTCTTCTTCTTCACAACATCCTCTTCTTATTTATCTTTCTTCTCCATGCCTTCTATTCTTCCTCCTTTTGGGCCTTTTTAAACTTGGCCTTTTCCTTTGTTTCTTTTGCTCTTGTAGATTATTCTTCTACCTTCATAGTTACCTGCACTTCTTATTATGTGGTGTCACCTTGCAGCTAATGTTGCTCCATTTTTTTGTGTTATAGGTTAATGTTCTACAATTTTTTATTGTGTTGTTTCTTTTATGGACTCATCAATCTAAGGAACATGGGGTGTGGTAGGGTAGTATAGGGATAATGAAGGTGAAGGGGATGAAGGAGGTGGGGGATGTTGTGGAGAAGGATAAGGGGATGGTGAAATAACCACCATGTGTTTGCTTATTAGTGTTTTTAGTTGAGAAAGTGGAACTAATGTTTTATTCTTTCACTTAGATTAGTAGGTTTGTACAATTGGTTATTGTTCTACTACTTGTTTCTCAATCGATTCTTCCTCTGCTACTTCTTGCACCATGATAAATGTGCCCATGCATTTTATAATTATAGGATATGTCCTTGTAGTTTGGTGAATGTGTAGTCTACATGTTAGGTGTTGTTGGTGACTTCTTTTCAATGTTGTTGCTTACTCCATCCTCATTTGTTGTGTGGTTGTCTCTAATGGTGGCATCACTACAGTTGAGGATTCTAAACCTGATGGTCCTTCTTAGAAATTTGACATTGTTCTAAATTTTATTTATTTCTCCTCTGTGACTATTCCCACAATGATGTGGATGTTTAGGTATCTAGACCAGAATTATAACTTGCACATTATTACATAATTGATAGGTACACACTACTTTCTAGAAGAAAAACTCTTTCTTCCTCGTCATAAGTGTCCTTTCCAGTATCACCCAACATGGATTTATATAACTCTTTTTAAATGACCCCCAATTATGACATATCATACTATGCAATAATATTTAACATGTTTTTATCACCCATCCATAGGTTTGCATTGCTAGTCTTATTCGTTAGTGATGACAATGCTTTATGAGCTAGAGCTTTCTTCTTTCCTACGGCTGACTCTAATGATGATGCAAATTGTTCATGTTCTGCTTATTAATTTTCATGTGCTTCCCCTTATTATTGCATTAATGATTGTTCTATGTTAAAAGGCATACATGACATTGGTGGAACAAATCGTGCAACCATAGATTTCTACCTCAAAACATTCACATGTACATCCAACATTTTAATGAAAAATGGGAATGGTGTGATTAGGGAATTTATGAGCTGATGGAATTAGATCTAAATTCCATTGTAAAGTTTCATGAATGTGTAAATCAATCTCAGATACTAAACTACATATATAGGCACCCTAAAGTACAAGGCAATGAGTCCCTAAATTTCTATCCACCATTGGTTGATGTAGTCAATTTGCACAAAGTATTACCCTATTTGAGTCTATGTAATATTTTCAAAAGTAGTGCTAGTCCAATAGTTTACATCTATAATTATAGGGTCATAAGGGGATTTCCATTGTGTAAAGCACAACAACAATATCAAAAATTGGTATTTGAAGGTATGTGATGCATTAATGATGACCTTATTTATGTTGGTATTCAACTTGCTTACTAGTAACTCTAGCCAGTTGAAGTCATAATCGATTCAAATCATGTGATATGTTATGTCGATGGCCCCTTGGTTGCTTATCAGATACTTTTTATTGTTTACCAATATCTCTTGGTGATGCATTCTATTAGAAATTGCACTAGGGAATCATCCATTGAATCAATTTTAATTCTCATTATGGCTCAAGTGTATATCTATTTGATGTCTAAATGAATTGGAGGGCTCTTGGTTTTGTATTGTGCCAAAGACTTCCCACTTTCTAGAAACATGATTGCCTATGCCATTATTGTTGCATTGATGTGGATGGTAACATCATTTGAAAAGTGTATGGCCCCTTCATTACACTGACTCAAGAGAGTCATCATTACTTCATATATTTGGATGAAGGTGGAGATTGATCAAGCATTATGCATTTGACCCTTGCAGCCAATCTGATATGTATAGGGCTCTTAGATGTGAGCCTGTAAATTATGCTTGAGAAAATAATGTGTTATTGACTGAATCAATGAAATCAAAGGGGTCATGCTCATGATATATTGTATGCCTGAGTGCCACCCTAATTCCCATTCATTCCTTATGTGATTGGACAAAGGGATGAGTATTTGAGTCCTATCCATTTTCTCTTCTCTAGAGTGAATTCATGTCTCAAGCTTCACTCAAATAAATCGTTGAAAATTGGATCATAGAGAGTTCTCATTCACTTGAATTTTTAAAAATGTGTCTTACCCTTTATGCCCTTACATATATATATATTTTCCCTACCCCATTTGTCTAACACTCATATTGAATGTGTTAATTTATTTTAATGTTGTTATGCTTTTTGTTTTGAATTCCTTTGGTTAGTGTGATGCTAACTTAGAATTTTGATTGATAGATTCATTTTTTTGTCTAGAGGTATTTGGTGATGTGACATGCCACATTTTCACTTCTAAATAATTTCCTTTATTGTGCATTACCTGATTCTGACACGTCCATCTATTTTGGGTGTGATGCAATCTTTAAATTACCTTGTTATTAATTTATTTGGTAGTTACCATTTAATACCTTGTTTATGTACCTTTTCATCACCACCTCATTCTCATATTTATTATGTTGGCTTATTATTTTGATCAATCTATGTATTTTCATTGCTTTACTACTTCCTTTCTCTGTGACTTTAACTTTTATAATATGTTCTAAATGTCTGCAATATAGACATTGCACAAAACACAACTACACTAAAAACTTGAAAATATATAAGGAAAATTGTAAAAATAAATAAAGCCTCTAATTACATGGTGTTATTCAACACCCACTCTATTTTTATCATAAAATTCATACTTATTAGTGGTGGTAGGGCTTGAGCCTATAGCCATTTACTAGACTTGGAAGGATGGCTCTTTGAAGGTCACTGAGCACTATAGTTCCTTGTTGTGATACTTCATGGATAAAATATGGTCCTTTCCACTAAATCCATAGCTTTTGTGGATGTGTCTAAAATATTCTATCATATAACACTATTTATTCTGGATAAAATTCCTTTGATCACAGGTTGTGATCATACCATGCCTTCTAACTCTTTTTTTTTTAATTTTTGTGTCCAAATCATTCTCTATCTATTTTCTTCCATGTGAGTTAAATATAGCAATCTTTCTTGAAATGAGTCATGATCCCCTAGTTACAGTATTGGTGAAATTCATAGACTAGGGACTATGTATTCCATGGGCATCACTATTTCCATTTCATAGACCATTTGAAAATGATTGAATCATATCACACATTTATAGTTGGTCCTATATGCCCATAGGATCACAATAATCTGATCCTCATGATCATATTTCTTCACATTACATATTTGTATAAGAATTTTCTCAACAAAAAAATGGATGTGAAGGATCAAACTTGTATCATCGTGTATGAGTGCACTCACACAGTGTTGCTACAAACTATGTGGTCTTCTTTGAAAATGTCATGGTTTCTCACACTTGCCATATGATCTTACACTTATAAACATACTCTTAAGAGTTCCCTTGTCCTATATAGTATTATAATGCGAACAAAATTATAATCAAAACCTTTTGTATTAGGAATAGAGGAGGGGGGCAGAACAATATGATGCCCTAAACTAATCTCTACTATTTAAACTATTGGTATCCTTATAGTAATCCTTTCTTGCCTACTTTCTAGTATCACTACAAAGATTACAAACATAAGGTGGCATTTTCAACAATGGTATGGACTACAATATTCTACATACACTACTATCGAACACATGTTGTTTGCATATTTCTTTCATTGGGACTTCAGTGCATGTTTAATTAACTAGATGAAGAAACTTTGGTCTCTCATGCTCTCCTCTTGTGTAGGGACTCCCATGCATTTTCCTCTACAAGGTATGTAGACACTTTCTTGGGTTTTTTCCTTAAGGATACATAAGTTCCTTTGGACCACATTTTACTTATGCACAATGAACCAACATTTTTAATCATCCAATCATGAACCCACTCCATATTCATGAAAACCTCTACATCTCAACTATTTCTATACTTGGTCATACTGCCCATCCTTGGGTCGACACCACCCATTACTAAGTTTCATCCCTCTATAGACATAACTCTATCACTTCTCACATTTTTCATGATGAATTCCATCATGGTGCTCTTAAATAAATCATAGGAAATGGTCCTAACAATAGAACAAAAAAATAGTTATTTTTAGAATGTCCTTGGTGCACTTGATCAAACATCCATTCATTCAACAAACACCTAGATGCATTGGTGTGCCCCCTTTTAAAAAAGACACAACCCTTTCTAATATGTACCACCTAAATGGTTTAGAGAGTCAAGTTGGTCTTATTGCTAGGTAATAGAAGAATTTTTGAACAACTCATAGATACTCTATTAACCATAACCCCTATAAATATAATCAAGCATAACAAGTAAAGGAAACACATATCAACATTCAATAGAACCAATTGAATATTATAAAAATATATTATTTCATAGAAACACAAATATTAAATTGATAACACATTTCACTCAGTGGCATACAAGAAGTTGTTATGCAATAGTCTCATTCTTATATTTTTTTGTGGTTTAAAATTTAATATTGTTACTATCTCTGCTTGATCCACCAATCTCTTCACTACATACCACGTCCCAATAGGACACCAATTTAATTGAAGAATAAACACCTTTTGATGCTGAAGGATATTCCTATAGTTCTTTGGGCAATGTTAACTTTTCCCAATCATCCAATTAGACTTCAAAAAAATCATGGATGAATTATCCAAAATCAATTACTATTATCCTAGAGAACACCATTGGAGCATAAACTAGATGTCATCACCTTGTACAAATGCCTCTTTATATATCTCACATATTCCTTTCAACTATATTTTCATAGAGCCTAGATAATTGTTGACCCATTTAATATCATTGAACATTCTTGGAAATAAATCATGGAAATATGTCAAAATTTGGACTATCTCTTAAATTTATTGCTTGCCCCAATAGTCACCAATCATTGCCATGTTAGGAAATTATTTATGTATATTCATTTGCCTTATATTCAATGGTTTTTGATATGTTATTTATTTCTCCAACTTTTATCACACCTCTCTTTTACCTTACACATCAATTTGTAGTTTCACAACTTCTAAATAGTTTGTTCATCTCTTTTTGTCCTTTTGGTTTCTTCACACTTATTTTCCCTTCATGATGTTTCTCATTTTGATGATTTTTCATTTATTTATCTTGTTAAAGCATGCCTTCGATTCCATTTCCCCCATGTATGTAATTCATTTCCACATCTTTACCTTCAATTCCTTCTTCCTCACACTGAACCATTGTCTTTTTCACTCAAATCTAGTGTGTTCGTATGATTTTTCCTTAGATTCAATGGTAATTATCTTCTCTTTTTCTTTGTAGTGTTGAATTTCAATGAATGATTACATGGTTATATAATGAATCATATTTAACCACCATTTGTTTGCATTGTTCCACTAGATAGTTTTACATCTGTGTTGTATTTTTGCTCATATTTTTACATTATTGTCTCATTCATCTTTTCCTAATCTCCAAAACACAAAAATATTTTTTTTTGGTTATGCTCCATCTACCTAGGAATCACAACCAGCAAATAAGGAGGTTTGTACAAATATGAATTAGACTTTCCCCCAAGTTTTTTCTCTCCTTAACTACGAAGTATACCAAGTTAGGGGCAATAAATTTAATGTGGATAGAAATGATTGAAAACAAATAATGATATAAATATCATTCTTATTCAATTACTTGATACAATGGCCCACATAACATTGTACACTTTTCCTTCCCCAAAATAGGGAACTCTAATCTATGTTGGTTGTATCCAAAATTTGGCTTTGATTTCTACTCTTACTTCCCTCCATGTTATAAAATTTTCCCAATGTATTGCCCATCAATTCACAGTTATTCCTTTGAGTCCATGGTTCAATTTACTCACCCACATGTTTATGTATGAGATTCAATTCTCCAATATTCTCAAAAAATATTTAAAATTATTTACGTATAGTATTGAGAAATCTTATTTTCTATTGTGAAAACCATTTTGTATGGCCTCAACTCATGGTCACTACACATCCAATTCATCAACCCTACATCTTCAACTCCACTCACTGAAGATTCACAAGTCCAAGTTAATTTTCCATAATTATAAGGTTGAATATTATCTTCAACTCTTACCCCTAAAATATATATTCTTTCAATAATATATTTGATTGGTGTCCTTACCTTTTGAGTATAGCTTGACTCTATCTGAGCTTGTAAATGAGTGTGAATTTGTAGCACCCACTCTTGTTCTTTCACTTTTCCATCGTTTTATCTTCTTTTCATTACAAATTTTATTTTGAAAAAAATATCTTGCATGCCATTCCTTAGAGTGATCAATTCTTTTTGAACTTAAATTTAGGGATTTTGGATAAATTTTGTCCAAGATAAGTTTTTTAATGATGGATCACATATTGTTAGGGTGTGGAGCTAAAAGCTTCAACTGTTTGCAGACACGAAGAAGAGGATGCTGAAGAACCAGAGGAATCAGCGTCGGTAGTATAACCGACGTCAATCACAGACAGTGGAGAAGGAAACCGGCGATGGCAGGTAGTCGGCCGACGTCGGCAGTAGCAGGCAAGCAGGGACCGGCGTCGGTCGCCTGTGCGTTCCAGAACTACTGTTGACGAACAGTCAGTTAAGTGAAGCGAGTGTTTGCATGTCAAATGACTAATTATAGTCACGATCTGCGTGTCTAATTATTGTAGTTATATTTCTATTTTTGTAACCATGGGATTCTATTTAAAGACCCATGAGGCATGTATTGTAATTATCAAGAAGGCAAGTAAAAGCATTGAAGCAAGCAAGGTCAAGGAGATCTATAGGTGTAAGGTCAAGGAGATCAGCTGAAGCATTCAAGGAGGGATAGTAACTCAGGATATAGAGTTGTTGTGTTGAGCAAGAGAGAGAGGGAAGAAGGTCTTGAGGTGTGGCAAGCCTTTGAGGTGGAGGAAGAAGTGGCATCTTCCTTATTGTATTTTCTTCTAGTAATATTTAATACAAGAGTGTGTATTGTCTCTCAAATTCTTTGATGTCTCAAGTTTCTAGTTACTTTATCATTTTGGTATAATTTCATGTTTAATTTCTTATAAAAAAGTAATCAATTGTGCTTTCGTTGGATAAGGGGTCTCCTAACAGTTGGTATCAGAGCTACGGTTTGCAGGAAGCAGGTTATTGTTTTTGATTACAGGTCATTCACAAGGTTTTTTGATTGAGTGGAAGTTCAGCAATGGCATAAGAAATTAAGCTACGAATGGAGAAGTTTAACGACAAGAATTATCATCACTGGAGGATACAGATTGAGGATTATCTGTATCAAAAGGATCTGTACTTACCGTTGGGTGGGGTTGCATGCAAGCCCACAGATATGAAGGATGAAGAATGGAACGTTCTTGATCGGAAGGCTCTTGGTTCCATAAGGTTGAGCCTTGCATCGTATGTGATTTCCAGCTTATCACAGTGCAAGACAACGGAAGAGTTGATAAAGTCCTTGGCGAATTTATACGAAAAGCCCTCGGCTTCTAATAAGGTATATCTTATGAAGCAGCTATTTACTTTGCAAATGCAGGAAGGTGGATCGGTACATACTCATCTCAGTGATTTCCATGGTTTGGTAAACCAATTAGCTTTAGTCAATATTGTTTTTGATGATGAGGTAAAGGCTCTCTTGATTTTATGTTCTTTGCCTGAAAGTTGGGACAGTTTGGTTATGGCAGTAAGTAATTCTGCATCTGCTTCTAAAATCTTAAAAGTTGATGATGTTGTGAGTGTGATTTTGAATGAGGAAATACGTAGGAGAAGCACAGGTGAATCATCAGGGAATGCTCTAAGTGCAGAAAGCAGGGGAAGGCAAAGGGGGAAGATTGAGCAAGGGAAATCAAGGTCGGGAAGGAGATCCGAATCCAAAGGTATTACCTGTTGGTTTTGTGGAAAGAAAGGACATACAAAGAAAGAGTGTTGGTTGCGAGATAAAGAGAATCAACCTGAAGGTAAAGAAGAAGCAAAAGATGCAAATATCATGGTACAGGATGCTCTCATACTTTCTTTGGATAGTCAGGTAGGATCATGGATTTTAGATTCTAGTTCATCTTTTCATGCATCCCCAAACAGAGATTTGTTTCATGAGTATGAACAGGGAGACTTTGGAGTGCTCTATTTAGGGGATGGTACGCCTTGTCAGATAGTTGGCAAAGAGAAAGTGTAGCTGAGATTGCAGATTGACAACACATGGGTGTTGAAGGAGGTCATGCATGTTCCAATTCTGAAGTAGAGTTTGATTTCTGTAGGAAGGTTGGGTGATGAAGGATGCACAATAACCCTCACAGCGAACTCTTGGAAGGTTACCAAGGGAGCACTTGTTTTAGCAAGAGGTAAGAAAGTAGATACCCTTTATCTATCTACTTGTATTACTAATTCTACTTCTGGTGTAGATTCAAAGATGTGGTCTAATAGGCTGGGTCACATGAATAAGAAGGGAATGGACGTTCTTGATTCAAAAGGTATGTGTTCAGATTCAGAAAGCATAGATAGAGTTCATTGCAAGAAAAGGAAATTTGATGCTTTTGACAAGAACAGGGAAGTCTTGGTGTTTTTGGAGGAGATGAAGGCCAGAGAACAGTTACAGGCACTGAATAAATTGGAGCAGGGCAGTATGGATAGAGATCTGATCCAAGATGAGCTCGTAGATGAAGAATTCATCACTCACAGGAACACACAGACACTGACGTCGATCACTTGGAACCGACGTCAGTCAGCCAGACATCGACATCGGTCATGTGCAGACCAGCAGGGTCGGTAGGTCAGGCAGGAGAAGTCTGACGTCGGTCATCAGGACCGACGTCGGTAGGGGGACACCAGCGTTGGCCAGGGGTAACGACGTCGGCAGTCAGGGTCAGTGAAGGGAACCGACATCAGTCGGGAGCAGACTGGGAGATGGCTGAGATCGGTCACTAGAACGGATGTTGGGTGGGTCAAGGAGTCTCAAACACCCATATAGAGGTCAGAAAAGGTATGTGAACCTCATATTCATTGTTCACCTTCTTTATATTGCTTACTGATAGTCATGAAATAGGAAGATGGAAGAAGCAATGCAGGTAGAATCCAGAAACAGTGGGAGCTTGACATGGATGAGGAGTGTGAGTCCTTGGAGAAGAACCAAATAGGTATTTGTTGGTAGAGTTGTCAACTGGAAGGAAGCACTGGATAGAGAGATGGATTCCTGTTTTAGAGAAGAGAGTGGATGGACATCTGAGACAGAAGGCTAGGGTATATGGTCTTGAGTTAGCTGCAGGACAATGGAGGTTTGACCATTGTTTTTTATCTTTACCAGGTTGGATAATATTAGCTACATTATCCTGTTACTGTATTGTGTTACTTTTTGCAGGGTTTCATATATAGGGAGTTTTCTAAGCTAAGGGTAGATTTGGTTCAGAAGTATGTCATGAAGAATTTGGGAGCAGCAAAATTCTTTTGGCATAAGTGACAGGTATAGCATCACAGGTTTGTGTGGTGGTTGGTCTTCAAGAGTGACTTTAAAGAGGGATACAGAGCCAAAGGAACAAAATAGATGGTGTACAGGGACAAGTACAGTAGCAGCTGTTTATCTCCAAGTGGGAGATTGTTAGGGTGTGGAGCTAAAAGCTTCAACTATTTGCAGACATGAAGAAGAGGATGTTGAAGAACCAGAGGAACCGGAGTCGATAGTATAACCGACGTCGGTCACAAATAGTGGAGAAGGAAATCGGCGACGGTAGGTAGTCGGTCGACGTTGGCAGCACCAGGCAAGCACGGATCGGCGTCGGTTGCCTGTGCGTTCTAGAACTGCTGTTGATGAATAGTCAGTTAAGTGAAGCGAGTGTTTGCATGTCAAATGACTAATTATAGTCACGAGGTACGTGTCTAATTATTGTAGTTAGATTTATATTTTTGTAACCATGGGATTCTATTTAAAGACCCATGAGGCATGTATTGTAATTATCAAGAAGGCAAGTAAAAGCATTGAAGCAAGCAAGGTCAAGGAGATCTACAGGTGTAAGGTCAAGGAGATCAGCTGAAGCATTCAAGGAGGGATAATAACTCAGGCTATAGAGTTGTTGTGTTGAGCAAGAGAGAGGGAAGAAGGTCTTGAGGTGTGGCAAGCCTTTGAGGTGGAGGAAGAAGTGGCATCTTCCTTATTGTATTTTCTTCTAGTAATATTTAATACAAGAGTGTGTATTGTCTCTCAAATTCTTTGTTGTCTCAAGTTTCTAGTTACTTTATCATTCTGGTATAATTTCGTGTTTAATTGCTTATAAGAAAGTAATCAATTGTGCTTCCGTTGGATAAGGGGTCTTTGATCTAAAACACGTCGATTGTAAATTTTACATAATTTATCCAAAAGCCTTAATTTATTTTCATGGACTATGGAAACATAAAATATCCTTGGGAATTGTATATGGGCTCCCCTACAACATGCTCATTGGGATTGATATCACTGCATTGGGATGATAAGACTCCATTTGATTCTCAATGGTGTTGATATACATCATCTCATTGTATACCCTCTTTTTTCCTATATAAATCAAATAATGAATGTGGATATTTCAATCCAATGAATTCAATGTCTCCTTTCATTGTCAAATCTTCCACGTGATCTCATGGTGTTTACCATACAACTCTTCTAAACTCAACACAATAGGACTTGTGACCTTATTTTTTCAACGTCTTTTCATGTGGCTCTTGGTAGGATGTTCATTGTTTCTCTAAATTCAAATATCACATCATCAATCTCAACCATCTAAAAATATGTCAATCTTCTCATCTACAACTTGATTTTTTACATATTGCTCCAAAATAAAAAATTGTCTTGTTTGGCTTGGTGGTCCCTTGGATTGCTTTGACTATCAATAACTACAACAAGGTTATTCATAGTTATGCAAGTTATCTTGTTGTAAGATACTTATGAACTCGAGGTTTCATAATCTTTTCATTTCAAAAATCCATCTCAATCCACAAAAGAAATAAATTTTTTATCCCTTGATAAAATAATGTAATTAAAAAAATCAATAATTAATGTCAATAATGAAAGTATTATAAAAAAATCAATTAAAATTAATAATTATAAAATTGCTTTGAAATGATAAAATATAAGTCTTAAAGTCTTAACAAATATAATTATATAAAATCCTATCATTATCAACCAAAAAAATACTAATAAAAAAGTATAATCATCATTAAATAGTATGACTTATAAATGCATCATAAATATTATAATGTTTGGAAACTCAAAATCATTATCAGTGTTTTCATTTTCATCATTGTCATCATCAACATCATAATTAATTACCTACAAAAAATATACAATATTATAAATAATTATGAAATTAAAAATGAAACAAAATAAATATAGTACTAAGAAAAACTATTCTAATTAAAAATGAGATGCATAAACTATTAGGATTAGATGGATAGAATTATGTATCTTTAAAATATACAATGGAATAGCCTTCATGAAGTTCAAACCAATATTGCTACATATGGGTAATTTCTAGAGCATTGTTCTCATTTGGAAGCATTGGATGGATATAATAGGCTTTGAGTGATTCTCCATTGTTGTTTAGAGGCCCTTAACATGATCCAAACATTAAATAATAAAAGAGATACGAGTTAACTTCCCAAAAAATGATATCCAATCTTGAAAATATTTTTTTTCTTACATAAATATGCATTTTTGAAGTCACAAGGCCATCCGAAGGTAAAAAAAACATTTCAATAGGAATTAGGCATGATGGATGGGATACTTGTTGTCTAAAACATGGATAAAATGGATGGATTGGAAGGGAGAAGAAGGGATATTGTTGTGGACTTGGGGAAGGCTGAAATTATACATATTTTGGATCCTTTTAGGGTAAAAACTCCATTTTTTGGACTCTATGAAGGTGGGGAGTAGAGATGGATTGGAATGGGGGAGAGAGGCATTGTTGCAAACTTGGGGAAGGTTATAATTCTGTATTTTTTAGTTTCTTTAGGGAAAAAACTCCATTTGTTGGAATATATGATGGTGGGGAGTAGAGATGGAATTACACATAAGTGTGAAAGGATAAAGAGGACTATGAGGATCCTATAAAAAAACATGTAAATGAAACATCAACCTTATAAATATAGAAAACAACCAAGAATTTCCTTCACAAAGGTGCTATGAGTGAAGACTTGTACCCAATGGAGCTTGTGGGAATATTTTAAAGCTAACAAATAATTTCAATATATGGATTTATTCATAGTGATTGTGTGAGAACCATCAAACTCAAAAATAATTACTATGTGAATCTATACAACCCATTTTTATAAAACAATGTATTTTGTTGATGTGAAGGATCTAAAGTTCAGGACTGCATCGAGATAAACCAATTAGATATTCATTATGGGATTTTTTATTTTATTGAATAATCCACCTTTTAAATTTGAACAAATATTCATTTGGTAAGATATTTTAATGCTAAAAAATAAGTGTAATTATTTGACAAAATGCTTAAACCAGATTTTCAAGCTTTCGTGCTTGTAAGAGTAATAAGTTGAGTTGATCTTTTCTTTTTTTTATTGTTTATGTTTTTGGAATATATTATATTATTAATATCTAATATTAACTATAATAAGTTAGTAGGAATACAATAAAATAAAATTTCAAATGAGAACATGCAAAAGAAAAAGGATAAAAAATATAAAATACAAGAGCTAAGTTATTGAGATCTTTCTCATGATAAGTCATGATGACTAAGTGGATCAATGGGGCCATGGTCATTTATATGTTAGGTCAATTTTCTAATGAATAGATCTACACATCTTTGATCATCATAATGAATAAGGTCTTTTAAAGAGTATTGATTTCTTTAAAAGAGGTAGTAAAACCTACCACATATCTCATAATAAAATCGACACATAAAAAAATAAAACTCATGTGATTCTTTTTCATTAATAAAAAGTGTATATATGTGTTGATGTCACAGAAGAAAGTGTTATAAATCCCTGCAAATTTGATGAGAGCATCCTCATAGTTCATCCATTTTAAAATATAGTAATTATATTTTGTTTCATTTAAACCCATTGGTATGCTTTTGTATGGGTGAAAACATTCCAAATTTTCCAACAAATATAGTATTTCTAAAGGAATGTCATGAATTTAAAATGATTGATTCATGGTTACTATGAGTTAATTTAAGGCACCATTGAGATCTTGGTCATGTTAGTTTCATCATTACAAGGATTAAATATGGATGGATTTTATATGGGAAGTCAACATTAAATGGAGTGTTTTTGTTAATTGTAATGGGAGTTTTTTAATAGGGTTGAAAGGTTAAGACCATATTGCATTTGACCCAGTATCTTGATTACATCATAACTTCTACAAATGTTAAACCTTAATTCATGCACCTTTAACTTTATAAATAAATTAAAATCAATATGCATTCGATAGGTCGTCAAAAAGAGTATTCATATGACCAAAAATATATTATGTATTTGGATGCCTTTCATGATGTTGATGTTTCTTAGGAATGTTTCCCAAACTTCACCAATGCCCCTTGAATGGGATCATCAATTGGCAAGACTTGAAAGGTTACTTCTTAAAAAAAATAAAAATTAATACAATTACAAAAGTTAAGAATGAAATAAAAAAGACTAATTATATATAAACAATGGTAAATAATCTATTTGTATATGTCATTATGACATATTTCTAGAAGTCATTTTTTAGTCATTAGGCATCCTCTTTAGTAAGTCTTGTTAGAGGTACAATCACTAATGGGGGGTGAATCAGTGATCCCAGGTAATCCAACTTCAAATTCAATCCTTTTAAACTCTTAATCAGTTATCACAAGCATATATGAAGCATATACATCATTCATAACAATGAACAAGAGAGACAATGCAAGATCAAGCACATAACACATGATATATGTGGGAAACCCTCTTGAGAGAGAAAACCCACTGAAACCTACAATTGAACTATTGTCCTATAATAACAATAAAACATTGAGACTAGCTAAAATTGATAAAGGAACGACCATCCCTTATTTATTGAGACTAAAATCCCATAAGGTGTTGTAACACCTATCTAGCCGAGCTGCCACAACAACAAGACCTTTAGCAAGTTTCACCTTGCAAGGAGGCTGAAACTCCCTAGATGTTGAGCTACCACAACAACACCTATGAATAACACATCTCCTACACATTGATTGCCTACCAATATGATGGAGATATAAAATATATTAGCTCTCTTCAACTCTACACACTCAATGCATCCAAAGCCACCTTTTAGATCACCCTAGACCTCTTTGCTCATCCTCAACCTAAAATATCCCTATTCTATCATCAAAAACATGAATCATAGGTCATATACATAGTCCCCAATCTACTCTACTCATTAACTCATCTACTGGGCACTTTATCTCTCATTCACTCCACAACTCACACACAAACTCTCCTCTTTCTAGTCTCAAAATCAACTTCTTTGATTTCACTATTTATAGAGCATTCATGATCATCACCACCTTGGTCAGCCATTAGGCATTGCTTAACCTTTAAGGCATCTCTCACATACAAAGTCATAGCTCAACACAATTCACATATGTCAGCCATGTCACCCATGGGTCACCCTTAAGTAGCTACACCTTTCAATTAGGCACTTGTAGCTCTTATAGGTCTCATGGAGACCTATTCATTTATTTAACACTTCATTAAGCAAAAAAGAACATAGGACCACTTTAAATTGCATAGGTCCATTGCACATAACCCCTTTGACATCCTCAAATTATCATAGTCATCTCTACTCACCTTTGTGTATGCTCAATTAATTCAAACAATGACCTTGTACACAGGAACACTATGAACAAACACATAGTCAACTTCTTAAGCATTGTACAAACTCAAGATAGATTTATCACACCTCCAAAATTCACACAGATGATCCTCATGGAGTCTACAACACTCTCCACTAGTTAATTCAACAAGAAACATTGAAACAGCATCAACACAAGATTGAAAAATCTTCTCGGGTCACTTGTATAACATACATGAAAACACAATCAAATTTTAACCTTCAAAACTTTGACTATACACACTTTCAGATCTTCAAATCTATATTTCTAGATGTGCCTTGGAGTCCTCTATAAGTTCACTTTTTATACCATGAGTAAATTCTACCTGTATTAAAAAATATGGCTAAAATATAGAGCACTGGTTTTTCTTTATTAAATTCAAATATTTGAATTCAAACGGTCATAGTTAAACTTTGGACACTATGCTCACATATTGTGTCCTCATGTCTTCAAATTGATCATGCACTATCAATCTTATTTGAGATTTAACTCATAGTGTGCCAATGTTTAAACATTAAACCTCAAATAGTTAACCTCATCTCATATAATATGGAAATTTTGACTCAACAAGTACCATCGATCTCTATGGTATTTTCCTTGCTTTAACAATGATAGACAACTACCACTTTGACCTCTTGACTTTAATGTGCACCATTGATCTCTATCTGCACAATCACCTACTCACCATTGATCCTTGGAAGAAGCTCAATCTTTATCTCTACTTGATGTTAAACTTCGAACACTTGGCACCATCTCATTGCTTCCTGACATCTTGGAGCAACACACTCCATCAATGTTGCTCAAGCTTTACCTTGTGAAAAAATGATTATGGGAACCATTGCTATCTGCCTGGAAGGCCAACTTTGCATAGTCAGATCTTTTACCTCCCTCACTCGCATGTTCTCAAATTTGGATCATTTGATCTCCTCACATAGGAGAATCCAACCACATATCAATGTAATCTTGAAATCTTCACATGTGTGATATATAATTTCATTAATCTACTCACTCAAATTGTTCTACTAGAAAGCCAATAATGTCAAGAATTTCCTAGAAGGCCAACTTTGCACGTGTATATCTTTTGATGTGCTTCATATCATGACTTAAAACTTAGTGTAAATCATCAAGCACAAAACTGAACAAACCCATATGATCCTTTTCTCCTTGAACCTTCACATGTGTGAAATATAACAACATCAAAATTCCTACTCAATGTTTCTTGCCTCACACAAATTTGGCTAAGTATGGGAAAACACTGTCAAATTACTTGGAAGCCCAACTTTGCACTTGTATATATTTTGCCATGATTCATCACATGACATGAAATTTGGTGCATAGTAACTAGGAAAAAATGTGATCACAACCATATGACCAACTCCCCCTGACTCAGCCACACATGGCAATGGTGATGTCAGCAAACTGCCTACTCAGATTTTCTACCATTGGACCCAAAAATTTTAGATGAAAACTATGGAATACCATATGAATTACATTTAAGCACATAAGCATTCAATTTATCCTTAACATTTTATAGGATGCCTTGCACATTCTTAAATCACCATACTCATCCCTAAACATCCTTAGCCATGCCAAAACTGAAGATCAACCAAGCCTCTTTCAAGCATACTAGGACAAACACATTGCACACTTTGTCATTTCCACTTAGAATATCAAGGTAATTCATCCACTCATCCCTTTGTCATTGATGTCAACACCCATCATATATTAATAAACATATCACCTTCCTTCTCTCTCTTCAAGAATTTTCACAATAAGAACTTTCTCCCCCTTTGACATAATAACAAAGTTGGCACCAATTAATCCTAAGGACTTGAAAAGACCAAAAATAGGATAGGACCATATTATAAATATGATACAAACTCCCCCTTACCTTGATCCTACCTCTTCTTGCCTTGACAACTTCCTCTTGCTCCATGCTAACACTCTATTTAACTAAGCACTGCAACAAATGAAAAAAGAACAAAAAGAGTACTAAAATATGATGAAACTCATCAAGAAACATATAAGATGGACTCCCCCTAATATATTTGAGCCATTACACCTTTTGAGCATCTTCAAATCTCCATACACCATGAAGAACCACCATACATGCTTACTAGCTTTCTCTATCTAGACACTTCAAGGACCACCAACAAAACTTCATGTCATTCACCAAAGAGGAAACATGCTCTAATCCAACTTGATAATTTTACTTGAAATAATCATACCTATATTTTTTGAAGAAACTGAACATAAAGCACTCTTCTCACTAGGCTTGTTAAGACTCATTGTAGCCCTACTTGGAACTTACAAAGCCCATAACTTTCAGTAGATGTACCTTCAAGACTTGAAATTATATATCTGGAGAACTCTCATATGCCCCTTTAATCACACTAATTTTCATCACCTATATCATCCTATGCAATATACTTCCTTCACAAACTAACTAGCTAATTAGGCCTCCATCTTGACAAAAATTTGAATAACTTAACACAAACCTTTAGATCTTTGTGAAGCTTTATTTGACAACCCATTTGTCTCATTAAATATATTAAGAAGCCTTAGAACTCAACTCATAAGGTAAACTACTTTTATGGCAGAGCCCAAAACCCTAGAATCTCAAAACAAACTAAGTCAACAAACCTCCATTTGGTCAACGCCCACCTCTAAAACTTTTTTCACACTTAGAGATAACCGTCACACACTTCTATACAAAAATTTGAGCCTCCATACCTTTGGGAACATTGACTTCCGATAACCCATTTTTAGGCATGCTAGCCCTTAAGCCAGAACTGGGAAAACTGAGAGCACTAAAAAATCTTCAATTGGCACAAATAGGATCAAAAAGACACAAAACTACCTGGAACACATCATAAATAAGTGCACAAACCTTTCTGACTACCAAATTTTTCATGACATTGCATCAATCTCATTAGACCATCTCGAAACACCCATTCTAACCTTGTACTATAGCTCCTTCACAAACCTCTAGAGCAAGCTCATGAACTTGTTTCTCCCCCTTAACCATGTCTTTCTAAGATCAACATAATTCTATATACATATTGGTATTATGATCTTGATCACTCAAACTTGATTCTCTATAAGAAAGATGTCTCTTAAGAAGCATAGGCAGAGACATCCTACTTTACAGTGTCCTAGAACAATGTGAAATCAGGAGTTGTCCACAACTCATATTCCTTTTCCTCCTTGTTCATTTGATACTTTTAGTTCTTCTTATACTACTTAGGATTAATAAAACTAACATGCTCAACCACTATAGCATTTTCCTTTCCTTCTAGGATTGGATTGATAATACATGGAGACAACAAAGATTCATGACATACCTTTTCATCTGAAGAATCTACCTTGTAGTTTGGAACCTCATCACTAGGCATAGATAATTTATGTTATTTTCATGGTACATGCTTAGCAACAATATAATGTTCACTTGGATCCATACATACGTCATAACTAGGCTCAACCAGCACCTTGGTCTTCTCCTTAAGCTTGGTATCTTCATTCTCAACATGAGCAAACAATGAGACCCCTTAGCACTCTTCAAATTTTTTAGTATTCTCCACCATATAAAATATATTGCTTGGACCTATAGTCTCTTCATGACTCATACTTACCACATTTGGTTTCTATGAGTTGACTTACCTTCTTCCTTGCACTCTAGGAACCTGATTGAACTCATTCAGTCTTGTAGGCCTTTACTTGGATAATCTAGCAATGTGACCTCTCTATTGACACTTGAAGAACACTATACCTTTTTCAAGAAACATATCTTGCCTTACCTTATTTGGACATAAATTTTCAATGTGTCCTATGTCATGATAAATGAAATAAGCTTATCTTCTTGAAGAGGACTCACCTTGTCTAACCTTATGTGGACAATGGCTTTCAAAGTGTCCCACATCAAGACAATTAAAACACTTAATTTTGTTCACACCTTTTGATTGATGACCCCATCATAGTTCCATGCAAATTCATTTCTAACAGGTCTCTTTCATTCACTAGCTTTATGCCCAAATTGATTACAAGTGAAATAGTAATCATTGAAACTTTCATACCTCATGGAATTTGGTTGTTTGATTTGATTTGTCTTCATTCTTCCATCACCTTCATTCCTTTTCTGATGATTTGTCTTCAAAGTATGATTGTCCCTGTTCACATTATTCTTCATCTTATCTTGAGTTACATTATTTTGTTCTTCTTTATATCCAAGGCCACTTCTATCACTAACATGCTTATGACCACTCAGAATATTATCTATATTACTTGAGATCTTTTCAAATCTCATAAATTACTTCACCTTACTAGATGTCTTCTCTAACTTAGATTTCAATGACTCATTTTCAATTACATACTTTGAACATTTATCTTCTTTGGCTTTCAGACTTGTAGACAAAATTGTTAATTAACAACTGAGATGCTTGACCATATCTTCATGCTCCTTAGAATATTCATTCATTATTGCTTCATACACACTTAATTACTCCTCATAGTCCTTGATTTTAGACTTCATCTTCTTTTTAATCTTCTTCTCAATCTTCAGTTCTTTAAGGGCATTTATCAATGCAGTCTCATAGTCCACCTCATCTTCATGTCATCATCTGAATCACTCCAAGTAGACTCCTTTTGAAGTGAGCAACTTCCTTCCTCAGTCATGAATAGGGTTTCATCTTCAACGAGACCATCATCTTCCTGATCATATTCTGAGTCTTTGTCTTCACTCTCATATGATGAGCTACAATCTTATTTGGTGTAGAGACTCTTCTTATTTTTTAAGGACTTGTTGTTGTTAAAATTTTCAAATCCTTTCTTCTTGTATGTCTTGTTGTCTTCATCTTGGCCTTCACCATGCTCTTCATCATCATTCTTCTCATGATTATGAGGGAAATTATGAGAAAAATTTCCTATCTCTCCATAGTTGAAACATTTGAAGGGTATTTTACCCTTATACTTCCCTGAGCTTATGTTCAATTTCCTAGTAATCAAAGCAATTAGTTCATCCTCATCAATGTTAGATATGTCAACTTCTTTGGGTTTCTTACCTTGGAACTTCTTCTTTGGATTCATTTTTTTCTATAATGTTGCTTCCTTCTTTGGTGCTATATCATCATTTACTCTCATCTCATAGGCAATAAGGGTGCCATGTAATTGATCCATCTTGAATTACGTAAGATCATGACTTTCTTCTATAGCAGAAACTTTTGGATCAAACTTGAGAAATAGATACCTTAAAACCTTTTAAAATACAGTAGCCTCTTCAAGGTTCTTTTCAATACTTCTAATGATGTTCACAATTTCAACAACTCTCTGCAGAAAGGATGCCAAAAAATCTTCTTCTTTCATCTTGAAATTTTTAAATTACCTTTTGTGAGTTTGCAACTTAGCAAGCTTGACCTTTGAATCTCATTCATAAATGATCTACATTTTGTCACATATCTCTTTAGTATATTTATAATGGATTACCTTAGTAAACACAATATCTATAAGACCACAAGTGATGGCATTCATTGCCTTAGAATTATTCTCAAAAAAATTCTTGTCTGCAGCAATAGATGGAGGAGTAGTAGGAGCAACATAACCATCCACAATATATTTCCATACATAATGTTGTCCCTAAAAAATGTCACTCCTTTTTGGGATAGCCTATGAGCTATTTTGGTCTTACAGGGCTAAAATTATCTCTTCCTTTCTCAAAAAGTTGTTCTGAACATTCAAATTCTCTATTTTTCAAACTTTTTCACTAAGGGACTCAGCAGATACATTTCTACGGACTCCGCGGGCTTAAAACTACAGACTCCATAAGAAAGAAGCACCAAGCAACCAGTGACATCCTCGTGGATGTCAAATTCAAGTTTCTCCTAAGCTTCTCTCAGGATCCAGTGGAGGCTGCCAAGTGTCATCTTCTGAGACACAGTTTCAAATAAATGTTTCAAAGCAGCAAAACTAACCATGCACCCCATTATAACTCAGTGGAACGCGACAAGTATTGGTGTCCATGTCTTAGCCTTCCCATGAGTTTCAAACCTTCTTTCGATAAGCTTCTCTCAGAGTCTCATGGAAAGTGCCAAGTGGCAACAGCGAAAAGTTTGTAATCCATTTGTAAGAAGCTACAAAATTTGCCATGTGTCCCTAGAAAAAACTTGTCAGAAGCTGACAAGTGTCGACATCCGTGACATTTGAGTAAGGACTAGTGAGCCCCAAGTTTTTTTGCTAAAGTAAACAGAGACCGCCACATGTCATCCTCTGTGTGAATTTGAAATGAGTCTCGAATGTTTCTGTAGTGTTTATAGAGCTCAATGCAAGCTACCACGTGTCATCCCCTGCATGACTCTTAATGGTTTATAAAAAGCAGTGGATGTTACCAAGTGTCCTCACCTGTAGCAGCAGAATGTGCCATGTGTCAAAAATGAAACACTCCCAATGCGAAGATGCATATCAAAGGAAATATTTCCTTTGGAAAAATTGTCCGAAGGAAATAAAGGATCAATCCTAACCAAAGAAATTAGAACCTAAAAGCTGCCCGGAGGATCTTGAAGGGTAGGTACCCTTGCGGGGGGACACTCAACACTCAAAAATGAACCTTCTTTCAAGACCCCGAAGGGCAAGTTCCCTTCAAGAAAGATCAAGCCTCAAAGTGCAGCAGATGCTGCCAAGTGTCATATGCTGAGACACAATCCCTAATGAGTTTCAAAGCAGTGGAAGTTACCACATGTCCCTAGTAAACAAGTGGAATGCGACAAGTGTCTGCATCTGCGATTCAAGTTTCTAGCAAGTTTCAAAGCTTATTCTGATAAGCTTATTTCAAAGCTGTGAACGCTGCCACATGTCCTCACCTGCGTCACAGTGAAAAGTGATCATAATAAGCGAGAAAGACATGAAGGAATTGCCAAGGAGAGTGACAGGCACACAAATGTCAAATTTAGGATGATTGATTGGCCGTTAACCTTCAAAAGATGAAAGACTCGTGGATGTCAAAATTGTTGCAATAAAGTGTCTGTTGATATTTACAGGTTTAAAACGTGGACCTGAATGCATTCAAAGACCCTAAGTCCAGGGCCAAAAGGAAGAAGGGACAAAGAGGGAAATCTCAGCAAGAGTTATTCCCATTTGGTGGAGCAGTTCACCAGGTAGGTATTCGGGCCTACAAACATTAAAAGTGCAGCCCGTTTGTCCCCTTTGGCATAAAGGCAACATGGACAGCTGCATGGATAGTAGGTGATAGAATGAGTGACTCGAGCTCAGGAGAGGACATTGGAGATGAATCAACATGCCACAGTTAAGGCAGTCACCCTACTTCAGCATGGTCCTCCCTAACAGAACCAAAAATGCATCCAAGGCATTAATGCACAGCATGGGTTGCTCCATGGGACAAAGTGCCAAGCCTCTCTTGGCCTCTACATAATATAATCCTTTGTATCATTTGAGAAGAGATGTTCATGTTACCAGAAGCAAAACTCTACCCAAATTGAAAGGCATCATTGAGACTTTGAGCTCAGATTCTTTATCATATTTCTTTGTTTGAATCAAAAAGGAAGTTACTTTCAGACTTTGTGAAGTTATATCTTGTATCATTCTAGGAGATTGTTATTATGTCTATTTCCTAAATGTATTCTTGTTTATGCAATTTAACAAATAGAGCTAGTGGAAGTGATAAGGAAGGTGTCTTGAAACCAGCTACTTTCAGACTTTGTGCTGACATAATTGTTTTTAGTTTGTGTTTTTAATTTCTTTCTATGTAAAGGACCTTGGGATGACTTTGTCCCCCCATTGTTCTTCGTGTTTCACTCTTGGGGAGTCAAGGTGGAGACTTTGTGCTACATCTTAGATTGTTGGTTACTCTATACTCTGTTACCAGTTACTTATCTTACCTGAAAGAACTCCTATTGTTTCCTGCAAGAAAACTTCTGAAAGAAGAAAAGTGCCTTCAGTGTTTTCACCAAGATTTTCTCCTTTGTTTATGAACATCATCTCTAAAAGAAGAGAGATGGATGGTATATCCTACCCCTGAGTGTTATTTATTGCATATATATATATATAGTATATAGCGCCTTTATACCTATAAGGAACCTCCCCTTGATGAGAGGAGAGATTTGTCCCCTTTGGATGTGGTAAACCTGCAACTTTGGATGACCAATCTCCCTATGCTATGGTTGAAGAGACCTATTTTGCTCACTAGTTAGTTGGTTGAAAAAATATTCACCCAATAGTTTTTGGCAACTCCACAAAGGAAGGACAAGCAATTTGAAGCCTCAAGCTTCAAGTTAAAGTGTGACCAGTCCTTTTCCATTTTTGTTTCACAATCTAGCAAATCCACGCTATACCATAAGCCAGAGAGTTCAAGGTGTTGTCGACCCTATCTTTGAGTTGGTGCAGCAAGGAAATTTTGACCTACTTCCTTCCCAACTTTGAGTTCAATGATCCAGGAGTCTTCCTCCTACCCGTACTTGGACACCAACACCAAGCAGAGTTGTTTTTTCTGCTATTAGCAGAGCTTTGCCTATCCATACTCTACCCTGATTGTTATCCCTACTTTCAACAATCTAATCATGGCAATTCAAGGCCCCTGGGGTAACTCTTTTGGTCCACTAAATTTGACTCCACCTCTACATGAGCTTCCACGCAGTTCAAGGAAGAATTTCCCCAAATTCTTTGGTGATGGAAAAGTTCATCTTGATGAACATATTGCTGCCTTCAGCATAGCCTGTGGCATGATAAGAGTAGAATTTGAAGATGTGGCAGTTAGGCTTTTCGTTGAAATGCTACAAGGTGTTGTTGCAGATTGGTTCTACCATCTGCAAGTTAGATCAGTAACTGATTGGGACACACTCAAAGCCAAATTTGAAGCCAGGTTCAAACCTACAGAAGATGTTCATGCCTTGTTGGCTCAGCTCACACAGATGAAGAAGGAACCTCATGATCCTATGAGGGATTTCATAGCAAAGTTTGATAAGCTGAGGAACTAAATTCTTGCTATTGCTCAGCCGACACCTGAAAACCTCAAATGCTTTTTCATCAACTCACAGCTTCCTGAAGTGAGTTTTCTACTAAGACGTGCTAGCCACATAGACCTTGAGGCTGCTCAAAATTTGGCTACTAAAGTTGAAGATGACCTTATCTTGGTAGAAAAGATAAGGAGAGATATAAAAAGAGGTAAGTCTTCGTCTTCCTCTAAATACTCCCCTTCAGCCACCATTGATCGAATGGTGCAAAAGCTAGAAAATGAATTGTTGGCCCTCAGAAAACAAATGGCACAAGGAATGTCATCCACTCCCTCATACAAAGATGTACCAAGGAGGACATTCCCTAATCAGTCCTATCAGGGCCATGCTGCTAGGAACCAAGGGCAAATCAATTGTCTTCCTCCCCCTCAGATAAATAACCTTGCCATTGAAGCACCTCCAACTAACTCAGTGGTTGGATATCTTGAAGTTAAATCAGATTTCTCATTCCAGCCTGAGTTGAGTCCTAAAGATGATGTTAATCTCTTCACTGAGGAAGAAGAAGAATTAGCTAGCGACTCCAATATCAGTTTCTTGAATTATCAAGATGAACTCAGAAGTGAAATAAATACAGCTGAGGGATCATATGTTATATTCACCCAGTCCAAGAATCAATCAGCTCAACAAGTTGATAAAGAGAAGATAGATGGGCAACCTCAACCAACAGTTTCAATTGCTAAACTTGGAACCACTCTGCCCTTCCAGCCAAAGGACCCAGTGACTGCTAGAAAGGTAAGTACCCCAAACATTTATGCACCTTCAACTTCAAATTTGCAGTCTATTTCTCCCCTCCTAAAGCTCAAAAGGATGAACTCCCATCCTCTGTACCTAGTTCATTTCCAACATTTGATATCATTGACCATATAAAGAAAACCAAAATTTAAATGTCTAAATTTAAATTTCTGCATTCCCATCCTGAGCAATTAGACAAACTGGTTCAATGTGTTAAAAACCAGGCCATCCTTGTAGGACAAATAATTCCCAAAGTGACACATGATCCCTCCAAGAATGCACCCATCAGGAACAATCTTGTCATTACCCCTCCCGTTGCTCCTGGTACGACTGAACCCTTTTATGTCTCATTGCTGATAAATGGACATCAGCTGAATAATTGCATCATTGACTCTGGAGCTTCAGATAATGTCATACCTACCAGAGTGGCTAAGTCCCTTGGCCTCACACTGACCAAGATGTTTGGTAAATGTTTCTTCATGGATAACAAACAAGTACCACTATTGGGGCAAATCAAAGATGCCCAATTTGCTTTTATAGCCTTCCCAGACAAAAGAATCAAGATGACTGTCTTGGTAGTTGACGTCCCAGCATCATATGGCATTCTTCTTGGGCAGAGTTTTTGCAGGGATGTTGGTGGTGAATTGAGCATGGATTTATCAAAGGTGAGGATTCCAGTCAAAGGTGTCATGAAGAGGCTGCTCCCTGAGAAGGAAGCAAAATACGTGGTTACCCAGACCTCAGCATCTAAAGCTCAAATTATGTTTGAATCTTCAAGCATGGGTAACTACTTTCTATCCATGGATGAAGTTCATGAGGCACCTGATGAAGCTCCTATAGGTGACAACCTGGAAATGTGTTCAGTAAAAACAACAAAAGAATTGGCAGAGCACAATGCAAGTATGGGAGAATCTCCCCCTCTGAATGGAGAAGAATCCAAAGAAAAGTCAGTATCAAATGAGGTATGGATTCTTGAATTTGATGGCAACTACTCCTCTACTAGTTCAAAGGTTGGGGTTGTGTTAATATCTCTTCAAGGAGATATTTTTCCTTCATCTTATAAATTAAAGTTCAGCAACACTAATAAGACAACTGAGTATGAATCTCTATTTCTTGGATTGAAAGTCGCTAAGAACAAAGGCATCAAACTCTTTCATACTAAAGAAGATGTTGAATTGGTGGTTTTTTAGGTGAGGAACCTGTATCAAACCAAGAATGAAAGATTGCACCACTATCGCAATCTAGTCTAGGACCAAATTGAAGACTTTGATGCTTTCAACATCTCTGTAGTTTCTAGAGAATTTAATGACTAGGCTGATGCACTAGCTATTTCAGCTACTCTCTTGGTCCCCCACCCGAACTTCAAAGGAGACAAGTACACTATTGAGTTGGTCTTTCGGCCAAGTGTGCCTGATAATGCTAGTTATTGGCAAGTGTTTAACAATGACAACCAAATCATTGCCTTCTTGGAGTAAAGGGACAACTTTGAACGGCTACATTTTGAAGGCAGTGAACCTCAAAAGCCTGAATCGAGCCTTGAATCAAGTTCAGACATAGGTGAGAAGTTCTTGAAACTTAAAGAGAATAAGATTTCCAAAGGCCTGGTTTTCTTTGAGAAGCTATTTGACAAACATGATAGATTCATCAAACAGCAGCAAACGAATTCAAGCTCCTCTCAAGAGTTTGATCAAGTAAATTTGGGAACCAAGGAAGACCCCAAGATGGTGAACATTGAGAAATGTTGTACTCTTGAGGAGAGGTTCAAGTTCACCACTTTGCTCAATCAATATATGGACATCTTAGCTTACTCTTATGATGACCTAAAGTCACTGAAGCCTGATGAAATTTGACATGACATTCCTCTCAAGGCTGATTTGACAGCTTACAAGCAAAAGTCCAGGTAGTATAATCCAAAAATATCAGGTACTATTCTATCTGAGATACAAAAAATGTTAAATGCTAGGATCATTTTCCCAATCCATCATTCCATATGGATTGCAAACATAGTGCCTATAAGGAAGAAGAATGGTGAAATTTGCCTCTGTGTGGATTTTAGAAATTTGAATCAGTCATCCTTAAAGGATAATTATCCTTTGCCAATCATGGATCAAGTGCTTCAAATAGTCACTGGTTTGAAGATGTTATCAATGCTAGACAGCTTCTCGAGATATAATCAAGTCGAAGTTGGTGAGGCAAACCAGCATAAGACTGCATTCACCACACCTTGGGGCACGTTTGCATATAGAAGGATGCCTTTTGGCTTGATAAATATTGGCACCACCTTCCAAAGAGCAATGGACCTTGCCTTCAAGGATGATATGGGTAAGTTCATCATAGTTTATCTTGATGACTTGGCCATATTTTGCAAGCATCGCTCAGATCATGTGTGCCATTTGCAACAAGTGCTGGAACGTTGCCACCAAAATGGCATTTCCTTAAACCCCAAGAAGTCAGTCTTTAGAGTGACAGAGGGGAAACTTCTCAGACATTTTGTGTCCAAAGGGGGCATAAAGATTGACTCAGACAAAGTCAAGTCTATCCAAGAGCTTACCTTGCCCACAAGTAAGACTATTGTTCACTCTTTCTTTAGAAAGGTGATTTTTTTACAGAGGTTCATCCCTGAGTTTCTGAGTTTGCTGAGAAGACTAGACACATTGCAAACATGATGAAGGGAAAGACCACCTTCAGCTGGACTGAAGAAGGCAAGCTAGCCTTTGAGGATATCAAGACTACCATTGCTCATGCCCCAATTTTGGTTTGTCCAAATTATAACAAAAATTTCACTATGTATAGTTATGCTTTAGAACACATGCTTTCAGCAATTCTGGTTCAACAAAATAAGGAAGGTATGGAATCCCCCATTTCCTTCATGAGCTATCCTCTCAAAGCTCATGAGATGAAGTACTCAAACATGGAGAAGCATGCTTATGCAGTGGTGAAGGCAGTGAAGCATTTCCACTTCTACATCTTAAATTCACACACTACTACATTGGTTCCTAACACCACGGTCAAATCCATACTAACTCAACAGGAGATTGGGATGAAAAGAGGAAATTAGGTTGCAAATATCCATGAGTTTGATTTGGTCATCAAGCCAACAAAGTTGGTGCATGGTAAGGGGCTATGCCAATTAAATGTTGATAACAATCTAGAAGGAATAAAGCATAAAGAATCAGAGGTGGAAGACACACCAACAGTCCTCTTTATCTCCACCATGAATGAGTGGTATTCAGGTATTGCTCATTTCCTCACTTATGTGAGTGTCCTGCTCACCTATCTTATAAAGAAAGAAGAACCATCAAGTTGAAAGTTGTAAATTTTGTCCTCTGGGACAACAGCCTATACAAGAGGAGCCTTGATGGAGTGTTCCTTCACTACGTAGACAAGGAGCAACAAAGCCAACTTCTGAAGTCCTTCCACAATCTAGCCTGTGGAGGACATTTTTTTGTTCCTGTGACTGTCCATAAGATCCTATGAGCAAGGTACTATTGGCCAACTCTCTTTCAAGATGCATACAAGTGGGTTAGGGAATGTGAGCTATGCCAGTGGTTTGTCAGAAGACCCAAGTTAGCTGCCCTGCCTCTCAAACTAGTGGTCATAGAGGAGCCATTCCAGCAATAGGGAATTGATTTTATTGGAGCTGTAAACCCATCTTCAAGTGCTGGACATCATTATGTCCTCACAGCAATAGATTACTTCACCAAGTGGGTGGAAGCTGTTCCAACTAAACATGTTACTTCAGAAGTAGTGTGCAATTTCCTCAAAGAAAACATCATTTCCAGGTTTGGGGTCCTGACCAAGATTGTCATTGACAATGCATCTTGTTTAACTTTCTAAGAAATTACTCAATTTTGTTTCTACTATGGGATTACACTCTCCCATTCTTCTTATTAATTTCCATAAGGGAATGGACAGGCTGAATCAAGCAATAAGAACCTGGTAACTATCATCAAGAAGCTAGTGGATGACAACCAAAGGACATGCCATAAAGCATTGGTTGATGATCTATGGGCTGACAGAATTACACCAAAGAGGGTAATTGGTATGTCTCCTTTCCAACTTCTTTATGGTATCAATGTTGAGATACCAATCACCTTAGAATTGTCAGCATTGAAATTGGCTAAGGCAATTGAAGATCAAACATATGAGAGCTCCCTTGATAAGAGGATCATGTGCTTGAATGAGTTGGATGAGCAGAGGACTGCAATGGTGGACCAAATTGCTGCCCATCAAGGTCTAGTGAAGAAGCTCTTCAATTAGAAAGCAAAGAATTATGATTTCCAGATTGGAGATCAAGTCCTCCTGTGGGAAAAGAGGAGATAACTGAAGGGAATGCATGGAAAGTTTGATTCCTTGTGGAGGGGCCCTTTTACCATTCATCAGCTCAATGGTGAAAATAATTTTTTGTTGAAGTATCAAGATGGCACTCTCTTTTCTCAGCCTCATAATGGGTAGCATCTGAAGCACTTCAACTCTTGAAGTATCGGATGAGTTTACTTGTATATATGTATATTTTTATAGTCTTTTGATTCTATTTTGTGCTTTTCATTTTTATTTTTTGGAGCCTTTCTTTTTGGGTAGCATGACTCCATAGCCCAATGGCATACTTCAAGGCACTAGAGATTCTGGCTTCTACTCCCTTCAACTGTATTTCAAGTTTTCAACTAAAGGAAGTTCCCCAACTAGAGCCAGATGTTGTCCCCAAAAAATGTCACTCTTTTTTGGGATAACCTATGAGCTATTTTGGTCTTGTAGGGCTAAAATTATCTCTTCCCTTCTCAAAAAGTTGTTTTGAACATTCAAATTCTCTATTTTTCAAACTTTTTCGCTAAGGGACTCAGCAGATACTTTTCTATGGACTTCGTGGGCTTAAAACTATGGACGTCATAGGAAAGAAGAACCAAGCAACTAGTGACATCCCTGCAGATGTCAAATTCAAGTTTCTCCTAAGCTTCTCTCAAGATCCAACGAACGCTGCCAAGTGTCATCTTCTGAGACAATTTCAAATAAAAGTTTTAAAGTAGTGAAACTAGCCACACACCCCATTGTAACTCAGCGGAGTGTGACAAGTGTCAGTGCCTGCATCTTAGCCTTCCCATGAGTTTTAAACCTTATTTCAATAAGCTTCTCTCAGAGTCTCATGGAAAGCACTGAGTGGCAACAGCAGAAAGTTTGTAATCCATTTTTAAGAAGCTGTGGAAGTTGCCATGTGTCCCTGGAAAAAACTTGTTGGAATCTGACAAGTGTCGACATCTGTGACTTTTGAGTAAGGATTGGTGAGCCCCAAGTTTTGCTGCCAAAGTAAACAGAGACTGCCATGTGTCATCCTCCACGTGAATTTGAAATGAGTCCTGAATGTTTCTATAGTGTTTATAGAGCTCAATGCAAGATACCACATGTCATCCCCTATAGGACTCTCAATGGTTTCTAAAAAGTGGTAGATGTTGCCAAGTGTCCTCACCTGTAGCAGTAGAATGTGCCATGTGTCAAAAATGGAACACTCCCAATGTGAAGACGTAGAGCCAAGGAAAGATTTCCTTCAGACAAATTATCTGAAGAAATTCCTTCTGACATTTTGTCTGAAGGAAATAAAGGATCAATCCTAACCAAAGAAATTAGAACCCGAAAGCCACTCAGAGGATCTCGAAGGGTAGGTACCCTTGCGGGGGGACACTCGACACTCAAAAATGAACCTTCTTTCAAGACCTCAAAGGGCAAGTTCCCTTCAAGAAAGATCAAGCCTCAAAGTGCAATAGATGCTGCCAAGTAATGTATGCCGAGACATAGTCCCTAATGAGTTTCAAAGTAGCAGAAGTTACCATGTGTCCCTAGTAAACAAGTGGAATGTGACAAGTGTCTGCATCTGCGCTTCAAGTTTCTAGCAAGTTTCAAAGCTTATTCTGATAAGCTTATTTCAAAGCTGCAGATGCTGCCATGTGTCCTCGCCTGCATCACAGTGGAAAGCGACCATAGTAAGTGAGAAAGACATGAAGGAATTGCTAAGGAGATTGATAGGATGATAAACATCAAATTTAGGATGACTGACTGGTCGTTAACCTTCAAAAGATGAAAGACCTGCGGACGTCAAAATTACTACAATAAAGTGTTTATTGATATTTGCAGGGTTAAAATGTGGACCTGAATGCATTCAAAGACCCTAAGGCTAGGTCCAAAAGGAAGAAGGGACAAAGAGGGAAATTTTAGTGAGAGTTATTCCCAGTTGGTGGAGTAGTTCACTAGGTAGGTATTCAGGCTTGCAAATATTGAAAGCGCAGCCCATTTGTCCCCTTTGGCATAAAGGCAACATGGATAGCTACGTGGATAGTAGGTGATAGAATGAGTGACTCAGGCTTAGGAGAGGACATTGGATATGAATCAACATGCCACAGTTAAGGCAGCTACCCTGATCCAGCATGGTCCTCCCTGATAGAACCAAAAATGCATCCAAGGCATTAATGCACAGCATGGGTCACTCCATGGGATAAAGTGCCAAGCCTTTCTTGGCCTCTATATAATGTAATATTTTGTATCATTTGAGAGGAGATCTTCCTGTTATTAGAAGCAAAACTTTGCCCAAATTGAAAGGCATCACTGAGACTTTGAGCTCAGATTGTTTATCGTATTTCTTTGTTTGAATCAGAAAGCAAGTTACTTTCAGACTTTGTGTTGTTATAACTTGTATCATTCTAGGAGATTGTTCTTATGTCTATTTCCTAAATGTATTCTTGTTTATTCAATTTAACAAGCAAATCTAGTGGAAGTGATAAGGAAGGTGTCCTAAAACTAGTTACTTTCAGACTTTGTGCTGACATAATTGTTTTCAATGTGTGTTTTTAGTTTCTTTCTGTGTAAAGGACCTTGGGATGACTTTGTGCCCCCATTGTTCTTCGTGTTTCACTCTTGGGCAGTCAAAGTGGAGATTTTGTGTTACATCTTAGATTGTTGGTTACTCTATACTCTATTACCAGTTACTTATCCTACCTAAAAGAACTCCTGTTGTTTCCTGCAAGAACACTTTTGAAAGAAGAGAAGTGCCTTCAGTTTTTTCACCAATATTTTCTCCTTTTTTTATGAACATCATCTCTAAAAGAAGAGATATGGATGGTATATCCTACCTCTGAGTGTTATTTTTTGCATATATATATATATATATATATATATATATATATATATATATATATATATATATATATATATATATATATATATCACCTTTATACCTATAAGGAACCTCCCCTTGATGAGAGGAGAGATTTGTCCCCTTTGGATGTGGTAAACCTACAACTTTGGATGACCAATCTCCCTATCATGTGGTTGAAGAGACCTATTTTGCTCACTAGTTAGTTGGTTGAAAAAATATTCACCCAACACATAAAACCCTAGGGACATAATGTATGTCTTCATCTTTGCATTCTAAAAAACATAATTGGATCCATTTAACATTGGTGTTTACTTGTAGAGAAACATGCTTGATGACTACCCATATTTTACCTTAGATCACCTTCAGGTTGTCAAGCCTTTACCAAAGGACTGGCTCTGATACTAATTGTTAGAGGTACAATCACTAAGAGGGGGGAGAATTAGTGGGCCTAGATAATCCAACTTCAAATTAAATCCTTTCAAACTCTTTATTAGTTATCACAAACATTCATGAAGCATACACATCATTCATAGCAATGAAAAAGAGAGACAATACAAGATCAAGTACATAACACATGACATATGTGGGAAACCCTCTTGGTGGAGAAAATCCACTGGAACCTGCAATTGGACTATTATCCTATAATAACAAGAACTAATTTAGACTAGCTACAACTGATCAAGTAACTACCATCCCTTATTTAGTGAGACTATAATCCCACAAGTTGCTACAAAACCTATCTAGCTAAGCTACCACAACAACTAGACCTTTAGAAATTTTCACCTTGCGAGAAATCTGAAACCCCCTAGATATTGAGATGCCATAACAACACCTATGAATAACACGTCTCTTTAACATTTATTTCCTACTAATTTGATGGAGATACAAAGTATATTACCTCTCTTTAACTATGCACACTTAATACATCCAAATCTACCTTTTGGATCACCCTAAACCTCTTCGTTAATCCTCAACCTACAAGAGCACTATTATGTCATTAAAAACATGACCCATAAGTCATATACATAGTCCTCAATTTAATCTACTCATCAACTCATCTACTGGGCACTCTATCTCTCCTTCCCTCCACAACTCACACACAAACTCTCCTCTTTCCAGTCTCAAAATCAACTTCTTTGATTTCATTATTTATAGAGCAGTCATGATCATCACCACCTTGGTCAGCCATTAGGCATGCCTTAACCCTTAAGGCATCTCTTGCATACAAATACAAGGCTTAACATAATTCACATAGGTTGGCCATATCACCCATGGGTCACCCTTAATTACACCTTTCAATTAGGCACTTGAAGCTCTTATAGGTCTCATGGAGACCTATTCACCCATTTATCACTTCATTGAGAAAAATATGAACATAAAACCACTTTCAATTTCATAGGTCCATTATGCATAATCCCTTCTACATCCTTAAATGATCATAGTCATCTATACTCACCTCTATGTATGCTCAATCAATTCAAACATTGACCTTGTACATAGGAACACTATGAATGAACACACATTCAACTTATTAAGCATTGTTCAAACTCAAGATCGATTGATAACACCTCTAAAATTCAAAAAAGTGATCTTTGTGGAGTTTAAAACACTCTCTAATAGCTAATTCAATAAGAAACATCAACACAAGCTTGAATAATCTTCTTGTATCACTTGCAGAACATACATAAAAACACAATCAAATTTTAACCTTCATTAATTTGATTGTACATACTCTTAGATATTAAAATATATATTTATATATGTATCTTGGAGTCCTCTACAAGTTTTTTTTTTACACCATGAATAAATTCTACCTATATCAAAAGATATGGCTAAAATATAGAGCACTAGTTTTTCCTTTATTAAATTCAAATATTTGAATTCAGATGGTCACAATTAAAGTTTGGACACTATGCTCACGTATTGTGTCCTCACATCTTCATATTGATCATGCACTATCTATATTATTTTATATTTAACTCATAGTGTGCCAATGCTTAAACATTAAACCTCAAACAATTGACCTCATCTCATGCAATCTGGCAATTTTGACTCAACACATACCATCGATCTCTATGGGATTATCCTTGCTTTAACAATGATAAAAAACTATCACTTTGACCTTTTGACTTTAATTTTTACCATTTATCTCTATCTTCGTGATCTCCCACTCACCATTTATCCTTTGAAGAAGCTCAATATTTATCTCTACTTGATTTTAAACTTCAAACACTTGGCACCATCTCATTGCTTCCTGATATCTTGGAGCAACACACTCCATAAACTTTAAACACTTGGCACCATCTCACTATTTCCTAACATCTTGGACAAATGTGCTTCATTGATGTTTCTCTAACTTTACCTTGTGCAAAAATGACTTAGTATGAGAACCATTACTATCTACCTAGAAGGCCAACTTTGCACAGTCAGATCTTTTACCTCGCTCACTCACATGTTCCCAAATTTGGACCATATGATATCATCACATAGGTGAATCCAACCATGTGTCAAACTACTCCTAAAATCTTCACATGTGTGAGTTATAATGTCATTAATCTACTCACTCAAATATTTCTGCCACAGAGCCAACAATGTCAAGAATTGCTTGGAAGGCCAACTTTGCACATGTATATCTTTTGATGTGCTTCATCGCATGACATAAAACTTAGCACAAATCATCTAAGAACAAAAATAAATAAACCTATATGATAAATTTTTTCTTATACCTTCACATGTGTGAAATATAGCAACACCAAAATGCCTACTCAATTTTTCTTGCCTCATGCAAAGTTGGCTAAGTATGGAAAAACATTGTCAAACTGCCTGGGAGACCAACTTTGCACTTGCATATCTTTTTCCATGATTCATCACATGACCTAAAATATATTTCATATTAATTAATAAAAAATGTGATCAAAACCATATGACCAACTCCCCTTGACTCATCCATATGTTGCAATGGTGATGTCAGCAAACTACCTACTCAAATTTTCTGCCATTGGACTCAAAAATCTAGATGAAAACTATGGACTACCAAATGAATTCCACTTATGAACATAAGCACTCAATGCATCCTTGAAATTTTATAGGACACCTTTCACATCCTTAAATCACCATACTCATCCCTGAACATCCTTTGCCATGACAAAACTGAATATCAACCAAGCTTCCTTCAATCATACTAGGATAAACACATTACACACTTTATCATTGTCACTTAGACTATCAAGGCACTTCATATACTCATCATGAAACCTAAATTACATAACTATGACATCATTTATAACTCTATAAAAATATTCCCCTTTTTCATTGATGTCAACACCCATCATATATCAATAAACAACTCACCTTCCTTTTCTCTCTTCAAGCATTCTCACAATAGGAACTTTCTCCCCCTTTGACACAATAAAAAAATTGACACCAACTGATATTGAGGACCTAAAAATACAAAAAATAGGATAGGACCACCTTTTGAATATGATACAAACTCCCTCTTACCTTGAGCCTACCTCTTTTTGCCTTGACAACTTTCTCTTGCTCCATGCCAACACTCTCTTCAACCAAGCACTGAAACAAATGAAGAAAGAACACAAAAAGTGTTGAAATATGATGGAATTCATAAAGAAACATTTGAGAGGGACTCCCCATAATATATTTGATCCATTTCATCTTTTGAGCACCTTCAGACCTCAATACACCATGAAGAACCACCATATAGGCTTACTAGCCTTCTCTCTCTAGACACTTCAAGGACCACCAAAAAAACTTCATGCCACTCACAAAATATGAAACATACTCTAATAAACATGATAATTGTCCTTAAAATACTCATACCTTGATATTTTTAAGAAATTGAACACAAATCACTCTTCTTCCTACTAGGCTTGTTAGGACTCCTTGTAGCCCTACCTAGAACTTGCAGAGCCCATAACTTTCAATAGATGTACCTTCAAGACTTGAAACTTCATATATAGAGCACTATCATATGCCTTCTCAAGCACACTAATTTTCATCACCTATCTCATATTATGAAACATACTTCCTTCACAAACCAACTAGCTAATTAGGCCTCTCATTAAATATATTAAGAAGCCTCAGACCTCAACTCATAAGGTAAACCACTTTTCTAGTAGAGCCCAAAACCCTAGAATCTTAAAAAAAAACTTAGTCAACAAATGTCCTTCTGGTCAACATCCACCTCTAAAACTTATTACACACCTGTAGACAACCATTACACAATTTTGGACCAAAATTTGAGCCTCCATACCTTTGGTAACATTAATTTCCTATAACCCATTTTTAGGCATGCTTGCCCTTAAGCCAAAACTGGGAAAACCAAAAGCACTCGAAAATATTCAATTGGCACAAATAGGATCAACAAGACATAAAAATACCTGAAACACATCATAAATAAGTGCACAAACTTTTCTGAGTACCAAACATTTCTTAACATTGCATCAATCTCATTAGGCCATCTGGAAATACCCATTCTGACCCTATACTATAGCTCCTTCACAAACATCTAGAGAAAGCTCATGAACTTGTTGCTCTCCATTAACTAATATCCTTCTAAGATCAACAAAATTTTATGTACATATTGGTATTATTATCTTGAGCACTCAAACTTGCTTCTCCATAAGAAAGATGTATCCTAAGAATCATAGGCAGAGACATCCTACTTCACAATGTCCTAGAATAATGTGAAATCAAAATTTGTCCACAACTCCTCATATAAATGCTCCTCCTTAGTCATCTAATACTTTTAGTTCTTCTTCTTCTTAGGCTTAATATAATAAACATGCTTAACCACTACAACATTATCCTTTTATTCTAGGATTGGATTGACAATACATGGAGACAAAAAAGATTCATGACATACCTTTTCATCTAAAGAATCTACCTTGCATTTTGGAACCTCATCACTAGGCATAGATAATTGATGTTCCTTGCATGGTACATGCTCAGAAACAACAAGATGTTCACTTGGATCCATACATACCTCAGAATTAGCCTCAACCAACACCTTGGTCTTCTCCTTGAGTTTGGTTAATTGATTCTCAATATGAGTAGACAATGAGACCCCTTGGCCACTCTTCAAATTTTATAGTATTCTCCACCATATAAAATATATTATTTGGACCTACAGTCTCATAATGACTCAGACTTACCACCTTTAGCTTCCATGAGTTAACTTTCTTTCTTCATTGCACTCTAGGAGCCTAATTGAACTCATTCTATCTTTTAGACCTTTGCTTGTAGAATCTAGCAATGTGACCTCTCTATTGACACTTGAATCACACTATACCTTTTTCAAGAAACATATCTTGCCTTACCTTCTTTGGACATAAATTTGTAATGTGTTTTATGTCATGACAAACGAAACAACCTTCTCTTTTTAAAGAGGACTGATGTTGTCTAACCTTATGTGGATAATGGTTTGCAAAGTGTCCCACATCAAGACAATTAAATCACTTAATTTTTTTCACACTTTTTGACTGATGAGCCCCATCATAGTCCATGCAAACTCATTTCTAATAGGTATCTTACATTCTCTAGCTTTATGCCCAAATTGATTGCATGTGAAACAGTAACCATTGAAACTTGCATACCTTGTGGCATTTGGTTGTCTAATTTTATTTTTCTTCATTCTGCCAGCACCTTCATTCCTTGTTTGATGATTTGTATTCAAAGTATGATTGTCCTTGTTCACATTAGTCTTCATCTTGTCTTAAGTTACATTCTTTTGTTGTTCTTTATATCCAAGACCACTTCTATCACTAGCATGCTTTTGACCACTCAAAATATTATCTATATCACTTGAGCTCTTTTCAAATGTCATAAATGACTTCACCTTACTAGATTTTTTCTCTAACTTAGATTTTAATGACTTATTTTTAATTACATAACTTGAACATTCATCTTCTTTGGTTTTCAGACTTGTAGATAGAATTTCCAATTGACAACTGAGATGCTTGACCATATCTTCATGTTCCTTGGAATCTTCATTCATTCTTGCTTCATACACACTGAATTTCTCCTCAGAGTCCTTGATTTGAGACTTCATCTTCTTGTTAATATTATTCTCAATCTTTAGTTCTTCAAGGGCATTTATCAATGCAGTCTCATAGTCCACCTCATCTTCTTCATCATCTAAATCACTCCAATTAGACTCCTTTTGATGTGAGAAAATTCCTTCCTAAGCCATGAACAAGGCTTCATCTTCAACAAGAACATCATCTTCATGATCATATTTTGAGTCACTATCTCACTCTCATTTGATGAGCTACAATATTCTTTAGTGTAGAGACTCTTCTTGTTTTTTAAGGACTTCTTATTGTTAAACTTTATGAATCCTTTCTTCCTGTCTGTCTTCTTGTCTTCATCTCGGCCTTCACCATGATTTTCATCATCATTCTTCTCATGATTATGAGGGAAATTATGATCAAAATCTCATATCTTTCCATAGTTGAAACATTTGAAGGGTAGTTTACCCTTATACTTCCCGGAGCCTGTGTTCAATTTCCTAGTAATCAAAGCAATTAGTTCATCCTCATCAATGTTAGATATGTCATCCTCTTTGGGTTTCTTACCTTGGAAATTATTTTTTGGATTCATTTCTATCTTGAATGTTGCTTCCTTATTTGGTGTTATATCATCATTTACTCTCATCTCATAGGCAGTAAGGGTGCCATGCATTTGATCCATCTTTAATTAAGTAAGATCATGACTTTCTTCTATAGTAAATTTTTTTGGATCAAACTTGAGAGCTAGAGAGCTTAAAACCTTTTGAACTATAGTATCCTCTTCAAGGTTCTCTCTAATACTTTTGATGATGTTCACAATTTTATCAACTCTCCATGGAAAGGATGCCACAGAATCTTCTTCCTTCATCTTGAGACTTTCAAATTGCCTTCTGTGAGTCTATAAATTATCAAGATTGAACTTTGAATCTCCTTCATAAATGATCTGCATTTTGTCCCATATCTCTTTAGCAAATTTACAATGGATTACCATGGTAAACTCAATCTCTATAAGACCACAAGTGATGGAATTCATTGCCTTAGAATCATTCTCAAGCAACTTCTTGTCTATAACACTAGATAGAGGAGTAGTAGGAGCAACATAACAATCCACAATAGATTTCCATACATCAAACCCTAGGGACATAATTTATGTCTTATCCTTTCACTCCAAAAAACATAATTAGATCTGTTGAAAATTGGTGTTTATTTAGTAGAGAAACCTCCTTGATGACTACCCATATTATACCTTGGATCACCTTCAAGTTGTCAAGCCTTTACCAAAAAACTGAATCTGATACCAATTATTAGAGGTACAATCACTAAGAGGGGGGGGTGAATCAATGATCCCAAATAATCCAAATTCAAATTCAATCCTTTCAAACTCTTAATCAGTTATCATAAGCATTCATGAAGCATACACATCATTCATATCAATGAACAAGAGAGACAATGCAAGATTAAGCACATAACACATGACATATGTGGGAAACCCTCTTGGGAGAGTAAACCCACTATAACCTATAATCGGACTACTATCCTATAATAACAAGAACCAATTTTGATCAATTACAACTAATTAATGAACTACCATCCCTTATTTAGTGAGACTACAATCCCACAAGGTGCTATAACAACTATCTAGCTAAGTTGCCATAACAACTAGACCTTTTATCAAGTTTCACCTTGCAAGGAAGCTACAACCCCCTAGATGTTGAACTACCACAACAACACCTATGAACAACACATCACCTAAACACTGATTGCCTACTAATCTGATGGAGATACAATATATATTACCTCTTTTTAACTCTGCACACTCAGTGCATCCAAAGCCACTTTTTGGATCATCCTAGACCCAATTCACTAATTCTCAACCTAAAAGAGCACTATTATATCATCTAAAACATGAGCCAAGTTCATAACACAATCCTCAATCTACTCTGCTCATCAACTCATCTACTAGTCACTCTATCTCTCCTTCACTCTACAACTCACACACAAACTCTCCTCTTTCCAATCTCAAAATCAACTTCTTTGATTTCACTATTTATAGAGCATTCATGATCATCACCACCTTGGTTGACTATTGGGCATGCCTTAACCCTTAAGGCATCTCTCACATATAAAGACATGGATCAACACAATTCACATATGTCATCCATACCACCCATTGGTCACCCTTAAGCAGCTACAGCTTTTAATTGGGCACTTATAGCTCTTATAGGTCTCATGGAGACATATTCAACCATTTAACACTTCATTAAGAAAAAAAATAACATAGGACCCCTTTCAATTGCATAAGTCCACTCCACATAATCCCTTATACATCCTTAATTGATTATAGTCATCTATACTCACCTTTGCATATGCTCAATCAATTCAAACAATGACCTTGTATACAGGAACACTATGAACGAACACACAGTCAACTTCTTAAGCATTGTTCAAACTCAAGATAGATTGATCACACCTTCAAAATGCACATAGATGATCCTCATGGAGTCTAAAACACTCTCTAATAGTTAATTCAACAAGAAGCATCAAAACAACATCAACACAAGCTCAAACAATCTTCTCAAGTTACTTGCAGAACATACACAAAAATATAAACAAGTTTGAATATTCATAACTTTTACTATACACACTTTTAGATCTTCTATTTCTAGATGCGTCTTAGAGTCCTCTACAAGTTTGCTTTTTACACCTTCAACAAATTTTGCCTGTATTAACAGATATGGCCAAAATACAGAGTACTATCTTTTCCTTTGTTAAATTCAAATATTTGAATTCAAATGGTCATAGTTAAACTTTGGACACTATGCTCGCATCTCATGTCCTTGCATCTTCAAATTTATCATACACCATTGATCTTCTTTGAGCTTTAACTCATAGTGCGCTAATACCCAAATGTTAAACCTCAAATAATTGACCTCATCTTGTGCAATATGGTAACTTTGAATCAATGTGTACCATTGATCTCTATGGGATTATACTTGCTTTAATAATTATATACAACTGTCACTTTGACCTCTTAATTTTAATGTGCACCGTTTATCTCTATTTGTATGATTACCTGCTCAATGTTGATCCTTGGAAGAAGCTCAATATTTATCTCTGCTTGATGTTAAACTTAAAACATTTGACACCATATCATTGCTCCCTAACATCTTAGAGCAACACACTCTATTGATGTTGCTCAAACTTTACCTTGTACAAAAATGACTATGGAAATCATTGTTATCTGCCTCGAAAGCCAAGTTTTCATAGTCAGATATTTTACCTCGCTCACTCACATGCTCACAAATTTGGACCATATGATCTCCTCACATAGGAAAATCCAACCATATGTCAAACTGATCCTAAAACCTTCACATGTGAGAGATATAACACCATTGATTTGCTCACTTGGATTTTTCTGCCATAGAGTCAATAATTGCTTGGAAGGCTAACTTTTCACATGCATATATTTTGATGCACATAATCTCATGACCTGAAACTTAATACAAATCATTTAGGCACAAAATTGAATAAACCCATATGATCATTTTCTCCTCACACCTATATAACAACATCAAAGTGCTTACTTAGTTTTTTTTACCTCATGAAAATATTGTCAAACTATCTGGGAGCCCAACTTTACACTTACATATCTTTTTTTGCACTTCCTCACATGACCTAAAATTTATTTCATATCAACTAGGAACAAATTTAATCACAACCATATGACCAACTCTAATTGTGATGTTAGTAAACTGCCTACTAAAATTTTCTACCATTGGACCCAAAAAGTCGAGATGAAAACTATGGACTACCAAATGAATTTCAATTATGCACACAAGCACTCAATGTATTCTTAACCTCTGATAGGACCCCTTGCACATCCTTAAATCACCATACTCATCCATAAACAATCTTTTCCATGCCAAAACTGAAGATCAACCAAGCCTCCTTCAAGCATACTAGGACAAGCACATTGCATACTTTGTCATTGTCACTTGGACTATCAAGGCACTTCATCCACTCATTAGGACACCTCCATGACATCACTATGACATCATTGAAAACTCTCCAATAGGTTTATGTTCAAATATCCTACCAAAAAACATAAAAAATATTGGTTTTACAACTTCAATAAAAATGCAAATAAAACTATTTATGACATAAATAAGAAAAACAATAAAAAATTAAAATCTATAATTAAGTTCTTTAAAGGAAAGAGAAAGGTTTAGTAAACTTACAAATTTGACCAACACTCCTACAATGAATAATTGAGTTTTTTAACATTTTTTTTTATTTCTTCAAATAACAATATTTTTGTTCCTTTTCAGTAATCCTTTTTTTTTTGGGAGGTTTTCCTAGTTGTAGATAAATTTTGGATGGGGTGGTCATGACACATAAGATTCTATATTCACTAAAAGTAAACAAGGAATTAGGTATAGTAATTAAATTTTATATTGCAAAGGCCTATGATAAAATGAATTGGGTATTTCTAGGGAAAATGTTGAATGATTTTGGGTTTGTTAAAGATTAGCTTTAGTGGATCATGAGTTGTGTTTCAAAGGTATTTTTTATTTTGGTGAATGGTATCCTAAAGGATTTATTAACAAATTTTATGGTATTTATTAGGGAGGTCTATTGTATTTGGGAAGATACATAAAGGAGGCAAATGTGAAAAAGGAAATTTTAAGGTTAAAAGCCTACCAGAATGATGAGCCCAATACATATCTTCAATTGTGGATGACACTATCTTTTTTGGGTTGGCTTAGGTAAGGAAGATTAAGGCTTTCAAATAATCTTAAAATATTTTGAAGAAAATTTGTGTCAAATAGTAAGTTTGGTGAAATCAAATGTTTTCTTCATAAATATAGTTAGAAGAAGACAAGAGAGAATTTTGGCTACTTTAGGCATCCCAATGGGCATTTTACTAATAAAATATCTTGGTGTTGCTTAGTTCACAAGGGCTGCTAAAACTAAAATTTTGGAAAATCAAGTGAAGATATCACTGGCAAGATTTGCTAGCTGGAAAGTGAAATAGTTGAATTTGGTTGGAAGGTTGCTCTTATTTAAGGTGGTTCTTCAAACAAGTTTTGTATGCATTTTTTTCAGTATTGAAGGTTATAAAGGGAGTGGTGGATAAGATGAATAATATTATGAGGACATTCTTATGGAAAGATAAATTTGAGTCTCATAAAATCAAACTTATAAATTGGCAAAATGTTTACATGTTTAATGATGGTGGTGAGGTTGGAATTAAAGATTTTTTGTAGCATAATGAAGCTTTGAGGGATAAATTGGCCTAGAGTATTTACGAGGAAGTTGATCAGTCATGGATTTCAATGTTGGGTGATAAGTATTTGATTTTTTAGTAATTAAAGAGGATTTTTACTACTTTTATCAACTACCTTGGGGATCTTGTATCTATAATTTCATTGGTACTTCAAGAAAACTTATTTTCAACAATTTAACCTAGGGGATTGTAAATGGATAAAACACAAATTTATGGGTTAATTATTGACAAGGGTGGTAGGTTATTTAGGATATAGGGGACTTTAGTGAACCACAGAGAATTATCACTCAATTTTGGGGCTCCAAGATTTGTGATTATTTGATAGAATCAATACTGAATAATAGAATTTAGAGGCATTTGAAATCCTTTAAGGATTTTAATTTTCCTAAAGCTTAGAAAGACAACTTGGCATACATTTTGGAGCTAATAATAATTCCTCTCAAATATTCAGAGGATGTTTTGAGATGGATAAGTCATAAATCAGGTATCTACATTGTTCGAGATGTTTTTATTTGGCTACAAAGGACTATTTGAAATAAACAAAATCACGTTCTAAGCTCATTTGGAATGCGATCTCAACCTTTAAATCTAATTAAATTATTTGGGTGGCTTATCTAGAAATTGTTTTGACTTAGGATCACCTATAAAGACTGGATTTTTTTGGTCCATCCGAACGTGTTCTATGTAAAGATGATGATGAGTTAGTCAACATTCTAATTTTGCATTGTAAGTATTTGATTCATCTCTAAAGTATTATTTTGTCTATATTAGATCATATATGGGTAATTCTAGGGTTGACAAAGGATAATTTTAGGGTTTCACCTATAAATATTGGGGTTTTTTGGCCTATCTTAATGTTTTTTATGTAAAGAAGATGGTGAGTTAGTTGACATTTTAATTCTGCATTGTAAGCATTCAATTCATCTCTAAAGTACTCTTTTGTATAAATTATATCATATTTGGGTAAGTATAGGGTTTCTTGGTCTATTCAAATGTGTTTTATGTAAAGAGGATGGTGCATTGGTTTACATTTTAATTCTACATTATAAGTATTTAACTAATCTCTAAAGTAGTGTTTTGTCTAAATTAGATGATGTTTGGGTAAGTCGAGGATCAATGAAAGATAATTTTGTTGCTTGGCCTAGTGGATTAAATAATCTTGGCACTCTCAAATAGGTTTCCCTTAAAAATATTATCTAGAACATTTCACTAGAAAGAAACTACAAAAAAATTTAGGATAAAGAATCATCACGATAAAAATGCTAGGCAAAATTAGAATCAAGAATCATGTCAAATATATTAATTATACATAAAAAATATAAGGATAATTTGAAAGGTGGAGAGAAATTAATTCTAGGCAAGTAGCCTAAAATGATACTAAAATTAAGCAAATATGGAAAAACTAATTCAAAAAATAGAATGAATACAAAGTAACAAACCCAAGGAACTAGAGTTGTAAAAGTTAATTTTGATGATGCATATAATAATAATCTAGGTCTAGTTGGGGTTGAGTGTTTGATCCATAATGAAAAAGGTAAATTCCTTTAGGGAGGTTCTTTTTTAATCCCTAAAGCTACTATAAATGAAGCAGAGGTAATTGCATTGGTTGAATATTTAAAATTGGTGTTGTACAAGCACTTTACAAAGGTATTTGTGGAATGGGATTTTGGGATTATCATAAAAGCTACGAATAAATGTAAAATTTCAAAGTGGAAATTAATGAATATTTTGGGTGAGGCAAGAATGTTGGTTATATATTTTTCCTCAATATCTTTTGGGAAATATTTATGGAAGGTAATAAGGAAAAATATTTGTCATTTGATGCAGGGGTTGATTAGACCTAGTTATATGCCATGCTCAACCTTTATTCAAAAGTTTTGGAGGTATTAGAGGCAGTCTTCGATGTTTGAGTGACACTAAGAAGATAAATGAGTATTCATTATTAATATTAAAGACTAGTTATCTGTAAGAGAAAGTGTTTTTTTATTGATGTTGTGAGGAGTGACTTATGTATTTTATGATTTGAGGAAGATTGATGATGTGGTTGTAGAAGTAATATTCATCAATTTTGGTGGCTCCCTATCATTCTCTGATTGTATTCTCTAGAATGGAATGTGTAGTTATGAATGTTGGTTCCTTAAGGAGTGATTGTGAATGTGTTGGTTGGGGTCCCTTATTCTATTGGCAAAGACATCTTTTACCCTAGGTATTGATGATAAAAATGGTGGATTATTCATAAAATTACTATTGTGTATATGCTCTTTCTTGCTTCCTCTTGAGAATTTCTTGTGGCAATAAATGTTTGGGGTTGTAAATGCAAATAGTTGTATTAATATTTATTAGCTTTTTGGGATCCCTGGCAACCTTTGTCTGTAACTTCCTAATACATTTATGTTGAGCAAAGGATCAAACTTTCTTGTTTGTGATGTTTGTCACTTTTTTACACCTTATTACTGCAAAAGAATATGATGTCCTATTGGGGATACAATATATTGTGGTTGTAACTACAAAAGTATGTTTTAATATTTATTAGATTTTTAGGATCCCTAGTGGTCTTAGACGATAACCTCATAAATTATCTATTTTGAGTGAAGGACTAGGTTTTGTTTAATCCTAAAATTTATATTTGGGAATCTATGGATTAAAGGGGTAGAGATAGCTTAGGGAACAAGGATGGTAGACTATCTCTAAAGCAGGTTAATTAATTTACAAACTTGGATAAACATATACTTAATTTATTATGCTAGGATATGCTCAAAATAGAAAGTAAAACTATGTTAAATATTGTAATGATAATAAAAACAACATACTTAGTTGGCTATAATGTTAATATAGATCTAGATCTGGAACATAAAAGAATGCAAGTGGAAGTGGATTCTTGAATAATCATCAAATTTTGGATTAAGCACTTATGTGCCATCAGACACTTATGTCGACTTGGGACGGTTATGTTGATGCTTCTATCTAACTTGGACATAGGTTTCCTATTCAAAATACCTATTAGATTTGGATGGGACCACTTGGAATATTTTGGGTTCTGTGTCTTCTTCGCTCTAGTGTGTTCAGATCTGAATTATGGGATATCATTCCTTGTCATATAGAAAAACCCTAATTCTTCATCTTTATAGTGGTTATGAAAAAAATAGATTGGTGGGCACATTATTATGATCATGATGTACATATTTCACTAAGGGGGATGTGTGTCACATGTTAGCATCTCCATCAACCTATACACATTAATATATCATATCCCTAAGTACATATCATCGCTAGAGGATATGGTGTGGTTGTGTCACTCTTGGCTTATAAATAAACTAATTGCAAGTAAAATTAGCATAAATGGGTAATTGGGTGTGTAGGGATCACAATGCGACTTACATTTACCCAATCACACCACTTTTGCCTAAATTCAAAGTAAAATTAGGTGATCATGGATAAATATGCCTAGAATTATTTGGATTTACTGTGATCACAAGTGGATATTATGTTTTATGTCTTTTTTTCTTATAAGGGACCTAATCATAAGTCAAATAAGCATAAATGGGTGGTTGGGTATGCAAAGGTCACCAATACATCTTACGTTTCACCATTCACACCACTTTGTCATGATTTCAAAATGAATTGGGGTAACCATGCAAAAATGTGCCCCAAATTATCCCCATGTACTCTGGTTGTAAATTACTATGGTGTTGTTGTGTCACTCTTGGCATATAATGAACCTAATCATAAGTAAAATCAACATTAAGGGATGGTTGGGTGTGCACTAGTTTGTAAATTTCAAAAATTTCAAACTTGGAACTCATATAAATGTAAGAAAGCAATCTGAAAGGCTCCAAAACATCAAAACAACTACATTTTTACAAAAAATAGACACTAGTTGTAAAATTTACACTTTGAAAACCTTAGGTTCAATACTAAAATCCTAAAAATGATTAAGAGTTGATTAGATTGTATTTTGAAAAACTGTCTTCTAAATTGAACTCATGGAGTTATGAGACTAATTCTAGAAGATGCAAAGTGACCCTAATTTATTATATTTACTAAAATAAATTTAAATTTAACTTATACTTGACATTTGTTTTCATAAATATAGCCCATGTCTTTCAGTTCTTTAGCTTGTTTACTTTAAAAACATTGCACATTACATAATAGTAGTAATGAGTATGCACTTTAGGTTTGGAAATTTGAATCTAAGGCTTGGACCTCTACACACAACCAAAATCCATGTTTTTCATGAAAATAACACAATTATAATTTAGGCATGATAAACACTATGCATTTGATTGAGATATTTCATAAATATATGACTATGACGTTAAGGACACTCATGTTTCCAAATATATATTTTTTTTAATTATTTGACTACTTTAAAGTTTACATCTATAATGATTTCTAAGTATGTATTTTTATCCCATTATATGTCTAAACTATACATGTCTATATTTGTTTGTGTCTTCTGTTTCATCCATCTAAATGCAAAAAAAATAGAGAGTTGCAAACTAGGCCTAATTTTATACACCTTTTTAATAATTATTTTACTTTTTTGTGGTAGTTAGGGGGATGCACGATCAGCTATCCATTTTTGTATCATTTAACGTCTATTTACTTGTAAAATTAATAAAAAATCATTCATTAAAAAATTAAAAAAATATATAGGTTTCAAACTAGATGATCTTATCTAAATTTCTATCAAAGGGTTTTTTTGAATACTAAATGATGCTACAAAAACAAGGGGGTGCACAGTCGGCTATCTACTATGATTTTATAAAAAATAGGAGTTGTTCTTTTAATTTCAAATGTTTTACCTACTTATGCTTGACCATTTTCAGAAAAAATAGTAGTTTAGAAACCATACTTGAAATGCTACAATTTTTTTTGTAACATCTTCAAAATTTGAGTGCAACTATCTCAAATAATCCATACAAGTCAAGATCTTTCATCTTTTATAAAAAAAGTCCACTTAAGGCCCACTTTAGACCCACCAATTCCCTGTACTTACCTAACATATATAATATAATTAGTATATTCAAGAATTATATAATATAGATAATTTTTTTATAAATTTATATTTCTATGTACAATATATTATTAACAAAATAAAAAATGGTATACATATACACACACTTTTTATTTGTAATCACTTTTAACTAGAACTACAAACTCGTTTGGGACACAACGGTGCCCTAGATACTTAAGTGATTAACCACCAATGGCCATAATTGACTTCAAGACTAGTACCAATGACCACAATCAATCTCGAAAATACCACCAATTACCACAATTGGTCTTGAGAATACCACTAGTGATCACAACAAACCTCACATGCCATAGTGAGATTTGAACCTAGGTGAGGCTTGAAACAACCAAGCCACTTTACCAACTCACCCACATCTCATCAACATATATAATATTTTTATATATATAATATAATTATATAATAATTGTATATATTAGTATAATATTATTATATTGATTATATAGTATATATAAATATCATATACAATAATATATAATAATGTAATAAATATGCCTCTAGGGTTATACCTCAATGGTAAGTCGTTACAATGATAACCACTAGGTCATGGGTTCAAGCACTGATTGAACCACAAGCATCAAGTCGGGCACTCGCATAAGCCCAAGGTATTAGTCCATTAGACTCACCCTGTGATAGCGCACCTAAGTGTGTGCTAGGTCACTGGGTCCAACACGGTGATAATGTTATGCTAGAAAAGTTGTAGGACATCCTCGATCACCAAAAAAAATGTAATAATTATATAAATATAAAATATTACATTATAATTATAATATTTTATATTTATATTTTTTTTATCGATCAAAAAAGGGGCAGAGCTTGCCTATAATAAGTATTTAAACAAAAACCCTAAAAAAATAGGGAGATACAATAAGTATACTAAAAACTCTTAAAGAGCTTGACCAGCTTGGTATCACAACAAAGAAAAGAAAAAATGTAATATTTTATATTTATATTTTTTTTGATCGATCAAAAAAAGGGGCAGAGCCTGCCTATAATAAGTATTTAAACAAAAACCCTAAAAAAATAGGGAGTTACAATAAGTATACTAAAAACTCTTAAAGAGCTTGACCAGCTCAGTAGTACAACAAAGAAAAGAAAAAGATCCTAATTGTCATCTAAAATCACAATATCAGTTTTCTTCTTGTCAGCAGCACGAGCCTCCTCTTCAATGTTGATTGCATCCAAAGAGTCCACCAAGTGAATCTCATCTTTGTTTGCATAATTCCTAGACACTCACATATGGCCTTAAATTTCATGTGCTGAAAGATGTTATCCTCTACTATGGTCTTCAATAGAATCTAAATTTGATCAAGATGAGTATCCATCATGTGGCTAAAATGATGCACATCCTCATGCATAAACAGTGAATTATCGGTGTTGAAGAAGAATGTCTTAATCCTACTCATTTAAACAAAATTGAGGGTATCCAGTCTGGAATTGGACTATCCAGTGTCCTCCATCACCTTAATGACTGCATTAACCAAATCCACATAATATCCATGACCAAGATGGGTATAACTTTGGGCACACAACAAATTTATGGCCATCCACTTCATCAATTTTTCATCATTCACCCCTTTCAGAAGAGTCTTCTTACAAAAATCAAGAGCCTTTTGAGTTGTGAAGCAAGTCTTTTTATCTAGGAGGGATTCCAAGTTGGGAAGATGGAGCTTCAAAACATCCACCAAACCTAGGAAGGAGGAATGCACATCTTTAAGAGAAAATTTATGCAGCAAGTTATTCATTTCAGTGACCAAATTTAAGATAGAATCCTTACCTTTAGACTATCTGGTTCACTTGTGACTGAAGCCTCTCGAATCCAACTTACCAAGTTTCACAGTACTAAAGAGTGAAGAGAAATAAATAGAGTAGCGAATAAAATGCACAAAAATAAGGTATATGGGGTAAATAACCCATGTCACGAGACACACATGTTACTTGCATCTCCCAAGGGACATCATTTTCCACCACCATAAGTAATTACCAAAGCCTCGAGGAATAATGAAACCATTCCTCAGTAAATTAATGATTAAAATCATTAATGTCTTCATTACGTGCATCGATCTCCACAATATTCCAAGCTTTAGAGCCCACGTTCAGGGAGATGGTCACATGGAGATCAGGGTCTAAATGATTAAGGGCCACCCCCTCATTATCATAGTGGTCATCTAGCTTATTACTTTCATAGAAGATATGAAGGAGGAAAAAATATCTCAAATTATCCTAAAGGGACCTGTAATCATCCAAAATATTTATGAGCTTCGAATTATGAGAAGATTCTTTTGAAAGGGCTTCGATAATCACCTTCAAGTCTCCTTCAATATCCAAATAAAGATAGTTATTTTAAACTACCAATGAGAGACCATGACAAAGTTATTTGGATTTTAAAACATTATTGGTGTAGGAACCAATAGTTTCACTATAGCTAAGCAAAAAATTACCTTGGAAGTCTCTGAAGATCCCCTGGCACCAGCCCAACTGAGGGTACCTTTTACAACACCATTGAAATTGAGCTTGATCCTATGACTAGATGAAGGAGTCCAATTGTCTTTCCTACATTTTTTATGGTTCCTTCTAACCCTATTAACACGAAATATTTTATATTTATATTATTATTAAATTATTGTATACATATATTGTATTAAATATAATATTTAATTAATAATATATACATATAATTACTTAATTAATAATAGTGTATATTATATTTTCCAATATTTAATATAATTATATTATTATATAATAATTATATATAAATATAATAATTATATATAAATATAATATTATTATTTATTAAATATAGAGTATATATAAATATTATTACACCGAGAAGCATAACCTACAATAGTAGTCAAGGAGTGTAATAGCGTGAGCGGTTCAATTTTATAATTTGTGGGCCGACATATCAATAGAATTAAAAAAAATACTGACATATCAATAAAATTTAAAAAAGATATAATCCACTGACACATTGTTTGAAAAAGATGTAATCAACCATCACATTGTTTGAAAAAAAAAAAAAAAAAACATATATATATATATATATATATATATATATATATATATATATATATATATATATATATATATATATATATATATATATAAGAGAAAACATTCAACCAAAAAGTATACAAAAAACAAAGATGCAGTGTAGAACTATAGAAGAATAAATTTGCTATCGAGTGCCATCATCATTGCCACTCGATGACATAGACCAAATGATAGTAATGTTGTCACTCGATAACAAAGCTACCATTCGGCCTATATTGTTGAGCAACAACCATGTTGTTACTCAATAACATGTTATCATTTGGTAGTGATATTGTCAAATGGTAGATATGTTGTCGAGTGACAAAATAGCATATATCTATCATTCAAAGGTAATGCTATCGAATATTAACTTTGTTACCGAGGGACAACATTATTTTTGCTTGATAGCATAGTCTGAATGGTGTTGAATGGTAGCTTTACTACTGAATGACAACATTGCTTTCAAATGAAAACATTACTATCACTTGATAACATAGATGTCATTTAACATCAATGTTATCAAATGACAATATACTACCAAATGACAGCTTGTTGTCGAGCAATAATAATGATTCGTTCAACATCATTGTATTTATTATTTTTTATTTGGTATTTAATATTTAGTTACTTTTTATTAACTTTATATTATTATGATTTTTTTGAATTTATAAAAGTTTAAATGTTTGATGCCTATAAAATATAGGCATGGCTCGACCATGATTCAATTTTGAAACTGAAGAACAACGAAGAGAACATCAAATAGAATACACATAATAATATTGCAGATAACAACATGAACAAATGATAGAGGATCAAAGACAATAACATACTGAGAATAAAAGAGAAATACATGAAAAAGGTAGGGAAGAAATGCCAGTTGAATAGCTAGAAGTAGAAATGAAACAACATGGCCAAGAAATGATAGCATATCATGCATGAACATCTCAAGATGATCAACAAAGATTAAGAAGAAGAATGCAAAGAGAAATGCAATTCAATCAATTTAAAGAGGAAGAAAGAAACCAACTACAAGAACATAATCACGAATCAATTTAAAGACATCATCGAATGAATGCTAATGTTAATGATAAATCTAAAAAAGTGAATTCTATGACCATAGAATGCATATTAGACACACCAAATAATAGAGAAATAAATGCCATGGATGATGATGTTAAAAATAATATAAAAAATACACATGATAGGAATGGAAATATTAAGGTAGATTTGAAGACGTTATAAATAATTTTTCACCGTCATTTTGAAAATTTGGCTTCACCAAGTATGTGTTTTGTTTGTCAAGAAAGTTACCCCAGCATAAATATCTCACAAGCACCTAAAGGTCCAATTTGTCACAAATGTCAACAAGAGAAAAATGATCATTTATTTTTAGCATCAAATAATATGGATCTTGGTCCACATCTGCTAGAACTTGCATGCTGAAACCAATTAGAAGAGATGTTAATAGCACAAGTCAATCCAATCTTACAAGCCACACACGCAACTAGAGGTCAATATAAATATAAAGGACATACAATCATTTTTTCACAAGTGAAAGAAATTGCTAAGGTTTTACCACATTAAATAAAAGATGTATCAATCATTATTGTTCAAAGAAAAGATCAACGTGAAATAAATTACAACTTTATAGTTAATAGAGAGAAGGGTATAGGGCACTAAAATATAAAATAGAACATGACAAGTTTTATAGCAATGTTCAGATTGATGAAAATTCACTTACTAAACTATCATCTGATTTTAATAAAACTATCTTTGAAGAATTGAACTTTGTATAATGGAGTTTGATTCAGATTTGAATGAATATGTATCTCAAGTTCCAATAATGGAAATGTATGAAGGGAAATATCATCAATCACATGAATTCAATGGCCTCCAAACCCACCAATGATGTGAGAGAGATGGAATTATTCACGGGTAAATAAACCTAATGTAGAACTTGGAGATCTGATAGATTGTCCAGGAATTGGTGCATCTCCTATAAATATCTCACTGAAGGGTTACTTGATATGGTGTTCCCCACATTATTTCCAGATGAAAGATGTGATTGGTTAGAATTGATGATGAAAAGATTATATCCACATGAATTTGTTAAACATTTGATTTGATATAGGGATCACCATTTTGGATGACACACGTGATTTATATATTACATGATGAACATGATAATGAGACATTGTGCACAAAATTCATCTGCAATGTTTGTAAAAAAGAGTCTTCAAGACACACCAATCACCATCAATGAATTACGTGAGCATATGGACAATGTTCCCCACTCTCATCTAACTAATCATTTGATGCATTTGTGTACCACATTGAGGGGTACAAGGTCTTATTAGGCAAAAATTCATGTAGAATTAAGTGGCATGTTGCATCAAATTAGAACATTGACAATTTTCTTCACTTTGAGTGTAGTTGATATGTATTAGCCCAATCTACATGTGTTAATGCCAGGAACACCACCAAAAAATTCCCAAGAATCCCAAAAATGGCATTGACAAAATATTACTATCCATCCTCATATAGTGGCATAATACATGCACTTGCAACTTATAATTTTTTGAAAGGAGGTACTGCAAAAAGGAATGAATGTGAAAGATCATTAGTCTAGATATGAGGTTATAGATAACTCTAACCAACAAAAATCAACCCACCATAACATCAAAGTTGGTCATAGTCATATTGTTAGAGTAAACCTTGGTGTAATGCACTTTCATGTTATTGGGTTGAGGTTATGGAGATACAATGTTGGTCAGAGTCATACAATGTTGTTGGTCAATTTTATGTTGTCCGCATATGTTATGGTGGGATTTGATAGTTACTCTAGAATGTCATTTGAAGATGCAACTCCGCATATAATTCTAATTACACCAATACAAAGGGGATGAACATGATAACTACCCTTAGGATTGGCTTGGGAATTATCGATACACAAATCACAAGGGTTTATTCTTTCTAAAGCAACAATTGATATAGGGCATAAATAAAGAATGGGGGTAACATTTGTAGCGAGCTTGCATGTAAAATATTTGGAAGGTCTCATAATTTTGTTTCCATTTTCATATGAGTAATGTGAAAAGTTAAAAACAAGCAAACAACTTTTCAAATAGAAATTTGAGGAAAAGAGACTCAAGTCCTTGGAACTAGAATAATGTTATATATTTAATATTTTTTCATAAAAAATATTCTTTCACATATCTTATTCTCCATTTCACATTTTGAAATATATGAAATTATTTTATTTAATTCTCATTTAATGTGATGTATATTACCCATTTGAATAAATATAAAAAATTTCATTAATTATCATATTATGTGATATATATTTTATTATTTGGGTGAATATGAAATGCTACATTAATTTAGTATTTAGTGTGAATTGTGCATGTCACACCTCTAGATGCTACTAACATAGATATCGTAAATACATGTATCTAAAATTCGCCGATAGGATATCAATCTCGACATGCCTATTTAACCTATCTCACAAGCTCAATATAGGCATCTCAAGATTCATATCTCTCAATGTCTTTTAGGTATATGTATTTAACATATCTATGCTAGTATATTATAATAAATAATAACATAATAATATTAAAATAAATATATAATATTACAATATAATTATAATATCTTGTATTTATATTATTATTAAATTATTATATACATAGCATATTAAATAAAATATAAAATATAAAATATTAATATTATTACATACGTTAATATAATGTAATAAAATAGTATATATATAGCATATATGAGCTCCAAATTCAAGGGAACTTATTAGGAATGTGAAGTATTTTTTATCTTGTGTAAGCAAAGTAGATTGATTGTAAGTAATTTATAATTGCCAAAATACTTCTCCAAATAAATGAATACAGAAATTTGCTTGTTTGCATAATGAACTAGTGTCTTGCAGGAAATGTTGTAAAATATATCTAATTTATTATTTATTTATGTTTTTTATATTTTATTAATATTTTATACTGAAAATTTTACATTTCATATATTTACACCTTTACGAATTTCTAAATGGATGTATCACTTATCATCATTTGAAGTCACATAAAATCTTATTTTGAAGAAAGAGGCGTCCCTTTGTTATATAAAAAATGTGTCACATTACCATGCTTTTACCTATAGAAAACAAGCATATAAACAATCAATCGCTAACATGATAAAACACCAATCTAAGGAATCATATTAAGGAATGTGGAAAAAAAATATTATATTATTTCATATTTTCATGAAGTGTACAATTTGATGTATGTATAAAAATACATGAAAGTGGGTTTCATAATATGAGGAAATACTAAACTAGACAACGAACTTGGAACATCATTGATGTGTATATATGGAGTATATATAAATATTATTACATTGAGAGGCGTAACCTACAATGGTAGCCAAAGAATGTAATGGCATGAGTGGTTCACTTTTATATTTTTTGGGGCGTCATATCAATAGAATTAAAAAAATACTGACATATCAATAAAATTTAAAAAATATATAATCAACTGACACATTGTTTGAAAAAGATGTAATCAACCATCACATTGTTTGAAAATAAAAATAAAAATATATAAGATAAAACATTCAACCAAAAAAATATACAAACGACAAAGATGCAATGTAGAACTACTAAAGAATAATTGTATTATCAAGTACCAACATCGCTACCACTCGAAAGCATAGGCCAAATGACAGTAATGTTATTGCTCGATAGTAAAGCTACCATTCGACCTATGTTATCAAATGACAACCATGTTATCACTCAGCAACATGTTATCATTTGGAAGTGATGCCACCAAATGGTAGCTATATTGTCAAGTGATAAGACAACATATATCTATCATTCAATGGTAATATTACTGAAAAATAACTTTGCTATCAAATGACATCAGTATCGCTGCTCAATAGCATATTTTGAATGGTATCGAATGGTAACTTTACTACCAAACAACAACATTGCTTTTGAGTGACAACATTATTGTCACTCAATAACATAGCTATTTTTTAACATCAATGTTGTCGAACGCTAACATACTACCAAATGACAACATGCTATTGAGCAATAGTAATATTGTCGTTTGACATCATTGTATTTATTATTTTTTAGTTGGTATTTAATATTTAGTTACTTTTTATTAACCTTATATTATAATGATTTTTTTGAATTTATAAAAGTTTAAATGTTTGATGCCTATAAATATAGGTATGGCTCGGCCATGATTGAATTTTGAAACCAAAGAGCAGTGAAGAGAATATCAAATAGAATATGCATAATAATATCACAGATAACAACACGAATAAATGACAGAGGATCAAAGATAATAACATAATGAGAATGAAATAGAAATACATATAAAATGTGGGGCAAAAATGCTAGTTGAAGAGCTAGAAGTAGTAATGAGACAACATGCCCAAGAAATGATAGCATATCACACATGAACATCTAAAGATGATCAATAAATATTAAGAAGAAGAATGCAAAGAGAAATACATTTGAATCAATTTAAGAGGAAGAAAAAACCAGCTACAAGAACATAATCATGAATCAGTTCAAAGACATCATCAAACAAATTCTAATGTTAATTCTAACTCTAAAAAAGTGAATTCCATGACCATAGAATGTGCATTAGACACACAAGATAATAAATAAATAAATGCCATGGATGATGATGTTGAAAATAATATACAAACTACACATGATAGAAGTGGAAATATTGAGGTAGATTTGAAGACGTTACAAATGATTTTTCACCATCATTTAGAAATTTTGGCTTCACCAAGTATGTGTTATATTTGTCAATAAAGTTACCCCAACATAAATATCTCACGGGCACCTAAAGGTCCAATTTGCCATAGATGCCAACAAAATAAAAATGATCATTGATTTTCATCATCAAATAATATGGATCTTGGTCAACAGCTACCAAAACATGCATGCTTAACCCAAGTAGAAGAGATGTTAATAGCACAAGTCAATCCAATCTTAAAAATCACACACACAACTAGAGGTCAATATAAATATAAAGGACATACAATCAGTTTTCCACAAGAAGTGGAAGAAATTGCTAAGGTTTTACCACATCAAATAAAAGATTTGTCGATCATTATTGTTCAAAGAAGATATCAACGTAGAACAAATTACAACTTTATATTTAATATAGAGAGGGTGTATAGGGCATTAAAATATAAAATAAAACATGATGAGTTATATAGAGATGTTCAGATTAATGAAAATTCACTAACTAAACTGTCATTCAATTTTAATAAAAATATCTTTTAAGAATTGAACTTTGTACAATGGAGTTTGATTCAGGTGTGAATGAATATGTATTTCAAGGTCCAGTGATGCAAATGTATGGAGGAAAATATCATCAATCACATAAATTCAATGGCCTTTAAACCCCCAAATGCCATGAGATAGATGAAATTAATCCATGTATGGGTAAATAACCCTAATGTAGAACCTGGAAATCTAATGGATTGGTCAGGAATTGGTGTATCTCTTATAAATAAGTATGTCACAGAAGGGTTACTTGATATGGTATTCCCCACATTATTTCCAGATGGAAGACGTGATTTGTTAGAATTGATAATGAAAAGAGTATATCTACATGAATTTGTTAAATATTTGATTCGACATAGGGATCACCATTTTGGATGACACACGTGATTTAGATATTACATGACGAACATGATTATGAGACATTGTGCATAAAATTCATCTACAGTGTTTGTAAAAAAGAGTCTTAAAAACACACCAATCACCATCAATGAATTATGTGTGCATATGGACAATGTTCCCCACTCTCATCTAATAGATCATTTGATGCATTTTTGTACCACATTGAGGGGTACAAGGTATTTGGGTAAAAATTCATGTAGAATTAAGTGACATGTTGCATCAAATTTGAACATCGACAATTTTCTTCACTTTGAGTGCAGTTGATATGTATTGGCCCAAGTGGCATGTGCTAATGCTAGGAACACCACCAACAAATCCCCAAGAATCCCAAAAATGGCATTGACAAAATATTATTGACTATCCTCATATGGTGGCATAATACATGCACCTGCAACATACAATTTTTTGAAAGGAGGTACTACAAAAAGGAATGAAAGTGAAAGATCATTAGTCTAGATATGAGGTTATAGATAACTCTAACCAACAAAAATCAACCCACCATAACATCAAATTTGGTCATAGTCATACTGTCAGAGTAAACCTTAGTGTAATGCACTTTCATGTTATTGGGTTGAGGTTATGGAGATACAATATTGGTTAGAGTCATAATATGAAATGCTACATTAATTAATATTTAGTGTAAATTGTGCATGCCACACCTCTGGATGCTACTAGCATAGATATCTTAAATATATCTATCTAAAAGTCGTCAATAAGATATCAATCTCAGTGTGCCTATCTAACCTATCTCACAAGCTCAATATAGGCATCTCGAGAATGATATCTCGTGACGTCTTTTAGATATATGTATTTAACATATCTATGCTAGTATATTATAATATATAATAATGTAATAATAGTACCATAAATATAAAATATTACAATATAATTATAATATCTTGTAGTTATTTTATTATTAAATTATTATATACATAACATATTAAATAAAATATAAATTATATAATATTAATATTACTACATACTTTAATATAATGTAATGTAATAGTATATATATATATAGCATTTATGAGCTCCAAATTCAAGGGAACTTCTTAAGAATGTGAAGTATTTTGTATCTTGTGCAAGCAAAGTAGGTTGATTGTAAGTAATTTATAATTGCCAAAATACTTCTCCAAATAAAGCTTGTTTGCAATATGAACTAGTGTCTTGCAGAAAATGTTATAAAATATATCTAATTTATTATTTATTTTTATTTTTTAAATTTTAGTAATATTTTCTATTGAAAATTTTACATTTCATATATTTACACCTTTACGAATTTATAAATGAATGTATCACTTATCATCACTTGAAATCATGTAAAATCTCAGTTTGAAGAAAGAGGCGTCCCTTTGTTATATAAAAAGTGTGTCACATTACTATGTTTTGACCTATAGAAAACAAGCATATAAACAATCAATAGCTAACATGATAAAACACCATTCCAAGGAATCATATTAAGGAATGTGGAAAAAAAATTATATTGTTTCATATTTTCATGAAGTGTATAATTTGATATATGTCTAAAAAATACATGAAAGTAGGTTTCATAATCATAAGAAATACTAAACTGGACAACAAACTTGGAACATCATTGATGTGTATATTGCATGCATTTATGATCTGTAGAGGAGGTGCATCTGACATGAAATTTGGGGCCTCTCCCTACATTTTAATTAATAAACTTATTAATCCTACTTAATTCAAGCAAGCATCAATCCTACAAATTTATTTAAATATTTTTATCATCATTAAATTTCACAATGCATATTGTAAGCTATTACTATAATGCATTCTTTGTTGTAGCTATAAGTTTGTCTTGAAACACTCCAGGTCCAATATTAAAATAAAAGATTAAAAAAATTTGGTTGTTAATCAAAATTTACATGTAACATCAAAAATGAGACAATTACAACACATCATCTCCCTCTTGAGACCCATTTAAAATTTAAACATTGACTTCAAAAACCTAACCCTACAATTGACATTGAAGTTGTTTATGAAATTACTTGAGCTAACAAAAATGAGTGTGAGAGGGTAGGCAACATATAATTTTTTGTAAACATGAAAAAGAGTGGATTGAATTTTTATTTCTAAAAAAAATGAAACAAAAATATTAAACTACCAAGATCACACTTTTTTCCTCCTCTTGAGACCATAAAACAACTTGTAATTGATTAAAATGAAACAAAAACAAGTGAAAACATCCTGAATCAGGACAACCAATAGCCATAGTGAATGAATTAAGGAGAAAACAATATTTAAACAAAAATATGGATAATGTCACCTAAATTTTAAAGAATTGGATTTTTCATCTAAACTTGTTTTATGCTAATCTAGCAACTGTTGACTACACACGATCTACATTGTTGAAAATTATTGACTACTGATAACTGGTAATTAATTTTGTTGCTTCCCTATAATTTTGTTCATAGTGGCTATTGAATGGGTATGCCTTGAAAATATTCAAGGATCTCAATACATTTTCTATGTCTTCTTCGATCTACCTTTTGTTTCATAAGTTTCATTGTCTATGTAAAGTCGCTTTTATTCTCTTGGTCAAAAAACTCTTTGATGTCAGGTTTGGATAAGAAATGACCAATTTATCTGAAATGGATTTTTTTCATAATCCATTTAGAAGTTTTAGACCTTTTAGTTTTCAAACTCTTGTTGTTTTATTCAACAAAAGTAAACAATGAAAAATTAAAACCATTTAATATCCAACGAATGAATATTATACCCATTCAAAAGCCATAGCGAACAAGTTAAAACACGATTGCTGACAAGTTTAAAGTAAATAACTAAAATCAAGGAGTAAATAATGTTTAGACAAAAAATATGGATAATGTCACTTAAATTTTAAAGAGTTGGATTTTTATAGGCAACTTACTATAATTATATTAATTTTTTAGGTGCAAGGCTAAGAAAGACTTATAGTGGTTGGCTCTAGCCAACACCCAATCATATTGAACAAGTCCATAAACATTGAAAATTAGATTAAACACTATTGAAATGAAATGAAAAAACTATGAAATCTAAAGGGAAGATTGAATTCTCACCCTACAACCCGTGTCATGAGAAAGCCAAGGGAAACACCTTCTGTGAATCCATTATTTAAATTAGTAATAATCTGAGGCACTTCTGCGACTCCCCAACTAAACAAATTTATGAGCCTAAAACTAATAGACACATAATTTCTAACTCCACACATAGAGTCCATCAAATACTTCTCATCCCACCACACACACTACCTTCCATAAGCACAATGGCTTACCATTATTCAAGCATTGTAATCTTCTTAAAAATATCCCACACCGTGATCTTAAAAAGACTATGGAATAATCCTTCTATATCACCACTATATATAGAGAGAAGGTTCTAAACAATTTCTATTTTTTTATGATGGCCTTCAATGACTTAACAACTCATGCATGCCATCGGTCCTTTTGGCCTTTGAACATAATTAATGTCTTCAAAACTATTAATATTTTTAGGGCATACCCATTCAATAGCCACAACGAATAGAATTATGGGGAAGCGACGAAATTAATTACCATCTATCAATAGTCAACCATTGTCAACAATGTAAATCATGTGCAGTATATCATGTTAGTCAACAATTGTCAACATGATTAGCCTAAAACAGGTTTAGATGAAAATGTGCTAATCTTCTCTCTATGAAGACACATCTAACATTAATATATATGTGGAAGAAATAAATTTGTGGCTCCAGAGTCGAGATAAAAAGACTCATTGTTCCATGGTCAAGAAAGGGTTAAGATTTAAATCTATAAAATAGGGTTGAATAATAATACATTTAAATATTCTAACTTAAAAATTTATAGTGTCTAGTATTGTATATACCAATTTTATTGATAACTTACAACATATGAAACAATTATGTTTAAGTTACATGCAAATAACTATAGTTTATATTTATTGTTTATTTCCATTAAAGCAACAAAATATTTTTTTGTTTGTTGTTTAATAAAGGAATTTTAAATTTTCCTTCCAATAAAAAACTGATCAAATTTATAGAGCAGTGTAATGGATACATTTATGAAGTTTCTTGAAAGTAAACACTTTTATGACTTAAACGACCCAGTGAAAGGAATTTTTTTTGGCAAGGAAAATTTGTAGAGTATTTAGTATTGGTTAACCCCTGCTTGCAATTCAAATACATTTTATTCTTTCTCATCATGTATATACATTCTATAAAATTTTTGTCTTGATTTTAATTTACACAAATTCATGATGCCATCATCACCAATAAATATTATTAAAAATGTCTGATAAGGATATTAAAGAAAATTAGAACCAAATAAAATACCTAAATATTCTTGGCAAACATACAAATATCAAACCTTTATTTTATTTTATTGATGAGCTTTAAACCAAGAAATCAATATTCACTTAATAAATTATCAATGATTTCTCAAAATATAAATTATGGGCAGACTTAAAAATTCCAAAGGACTATAGTAAATGCATGTGAATATCGTAACATTTGAAGATAAAATTTAAATGGATAAAATCATTAAAAAATAATATGATGGGGTAGGGTTGATTGTTAAATTCATCTTGGGCCATCTACAAATAACACTAAAATTTTAAGAGTTAATAATAGAATATCACAAATTTCCATTAGAAAACAATGCAAACCTAAAAAAAATGAAAAGCATACCTCATAATGGTGAATTTCATAGAAAGAGGAAAAAAGGTGTAATGGGAAGTTCAATGCAAAGGAAGAAACTCAATATTACTAACATTAAGGATAAAAAAAGGTTTATAATTTGATGTTTTAGTTGTAATGGTTTATCTTTGAATCTAAGCCACTAAACACAAAACCCTAACATGTGCAAGTAACATGCTTTCCAATTAAGTCCTATTGCAAAATCTGTAAGAGTGTTTAAACCTATAATATGAATTAATGAATAATCTTTTAGAGCCATTAAAACAAGAGATCAACCAACCAATTTAATTGTTGTCCAATTTTTTTACCTTGTAGTTGGATGAGCCATGTCGAACCCACTTGCAATTAAAAAGAATCTGAAAACAAAAGTTTTGAATATATTTTATTGAATGCCAAATTGGAAAAAATCTTACTTTTTTTGTTAATTTTGCATAGACAACATTCTAATACTAAATGAAATTAAGGTTATCACCTAACAAAATCTCATAGTTATTGTATCAACAAGGTTAAGTCTTTATCAACTTATTAATATAAAGTTATTTTCTATAGACCACAAACGAAATTGCACAACATGAATTATTGAAGTGTATATTAAAAAAGAGTAGAGCTTCTGAAGTCATTGCCATAGATATTAATGGTGTTAGTGATGGGATAATAGAACCTTTTGACCAATGCAATAGCCATATATATTTAATGTTTTTATTTTGTAAAGCTCAAATGAATGAGTGTGTACAGGCTACTCCCTATTCAACCTTGTCAACAAAGTTACCTTAAGAGTTTAAATTTTGAAAGATAGTTTGATTTCTATTTTTTTCTAGTAAGTTGTGTGATAAAAAAGGTGGAATTTGTTATTCAAAAAAGATGTATAAATTATAACTATCTTTTCTGATACAAGTAAAAGGAAATAAAAACTCTCAACAAAATATCTGTAATTAAAACATAAGAATAGATAATAATGCTTTTTATTATGTGAAGCCATTACATTTAAATTTTATAATCTTCAAAAAATGCATTAATATTCAAGTCTTGATTATTAACAAGAGTAATTGAATAGCTAGTCATGCCACATATTATTACGGATGCCTTATTAATGGGTGGTGTTCACTTAATCATTTTAATAACAATAAGAACAACAAATCAAATAACAATAACTATGTTGACATCATTTTTGTTGATGTTGATTATGATTTTGTAACATGTTAATATTCTAGCCCATATATAATTTTTAAATTTTTTATACATGTAGTGCTAGTGTTGGCAACCACAAAATAGTCACTCGATTTTTTCCTTTTATCTTTCAAGAACTATAACTTTACTTATTGAAGGTATTAACTTCAATCTAATTTTTTTAAGGCATGCTAAGATACGTGTGATCCTTCTACTACAATCAAGATTATTATGATGAATGAATAAATAGAGTATAATTTTTATAAGATGTATAGAGATTAAAATGTTGTCCATCTTCTAAAAGGAAACTTTAACTATGGAGAGTGCAACATGTGTGTTTCTGTCATTTTGATTAACCTTCCAACTCTGAGTTGAAAAACATGGCTCATTATATTACATGGAAGGTGTTGTCATTAATATTAATTAGAATTCCAAAGGAAAAAATGAAACAAAATACAACATTTTAGTTATATTTTAGAGGAAATTTTTAAATATTAAAATAATTAAAATCAATAACCAGGCATATAAATAATTTTATGGGTTGGGTTTTATAAAACCATACCTCGATTCCTTTATGGGATTAGAATAAGTTTCTTAAGCTCCAATATATTTTTTCCAAGAGACTCTCAACAATTTTAACTATTCTAAGGATGGATCTTCTTTGAAAACACTCAAGCTAAATTTATCCAAGTTGAATGTGTTATTTGTTTCACAACCCTAACTTTACATAATGGAAACATGATAATAAGCTTGACATTGTCAAAAATACATGCACACAAAATAGATTATAGTCCCTATGATCAATTTTTTTTCATTGATAGGTTGAGAGAATTAAACATTGTGATTCCTATCAATAAAGGTCTTCATATGTCTATATGTAAATCAATATTTCATCATGGATTCCTACATTACCTTCATTAATTTTAATTTCAAACCCTAGAGTTATGTTTTCTGATACTTTTTTCACATGGTGAAAAAAAGAAAAGGAAAAGCAAGGGTATGCAACTAGTTATAATGTAGGATTTAATCTTAAAGCTTATTCAATTTAGTTAAATCATGTAAGAATAAAAATATAAGAAAAACCCCTTGTTAATGGGTCAATCATAATTGGTAACAAGGATAGGTTTGGGAAGCAGAATTGGGTTCCTCCCCCTGCAGGCTGGTTTCAGCTCAACTTCGACGGTGCATCTCAGGGGAACCCAAGAGCATCAAGGGTGGGTTGTATCATTCAGGATTATAGTGGATCCCTTATTTGAGCTATGTCTAGGAATATTTAGGATGTATCAAATAATTAAGTAGAAGCCCAAGCAGTTGTGAGTGGGATCGAATTGGCCATTCAGTACGTTATCCTGAAGCTGATCATAGAGAGTGATTCCCAAGTGGTCATTTCAGATTTGAAAAAGAAGGATGCAACCTCTTGGCATTTAGAGAATATTTTGACTAATACTTGGATGAATTTGGAGGCCTTTTCATTAGTTGATTTTAATCACTACTTTTGAGAGGTTAATTTGGTTGTTGATTTCCTAGTAAACTATGGTATTGATCAAGCAGAATTTTACTGGGTGGATAATGTGAAATGCTTGCGAAGATTTCCCGTCTATATCTTCGATCAATTTTGGCTAATTTATTTTGCTCCTTCTCTTTTTGTATTTCTTTTTTTATAAAGCAATTATAAAATCTCCTAGTTGATTTATTAGGGGTTTATTTTTAGCAGTTTGTGTGTCAACTAAATTATTATGGGTTGGCCATTCTTTCACCATCTTTTCCATCATTTCACGGACTTCATTTTGTTTGATATGGTGATCAGGTTAAAATATTTGAATTTATGATGGAAAATGGTTATTGTTGGAAGGACAAGAGGCTACCTAAGGCATGAGGGAGTCACGAGGCTTCCCTCGTGCCTCATTATGTTTTTGTCCTCTTAGTTTTCTATCAGCTTTGGAAGCATGTTCATTCTCAATATGCCCTTTTTGGTTTGAGGTGGTTAAGGTCAGTACTGATGTGAATGGAGAATGTAAGTGAGATAACTTTAGTGATTGCATGTGTTTGTAATGCCAATGAAGCACATGAGATGGCCTTTGAAAGCCAAATTTCATGAGCCTGTCTCAAACACGTCTTTTGGTTGTCGACTGAAGAAATGTTTTATGTTATTTCAGACATTCTCGATCTAGACTTTTTGATGAAGGGAGTTCATAACAGGGTAAACTCAAAAATCATAATGGTTTTTGCATCTAATTTAATGTTCCTAGTTTTGGATTCGGAGGTGGTGGCAAAGGTCATGAAGTTCTACATGTACCTAAATTTTCACATTGGTTTAATGAAGAAGATTTTATTACATGATTTGACCCCACTCCCAAACTTGCCATTTTTAGGAAGGGATGGTTTGGGTGTAGTCTCAAATACAATGTTCAGGGCACTCGAGACATGGTTCATGATCCTCCATGGTTTTGTTGAAGATTTAAAAAAGAAGGTAAATTCATGAGAGTGGAAATAAGGGAAGTTTATTTCCATGCCACTTATGGCACAACTCAAGAGTTAAATTCCAAATATAGTGAAAATGAGGGCATGTCATTATGATCAGTGGCATGTGGAGGTGGTAAGGAAATTGGTGAAATGGGTTCTCAGGGGATAGTTTGTTGTGCCTATTTGGTATAATAACTCTTTGGTGGTAGAGTCTGGGCCAAACACCCCCATAGGCTTCAATCCCTCTTTGGTGTCTACTTCTAGTGGAAAAGCTAGAAAGAAACTAATGAAACATGAGGTCATGGAAGTAGTAGAGGAGAAGGATTACAATAGATGGGAAATCATCTTTCTGGTAGACATAAATGATGAGGTTCGTGCTAGTTTAGAATATAGATGTTAGTCTCGTCCTATCTCTGATCTTACTGGTTTTTTTTGTTGTCAGTTTTTGGTTTGTGATTTATCTTTTGTTGTCTTTGTGGTGCACCCTCATTTTGTCGGGGTCTTTTGCATGTTGGTGTCAATGGTGGTTGTTAGTCTTTTTGGTTTTGACTATATGCCTATGGGATACTTATTATAACTCTTTTCTTTGCGAGTTAGGGCCCCTAATACAAAACCTGTATCTATATAAAAAAAATACAAGAAAATCATGAATATTTCTTCCTTTACTATGATGATGAAGAATATTGTGAGGCTAGATGAGAAAATAATGGCAAAAAAAATTATGCCAGAGGCATTTCATTTAGGATCCCATTGCTTGGATTCATCTCAACATTGTTAGGTGGTTTACAACTGTAGATAAAATAAAAATTATTAAGTGGTCATTGAGAGGGTTCACTTAAAATAATGGAAACAAAAATAATAATGTGGTCTCGAGGAAGGTGTTGAATGTAGAATATGAACACAATGGTGCTTATGGACACCATGTTGTCCATGATAAAAAGCCTCCCTCAAGACATCATCAAAGTAAATATGAAAAAATATTTATTGAAAAATGCTTTTGGTGGGTGTGTAATATTAAATAAACAAAATGAACTCATTGTTGGAACAGGCATTTAATTGGCATAATTAAGTTCAAAATGCCTAACATTTTTCAAATTGCCTATGCCATAATGAGAGCTTTGGAATGAGAATGAATGAAGCAAAATTTGAGAAAAAGTATCTACAAGTAATTTTACTTCTATAGCATTTTGGACACTCAATAATAAATTGAAAAACAAGAATATAACAAAACCACTTTCTCATCACATATAGCATACGGACTTAAGTTCAGTCAGACATGTATGCTCATTGCCCAATCTCACAATAAAAATTAAACCTAAAAAATATTTTTTTTTGGCATAATTACAACAACGCATTCATAAATCATAAGCACATTGTGTAGTGTATGTCAGTGGATAGCCCTTGTAATTACACACTTTTATCTTCCTAAGTAAATTTTAAAACAAATCAAAATATCCTCATGACTTTTTTTACAAAGGTGAAGTTAATTTTGGAGCCATGGGTTGCAGAGTAGGTGATTTGTTGTGAAGTCTTTGCATGACTCCATACAACATGCATCTTATTAAATGGTCTTTAAAGTTGTTCAAACCACCTTGATCCACTATATATGCCATTGAATCTATTTACTCTGTTATGCATTATCCTTGGTATTCATTATGAAGTTGACGAAAAAGTATTTGTGGAGGGAGACTTGTGTTAAATCTGAAATTGAAGCATTTGATAACATGTTAGCATTGAATTTGAACATTAGGCTTATTCAATATAAACTCCTTAGATATTTGTTGCAAGAAATTAGGTGGTTCTTAGCATCTTTTTATCATAATAATTTGAAAGAATTTTTTTACCTTACTTCACTAACATTCTAGGTTTTTAATTGGTTCAAACATGCACTCATAAACACTATTTTCTTATTATAATTGAAAATTATAAATTTAATTGAAACGGTTAAATATTTAGGAAGGGAATCCAAGAATAAATTTGGAACCAGTCACTTCTGTTTAAGAATCAATAGTTTTGTAGTATGTGCCTTTTGATGACCGCAGATGTAAATTTATTACGACTGTTGTAAACCTTAGAGCAGAAAACTTAGGTTTAAACAAATTTGAATGTGAATAGAAGAAACATTAATTTGAATTATGAATGTTCACTAAAATTATTTATTTATCTGCTTAAAATGAAATACTAGTTTTGGTAGTAAGTAGAAGACAATAATGATGAGAACTTTTATTTAGTATAATCTCGACTTGCTTAATTTGGGCATCATGACTATGAAATCAGACCACCATACAAAATGAATCCAAAACTTTAATAAGAAACATAAATATTTAGTTAAACATCACACAAAATGAATGATTAAGGAGATTAAATTAAATTACATGAAAAGTAATTTTTATATTAAACACTTCTTTGTAAATAATTGTGGACTGTGGAAGCCATAAATCTCAATTTTTCATCTAGCTCATTTATTCTACTCTCTATAAATAATCATGGACTATGGAAGCCATAAATCTCAACCTTTTCATCCTTCTCGATTTTTCTTTTTGCAATATATATGAAAAATGTGGTCAAAGTTAATATTTCAACATTTTGTGCATGTGGCAATCCTTCAAATGCCATGTTTTATACAAACCTAAAATTTTACATATGTCATTTCTCACTTATTTGTGGCATAATCTATGTCTTCTAAGTAAAAAAAAAGGTGAAAAAGTAACAATGAATAATATGCAAGATAATATAGTATAAAATATTATTTAATGAACTCATAATTATTTCGATTGTGGAATGTGAGTTGAGGATGATGTCACTACTAGGAAAGACCTTCATAGAGAATGTGCAATACAGTTGGAGCATTATTTTTGGGAAGTGTGAATTACATATCCAGTCTTTTTCTTGTTAAATAATTAGATGTAAAAGTTGGCTTGGGTTTAGGTTGTACATATTTTACGACTTAGTGAAAGGTAAAGGTATCATTTGTAGAAATCAATCACTAATAAGAACATGTAATTTTTTTATATCTAATCATTACTTTACAACTAAAACGTGGCCAATAAAAATAGAAAACATTATTTTAAATTATTATTAAAATTATGCTAATAGATATTGTTGAGTTATTGTCCTCTAAAAGAGGTGGTTAGATAAAATTAAGGGTATTCATCCTATTAGGGAAAACAAGTTAAACTACTTTGGCCGAGTGGAGGTTTTATACCTTCCAACAAACCATACATAATATGTTTTTGATTGATCATTTTTTGTTCCAAATCCTTGTGTTTATTGGTGAATTTATTGTTACATCACATAGATTTTAGATTTCTTTAGTGTTAGAGTAAAATTTGAATATGAGTTGTTCATATATAAATATTTCTACTTAACATTTACACTACAAAGGGAATGAGGTATCTAATATGACTAAACTCATCATTATTAAATATTTTATACCTCATGGTATTCATGAATCCCTATCAAGTTCTTATATTGCTAACGACTTGTTTATCAATTCTTATTTGAGTTTTTTTACTTTCATTAAAGGGTTTAATTTGATGGTTGACTTGTTCACCAAATAAAAAATTTATGATTGTCCTTCTTATGTTATAATAGTTCGTCATAAGGAAAAAACAATCAAACAAAACAACATATATGATAAATAAATTTACATCATAATCCCTTTGATTTTTTATATTTTTCATATTATGTTCAAATTTATTTCTTATATACAATACACTTCAAAAATATTTGATTATATATATTATATAAAGGAAATATATTCACACAGATATCAAATTTAATCCGCACTTCTACCTATCCATTTTTTTAGAGTTTAATAGAGAAAGGTGTGTGAAATACAATTTTAATTTTCTGCTAATGAATTACTCTTTAACTTTAACATCATTTATTGTCCTTAATATAGTGTATGATAAAATAAAATAAAAATACTAAGTAATATTCAAACTTAAGTTATTATTGAGTGTATGATAAAATGCAATAAAGATATTAAACATTATATCAAATAAGATATTAAGATAAATTTTTATTTTAAAATACAATTAATTGTTAAAAAATTAAAGGTAATTTTTTTTTAAAGTAGTGTAAAGTAGGATATTAACATCAATTTAGTGTATAAAACATTTTTGTAAAAGTTTATGATTTTTTTTCAAACTATTTAAAATAACTAATAACTAAAATAAGATAATAATAGTAATAACTTTTAATTTCTTCCAGACTAATAAATAAATTATTATGTTAGAGTATTAGTAAAGCTATTTTTATTAGAATAGTGTAAAGTACGACATCAATTTATTTTATGAGATATTTTTGTATTTTTTTTTTAATTTATCTAAAATAACTAATAATTAAAATAAGATAATGATCATGATAATTTTTAATTTTTTTTAAACTAAATTGATGTGTATGACTTATCAAGGTGCATTATTTAGATATGTATTTTTGTTTGATGCTATCCTTCTCTATCATATTCTTTTAGTTTTTAAAGTGTGTCAGTTTATGACTTTTCATTCTTAAAAATGTTATTAATGATTTATTTTTTTCTCGTTCTTTTAAATATTATGTTAAATAGAATTATAAAATAATAAAAATAAATAAATAATTAAAGATAACTTTAAATTAAAAATAAAGTTATAAATAATAATATATAAATAAATAGGATAGTGGAAGAAATAAGATAATAATAATATCATGGTTAAAAAATAATAAATTTAAAGAAAACCAGATCATTCGTTTGAGTCGTTTCAAATAAAAGGACCATCATGATATATTATTGGCCATAATATACTAAATATGGTAGGTTGAAAAATTATTAAGAAAATATAAAAATATTAAATTGAAGTATCAATTTAAAATAGTTTAAATTGGCTTCATGATAAATATCATATGATCTAGTGAAAGAAGCATAAGTTGAAATATGGAAGAAAATGAGGGAAATACAACTTAAAAATACCTCTAATTAATGTAACGTGGGATTTATAAGATCATAGACATAAGTATATATAAGTATATTATTATTATAGTTCTGTAATCGTAACCTATGGCTTTATGGTTACATATTTTTAAAAATATAACATGAAATTAACAATAATATAATGGAAATTCACATAGAATATATATTTTTTTTTAATTAATTATAATCAATGATTATGTGTAAGAAAAAAATAACCCTTATAACTTACTCCAACGATGCGCATAAATTATTAATTTAAATCACATTTTTAAAAATATAATTAAGAATTAATAATAACATAATAAAAAGCCACATAAATGTAATAAAAATAATAATATAATATATTAAGTTAAAGCATAATATAATAAGTTATCTATCTTATAAATCTCAATTTAAATAGATATATATTATTTACACCATATAAAATTAATGTTGGATTAATTATATTTAATTTATATTATTGAAGCAATTATATTTTATATATATATATATATATATATATATATATTCTTATTTTATTATGAATGTATTATAACAGCTTGTTTAGATACTAGTAATTTGGTTTGGTAATTATAAAGTAAGTGTATGGATACCACTAACAATGATGATATAAATTATTATTTTTATTATTTTGACAATATTATCCAAACAACCATATATTTCTTAAAAAAATGTTTCTTTTTATATAATTTTGATAGGAATATACTTACTACGTAACACATACTATCAAAATAATTATGTGACACTTATGTTCATTTTCTTCTTTTTAATTTGACTATGAATTTTACATTCTTACAAATGAATTTCAAACATATTCTTAAAGTATTTCTATATTGATATGTCATGATGAAATGAGGGTTATGGGTCATATATGGTATAAATAATGTTTTTTGAACATAACTTCAATATGGTTTGGTAATGATAAATTAAGTCTATAAATACTATTAACAATAATAATATTTATTGTGTCTTAAATTATTTTGACAATATTATCTAAGCAGTGATTATGTCATGATGAAAAGAGGGTTGTGGATCTTATATAGTATAAATAATGGTATTTTTAGTACAACTTCAATATGGTTTGATTATGATAAAGTACATCTAGGGATAGTATTAACAATGGTATTAATTGTATTTTTTATTATTTTGACAATATTATCAATCATATTTTCTATAAAAACAAGTTGCTTGATATATAATTTTCATAGTGGTATATTCACTTTCTATTACTATTATTTTAAATTAATGTTTTCTTTTTATCTAAGATATTTGCTTTCTTAATCACAACTTTCTTTTATTACTTGTGTAAATGTACATAATATTTGTGGTGCATTTAAGTGGTTATGTATATTCATAATATATTCTTACCTTATTATCATTGGGGAATATCTTAGGATATTTTGACAACTCGGTTAAATGACTTACATCTTGATTAATACCATGAGTCAAGATTTGTGGAGAGAATTCAAACCTTGTGATGCTCTCCTAACATGTCTCTATTTAGATATGAGATTATGTATACAAGATATTTTTAAAGTATATTAATGAGGGACCCCTCCCCCCAATGTATAATACTATCATATCCCATTCCTACCTTCTTATCAAGTATTACAATAATTTAAAAAATCACGTCATCATTGTGGAACATCTTATGTGTAGATAATGGCGTGGCTTATTAGGTAGATTTATGAAGGTTAGGTTGGCTATCTAGAAAACATCATTATTTCTAGATTTGGTTTGGAGATATCCACATTGTATATAATAGAGAGAAGAGAATGAGATTAATATAAATATAATTGTAACTGGCAGATTGATGCAAGTGCCTTCATTGATACTATGAGTTACAATTTTCAAAGATATTTTTGATCTTTGTGATGTTCTCCTAACACATCCTTAGTTGGATGTTAGAATTTGTATACATAAGTTTTCTAACATAAGATGACAAAGGACCTCATTGTATAGTGTTATCTAAGCTAATATCTTATTCTTCAAAGACAAATATTTGAAGGATATAAATCATTGTTGTTTATTTAAGCTAAAATCTTATTCTTCAAAGACAGATATTCGAAGGATATAAATCATTGTTGTTTATTTAACTTTAAATATTTTATACATTTATATTAGACTTCATTTATGTATATAATAATATTTGATTTTTAAACTTTTTTTTCCTTATTTATAGCATGGGCTCAATGGATAATTATAATGAGTTGATTACTATATAAGATACAACATCTACTTATTCAATTGTTAACTCCTCAACGAGATAACTATTTATGGATCATTTGAAGCTACTATAATAGAGAGTGATGATCTTTTTGTTACTCCAAACCAATGTAATCAATACAACACTTACTTTGGTGTGACCCCTCTTTCTGAAACAAAAATTTACACAAATTCAATCCCTTTTTCAATTACAATCAACAATAATAACAATCTTAAAATTCCTTCCATAATAGATGTGTGTATTCATTTTGTATCTCAAGTACAATTGTTTACAAATAATGTATCTACTGCATGTACAAACATTTTTAGGTTGACAATAATGAAGTTGTTACAAGAACATATTATTAAGAATAAATAAGTTTATGTCCTGTTAGGCCTTGTGAATAAGGTCCATGTAGCACACATGGAACTTGAGAGTATGTACAAGTTCCTTCATGAGAAAATGTATGACCAATTTAGTGAAGGACTTAGCAACCCTTAGCTTATACATTCTAATAAGCTTTATCTATATATCCTATATTTTTGTGAAGCGCATAAATTATTGTACTTTTTTATTTATAATGAACTTGAAAATTAATAGCATATTATTCATAGTAAAATATTCTTACTTGTGATTTTTTATTAGATTCAAAATGTTATATTTCATATATAATGCATTTTATCATATGCATAAATTAGTGACATGTTATATATCTCAATGCAATTGATATATTCCACCCAATTGTTTTAGTTACTTAATGTCGAACAATAAAGTAAATCAACATTTGTTTGTACATTATATACTATTATAATTATAATAATACACACATATATATTTAATATAATATTATCAACATTTGCTTGTAACATTATATAATATTATAATATATAGTAATACACACATATAATATTGGGCGGGGGCCCTAGCCGGGTTGGCTAAGTATTTCTATTGCGGCTCTACTGGTCTTATGTTCTAGTCTCCCCCTGCCCCGTGGTACCAATATTAGGCATGTCTAGCCAACGCCGCCGGTCACGTTAAAAAGTTTACCAGGCTTTTAAAAAAAAATACACATATAATATTAATATAATATTTATTTATATAATATGATAATTTATATTAGATCATAATATACTATATTTACATGTACTAAGTTCATCTTAATTTACTCTACAAAATAAACAACACATATTTATACCAATTAAAAATCACTTAAGATTAGATTTTAAATTAAATAAAATAGTTATTTTATTATCACTTAAACATAGACTTTAAAATTTTAAAATAAGGGTGATGGTTATAAACTGATATTAAAAAGTAGTATTTTATACAAATATTAGGGAGGAGTAGACCATATTTCCATAGCTATCCATGTGAACATTTGCATTCCTATATACCCTAAAAATGTTTGTTCATCATCTAAGGACATATAGGAGAAAAGTTTGAAGGTGCAAGATACTTCCCCAAAGTAAATTTAATGGCGATTATTTTATTGGGCATAATAGTGGGATGGAAGTCATATTACAATATTCTTATTGTTTTCCACCAGATTTAAAATGTTAAATTCCATATAGAATGTATTTTAACACTGTTGCACTTAATATGCAAATGTCAAAATAAAAACAATCTTAACATATGAATACTACACGATAAGATATACTTTACTTATTCAAGACAATAACCAATATGTTATTATATTTCCATATTCAATTTTCATGCAATATTTTGTATTGATTACACTTAATATAAAGTCACATTAATTATTCTTTTTTATTGTTTTTTATTTTATAAGAAAATATCCACACTAAAAAAAAATTCATCGCTCCTTTATACTTGTATACCAACTTCACATTTTAAAAAATGAAAATATGTGGAAAAGCTATTACTATCGATGATGCATCAAGATCGATGCATGAATCAAAATACACATAAATAGTGCCACGTGTTGTAATTAGAAATTTAAATCCTTACAAAAACCTTTGGACTATAGAGGGTAGAGTTCTTAAAATGGGCATTTTATGTAATTACTCAAATGCTAGTGGTTTAGGGCAAGTTTTCAACTTCAACGTCATCAACAATGAAGGAGATGATATCACTATGACTTCCTTAAACCAAGAAACAACTCTATTATTCAATCAAATACAAACTAAAAATATGTAAACAAAAAATACAACTCCTAAAAAAATCCATAGGAGATCATCCTCAACATGACATCCTCTATTAAACATTGTCTTGAAGAATATCACAGTATCCCACTGTACCATTTACACAATATGGCATCCTCTATTAAACATTGTCTTGAAGAATATCATACTGTACCACTATACCATTTCCACTTTAAAACAATTAAAGAGATCAAAGATGTCACTGTCAACAAAATGATTAACACTATTGGCATTGTTTTATCTATTACTATTACCTCCACTTTCAAAAATCCATATGAAACTTCAAACATGAAAAGAACATTGATACTACAATACAAATATAGATATAATATTAAAGTAGCTCTCTAGGGAATTTTTTTTGATGAAGAGTGGAAACTTCTAGTTGATTTGTGTGCATCCAAAAAACTACTAGTTCCAAATCTTGCCATTTGAAAAGCTAAACTTCAAACATATAATGGAAAAACAATAAGGACCATCTCATATACACAGTTCTTCATCAATATAAATATAATTGAGGCACGTCAAAAGAGGAGACAATATGAAAAATATGGTGCAAATGTTCCAACATCATCATTCAATACAAGTATTATTGAACATAAAACAATTATAGACATCCACAATTCAAGGGTTCTTGGGAAATCAATTTCAGTAACATTAGATGCAATAGTCATCCACATTAAATGAAATTTTTTTGTTATCCTACTTGCATTGCTTTAATCAATAATGAACAATGTAAAAAAAATTGATTCAAAATAATGATGCATCTTGACATTGTCAAAAATGTAACATTGATGTAAAAGAATGTGAATATTAATATTTATTGAATTTCATATTAGAAGACAATACGGGTAAAATATAGAAAAGATAGCTTTATGGTTATCACTATGCATGATTTACAAAAGATAGCTTTATTACCTAATGAGGTTTGAGAAATTTTCAAAAGAATTTTCTTTTGTAAGTACCATTTCACATAGGGAACAAAGTTGAAAGTATACAATGACAAAGAACATATCCAAGTACTTTATTAAATGAAAGTAAATATGAATCTACACCATAATATATAACTTTACTTGATGTATTTTAGTACATAAATGTACTTATAAATTCCAAATAATTATAACTTGTATGTCCTTGCATATATGCATTTTGTAAATAACACAATTACTTTAGCTATACTATATTTTCATATAATGTTTTCAAAGTGATGCTTTCAATGTTTCCGATCATTTCAAATTTATACCCATAATGCTATTCACCTCTACCACAAATTTTTTCATGTTGATATCTATATAAACAACCCCATTCTCATCTATTGCTTACACACACCGTACAATTTTGCTTTTATGCTTATTGTGTAATTGTAATGTTATTTTTCACTTTAAAATAATTACAACTTTACATAGTATATTGTTTTCATATGTAAAATACTAGACTCTAGACAACATTATTTATCATTTAATTTTTCCTTCATGGTCATTACAAACATCCATGGAAAATGAACGAACAAATAAAAGCGCTTGTTTAAGTTATACAATATGCAAGTAAAAAATAAATGAACATCCTCAACTTAATTACCATGAACAAAAAACAAATATCAACCCCCCACTCTATTATATTATTATTGAGAAACTCCACAAGGCATTCAATAAAAGGATAGATGGTCTTTTCTGAATACATGCATGCTTCATTTGCAATATTTATATCCAGGCATTCAAACAAAGATTTCCCATGCTAAACGTAATTGTTGCTGATGTATTACAAAGAGAAATAATAATGGCTTCTTTGCTTCTAATAACATGGACCTAAATATACAACTTGAAATTTTATCTGATCTCACTCAAGTTAAAGAGATGTTCATTGCACAAGTTAGTTAAATATTGCAAGTAACCCATTCACATGGTGGGAAATACAAATACACTAGCCATAGTATTAGTTTTACTTGAGATATATCTTCTATTCTTAGGTATCTACCATGCCAAACCAAAGATCTCAACATTTTAGCACTGTTGGAGTCCTATATTACACCCTAGTTGAGCAAAGGATTATTCAGGAACTTTACTCAAATCTAGTCCAACATGGGAATAACCCTAAGATATGGGTTACCTAATCTTGGGTCAGACCTCTAGGATTTTTATCGAGGCTAGCTCCTCTGATGTATCACTTAGCTCATTTACACTAAAACCTACTAATTATTGGGGTGAAAAGGGAGAGAAAGATAATTAAAATGGAAATTTAAGCTAATGTTGGTAATGCACCTAATTTTGATTGCTCATCCACTCTATTTGAACTTCTAAAAACACTAATGAGACAAGCAAAAGACTATATCTACAACTCCAAATGTATGTTATGCATAAATATTTCATGTTGAGGTTCACCAAGTGATCAAAAACTGAGGGAAGTGATGGAAAGTCCTAATTCAAAGCACTAACCATTCAATGTATCCACTATTAGCTTCAATCAAATGACATCAAAACTAGTAGCTAGGTGAGATCAAAACTTGACAAGCAAGAAGTTTCTACCATGTATGCAAATCAAAATGATGTTAACATGCTATACCAAAATAATGAAATTTGAAATAGCCATCTATTTATCTCAAGAGGTTACAAAGATCAATCTTGGTAGAGTCTAGTCATGCCCAAGAGAGGGATCATTTCAAAGGCTCAAAAGCCTATATTTATAGCAGAAAAGGATGAGAGAGACGAGGGAAACACATGAGAGAGTGGAGAAGGGGTCATAATGACTGAGATCACATCTTCCTTGAGCTCCTATTTGCATTAATGTCACTCACTATAAAGACAAAATCTTCATATTCATGGATCTGATTGAGCCATGGCTATATCTATTTTAAGAAGCTACAAGTACCTACTTTTCAAAGATAAGACCATATAAAAGGAGGAGACACTTCTCCATAATCACATATCTACCCCTATTCTAAACCTGATCATAGGTTTACTATAGATGAAAAGCAATCAACCTATTAGTTTTCATATAGTCAATATGTCAATTAATAGCTTATAGACTGCATAGCTTCTTTCTTGAACCATATTAGGCCTAAATAGACCTATTTTGCCTCTGAAACTTGTGGAAGAAAATACTTATTATATGCGACATTGAAAACATAAGAAATCAAGTCTACATGCTCTGAATCCTCCAATAAAGGTCTCGAATGAGATTTAATGGCATCCTATGAAATATTTTCCCTAGTTCAACCTTAGGTTGCATTTGTTCTCCATTGATGTCCCTTAGCTTTCAACTTTGTTATTGACCATTGATCTGATATGGGCTTCTCAATCATGAAATTTTTCAACTCTCTATTTAACCTCAAAATATTTTTATTAGTTTTATGATTTAATGTGCTTATGCCATGTGGTGGCCTCATATTCGATCTAGCCCTTCGAATTATTAACCTCATGTGCACCATTGATCTCCTTTGAGTGATTGAAAGTGTGTCATTGATCTCCTTTTGCTTGATCGAATGTGTACCATTAATTTTCTTATTCATTGATATCATGCCACTTATCATTCCCTCGCTCAATCTTAGGATCCTCTAACTTTTTGACTGCAAGCTCATCATTGATCTTTGGATGCATGATCAAATGTGCACCATTGGATCTTCAAGACCCACTGACTTTGTCAATCATTGTGAACCATTAGATATTGACTTAATCTCCCATAATATCAACACTTATTAAGCTCACATTCATCTTTATAACATTTGAATTTAAATGGCTATTTTATGAGGCCCAAATTTGAAGTATGTGTGTACGTCTCATTCTACTTGTTTAAATTTAAACGCTTACAACTTGAGATAGACAACTCATCAAGTCACAAAATTTGTAGAGAATATTTGAGGCATGAATAAATTCATGTCTATGTGATCCTTTGTCTTGAGAAGATTTCTAAGAATACTTATTTCCAACCCTTGGGTACTCCTCTTGAAACAAATAAAGACCAAAAGTAACAAAATAAAACAAAGTACCCAAGGCACTTATTGAAGGGAGACACAGAACAGAAGGGAAACTAACCTAAACAAAACAAGGACCACTAACCTAAGGAAATAAATAAAATGAGACAAAAGGGAAGCAAACTACTACTTGTGCTAATCACTTATTGAAATAAAGCAAACCTAGAACAACTAACCTACAATGACAAAATTCCCTCTAGGGTCAAATGGAAAGCTATTTGGTGCACCTTTAAACTTTGAATCATGCTTGCCTTTTCTTGATAGCTCTCTTCTGTAGCTAAGAGTAATTCGATGTTCATGTCTTCTTGATGATGCAGTTGGGCCCCCTATCTCTATTCTTAGATATATGGATTGAAGATATGGATCAAATACCCAATCATTTTCCTCCCTTATTCTTCTTCCATGCATCAAGGATACTAATTCTACCTCATTCATAGGTTGATCATGATCTCATATGTCTTCTATTGTACCTTGATTCTGCTCCACATTGGATGGTGACTTGGCAAGATCTTCATGATTACCCTCTTGTGGCATATTAAAAGGCATAATTTCTTCATTTGATTTGGTATTCAAGAACAACAATTTGAGGTACTATATAAGTAAACACATGTTCATTATTCTTATCTTCATGAATTTGGTCTTCTTGTGAGCCAAAACGAATAGATTGAGTAGTTGATTTGTCTTTAAAATCTTCCATGGGAAGTGTGAGACCCTAAAAAGATTGATACACATCATAAACATCCATATATAGCTGCCATAAATAATCATAATTACCTTGACTCTTATCTTGTTTGGATGGCTTGCATTCACCAATGGTCAATTTTGTAGGCTCTTGAGGAGCTTCTTGAGGTGAGACAATTGGTAGGTGATCAAAAGGATCATAAGAAACAACTTCTTGTTGCATCCCTAAAACTTTTTCTTCTTGCATTTGTTCTTGCACTTGTATCTCAGCCTCTATATCATCTTCTTTGACATTATGAAAGATGAAATCATGCTTGTCCTTCCCAAATGGTGTCCTAATAATGGTTTCTTCCTCTTGATCACTCAAGTCACCTTAATTTTCTATCTCTTTAGCTGCATCTTCTTCATTTGCCTCACAAAGAAGAGGTTCTTGCTCTAAAATTAGCATGGTAGATCAGTGAAAGTACACAATAAGATGAGAAAGATCCATAGAAGTTACTATAGATACCTAATTTTGCTCATGGAGTTGTTTCTCTTGGATCATCTTCACCTCTTCTGTCTATTGCACTATTTATTGAATATATTTCCATGAAGGAAAGGATATAGGCTTTTGAGGACGAAGGACTGATGGGTAAATGATATCTTGCTTGATCTTGATTTCAACATCTTGTCTCATGCCTAAATGTTCTTCTTTCTCCATGGACTATTGTACCTGATTCCAAGTCATGAACTTGGGTTTAGAAACTTATTGAATTGGACTTATGACAAATATGGATGTGAAAGGAGGAAACTTCTATTGTGATGCCTTTGCTTCTTGAATGGCTCTCCATAAAAGAAGGGTTATAGGCTTTTGAGGGGAAAGGAGTGGAGGTGAAATGATCTCCTGCTTGATCTTGACTTCAGCATTTTGGCTTATACTTGATTGATCTTCCTTCTTTCTTGATTGTTGAATCTGATTCCAAGTCATAACCTTAGGTTTAGAAAGCTCTGCTTCTACACTTGTTTTTGTTATGGGTGAGAAAGAAGGAGTTTGCTACTATGTTGCCTTTGCAACTACTATTAAATGTTGGAGATGTTGATTTGCAAACTCAATTTGCTTGGCTAAATGAGCCACAAAATCATGAACCAATTGGTTCAAGATTTATCCCTTAAAACTAAAGTTGAAGTCTCATGTATGATCTATTGAGAAACATGGAGATTAGTCTCCTCAAAACATGCTTGTTCAACCTTCTGAGGCCTCTCTTGGATAGACTTATAAGTAGGAAAGTTAGGCAAGGTCTGAATGGAATTTTGAGGGCTATGATAAACATTGGTTTGGAATTCATGAAGGTAAAAGGGTAGCTCTATGGGAACACGATGATGATTTTTATGACCCTGAGGTTCCTCAAAATTACTAGCCTCTCTTCAATGTTTACTATTAGACCACTTACGTCTAGAATATCAGCACTAAAATTTGAGTGGCCTTGCCTTATGAGAATATCAGCACTGAAATTTGAGTGGCATTTCCTTATGAAGGATACACCTACCTCTTTATCCTACTATAAATTAGCTCTCATGTTCTGAATTTTATGCTTAGAAATCTCGTGTCCATAGCTCTTTTGGGTATTTACGTTTATCATTTGTTTCTCATAGCCAAATAGGGTTTTTTTAAAGCTTGAGATGGATTGCTTTGGGTCTTAATTGGGTTGATCAGGAAGACAACAAGATTAATGAGGGTTATCATAGGATGGGTATGGGTTACAATACTACTAGTAAGGCATTGTATATGGTTGGTGATACTCATCATAAGGCTGATAGAGATCATGGTAGGGCTGATATGGGTCATGAGGAAGGTAAGAGCCATGCTCTTGATAATAAGGATCATGAGAAACTTGATAAGGCTCACCATAGCTTTGATTTAACTCTTGGTAAGTTTGATTAGGCTCATATGGATCATGAGAATCATGTTGGAACTGCTGATAAAGAGGTGAAGGATAGGGGTATCCACCATAGTTATTCATATCAACCTCATATGTCAAATGAGATGTGAGAATTGATTAAAATCTTAAATGAGACATACCTTGGTTACTTACAACCAGAATATATGATTTAGGGTCACCATTGGTGCTAACTTGCTTGCTACCAAAAGCTAATTATAGGAAAGACACACCAACGATCTTTCCACTCTTTCAGATCTTGGTCCCACCAAGCGTGCTAGAATTGTTGGAGTCCTAGATTGTACCCTCACTGAGTAAAGGATTGTTCAGGTCCTCTACTCAAATCTAATATAACATGGGAATGACCCTAGGCTATGGGTTACCTAATCTTGGGTCAGACCTCTAGGATTTTAACAAGGCTAACTCCTCTGATGTATCACTTAGCTCATTTCCATTAAAACCTACTAATTATTAGGGTAAAAGGGAGAGAAAGATAACTAAAAGGTAAACCTAAGCTAATGTTGGTGATGCACATAAATTGATTACTCATCCACTCTATTTGAACTTCTAAAAACACTAATGAGATAAGCAAAAGACTGAATCTATAATTCCAAATGTTTGTTATGCATCAATATTTCATGCAGAGGTTCACCAAGTGATCAAAACTTGAGGGAAGTGATGGAAAGCCCTGATTCAAGGCACTAACCAATCAATATATCCACGGTTAGCTTTAATCAAATGACATTAAACACTAAACTAGTAACTAGGTGAGATCGGGACTTGACAAGGGAGAAATTTTTACCACGTATGCAAATAAAACTAATGTTAACACACTATACCAAAATAATGAAATCTAAGATAGTCATCTATTTATCTCAAGAGGTTACAAAGATCAATCTTGGTAGAGTCTAGTCATGCCCAAGAAAGGGATCCTTTCTCAAGCTAATAAGCTTGTATTTACAACATAAAGGGATGAGAGAAACATGGGAAACATGTGGGAAAGTGGAGAAGGGGTCATAATGACCGAGATCACATCTTTCACAAGTTCTTGATTGCATTAATGTCACTCATTTTAAGGACAAAATCCTCATATTCATGGATCTCATAGAGCCATGACTATATCTATTTTAAGTAATTACAAGTACCTACTTGTCAAAGATAAGACCATGTAGAAGGAGGAGACATCCATAATCACATATCTTCCCCTATCCCAAAATTGATCATAGGTTTACTATAGATGAAAACCAATCAACCTATTGGTTTTCATATAGTCAATATGTCAATGAATAGCTTATAGACTGCATAGCTTCTTTCCTGAATCATATTAGGTTTAAACAGACCTATTATGCCTCTAAAACTTGTGGAAGCCAAGGACTTATTGTATATGACATTAAGAACACAATAAAATTGAGTTTACATGTTATGTATCTTGCAACAAAGGTCTCGACCAAGCTTCAATGGCATCCTTAAAAAATTCCCTTATTCGACCTTAGGTAACATTTGTTCTCCATTGAAGTCCCTTAGCTTTTGAATTTTGATATCGACCATCAATCCTGATATGGGCTTCTCAATCATGACATTTTTTAGCTCTTCATTTAACCTTAGGATCCTACTATTAGTTCCATATTTTAACATGCTTACACTACATTGTGGCCTCATATTCAATCTAGCCCTTTGACTTCTTGACCTCATGTGCACCGTCTATCTCCTTGGAACAATTAAATGCATGCCTTCGATCTACTTCTACTTGATTGAATGTGCACTATTGATATGCTTTTTCATTGAGATCATACCACTTATTAGTCCTTCACTCAATCTTAGGATCCTCTAACTTTTTGACTGCGAGCTCATCATTGATCTTTAGATATATGATCGAATGCACATCGTTAGATCTTCGAGGCCCACTAGCTTTGTCAATCATTGCATATCATTAGATATCAATTTAAGCTCCTGTGATCTTGAAACTTATCAATCATGCATTTATCCTTGGAATATTTGAATTTAAATGACTATTTCATGAGGCCCAAATTTGACATCTGCACATGTCTCATTCTGCTAGTTTAACTTTAAACGCTTGTAACTTGAGATATAAAAATCATCAAGTGATAAAATTTGTAGAGAATGTTCAAGGCATGAAAAAATTCATGTCCATGTGATCCTTTATCCTGAGAGGCTTTCTAACCATACTTATCAAATGTGTAACTAGATTGACCCATTCATTTTTGCATGACGTGTTGATGATGGCCTAGTTCTTCTAGGCTTACTCATGTCATTTCTTGATCATCCATTTCAATCAAGAAACTACTCATCTGATCTATCTAGGCAAAAGCTTAACATGTGGGCCAAAATGGCCAACAAGCACGTTAAGAAGAATTGGATTAGAAAACAAACCATATGAATATTTTATAAGTCTTGTGTCATGCAATAACTACAATACAAAATGGAAAATGAACCCTATTAAAAATATGTATAACTTGACCATAAAACACTTGATGCACTACCATATGAACCTATTTCTATCTCATCTTCCCTTCACCATATCATTATGGGGATTACAGACATGCAAATTAACAATCTAGACTTGGATGAAGATGTAAATGCATTTACAAATATGAATGATCATCAAACATCATATTTCATAGAATCTCTTCCAAATGCAATAAGAGAGGTATACCCTTTAAGAGATTATGTAAAAAATATCAATAGTAGCTTCCCATCTATAATCAATTAACCAAATGTTTTTATCTCACCTATCAATTAATATAACATACAGGGCTTATTTTCTATGACATTTCCTTTTCTTTTTCCAACATGAATTTCCATGTACCAACAATCCCATATTATGAAAGTTCAACTGCATGAATATGTTATGCACTTACTCCATTATTAGGACAAGCAGTTTGGAACCCATCCACACTTGTGCTACTTATTATTAAACCTAATGACATGCTATCAAAGTTAAGTAACATTTAATATTTGAAAAAAAACATTGAGTACAACTTTCCAACCACAACTTTAGACTTGCTTCAACATCTAACACAATTACCTGATGTAATTATTGTAGATCAACAAATGCATTTTGGATCAATGCTTAAAAATACACATTCATTTTGGTTTAAGTGCATAAATGAACTAATGGATGTGATCACCCAATTGAGATCCCCAACATTATTCTTCACCTTGAGTGCAATAGACACTAAGTGGCCAAATCTATATAAAGTCATGTTAAGGGCCCCTCTAGCTTTCCCAAGCAACAACTATCATTGGAGAAATCAAAACCTAATTATAAAGTTGCATCTTGAATCTTCATACATGGATAAAATATTTGCAATATTTTGTGGAGAAATCTTGGATAAATATCTCCACAACAAGGACTACTAGTGTAGGTATTGATATTCAAACTATATTTCATTAGTCTTAATATATAAAAAAATCCCTACATAATCATAATTATTTTTTTTTTTTTTTAATCAAGTACGAATGGAAACAAAAAGGATTTGCACACATCCATGGATTTTTATGGTTAGAAAACGCACCCAACATGGACATATTGGACTAGGAAGACCATCTTCAAGTAAATTTTTCAAGGGTGTTCTTTGATCACTACATAACAACATGGAACCCATGTGACATAGACATAATCAATGATAGAATACATCATTTCAATCTCGATGATTTATGCTTGTTCACTACAAATGAAATAATTAATGTCAATACTCAAAATGACTATGAGGATATTATAAATCGAGTTTAATATCACACCAAATGTAGTGAGTCCACATGTTTACAAAAAAAAGGCATTACTTTATAATGTGTATATAAAGCCTCGTGACCATTACAAGTGAAGTCAAACATGTTTATCAATGATGAAGGCCACACAACTCAATTTATATCACATAACGATGAAAGAGTGAACATCCAAAACACAAGCAAGATTTCAATCTGGAGTGCAAATGTTGATTTACAACCAATTATCTCCCTCCATGTTATACTCAAATATATATCAAAGTATGTAGCAAAATACAAAAACAAATATGAAAGATCCACCATATGTTAACTATAATATCATCTATAATTGTAATTGAAAGCCCAAAAATGAGTGCATAAAACAAATTCCTCTCATAAACTATTCACGACCACGACATAGGTGCACATGGGATATGCCACATGTTGCAAAATCCCCTTTTAATAATTTATAATAAAAAAATTGTTACCTTGTTTGCTGGCAAACAAATATTCAAATGTGTTTTTTAAAGAACATCCTAGGAAGTCAAATTACCGTCCTTCATTTATGCATATATAAATCACCCTTATTTTATAGGCACATTGCCAATCATTGAGGTTGTACGAACATGGTCTTTCAACAATCAAAGGAAAACTAATAAATGGATAAATAGAACAATTCAAATAATTGTTCACATTATCTTGTTTCACTTTTATTCCTCCTATTGATTTACCATGATATGAAGCTTTCTTTTGGGAAGCTCCTAATTTACAAACCATTACACAACATTGAAGTGGACATTTGTTTAACTAGGCAAGACATCATTACACATTAGGAACAAATTAAATATTCATATATTCTATGGCATATTGAGCAAATAACTATAAAAAAACAACATTTTCAAATCAAGAAGTAATGATAGTGACATATAAGAAGATGTACAAATGAAAGTGGAAATATATGAGTTGGAACTCTTATCTTATATGCACCCATCAAACAACACTAAAATAGATGACATCAACATGTTTGGGCTTCGTGACTTTGACACCAACCACAATTGGAACCATTTTGAGGTATTACTCAACCTACACACAACAATATCATAATTTATAGATTCTCAACACACAATCACCCAGAATAAAAGGAACAATAGGTACATGTAAATCCTACTTGATTAGCATAATCTAACATGGCCTAATTGGACTTATAGGCAAAATCAATTATCCCTTACTTCTCCTCACTCCAACTGGTGTCACAACATTTAACATAAACGCATCAACAATAATTCTAGGCCTCTGCTTTCATTTTTAAGAAATGAAGGCACTTTAGGGACAAGCACTAACAATTTTCTACGATCAAATGAGACACATTGAATACATGTTCCATTATGAAAATAAGCTTCATAGGCCCAAAGATGCTCAACAATATAAATAGTCAATTGCGTGAGGAATTCCCTCAACATAACAAAAAATATTTTGGTGGTTGCTCAGATATACTTATTGTGGACCTAAGACAACTTCCCCTTGTAAATGACATACCAATATATGTGGGGAAGTCATTTGGTCACACATTGTGTCAAAAATTTAACACACTTGTAACATTACACATATTTTTTTGTCAGCAAGAATACATGACAAATCAGATATGATTCATAAATTTATTAAGCAACATTAGAAATGCAAACCAAACAAAAAAGATTGGAATATGCTTGTGTTAAGAACATTGTCCTTCATGCCTCTAGAAGAACAAAAAGAATTTAAAATCTTGACACATTTCTGTGAAACTAATAAATTGGCAAAAATTCATAACAAGTAAATGTTAAAATCATTAAACATTCCAATTACAATATGTAAAGCAATATAGACCAAACAACATGATACACCTAACCACGATGACACTCAGCTTGAGCCAACCATGTGTCTATTTAAAAGATAAAAGATTATGTCAACATCTAATCTATGGGTGAAATCAGGGTCAGTTAATGGAGCCATAAAGTAAATTTTTCATATTGTCTACAATCTAGATTCAAACCAACCTTAACTACAATCTAGATTCAAACCCACCTTTCTTACCCATGTGTGTGGTTGTTGCCTTTAAAAGATACTCCGGTCCCCAATGGGATATAAATACAATCAAACACATCTTCCAATTCCTCCTATTATATGTGGTAATCATCTCCAAATGCCTATCAAAATGACATTGCTCTTACCATACATAAAACACAGGGAATGACTCTCAATAAGGCAATAATTGATATTGGCATCATTAATCGTCAAGGGTCAACCTTCACTATTATATCAAGAGTACACTCAATGTATGACATGCATATATCCCCTGCATTTACATTCGAACGCTATGCAAAAATGAAAGATAATAAATATGTAAACCTTAGAAATATAGAGGAAACAAGACTTGGTGTAATACCTCTTCCACAACATTTACAACAAATGTAGCTTTTCTCAATAAACATAAAAAGAGGGAATTAAAATAATTTGTTTCATTCATTACTACGACTTCACACTCAAGCACTTTAAAAACAAAATTAAAAAATCTCAAAAATTAAAGAGACATCCATTCCAGTGTAATTTGCAACTTTGGGTCAATTGCTAGCAATTTACGGATAGACAGAACATCTTTAGCTAAAAATCACTGATAACATATACTATCCTACATGCATTGGTCTATTAAGTGCAATAAAATCTCTAATAATATCCCCTAAAAGTTGTAGAAACATAATAGGACCCTCAATTTTTTTATAAAACAATACTCAAATGTTCCACAAATGGATGTGGAAGGTATTTCATACATGTTGGTTACTTTGTTACAGACACCAATTAACTCAACCCTCCCTATGTGACTCTGGTTTGGATATTAACTTGTTTTTAATGTATTAATTGTTATGTTTGTACTTATAGCATTAAGGTAGACACGTTGATATTAATACCTAGATCAATTAAGAATCAACTTTATAACTTCGATATGGGAAAGGCCCTATAAGCTGAACATGATCTAATTATTGAACAACCTTATTGTTAAGGTGTGGTCCATTGATGTAACATATCAGTATGGATACATAATATTTTGTACTAGAAGATGAGCATGTGGTATCTAATACTTCAACATTTATTTAATGACAGTTTAAAGTAAATAACATGTAAGACTCAAGTTAGTACTCTAAAAGTCAAATATTTACTCCAAAGGTCAAGTTTTGATCATATTTTAAAAAAATATGTATAATGACCTCTCATGATAAAATTAATTATATATAAAATGTATAATGACTCAGACTTTCGATCTTTAGTTATAAGTAGTTAAGACGATCTATTAAAATGGGTAAAATTTTAAGGTCTAACATAATAACATGACAAATTTACATAGCCACAAAGTTAAGGTGCTTGAAGTTTAGGGCCTTTTCCCTATCCCTTTCTATCATAATATGTATAAACAATTAAAATTTTCATTTTAAAAACTATCAATAATTCATTTGCATTTGCTAAGCATTGAATTCCCATTTACGTCATTAAATGGTATTAATTTGAATCAAGTGGTGGTAGAATGAATCTATCCATAAAAAATCATTTACAAATATTTTTTTCCAAAGTAAAACTTTAACATATCTAAAATCATTTGGCATTTGACCGGTTTAAAAAAAAAGGTAAAAACTTTAAGTAGGTTGAATTGTATAGTCCTTTGTTATGGTGGATGAACGTCACTTAAAGAACATTAGAATGAAAGGGTTTGTATTTTATGTATCACAAATGTAGTTGAAATAAAAGAGAATTTCATCCTTGAATGTGCACAAACATTTAAACCAAAAATGCATAAATATTAATAGTAGGTTGCATGATAAAACTATTTAAGGAAAACAACATAAAGGGGTTGAAAAAAGATATTACAATGAGAACGAGAATACCAACAAAATAGCAAGAGACCTCTTGATAGACCAACTACATTGGACATGACATGTCTATCAGGCAAATAGAATGGTAAAATGGATAGGAGAAGGAAAGGACAAACATGTAAGAGTTATGAAAAACATGGAAGACAAAAACAAAATATGAAGGAACGTAAGGTCTCCTAGAGGGACACATATCTACCTAGATGAAGGTCTAACCCCCATGCAACAAGAATAAAGAAGGAAAGAGCAGGCGAAAGTGAAAGCAACAAGAGGGGAAGGAAAATGGGCATGGTTACAAAATGGAAGAGGCCAAGTCAGCGATCGAATGACACATAAGAAATAAGGACTCGGGGCCCCTTGAGAGCAATTGACCTTGGTATGATAGAATTATAGAGGCTACCCTTGGAGAAGAGACATTGGGATGGGTCCCATAGCAAAGGGAAAATACATTATCATTCTTATTGAAACTCATGAACATGAAGGCTACAAAGTTCCAGATTTTGAGGGATATAAAAAAACATTAATTTGGAATGAAAGGACCAAAAGTACTAAGGGACACAAAGGGGTGACGGTGCTAATCAAAGAAAAATGGTGTGGAGTTATAAAAATAGAGAAAAGGGACCCAAATAAACAATACATATGGCTGAAAATAATAGAAAACAAGTTAACATTAGGCTTGTTGCTTGTTATTTTGCACTGAGAGGTTGAAAAACATAAATGAAGAGGAAGCTAGATTGTGAAAACCCTTATGCATCACTAAAAATTGATATTTCAATATTCAACACCATAGGAGGACTCTTGATTATAGGAGATTTCAATGTGAAGACATCAAATAACCATTCTCTCAATTTGAGGAGTGAAGAGGAAGTGAGAAGCAATCCATTATGGTTAGATGAATCATGAAGAAGAAGCCCAATGTTGGGAAAGGAAATCACAAGATGGAAATGGGGGAGTTATATATTATGGAGCAAAACTTTTGGACTATGTAGTTTGTATGACATGGCTATATGCAATGACATGAGAATGTGGCTGAATTCAGGGAACATCACTCGTAAAACTTACAATGGTCAAAGTGTGCTAGAATATGTTATTTATTCACCTAGCTTTATCCTGAGACTAATGGATCTTGAAGTTGGGGATTGCCATATTGAGATGAAATCAAATCACAACCCAACATGTATAAAACTCAATATGCACATAAATCATTAGGAAGGAGGACAAGACCACCAAAAGCAAAATAAAATACCCCTTTAAGATATAATTTTGAGGACTCAGGGAAATTGAGAACTCTTCAAAGTATCCATAAAACAAAATTTTTAGCAACATTTTCAAGCAACAAAGAATACTACTTCACCTATAGACAGTTGTCCAACAAATAATAATATGTTGATGTTAGATGTGAATTCACTATTCATGGTGATGTGGTATGATGGTGATGTGGATGGTTAGTGATGTGGTTGATTGGTGATGTGGTAGGGTCTACGGAGGATCTCTCACATGTGATCAAGTTGATGTGATGGGAGTGGGGTGTAACACTCCACCAAGGCACATGGGTCTTGTCCTTGGTAGTCACATGGGTTTGTCATATGGTGAAAAAGATAAAGGGTTAGGTATCAGTCAAATTTCTAAGGAATCAATGGTTCACATGTGTGGAGAAAGTCAAAAGGTGATTGCAACACTTAATTTGGTGTGCATGTGGAACAAGAAGACAAGAGTTTATTTATGTTGATTGTCCTTGAAAGTGAAGTGGGAGACAATGTTTAGAGTCACATGGAAGTGGCTCAGATCTTGTCTATAGTGGATGGTCCACTTTGTTGAACCTCGCACATGAAAATAAACATTTTACTATTGATCACTAGTGCCCACATAGAATGTGGTGAATTTTTTGGGCCACCTATGATGTTATTCTCTCACTCTCTCTCTTATTGTAAATGTTATTAATAACATGCTTTCTCATTGTATTTGTTCATCCAATTAGTGGATCCATACAAGCTTGTGTTTGCATTCTTGGAGGTTAGAGCCTAGAGGCTAAGTTATGATTGGTTCAAAAACTGAATGTTTCAAGTGTAAGCATTGAGTGCTTGGTTGTTAGCACCGAAGGAGTTGTAAAAGAGATTGATATTGGGATGAATATGAAGTCTGAAAGTTGTCATTTTTCTAATGGTTTTTTTATTTAAATCTAACAAGGTTTTCCACATAATCTCCATCTATTGTATGTATATATTTTTTTGCATTAATTTACTTGTACAATAGGATAGACTATATTGATCCTAACATGTAGTATCAGAGTTTTTATTCCTAACAATCGGTATCAAAGCCATAGTGAAAAACTATGTTGGTGAGTGTTTTCTGTTATTGGTTGGTTTGTGCAAGTTGAAGCTAATATGATAGGAGGAGAGACCAAGTTCAAGAGTGGAAGAAAAAAAGGTTTTATTTTAGTAGGTATCTCTCTGTGGAGTAAGGTGGAGGATCTCTTGGTGAATATCTTATTCTCTTCATGTTGCTGAGGAGAAGCCCACAGGAGAGTTGTGAAGAAGCTAAAAAAACTTTTCCATACAAGTCAGTAGGCTGCACAGTGTTCCTATTGAAGATGAAGCAACTGTACAGCTTGAGGAGCAAGTTGGTATTTGTTGGAGGAGGTTGAGGATAAGGCATTATCTTGTTGTGGTTATTGGCAACAAATATGATGGGGTGTATAATGTGGTATCCTACTGACCACATATTGTTAGCTGAGATGTTGAAGACAAAAATCCATGCAAAGGAAGGAGGTGAAAAGAAACTTAAAGTTGTACATGTTTTGAAGTGTTTGAGGATGAGTATGAAGATGAACAAGTGAGACCTAGTGTTCCTAGAAGAAGAAGGCCATGTTTTTAGACATGCGGTAGAGCAATGATGCATTTTAGATGCATTTTTTAGGCTCAAAAACTTGATAGGTGCACCGGTGCATAGATTAGCATGATGACTTCCATGGAGTTGTGATTGGTCTACTTGTGACATGTGTAGCATGATTGGTAATTGAAGGCTACATGCAGAAGAACAACTAAGACGTGGTTTTCTCAAAAGGAGAAGGTTAGTGTTGACCATATAACTTAGGGTGCTGGAGTGTTATGCATATGGTTGTGGTATTGGCTAGGTAGATCGATCCATGGAGTAACATTGGAGGCACATGATTGGTGTTTTAGAAACATTCGATAGAGTAGGATGCATTTTAAATGTAGGTTTGAAAACTTGTTAGGTGCGTTAATGCACCGAGTAGCACAATGACTTCTTAGGAGCTATGATTGGTCAAGTGAAATTATTCCATGTTGATAGCTTTGAAGGCTATGTGGAGAAGTCTAGCTTTGAATTTTGTGATATCTTATCTCTTCACTACTATTAATAGTGCTACATGTACTATGTGTTGTTTAAGGAGTTGGATTAGCATGATTCCTACATAGTGATCTCTCTTATGGAGAGAAAGATAGATGGATGAGGCAAAAGTGTTATTGGTTTGCATATTAAAGAAATCATTGTATGAGTTTCCAACAAACATGTTGAGGGAGTACAAAATATTCAGTACTTTCATAGAGAGCCAAAGTGTTTAGCAGATGTTACTACTATGTGATGTTGACATGTTGGATGCAGGCCCCAATGTGATCACTGGTATAATGGCTCAGTTGGTTAGGACACATGAGATGAAGGTGGTAGGAGGAGCAAACTAAGGATAAAGATACACAAGGATAGGAAAATAAGGAAGTACCCCACTTCTTACATGGATATTTATCTTCCCAAGAGTGTCTTAGAGGAGGAGAAGACATGTGTCCTATGTATTGGATTCATCAGGAGTAAGAAGCCTCGTGGATGCCATGGTGTGCACTAGACTGGATACTTCTAAGTAGTGGGAGTTGTGATCAGTTCATGGTAGAATCCTAGATGGAGGATTGGTCTACAGAGAAGTGAGAGTCACTTTAGGTGCTAGAATCTACCTTGAGGGAGCATATGTTGACAAAGACGGTAAAGGTAGAGAAGTTTTAGTAGTGTAACAAACTTCTAATGGGTTTGTGTCAGGGTAGTAGTGGGTATAGATGGACAGCTGGTTGTAGAATACTTAGGTGTGGTAAAAGCCTATATATATTGACTTCAAGTAGGAGTATGTTAGGTGTGAAGTAATTATTCATAAATCATTGATCATGGCCACTATTCCTAGTGATGTGGCATGTTGGTGATGTGGATTGTTAGTGATGTGGTTGATTGTTGATGTGGCAAGGCCCATGGAGGGTATCTCACATGTGACTTGGTTGATGTGATGAGAGTGGGGTTTAACACTCCACTAAGGAACATGGGTTTTATCTTTGGTAGTCACGTGGGTTTGTCATGTGGTGAAAAAGACAAAGGGTTAGGTATGGGTCATATTTTTAAGGGACCCAATGGTTCACATGTGTGAAGAAAGTGAAAAGGTGATTGCAACATCTTTTGGACTTTGGTGTGCACATGGTAAAAGAAGACAAGAGTTTTGCTACTGATTGTCCTCACATGCAGAGTGGGAGATAATGTTTGGAATCAAATGGAATTGGTTTGGATCTTGTCTAAAGTGGATGGTCCATTCATTAACCCTTGCACATGAAAACAAACATTTTATTATTGATCACTAGTGCCCATATAGAATGTGGAAAATTTGTTTGGCCACCTGTGATGTTACTCTTTCACTCTCTCTTATTGTAAATGCTATTAATAACATGTTTTCTCTTTATATTTATTCAACCAGTTAGTGGATCCATGCAAGATTGTGCTTGCATGCTTGGAGGTTAAGTTATGCTTGGTTCACAACCTGAATGTTTCAAGTGTAAGCATTGAGTGCTTGGTTGTTAGCATTGAAGGAGTTGTTGTGAAGAGATTGATGCTATGATGAATATGAAGTCTAGAATCTATCATTTTTCCTATGGTTTTTATCTTGTATTTAGCAAGGTTTTCCACGTAATCTATGTGTGATGTGTTTCCTTTTTGTCTCTTATTTTGTATCTTGTTTTTCTACATTAATTTACTTGCATAGTAGGATAGAGCTTATTGATCCTAACATGTAGTATCAAAGGTTTTTTTCCTAACAATTTATTTCTTTAATTAAAAAGGCTCTAAATGTATGCAAAAGAAGAATACCCAAGAGTGGAAGTGCAAGTAGTTTTCCAGCAAATTCATGGTATGATGAAGAGTACAAGGCAAAAAAGAGGACTTTGAGAAGACTTGGAATGACCAAAGAAAACAAAAAGGCTTATGAAAGATTCATTTGATCTAAAAAATAAAGATACATGTGCACAAGGAGAAAATAATTTATTTCTCTTGGAAAACATAATCCCAAAGGCCTTTGGAGGGAACAATATTATAGATACCCAATGGTTATAACACAAAGCTACTTTATGAAAGAGTTTTGGATAAAGATAACCCTCCTGTAATCAACATAACAACTAAGCTTTTTTATGAAAGATATCACTCCAGGCATATAAAAACTAGCAGGCAGTAAAGCGCAAGACATAGATGGGATGCAAGTTGAATATCTAAAGTGGGGCTTAGATACCCTCACACCACACATCAAAAACATATTCAATGGTATTATTTAGGAAGGATTCTTGACATATCAGATGATTAGTGTTGTTATTCCTCTTTATAAGAGTGGAAATATCAATAATTCATCTAATTATTGAACTATTGTGGTCAATTCCCCCTCGAAAATCTTTTGATAGAACACAAAATTAGCAGTTGGGTAGAAAATGAGGGTAAAAGGACAAAAGGTCAAGCAGGGTTTAGGCTAAAACACTCTACTATCGACCACTGCATCACTCTTAGGCACTTGATTGAAAAAGTATGGGATACACAGGGAGAAGAAGATTTTTACTACTTTGTTGACTTCAAATAATCATTTGACATTGTCCTTAAAAGTAAAATATGGAGTATAATGGAGTAGTTTGGAGTTATGGATAAGCACAAAGCAATAATGCATAAACTTTATGAGTAAGTTAGGGCCAAAATCAAAACAAGTGAAGAAATGTCAAAATTCTTTGGAAGTGACATTAGAGTCAAACAAGGATGTCCTATATCTCCCACCTTGATTGGACTTATAGACATTATTTTATGGATTATATAGCACCTCAGTATTATACACTTGGTTGTTCCTCTCAATTCTGGACCTTTCTCACTTTTTGAAGTCTTGCATATGCTTTATCTTACTCAACTTGGCCTATGTCTTGGTCCAACCAGTCTTATGCTAATGACCCAAACCTTCTATCTTGCCTAGAATGCTTAAAACCCACTTATCTTCCACCTCTACAAGTTTTGAGTCTGTACCTACTTTCTTGTCCCTTAACACTAGCATCTAAGACAAACACCTACATTGACGTAAGTTTCTTGCTCTGATGCAAGTGCTCAATGCCCTAAAGTCATCTAATTTATAAATGAAATGTATCCTAATGGTTGACCTAAGTGATTAAATGTGAGTTACTTCTCTAAAAGGACTGATATAAATACAAGATTAACCCCGATTCATTCCTCACCTAACATAACCTAGCACAAACTAAGGCAACCTACCAAAAGTATTCAATCGAGCACTCAAAAAATCAAAGCTTCCTTATTTTCTCCTATTTTCATATCAATAATAGGGACAACACATACATAGGTTTGACGTACTCAAAGAGCAACTTAAGATCCTGATTTTCCAAGTTATAAGTTAAGTCGCCATTATACTTGATTTATAAATATTGCATGATTCACACACAAGCCAACACATAGGGGAAAACTACATCAGTTTGAGGCCCTCTTTAGAGTATTTGCTATGTAGGTAATGCTCATTGACAAAGAGGATATTTGGGTCATCTTAACACTATGTTCCCACTAACTCATTTCCCCTAAGATCACTATGAAGATGAAAAATTAGGGTTTTACAATTTTATGAGGGGCAATAGTTCATGACCTAGATATGAATGCACCAGAATAAAGGTGAAGACAAACCCATAAACATCCAGGGTTCACATCCATTTCCAGTAGGTATTCCATACATGACACATGCATCATGTTCATATAATAATGTTGAGACAATTGTCCCAAGCTCTAGAAGCACCCAATCTAGAATCTGATGCTTGTTCCAAAATTATTTTCTAGTTTATTTTCTACATGTTCGAGATCCAGAATTGTGTAAACATTAGAACCAACTAATAACATTACCTCTTTGTCATTTTCATACTTAGTATAGTTGTACTTACTATTTTGAGCATGTCTTAGTTTAATGAATTCAACATATGTTATATTCGAGTTTAACATCTAATTGGCCTACTATAGTTTACCACCCTTGTGCTTTAAGCTATCTCTACCCCTTTAACCCTAGATAACCCAATCTAAATTCATTTTAGGGTTAAACATTTAGTGAACTCGATCTATGTATCTTTTCATACAACCACTAGGATGTTCTAGAAGCTTGTTAATTTTTCTTATTTATAATTTGTAAAAATTTGTTTCAAAAATCAGTTTGCTTTCAAAATCTAAAGAATACATCAACAAAATGGATTGCTCCCTAGAGTTCGTGTGCGTCCTATCTTGTTCTCATTTCAGTATTTAGAGCATTTCAAATAGACAAAAATAAGCCTCTTCCTCATCTTAACCCTAAACAAGGTGATAGCTTTAATCCCTCTAACTAGGTCCAGGCTACCTTTATCCAATGGGTAATGTGGCCAAACCTATAATTTCAAATGAAGGTAATCAATCTCAAATACCTAGGGTTTGTTCTTGTGAAGCCCTAAATTATCAAATCACTAGTATGAGAAAATTAATAAAATTACTTACAGAATCATACTATAAACATGCAAAATCCAACACATGGTAGTATTAATTATGTGTTTGCACCATCATCTACCAATATTGGGTCAAACAAGGTTTCACATCTAAATAAAAAGCTCAGATAGAATACATCCAAAATAATTGGTTCCAAAAGTGACAGAAAGGATACTAAGAGACCAAGTGAAATTTTAAGATAAATGTTTCAAAATAAAGTGATCAAATTGCCTCTTGTACATCCTATACACATATCCAAATATTATTGTGCATATCATGGAATGCAAGGGCATCACACAAACCATTGTTTGACCCTAAAGATGAAGATACATTACACAATTGATTGTGGTGATCCTACACTTGACACGTCTCACTTGGGAACACAAAATCTCTAATATTCCAAAAACACCAAAAAAATAAATAAATCAAAAAACAAAAAAAACATTTTTAGCATAAAACATACTCTATTGGCTCTTTGGCATTTATGTGTTAGTTCCATGTTGATGGATGGCATATCAGTTAATCCTACATACACATGTGCATAACACTTCTATGTGAGTGTGATATAAGTATACATAAATACATGATATATTCATATTTTCAGATGTTGGACCTTTCCTATAATCATGTCATATGGACATTGGGGGCATCTACCTATATGATCATGATACTCGTAGGTTATATCATTTTATGGTACCTCTACATTATCATGTTTAAACTCATATATGTACATATACATGATTTTATCCATGATTATATATTACATAGGATACTTGGTATATTATGCACTTGACGTTTTTTGCTAATAGATTGGATCCATGGGCTACTATGATATGTTTATGCTATTTGTTTATGCTTTCCTTTTTACACTTCCTTGAGCATCTTACCTTACTATTGTCTTGCTTGTTTGAGCATTTGAATATGATCCTTTATTATGCCCCCCTACTTATGTGTGTTTTCTTTGACATTTGAACATGTCATTATTTGTTGTATGGACATTTGAATATGTCATCCTTGTTTTTGTCAACATTTGACTAAGTTATGCCATTTCGATTGTGCAACATTTGAACATGCCCCTTATTTGTAGTCTTCTTAGACCATTGCATTTTGAAATACTTTTGGGTGATGTTGTGTGTGTACTTGATTTGCTTGTTGAGCTTATACTATTACTATCTAGACATTGCCATGATATTTATCATGCATCTTAAGCCTCATGTGATCATATTGTTCTGCGTGCTTCAATACTACATTTACCTACAAATGTTTCTTTTACATGCTACATCGTTCTATTCATGGATTATAAAGTTATCTTATTCTTTTGAGGTGAGGTAATTACTAGTTTATATTCCTCCTTTGCCTCAAAGGGAGGGGGGCATGTCATAGAGGCATGTTCTTCACATTTGGCACTTATATTAGTTCTTCAGATTCAGTGGGGGCATACTTTGGAAGCATGTTCTCCATACACTCACAATTTCAAATTTAGTGGGGGCATGCTTTGGAAGCATGTTCTCTACACTTATTTACATTTAGCATAATTTTTAGATTCAGTGGGGGGTATGTCATATAGGAATAGCTTTCACACATTCACAGTTTTTAGATTCAGTGGAGGCATGTTTTGGAAGCATGTTCTCCACACTTATTTAGTATTCAACACACCCATAATCAATGGGGGCATGTTTTGGAAACGTGTCCTCCACACTGGTACTTATTTTAGTTTTCAGATTTCTCCATATATAATGGGGACATGCTCTGGAAGCATGTTCTCCACACCTACATAGTTTTTGAATTAGACAAAACACACAGTTACATGATTCAGATTCACATTTGTGGTAAAATTCTATACATTGGTACCATTGTTATACATAGTTTCAACATGAGACATATCTAAGGTGCATTTATTATGTAATGTGCATGTACTATTAAAAAATTTAAATCAATTTTAGATTTCAAAACACTCTCAGGGACTGTCATCAACCACTTGGATGTACCTTTATGGTTTGTATTGAGCCAATCTACTATAGTAGTTGATCCACTTTTGGTATGGTTGAGGTGATTAAATCACTCAATCTTACCAAGTTTTCAGGTTGGACTTGATTGTATCATCTAACCTTGCCAATTTGATAGTATGAGTTGACTTTTTTTGCTTATGCTCACCATGTTATAAGTATAACTAGGTTGCACGGTTAAGCTAATTTCAATTGTTGGGTGACAACTATTTTTTTTCCAAGGTTGGGGGCATGTGTCTTCCAATATCTCTCTATCTATCTCCTTTGATATATGTACTTTCTAGATTCATACATATTTGCCCTAATCTTAGTTTTAGAGCCTTACAATGATATATCTTTTCAAATCAACTTGCTAATAGGCAATACAGTTACATTAACACATAAGTCTTCTCCTAAAATTTGTTCTTTCAATTTCAATCAATTTCAAATACTTTCAATTCTAGATTATATGCATTGATTATATATTGTAACATGCTCTTGGTTGCATATTAGTCACTAACAAAGCACTCGAATTGGACTAAAGTAAGGCAATGTGTGTTATACACACCCATGTATGCATTCCTCTCCTTCAATCCAATAATTTTATTACTAAATTAAAGAGGGGAAAATGTAGACATTATTTTATGGATTATATAGCACCTCAATCTTATACACTTGGCAAACTTAGACCTTGGTTGTTCTTATAAGTTCTAGACCTTTCCTACTTTCTAAAGCCTAGCATTTGATGTATCTTGTGCCCGTTGGCCTCTCTTGGTCTGACCAGTCTTATGTTGATGTCCCAACCCTTCTATCTTGCCCACAATGATTAAAATCTAATTATCTTTCTCCTCGACAAGTTCTAAGCATGTACTTACTTTCATGTTCCCTAGACACTAGCGTCTATGACAGACAACTACTTTGATGTAAATGTCTTACTCTGATGTATGCGTCTGATGCCCTAAAGTCATCTAATTTATAAATAAAATGTATCTTAATGGTTAGCGTAAGTGCTTTAATGTGAGTTACTTCTCCAAAAATATTAATATAAATATAAGATTAACCCTTATTCATTCTTCACCTAGCACAACCTAACACATTACAAGGCAACCAATAAAAAATATTCAATCAATCACTCAACAAAGCAATGCTTCCCTATTTTCTCTTATTTTCATATCAAGCATATGGACAACACATACACAGGTTTGAATTACTTAAGGAGCATTCCAAGAGCCTAATTTACCAAATACAAGTTAGGTCCCTATTGGACTTGTTTTACACATATTGCATGATTCACACACAATCAAACATGTTATATTGGTTTGAGGCCCTCTTCGAAGTATTGGCTATGTAGACAACACTCATTGATATAAGGGTCTTTGGGGTTAGATTGACAATGTGTGCCCATTAACCCATTTTCCCCCCATAGTCACTTTGAAGATGAAGAACTAAGGTTTTAAAATTTCATGAGGGGTGATAGTCCATGGCGTAGATCTAAATACACCACAATGAAGGCGAAAACAAACCCAAAAACATTTAACTGGTTGTATCATTTTTTAGCAGGCACTCCATACAAAACCCCTGTGTCAGGTTCAAACAATAGCATCAACGTAACCATCCTAAGTTGATGCTAGTGTCCAAGGTTCTAGAAGCACCCAATCATAATCTGATGATTGTTCCAAAATCATCTCCCAATTTGATTTCTACCCATTCTAGATCTAAAATTGTGTCAACATCAAAACAAGTTAAGTACATTATTTCTTTTTCATCTTCATACTTAGCATAGTTATACTTATTATTTTTAGCCTATCTCAATTTAATGAATTTAGTATATGTTATATCTGAGTCTAGCATCTAATTAACCTGCTATAGAGATAGTTTATCGCCCTTGTACCTTAAACTATCTCTACCTTTTAACCCTATATAACTCAATCTAGATTCAATTAAGGGTTAATCAAGACTATAAATTTATAAACTAGAAGAGTGGATATATAATGCTGGTGGAGGGGGATTCCACCTGGCTAGTTATGCTATAAAATTACTTTTATATGTGAATGATCTTATTCTAATTATAAAAACAACCCACAGTTTAAGAGAACATTTGAAGGCTCTGGAGCACTTCTACCAAGAGGTGGGAATGCAATTAAACACTAGTATATCAAAAGTCACGATGTTTTCTTTACGAATAAAAAAGAAACGAATTGAGTTCCTTTTCAAAGAAAACACATTAGAAGTAGTGGAAGAATACAAATATCTTGGGTGTGACTTCTATAACAAGCCAAGTTGGGAGATTTGTAGGGAAAAAAGAATATAAGGAAATTGGAAGGCTTTAGATTCACTACAAAATAGGGGTAGAAATACAAAATTATAGGACTAGAGAACCTTGTTTGGCCTGCTTGTCACACCAGTGGTCTTATATGAATGTGAAGTTTGGGGCAACAATATGTGTTATGAACCCGTGATATCTCTTCTCTTTACTTTGTTAGTATAGTAGCTGCTATAGACGCATATGCTTCGTAAGTCATCCTATAAACATTTTGTTTTATCCCACATTCATGGGAAGTAGTAGTTGCTTAGATTAAAATTTGTATATAAGTAAGTGTTGAGGCCAATGAAGGCATCCAAAAAATTATTGTATTGAGATTGCTCAAAGGAGGTTGCCCCCTGGAAGTGGCTTGCGATCAATTCAATCCTTTTAAGTGTTCTGTCAAATTTAATTTGTGTTACTAATTCCTGTTATTTTGTGCATTTTTATTAATTATTGTAGGAGGATCCTCTCATCTGGTATCAAAGCACTTTTTAGAGCAATTTTTTTCTTCAAAAAATCTTAACTTTGTTCTGCTGCATACTTTATTTCAATAATTTTTTAGAAAATGTTAACTTTGTTCTGCTGCATAACTCAATAAGTAATTTTCTGTAATCTATTTCAGATCAGGGTAAAAATTTGACTGCATAACTATGAGAAGTGCTTGTGTAAAATCTCTAAAATTCATCGTGAGGAGTACCACAGGAACCCCAAAGTAGTTGGCCCATTGAGAGGGCCTGCCAACAAAATAGGCAATGGCCCCTTCCCGATTGAGTAGTTCCCATTTGTGAGAAAAACCAAGAGATGCCACTTAGAGGTAAATCCGTGGCTAAAAAATTTATGGAGAGCAGTACTCGCTTAGACAACATTGGTGGCTAGAGTGATATTTTAAAAACCCTTAGATAACCATTGAAACTTGGGGCCCATTTTTATCAGTTTTAGAATATTTTTAGCAAACTCAAAGAAATAAATCAATATAGTATCTACAGATTGTTAGAGGACTTGTAGATAGATATTTGATAGAAACTAGAATCTGCAAACCATCCAAAAAGTATTAGTAGACTCTCAGAGGACTTACTGCTAGATAGAAAATAGAAAAGAAAAATAAAATTAAAAAAAATCATTTTTTAACATCTCTCCATTTGTAGCCCCGTTGATCCCCAAACTTTATCCGAACACCTAAAATTTCATTCCCTACATTTTCTTCTTTGAGGTCCCATATCCCAATTCCACTCCTAATTCTTGCAAATCTCATTTTTTTCTTTTTTGGGTTTTGCTATAAATTCTATTTTTGTCTGTTTGCCTCGAAAATTTTCCATAGTGTTCATCATCTCTTTCTACTCCTTTGTCCCTCTTTGACAAATTTCCCAATTTGTTCATTTTCATTCCTAAAATTGCCCTCGCCTTCATCAATCATACTCCCACTATGCAAAAAAATTATTAAAAACCCCTTTACCCCTTTCGTTTTTGCCCAAATTCAAAGCTTTCCTTACTAAACGTGTCTTAACTCTAGTTTTCCTATTCATTGCATAAAAAAATGTTATTTGGGTCATGGTAGTAACCCAAACAAGAGCAAAAAATATGGAGGATGAAATTACCGCCCTCAAGACCCACATCAAAGATCTTGATGAAAAAATTCTTAGCCTCAGTCTTCAGCATACCACCATGAACAACATATGACATATAGATTCTTCTTCAGACACTGAGTTTTCTTCGTCCAACAATTATCATGGATTGAAGCTTAATTTTTATTGATTTAATGGTGTAAATTCAATTGGATGGATCTACCAGGCAAAACAATATTTTAGTCTGCATAATACTTATGATGCCAACAAGGTCCTACTTACATCTTTTCACTTGGAACTTGAAGCCTTTCAATGGTCTCGTTGGTCTACCAAGGCTCATGACAAACCCATATGAATCCATTTTTGCACCTTTATTTTTGCAATGGTTTGGCCCTACTGCTTTTGATGACTTCACTAGAGCACTCGCTAAACTTTGCCAAATAGGAACCATGACAGAATATCAAACAAAATTTGAAAAGTTAGCCAATCACATAGAGGGATTGTCTAATGAATTCTTCAGGAGTTGCTTTGTCAATGGACTGAAGGATGCAATTCGATCTGAAGTCAAAATGTTCTAGCCCAACATGATGATGGAAGCCTCAAGGTTGGCTAAGTTGGTAGAGGACAAGATCATAGCTCAATAATGATTCAAATCCAATTTTGCTCCATTAAAAAATACAACTCCACAATGATCTCAAATAATGCCAGCCCCCCAAACCACTCATATCAAGCGTTTGACTGAAGCAGAGATGCAAGCCCATGGATAAAAAAGACTATGTTATTACTATGATGATAAATTCACTCAAGGACATTGATGGGTCAAGCAAAAGATTTATCTATTGGATGTGGACTCTCCACCCAAAACTAAAGATTAGGAAGATGTTCAAGATACAACAGATGATCCAAAAGATTCTCAATCAATTATGGAACCTACTTATCAGAAAGACCAACCAAAGATCTCTCTCCATGTTTTAGCAAGAGTCACTACCCTACAAACCATGTGGATTAGGGGTTACTTCAAGAATCTCACTTTCACAATACTCATTGATTCAGGTAGCACTCATAACTTCATTGACCCTCATATTGCCAAACAGGCTGATTGTTTTATCCATCTTTGCTCCAACTTTGAAGTTATGATTTTCAATAAGGGCACATTACCTTGTAATGGGAAGCGTTACAATGTGTGTATCTCTATTGGAGATTATAATTTTCACTCCAACATGTTTGCCTTGCCCTTAGGCAAATGTGATGTTATTTTGGGAGCCTAGTGGTTATGCACACTTGGACTCATCTTATGGGATTTTGTTGAACTTTGAATGCAATTTTTAGATAATGGGTAAAAACACACATTGAAAGGCTTACAACTAGGATCTCTCAGCATCATAAGTTCACATCGCATGGAAAATCTTCTTAAGAAGAATTCACACGGCATCATTGCCCAACTCCATTCCATTCAAATGCAACCATCATCAGTCTTCACTACTCCTGATCTACTAACCATTTTGTAGAGGTATGCACGTGTCTTTGCCTAACCAGTGGGATTGCCACCTTCACGATCAGAGGACCACCATATTCAACTCCTTCTTGGAAGTGTTCCTCTTGACATCAGGTCTTATCACTACCCATTTCAGCAAAAGATCAAGATTGAGATGCTCATTCAAGACTTATTGAAGCAAGGCATTATTCGCCCTAGTACTAGCCCATATTCTTTCCCAATTCTCTTTGTCTATAAAAAAGATGGGTCATGGCAACTCTGCATTGATTTTCATGCACTTAATCACCTCACAATTAAGGATAAGTTCTCGATCCCTATTACTTATGAGCTTCATGGTGCTCATTTTTTCTTCAAGTTGGATCTCTACTTTGGATATCACCAGATCTGGCTTCATGAGGATGATATCCCTAAGATAGCTTTTCACACACATGATGGCCACTATGAGTTTTTGGTCATGCCCTTTGGCCTCACTAATGCTCCTTCAACGTTCCAGACATTGATGAATAAAATATTCTGGCCCTACCTGTAGAAATTCATTATGGTCTTCTTCGATGATATCCTCATCTATAGGAAAACATGGTCTGAGCTTATCCAACATCTGGAGCTCACACTGTAACTTCTCTCTGACCATCATCTTTGTGCAAAATAGTCCAAATGTGCTTTTGGCTATGACATATTGAAGCATCTTAGGCATATTATTTCAGTCCAAGGGGTTTGGGTGGATCTTGAAAAAATAGTTGTTAGGACAAATTGGCCTCATCCTAAAACATTCAAGAGCCTCCGTAGTTTTTTGGGGCTGACTGGATACTATCGTAAGTTTGTCAAGGATTACAGAAAGATTGCAGTTCCATTGACAACTATGTTGACAAAATGATGCTTTTACCTAGACACAAACTATTGAGTGTGCATTTGAATAATTGAAACAAGCTATGTGTACTACACTTATTTTAGATATGTCAGATTTTGCCAAGACCTTCACTATCGAGAGTGATGCTTGTGACAATAGACTTGGTGTTGTTTTCCTCCAAGAAGGATTCCCCATTGTATTCACCAACAAAGCCCTTTTTGGTGAGAATTTAATGATATCTATTTATGAGAAGAAAATGATGACCATTTTACATGCAATATAGGAGTGGCAGCCATATGTATTGGAAAATCATTGTTGCATCAAAACTGATTACTAGAGTCTAAAATATTTCTTGGAACAACAGGTTTATGCCCCAACACAATAGAAATGGGTCAACAAACTCATAGGTTATGACTATGAGATCACTTACAAGAAGGGTAAGGACAATATTGTGGCTGATGCTATGTCTCACACATTTGGGAACTAAGCTTCCCTTTCAGCTATTTTCATACCTATTTGGAATTGGTTGGATGATATACTATAGGGGTATGTCAACGACTCCTCATTATCTCAAATCATTTAATAGTTGGCCACTAACCCCTTAGTTGTACCACATTATTCTTGGGATGGTGTTTCTCTATGATACAAGGGTCGTCTGGTGCTTCCCCAGAGCACAGATCTTCAACAGACTATTTTATGAACTCCATGTTTATAGGAAGCACAGATCTTCAATAGACTATATTTTATGAACTCCATGTTTCTCCATCTACAGGGCACTCAGGGTTTCTCAAAACTTATGAGCAGGTATGATGTAATTTTTTTTGAAATAGAATAAAAAAATCAATTCAACAGATGGTGGTTGAATGTGATATCTACCAACACAATAAGGATGAAACAACACTCATTCCTGGGTTGATTAAACCCTTGCCCATCCTTACCAGGATTTGGATAGATATTTCTATGGATTTCATTGAGGGGCTCCCTAAATCTGGAGGGAAAATAGTGATCTTGGTTGTGGTTGATCGCCTCTCCAAATATAATCATTTTTGTGCCCTCAACCATCCCTATACCACCTCCACAGTTGCACAAATTTTTCTGGACCATATTTTTTGTCTTCATCCATTGTCTCAAATCATGATGTAACCTTCACCAGCCATTTTGAGACAGAACTATTTTGATGCACCAACACTCAATTAAAGATGAGTTTTGGGTATGATCCACAAACGGATGGCTAGACTAAAATTGTCAACAAATGCTTATAAACTTTCCTTCATTATTTCATCTCAGAACAACAACATCAGTGGGCAAAGTGGCTCCCTCTCATCGAATGGTGGTACAATATCTACTACAACACTTCAATGAAAATGACTCCATATGAAGCAATCTATGGTCAAGCACCATCAATGCTCCTTCTATACACCCCTAATAGTTCATTAGTTCAAGCAGTCGACACAATTCTCCGAACTCAAGATCATATCCTTAGAACCCTACGAGATAATCTTCATATGTCACAAAATTGAATGAAATAATAGACGAATCGAAACCGTTTTGAGCTCACTTTTCAAGTAAGTGATATGGTTTTTCTTCGTGTGCAGGCCTACAAGCAATCCTCCCTAAAGCTCAAAGGACATCATAAGTTAGCTCCCAAGTTCTATGAGCCCTATAAGATTCTTCAGAAGATTGGGTTGGTTGCTTATAATTTGGAGCTCCCACCTTCTTCTCAAGTTCACCCAGTATTCATGTCTCTTGTCTGAAGAAAGTTTTTGGCACAAACATTAGTGTGCAGATTATTTTACTAGAATTTGATAATGAAGTATCCATTTTTCTTGAGCCAAAGGCAATTTTGGATAGGCGCACACGCCAACTTTGCTCCTACTCCATCACCGAAGTTTTAATTCAATGGTACAAAATTCAACTAGAGGATACAACATGGGAACCACTATTTTAGATTCAACACCAATTCCCACATCTGAAGCTTTGAGGACAAAGCTTTTTCTAAGAGGAAGGGGATATTATAAACCCGTGATATCTCTTCTCTTTACTTTGTTAGTATAGTAGTTGCTATGGATGCATATGCTTTGTAAGTCATCCTGTGACCATTTTGTTTTATCCCACATTCATGAGAGGTAGTAGTTGCTTAGATTAGAATTTGTATATAAGTGTTGAGGCCTATGAAGACATCCACGAAATTATTGTATTGAGCTTGCTCCAAAGAGGTTGCCCCCTCGAAGTGCCATTCGATCAATTCAATATTTTCAAGTGTTCTGTTAGATTTAATTCATGCTGCTAATTTTTGTTATTTTTGTGCATTTTCATTAATTGTTGCAGGAGGATCCTCTCAATATGTCAGACCTTAATTGGAGATAGATAGTGAGAATCCAAAAACATGTAATCACAAGCAATCTTAAAGTCAAAGCTTCAGTTCCATATGAGATTCTATTAGTAGAAACATGTACTTTCCCATTAGAAGCATCAATAATGACTCAAACATTAAGTTACTTGAAAAAAACACGAAACATAGAGAATCGCCAATGGCCCAAAATGGTAACCGAATAAGAGCTAAGCAGAAGAAAAAATATGTGGATGAAACAAAATAACAAATGGATGAGTAAATGGGACATCAACATGTAAGAATGTCCAAACACCAACAACAATATAAAAAAGTATGTGAGAGAGAAGTTCATGACAACCATGTGGACAAAGCAACCAGGATGGAAGAAAGCATACTACATATAAGAGTTTTAACCCCACATGGGAGTACAGAGAAAAGACATACACGAGCAAAAATCAAGTAGAAAGCAAATATATTGATTACACAGTTGAGAACTAGCTCACATCATCTTAGGTGTGAAACCAGTAGGTTGACACTGCCCAAGGAAAAATAGGAAATGAGAATATAATTATTTTGTGACGAAGGGGTAGTAAAGACATAATCATACTTTATTATAGAATATGCATCATATAATGACATCCGCATCAAATAGAAAGATAATTTAGTGGTAGACAACCTAGTTGACTTGTTTGAAGAAGAAATATTAAATAGAACAAGTTTTCTAATCAAGATCCATAGTAGAAGAGTAAGCATCAAGAAGGGGTTTGAAATTTTACAGGGTTAATAGGATAACCCTTGTATCAGGGGAATTTGTTAGCATGAAACAATACTCTTACAACGCTTGGTCCCATATACTGCTCAGTCTCATGGATGCTATTAAAATCTTGCATTCATTCAATCAATTTATTTTAGTGAACGCAATTAAAAGTTTTTTTGATTGAAACCCTGCTTTTACATGGATTAGGTGTACATAATAATTCTTTGACTTAGGACTAAAGATTGAAGGATATCCATTCCATTAAATCCCCTCGGAACAACGATTGGTATTTCATTTCATGGTCGGCAAAAATAGTTTAAAATATTTTTACCTGCTACTTTTGCAAGCAGATTTTTTTTTGCCACGTATGCACGCTAACATTAATTTAACTATGAATTCCGAGAAATGCATAAATAGCCTTTCATTTCCTGTTTCCCAACGGGCTTCCCCTTTGCAGATTCGATACGAAGCAGGCACGACGAGCCCTCGGATTCATTAAGGTTATGAGCCCTGACCAGTTCAAAATTTTCAATTATTTAATTATTTTTTTTAACGTGTACCTGTGCAAATGTAGGCATTAAAATTTCTATGTGAAGCTGCATTGAAGCCTGCTAGGGATTTCCTGGGATGCTTCTGAATCAGGTATGCAATTATAGTTTTTTTCTGCTTGGGTGCTTAACCTCTTTCACCAGTAGATCTTATGTTACACCTGAATATACCCATACCCTATGTTGGGGTTGACACTTAAATACAATTTGAACCATGCTCTTACGAGTGTGATTCGTTACCATTCCACCTCAACACAATAGTTTTGCGTTGAACATTGGATTATGAGCAACCCTGTATCACCAACACATGGAAACAGATATTTGCTCCTAAAGAAGTAAAATATTTACCAAATCAGTAACGTAAAGATTTTCGCCCCCAATAAACTCTTCCTCATCATAGCACAAATTTCGCCTAATAAATCCTGCTTCAAATAGGAACTTCATAAATTCTGTTCATACAAACAGAAATTCACGAATTTTTACAGGCAAACAAAAATCAATTTTATGGTTCGGGATTCTCTGCTTTGCTGAGACCCTGGATCTTCTACATTTGTGCCCCATATTTCTTTTATTTGGCTAGACACCGAAGCTTTCTATTTCTTTCTTTGGTTTGCTTTCTATTGTGAAAGATATCGGATAATAGTTCTGTTTATATTTAGACATAAGGTAAAGTTGCAGTAGGATTATCCTGCATTTGTGACCACAGAGATTATATTTTTTGCAGATTTTGAGAGCTGAATAAATATGCTTAAAATGCATCAAAAAGAGTTGGCAGATACCTTAGAATATAGAAATAGGATTCGTTTTCTGGCATGACATGATGGCTCACAGTTCATTTTAATGAGACATCCGATTGGTATCAGTTTCTTGAGTAGTATGAATTACACTGAAACCAAAACCAGTATCATTGACACGGATGTTAGAAATAGATGTCAGGTTGTTATGCGCCTTTGTAACAAAAGGTGTTCAAGAACTCTCTTTACTTTCCATTCGAGGTATTGTGTAAGATATGAAGCGTTAAATGAGAATGCTTTCTCCCGTTTGACGTATTTTATAAGGTACAAAGCATCAAATTCCTTTCTCCTGTTTGATGTTTTTTATAAGGTACAATGCTTCAACCAGGAATTTGATGGGGTCATCGAGGACATTTCTTGGAATTGAAGACAAAAAATTTGTTGCTAGATTGCACTATGGGATCACAATGCATGGCTTAGGTTCACCATTCCTAGTTAGCAGAGGGATTATATTAAATTTTGACACAGATAGAGCTGGAATCTTATTGGAAATGTGTTGAATACTTTTTGTGATTTACACTTTATACAATTTACACTTGTCTATAGATTGTACATGCATAATGGGGGGACCACCTTCTTGGATCACCTTGGGCCGATAGGTTATCTCATCTGGGGGTTTGGGGGCAGTGGCTCCGATTTTTGTTGGAATCCTCATTGGTGTTTTTAGCCCATGTTTATATAGCCTATGGTGTTGGTACCCTTTGTACTGTAATACCGCTTGGACGGTTTTCTATTTATGTGCCTACAAATACTCGCTCATGCATTAGGATAAAGCAGAACTTTGAAGCATGTTATTATATTGTAAACGGTTGAGTTAATGCAATAAAGAAGAAGGTTCCTTTGCTAGGTTTTCCCAGGTGAAAATATTGTGTATTGTGTGCGTGTGCCATTTTTCTCTTCAAATCTGCTGGCCTTATTCAGATGAGGTAAATAGGGTTTATTGGTTTTGGATGACTACCAATCCGCCTGTAAATGTTCTTGGTTTAATTGTATTAAATTTGGATCTTTTGACCTTATTATCAATTTTATTTACAGTTGGAAGTGGAGACATGTGCAAATTGAGAGGTAGTTGGTTCCAGGATGAGGAAAGTGTACAGATTTTCCCATATACTTGACCTTGCTTATCCAGCATGATAGACTGCTATTCTGTGGGAGCTATCATGTACACATTTCTGGATTTCTGAAAGGCATTGCAAAGCATATAAATGCCAAGTGAACAATTATTCATCAAGCGAGCTGGCTGAGTTCTTAAAGTGGCCTTATAGTTGGGCACAGCCCGAATAAATTCATAGGCATCCGTTCTTCAAAGCCAAAAAAGGAAATTAACCGTGTCTTAATTAATCCTTCTTCAATGGAAAAACTATTATGTTTCTTTAAAGTAAGTACTGAACGCAATTGTGAAGTGTGCTGTGGATCCTACATACACTGTAGAACAAAACTATTCTCCAACGAACTTCTAACTACACCGTATCCACTGCCATTGTATTCAATTCTTCATTTCTGGGAGAAACTTATAGAGGCAGAGTTGTATATAGATTTTTTTTTAAAAAAATTCTGAAATCTTAGAGCCTTTATATCTCCAAAGGCTAGATAAATTAATTACTCATGATAGTGTCTAAATTATGCAAATGAAATAAGCATTTGACAGTAAAATAATAGTTAGATTAATTGAATCAATAGTGACAATCAACATCATGAACATGACCAACGTAAATAGCTTGAAAGGACCATCGATTAACGTTTGCCACCCGATCAACTCATATAACATAACCACTGTGAAGAACCAAATGTTGTAAATGGAAGTGTTTTCGATTTTGGTAAATCAAAATTTTATAGAAGTGTGTTTTTTTGCTAACATAAATTGCACTAATAGAAATCAGAAATGAGCTTGATGATAAAGCCGAAAATATGGATTAAACATGTATCATTACAGCTTTCTAGTACAGTTCCGTAGCCTAATCCATAAATGTTACCAAATCGAGCCATTCTCAAGAAGAATTGAACAGCCCTAGTTCTGTATTGAGCCTAACCACCATGCATAACCAAACTTGCTTATCTTGATCTATACATTTTTAATGCCTCTTCAAGGAGACATATTTCTTGAACTTGAGACATCAGAGGTAAACACCTCATTAAGTTATGTACTTTTGCACATGGGTAGAGATTGCCATTGCATGATGATTTATCTTCCTTTGTTGGCTTAGAAAGACATTATAATGATTGATTTCTAAGTTTAACCTCTATGTGTGCGCATAGATCACCGTGAAAGCGGAAAAATCAGCTATTGTCGCAATTTTTATACAAATGGACTCAAATTTTGTTGGATGCATAAGGGCCACCATTATGTACTCTTGTTAAAACATTATACTCAAAATTCTCATATCTGGGCATGTCTTACACCATCAGAATCATTAATCTTGATAAGGGATGTCTGCATGTAAGCAATCTGCAATAATCCTGATGATCCTTGATGACATGTCAATCATACTTCTTGATTTTATTTTATGAGGGTATGCCGTGTTTTCCATATTACGGGTGACAGTTTTCATCTGTGCCATATACCCCTTGAGTGGAACCTTACGTAAATGTCCAGTAGAGATCCTGTGCAAATAGATCCACATATCATCCAGCCATATTTGGCATCCACTTTTATCATTTGGGGTGTTCTTAAAGGTTTTTCTCCCTAGTAGATATTCTTGAGGCAACTTTTTCCTGGACATAATTGGTTGTGGATCTTTTAAGTTTTAAGTAACCGTGACCATATTGTACTCTTGTTAAAACATTATACTCAAAACTCTCATATCTGGGCATGTCTTACACCATCAGAATCATTAATGTTGATAAGGGATGTCTGCATGTAAGCAATCTGCAATAATCCTGATGATCCTTGATGACATGTCATTCATACTTCTTGATTTTATTTTATGAGGGTATGCCATGTTTTCCATATTACGTGTGACAGTTTTCTGTTTTCCATATTACGTGTGACAGTTTTCATCTGTGCCATATACCCCTTGAGTGGAACCTTACGTAAATGTCCAGTAGAGATCCTGTGCAAATAGATCCACATATCATCCAGCCATATTTGGCATCCACTTTTATCTCTTGGGGTGTTCTTAAAGATTTTTCTCCCTAGTAGATATTCTTGAGGCAACTTTTTCCTGGACATAATTGGTTGTGGATCTTTTAAGTTTTAAGTAACCGTGACCATATCTATCCAGAACTGCTTTGAGTTTACTTGCTTCCTTGTTTGTTAGTGCCTTAATTAAGAGTGTATCATTATGAATTTTAGATGTGTTACAGCTTTTAACTAGAGGTAATTTGGATGGCTTTTAGATTTCCTTCCTGCTGTGTTTTGTGAAGTGCCCTTTCTAGTTCTTTAGCCAAATTGATGAATAAGTATGTTGAGATTGGGTTACTTTGTGTAAGCCCGCTTGTGGCCTGAAATTACCTTGTTGGAGTGCTATTGACCAATTAAAAAAAGGTGTGTGTTCAAATGCAGTTGTAAACCATCTACCTCCATTCTTCTGAGAAGATGAAGCTTTCTATAACTTTTGAAAGAAACTCCTGATTCATCCTGTTGTATGCTTTGTTCACATCAAGTTTGATCAACATATTGGGCCTTTTTCTATGATATGGCGAGTGGATAGTCGCATGAGTAATGAGATTGCCGTCTAGAATTTGTCTTCCTGCTATGAATCCACCGTGCTTTTATGATACCATTTTTTCCAAATGCATCTTTTCTCTTGGCCATGAATTTTCTAACCGTTGCCTCCCAAATAACAACATAAAACAAAAATGCAAATATAAAGTGTAATAAAGGTTAAAATGGAAAAAATGGAGGCCCTTGCTCCCCCGAGAGTGGATTGCACTTGAAAATCCATCTATAACACGAGTTCTCACAAAATGGCGACTTTCTATTTGCATTAGAAGTTGAAATGTTAAAAAGATGCATTCGTCAAGTTTTTTTCACCTTTTATATCAAACCCACTAGAAACCCAACTTAACTCATGACCCAACCCTTCACTAACTTTAAGCCTTTGAAATATAACATAACTTGATAACAATTCTAAGACTAAAATGGATAACACCCTGTAATATATGTTGTGCCTAGGTACACAAATTTGTGCCCAAAGCTAGTAAAAACTCCAAAGTTAAGCACGCTCAACCTAGAGTAGCACTAGAATGGGTGACTCTTGTGAACTTTCCATGTGCAAAATTTTGCACTATGACTTTCCATGTGCAAAATTTTGCACTATACATGTGAAGGATGCAAGGTGAATGGAACTCAAGCCCTGGCCATCATCAAAGAAAGCGCTAACCAACACACCATATAATACTAGTTAACCAAATACATGAATGAGAATGATTTTTTCGAGCTCCTCAAGCTGCCCTCACATTTTTAAGGCATGTTTTTCAAAAATGTGGATAATTTTTTTATGCTTGTCTTGTAAACCCCTTTTTTCTAAAACAACAAAATTTTGTACTACGGATTTTAATACATGTGAAGGATGCAAGGCAATGCAACTCAAGCCCTGATTTTTATCAAAGGAAGCTCAAAGCAAAACACCATATAATACTAGCTAACCAAACACATAAATGAGAATGTTTTTTTCAACTCCTCAAGCTGCCCCCACATTTTGAAGGCATGTTTTCCAAAAACGTGGAGAATTTTTTTTATGTTTGTCTTGAAAACCCATTTTTTCTAAAACATATGGCACCCCAATTTTTTTTTTTCCTTTTTTTTGTTTATACCAATGTGGTAGGTTTGGATGCTTGCCTTAAAAATCCTCTATCTCCAAGAATGCATCTTTTGTTGGTAGGCCCATAGTTCGAAAACTCGTACTCAACAATTACTCGACAACTTTATCACTCAAAAAAATATATAAATTCATAATATAAACTCAAACGTGTAAAACATTGTTAAATGACATGAGAAATGAATGTAAAGGATGCACAAGTATATTTTCTATTAGTTTTCGACCAAAAAATAGTACAATGCTCAATTTTAGACGCACAAAAAAGAATACAATGCTCATAGACTATAGTTATCAATGCACCGTAATATCATCTCCAGTGCCTTGTTTGTTGTACCCTGGAAGTGGAAGGTAAAAGTTCCTCCTCTAGAACAAAATCATTTACAAACTTTTCATACAGATCCTCACCCACCCCTCTTGGTGCCTCTACTGCTCTTGTTGCTATGGCTTCCTCTGCTTCCCTCGCCAAATTTGCGACTTTCTCCTTAGTAAACATGGATTGCTTGTCCAGACTCTCAGAGTCAACAAACTAGTCTGTATATGGATCGATATTATCCAAATCAATTGCCTCATGACTCTCTTGCTACTCCACTTTTGTTAAGCAAAGATGAAGATTGTATCACACAAAAACTAGGTCATTGATGAATTGTGCTGTCAATTTATTGTGCTTCTTTATGTGAATGGCTTCAAACATGCTCCAATTACATTCACACTTAGAAAAACTACATCTCTGACACAGAATGTGGATGGTTAGCCTCTAAAAATTTGGTGTTTTGCATCATAATTGTCCCATCACAAAATTGCAAATATGACATTTATAACTTTGCAAGTCAACTAGGCTTGCATTTATAGTTTTGTTAAAAATCTAGTATCTATGAGTAATGAAACTAAAATCAAAGGACTCAATTTGTTTTTACCTGGTTGTTGGGTCATTTTCCGTCGAATGCATAGAGGCAAAGGAAAAAAATGCCTTTTCTATAGTGTTATAAATCTACAACTCATCAAGAGTCGTGTTTGTAGTGGCTTCGTAGGGAATCATCCTCTCTTTGCATATGTCAAGGCCATCCATAACCACCTCATTGGCCTTAAATGAATCAAATAAGAAAAACTTGGGGTTCTAGTAGTGGGTCGTTGCATGCATATGTTGGTGGAGTTGCTCATTCCATCTTCAATCAATTATGCACCAAATTGGTTCATATATTATTTTATTTTGCCCATAATAATTTGCTATGACATCCTTGGCCCTATCCATGGCTTTATACAAATAACTTATTGGGTTTTTTCCCCATCCACCAAATGTAGAACTCTAACTAAAGGCTTCGAAACTTAAAACAAAATAACGTGCAATTTTTAAAATTTAAATAAAGAGAATTTTGAACCAAAATTTTTATAAAAAATAAATGATAGATAAAAATAGTTAAGTTTTAAAGCTACCTTAAGCAACTCATCTGTGTCTTTCGCAAACACATCATCAAAAATAGTTTTCATGACCTTGTCTTTATTGACCTTCTTACAATAGAGAGACTCCAACCACCGTGTGCTCACAAACCTTTACTTAAAAGATGTTAGTGAGGTTGCTATGTTTTGCGATGTGATGAAGGTTGTGGTGAATTGTGCGAGAACACACGGGTAAGGTGATTGTGAATGAATTTTGTGATATTTCCGTCTTCTTCAACCGCTCTTTTCATCCATGTAATCTATCATATGGCTTGAAGTAGGAGATAATGCAATTGGCTATGCAAGGGCTCCCAAAAAATGCAGGGTGCCTCTCCTGAAGTAGTCTCCCTAATACTACATATGTTGTTGTATTGTCTGTCACAACTTAAAAAACATTCTCCACACCCACTTCCATGACCACTTCATCCACCATCACACAAAGTGTTTACATTTTTCACTTGGTGGGAGGCATCAATTAACTTTAAGAACACCAACAACCCACTTGAAGCCACTAAAAAGTTAATCAAAGTGCGGCTCCTTCCATTTGCCCATCCATCAGACAAAATGCTGCTACACTTTTTATGCCATCTCTTTGCTCATTTTCTATAACTTGTGTATATTTAATGGCGTCCTCCAACAATGGACCAACCAAATCATGAGGAGTAGGCACCTTGAACCCCTTCCTGGCAAGGGTCAATTAGTTACCAAATTATCCCAATACATGATTTAGCCACATTGAATGGTTTGTATTTATAATACGAAAAACTTTCAGCAACTACTCTTCTTTCATTCTGCAATTCCTAGTTCCAAGTAGTACCTTTGAGTGAAGATTGTGCCCCAAGAGTTTTTCAAAGAATAAGAAAACTTTGTCCAAGTGAACACGAATTGTCTCTAGTAAATAAGCCCTATCCCCGAACCCTTGGAGTTGGGGCAATAGAAGAGGCTCTTAAGTCATCAAAATCAGATCTTGGTGCCCTCTATTCCCTACGAATGCAAGTGCTAATGCCAATATGGGAAAAGGTGGAAAAAAACTTAAAATTTAGGGCTGAAATATGTAAACTATGGGGTGCTAATGAAGAAGATGCACCTACATTTGTCACTTTGCCACCAAGGGGGAGTGGTCATTAGAGACAAAGTTCTACTTCTAGTACTTTGGAGAGGCCAACAAATCCATCTAGTTTAGGGGCAGCAGGGCCTAAAGGGAAACGCAAGGTGACTAGTGATGCTTCAAATCCACTAGCAAAATTATTCAATGTACAAGCAAAGGATGAGGCAAATGATGCCATTGGCAAATTCTTCTTTGCCAATGGCATTCCATTCCAGGTGGCTTGCTCTCCTTATTATAAGGAGGTCGTGTCAAAAATAATAAGAGCGGGACCATCATATGTGCCACCAGGGGAGACTAAATTGAGGACAACAATCTTGGGTAAGAAATATTCCAAGATTAATATTTTAATGGAGAAAATGAAGAATACCTAGGTCACAAGTGGATGCAACATCGTCATGTATGGGTGGACGCACATTAGGCATCGTCCACTCATCAATATCATGGTTACAAGTATCTGTGGCCCTTATTTCTTAGGGCTATTGATTGTTTAGGGCATCACAAGGATGCTGATTTTCAGTTCTAGATACTCAAAGATGCTATAGAGGAGGTTGAGCCACATAATGTGGTGCAAGTAGTGACAGATGTAGCCTATGTGTGCAAAGCTACAGGGAAGTTAATTGAGGTACCCTATACACATATTTGGTGGACTCCTTATTGTGTGCATGCCATGAATAATGCACTCAAGGACATGGGAAAAATCAGTTGGATCAAAGCAGTTGTTAGTGATGCTAGAGATGTACAAATGTTTATTTGCAACCACCACACTTCACATGCACTCTTCAGGACCTTCTCCAAGAAGGAATTCTTGAAACCTATAGAGACTAGGTATGCACATACTTTATTCTCTTGGAGAAGATGCTTGAGTTGCAAGAGGCATTACAACTAATGGTTATGATAATAGAATGGAATTGGTGGCCTGAATCAAAGACAGAGTAGGGGAAGAGGGTGAAGGAGGTCGTGAAAAGTGATGTTTTTTGGGCTGATGCCAAATATATTTTCTCCATCATTACTCCAGTCTTCATAGTGGTTAGATATGGGGATGCTAATGCACCTACCCTTAGAGAGGTGTATGAGTGCACTGATACTATGCTTGATCGAATGAAGGTTGTACGAAAGAAGGACCCCACATTGTAATTCTACACAAAACATATTCAGCCGATCATTCATCACAGATGGGAGAAGCTCAACACTCCCTTGCACATGGTTGCCTATGCATTGAACCCAAAGTGGTATGTGCAAAGGCCTGGTAGACTTACACCTATACAAGCTGAGGTGAAGGCAAGGTTCTTGAAGGCTATTCATAAAATGTACGATTCTACAGAGGCTAGCATCATTCGTACTGAGTGGACAAAATTTGCCACTCTCAGGGGATATTCACAGGAGGCTGAAATAGATAGGGAGACAATGGCACAGGATGAACCAATTTTGTGGTGGACTTTGCATGGGCCTGCTTCTTTGACTACCAATCTAGCCATTTGTTTGCTATCCTAGGTTTCTATTCTTCTGCTGCTGAGAGGAATTGGTCTACTTATAGCTTCATCCACTCCATTAAGAGGAACAAGCTTGCCTCTAGGAGGGCAAAAAAGCTTGTGGTTGTACACAGTGCCTTGTGTCTCATTGACCGCAACACACTTACGTACAAGGAGAGTCTAACAACCAGATGGGATGTAGAGCCAGAGGAGCTATCATAGATTGATGATGGTGCTACATAGACAAGGCTGGTTGGTATTGGTTTGGAGGAGCTTGAGTGTGTGGAGTCAGCAGTTCTAGTGATGAGGAGTTTGGCAAGAACTTTGGGGATGATTAGCCATTGACTCATTGAGTCATTAGTATTTAGTATTTCACTATTTTGTTTTTGAACATTGTTGATACTTGATTGTCATCATCATTAGGAAATTTTGAAAATTCTGAATTCGATAGTTTGATTTTGATTTTCAATGTTCAATGTTCATTGGGTCAATGGTTCAAACTCGAAACTTCATTGTTAAAAAGATAAAACTTAAATCAAAATGTTAAATTGCTGATTTTCAATGCAATATATTTATTCCTTCAATTACTATATGTATTTGCACCGCTCCCCTGCTGCTGTCCCTCCGCCGTCCCCAAACTTAGGCCCCCCATCCTCCCATCCTAGAAACCCATCCCCATGTCCCCCGTCAAGAAATGCTGTGGAACTATGAATAAAAACAAATAAAAAATTAACAAATTTAGGAAATGTATTAAAAACCAAAAAACTGACAATTTAGTATCTATGTTTCCTAATTCATTAATTAACAATCAATTATTTAATCATGTACCTAGTACATTTAATAGTTACAAGAAGGGTCCCAATGGCATCTATATAATTACTAGAATTATCTATATGAGGAGTCCTTGTCTGCAATTCACACGTATCTTCTCATTAATCTTGATGATGGATCGTGGATTGTGATCTGAAACTTAGTTTTAAAAGCTTTCCACACTGTTGCTTCCAAATGCTGTCACACTAAATGAAATGGTGTTTAGACCTCAGATGCTTTAGTCTTTTTTCATAATTTTCAAGCTAGATCTTTTTTGCCTTTCATAATGAGGCTCTGAAAGTCCCCTAAATGTAGATGAATCTGAGGAATATAGGCCCTTTGAATCATTTGAATGAGTATATTACTTGCTAATACCTATCAGAGGTTTTGTACCACATCTCAGTAAACATATAGTAGTTATATGAATTTACAAGGTAATCTTTCTTGTTCAGGAAATTTAGAATATCATAGGCCTTAAGTTTAACTCAGTAGTTGATCCTGTCGAGCATCAGCAACCCCAATAATAGAAGTCCAATTTTTTTGTCCATGGTGTAAAGTCTTCATGCTCGATCATTCTATGCAGCTGATGCAAAGCCCCAACTACTACTATTTCACAAGCACCGTAAATAAGTATGTGGTAGCTATGGTAGCTTTGACAATATGCTTGCATCCAGCCAATCATATTGAATCAAGGTCCACAAATGCACCATCACCCTTCCCTTCTGCAGAAAGTGCATTCAGAATGAAACTCGATGTATTCCCATCTTGTCTGGACCCACAATTCGCCATTTGTGTCTAAATATAATAAAGATTACTCTCCCACACCAGGCATCTGATATAGCAGCATAAGTCTGAGGATTTGGATGATACTGGGAAGTGGGCACAAATCATTCCTTGTCTTGAAGTTTTTGAGGCTTAAAAAAATGATATTAGAAAGTACCCTCTTCGCAATGAAACCATGAGATTAAATTTTCGGTGCTTATAAGTTTAACAAAATGGAATATATCCAATTTCAGATACAATCTCAAGCATACTTGGTAAGTATGAATGTCGCAGTTCGAATTTATCCAGGAAGTGCTATGTTTTAAAAATGTTTTACGTTATTTATAGTGACAAACCTGATGAAAAAGCTTGTGTTTAGACATTGTATACCTTCATTACCCATTTAAAGAAAACATTGTTTTGAATACTTTCAATGTTGTTTGACACTCATACACAACTTGCAATTGGAACTTGTTCAACTAAATAATAAACACAATTTAGCTTCATTTATAGTATTTCTAAAATTAGCATATTTCTGGGATTTTCTTATTCTCTACATAGAAGATGCCATTGGATTTTTCTGATTGTTCAATTTTGTGGTAATTTTTGATTTTCTTGAACCTTTACATCACTGGATGTATATATTTGAGCATGTAAGCTACTACCTGTTGTATCTGTTTCTTTTATTTTTAAAAACTTACCATTTGGACTTGCTTGCTGTACACATTTTTTTCATTATCTGCCTCTATAGTTTAGAGGAGTAGCTCAGGTTCCAATGGATGTGTTCCGTGTTCTTTCTGCCTCTATAATTTATGTTTTATTTTTAAAACGTTTTTGTATTGTGATCATATATATGTTTTCTCATGTTCAGGTTGGGGAACAAAAAATATGGCTAGCGTTTACAATCTTTTTATCATAAATAAATCCGGCGGCCTCATTTTCTACAAGGTAGATTTCATGTCCTAAGTGACCCTTATGGTTGAATAATAAGCGTGCATTCTTGGTTTCAGTATTGTTTTTTGATAGATTCTTCCTCTGTTCTGGTCTTTTGGAACCGTGATTATTGGTATCAGTAATTAACAATGATGCATGGGGTTCAAACTTCAGACTGATACATTGAGTGCATGTGTTCTCGATTCAAGTGTTTTACATTCAAAAGTGATATCATATCCAAATGATTTTCTTTTATGGATATTCTATTGTTTCTATTTGTACTGTGATAGTAGCTTGTAATAAATTTCATAGGAGAAGAAGAGAAAACACATATCATCTGAAGTGCTTGCCTGTTTATCTAGTTACAAAAGTTGTGCTGTGTGATGTTATGGGGTATTTTGGGTGATTACTGAAAGAAAAATGACTGCACAAAATAATACAGCAATGAAATAAGACTAGAAAAGAACACTGAATACACACCAGATTTACATGGAAACCCTAGAAATATACCAGGAAAAAACCACGGGGCAAAAGATCTCTTTGTCGTACTTTATTAACAGCAAAATCATAATTACAACAGTCTGTCTAACCTCAAAGGGTCATGGTCATTTTATAGAGGCCAAATAAGGATCCAGAAACTGTGTTGTATGACTTCTAGAAGAGTTGTACCGTATCATACAATCTATAAGCATCATACCACGTCATACAGTCGTATGGTTGTACGAACGGTAAAAACCAGACATGGGATTGCCATACGCCACACCACAATGCTGAAGATCTAAATATTAACTTCATCTCCCAACAATTACCATAGCCATATTTTATCTGCTTCTACACTATTTGACGAGTCAATTCAAATTTATAGTTCATTTTCTCTTTGATTCAATTACACACTAGAGTCTCTGCCCAAGAGCTCAGATTAACACGTTATAGAGATGAATACAAAGAGTACAATCAGATAGCACAAGGGAATGAAATCCCAGTACGAGGGAACTTGATGTCCACACAACGATAGGTGATCCTCTCCATGGCAATGCAGACTCTGAGCTGGATTCCAAGTGATAATCAAGGCCTATCTTATCCAGAGTTTGAAAGAGCAAAACAAAAAGAATATCATAGTGACTGACCAGTATACAAATCATTTGAACTTCATATTGCTTCCATTTCATTTAGCTTATCCTAAAAATATATGGCTTCACAATTCTTGCAACCATCCACCAGTAATTAATATAAAAAAGCTTTGTTTTCAAGTTAGCCTACTGCTTTATGACAACTTTGATGGATATTTGTTCTCAAGTCTCATGGTCCCGTTCAATAATGTTTATCAAAAGTGAATCCTAATCCTTTTTATAGCTAAGTGTTTTCCCTTCTTATGATCATCCAGCAAACCACTAGCATCAATCCTTTCAATTATTCAGGCAATTTTGCCACCTTTAAATCTTATGCATACGTGTGTTAGTCATCTGAGCTTCACACCTTCAATTTCTCACTCTGAGTTCTATGTCTCATGATTTTTGATACGCATGTGATTATCATCAGATCTGGCTCTTGTTGGCTGATAGTAGCCCCTTGCTCGCCTCCCCCGCCCCTTCCCCCTCCGCCCATTCGTTTGTGCTCGAGATTGTGTGCTCAGAAATGAATCTCCCTGCCAATTCATTGAGTTTTGCAGTGTCTTGATGCCCTTGCAGCATTCCAATCTTGAAGGATTCATTGTTGCAACACGTGCTTCATGTCAGCAAGTATTCTGAATTACTTAGCCACAGTATCTAAGTACGAGTAATCTTCTGGCCAAGTTAGACCCGGAACATTGGAAATAAATGAGGATAGAATATAGTTGAATCCAGATATTTTCTTCAAAATCTTCGGGCTGCTTCTTTTCAACTTTTTTTTATGTTATATTCTTTCGCACCATGTCCCACATCATAGCATTTTGTGATTTGTATAGAGGCGAAGCCATTGCCTACACTTAGCTGATGATAATGACTTTCTTGTAAATATATCCTTCTTTGTAATTAGCTTTACCTACTACATAACCCAGTTTACTGGAACCTTTCCTGACTGCATGTAAGATAAACTAAGAAAAGTGCTTTCTGCTTCTTGTACGCGCTTGGTCTTACTCAGCCAGTGCAAACCCTCATCCTTGTACATATATTTTATTCGCACTAATGAAGAGTATATTTTACCAGCTATCTCTTTGTTTTATCTGCTGTCCTTGTGTGTTTCTTAGCTTTCTGCTGCGAGAACTGAGAGGAGATATTATCAGGCCATAGGCTCTTGAGCTTCTGCTGTTTAAACTTTTCCAAAATTTCCCTGAAACACTAGTTTTCTTTAAGTTTCAAGAACTTGACTGTCCTTTGGTCTCAACATTTGTTTGAGTCTTGAGACTGTCTCACATATCGTATTTTTCCCCTTTGGTTGCCATCATATCAGATTTTCATTTAGTTCTCTGTTTACCCCCTTTCATTTAACACTATTTCCACACATCCCCAAGACTCGTCTTATCAACAATCCATTATCCTTGGCGAATTTTCCATGAATCTTATCTCTCAACCTCTTTTCCTGGGCATGCAAATTCCAATAAATCTGAGTACTCCCATAGCCGACCACTGAGCTACGCATGCCACGCATGGATCTAATGTCGAAAATCTGTCACAACACTTGGATCACATTGAGCTAATGCTTTAGGAGCAGAATCAAAAGTTTGCCTTAGAGATTCATAGTCTTCGCCAGTATGATAAAATTATTGGGTCTCTGCTTAAGATCAACAAGACTCTGTCCAATCTCTAGGACATGAGCATGATCAAGCCACACAATTTGAGGACACGACCACTACTCTTTGACTCTCACCACAATGTTTCGAGGCCTGCAATTTTCAGCTTTAGAGCCTCCTTGAGCATCATCAACGTAGAACAAATCCAGTCAAATTGATGCAGGAGCATTTGGGTTCACAAGGTATTTTGCGTTATCCAGAAACATGGGTTCGGGTTCTTGTGCACACTTGTGTACATTTGTTTGTGTTGTTCGACTTGTCATCCTAGAGACAATTTGAAGAAGAAGAGCAACGTCAAGTCGAAGAACATCATACATAGTCCCACAAGGCAAGGAAATACATGAAGGTTGGTTTCAGTCATCTTTTGTGGTCAGATTGACCCTTTGATAGAAGCATGACGACACCATTGCTTTATGCAGGTGACGGTTTCGAAATCACCAATTTATGGAGGTGGTGCTTTCAAAACTGCCACCACTTTGTGTAGGCAGCGGTTATGTAACTGCCAGTCTCCGTATCTAGTGGTTTCTCTTGTATTAAGTAAACCTGTAGAATAACAGCCCAGATCGCGCAAACATGATGTGTGGACGGGCTGTTTTCCAAGATAGAGGTAGTTCAAGGGGCGCGGCAGGATATCAATGTCAGGACATCAAGATTCGAAGTCAATTTTGGGAAGAGAAAGGATGAGTCATTTCCATCCATCCAAGCAAGGAAGGAAAAATCAAGCATGTTGGGAGAGAGAATCCAGCTCTAGGATAGAGCAAAGCTGAGGAAGAGCTTAGAGAAGCTTAGTGTGTGTAAAGGCAAAGCTAGAGGTATGTTGAGAGGTGCATGTTCATTGTAATCCAGTCATTGGATCGAGGGAGTCTTCTTCATAGTCTTGGGGGAGGGAGAGTGTGAGAAGTGTGTGTACTATTTGTATTGAACATCAATAAATAGAGTTTTTGTTTCCATTCTAAGTCTTGTGTCTTTAATAGAGTGAGTAGAGAAAACACCGTTGGGGAATAAAACAACCATTCACTTCGCCCCCCATTCCCATCTACACAAATTGGTATCAGAGCAAGGATTGTCTTGCTGGGTTGTGTGAGAAGACTCTTCTCGAGTCATTGGCAAGTTGTGAAAGAGAAGCTTGTAGTTTGGAGATTATATGGCACATAAAAGTAATCCCATTGGAAGAATACCAAGAACAAGAGCACCTAGAGCTGCAAACTAGGGAAATATGATGAGAGGAATCATAACAAATTGGAACGCAATGGAGACAACATAGAAGAGGACCTCGTGTTGAAGATTTGAGTGATGATGAAAGAGCAAAAGCTCTAGAGGATGATGTAGAAGAGATATTGGATGAACCCAAGAGTAGATTTCTTAGAGCTTTTGTAAAACTGGGCGGTAAACCAAAGTTGGATACTCCTTGATACAGTGGAAGTTTGAGCCTTAAGGAGCTCATAGATTGGATCATAGATATGGAGAATTACTTTGACGATGAATCGATGGAGGATCCCAAGAAGGTGAAGTTTGCCTCGACCAAGTTGAAAAGTCATGCATCCTCATGGTGGATTCATGTGTAGCTAGAAAGAGAAAGAAGAGGCAAAGATAGAATCAAAACTTGGGAGAAGATAGCGACAAAGCTATAAGGTAAGTTTTTGCCTTTAGATTGTTATCTATGTTTATTCAAAAAGTTGCAGAATTTAAGACAAAAAACATTGAATGTAAAGGAATATATGGAAGAGTGTTCTAAACTTTCCATTAGAGCTGGTTATGTGGAAGATGATCGAGAAAAAACTTCAAGGTTTGTAAATGGACTCTGTATTTCCATTCAAGTTGAGATTGGAATGTTTAAGTTGAAGTCGTTTGAGGAAGCCTATCAAGGTGCATTGAAGGTGAAGTAAAAGTTGTCTAGAAGGCAATCACTGAATTCTAGAGGTCGAGGAAGAGGATAAAATAATGGTGGAAGAGGACATTGTACTCATCCAGGTGAAGCAAACACTTTGCAAAATCAGAATCAGTCCCAAAGAGGAAGAGGTTATTCTTCTAGAGTAAGAGTATAGTTCAGAAGAGGAAGAGGTAAGAGGATTCATGGGTAAGTGCTTTGATTGTGGAAATTATGCTTGACATAGAGTTCGTGAGTGTCTTGAAGCATTTTAGAACAGCAGCAAGAGGGTTGAAACGAGTAATCATGTTGCTGATGTAAATGAAGAGGGGTTGGATCTCCAACACACAAAAGAACTAGAACATGGTGAAGCTCTAATGATGAAGAGAGCAGGAGGTAGGTGTTGCAAAGCTATTATTGATAGTGGGAGCACAAATAACTTGGTTTCTAAGGAAATGGTAGAAAAACTTGGGCGGAAAAGATTAGCGCATCCAAATCCATACAAAGTTCAGTAGTTGCTTAAAGGTCATCAAATATTGGTGAATGAATAATGTATGGCCAGTTTTCAAATTGGTTCATATAAGGATGATTTGTTGTGTGGTATTATGCCCATAGATGTATGTCATGTGTTGTTGGAAAGGCCATGGCAATCTGATAGAAGAGTCGTGCATGATGGTAGAGAATACACCCACCTGCTTGTGAGGGATGGAGAAAGGTCTATATTGAGTCCATTGAAGAAAGAGAGGAAGAGGTGGACAACAGTTCTAATGTGTTGATGGTTTCTTGTAAAAAATTCTTGAAGGAGACAAGGACGAATAAGGCATGTTTTGCTTTCATCCCAAGGCCTATGCAAGTTGTGATTGCAAACAAGGTGAATGATCTTCCTTTTGAAATTCAGAATTTGTTGGAAGAGTTTGCTGATATAGTGTCCAAGGATTTCCCAAATGGACTGTTGCCTATGAGGAGCATTAGTCATTACATGGATCTAGTGCCCGGAGCAAGTTTGCCTTACAAGGCAGATCATAGATTAAGTCCTATGGAGAATGCAAAAGTGAAGATGCAAGTGAACGAGTTGTTGGAGAACGGTTGAATTCGAGAAATTTAAGTGTATGTGTAGTTCCAGCAGTATTGGCACGTAAGAAGGGTGGTGATTAGATGATGTGTACGAATTCTAGAGCAATCAATAAGTTAAATATTAAGTATAGATTTCCATTGCCAAGGATGGATGATATGATAGACTGTTAGAGTGCAACAAAGTATTTCACAAAGATTTGAGAAGTGGATATCACCAAATTTGGGTTGGAGAAGGTGATGAGTGGAAGACCGCATTCAAAATGAATGATGGGTTGTATGAGTGGCTTGTTATGTCATTTGGTTTGTCAAATGCACTGAGCACATTCATGAGACTCATGAAGTGTTGAAGCTATACACCAGTAAGTTTGTCATTGTTAATCTTGATGACATTTCATTTGATGCATTTGAGGTTAGTTTTGCAAAAGTTAAAAGAGGAGAAGTTGCTGGTCAACTTGAAGAAGTGTAGCTTCATGCAAGAGAAGCTAGTGTATTTGGGATTTGTAATTCAAAAGATGGGTTGAAAATGAACCCTGAGAAGGTAAGAGCACTAGTTTAATGCCCATCACCAAAAAACATGTTGGAGGTTAGAAGTTTTCATGGGTTGGCAAGTTTCTATCGAAAATTTATTAGAAACTTTACTGATATATATATACACCCATTACGGAAGCAATGAAGTGTGATAAAATGATGTAGGAGTGTTCTTGGTGTACAACAATCTTGTATTACCCAAAACTTTTAATTATGGTTTTGCGAATAAAACCCCCAACATGGATGCATAACATTAAGACGTGCAATTGTTTGGTCAGGGTGCATAAGCCTACACACAAAGGGGAAAGGAAGCGGTTGCGCAAAGGTTGGAAAGTGGTCACAACATGCTTTGTCAAAGTTCTGGTTAAGGTAGTGTTTGTGCAAGGGACTACACATGAAGCTCATCTGGCACATGGACATTGTCATACACAGGGCAAACACATGTTTGCAGCGAGCATAAAAGTGCGGACAGGGTTGTAATGATGCACAAAGGAAAGGTTGTGCATTTAGATAATGGCGCAAGCAAATTGCGTTGCGTGCAAAAGCATTCGGGCAAGATTATTATGGCATAGTGATGCGCAAAAGCCTAAGCCATTTGCAGGGATGCATGGCTTAGTCTTGTAGAGACTTGGAGATTTGTGTGTGCAAACATTGTCATAAGGAATCATAAAAGATTGCACCAAGAAGACCTGGGGCATAGACACAATGGCACAACTCCAAGGCACTTTGGCCATTAACTACAAGATTATTGGAGATGGATTCAAAGGACATGTGTTGTTAATCCGCGCTTGCATGGGAGGTACACAACCTTTGGGGACGTGTGGTGACTTGTGGAAACATCTGCATGGATCCGTTTTGAGGCACCACACCTGAGGAGGGCTACATAAAGGCATGCCGGGCAAAACATATGAAAGCTCATTATAGAGAGAGAGAGAGAGAGGTCAAATCTAGTGCCCAGAGTGTGAATGGAAGTTTGAGAGACTCCATTGCTGAAGTTTGAGATTCCAACGTAGCTTGTGGAGAACGCATTTGGAAGAAATCTATGCAGCCAAATTTTTACATTAATATCAAAACCTTTGTGTTTTTACATCTATGTGTGTATCTAGCTACTAGGTTATGGATTTCCTTCATTGGAAACCTCGTCCCTATGACTGTACAATTTGTGGTATTAGAGCAAGGTTTTGAACCTTGTGGCGTGTATAGAGTGAGGCTGCCCATGTAGGATTGCCAGCTGAGATCTTGCAACAATAGGATTTGCAACCAGAAAATCAAGATGCTGCCAAGGAGAGTCACTAGTAGAGGGGTTAGTGTAGCAGCGAACTTAGCTGGGAGACTCAAAGAAGTTTGACGTTTTGTGGTTTGTGCAAAAGCGATTGGATGTTGTGTAGGATAAAAGAAGGGGTTTTGCTCCAATGGATGACCAAAGTGACGTTGCCGTAGAGCAACATCACGCAAAAGGTGAGGGAGATGATGAAGATGAGGAACCACACATGGATGTAGCTGAAGGTAGACTCGAGTTATCTTGCGGATTGGGCGAGGCACCAAGGTGGATGTGCCATGTTTCTTAGGAAACCTAAACCCTGAAGAGCTCATCGAATGGCTCACAAATATTGAGGTGTATTTTGAATTTGATGATATAAGTGATCCGCAACGAGTGAAGGGTGTGTAGACCAAGCTAAAGGGTCATGCGGTGCTTTGGTGGAAGGAGGTTCAGAATGAACGAAGAAGAATAGGAAAGGAGAAGATAACCAAGTGGGACAAAATGGTCATCAAAATAAAGGATAAATTCCTACTTGGTAATTACTAGACTGATTTGTTTAAGAAGTTGCAGAACCTAAGGCAAAATAACTAATTGTCATGGAGTACACGAAAGAATCTTATAAAATTACTATTAGGTCTAGTTATAGTGAAGTGGACCAAGAGGAAGTAGCAAGATATTTGAATGGATTGAGATTTGGCATCCAAGAAGCATTGAACATGGTTGGGATCCAAAACGTGGAGGAAGCTTATCAGTTTACATTGAAAATTGGGGAGTTGTGCACATAGCAGTGTTGCGTGAGGAGAGTGGAAGGTTGTCCATGGAGGAGGACGAGGTCGCATTAGAAGAAACCAACAGAGTCGTGGAGAGAGTAGCACTGCGTGCAACAACATGGATGTGCATGAACAAGGTGATACGCCCAATGGAGAGCAAGGTTATGTGCGAAGAGGTGGAAGTTACCCATACAAAGGGTTCAAAAGGTTTGGAAGAGAGTATTCCTGGGATCATATTTCAGATATGGATAGCCTGGACATAGTGTATGAATGGCCTTTAAAGTTGTCTATGCACAGTTTACTATTTTGTTTTCCAATTTTACATATATATTTAAATATTTTTTTTATTTCTATTGTCTCCAAGTACCCATCTCCTATATTTTTGAAAAATGGCACAACAGTACCCATTCCCATCTCCAATACTGGTATCGATGCCTATCTCATGTGCCAATCATTGTCCCCGTATCTTGGTAACATTTTTTACCTATAACTAGGGGGTCATTTAAGCAGAGTCAATAATTTTTAACAAATTATACGCATCATAGATGATGGTTAAACTAAGAAGTAAAATTTTTAGGATAAACGTGGTTGACTTGTCAAAGCAGACTTGGCATGAGGTTGTGGTGGGTAATGTTTGTATGGCATGTTTGCAGAGAAACTATGCTATTGATAATAACATATACATAATACTAATTGTATAACATGCCATGACAAAGAAAAATATAAGAACAATAGCAACTTTGTAGTCATAAAAGGTAGTTCTCAATACAATTTATGTTGTACGAGGAGGCCTTGATACAAGCGCACTTTCCTCGAGTTACATCCGTCTATCTATATGACAAAAATACCCAATAGTTGTTGGTTAAACACAATTGTCAACAACTAAACATATGAACAAGACTCATTAAAGCTGACAGTACAATCACTAATCACATAACAACATCGACTACTAAATTAGGTACTTAATTAGATGTTGAAACCCATTACAATACCAATATGATGACCTACATTAACCCTCCCTTAAAACAAGTTTGAGTCCCTTCCGACACAACCTGTTTGCAACATGATAAAATGCCATTGAAGAGAGGAGACAAAAGACATTCCTTGAGGAGTTTCTGCTGACGTAGAGATCCTTGCTATTGAATCTTTTAGAACCCAGGGCATGTTGAGAGAAAGTGAAAAATGCAGAAAAAAATCTTGTTAAACGGATGGCTATAAAAACGATCCTCAAAGGAATTTTTTCATGCAACCTCCATAGCTGTTGGATTGTAAAATTCATTGGCAAAGACATCCAAGGACAGATGTCACCATGGCCGTATGACAAAGGATGAGAAATTAGACTAGCTAGTTAATTAATGATCACACGAGAGAGAAGAGACCGGGAATGAACATCGGCGGAGGAGGGCAAACAATAGACACAAGAAGGAATTGTATGTTGTAAAAAGGGAAAGGGAAGGGCTGCATAATTGAATATTCCAACATAGGATCATACAGGGGCATCTTCAACATACGGTAGAGAGAGTATAGCCGAGTGTAAGATGCAGAAGCATACTATGGATGAATAGGGTTGTACAACAAGGAGGTGGCAGGTCGTATGGTGGGGTTTGCTGAGTGGTGTCGATTGTTGCACAAAGAGAATGACGTATGGTCCAAAAGTTGACAAGGGCGTGCATAAAGCAAAGGCAAGTGTATGGGTGTATGACAAAGGATTAGGATGAATGACAACAATAGACATCAAAGAGAGGAGTTGGGTGCATGTGAGAGGGGTTGTACAGTTTGGCTTCATGCCGTGTGTACAAATTATTCCTTTTCTGGTTGTATGGTGGTTGAGATGAAAGAGCGTATGTTAGAGTCTTGTACTTTTCCTTCCTATTATAGTTTCCCTTCATATGATATTTGAATTGGTCTTTACCAACTATACATATTTCCACACCTTTGCTTATAGTAGAATCAACCATATTTTTGTTTATTCCCACATTAGTACAACCCCACATTCCATATCAGTGAGGCCTAGAGACACTATTCACAGTTCCCCGAGTTTTCATCAGCATATGCACCTTAGGCCTGGCATCAAGGGGCAGATTAGATCCACTAGATCTTCACAGAGGAGTTTTCCTTCTAGGCAGAGGATTGGAGGACAAACTAGGCATTATACCTCCCCTTCTTCGGGTTAGAATTCTATTTGGAGCTTCTTCTCATCGGCCTTGGATGCTAGGAGAGTTGGATTGAACTCTTGATGGGTTCCCTCTTGGTTCTTCTATCTTAGGGATCATCCTCGTGCTCTCGATGTTCACAGATTCTTGGAGATTGCTCATTTCTTTTGCTTCCTTCTTTGGACCTGAGCGTGGTTAGGTCCTTTGGTGGTTTGGCTCTGAGTGTGGTCACTCTTTGCCATGTTTTTATACTATTTCTTTCAGCATTGTTTTTCTTGTTTTCGGAGACCTTTTTGGTTTTCTGCTTTTTGCTGACACATTTATGTAATCTACAACGCCTTTGACCTACTTTTGTGGTCATTACTTGGACATTAATATATTTGTCTTATCTACCTTTATTCTTTTTCTTTGTAAAAAAACTCATTAACCGTACTTTGTTCTTTGTTGACAATACTGGTACATTTTTTTTTATATGGAGGGTGCACAAGTGTCCAAAACACTACACAAACCAATAAAAGGGGAGGGCAATTCAAATTTGATATAAATATAAAAAAAAATAATAAAAGTCTTGAATTGCTAATTTGATTGTAGGGGAATGAAAGTATCTTTTGTTTGATAAAATTGAAATGGGAAAGATAGAGATGCATACTTGATTTCTAACTTACCTAAGACACGACTAAGATTGAAAGTATAGAAAAGAGGAATCTAGAGCAATGTAGAAGAGCATCCAATAAGCAGATTGATTTGAGACTGTCCAGAATTGAATTGTACGATAGTGGCAAGACTAGAAGTCGGATTGTACAACAATGGCGATCCTCTTGAAATTGGTCAATTTGTTTTGATAATGGCTTTGTAGATATTTACGATTTGAAACTTTTGAAATCCTTTGTTAGTAGATGATGCCTAGACTCCTCTCTGCAATGTGCAAATAGATGCACGCAGATATCAAAATTTCTTCTTCGCTTGACCTCAAGTCCACTCTAAGAGGACATAAAATATTGGTATTGTTGTTGAGTGGCTTGCCTTAGTTAGCGTCTATCCTACCTTTACAATAGGTGTCAGTTTGGAACTTAGCACTCGTGTGTCAACAAGCAAACCGTGCGTATTTCTAGTTCCCACCTTTATTCCTATGAGATCGTCTTCGTAAAATAAAACTATATGTTCTTTCACCAATGCACTGTCCTTTTGGTACAAGTATGCAAGAACAAGCGGAAGATAAGAGTGTAATAAGGGAAGATTGCAAGAACAAGTGTGTGATAGATATATCTCTTGATATTGTGTTCTGGGCCTGCTTCAGTTAGCTCCAACCTGCATTTAAAACAGGTATGTAGTTTGGCACTCACATTGATGCATGCCTACAAACAAACCATGTGTATGTTTAGTTTCCACCCTTATCCCTATGAGACACGTGTTTGTAAAATACAATTATATGCTCTTTCACTAATGCAATATCCTTTTGGTACACGTATGCAACAACAAGCCCTCAAAAGATAAGAGTGTGGAATAAAGGCATAATGCAAGAATATATATATATATATATATCCCTTAATAATGCGTTCTAATGATATTAAATGGCTTAGGGTAGATGCGTGTATATAGGCTCCAATTAGGACACATTCGTGCACAAACCGACAATGGAAAATCATGAAAGGCGACAATCAAGGCACAAGGAATCATGGAAAGATGAAACAAAGGACCCACAACTGACATTACTAGAATTGTACGACACGATAGTGGTCAAACCACTATTGGAATGCCTTGATTCCAATCAAGGTGAACCAAGGCTCAAGAAACAGAGCTAAATAATTATACAGAAGCAAGGTGAGGATCCCGAGGCAAACAAATGATATATTCGAAGGTAGTCATGAACAAAATGATGATAATGAAAGCTATGCGGGGTTCAATGTGAAGAGAAAATGTGCCAAGAAGAGCCTAATATGCGTTAATGATCCAAATGTATGAAAGCATATGATAAAAGAACTACAACTACATGACTTTAACCAAAATTAGGTGTCTACACCGTTGTCCTTTTGTTCGGTGGGTCCCTATAACTAAAACATGTGATTGTTTGTACTTAGAAGCTCAATATTAATCATATTAATATTTGTTGCCCTTAGTGGATATAATGTTAAGCGGGATCCACTTATTGCACTTTTACAAGGCAGACTGTCCAAATTCACCAGTCACTGGGCCCAACTATGCAATTTAAATTTTTCCAGCTGACTTCCCATCTATCGTTAATTTATAATATAAACACCTCGTACATGAAATGATTTGACCTTAGATAGTTATCATGTGCTTGGTTCATCCATCTCTTTAACACAAGTGCCCTCGATTTAAAACTCATGCACTCACAACAATATTGCCTTTGCCTTGACATAGCCTTAGTTGGCTAATGTACCATGACTCTTTGTCCATCTAGGGCGAGCATATTTTCATCCAATTGTACGTCAAAAATAGGTTGTACTTCACCTTTTGTCAAATCTCTTTTCATTAGACCTCACATTCAAGCTCATTGAGGTCAACTCTTTGCACTTCATACTAGCTACACGTTTAAACTAGTGGTCCTATTTATCATTGAACTTTTTTACCGATGCCGTTGTATTCTTGAAACAAGGATGGATAAGCCAACTGTGTCGTTGACAGTTCAAAAGGAGTTGGTATCACCAACATTTGCTTCTTGCTGCCAGCCATGGCCTTCTTTAATCTCCATAATCTCGACGCTATTGCAACCTGGTTAGAACACTTAATGGTCTTCCATTTGTCATTGTAACAAACTATTGAGGGAGTTTGTCTCATCTTCGTAGCACGACTCAAGTCCATGACCTCTTTATCGTTCAGTTCCATTGTACCCTAGTTCCCTTCCATAGAGTGTTCTTCTTTGTAGTTTGAATTGTTGCTTCTTTACCGATTCCTTGATTCTTCAAATCAATGACATACTTCCGACCTTTATTTTCAATGGAGATTTTTTTTTATTTGTTATGGTTGCCTTTGGTTGCTATGAAGCAAACCTGACCCAATAGTGCGTCATATGCCGCCTTTTGCAATGAAATGACCACAAAATTCAACAAAAAGGGTTGGGTTCCAATAAACACCTTGTGTCCCATCAATACACTCAATACCTTAATGCCATGTTGATTTGCTCGTTCTAGTTGGAATATTGGAGGCCACATAGCTGGTTTCCCAAGACTCTTGTAAGTCTTCTCTGGAAGAAATTTCATGCCCAAACCCCCATTGACGATAGTGTTTGTCAAATTCCTACCTAGAATTTCCATATGCATGGTTGTCAACCGTCGGGCCAGATTCATCGTCATGAGCACATGATCAATCACTTGGTCACCTAGCAACGGTGGTTTGACTATGGGTCCATTCTTTTTCTTTTTGCTCTCTCCATCACTTGACGCTACATCATTTGATGTTAGGTGTGCCATTGTATGCACCATGTTCAGGGCAATGTTTTGTATGGTAGCAGTTGTATTCTTTAATTTTTGAATGCTTTGCAATAATCACTTGGCAACCTAATAACAGGGGCTTGACTATGGATCCATTCTTCTTCTTATTGCTCTCCTCATCACCCAATGCTACACCATTTGACGTTAGGTGCGCCATTGTATGCTTCATGTTTAGGCCAATGTTTTGTATGGTAGCAGTTACAGTATTCTTTAATTCTAGAATGCTTTTCCATAAGTCAACTATCTTCACAGGTACAATGGTCCGCAAGACATGTGCGATAGCTTTGTTAGACTTAATTCTGGTTTTTGCTATACTTGTATGTTCATGTGATTGACATCGTTCTTCAACCATGGCCCTCTCAACTTGCACCCTTACTTTGACCAACCTTTCCTTATCTGTATGGGGGTTCTTGCCCAACTTTCATTACTTGATGTCAATGATGACTATCAATAAAGCTCCACACATAGGGTGGAGAGTGGAGCTAGTGGGAGTGGTGTTCTTGATGTTGGTGATGGTAATGATTTTGAGGAGAATCTAGATGATTTATTCTCGAGTATAATCCACTTTGAACCTATAAACTATTTTGATGGAAAATGGAATTACATCAAAATGCATTACAAATATCCTTAAACATTTACATAGGTCTAATCATGCATAAAATAGTAAAATAGACCTAATTACTTAATTCCAATTCCAAAATCCAGAGCAATAAATGACGAAGAGCGTTTTAGAGATTTACTTTTTTCTAGGGGTTGATCTCCATGTGAACTTGATTCTGCAATCCTGAGTTCGCAGCTCCACGCTCCTAGCAACACCTTGAAAAATGATAAAAAATATGGGTTGGATTCAGATGCCACAGTTAGACCTCCTTTGGGGAGCAAGTTTGAAAACAACATACACATATAATCCAACAAGCAGTCCAATGTAATACCCCAACCCTTACAAATTCATGTGAATATAATGGATTCTCTCTACATGTTTTTCTTTATTTTTCTCCCTTGTACAAATGAAGTCTTAGGTATCTGTATTTATAGGAAATATTTGAAAGTAAACTAGACACCATGTCAACATAGGCCAACTTCCGTAAGGTAAGGACTTAAAAAGAGGGGAAGGGGGAATGCAAATGCATGTGACATAGAGGGGGCCAAAAGCATATAGGATAAGATGAGGATAAGAGGGGACTTTTAGAGGAAGCTTGTGTGAACTAAAGGATGCCCAATGAAAAGTTTGTTTTAAATAAGCTAGTGTGAACTAGAGGATGCACAATAGAAGGGGGGATTTCAGCCAATGCAAGTCAGCAAGAGGGCCTATAATGCCCAATTGAACCCAAATATGCAATATAAGCCAAATATGCTAAATCAATAGAATTCAACACTATATATTTCCATGATCATTTTTAAGTATCTACATAGTGCCCCACTTTGATGTATGTGTGTAAACATATCAAAGTAAAATAGACAAGTGTAACTGGAAATCTCAAAATTAATATCAGATATGATAATAATCTGAAAGTCAAGAGGAGGAGAGAGGTTGCCTTATCATAGAGTCCAGTTCTTGTGATCTGCAAAATAAAAGAAACCCCATCTCTTCACAATCTACATGAGCATCTTGACTGCTGTGAACCGCCATGCTGGATATGAAGTCTCAGAGTAAGCATTCGCGCTGAAATATGAAGTCATGGAGTACTTGCAAACATAAGGAAAACATTTACAAGTAGATCAATGTCTATATAAATCATTAATCAAGAAACTTCAGAGCAAATTAAGTAAAATAAAAGTTTAGGAACAAATACACTTGGTGGTATGCGGACTACGTCATCTCTTTGTATAAATGCGTCCCATTGCAGCCGGCACTTGTAAATGTTGCTTGAAGTTAATGTTTGTTATGATAATGATTTGAAAGTCAAAAGGAGGACAAAGGTTACCCTATCACATAGTCGAGCTCCTGCAACTTGCAAAATAAAAGAACCTTGTTTCCTTGCAGTCTGCATGTGCATCTTGACTGCCATTGTGAACCGCAATGCTAGAATAGGAAGTTCTAGAATAAGCATCCACGCTGGAATATGAAGTCTTGGAGTGCCTATAAACATAAGGAAATAAAAGAGTAGGAACCAATACATTTGGTGGTATGCGGGCTACAATGTCGTCTTCATAGAGTTTGTGTCATCTTTGAATGCATGTCTCGTTGAGTGGACCAGGCAAAGTGTGTCTTACAACTCTTTTGTGTATGCCTCCAAATGTAGAAGCAAGTAATTGTAATGTGTCTTGCTGACCACCTTTCGGGCAAATAGCTATAGTGTGTATCGCTGACCGCCTCTAGGGCAAATAGTTGTAGTGTGTTGTGCAAACTGCCTCTGGTGCCAATATGTGTAATATCATCATGTAGTTGATGATAGAATAAGCAGATCGTTTGCTCCCTTTAAGGTATGGGATGTACCTACGAATCATCATCTCAAAAGAAAGGGATTACGCGTGCCATGTGTAACATAGAAACCATGAAAGTGCTAATATATAAGTAAGATGGCATCATTGTTAAAGCACATTTATAACACATTTTTGTTTAGTCATAGAATCATTGTATAATTGTTAAAACACATTTATGACACATTTTGATATAATCATAAAAAGTTGGTATTTATCATTGAAGCACGTATGACTCATGGGAGTGTGATCTATGGTGGCCGAAATCATGTAAGATATAATCGCAAAAATGCATGTATGATAAGGAAGTTTGACCTATATATGTCTAAGTCATGTAGATAAGATGTAATTGTGAAGGCACATCTATTGTAAATAAATTCGACCTATGGAGGTCTAAGCTATATAAGAAAGATATCATCATGTCATTGTATCTATTTGACCCAAGGTAGTCTGACCTATGGATGTCTCAATCAAGTAAGAAAGATATTGGCGTGAAAGCATTTCTGCAGTAACTAAACTCATGTATGCGTGAGTAGAAGTAATGTAAGACACAAAAGTGGTGCCCCTGTATGAACATGTATAACTATAATAAGAATGAGTGACCTTTATATAGGTAAGTTTAGTCACTATAAGTGCAAGAGTTGTGGATTTCCACTCAGAGTGCAAGTATAATTGGTATAAGTACAATCTAAAGTATGCCTTAGTGACCCAATGTTGGTAATGAAGCATGGCAAGGGCATGCCCCAATATAAGCAATGTACTATTCGTGTAGGCATAAATAGTAGTATGCCCCAATGTGAATAAGATGTAGGTAAGGACATATGAGAAGGGCCCACCATAATATAAGCAATCTATAATCTATAGACACATGGGTGTATCATGCCTCCAATGAGCAATATATAAGCAATGAAACACAACAATAGTATGCTCTTGTATATGTGATAAAAAAATCTGTACAAGTGTATTATTACTAGGTTTCCCCTATATGGGCAAGGTATAATTGATGAAGCACAAGCAGTGGCAAGTCCCAATGTGGACACGATGTAATCAGTGCAACACGGTATGGGCATGTCCATTGTGGACAAGATGTAAGCTTTGAAGCACGAAAATGGTGTGCACCCATATAGTCAAGATATGAAAAGTGAGGCACAACAAGGGCATGCTCCATTGTGGTCTAGATATAAGCAATGAGGTACGACAAGGGTATGCCCCATGTAGTCAAGATATGAGCAATGAGGTACAACAAGGGCATGCCCCATGTAGTCAAGATATGAGCAATGGAGCACGACAAGGGCATGTTCCAATTTGGTCAAGATGTAGGTAATGAGGCACGGTAAGGGCGTGCCCCATGTTGACAATATATAAAAAATGAGGCATGATAAGAGTATGCCCCAATATGGCTAAAATATAATCAATGTTAGCCCAAAAGTAATGTGTAAGCATCATGCCTTTCAATAGGAAATATTTAATTAGTCTAAGTGCAATAATGATATGCCTCTATATGGCTAGGATATAGTCAAAGCATGGGAGTACACAATGGTGCTTGCCCCAAATTAAATGTCTAGTATTGTACTATAGTCATGGAGAATAAGGGATCTGGGGACACGTGGCGACTAAAATAATAAAATGACAGATAAAGAAAATCAGGCATACATATGCAAAGAAAAACATTTTGATAAAATGTTAAGAAATAAATTCTCGAGAAAAGAAAGGAACAATTTGAAAAGTAGCAATAAGAGGCAAGTGAAAATGAAAATTTGTGAAAACTATATAAATAAAGAAAAGTGACTGGTCAATAAAAAGGAACAATCAAGAGAAAGTATAAGTCAAAGCAATGTAAGAAAATTGCAATAAAATTCCCCCACAATGCCCTTGGAGCCAACTGTGAGCCCATGATGGTATGCATGTAGTGTAGATGCAACGTATAACTTAAGATTATGAGGTGAATCGTTATATATATAGATGGCGAAGCGTTTAAGCACACAATATGTTAGCAAAGCGGACCAATAAGTCCTAAAGAATCATGGTAGAATATGTGTTTGTTTGCTTAAGTCAATGAGTATAAAAAAGAGCTATAATAGGGGATTAAGGAATAACCGTGCGACGAGACACACGTTTATATGCATCTTGTTGTGAAACATACATTATTCTTTCAATTTTTTGAGAGTGATTCATGGTGGACTTCTAAAAGTGAGCATCAAGGAGTTGTACCATCTTATGAATGTATCATAAATAATTTTACCATTGACAATGTTTTGAGCACCCCATATATTGTTGATTTTAGCATGTGCTTGATTATTGATATGTCCCTACTTGGAATCATAATATGCTTTTTATCATCGTTATAAAAATCAAAAGAATTGGCTCTAGATTACCTTGCTCTTTCTTTCCAAGTCCTTTACAACTATAATTTATCCTTTACCCTTAGATGGTGTTTTGATAGTTATTGATGATTGAATGGGTCCTCCATAGTTTGTTGGGATAAGATCAAGTTATCCAATGTCAAATGTGCTCATATCATCTCTATATGCCCCAATGCCAATTGGTGTAAAATTTAGCTTTGATAATTGTTCATCCATGCTATCAGCTTTATAATCATCCTTCTCATTATCTTCTTTTTTAACTAAAAAGAGGGGTAAAAATTTATTAAAAACTCAAACGAAACAAAAGTTACAATTCATTATCCTGGTCCACAAGTTGGACCAGCTGCTGGTATAAACTCGTGGGAAGCATCTTTAGCTCAGTAATATTCCAGGAGGGCCCATTTTCCGAGGCCCACTTAGCAAGACAATCCGCAACACGATTCCACTCACGGGGGATGTGTATGAAGGAAATCGAGTGCAGAGAGGTACTTAATTGCAAAATCTGTTGAATAACTCTCTGTAATTGCCAGTTCACCATACGAGGATCACTTCTATTCAGCAAATTAATAACGACTTGCGAATCCGATTCGCAAGTAATATTATCCCATCCACTTTGACATCAATGTTTTACCGCCTCCAGGATGGCCATGGCTTCCATGAGGTTGTTAGTTTGATGGCCTTTGTAAATGGAGAAGAGAAACTGGATTTTTCCCGTCCGGTCCCGACCAATGCCACCTATACCGGCCTTCCCTGGGTTCCCACGAGAGGAGCCGTCCAAATTGATTTTAATACCCCCCTCTTCAGGAGGGGTCCAGCGCCCAATTCTGTTCACAGGCCTCGAACTCTTCCTTTTGCCAGCGGCCAGATGACAACTCACCTCAGCAGCGCGGGTAGAAGTCGGGTCCAAGCCCAGGCGAGAGCATATGGCGACAGCTTCATGATCCAATTCGCTACGCTCCATACACTTTGCTTGCAAGGTCTCTTGCAGCGAACTAGTGATTTTCATCCACAGAACATTCATTTCCAGCTGCGCGCCCCTGAAGACCCTTCTGTTTCGTTCGATCCATAAATTCCAGAATATAAAAGGACCAACAAGCCAGGCGTTTTGGAGGAGAGAAAACTTAGAAGGAGCTTGACCAAGTCGATCCCAAAACTCAACCAATGAGAAAGCATGCCAGCAAGGAGAGCCCCAGATGCTCCACCACAGATGCCAAATCTGCTTAGCATACTCACATTGAAAAAAAAGATGAGAACCCGTTTCCTCATTGCTGTGACACAACACACAAATTGAAGGCCCCTGAAATCCCCACTTACACAGATTGACCCAGGTAAGACATCTGTTGTAAGTAAGCAGCTAAAGAAAGAAGTTACACTTGGGCCAAGCAGCCCTGTTCCAGATTTTCTTTCCCCATAAGAATTGTCCACCAACAGGGAATTGTTTGGTCAAGGCCTTATAACCTGAAGAAACAGTATACTGCCCCGTAGCATCTCCCGCCCAGGCAAGACCATCGCGCCCTTGTAGGGAGCTACATCCACTATTCTCATTATCTTCTTGAGTATCACTACAAGTACCGAATTAAAATGTCTATACTTGGTCTATTGTAACTTGTTTAGATGCCATTATAGCTGGTTAAGTTTGATTCATATGAGACACACTAACATTTTGAGGCTCAATCACTTTACAATATCTAAATGGGACATCATCTACAAGACACGTGCATATGATTTTCTCATGTTGAAACTTCAAGCATCAATGTAATGTGGATGGGACAGCTCCAAGATCATAGATCCTTGGTCTTCCAAATAGAATGTTATAGCTCAATGAGACCCCCTTTGGGGAGCAAGTCCTGAAAACAACATACGCATATAATCTAGCAATCAATCTAGTGCAATATCCCAACTCTTACAGATTCCAGTGTAAATAATAGATTTTATCTAGATTTTTTTTAGTATTTTTCTCCCTTGTACAAATGAACTTCATGGCATCTTTATTTATAGGAAATATTTGAAATTAAACTTGACACTATGCGCATTGAGGCCAACTTTCACAATGTAAGGGGCTAAAAAGAGGGGAAGGGTGAATGCAAATGCACTTGACCTAGATGGGGCTAAAGCATAGGATAAGATGAAGATAGGAGGGTACTTTTAAAGTAATCTGGTGTGAACTAGATGATGCCCAATGAAAGGGGGATTTTTAAAATACACTAGTGTGAAGTGGAGGATGCACAATAGAAGGGGGATTTTACCCATGGAAGTCGGCAAGCAGGCACAATTCCCAATTTAAACTCAAATATGTAATACAAGCCAAATATGATAAATCATTGTAATTCAACACTAAATAATGCCATAGGACCTTTTTTAGGTGTCTACAAAAACTTGACATGTCGCATGAACATTAGTTTTTTTCTTTTTTTGATAATTAAAATTTTTATTCATGAAACTGCTTAGAAAGCCCTTACAAGGAGACAAGAAAACATGACAGAAAACCTTGTCCAACTACAAGGTCACATTGTTACCCTAACCAAATCGACCTATACTAGAGCTCGGGAAGTTATACGCCCCCAATTGATCGAAACCTAGTCTTCATCTTCTTCTCCAACTTACTTGACCTGATGGCTCGCTTGAGGGTTATTGTTTTGCACACAGTGCCACTGATGCAGATGCTTTTTCATGTTCATTGTATCTTTTGCTATGCTCGTCAAAGTGTTTTGCATTCCTTCTATCTCATCCATGTTGATGTGAACCATAGTTAGTATTTGGGTGTGGAGTCTCGGCTCTTTCCCATTGTTTTCCATGAAATGCTTAATATGAATTAGGATGTCATTAATAGCTTTCATCAGGTTGAAGTGAGCCATAAAGAACTCCCTGAATCTCCTAGTCGAGGCCTCCAACTCTTTTTGTTGCTCTAGATTTTCATTGTTTTGTCTGGCCACTAGGTTTTAATGCTATCCATGGCTTCCTTAATGGAGTTGATCCACTTTGTTAATTCCTTAAGTTTGTCTATCATCCCGTTCCCTTGGTTGGGCCTGTTGCTGCTGGGAAAAGAGTTTTCTCCATATTCTATTCCCTTGGCGTTTGTGCTTGATCTTAATGGAGAATTGTCTTTTCACTGGTCCTCCTTGTGGCGCCCCTGCCTTCCGTTTGTCGACGTCCTTGTCACTTTGTTCTCAGGCCCGTCCATTTTTTGCTTTCCGTTATCTAGATCTTGTTTTGGCAACTCACTCCTTATCCATATTCTGCTTTCTTGGAAAGTAGCATAGAAGTGTCCCCCTCTATAGTTTGCTCCCTTTGCACCCTCCTCTGCGCTAGTATTTGGTGTTGTTTTTTCCCTTCCTTGGACAAAGTTCTTTTGCTCCTCCATCACTCCTTTGCTAGTACCTTCCCCAACTCTGTTGTTGTCCACCTGATCAACGTAGTGGAAAAAGAAATCATCCTCTCCTCTGCGTCCTTCGTTGACTTTTGTGTTCCTTTGTTCCAGCTGGGCATCCATTTCATCCCGCCGATCAGATGGAGTCATGTATGCTGAAAAGTCCATTGCAGCCTTGATTCGTTCCAGCACATTGATGGAAATCAAAAGTAACAGTCTAATCACCTGCAGCAGCACCATAGCAGTCCTTGTGAGGTACCCAGAAAAAATTGCCAGCCGTGTCTCTTCTTGGAGAACGCCCAAACTTCCAGCCTTTGTCATTGGTAAATGCTTGGGTACCTGGTTTATTTTTGTAGCTGACCACTAGCGTCTACACCAGGAGAGATCGTGCCCCTCTTGGCAAGTTGCCAAACTCACTTGCCACACACTTGCCTTTCTTGCCTCCTCCTTCCCTACTCCGTATGAAATGATATTTTCCAATCTGGTAGTTTTGTGCCCATTATGGATGTTAAATTGCTGCTTACTTCTTCCCTTTTCTCTCATAGTTTCGCCTTTAAATAGCTTATTCCCACCTTCCATTGCTTCGGCTAATTTTATGTTTCTTTTTTTTTTGGGAACCTCTCTTAATATTATTTCTCTTGGTGCTAAACTCTTTTTTAGCATTATTCCTTTTATTCTCCATCCTGCTCTCCTCTATTTGGGGCATTCTCTAATAACAATCTCCTTTAATTTCTCCATCTCCCTGCCCTCGGAGATATTTCTCATGTTTCCCATTTTATCGAACGTTGGAGTTCTTAGGCCAAGATTTGTGAGCCAATCTGCTGCTTGGTTTCCTTCCTGTAGTGTGTGGCTCACATTTACGTTCTCAAAATGATTTTGGATCAGAGACTCTTCTTCCATGATTCTTTTCAATCTCCAATTTAAAATTTTATTGTTATCCATTGCTTTGATGATAATAAGCGAGTCTCCTATTTATAATTTTCTGATATTTTCTTTCAAATAACAATCTCCTCTATTTTCTCCATCTCCCTGCCCTCGGAGATATTTCTCATGTTTCCCATTTTATCGAACGTTGGAGTTCTTAGGCCAAGATTTGTGAGCCAATCTGCTGCTTGGTTTCCTTCTCGTAGTGTGTGGCTCACATTTACCTTCTCAAAATGATTTTGGATCAGAGACTCTTCTTCCATGATTCTTTTCAATCTCCAATTTAAAATTTTATTGTTATCCATTGCTTTGATGAGAATAAGCGAGTCTCCTATTTATAATTTTCTGATATTTTCTTTCAAATATTCCCAGTATTAGGCCTTCGGTTCTGCAATATTATTTGTATTGACTCTTGTAGAAATCGCCTTATAGGTTATAACTCGTACCCTGTGGTTTCTAATAATAGCCCTTGCTCCAGACTGTCCAGGGTTGAGTTGTGACGCCCCATCGAAGTTATTTTTATGCCTTCCCTTTTTTGAGGGAAGCCATTCACCTTATTTCTCACTAACTTTTTTCTCTGTTTGTTGGTTGCATGGAGTCGCACGTTTTTCTGACTTCCCCCCAGTTCTGAAGGATTTTAGTTTCTTTGGGGTCTACTTCCTTATTCTTAGGTTGCTTGGTTGCTGTAACGATCTGGATAATATTGGCTTCTATCTCACTCCATACTTTTCTTGTGGATTTTCCCCTGGCCCCCTCCTTGAATATTGTTGTATTTTGTTCAATCTAGACTTTCCATGTTAGGAAGCTTGGGCCCATATCCTAGATATCCTTTAAAATGTTCAGGGTCTTGTTACATTGCCAAGCATTCAAGTGATTTGGCAAGTTATCACTTAGGGTCTAATTCAAATTATACTTATCTAGAAAAATGTTCCACAATCCCAAGGTAAAGTTGCAATGTTATAGTAGGTGTTATGTGTTTTCCTCACTGTTTAGGCACATGGCACATCTTGTTGGTCCTTGAAACCCTTTTCTTCTTAGATTTTCCCCTGTCAGGATCTTCCCATGCGTGGCCAACCATAAGAATGCTTTCACTTTCGGACAGGCTTTTGAATTCATATGCGGTCCAAATCGAAATCATTGAGTCCCTTTGATTGGCTTCCATTTGAGCAACCTAACCCGCCTTTATTGAGTACACCCCTATTCCTTATTCCAATTTACTTCTCTATTTGGACTCTAGGGAATCCTAAAACCTTTATGTCATTCAGGTCCTTCTGAGATTCGTTTTGGGTTTTGTCCACATTCTAGAAGGTTTTCCAAGTAACAATCTTATGCCCTGATTCCATGCCTTCAATCCAATATTCTTTCACTTTTTGTCCCCACTAGCCGATGCTTTATTCTTTGATCCTGTAAAGCTTGGGTTCGTTCTCAGGGGTTTCTAGGTCACCCAACTATCTTCCCAGAGCTCTGTATCCTCTCCATTTTTGACCTGTCAAAATAGGCCTTTCAAGATGATCTCTCTGGCTTCCTTCATACTATTCCAAATGGCAGAACAAGTCGGAAGTCCCTGGGCTATGAATATTCTAGCTGGATCACTTTCATCAAGGTATTTTCCTTTAAGTAGTTCACTCTGTCCTTCCTTCGAACTTTTCCAGACCCTCCAAACTAGCTTTGCTAAGAGTGCCAAATTTACCTTTTGGAGGTTTCTTATTCTGGCCCCTCCTTGGGATATTGGTTTACATATCTTTTCCCAGGCAAAGAGAAGCAACTTGGCTTTTTCCCTCATACCTTGCCACAAAAAATTTCCGAATACCCTATTCATCTCGGTCAGTGTTACCATAGGCGCCTTTAGAAGCGAGAACCAATTGTTGGTTGTTGCTTGTAGAACTGTCTTGATGAGAGTTATCCTCCCTAAATAAGTCAGATACTTCCCTTTCTAGTTGATCATCTTCCTTTTCATCTTTTCAATGACTTTTCCCCGAAGGTTCTTGTGCTCCATTCCTTTAAACAGAGGGAAACCTAGGTAGTTATTTGGAAGGGTAGCTTTTTTGAAACCTAGGATTCTGGAAGGGAAACACTGAAGATTATGGGAGACGTTAATGAAAAAAATCTTTGATTTATGTTAATAGGTTGCCTTGAAGCTTGCTCATAGCTTCCCAGTAGACTTCTAGCAGCTCTGATCTCTTGGAGTCTTGGTAGAACAAAGAGCATTGTATCATCCACAAACTGCAAGTGGGTGTGAGCCGTTTTGCATGTAGATTCTTGAATCCCTTTTATTTTTCTTTCCTCTTTTAGAGATCTTATCTGCCTACCCAAGGCTTCCGCCATAAGGATGAAAAGATACGGAGATAATGGATCCCCTTGCTTGAGACCCTTGGCGGACGCGAAGGAACTTTTTGGGGAACCATTTATCATTATCGAGAACTTGGTAGAAGAGTAACAACTCTGAATCCACCTTCTCCAATCCTCTCTAACGCTGAACTTTTGTAGTATCCTTTACAGTTATGTCTACGCTATTTTTTCGTAAGGCTTTGCCTTGTCCTATTTTATCAGCATTCCTTGTCGCTTACTTACATTCAAGGAGTGAATAATTTCGTGTGCTATGACTATTCCATCGGAAATTTGCCTTTGACAAATCCCCCTTGTTCCTTTGAGATTAGTTTTGGAAGGATGTTTTGGAGTCGATTTGCAATGATCTTCAAAATAATCTTGTAGATGGTATTGCAGAGAGAAATTGGTTGAAAGTCCTTGGGCGTTCTACTTTTCGATTTCTTAGGTGTAAGAATGGTAACAGTGGAATTAAACGCTTTTAGCATCCGTTGAGATTCCTTTGATTCTTGAATCACTGCCTTGATTTCTTCTCCTAAGAGATCCTAGCAGTGTTGGAAAAAAAAATCGAAAATCCATTTGGGCCGGGGGCATGGTCCCCTGCCATCTCCAAAACTGCCTTCTTGACTTCTTCCAGGGATATATCCTCCTTTAAGTTTCTGTTATCAGACTGGGCAACCCGATACGGGATATTCTTCATGAAGTCTTCTTGTTCCTCCCTATTTTCCCTGCCTTCTTGATTCAACAAGCCCTCCCAGTGTCTAACCAAGTGTTCTTTGATTTCCTCGGCATCTTCCAGGGTGCTGCCTTCCAGGGTTTCTAGCTTTCGTATAAAAATCTTCCGTCTTTTGATCTTGCATGAGAGTTGAAAGAATTTCGTATTTCGGTCTCCCTCTTTTAACCATTTGATCTTGGAATTCTGTTTCCAATATATTTCCTCTTTACCATAAATTTCTTCTAGTTTTCTTGCCGTTTCCTCTAGCAATTTTATGGAATTGTGTCCGTCTATTCTCAGCTCCTAGATCTCACCACTTTTCCTTAGTAGCTCTTGTTTGTCCTAAAAAATGTTTCTGAAAATGATTTGGTTCCACTTCTTCAAGGCCACCTTTAGCTCTCATAGCTTTTGCAAAAAGACATACATTTTTGTCCCCGCTCTATTGTTTGGGGAGTTCCATTGTTGAGTAACGAAATCATCGATGTCTGGGTGCTCCATCTACATTTTTTCAAATCTGAAAGGGGATTTGATTGGTTGCTCATCTAGTGTTAGCTGGATGGCTATCGGCCAACAATCCGAGCCTATGGTTTTGAACACCTCAGTTTCGAGGATATACTTGTGTTCGATCCAATTTCTCGAGGCCAAGAATCTATCAACCTCTCCAGGATAAGCTGCCTCCCCTTTCTTCTATTGCTCCAGGTGAACCATCCTTGCTTTGTTTTTATATCCCAGAGTTCCATCCTTTCCAAAAAGGTTTGAAAGCTATTGAAGTCTCTTTCCCTCGTATTACCTCCATTCTTTTCAGATGAGTCCAATTTAGCATTGAAGTCCCCTTCTATTACCCAGAAGGCCTCATCCTTGGTCTTGATAACATTTTCTATTTGTTGCCATGCCTATTCTCTCTCTTCTTTATTATGTGATCCGCAAACATTTAACAAACAAAAGCTAAATCCCATTTTGCGCCACTCCCTTATAGGCAAGGTATTGGTTTTGGGCTTGGATGACCTCTGGATTGATCGAGTTAGGTTTCCATAGGATGGCCATTCTTCCCGCTATTCCAACAACATTGCTCCCTACCATTTCCCTTCTGAGCTTACTTGATAGTCTCTCGTTGACTCCAACTAGTTTTTTAATTTAGTTTCTTGAAGCATCACAATTTTAGGATTATGTTGACTGATTAGTTGCCTTAATGTTCTCTTTTTGGATGGGTCATTGAGACCCCTTATATTCCAAGAGATGATCTGCATCATAGGAGGTCTCTCTACTTGGTGCTTGCCAAAAACGTGTCCACTTGTTTTTGAGTACCTGCCCCTATTGCTTCCATTGCCTCTTCGTGACTCTTTTTCTTCTTACTGGGTCTTCCTTTCCTCTTTTCGAAGTTTCCTTTGGGATTAAGATTTGGGGTTTGCCTAATTCCCGAGTTATCTTTGGTTCCACTACTTGTCTTTGTCTCATCTCCCTCATCTGTGCTTATCCAATTTCCCTAACACTGCTGTCCTTCCCCTTGTCCTTTAACTTTGCGTTGCATCCCTTTGCTCTCATTTGCCTTTTGTTTTCCTTCCTTCCCTGTGCCCACATATTTAAGAAGGTTTTCCAGATCTTCTTTGAAGCCATAGTTTGCCGTTATATCCTCCGCCTCCCTTCTCGTTTGATTTTCAATTCCTTGTGTTTATGGGACGGATTCTATTCCTTCCATCAAGGTCTGCTCCTCCATCTTGGGTGTTTTGCTATATTTCGGAACATATTTCTTGATCATTTTGTTCTTATTCTTAATGGTATGTATTTTCTTTGGTTTAACAAAACCCTTTGAATCTTTCTCCGTTGTTTCAGGGGCTTTCTCAGGGACATTGCTGATTAGATACCTGTATTCGTGGCATCCTCTACATCGGAAAGGGATACTTTCATAATCTAGATCTTGGATCCACTCCATATCTCTTGCTTTCAGAGTGACATTCTTGGGAAGTGGCCTTGTGAGGTCTAATTCCACACATATTTTGGCGTTTCAGATAATCTTTTGCAATGATGTGGTTTAGATACATCTACAGGGCTACCTATTGTATAAGCACTGGTTTCAAACACATACCTGGACCATAATTCTTACAGGAGAGCATACAGTGTGATCCAGATAGGCACTGTTGGTAGTTCCTCCGTTGGTTTGAAAGTAGTATGCTAGTGTTTCAAAAAGAAGCCAGCGTTTCTAAAGAAGTATGGTTCTCTTCAAAAAATTTGTCTCGATCCGATTTGTTTGTGAAGATTCCGATGAAGTACCCTTTGGTGCAGGTTCTCAGCTCATATTCTCCATTTGTCTTCTAGTTCCGTCTGGTCCATGCATGCAACTCTTTTAATGTTCGCTGAGCTCCCATGAATTTATAGATCAAGCTCCTACCATGCAAACCAGCTATGTTCCTTCTTATTTCTGCAGGATCTAACAAGGCTATTGGATTCTCTTCCACTACCTGCGTGCATGTTATTTTTGGTTCCTCTGTCTACCCTCCGATCTTCGTTCCAGCGGCCCTCATTAGAGCATTGATCTCTATCTTAGAATATGATGGTGTTGCTCCATTCATGATCTGCCTGAAGGATGGTCTGTGGGGGGGAAGTATCCCCCCCTAGCCGACTCATCCTTGTGTTGTCACTCAAATCCAAATCCTCCCCTGACTCAATCATTTAAAGCTTTAAACCCTAGCTCCTCTTCATCTTGTTAATTTACATTCTATTGTATATTTGACTTTGTACTACATGAACATTTGAAATTTCAAGTGTGTTGGATGTTTTGAATTTTTGTGGATACCATATTTTTTAAGCTTTTTATCTTTTATGGACTAAAAATGAGTATTAAGCATTTTTATATGTATTTATATTTTTTTATAAATTAATTTACAAACGTGCCATTTCATTTCCAAGGGTTATTGAAATCTCGGTGTTTCCATTTTTTGAAGCATGTCTGATAGTCAAACAGTAAGTATAATTAAATGTTTGGAAGCATGTCTGAGATGTTTTGATTGAGATAAGCAAATTCGTATAGAACTAACATTGCAAAGTGATTGCATTTGTTGATGGGGAATATTATTTTGGGCTTTGTCTTTTGGCTATGACATCTCGTGGCAAATTATGTTACTAAACCCAATAGAGTTGGCATCCAATTAGCGGTCATGCTTATTTTATCCAATCTGCTTGTTTTATCCTCGATCATGAAATTCATGTTCACTTTGTTGATGGCTTGAGATATTGTACTTTGAACTGTTAGAATAATCAATTAATCCTAGCCTTCTGTAATAAATGTCTCAAAGTGTTATTAACCTTTGATTGACATGGGTTAGTTATTTGGGGTATTTCCTAGGTGTGATTAGTTATTGTGAGTCATAATATTCTACAGATTAGGAGATCTAATCTCATTTAGTATTGTATAAATAAGCACCTCTTGTAGTGCTTTTCTCAATTCAGTTAATTCAATTCCATTTTGGATTTCATTTGGTACCAGAGCAGAAAATTTCTGAGGAGTCTTTTCGAAGCATTGAAGATTTGGTGGAGATCGAGAGCAAGATTTGTGCGATCCTTAGATGTGTGATGTGCCAATTTCAGCCATCCCAAGTCGAAAGGTTGTCGGAATTTTGGCCAATTTACGGAAAGAGCAAAACAACAATTTTTTTTTTGTTTGGATAAAATTTAGCCATATTTGTATTAAAATTTGGGCTAAATTTCAGATCTGAGATCATATTTGAGAGTTTTGAATATGCTTTTATTATATCTAGTCAAGATCCAATTATGAATCGATGGAGGAATAGATATGGAGGAATAGATCGGAGTATTTGTTTTGATCTAAATCTGATCCGAATATGTTTTGCACTTCTGAGCATTTTGATTGATCTAAATTTGAAATATCATTAAATCTCTGCTGCGTCGACCTTTCTACTGGATCACAATTGGATTGATGGCGTTGTAGCGACCCTAACTGCTTGCTGACAAACGACGTCCATTAAACGACATCGACTTAGTTTTCAAGTGCTGGAGATTTGGCTTCGAGATCAAATCAGATCCATGCCCAGCAGTCAAGCGGCTTTCATTTGCATTACAAAGGTCATAACGTTTCATTTTTTCCTACAGACTTGGCGCAAAAAAAAAACTCTGACTATTGCGTTGAATAAGCATCAAGTTTTGCGTCCCACCTACAGCCAACTTGGCGCCTTTGGATCTCAGCTGGTCAAACGACATCCAAAAAAAATGCAGTAGCATTCCGGCTTTGATTGGCCCATTTGGTTTGTTTGCAGGCCTGCATCGACCCATCGTGGCATCTTACCAGATCTGACCAACATATTGGCGTCAACTTCTGAGAGAAGATTTGTTTGTCATTGGACTTTTTGCAGCGTTGGTGTTACTCTCCAAGCGTTGGATCTGCACTCTCTTGTTTTCTGCGTTGGAAAAAGAGAGGCATTGGCATAAGGTGTGAGTTACTTTTCTGCTGCTATTTTCCCCATAAGTGCTGCATTGAAATTTGCCTTCAAAAACAATAATTTCTTTTGTTTAATTGCCTTGTGCTATCAAGTCTGCACTTTTTGGGATTAGATCTGAGTTTTGTGTGGAAGACAATTGATTTAGACATTTGCCAAAGCAAAAAAAAATAACTGTAATTCTCTTCCTTATTCTCTTTACACAGCGGGAAATCATTTTTTTTTGTAACTAGCTGTAATTTTTGCTAAAAGATGAAGTAAAACTCATGCACACATCCCAAGGTAACCAGGGAGTTTTTTTTCCACTTCCGTTGACTTTTCTAAGTCCATGGTGAAATTCCGGTTCCAACAAGTGGTTGTACGAATATCTTCTTTTCTAATTTGGCCTCAGAAATCAATTTGTAGTGTTTTTTAATTGATTTGATCAATTTTTACGAGAAATTGAAACGTTTATAACTTTTGAACCATAACTCAGATTTGAGTTCCGTTTGTTTCAAAAGTGTGTATTTTTCGATTCTCTATCTATCGTAGTCTTTAAATTGTAAAAACATAACAAGGAAATTGTAACTTTATTTGCTCATCGGAAGCATTTTCGGTTGAAACCGACGACCAGTTTTCCATTGCCTTTTTGGACGCATTTGCAGCAGAGTCCGACGTACATTGTGTGTTTGTGTGTGATTTGTCATCTTTGTGTATGCATTTTTGCATTTTCTTTACATTTTGCAAATGCACATTTTATTTTCGCACTTAAACACACTTGTATTTCTTTGTCATTCGCAACTTTCATGATGTCTAGTTCTGGACCATGTTTTGTGCTCCCAGACACAATTGCTTTGCGGTGATAATTACGCATCATGGAAAACAAAAGTACAAACGCATCTTGAGTTTGAAGACAGTTGGTCAGTAGTAGAAGGCACATGGATCTGACATGCAACAAATGTTGATCAACAACAAAAATATGAAAGGTTAATAAAAAGGCGAAGTTAATAATCATGTTTGGAGTTTCAGATGAGATACAACCTCATATCCATAGTGCTCAATTGCAAAAGATGCATGAGATAAGCCTAAAACTATATATGAAGCTAAGAATCAAAATCAGATCTTGCATCTACAGAGTCAATTGCACACTCTTAAGCTCAAATCAGTTGAAAAAGTAGAAGCATTCCTTATAAGGGTTGTAACTTTGCAAGCTTCGCTTCAATATTTGGGCGAACCGGTGACAAATGATTCTTTGGTCCCTATAGTCCTTAGAGCATTACCTCCCGCATATAGGATCTTTGTGACCACATTGAATGTCACAAGACAAAAACCAACCTTCGAGGTGTTCTTAAATTTGTTGCAACGAGAAGAAGCTATTCATAATTTAGAGGAAGCAGATGACGAGCATGCACTTGCATCAAATTAGAAGGGGAAAAAACCCATGAAGGGTCACAAGCAATCTCCAAAGTAGAATAAACAACAAAACCAACAAGGGAACAATCCACGTTCTCTTAAAGCATATCAAATTTGTGAAAAACAGGGACAAGACTTGAAACATTGTTGGTACAACACATTTCAACAGGGCTCATCAAGCAAGAATCCCTCTTTCAAAAAGTCACCACAAACAGAAAAAAAGCAACCACAACAAAAAAATAGGTGGAAACAAAAAAATTCCAAGCCTATACAACATGGCAATGTTGCTGAAGACAATGATTCTTCAAATGAGGAATATGGTTTAGCTACTCAAACACACGAGTCTACCAATCATCCAAGTGCAGTTTGGTATGTTGATTCAGGGGCAACTAGATACATGACAGGGAGAAAAGATTGGTTTTCTACATTGACTAAAATAGAATCAAAGAGAAATGTTTCACTTGGAGATGATACCTCATATACAGTTCAAGGTAGTCGTGACATCAAACTTCAACTTGGAAACATGAATTGCAACATTTCAAATGTTCTTTATGTTCCAGGACTTACAAAAAATCTATTGTTTGTTAATCAGCTACTTGACCACGACCTCATGATTGAATTTGATCACCAAAATGGTTAAAAGTTTTGCCACATCAAAGACAAGTCTAAGCATTTCAAAGTGATTGCCAAGGCTTCCAACATTGGCAAAATGTTTCAACTTGATTTTGTTCAAAATGATCATCAAGCACTTGTGGTCAAAGATACAAAACTAGGCAATTTATGGCATAGAAGATATGGTCACTTGAGTTATGGTTATTCAATACAATTGAGGAAATAGGATATGGTTCGTGGTCTTCCCAAACTCAAGCAATCTTCTGATATATGTACTAGTTGCTAACAGGAAAACAACGAAGAGCTCCATTTGGAAAGACTGAGTATCGGTCATTTGGTAAGTTGGACTTGGTCCACACCGATCTTGCGGACATTTTGCTTCCAGTCTCAGAGGATACAAATACTTTCAGCTTTTTGTTGATTACTCACGGAAAATGTGTGTATATTTATTGAAGACTAAGGATCAAGCTTTTCAAGTCTTAAAAGAATTCAAGGCCACGGTTGAAAATGAAACTGGTAGGAAAATCAAGACCTTCCGCTCAGATCGTGGGGGGGGAATACACCGGCAAAGAATTCTCAGCGTATCTCAGTGCGAATGGAATCAATTGGCAACTCACAGCTCCATATTCACCTCAGCAAAATGGAGTTGCAGAACGGCGTAATAGAGTCATTGTGGAAATGTTTTGCAGCATGGTTGAGGATGCAAAATTGCCTAATACATGTTGGGCAGAAGCTTGTCACACTGCAGTATACTTGTTGAACAGGGCACCCACCAAAGCTCTTGATGGAATCACACCACATGAAGCTTGGACAGGGAATAAACCAAAAGTAGCTCACCTTTGAGTTTTTCGTTGCAAGGCATATATGCATGTTCCTAAGAAGAAAAAAAAGAAGTTAGATAAGAAAACAAAGGAATATATTTTTGTGGGATACAATGCACAATCAAAGGCATACAGGTTGATCCAAAAACAAAGAAGGCACTAATCAACAGAGATGTAGTGTTTGATGAAAAGAGTGGGATCAATCCACCTTCTACATAGGCAAATGATCCAGGTAAAAGTCCTATAATATTATTAGATATTGATGGTGAAAGTGAAAAGGAAGATGGTCAAACAGGGCCTCCAACACCACAACCTACAGTTCAACATATGCCCAAGTGATATACAAGTACTAGACAAGATGCTAACTTGAATGGAGTACCAGATGCATCCACTTTAAGACTGAGGACTTGAAGCATGGCCCGAGAAGAGGTTAATATGGCCTTTATGAGTATTGTGCAAGAAACATATGAGCCCTCTACAGTAACGGAAGCCCTACGATCTAGACCTTGGAAAGATGCCATGGATGCAGAATATCAGTCATTGATGAAGAATAACACTTGGCAGCTTGTTGATCTTCCACCAGGGAAGAAGCCTATTAGATGCAAATGGGTCTTTGAGACCAAGTACAAAGTAGATGGCAGTATTGATAAGTACAAGGCAAGATTTGTTGCAAAAGGTTATGCTCAGAAAGAAGGCATTGACTATGAGGAGACTTTTGCTCCCACAACTAAGATAAAGACTAGCAAAATGGTTTTTGCTATGGTTGCACAGTTTGGATGGAAAGTCCATCAAATGGACGTAAAAAGAGTCTTTCTCAATGGAGATTTGAAAGAGGAAGTCTACATGACTCATCTTGAAGGATGTATGACACCTAATCAGGAACAAAAAGTGTGTAGGCTTATCAAATCTCTCTATGGGCTAAAACAGGGTCCTCGAGCTTGGTACATCAAGATTGATGAGCATCTCGTACAACATGGATTCAACAAGAGTCCATATGATCCTAACCTCTACCTTAAACAACATGGGGGTGAGGTTATAGTGATTGTTTATGTCGACTATCTAGTCATCATTGGCAGCATAGTGAAGATGATCGATGCAACTAAGAATGATCTCAAGCGATCATTCGACATGACAGATCTCGGGTTGCTACACTATTGTCTTGGTTTGGAGGTATGGCAAAAGGAACATTACATTTTTGTTTCACAGATGGAGTAGACTAAGACATTGTTCGAGAAATTCAAGATGATGGATTGCAAGTCTATTGCAACACCTATGGAGACGAGATCTAATTTGTCTCATACAGATCCATCACCAGAAGTAAATGCAACTCTCTATCGGCAGTTGATTGGGAGTCTCATTTACTTGACATATACTAGGCCAGATATTAGCTATGCTGTCAGCGATCTTTCTTGGTTCATGCAGGAACCAAAGGTGGCACATTGGAAAGTGGCAAAGCGGGTATTGAGATACATCAGAGGTACAATTGAGTATGGCCTAGAGTACAAGAAGAATGATAAGTCTTGACATGATACACAGATGCAGATCATGCAACTTCTATTGATGACAGGAAATCCACTTTTGGATTTGTGTTCTTTCTAGGATCTGGTCCGATTTCATGGGGAAGTAAGAAGCGGAATTGTGTTTCTAGATCTTCCATAGAGGCAAAATATCGCGCTGCAGCAACAACTGTCTACGAAGCGATATGGATACATCGCATTCTTTCAGAACTTGGAGTTCCACAGACTTAGCCTACAGTTCTGAATTGTGACAATGAGGTTGTTCTCCATCTTGTTCGCAATCCAATGTTTCATGATAGAACCAAGCACATATAGGTTCAAATTCATTTTATACGCGAACATGTTCAACAACACAACATACAACTTTAGTATTGCCCCACTCAGGATCAATGTGTAGATGTCTTCACAAAGTCACTTGCACGTGATAAGTTTGAGGCATTCAGAAATTCTCTCTTCTTCTCTTCAGGCTATGATCAATTAGGGGGAGAATGTTAGAATAATTAATTAATCTTAGCCTTTTGTAATAAATGTCTCAAGGTGTTATTAACCTCTGATTGACATAGGTTAGTTATTTGGGGTATTTCGTAGATGTGATTAGTAATTGTGAGTCATAATCTCCTAAAGATTAGGAGATCTAATCTCACTTAGTATTCTATAAATAAGCACCTCTTGTGGCGCTTTTCTCAATTCAGTTAATTCAATTCCATTCTGGATTTCATGAACATGTTATTTTTGATCTTTGATAGTTTTATGGTCATTGTTCCCTACATTACCGGGTATCTGTACACAAGGTAGTGGTCCTTGTATGGTATGCTTCGGGTACCGGTACTGTTCTGGTCATATTGTATACAGTCTGGCACTGCCCAGCAGAGCTGGGTACACCTGGGTTCCTCCTGGGATGAACCTGGGCATACTTGGTTCTGCTGAGCAGTACCCAGCAGGTACCCACAGGTAAAAACGTTTTTTAATTTTCTTTTTGTTTAAATAAGTCATACTTGTACTAAAAAAAATTAGAAGGGAATCACTGCCATTAATGAATGTCCTCTTCTTGAAAATAAACACATTTTAGATTATTTAAAGAAAGTAAGAAGGTTTCCTAGAGATCATGCTGAAGAAACGGTGCTATAGTTTCTGTCAGTGATATCTGCCTAAGTGCAAGCAACCTGGGCTGTCAGCTCTAAAGGGAAAGATGAAATCTTATTATGGTCTATGACAGGTCAAATCTTCTACATGGTTGACATTGATCCTTGTATCCATTAATGTTTGACTATATGGAAGGTTTGGGCTTTTTATGGCACCTCTTGCAAATTCGAAGACATCATAAGTAGTAAATGAGGGTGGATGCCACCCCTACCAATAAGAATCTTTCCCCATAGAAGATTTTCATCCTTCTAAGAATGTGAGGGGGAGAAAAGTTAAATTACAAACCCTCCCCAAATAATTTGACCACAAGCAGAAAGTCAATATATAAATCTGCTCGCCAGCAGAACAGTTATCTCCCAAGTGATTTTTATGCATAAATTGTAATTTGTAACTTTTGCACAATGTACCTGTTCTAATTTCTACCCCTGAATATCATGACATTTGGCATTAAATTATCAGCACATTATGTGGTTAATTTAGCTTATTTGACTACTTTTTAAAATATTTTTAATATTATATATATATTTTTGCACGGCTGCACGCAAAAGCGTATTGTTACATCAAAATCCACGCGAATCCTTTTGTTTGTAAACACTAGGGTTATATATTTCACATGGGTCTTTTCCGCAAGCCTTCTTTTTAAATATAATGTTCTCATTCGCAATTACTGCTTTTGCTTAAAACAAATTTGACACAATGATGATTTTTAAAGTGATCCTGAAATGATTTAAACATTGCTATATATATAATGAGCTCCATGTATTCAATTCCTGATAATGGGTCTCAAAGGAGACTCGAAACACTGATTTTTATTCTTTTTATCTAGTTTATCGAAAAGCTATTTCTTCTAAAACATTAGGGACCTTGGAAGCTTAATGTTGGGAATTGCTCTGTGTAGTTCTAGAGACAGCTTGTATATTGGTCTTTTTACTAAATAGAGATCAAGACAGGTATTGTTGTTGAGATTATCCTACAATTTATTTTCTGATTGTTATGATTGTTTGAGTTATTAAGTAGTGGAATTAGCGTTGTAGGACTATGGATCAGCTGGGCGAATGGACACAAATGATAGCTTGAGGCTTGCGAGTTTATGGCATTCTATGCATGCAATATCACAACAATTGTCCCCTACTGTGGGCTGTATGGGTATTGAGCTACTTGAGGCAGATACCTTTGATCTTCATTGCTTCCAATCCTTGACAGGTATATTTTATTTCTTTTAGTAATGCATAGCTAAGTTTATAATTTGTTGAAGCAATACACATTTCTGTTGGATTTCAACTTTTATATTTTGTACTACCTTATGCTGCTCTTTTTGAAGAATAGAATGTAGACAAATTATTGCGGGTGGGAATTTCTAAATTTTGCGTTTATTGTCATTTTTTACTTCCATGGTCATTTGTAAGTGGTTCAGGTAGTTGCAAGACTATAAATTTATGCATACTTGGATGGTTGGCTCTTCATTGGATTTTTATTTTGGGACATGATTTTGTCTCTAATCTGTTGATGGCTTATTTCACAATTTACATGATGTAGATAAGTCCATGTAGTCTGCAAAGCTAAATAAGTATTCTTCTCTAAGGATCTGATCAAATTGATCGAGGGATGGTTTAAAGTAGACTTTGAGCTTTTAAAAAAATGACATTCAATTGTGAAATGCAAGTTCAAGATGATAGAAAAGCATACTTAAAAAGCTATTATTTTTATTCAAGGTTTGTTTCCCATGCTTATAATTGCCTTCATTATAAGCATAGCTGCAAAAGTGTTTGTGCTATTAGTTCCTATAGGTGAATTATTGGCAATTTTGGTTCATTGAAACTAAGCATGCTTAACATGATGTGGAACTTGCATACGAGAGATTCAGTTTTTGTCCATGTATTGGGAAATATTTTATTAGGTTTGTGTCTTCTCGACCTTGTTACATTTATCTAGATGTCTTAATGTATGTTGCACGAGAGCACCTAGGGGGATATACTTGTTTTCAATTCGAGCTATAATACATATTCATGAACCACAACACTATGAATATGCACATGTTTTTGCAAACCTATTTTGGCATATGATTGTGGCTAGATTTTATTAACTTGTTTGGATCTATATTGGGGCTATCTTAAATCAATTTAATCAGGCTGTCTTCTATAAGCTTATTTAGAGTCTTGGTGTTGTTGCCTGGACAACTTTTGGTTCGAATCTCAATTGTAATTAGGAATCTAGCACTTAACACTTTCACAAAGTGGTCATTCGTTTGGGTATTTTTATTACATGCATTTAGCAAGGGGTTGCCTAGTCATTTGTTTCAACTACTTGGATACACCACAAATTGGTCCTATCCATGTGCCAATAAATTTTCCCTGTTGTAAATTATGTTGCATGCATGCAACAAAATAAAAATAAACTCTAGTAAAGTGGCAAAAGAAAACATCCAAGATTAAACTCGTTGATTATCTTACCAATGATATAGATGCACATCAGATAAAAAATAGGTGACAAAAAATTGAAAGTACAAGGTAAAGACATCATTAGTGGGAGTTCAAAGGAGCAATATTCATCTATATTGCAAACCTTGCAGGAAACTCCTCTAAAACTACAAAAGTATCATATAATAATATATCATCCCATTGTGTGTTATGCACATCAAATTAATGTAGTCACATAGCATCGCACTTGCCAAATTAATGTAGTAAAAATATCAATTTTTTTTTCATTGTCCATAAGACGAGGGAAAAAAGCTTCAAGATTTAATTGTGTAACATGTTTTTTTTAATTAACATTTCGTATCACACTCCACGATCCATTATCATGATATACAACTGAATGTAGATTGTAGACCATAGCACCCCTTTTTAAAAGATAAAACCATTAAAGTCATAGATGATGGATGGACTCTAATGGTTTTATCTTTAAACAAGAGATGCCATGGTCTGCAATCTGTATTCATTTTTGTATCCTAATGATGGCTCACATAGGGTAATCCAAGATGTTGATTAAAAAGCACATTGTACAGTTAAATCCAGAAGCTTACTTTATATATATCATCCTAATTAGGCTTTTACTCATGAAAACTGAAGTCTTGGTGTCTACCTTTTGTAGTCCAAGACTTCAATGCTCATGATTCATATTTAGATAAAATGAGTGCATACCTGCGATGATTTACGTATAGGCTTGCCAAAGTTGGATTTGTGAAAGATCCATGTTATGGTAGGATGTGTACCAAAAACAAAATTGAAGTGGATCAAGAACAATTTTTTTTCTAATGTGTAGTAGATAAGATAAGATACAAATATTAATGTCCAAAAGATGACCAAAAAAGTAGGTCAAAGGGACAACAAATTACAAAAGTGTCAGGGACAAGCGAGAAACCCCAAAGGTTTCCAAAAACGAAAGGAACAAAATGGAAAGAAACCAATACAAAGCAGCGCAAAGAGCAAGAATGCTTCGAGCCAAAGAGAAACAAAAATAAGCAACCCACGAAAAACCCTAAGCAACAGGGAAGTGGGGATGAATAATGAGAAGGAAGAACTAGGAGGGGGTCCATCAAGAGTTGGACCCAACTCTTTTAACATCCAAGGTTGATGAAAAGAAGCTCCTGATAGAAAGATGACCCAAGAAAGAGGAGGTGAGATGTCTGGTCTGCCCTTTGTGTTGCTGCGTAGAGGAAAAAATCCTCTGCGAAGATCTACTCTGTCTCCTGGTGCTGGCCCTGAAATGGTTATGTTGGTGAAATCTTGGGGAGCTATGGATGGTCTCTTTGGACCGCACTAATATAGAATGTAAGGTCGTACTAGTGTCAATATGACGCTTAGTACCTCTCCTCGAAGGTATCACCATGAAAAAGGAAGTAATCCACTGGGTAGAGTCTGGTCTAGTAGGTCCTTGAATAGAATGATCACGAAGCCTAAGGGCTTCCTGTATATATAATGCTAAACATCTTTGGTCCTTATATCTGAAGAAATCAAAAAGATATCGGGTCCACCTGAAAAGGCAATGAAACCGCCCCCTGATCTCGTAGTAGATAGGACAATGGAAGATGAAGTGTTCCTCGGTCTCAACCACCTGAATGCTGCATAACTGACAAACCCTGTCTACCCGATCCATTTGGTGGTCTATCTCAATCCTAAGCTTGTGAGAGCCCACTCTGAACGGTCCTAATGGGATGCGAAGAGCATGCATCCAGTGGTAGAATGTATACCGTAGGCAGAAAATAAACCCATCTTTCAGCTCCAAAAAGTGCTATGCGTAAAATGCCATCTTTGGACATAACCCCCAATGGGGGTTTACCAAGTAGTATGGATAAACTGTTTGTAAATATTCTCTTGAATGATTCGGCTCAGCGCTTGTCTGGTGGGTAGAAGATGAGCCGTGCATCCAAGGAGTACCTAAATGGAGGGAGTCGATCCATCCTAATCCCCACGGATCCTAAAAGGTTAGAAACCCCTATATACGAACAACGAAAATGGGTCGGGGGAGCAAAAAGGGCAATAGTCTCTGAGGAACAGTATGTTAAGTATGGATATCTTTCTCGCCCACTTGCTGAATCAACAAAACTCGGAATGTAATACAAGAAAGAAATCATATCAAACATAGTCTCCAAGCGGAAGGGTCGGGCCCCAAATTTTGCAAGGATAATGTGTTGGGGAATTGTCTGCTTACACCTGATAGTGCGACAAAGGTGAAGTGTCTGGTCGCTCTCGACAACCGCCCAATTTACCTCAAGCAAAGAAGGCCCCCGAATTGCAGAGCCATAAAGAACAGTAGGTTTGATAAGTGTATCCATGAGGGACATCTTGGAGATGTCTTGAAAGTGATGTCAAAAACACTATCGCTCAAGAAGGGCTAAAGAACCATATACCTTGTTGATCCTAGGCTGGAGTGCCTGCCTCAAACTAAAACGTGGTCCAAAAAATTGCACTTCCAAATAAATATAGGAAGTGGTGCTCTCAACCTCCTTTCCCCTGAAGAAGAAATGGAGGTGGGAAGTGTTCAACCCATTAAAAACCATAGCCTTGGTTTTCCCTAGGTTAACCTTCAATTGCCGAAGATCACAGAAAAGAGCCAAGGCGTTCAGTTGCCACTGCAAACCCTCAGGGGATGAAGCCAGAAGGGCCACATCATTGTTGGACTAATCACCAGCGTCCCCCTCAGGGATTTGTGACATGGACTAGCAGCCTCCCGTGAGTACTTATCTGGTGTTTGTATCGGGTGTTAACAGGTCAATCTTTTGGCGCAATGGCAAGCATTCCTTTCTAACAATTGGTATCAGAGCCGTGGTCACGGGTTCGAATCCCCTTGGGTAACGCCGAGGGGGGGATTGTTGGACTAATCGCCAGCATCCCCCTCAGGGATTTGTGACATGGACTAGTAGCCTCCTATGAGTACTTATTTGGTGTTTGTATCGGGCGTTAACAGGTCAATCTTTTGGCGCAACGGCAAGCATTCCTTTCTAACAATCATCCGCAAACAAAAGAATAGAAATTAGAATTCAGGGAAGAAGACACCCATCATAGCAAAAATTGGATTAGAAGGGGATCGACATATGTTGGACAACAATCAATAATGGATTAGATGTGAATTTGTTGCGGACAGAGTGCTACTTAGTGACATATAAGATGTCCTTGAGTGATCCAGGAGGATCTAGGACTTTGAGTAATTTGTGGTAGAACGATGGTTCTCCACGCTGTGTGTCCTCCTTACCATCAACTTCAAGACCATCCCAAGCACACATGGCCATGTTGCAAATTCGTAACTCTTCTTTGTTGATGGCACACAACTTTGACAAATGTCAGCCTTGCTCTGTGCATAAGTGTTAGTGTTTCTAGAAAATGACAAAATGAAGACTTTAAACAGTCACACAGTGAGCGGTTGCCATTCTTGTCACTCGAAAATTGACTCTTTTTCTTCTACACTAGTATAATAGTACATTCCATTCATTCTTTAGGAGGAGAGATAGAATAAGAAGTAAAGTAGTGGCTAGACATCTTGTAGCACATCAAACCTCTCGGATCATTGTACAAAACTATTGCTTAATACAATCTTGCAACTTACAGTTCTAGCATGGTGTCTATTGTTCTTTTGTTCTCTTTGTTTGTTAAGCACTCAGATTTATATTTCACTCTCTATTGTTTCATATACACTTCCACTATAATGTATGTAACCTCATTATATGTGTTATCCACCGGGTTCTTCCCTAGGCCCCAAATCAATGATATCAAAGCTTACACAGTTTGTATCATATCTTTGTGGTATTAAAGTTTCCATCCGAATCCTTCTTTGTTTGTATGGCCACTCATACGAGGTCTGACTATAGGAAAAACTTGGTCTCGAAACTTGTGACCCTTCATCATACCTTCCTTGACTATCTCAGATGGTAGACATCAATTTCAGAGATGCTGATTTCAGATGTCAAAAAATTGCTTTGCAAAGGCAGTGATAGTGTTTTGAACAACACTATGCATGAGGGAAGGGGGGAATTGTTGATCACTTCACCTATCTTCTTAAGTGTGTTCACATTCTTTCTGAAACGTCTACTTCAAATTGATCATTGAATGGTCAAACTCCATACAATGTACAAGTACAAGTGAATCTAGACATCCCTATTTTTGAAGGCAAAATAGATGCAAATGCCCTAGATAATTGGCTGAATCTTATCTGTTCATACTTTGGCAAATCAATTTTATGATAAAGAAAAGTAACCTTTGCTCTTTTGAGACTTCCATTGTCTGTAAAGAAATGGTGGTTAACTATTGCACTACTCATGAAGATGATGACTTAGAATATGTAGATCCCTGTAAAAATGGTTTCATAGAATCCCTAAAAACTACCAATTATTCTATTGAGAACTATGATGATCAATACATTAAGTTTTCACAGTTGTGCCAAGGCCATGATCAATTTATTGAATATATAGACACCTTTCACACTTTACTTTTCAAATTGAATGTTCAAGAAGCACATCAAAATCTCATTTTGAAATATAGATTAGGATTGAGACTATACATCCCCAATCCAACATGAATTTCCTCGAGATTTCTTCTCCAGGAGAATCCCACTGATTTTCTTGCAAATTTAAAACAAAAGCCAAGCAAAAGTCTAATAAAGAAGATTCCAAGTCTCAAGACAAGTCACATTCTAAGAATTCCAATACTGGAATGAAGCAAAATCGTAAGCAAGGAAATGGACATTTGTGGTAACACTGTTAGATGATCAGGGCATGTGGTCCAAAACTGGCAAGTGGTGCACAATTAGCAATTCTTGCAATCACTCCAATAAAGAGTGCCGACCTAGGAAATCTCTACTTGCACAAGTGGAAACAATGGGTACTACTGCAGCGCTTGACAAAGGTAAGCAAATCATAGACTATTAGCCTAGTGCTATGTTAGGTACTGCAAACATTGCCTCTTCCTCTGATTTAGACCTTGAGGAAGCATAAATATTGTTCCACTCTCAAATTTTGTTCAATTGACAACTTGTACACTTCATTGTTGACAATAAAAGTTAGATAACATGATTTCTCTTGAAGTAGTTGGAAGATTGAACTTGCTACTAACACCTCACTCACAACCATGCTCCAACGGATGGCTCAACTTGCTGGTACTGAGAAACAAATCACTCATTGGTGTCACCTAGTGTACAAGATCTAGCTTTTTCAAGATGCAAGCCTTTGTGATGTAGAACCATTAGAGGCATGTGATGTTTTAGAAGGAAATCCCTATTTTTTTCATTGACATGCAACCTACGAAACAAATTCTAGAAATATTCTCATGCTATGGTGAAGATAGATATCGTATATCAGAAGCAATCCCTAAGCTCGCTTGTCAACATCAAGAAGTGCAAGAAGCCACTCCATGCTATTAAGAAATATGTCCTCTTAACGGTGAGACAGAGACTTGAAGGAAAGAACATCCTTGTGGCACAAATTTGTATCGCAACTCTTGCGTAGACACAATAGTTGAATGTGCTGGACGAATACAAGGATATGTTTTAGTCACCCACTGGACTTCCTAGGTGTTGAACAATAAGTCATACTATTTACTTGATTCTTGGACCACCTCTACTTGATGAATCTTTATACTGCCAATCATTCTTGGAGAATGAAATCATAAGGCACATCCATGAACTTGTGGATAAAGGGCATATTAGGCAAAGCTCTTTGCCTTATGATGGCCCCATTGTGCTTGTGCCAATGAAGGATAACACATGAAGGTTTTGTATTGATTGCATAACTCTCAACAAGATCACTATGATGAACCTTTACCCTCTTCCAAGTATACAAGACCTTTTGGACCAGCTGCATACTGCCGAGTCCTTTAAAAAACTTGTTAATTCTGGGTACCATTAGATTCCTGGAAGACAATCTTGAAAGCTAAGGAAAGTTTGTGCGAGCGGTTGGTTATGTCCTTCAGTTTAATTGAGGCACTTTCAACATTCATGCAGATGATGAGAGACATCCTTCGACTGTCCACACCTTTATTTTGTTATCTATCTTAATGACATCCTACTTTATCAACAAAACATGGGATGACAAGAATTATACAGAATCCAACAAGGATTTGATAGAGCCTCCTCCTTTTAAAGGAAGTCTGTGGTTTGAAACGAAGTTCGATAATGACTTGGTTACAGAAGCAAAGCGAGTTGTGTATGTAACAAATATCTATGAGATAGAATATTTCTTGATTATGATAGAGATACAAATATACCATAGAGCTTATAACACAAATTGGAGGGAGAAGCATTGAAAGGGGACTTTACGGTAGACAAGTGTATTGATCCTTGCTGAAGGGTTGGGCATAGGGAGGTGTTCAAGAGTCCAGAGGAACGTCCAACATAGACCTTGATGAGGAGGATAATCATATTTCAAGAGCTTGCCACAAAAAATCCGTAACCAGAACCATGGTCACCCCATCAACTCCATCTCCATAAATAAAAAATTGTTGAAGTTCATTGGTGATGGCCTGGAAGATCCCATGCGGTATTGTTGAACATGTATTACAACTAGGGAGGAAAATGGGTACATAGATGAATGATTATGGTTGCGGTGCTTCACTACCACACTTCGAGGAGTGGCCATTCACTCATACATGGATGGCCCATATTTGATAAATGTTCATGGGAAACTCAGGGAAGCCTTTGAGAAGGAATTTCGATTCATGAGAGACAGAAATGGGATTGTAGCTGAGATCTATATAATACTGGTCAGGGTAAGCATGTGAACGCTTGAGCCTATAATCGGAGGCTAAAAGTGTTGTTGGGTAAGCTCAAAAAAGAACGAGTGGACGGGTTTTAAAAGAGATGGTTCATCGAAGGATTGGTACCCTCATTGCGAAAGAAGCGGAAGGTGGTCCTGGCTTCTTCCTACAAGGACACATACAATAGAGCCATGGACAAAGAAAGTGAAAACAATACATCCTCACACTCTAGGAGGAGCGAAGATGAAGACTCCAATTCTAGTGACAACAATGAACTTGGATTGGTTAAGGCTCTTTAGAGAGACATGCTTCATATGATGAGGGAATTGAAAAAATACACCAAGGAGGAAGGAAATGACCTATGCTGCACAAACTGTAAACTAGAATTTAGAGAGACATGCTTCATATGATGAGGGAATTGAAAAAATACACCGAGGAAGGAAATGACCTATGCTGCACAAACTGTAAACTAGAAGGGCATACCAAACAAACTGTAAACTAGAAGGGCATACCAAGGCCAACCTATTGAGGAAAACATTTGGTGAAATCAGCCAAGTTACAGGTCATGGAGTTAGGTGTTGCCCGTACAATTTAAAAAGTAAAGGTGCACAAGTACTATTACTATTCACTCAAGGAGAGGCATCGGTACCACCCACCATCTCCAATAAAGAATAAAATGAATAAGGTCATATGTCACGGAGCATCCCTAGGTGAGTACTTGAACTAGAGAAATAATAACATTAATACAGACGCAAGAACGATATGTGTAGTGGTAGTTGCATCCAGTAGGATGGCCAAGGTCGACAATTATACGAGCTTTTCTTGTAAGAGTAAGCTTAAGCTAGACTGGTCACGTTGAGATTGGAGGTACAAAACTATCTTTAGCTTTAAACATGAAATATGGCTGCTTGGTACAAAGAATGGTTTCTCAAGGTGTGCTCTGGGTATTTTTGCGGGTGATTATGCTTGAGTTAAACAAATACACTTCATCAATGTCACATTCATTATCTCAACACTAATGCTCCTAGCACCAGTCTAATCAACAGCCAAAGTTTTCTTGGCATACTTCCAACTGATGTGGCAGCCATATACCTATCATAACATGTGACCAAAGTAGCCATTTTGACCGGAGCACAAGCTTTCAAAACTTGGTTGGCCAGTCCCTTGATTGGCTCGCTCTTCTTTGTGCAACTATCCTCCAATTAGTCACCTTTGTGAGAGCTTTCTATGTTATGGTTTTCATAATTGTGTGCTAGCTTGTCGCAATAAGATTTATTTTTCTGATAATCAAATGGTGTTCAGGCTTTTTGTCATGAAGTTTCTTGTTGTGACAGTTTTCATTGTCATGGTTTCCTAGATTCTTTGTTTTCCCATTGCGATGAACTTAAATGCTACAGCAATCTTGATTTTGATGGTTTACTAGGTTGTATGCCGGTTTGTTGTTCTGAACTTTCTGCAATAGTTTTCCTAGTCAGGTTCATGTGGAGTCTTTTATTCTCATATTTCCCTTATTGCTTTGTAAATTCTGCATTTCTTCTTATTCATCTAGATAATGTGCTTTCTTTGCTTGCTTCCTTGTCATTACAATGGTTTCTGGGGCAATACACATGTTTACTTATTTCATTCTCGTGTTGCATGATTGGGACAGCTTTTATCATCATGATTACAAGGTCCATACCATATGATTACTAGGTTTTAGCTTTTTTAATTAGTTTTTATATTATTTTTTAACTTCAATTAAAAACATTACCTTAGGTTTTAACTTTTTTAATTAGACTTTATTTTATTTTATAACTTTACTTTTAAAACATTCATATTTGATAAATATATATATACAAATATAAATGTCTTTATAAATATATTTTTTAAATCTACAATAGGGTTATGTTCATGGTTCTTTCACCCGAAGAGGAGAGTAGTAAAAAGAGAAGGGCCATTTTGGTATATGTGAAAAGATGGAAATGAAAAGGACACTAAAACAACCAAAAAAACATAATGAAAATAAAGTCGAGGGTGGCAATGCACAGCTGTAAACCAGCTAAACTCGAGAGCCAGAAGGTCAACATCCAAGAAGATGTATCCTTTCAAGGGGCCCTTAGGCTTGGAGGCCTCAATCTCCAAAACCAACAAAAAATTATTGATGGTAGCACTATCTAGCCCAAGAGTGAACCATGCCAGCCATGATTTTTTAAATTATTTGCAAATCTTAATGGTCCTAAGCGGAATCCATAGCCACACAATCCACCCAGTCAGGAACAAGGGGATGGGAAATAGAAAAGTTGGGGGCTTGCTTGCTTGAGAATTTGTCCACAGCGTCCCTATGAGTATGACCATACCAAGGTATATCAGTAGGGTTTGAGGATTTCCAAGTCATAGTTTGTGGGGAAGGAGGGTTGGATTTGAGTGAGTTGGGGGCAATGCTAGAATAGGCACGAGGCCCAGGAAATGAGCTGAGTTAACAATAGAGCCTAGAGGGTCCAGTTTAGCCAACCAATATAATCTGACAACACAATATAATGCTTCAAAAAATCCTCCCTGTCAAATTTGGTTAAACGAATTTGAGTAAAGGAGTACGGGAGCAGGGGTTACATGACTCCAATTTTGAATAATGATAGGGAGATAGAGATGTAGATACTTGATTGAAGATCCATGACTGAATACCATCATCTAGAACAAACTTTGCAATGCTGTTAGCAAACTCGTGAAGAATGGAGCTTTGGCATTGCAAATGATAGATGCTTGTGTTATCCTGTTCTATATGTCCCATGATCTGGATTTTAATTGGAATCCAGTGGAGCACACTAATTTGTAGAAATTTAATATGTTATAAGAATGATGAGCCAAATCAAGGAAATGATCTCAAATAACAATTTACTGCAATGTAAATGAAGCTTTATTGAAGCCAAGAGTAGTATACAAGTATCAAAGATGTGTAGATACAATAGGTAGTAATCTCTGAGAAGAGACACAAGGCTACAATATTCTGACTTTGTGCATTCGAATGCCAAGTCCTTTATATCTATTTTTAGTAGGAAATGAATAGTTTAAAAACTGAAAATGAAGCAATTCGACTTGGAATCCAAAACGTCATGTGAAAAGTCTTCTCCCAAGCAGTTGAGAGGTTTTGTAATGACCTGAAACTCGTAAAAATACAAAAATATAAATTTCGTATTTCAAGGTTTTTGTATATGTTATTATATTTTGCATGTTTGAGGCCTTTTGGAGCGTCTTATGGCCTTGAAACTTAGATGCCCTAAAGAATTGACCTACATAGTTGCTAGGAGACAGGTATGAATACGGGTATGGGGAGAAGGGTACGAGTATCTATCGCCATTTTTTGAAACATAGGAGACGATGGTATGGGGAGGCGACTACACACACACACACTATGAAAGTAAAATTATTTTAAAAATATATAGTTAAGTTAATATATATATATATATATTATATTGTTATATATATAGTTATAAAATTAAAATAATTTTAAAAATATAGTCTAGCATTGTCGTTCATGGTAGTGCAATGCATTGCCGCAAACGACAGTGCTTAGAGCACCCTTAACTCATACACATTATATATTTAACCTAAAAAAAACTAAAAATGTTTAAAAGTTTTACATAAAAAAAAAATGCTAAAGTTCAAACAGGACTATTCCTTTCTGACAGCAAAGGACCCTTTTTTTGTAATCTTTTTTTACACGTTTATGGTTTATGCGTTTTGGGGATGCCATATTTCGATGCGGACAGGGCAGTAGACACAAGAACAGGCATGAAGACGTTCCTGGGCATGGGGGATCTCTTTGTACCCGTCTCCTATACTCGAAACGTGCTTGGTACTCGAGACGCGTCCTGGGGGTGGTGGATGCGTCTCCCTACAACATTGGTTATCTAGGCTATTTATTTAGGGTAACCTAAACTAGATCACTTCATGAGCTTTCTAACGCATATTACAGTTTCAAATTCCAAGCTACGGTTAAGAAGTTATGACCCTGACAAGGTGATGTACTAATGATATACCATTCTTTTGAGTATTCTGTGCAATAAGAGCAAGAGTTTCAACAATGTGAACATTGAACTACAACTGCAACTTTCTACCAATGACATTGTCCAAAACGACCTCATCATCAATGGAGGGCGAGTGTCTCCCTAACTCAAACTCACACTCACAACTTATGCCATGGGAAGCCATGGAAAAAGCAACGTAGTAAAGAGAGCATGAGTAGAGAAGAGAGGGAGATGACATCGATACAACGAGAGAGGCAAATAATCGGGGAAGTGGGGTTGATAGGTGGACTTAAATGAGGTTGCTAATGTCATCATTTAAGATCGGAGATAGGCCTTCCTATGTATCACATTTTTATTGCTTTCAATGAGGCTTCTAAATATTAATAAATAATAACTTAATAAATACTTTAATATTGTAGTAAAAATTATTAAATACATATCTGAATTTATAAATTTAATTTGTTGTAGATTTATATTTTTTAATTTATCTTTATATAGATTTCAAATCTTTTAGTAATATTTATCTATTTTGACATTGTTGTATATTTATTTCTTATTTTGGAAATAGACATTATACAAAATTTCAGATTCATTTTCTTCAAATTTAAACACAATTTTTTTGACTCACTATTTTGTTTCAAATTTTATTCTTGCCAAACACAAACACAAACACGAATGTTGTGACTTGGATGTAACAATGGTGTAGCGAGACAGAAAATGTGACCTGTTTTTTTGTTTCCAACTCACTAAATAAACCATACATTCATTCATCCAATCATAAACACGTCAATGTTGCCTCAAGATAGATCCTAGCAATATTAAATGTTTCACAGTGTTACAACAAGAATTTAAATTTTGGTAATAAACAATTGTTCTTTACATCCATGACCCTCAGGTTGGTCATAGTTAGATCCATAGTTTACATACTCGATGAGTACTATGCGAGTACTCGCCATTTTTTTCGCTGGCCAGTATTTTTCACTTAACTTGTGAGTCTTATTAGATGGAGGACTCCAAACGTGGAAAAAATGCTGAACCAGACAATATATCTATACATATTCCCCTGCCCGAAGCTCATCATGTGTCACACTATTGTAATGCGGGATGTTGCTTTGGGAAAGATACATATTAACATGAAAGCATATAGGGAATGATGAAAGAAAAGATGATGCAATTTCGTGCTCTATTTGTATTAAAATCTAATAGAAAACACTTCTCCAATGTTTTACACTCATTTGATACATTTTCTAACTATAAATTGTATAAAATTTATGTTTTTTAAGAAATTTAAATATTTTTTAAGTTGCTGAGTATTCCCAAGTCGATTTTTTTTTTTGGTTTGCCGAGACCAAGTCGAGTCCGAGTATGTGAACTATGCACACATCTTCCTTATCCACCTACGCCTAGGCTAAAATTACACCATTGTTTGAGGTAGCTAAGACCATCTGCTAGGGATCTTGTTCATCATTGGCTGGGCTCATTGTAATATCCCAAAATTCTACTCCTTTTCCACATGCCACTTTACAGCCAACCAATGACAATTTAATGGATCCTTTGAAAATTGTTAAGGAACCATCGAGGATGATCGCAGCACCCCAGAATAGTAACAACAACAGAGAAATTATAGCACTGCCCACTCCACATCACATAGCCAAGACAATTGACCCAAAGATCGCAGCTATTAAGTTTGGAGATCAGCGCTGCCTTGTATTTAAATAATTGCTGCTCTAATGAAGATCGCTGGTCATCTTAAGGCAGTGCCAATAATTTGCTAGGAATGCTCAGCAATTAACAGCAATATTAATGCAATTAATCTTTAATATATATTAGTAAAAACAACATTAATTTAATTACAGTATTATGAAGGGATGCAACCATTCGGAAGATCACAACTTTCAATATCGGATTGTACGTATAAATGATTCATTTTCGGGATGGAGAGAATCATTCATTAAAACATTTATGTATTAACATTATATCTCATATAAGCTTGAAGCTTTATTCTTACCATTAAGGATGAAAATCTTTAGTTTGTGAATAGGTGCAAGGACAAAAACCCTTGTCACCTCAACCCAAGGACGAAAACCCTTGTGGCTGGTTGTAATATTTGAAATCTGGAAACTTTGTAATCATTTTATATTCAATTCAATATATTATTATTTAAAAATAAAAAAATTATATATTTGTTATAAAACGGAATTTCAAGAAAAGCAATTTTTTTCATATAATATCTTGGTTCAGGTTATTACACTCATTTTGTCCATCTCGTCAGAGCAACCTTGACAAAGCAAGCCTCGTTAGAGCGACAAGGCAGGAGTGGAAGACTATTTTTGTGACCTCCATATTTATAATCCATGTTGGAGAAATTTATTATACCATTGCCTTAGTAAAGAAGGGTAAAAGAAAATGTACTAACTTAAAAAAAATCAAAATTTTAAGCATAGAAGAAAGGGCCGAATTGATTTCCACAACCTAGGGCATCATTTTGCAAAAATAAAATCAATCAATCATTTCTATAATCAAAGGTGCAATATAAATACCATTTTCCTCTTGAAATAACCTTCAATTGACAATTTGACAGCACCTCCCTGTCCTTGCTTCTCTCCAAATTTTGGGAGTTTTAGCAAGAAAATGAAATGAGGAAACCCTACTCCACTCCTATTCTTATTCCCTCTTTCCTTTTTCTCCTCGTGCAAAGTGTTTTTCCCAAGAGGACACTTTTCCTTTCCCTCCATTATCTACCTTTCCCTTTTATTTATTTATTTATTTCCATTTAATTCCATTTTTCCTTTTATTTCTCATCTTATCTAATTCACTTTATTAATCTATTTAATTACAACTGTTATTACCCGAGCATATAATTATAACTAATCTCGGATTTGTGGCAGTTATAATTATATACTTACGTATTCATAAGCATGCATAAAATATTATTATTTCATTATGCATATCGTACCTAAACATATTGTATCCCGAATATTAATTATCCTTGTGTGTTCATTAAATGATCATCTAATATGATTGTTCATAAAAACCAACATCTATATAATTAATATATTTAATTAATTAGATTGATGGAATGTGACTAACTACAATCACTCAATTCAATCTAATTAATAGTCATTTCTAAGCATGACACCAAAAACATACGTTTCTCACACATGAAATGCAAAAACAATAAATGCATTGATACATGATTCTTGTGAAGTAGTTCCTCGACTGGCCATAACAATTTGTTGTCACTCTCAATGGCCCGTTCCGTTTCTCAATTAATGTTCCACGAAAGTTGATCTCACAAAACCGACGTATGCTTATTAGTAATACATGTAAATCATATTTATCAACAATATTAAAATCATCATTACATAGCATTAATTGTGATGTTGCTTAGAATTTCACACAAACCATTGGAACAATAAATGCATATAAAGAATGCCACTTGTTCATGCTAGTTTTTGAATCATGACATTCAAAAAATTCACAACACATCACAACATTGTTTTAACAATTCACAACACATCACAACATTGATTTAACTTAGTATAAAGTTTCTTGAGTCCAAATTACAGTGGGACTCGATGCAATTTACTCAGTTCATTATTAATTAAGCATTTGTTAGTCAACTCTCAAATTGGAGGTAGTGACAAATTGTTGCTAGCAGTGGGTTAGTGTAACCCTTTATGTTCTTCATGTGCAAGGGACTTGGCTCCTTGTTTTTGTCAACCCTAAGTTCCATGAACATTTGCAACCTATCTTCCATAATGCGACGAACGAACACGAGTCTTTTCTATCTTTATAGAGGCATCTCTTCTTGACCTCATTTTGTCTTTTATTATCAGATTTAATGTTTTGTCTAAGTCTTTGTTATATGTTTTCGGGAATTATAGATTCTTATTCTAATGAGATAAAATCGAGCCAATGAACCATCACCTTTGCCAATTTCACCTTCAGTGCCTTCAAACATTTGTCATATGTTCGGATTGATTCTCTCTTGTTTTAGATAGTTAGTCTTGTCAATGATTTTAGTATCATTTGTAAATCTTGTCTAGGTTCTCCCATATCTTGAAATAACTTGTGTTAATAATCACCGAAAATATTGCATATTAATGTGAACTCCCCATTGAATTACTAACCTTGTTTGTGTCAAGAATCATTTGTAAATCTTGTCTAGGTTCTCCCCATATCTTGAAATAACTTGTGTTAATAATCACTGAAAATATCGCATATCCAATGCAAACTACCTGTTGCATTACTAACCTTGTTTGTGTCAAGAATCATTTGTAATTCTTGTCTAGGTTCTCCCCATATCTTGAGATAACTTGTGTTAATAATCATTGAAAATATTGCATATCCAATGCGAACTCCCCCTTCAATTACCAACCTTGTTTTAACTTTAAGTATAAAGTTTATTGTGTCCAAATTACAATAGGACTTGATGCAATTTACTTAGTTCATTATTAATTAAGCATTTGTTAGTCAACTCTCGAATTGGGGGTTGTGACTAATTGTTGCTAGCAGTGGGTCGGGGTAACCCTTCACATTGTTCTTCATGCGTCATGTACTTTGCTCCTTGTTTTTGCCAACCCTAAGTTACATGAACATTTGCATCATGTCTTCCATAATGCGATGAGTGAACATGAGTCTTTTCTATCTTTATAGAGGCATCTTTTCTTGACCTCATTTTGTCTTTTATTATTAGATTTAATTTTCTAAGTCTTTGTTATATGTTGTTGGGGAATCATAGATTCTTATTATAATGAGATGGCAATGAGCCAATGAACCATCACTTCTGCGAATTTTACCTTTGGTGCCTCATACAATTGTCATATGTTCGGATTGATTCTCTCTTGTTTTAGATGGTAAGTCTTGTCAATGATTTTAGTATCATTTATCTTGTCTAGGTTCTCCCCATCTTTTGAAATAACTTGGGGTAATAATCGCTTAAAATATTGCATATCCAATGCGAACCTCCCCTTGAATTACTAACATTGTTTGTATCAAGAATCATTGCAAATTGCCGCAATTGATTTTTTTTTTGGTTGAACGGCTCCTTCGCAAATTTGACCAACATCTTTAATAGACAATTAAACACCCAAGCACTCCCAACTGAAAATTCAGCTTGAGTGTTCTCAAGTCTTTCCCCTCCACCACTTTCACTATCTATTTCTTGCATTCGTTCCTCGTCATCATGCATGAAACTCATATTGCCCTAGAAAATCAAAACAACCCAAAAATAATTTTCAAAATGTATGTTCAACTAATACAACCCCCTCAAAAAAACCATTAATTTTTAATACATCTCAAGCGAAAAAAAAAAAAAAAACCAGAACAAAACAAAAATGATATGATATATCTGATTTCCTTACCACATTGAACCAATGAACAATAAAAATTTCATTGTCCATTGGTTAGATGTGTTACAAAAAGCAGATCATCATTTAAATTTGTCAAAAAAACATGCATTTTCCACTAATTAATAACAAACAATAAGGGAAGGGCATACATGTAAAATGTGGTGACTTGCTTTTGGCTGCAAATCCCTCTTGCTCTTCACCTCTCTCGTCTTCCTCCTTCATCCTCTTCCTCTTCTTCTCTTTTCCTTTTTTTTTGTTTTTGCAAATTGATCTGAGTTTATAGTTTGGGGAGTCAGAACGGGGGGTGGGGCCAGGGGTTGTATTATTTTTAGTTTTTTTTTTAAATTTAGTGCATTTCAAGCCGTTAGGAACATGCAAATGTCCCTCGGAGAGTCAAGGGACGTTTGCATGTCCTCGGAATGGGATATTAAAAGGGGGGATGTCTTGGAAACGTAAGACAAATTGATTTTTTTTGAAGGAGACAGGGTCAAGGGACATTTGCATTTCCTCGGAATGAGATATAAAAAGGGGGGATGTCTCAGAAGCATCTAGACAATTTGAATCTTTTTGAGGGAGACAGCTGGGGGACGTTTCGTCACTATCCACCTGTCGCCAAGACATTCCAGGTGTCCAAGATGCCCACCTTATCTTGGTGATGCATCCCCATGGAATGCTGGTAATAAATGGTCAAACACATAACATGTACGACCAGGATATATATGTTCGGACTATATATCAATCCAAATTCCATGGATAATGATCATAATTGGCCATGGCATGAAATGCAAATCACTAAATCAAACAAGACTCAATAGTGCTCATGGTAAAAGAGTCTTCTGTACAAGAAGTGAATGTTTTCGATCACTACCTTTTATGTGGTCCTGCATTAGATGGCCCAATCTCCACCTGATACTTTAGCTTTAGATTTGCATCTTGATACATTAAATTCATGTCCTTACCTAGGGGAAATGTTGAGTTTTAACTCTAAAATATATCCACTCTAATGTTGGAACAAACTCGTCTATGTCATTGACCTCTACATTAGTGACTACTAGAAACCATTTATTGTTGATCCAAAGATGTTAGTCTAAATACATAACCAATCATCCTTTTCTGTGCCAATTTGTTGCATTTTTTGGACTGTGTGCTGATATATACTCCAGTTATGCTCGCAACCATAAGTATTGCATGCTTGGATTGATACCAACAGCAAACTTCTAGAGCTCTGGTTGGATTCCTGAGCTAGTGAACCTGAATCTTAAAAGGAGTATGCTAAGGAATGCCATCACATTTGGATATGCGGATATGATGGTTTATCATGAATAGTGAGTTTTTCCAAAAGGAGGAGAGATGTTATATCCCGTGGAATAAGTGGTGTCATAAAGATGAAGTACAGTATAATTAAATACAAAAAGAAGAATATAAATTAGTATAACAAGACTTGTCAATCATATCAATCCAAGGAAATAAAGTTATCACTAGAAATTTCTAACTCTCAATTTTCAATATTATATTCATGAAAAGCAAAATCTTTTGGTAGTTGTGGATAAGTGGAGGCTGGGTGTGAAAATACATCCGTTAACTTGCACAGATCACTAATTTATTATTCTATGTAGTGCAATGGGTAATGCTACCAACAATCTGCAATACTGGGAAATTAGGTATCCATTTACAAATTAAAATATTAGTGGTTGCATCTTCTACCTTTTCACTATAGTCATGTGGAGACTTGGGGATACGGGTACGGGGATGGGGATAGGGACACCATTTCAAATCAGTGTATATCTATATTATATATGAATAGTCACCAGAAGATGCGGGTACGGGGACAGGGCCCTCATCCCTAGACTGAAGTCTTCTGGTGACTGCTTTTCACACTTTTGGATATTTTATGTCTGGTATTTTATTGTCTCCCTTCTCACTCCAAACAGTTGAGTCGGCTTGATTATCTATTTCAATTTCCAAAGCATGCAAGCTTTCTCTGTGTATCCTTGTTATTTTGTTTCTTGTACTTTTGGAACTAACTTACAAATATAGACTCCATGCTCTTTTTCAAGTAACTTTGCATGGCTACCTTAACAAAACAATTCAAAGATATTATGCCTATATTTGTGGTTACTCCCTATATTCCCAATTATAGCTTGGATCAAAATAACAAAGTCCATTGGTGATGCTTTGCACTCACACCCTCATTATTGGGTGGGATGAAATCTGTTCACGTTGAGAGGCATGCGCTGCCTTGAAAATTCCAATCCCTCTGTTTGTCAATTTAATGTCCACTAAATCAAAGAAAACAACCTTCACTATTCATTATGGCCCAAAAAGGGGGCTGCTACTAATTTTATGCCAGTCAATGCCCAAAGCCTATTTTTTTTCTCTATAAATATTTCCTCTATTTTTTGTCGACTGTCAAAATAAAATGGCCTTTTGCTTTTTGAGGGTTCTATGTGCTCAGTTGGGGTCAGCGTTACCGGTTCGTGGCTTTTGGGCTGCGTTGGGCACCCAGGTTCGAACCAGGTTCGGGTTCGGGTTTGGGGTTCGGTTCGTCCCTGGGCACTTGGGTGCGGCTTGGGTTCTTCTGGGACGAACCCTGGTCGTTGAGACAGAACCAGCAGTCAAAAACACATTTTTTCAATTTTTTTTCCATTTTTAGTGGCTCGGCTATGAACCCTTAAAAGGAAATATCTGAAAGAAGAAAGAAAATAACTTAACTTGAAGTGTTAATTGAGGATTTGGAAGACACTGGCCAGGGCCAGTCAACTGATTTTCATAACAGATGGCCAATTTGCAATGGAATACATAATGCAATCCATGTCCATCAACGGCATTCAATCAGGAAATCATAAGCTAGATGTTGACAGCTTTCATTGTCTTGACTCTTCATATATAAGATGTGGCATTTCAAAGCTAATCTGTCAACTGAAATTACTTTGATTTAACTGGGCACGCTAGGGATTATATGTGGATTAGTAATGTATAAATCATAAAGTTCAAACAATTATACAAACACCTAGCACCTGTACCTTTTAAGGGTTCATAGCTGAGTCACTAAAAATTATGAGTCATTATTAGTGACTTTAAGTTAACATTTAAGTTTTAAGACTTTTAAGTTTGATGTATTTAATTACAGCCACAGGATAATATCATAATTATTGATTTTTAATATTTATCATTTATGTTTAATGATTATCATGACATTTGGCATTTGGATATTATTTACTATTTTCGGTATTTTGTGATTATTTTCATATTATTTTTTTCATATCAATATGCATACTATATGGTTAATGACAATGTCACTAAGCTATGTAATAGGCTATAATTTCTATATTTTTTAATTTTTTATATATTTTTTGAATGGACAAACCCAATAACGAACCCAAGGAAAAAAAAATCGCCATACCGGCGAACTGGATTCCCGCACCAGAACCAAAAATGAACCGGTAACATTGGTTGGGGTTCATAAGTGCTATGTTAAGTAAGCATACATCAATTTAGCAATAAAATATGCTAGTTCTTAAAAAGGTTTGAAAATGACATGGATTAGAAGTTACTGTGAGTTTCCTGACCATTTTCAGAAAATTCTTAGAAACACTCGTGGCTTCTCTGGTTCCCTATGGTGAGTTCCTCGCCTCAATATGCCATTTTGGGATTTTAGACACGTCTTGGGGCACTGAAAAATCTTTTCGAGCTTGATGGGTACAGGCGCTATCTGGATCAAAAAGTGATCAGGATTTAGATTAGAATTCAATGCGAAATTAGATTTTTGAGATTGAAAGGTCTCATTGATATGCAATGGATTTCCTTTGATGTCTTATTAACTTGAAAGTCTTTTTAGATGATAATGTTTCCTCGTGTATGGGATAATAAGAAAAATAGAAAAGGGCATATTTTTCCTTGGGAATGCAGACTAAAACTTGCGTTTGAAGGGATAGTACCTCAGCAAATGTTCTAATTGGAAGTACCATTACTGCTTGTTTTGATATTCTTTGTGGTATTTTTAATGCTAGTCAGAATTTGCACTTGACTGCTTTCGTTTATTTAGGAGTTGCTTCTGCTAAGGTTTGCAGTTTGGACATGGCCCAATATTGTTAATTAGTCATCTAATGGGGTTTAATGTTATTATATGGTTATTAGATATTAGTGACATATTTTCTTATGATATACGTGAAGTGTGCCCTGACACCAGGTTAAGGCTTAGGTTGTTGATTATAACCACAGGCTGGCATAAGAAAGTTTAAATCTATGGTGGAATACATTCACTAGACAGCTTTGTTCTCCTACTTAAGACTTGTGGCTTAGTCATATGTTTGCTTGGAAACTAGTGATTATTTTCGAAAACATGTGCAATATCCAGAATATCAATCTTAGTAAGGAAATTGCGATAAAAATAGGTGGTCAATGCCCATATTATAACTAGCTTGAGCTAGGTTGTTTTTTGGTTTGTAAATGTGTGTTATGGCTTTCCCAAAACTAGTTCAGAACTATGTCACTGCAATTCTCCCTGTATTTTTGTACATAAAAATGTTCACATTATGTGAATGGGTAGAACCAGCTACTTAGCGTTATTCTAATCATTTTAAAACTCTAATATATCAAGACAATTTTGTAGAATTCTGCAATGGAATTCCACCAAGACCGTTTGCTCCTTGAGAAACCTCACACAAACCAATGTTAGAAATGCAGCAGCATAACAATAAAAACACATAACTGCACATATACGCTAATTCTGCACTAATTAACCTTGTTAATAATATACAACACCCCCCCTCTATAAGATGAAGAGATACGAGGTGGAATTGGGGGTCACAATTAGTTGTCCCCCAAAATAGAAATATTCACCAAGTTAATCTTACTGAACTAGAGTAGGTGGAAATGGCATGCAAATATGATTGTTGAGTGAACGAGGATTGACTGTAGTCTATCTAAGACTGACTCAATGTCAACTAAAGACGTGGATATTCATTGAATTCTCCACATTAACAATAAATCATTTGCTTAAATGTAAAATGATAACTTAGGGAAATATTAAATATTCTAAGTCTAATGTGTATACACTAACAAGTTTTTGGTTGTGCATTCATACTATTTCTATGTTTATATAGCTGTATCACGTTGTTCTAATATTTTCGGTAACGGGTAATTTTTTAGAAAATTTCTAAATTTTAAAACATATATGCTTGCATGTTTTGCATATATGGTCTTCCCCTGTTTCTCAAAACATAAAAAGTGGCATTTGCGACTCTAGTATGCATGTTGGATACTGCTCCCATGTTCTGTTTCAGGTCACAGAGGCTTTGAATCATATCCTTGCCTTGCATTATTACCATGGTTTGATTGAGGGATGTATTCATAATTTCAATGATTGTTGACTTCCATGCAGTGGCAAGTGAACTCAGTTATGACTGGCATAAGTGACATGGTATTATTTAACCATTTTGAGTCTTCCGCAGCCCATGATTTTTCGGCATGAACTGCGTGTTGTATATAGTATTCAAGCCATTTATTCTATCATCCATCTGTCATATGAAGATTGCTACTATGTGTGGTTATCAGATGTACGATATTGTTGAGCATGATGGTATCCGCCCTTTTTATTTGTATGGCCTAGATGCATATGCCGTAATCTACTCGATTCTTGATCATTGTTCTGACAACTTTTTGGATTCTAGTATATCAAGACAGTTTTTGGTTGTCCACTCATAGTATCATACTGACTTCTATATATATATATAGTTGTATCAATTCGGTTTAATTTTTTCATGAACTGATTATTCATTAGAGTTTTTCTCTAACTTTTTAAATATATATGCATGCATGTAATATATGTTCTTTCCTCATTTCTCAAAATTTTAAAAGTGGCATTTGCGACTTTAGCATCTGTTTTGGATGTTGCTCCCATTTCCTGTTTCAGGTCACGTAGGATTAGAATCATATCGTCGCCCTGCACTACTACCATGGGTGAATTGAGGGAGGTATTTATAATTTCAATGACGACGATGACTTTTATGGTGTTGCAAGTGTACTCAGTTATAACACTCATAATTGACATGGTATTCTTTTAGGTCGAGTGCATAAATGACCTGACCAAAACATGGGAGTGCCGACTAGATATAGCCACAACGGTCGAGTGGTTCGCCATCACCCTTTCTTGTTGCCATATCTATTAAGTGTTTGGAGTTTTTTAGAGTCCATTCTTGAATATTATTTTTTTGGTATGAACTGCATGTTGTGTTTGGTACTCCCTCATATGAAGATTGACTCATGGTTCATTTCACTAGTTTCAATCTCGCTTATTTAACCGTCCGAGCATCACTTGATGCAATGAGCGCCAATTGGACCATTCAAGCTCACGAGATGTCATAAAAGAAATGAATCGAGTTTAAAATACACCATTCAGTGACATGGTATTTGCTGTAAAAAGGAGGTGAAATGTGAATTTATAGTTTTAGAAAGCTGTATATCAATGCAGTAGTGATTCATTTGAAAAACCAATTTCATTCTGGGTAAATTGGAGCCACTCACATGTCACTTGACCTTAACATGTAGTCTGCAATAAGGTGTGACTTGACCTTAAGTCAACCTGTAGTTTGCAATAAGGTGTTACTTGGCATTATTAAGGGTAATGACAACAACTTAATCATTCAATCTTTTGAGATCTGTATCAACAATGTTTACAATTTCTAAATGCCTTAGCTTTTGTTTAACCAGGCTATCCCTGAGGAATAGGTGCTTAAGTGAGCTGTAGGTTTTCTTAGTTAGGATTATAAACACACACTTTTGCAGATAAAATGATATTGTTCTATTCCGTTTCATTGAAACAATCCACATGTTTTTTCTTTTTCTTTTCTGCCATAAATAAAATGCCCTGAAAAATGTTCTAAGCTAGTTCCTGAAAAACAACATTATTTGAAAAAAAAAGGATTCAGAGTATATTTTTTTATTTATGTATTGTGTGCCCTTGCAGGAACAAAGTTTTTTGTGGTCACTGAGCCAGGAATCCAGGGTATGGAGCTACTTCTTAAATCAATATATGAACTGTACACAGATTATGTCTTAAAAAATCCTTTTTATGAAATGGAAATGCCAATCAGATGCGAGCTTTTCGAACTTAATTTGGCACAAGCTATTCATAAGGATAAACCTGTATTTGGTAGCCGATAATTTTGATTCATTTGTGACAAAATTTCCGGTGCAAGGATCTAAAGAAGGCAACGGCCAAGGTTTTTAAAAAGGGAAAGCGATGGTTCATTTTGCTTTTTTGCGGTTGTTGCAAATTACTAGATTGCAACAAACATTTTTATAGTTGTAGGTGGTCTTTGTCTCTTGCTTTGTCATTCAAGAAAATTCAAGAGTTTTCTACTGCGTAAGATAGGTACTACAAGAGCATGTTAATGTATGATTGGCACTTCAATGCAGAGTGTCTTGATAAAAGTTATTCCTTCTGGGTGATTTTGGATCTGGTTGTTCGTTTGTTGTGTGCGATTAGAGATTTAGTATTTGTCATTAGAAAATTAATATGCTGGACCTATGGAGCTCTATCAAACAGCTTTTCCACATGGGAAAAATTGAAATGGTGGGCTGATTTGTTACTAAAGAAATGCTCAAAAAAAGATTAAGTTGTGTCCTGACATGAACAAGAGAGCTGTAAACAAGCTTGGCTCCAAACATAGAGATAAATTGGGATAAATATGACGGAGTCCTGGTAATTGATAATATGAACACCTCTATAGGATTGAAATATCTTTGCCATGATACAAGCACCTTGGATTCTGCCAAAATACAGAAATTATATATAAATATATGATATTATTTAAGTCCATTACACAGTTTGGAGATTAAGCTAAAAATGTTTGAGACCATACAAAATAAAAAACGTGAAACATGCCATGGGAGGGGTTGCTTTTAATGCTATAACATGCTGTCTAATGTTGCTGCTTGCATGCACTCCACTTGATGCTCAACGCTTTCGAGGTTGTTGCTCCACATTTGTATTTTCATAGTTGGCATTCATGTTAGAATTACATTTTGTAGGACGCAGATATATTTATCACATCCACACGTGGGCTGGCTTTGTGGGTGTATGTAGGTGGTTGCTTCTCTCTTTAGGATACTGTGATTATAGCGATTTGCATTGTGTGCGCTAGAGTCCAACAAAACTTTTATCTCAGTGACGTTTGGGGTATGACTGATCCCCAGTAGATGTTCAATAACTTCACCCAAACTTTGATGCAATAGTCATATCAAGTGGGAGTTTCCTAGGACTAATGCTAGACGCTCTTAATCGCATATGGATAATGACAAATCATTTTTATTTTATTTCCCTTAATAACATTGGAATTAGTATGGCTTTGTCATTACTTGGTCTCGTATATTGATCCATTCAAAATTCCTACATACTATTTCCATTATAATTTATAAATAAAAATCATTGGAATTAGTATCACTTTGTCATTACTCGGTCTAATGTATTGATCCATTCAAAATCTTTACATACCATTAACATTATATTTCATAATCTGAAATTTGTTGCATGTTTGCTTTCAAATCTTGAATATTTCAAGTAAAGATCTCCAGGATGTGATTGAATGTTTGGACATATATACAACCTAGAACAATAGCAATTGGCATTGGGAAATTGAAGGATTTCAATATTTGTGAAGGGTAATAATGGGGAATTTAGACTCCTTTTGCTGGTTGGCAATAGTTTTTAAATAAAAAGTTAAGTGTCATTTTTTCATTGATTGGCGAACTTTCAAACACCAAGAATGTCCATGATCCATTTATTTAACCAATGAGATATCTATATTTCCCCTTGGAATTGATGGCAAGCAAATAAAAACAGTTTTTATGCAACAAAATATATTATATTAAATGCAATTTTGCCCTCAATTGGGGCACCATAAGGATAGTAGCCAAAATAAATCAATGTTAAGATACCACGCAAAAAATACAACAAAACCAAAACACTAACAATAACAGTCACAATCATTGTATGAAATGAAGTAGAGTTGTGTAAAATTGTAATGTCATACCTTTAAATTACTTTATAATAGAAACAATTAATGCAACTTGGAGGGGGCAACTTCATGTAGTGCATATTTAGACTTAATACACTTTTATGTATTAAAAAATGCATTTGTTTTTAATTAATTTGATTTATTATGAATTATGTGTATTTATGTGCACACACTATTTATATCTTCTTTAAGTGGAGATTATCACTAATAAGAATCTTATAATTATTAGAAAGCTTCAATTAGACCATTCTCCAAATTGGGTTTTTGGTTAATTATAGAGACATCTCCACTTCGAAACCCTAAGTACGTATCTATATAAGGACACAAGGGTGTGTGTGAGTAACACAAGATAAGAAAAGGGAGTTACACTTTGTAATCAATAACATATTTTTGACAAAGTTATCGAAAAAAATAAAAATTTCTATCATATTACAAATATGGTTTCTTCTTTATTACTTTGATTTAATCAACATTGCATGCATTAATAAGTAATTAGTTTAAGGTTGCTTATCATAAACCTTGGGCCAATTTCATAATTTTACACCTCTTAAATGTTTAAGGAAAATATGACTTCACAACAATGATGATGTTCAAATGTATATCCCATTCCTATTTATAGCTCAATTACCCTAAACACCTAACGACGCTGACAACTAGAAACTAGGTACTTCTACATAACTATGACAAATGGTTATGTATGCACCATGTAGGCTCCTCCACAACTCAACTAGGAGTGTACCATGCTCCTCCCTTTAAGAAAAGAGTTGCCTTCAATGCTCATTACTTGAAAGTTTTTTCTATATGAAATAATTGTCCATGCATGTTGTATTCTTTGATTGGAAAATACTTTGACTTAACTCTTGATAAAATACATGGTGATTGATCCACACATTGCTCAATAGCTGAATGCCCCTCGCTGAATGGGGGCAAATGTACAAATTTATTAGTAGACATGCATATCTTATCAATCGAAAAGTTACAATTAAACATGAAATGGAAATGTAACCAACATGCGGAAGCATCATTATACATTCAATGTGAATATGAGAATAATACAATAACTCTTTTATTCATCACAAATGGAGTGTATGTGTAGAATGTTGCATTAAGATGCAATGTTATATGTCTAAGTGGGCCTAACTTAGAGGTAAACAATGTGCAAGATGTAGTTGCATGATTCAAGTCTAAACAATGTTGAACAAGATGAAGATGAGCAAATTAAAATTATAGAATCATCATATCAATACAAAATAGTTTGGATGCCTTGATTGTTCGAATTATAAAAGGTTTAATTTCCCCTATCGGTTCTTGACATGGATGGTGATGTGTCATGTGGCCCCCAAGTGTCGAAGATGCTTCTTGATTGACTCCTTGAGGCATGGCTCTATTTGGTGACTTGATTTTGTATGGTATTGCCCATGGGACCCAATGTGCTTAGGTGGCCTTTGCTATCCGCACGTTTGTAGTGGATTGTGAAGTTGTGGTAGTATTTGTTGTTGTAATGTGAAGAAATGGTGATGAATTGCAAATCACATGTGGGGTTCACAATGTATAAATTTTTTGTCTTGGATGTGGTCAAATCATCCACTCTATCTTAAAAAGAAATGACCCTATTGTCCCTAAATTTTCCCAAAGTGCCTTTGGAGCCACGTTGAAATTTTGTAAATACTTATTTTTTGTTGATGTTAAGTCGGTTGCATAGCGAATATATTCAAGATCATGAACGTTAACATCAATAAATACAATAACAAGATCACACTTTGCATAAAGTATAAAAGCAAGTATTGTCTATATATTTTGTTGGGTCCTACAAACCAATTTGGTCTAAAATACAAACAATGTTGTCTTTATCATTGTAAAATAGACACTTATGTTTGAAAGTTTAAATTAAAAGCACCAAATATATATTTTTTAAAATTAATTAATGGCTAATTTCTTTATCTTCACAATTAATGCTTGATATTCAAAATTAAAATATAAAAAATATTAAAAAATTCAACTATTTCATTGCCAAACTCTTATGTGCCCCATGTCTTTACCCCATCAATCTTCAATTGCCACTTGACATTGGAAAGACTCATGGAAACAAATATTAATTGATGAGAATACGTTTCAAGGAAAATTAAAGCTTTACAAAATAAAGGAGAATAACATTTAGTCTCTCCTTTCAAACTACCTTCCATTTGTCAAGGTGATGTACCATTATGTTTTAAAATATAGAGAGGCCAATGATTTTAAACTAGAATTGCTTGAGTTCATATCCATTATTGATATTATTGGTCTATTTTGAAACACATTTGTAAGCTTGACAAGTGGGAGGTGATTTGAAAGAATAGATTAAATGTTGGGGCCAATTTTTTAAACCTTTAGTTTTTCTTTAAAACTTCTCATATCAATTAGTATTTGTTTTCAAAAACCTTTCCGATACAACTAAAGATTGATGAGGGAAAAACATGGAGTGTGGAAGAGTTTATGATTGAGATAATTAATTTTTATTTTATTGCTATAGAACAAACCAACTCGTTGGTATTGAATACACGAGTAATTAGTCTCTTTTGGATTAGTGCCAATGTATTGAGGAGTAACTACTCGACCAATGTCATCTAGGGCTTTCACCTTGACTCATCCCTTATTTAATTCTCTTAAGGGATAAAACCTTGATAGTATTTTTGTGAGCAAACATTCTCCCGCAGTCACCTTCTTCAACATGGAAAATACATCTTTATTATAACTCAAGATAAGTTACACACACCTCTCCTCACCACTTAGCCATGAGATATGGAAGCCACTTCATTGCATCATCTCATTAAAATATTCTTTTCTTCCAAATTCATTTACTCTGTTCTCTAGTTCCTATATTTTTTTAGTTGTATTGTGTTCCTATTCATTCGAGTTTGTTTATTTTTCTCTCTATTGCTAAACCATGCAGCGATGGTAGTCCTGGTGGAGTTTTTTCTTACTAACATTTAACAAATCCAAGTTGTTGATTAACACTTATATCCTCTAGTGAAGCACATGGTATTGGTTGGATGGGATGATAATTTTAATTTACAATACATATAAAGTTGCAACACTTTGTAAAGTAATAGTGGAAAGGTTTTTTTAATATATATATATTTTAAGAAAATTTGTAGTGAAAAAGGCATTGGTGGAAATTGGGAAGGGTAAGGGTCATTTCAAAATTTTAAAAACAGTGCTTCAAATGAAATCTAAAAGAGGGATTAAAAAAAAAATAGTGCTCCAAATAAAGTGTAAAATGAAAATAGTTTTAGAAGTTTTACTTTTTTATATATTCATTTTCTAGAATATATTGTCAATACATTCAAGATTACTAAAATATATTTGTTAAAGTAATGCTCTTCAAGTGGTTTTATTGATTTTCAAGTGTATGGATAAGTGATTTATGTTTTATCATTTTGCTTATTCATGAGTGAAGATTTTATTTCTTTTCAATTTATGCACATTTGTTAAAGTATAGATATGGTCGTGAAGTTAATTTCATTCAAATTAATTTTTTATACTAAGTAAATTCATTTTCTAAAATTAATTTTGCTCTTAAAATCTTTGAGATATCTTAATTGTGTATTTTTTTTATTTTTTTATTCATTTTTTTCATTTTGCACAACAATCACACAAGCTTTAGACTTGAGAACTTACTTTCCAAACATTCAAATTAAAATAATTTTAAATTTCTGATTTCATTTCTTCCAAATAATTTTCTTTGCAAAATTATATAGTTTTTGTGAATCAGGTAACTAGGTCCATTCGACTAAAGGGTAGAAAACCTCTAAAATTACCATGATTAAATTTTTGTGTCAACAAGGCCCCATTATGTGGATTTATAGCCATGGAAATTGGGATTGAAGTTGTTGAAGTGTTCACCCCTTATCCTAATATACAAAGAGTTGATGAGTGTGGTGGCGAGTGTGACTAGTGGTGGTGTGTATGAGTTGATGCTTTTTTGTTAGACTCAGATGTATTAGCTCCAAGTATTTTTGATGTTGGATTATGAGTGATTTGAGAAATGGTTGTGTAAATAGCTTCAATAACTCAACATTGAATACATAGTGCACACCAAAGTGCAAGGTTGCAGATGAATGCATTCTCACTTGTGGTGAAAAGTATGGTGCAAGGACCATATCACAATTGTTTGAACTTATGGTGAAGATCCTAGGAATTCTATTTCTAAGGATGTAACTAAAATTTGTCACCAATATGAAAAGTGTGAAGAATGTAATCACAATGCTCCTTATTTTTCTATTGGTTGCAAGTTAGAATTTGTTGTTCAATTATTTGTGCACTTCCTGAATGCACAATGGAGAAACTTACCTACTTTTTTATTTCCTCTATGTGTGCACTTAATTCTATAATAATGAGAGTGCATAAAGCTATGTCAAAAGGTGCCACTTACCATAACCCATAGCATGTCTAGAATTGACTATGCCATGTAGAACTATGAAGATATCTATTACAGGCATGTTGGATACACATTAATTTATTATCCCAAGAGTGAGGATGGGTGTAGTTGTACATTTGAAATGACTAAAAAAGTATGCAACTAACCACTTTATTGTGTCCATGACTCTAATGAGTAATGTGATTGACATGTCTAGGCGATATCACACATTCCTAACACAAAGCATGCCAAAATGACAAATTAATTAGATCATGATAAGATACTAGGTGCTGTCACACATTCCTTAACCAAACATATTGGAAGAAAAGTTTGTTTGCTTTAGGTGCATTTATTGCATTTATGCATGCAAGGTCATGGCTGCCATCTTTGAGAATTGATAAACCCCTACAAGCACATAGTTTTGATAATGTTTGGTCATCATTAGAATTGATAATACGTCCATGTTGATAGAATCCCGTGGTTTGGATAGAAACAATAGAGATGTGCATTCCTAGTTTTTTATTATTTGATTTCACAATGTTACAAGGAACACAATACTTGATGTGTGCCTCAATATCTTCATGCATGTGCATCTAGTATAAGAGTTATTGGAGAGTGGTTATAATGTGTTGGTGACCCCAAAGTAACATGTTGATTAGAGTAGTGGGCCTCCTAGATGAGCCTTTGACGAGGTGTGCTTGAAAGAATACATAGGTGTCCAAATAATTAGAGAACTTTGTCCTATAAATAAAAGTTTTTAATTTTTTAACCTTAAATAAGGATGTTATAAGAATGGGTGATTCACTTGGAGCCAAATATTGTAACACACGTGTTCTAATGGATCCTAATAAATTAGGAAAAATTAAAATGGGATAGCCATAAGTATTAAAGGGTAAAAGAATAATTAAATTAAATGAGAGTCTGTAGGTACTGCATGTTGTCAAGAATCAAGAGGAAGTTGAGGTGTATATGCATGTACATAAGTTAAAAAATAAAATATATACCTGATTTGAATTTGTGCAGAACTAAGGATATAGGGTTTCATAAATTCATGGGAGAAAACCTACAATTTCTTATAAGCTCCAAGTTTTTTTACCAAATTTCATTTCAATGAAATTGTTTTAAAGCTATGTGCATTTATTTGGTTAAACATCATCATTCGTATTGAGAATTCATGTATGAAACATAGGTCTATATTGTTGATGGCATGGAAAGTTCACTAAGAACGTGACAAACCATAAGTGTCAGAGAAGAGGTATATGGGAAATAAGAAAGAGAATGTAAAATATCTAGTTAACAGCGCAGAAGGGCGGGGTGCCTAGATCGACATTAGTGCAAAACGAGTGATGGGAAGATGCCCAAGAAATGATAGAAATGACTCAAAAGGGGTTAGTTATGTTGAACATTGACCGAGGAGATGGATACACCAATATGAGCAATCAATTGTTGAAGTGCCGAAGTAGAGTTGTACAGTATAAGGTGGTTGGATTGATCATTGTTCATGAAGGTCAATAAGGGATTTGGAAGTTGCATAAGACAAGTGTAGAGATGTAAGAAGACACTTGGTGACTTAAATGATCCATACATCCATCTTTAGATAGTTCATATTTTATGTATAAAAATATATTCGAACCACTGGAGAAAAAATGGGTAATTGAGAATGTATGGGGAATGTTGTAGGTTTTTGTGGTAGAATAAACACATATTATAGATCGATGTTGTTACATTATAGCATTTAAATATTTAATTTGAATTATTCCTATTGATTAATATAAGGAACTGTTATGGAATGTGTGTTATGAGAAGTTTCTATTATTGATTATGGATAGTTATTATTACACATGTTTATTATTATTTTTACTAATTGTAGAAGTAGGGGAGAACATGTTGGGTGAGAGAGTTTAGTATTTTACATGATAATACAATTGAATGGTTAAGTTTTGTTAATAGATGACGGAAACTCAATACAATTTTTATCAATCAACTAGTCTATTAGATGGGGCTCCAGGATCTCTATATATGCCTTAGGTGAGACATCATGCAAAGGATGGTGTCATACTTAATAAGTTGATTGTGCCAACACACTTGAGTTCCTCCCCAATGTTGGTTGTTTTCTAAAGCATTACATGTGGATAATTTTTTTCCAAGCCTTTTAGTTCAGTTTTTGAGTTTTTTTATATCATTTGTGTTGTTGAACTGCGATATGGTATGGTACATGATTTAAGAGAATCTAGATGATTGGTTTCATCATATTTCAGTATTGTTGAGAAGGATTCATATAGAGGATAATTGATGTTGAGGAAGTGGATTCAAGAACATGTGTATGACTGCTTGTATGAGGATTTATTTTTAGAGTTTATAATTCAACTATATGGATGGTTGGATGCTTATGCTAGCTAGAGAGGATGCCACTTCCAACAAGTAGTAGAATGGACCCAAGAGAGTCTTGAGCATTTCGAGTTTGAAGATAAATTGTGGAATCACATTATAAAAGTGTTATGGAATGGTATGTTTTAAAGTTACATGTTGTTGTTTGCCATGATTATGTACTTATGTCATGAAGAGGTAGAAGCTAAGTTTATTGAAGGAAAGTGAAGGAGGTTCACAATGTAGAACCCTATGTGTATGGAACCATTCCTGATGGCAAGAAAAAAAAATGTGATGTGGGGTAGTAAAAAGGAATGGTAAGATGGATGAAAAAGTGTATAAAGTGTTGGAAAGCTTGAGGATATCTACATCAATGAGAACAAGTTGTGAGCAGTAGTCTCAGGGAAGAGTTAAGAAGCATTGAGAAACCCCTAAGGAGAAGGATGAGGCCACAAAAGTTTGTCCTTGATTGTGACAAGCATGTCTAGGCTCTTGAAGTTGGTAGAGGATGGGATGGAAAAGAAAAAATAACCATCAAGGAGATTGAAAGAGCAAGCTTAGAACTAGAGCTGAAGTTTAAGCCCTTACTAGTGTTGTTACCTCATTAGTGTTTTTTAGATTATAATAAATAATGCAAAATTATTTCGGTGTTGGAACTCTTAGAGCACCCACATTGAGGTAAGGAAGGAGTTAGAGAACATTTATTATTTTGATAAGTTCCAAGACTATTTTTTCTAAAAGCAAATAGTAGTGTAAAACAAGGCACATTTAAATCAAAGTCCATCTCCACCCCCAACACACCACCCCCACCTCCAACCTAACCCCACCCCTATCACTAGTTTGGTATTATAATGGAGCCTTCATTTAGTGTCCTAGAGTATAGAGGACATGAGAATATAAAGGAACATGTGATCCAGGGTAATTTTTAAGGAATGAGAAAATTTTGGAAGTGTATAATTGTAGGCGAATATCTTTATATTAAAATCTATGAAACATAAGTATGGTAGGAAAAATTTAAGGAATAGCATAGAATCTACTAGTAATATATGAATATTTTGGCAAATCTAACAATTTGATGGACATTTTATAAGAAATTTTGGTGAATATTTTTTCAAAAATTTCTTCATTAGTGAATCCAATTTTTTTAAAATTTATTATAAAATAGAAAATTGGCAAAAAATAACCCCTAAAAAATACCCTGAACATGTCCAACTACATGAAATTATCTGGCACACCAAATGAACACTGGTGACTGTGAAGAACGATAATCAATTTATCACTATGTTTTATGACTTAGCTCATTCTTGATATTGTATGTATGATCCATATCAAACATGCATCAAATATGATTCCTTGAAAATTATTTTCCTAAAGGACTTTAAATACAAAGAAATGTCATATTATAGAGCTAAAGGGAATTTACTCGCTGAAAACCATCCAGTTTATAAAGGAATATAACTTGCACTTTTTGAACGTTGATGACTCAAATCTCATTGGATATGAATGACAACCAACATAATGAATGATTCATTAGAAACCTAATTAATCCGATCAAGTTAAAAATCAGCCATAATGTGTACGACACCCCACACTAAGCATTAGAGGCCACCTTATATGTGGAATCTGGTAGATGAATTGGTGACAAATTAGGCATTAGTGTTTGTATGGAGGTTAAAATTATTGAAATGGAACATATATTAGAGAATTCAATAACTATACAATTAGATGAATTAAAAATTATTGTAATATCATCTGAATTTTGAATGGATAATGATCACGATGAGAGTCACTACCCATATATAAATGTCAAATATGTTCAAAAAAAGCAACAAGTAGTAAAAAATTGTGAGGGAAACACCCATAATTTTGATTTCCTCATTCATGGAATCTTAAAATATTACTTAAATAAATCTTTTCACAATAATATAAGAACTTGAGTGAAACTTTGAGTAAGATAGTAGGATGTTTTCTATTATGGACGTAATGATTATGCTATTTTGTTGTTGATATTTGATATATGAGCGTCATAGTTCACAAGGAACATTACATAATCCAAAAACATACTTCGATTAGTAATAATTAGTTTCACAAATTCTTTTGATTACACACAACCTTAGCAAGTTTTTTTTGTGCTTGCAGCATGAAGAGTCAAAAGAAAAAGGACTTGTACTTTGCACATCTGGCAAAGTCTTTCACAAGTTTTGTTTGTATATCCATGTGTTTTTTTTGTAAATCTATGTACTCTGTCCAACTTATCGATCCATTATAGAAAAGTTAGTGTTGAGAAGGGATTGAAAATTTTACAATATTAGTAAGGTAGCCCTTGTGTCAAGAAATTGTGGTATCACATAAAAAACTTTATTGCAGCTCTAGATCCCACAAACTGCTTGGTCTTTAGGACATTATTAAAATATTTCATTCACTCAATTGTTAATTTTTGCACAAATGTGTGAAAAGTGAAGACCTGTGTGACTGGAATATTGTATAATATTTCTTGTTCTGCGAAACTCAGAGAACTCTATGATGACTTGTGAACTTGGGGATTCATGCACAACATTATATTGGTAAATTTTTGTAGAAAAACCTTGCACTCATATTTTTTTACGTAGTCTCATGTTTCATTCTACTTGTGAATATTGTGATGTAAATAGGCAATTTATACTATTATTAGAATTACCATCATCAAAAGTGTTCCTGCAAGCTCATGTGACATGTAACTAACCATGCACAACTATATGAGGATCCTTCTGCACAACTGATATACACCTGATCTCGCATCATGCATAATGGGAATCAAAGGGTAGTCATTTTTGTGAAGGACTCAATCATCAATATACACATCAATTAGATCCATGATGTGTAATATGAAGATGTTACTACCCTGACATTATATGGAGATTGGAATAGTGTAGTGTGTGTAATTGTAAATTCCTCAATAAATTTAAAGACTATCGTTTCATGTTGGGCATGGATTGTTTTTGTTTGTGTATCCATTTATTTTTTTCATGATTACTTAGGCTCAAGGGCTAAGGCTATTTTTCATTAGACCCCTTAATTATGACTATATCAATTAGCATCAAAATAGGTTGCATCCTACGAAGTAAATTTTGTTTTTCACAATTGTAATTATGGGTAGAAAGTAGTGATGAGATATGCCAACACAAAGAGTATTAGGTAGAAGCTGCGGATTTTTTTTGGGTTGTTTATAAGGAAAAGAAATGGCACATAGAGCATTGATTATTGGTACAACATGAAGGGGACAAAGAGTCACAAATCTAGCTAAGATGATGAGAGGAATCTAATATTAATTGGAGGTTGTGGAAATTACACAATGTAGAGGAGTTTTCTGAGATGTAAGTGATGATGATGAAGAATAAGCACCCAAAGTACATGTGGAAGAATTGGTCAAAGACCTAAAAGATAAATTCTTGTAAGTTATTAAAAAAATGGGAGGCAAGCTGAGATTATACACCCCTAGTTATGTATGAAGCTTGTGTCTTAAAGAATTCATTGATTGGATCATTGAGTTAGAAAAATATTTTGATTATGAGAAAATGTAGGATCCCTAAATAGTGAATTTTTCATGAACAAAGTTGAAGGGGCATGCATTCTTATGATGGGGTCATGTGTAAATTGAAAGAATTTGAAGAGGCAAATAAAATATCAAGTCATGGGATAGAATGGTTATGAAGTTGAAGAGAGTTATTTTACCTTATGATTGTATATACCTATATTTTTCACTTATTGATAATTTTTCTTGTAGGACTCATCAACAGATCAATCTCCTTGAGTGCATGTCCTAAAGAGTGCACTGGGATTGTGGTGGGATGGTTTGTGGTACTTTGTGAGAGATTCCCTTGATGATCATTTGTTATATATGCCTTCATCCACCACCATATACTAATTTTAGACTCCATTTATTCCTAGTCTCCCTCTTCTTCCTATTTGTGTGTTTCTCCCTTACTTCCTCAGCTCAACTGAAGTAGTCCTGCAGTGCTCACCATTTGGTTGACTTTTTTGGCCAGGTCCAAGTCGTACTATCTAATGACATTTTTATTAATGCTTATATTGGGCCTAAGTTTTTTTCTAAGTTTGATAGGTGAATTTTAGGATTTGGTTCCATATATATAGGTCTCCCAATTGTTAATTTTCATAAGCAAGACATCCAATCTGCATTGCTCGTACACCCAAATCATCCTTAGTAAGAAGAAGATGAATTAATGTTTATGATATTATACTTGGCTAGTTTTCACAAGGTCTTTGAATATTTAAGAAGAGAATATTAACCAAAAAGGTACACCTAGTATTTGAAGTTCCCAACTAAGGATATTTATGTATTTTTATTTTCATCTTGAGCTTCACCTATAACATCTCCCACAAAGTGCCCTTTGATCTAAGGGGGAGATTTATGAATTGATAAGTAAACCCAAGGTAAGTATTCCTATCCCTATACTCTTTCTTTGTTTACTTTGGTAGATATATATGTGTGTGCATGTGTTATATTGGTATGTTGTTGTCTAAACTGGACATAGATTAGTATATACTTGATGGTGTAGTGATATTTTCATGCTTTATTATTATTTTTAGACATCTGATTTTGGTATAAGGCTTGTTAAGTTAATAATTTTAGTGTTGTCTTGTACATATGGTCTATCAAATTGAGATAAATCCTATTTGCATGTTTTCTATGTTCTTCTAGATCTATCTTTCTTCTCTATGCTACCCTATTTTTCCATTATTATTTCTTTTTTTGTTTTCTAGTTTTGGAGATCCCCCCCCCCTCTCTCTCTCTCTCTCTCAATTCTTCTTCTATGCTCTTGCGTTGTTGTTCTTGTCCTCAAAACATAATCAATAGTCTTTTTGATCTTTACATTGGCAAGATCATACAACTATTGATCCCAACTTTTGTGTTCTGTGGACTTTTTTTCTTTCCTCTCATTTATCTTGCTTGGATGGCCTATTTTGTTAAATTATTTTCCGCTCCTTGTGTCACTTACACATTGATAGGTACTTTATTCTAATTTGAGTAGGCTATATATACAAGATGCCTAAAGGTAATCAATCATCACTTTTTAAAAAGATTATAAGGGTTTATAAAACCATTTATATCATTTTTCAAAGATAAAGTTAGTCTAGGCACACTCTAAATATTTATTCTTGCTCATAAGGATTGCATTCAAGTTTTATTACATCTTGCACCAAAATAAAGATAGACAAATTTGCATGTAGTTGCATCTCCACATAGCAAGAGGGGACTCAAACTCTCACTTGATTTATCTATTTAAACTACATAAAAACTACGTGGGGTCTTATTATAACATGTGAGATACGTAGTTGCAACTCCCTTGTGGTTGCCCATTCAACTACATCTTCCCTTCTCTCTTTCTCTAATATCTTGTGGCAAGCTAGGTCAAAAGCACTGAAAAGAAAAACCAGACAATTTTGTCTATCAATTCGACAAGTTAGAGATATAAGAAGGTATGGCATTCAATAACACATAGGCAAAAAATATTTATTACTCAAAATGTTATCCATGACAAACATGACACTTCAGGACACAATCATTAATCAAAATAGGTCACAAAAGATCTCATCCATGGCACAATCAACATAGGCATCAATCCTATTCCAATTGAGTTAGAGGCGTATATATCACACATACCTGCACAATTGAGATCTGGCATTTAGAAATTCATAGTCCATCAAAGTGTGACAATTCCTTAACTTTTTTACTTTCTTTGCTTAGTCTAACATATTTTTAGTTTCTCATTGCTTTTGTTAGTTCATTTTTGATAGCGACAAGGTATAATAAAGATTGTTTTATATCATCATATTATTTATCCACCTTGTGCAAATTGTTTAGTTGATTGTGAACACAATCTACTTTTAACTAACACATAATTGGTGAACCCAATATTTTTACATTCAACCTAGAGTTTATACCCTATTTCCCCTTAGGGTTTGTAATTTTGGATTAATTTGAGATTAATTATATAGGGGTTTACTCATCCTCCCACCCTTAAGGTTTCATTCCTTTGTGTGTGGCTTTGCTTGGTTACATCATGGTTTAAATTCGTGAAATAAAAACAAATTATTTATCTCTGTTTATAAGTAATTTGAAAGATATAAATGTTTTAATTGAGGAAAAGATTGATCAATCTACTATTCAAGATTTAAAAGTTTTTTTTCTTGAAATTCATAGCTTATTAATAATTGCATACATTAAAATAATAAACATTCAAGTGGTTATTGTGATGTTCCTTAATCTTCCATGCTAGATAATAAGTTTTTGCCTTCAAAATCTATGAGAAATAATGTTTCTTTGGCTACTATCAAGGGGTAAAATTCAACATTTGAATGTATCCCTTAAGGACCTTAGCATGCCCACCTAATAGATTGTAGTGTTATGCATTCAGTAGGGAAATTAAAACAAAAGGTACATGATTTATCTTTAGATTCTATTACATCTTCTTCTTGGGCCAATTGTAATGGTATATTTGGTCAACCCATGGTGCTAAATATTTATAACTCACTTTTTCCTTGTGAGTTTATAATGCCTAAACTTACATTATTTGATGGGTTATGTGATCCTTACTTGAATATTAAAAAATTTATTGCTTCCTTTGGAAATTAAAAATTCAATAATATACGTTTACTTAAAACATTTCATGGAAGTTTAAAAAGTTATGCTCTTGATTGATTTCATAGAATCCCTAGTGGCTCTTTGCATACATACATTGAGTTGGAAGAGATATTTCTATCATGAGACATTATTTATAAAGGACAACATCCTAATTTTGAATATCTTCCTTCTCTTCACCGAAGAGAATATAAATGTATTTATGACTACATTTTACAATTTAAGGACAATATGCACAATTTTATATATCAACCTCTTGATTTTAAAAAAAAAATTAAAAATTGCAGGGGCCTTTTTTTTCTTTCAAAGAGAATTTTATTTATCGTAAATGTCAATATTCCAAATCTTTTTGCTTGGAGACTATATCACTAGAGAAGGAGCTTGAATATGTTTAAGAGCTTTATCATTCTAATGCCACTCCTATTTATAGCTCTTGAACTAAAATCCATGAGTCACCAAAGAATACATATTCAAAATGGGCTAAGATAACTCCTACAACAAGTCCTAGATTGTATCATAATGCTTCACATGAATATCATAAGTTAGAGAATTATTTAAATGCGTTATTGAAGGAAATCATTAAATCAAAATTGGTATTGTTTCCTCCTATTCGCAATACATATGTTGCACCAACCTTATTTAGATCAAGATACTATCATTCCTATCATAAAACACATGAAAATTCAACCAATAGATGCTATGATTTGAAAGATAAAATCCTTGATCTTATTGAAAACATTAAAATTGAGCTTCTCTCACACCCTAATGATGCCAAAGAATCTTCTAAAGAGGATAAACCTATAATTCCATCTCCTAAAGAAGAGTCTCATAAATAAGAGTTGCCTAAATAAAAATTGCTTAAGAAAGAGAGGCCTAAGAAGGAATCTCCCAAGCAACATATTAATAGAAACAATTATTCTTAAATAAGGTTTATAATGTACCAACCAAGACTAATGTTTAAAAAATAGAACATTTGGTCATTAATGCTTCCATATAAAGAAAACAATGCAAGAATATCATGATTGATGACGCTACTCAAGTTAATATGTTTGGTATTCTTTTTCTTAGATCTATTGGGTATGACATTGAACATTTAACTAAGATTTCATAATATGCATGTCACCTTGGGTTATATTTAATTTACTATAAATATTGGTCCTAATACATGTTTTACTATTTTATAGATTGATCGCACTTTACATAAGTATTTTGTGGTTTTAATAATTCTTTGGTTAAATTTGATGGATGCAACACTAGATGAGGATCATGATCATATTACTTTTGATTTCCAAAGTGATAATATTTTTTTGAAGAGATAAAAGAACTAATAATGAAAAACAACATCCCAAGTTGGATAAGGTTATATCTCAAGAATGGATACCCAAGAAAACACCTGATAACAATGATATTGTAGAGAAACTAAAAAATAATCAAGTTATTATCGCCTACCACTCCATCTCATATCTAGGATAAATTTGATTATAATTATATATCTCAATGCATTGGATTTGATGGAGAAGACATATTTGATATGTATGATTCACCTCTTCATACTAAAACTTATGCACAACTGTGTACAACAATGATCTATTTTGATGAGTTCACCTATGAGCATATTATTGGATACTACTCTTGCCTACTTACCAAGATATTCAATGCATACATATTTTATTATAATATAAGTGTATCTATTTATTATTACATAAATTACATCTCATGCTTATTTAATTTCATTATGAAACATGCTTTACATGATTATTTCTCATTGCATGCTATTGTTACTTTTTTGACCAAACATATGTCTAAACACATAAAATGAAAATAAAAAAGGAGGAATAAATATACACACATCAACACATGGAAAACACATAGTATAAACCAAAACTCATTATATACATATATCAAATTGTAAGTGTCTATACATAACACAAAAATGGGGTCATTCAACTGATGTGAGAACATGTCTTGCATAATCCATAACTTTTGATCTAAGAACCTGCTTGATATTTAAAAAAAAATGAATATCTTGAAGAGCTCCATGCAATTGTAATCCATGCTAGCCACTTATATATATATATATATATATATATATATATATATATATATATATATATATATATATATATATATATATATATATATATATATATATATATATATATATTTTCAGCCTTTAGATGGTCAATTTTAGACCGAAATTATATATAGATGGTCTAAAATTGACCATCTAAAGGCTGAATATATATATATATAATTTCAGTCTAAAATTGACCATCTAAAGGCTGAAAATTGCACTTCATAGTTTTTTGTTATGTTTAATTTTTTTTAGATTTAATAATTTGTAATTGGGTGTGAACTTCGAGTTGCATTTCACTCATGGGCTAATTTTAGATATGTAAAAGAATAAGGGAGCTATATAATCTCATTTGAGTTTACATGTAAAATTAATTAAAAATAGTGGATTACTAAAAATTGCATGTTACTAAAAATACAAAATTTGAAAAGTTATAAAAATAACAAGTTTAAAAAACTAATAAAAATAAAAAGTTCAGTTAAATTTAGGAATAACTTTTATTTTAATAGGATTTTAGCTTGCATGACAACTATATCTACAAGTTGTGCATTATTAAAAGCCTCTAAGTATTAATTTAAAATAATAATGAATAATTAGAATTTTTTCTACTCAATTTTATTCTCTATTAGTTTAGTCTGTGTTTTGAAATTGCTGAGGTCTTGGATCCATCTATCATGCCCAAAATTAAGCATGGCAAAAACCACACAATAAGACAATTTTTTATTTGAAATGTACAATGCACATTCTACACAATTGTATTTCCTAAAAGAAAGCCACTGTGGAATGAGACATACAATGTGCTGAAATAAAAACACAGTTAAATGACATATGTTGCAGTGCACAAGTGATCACATAGTCTCTATGCAACCATGTCAGACCCACTTGCACTAATTGGCATATAAGCCTTCCATAACATTTTAGGCTCTTACACAATGATAAGGATAATTAAATCTATGTTATAGGTCTTATAATTTTCGTTAGACAAGCTTACTTATGGTGAGGGTTCAAAGTTAAGTCGGGGTACTTTATGGGTCACCTTACCTTAGGGGCCATCAAGGTCCCTTAATAGTATGCTTAAGCCAAAAATGCTTTTCTTAAAGAAACGGGTCAAAAAATCATTAAAATTGCATTTTAATTCATGAGAACATTTCTATGTGGAAGAGAATGAATAACTAATGGGATGATCCTTTGGGGCCGCCCTGCTCTCATGCCTTTGGAGTGCCCTAAATAAGCAACACAAGGTTCCAAGGTATTGGCCCTTCCAAAAAGGGCTCTCTTTGAAAAATGATTAATTTTTTTTTTAGTTTAGTGTTTTGGCTCTCAAGGACTACATTAGCTCCCTACTCTCACCTAGTAGCCTTCTAGAGCTACATTGTTTAGTAATATTGTATTTGTGGTGTACTTTAAATTATTCCAATTATTGATTGGGACCTTTAAGTTAATTTTAAACCATCTTTTATTATTTTCCTTATTATAGCATTTTGGGTTGTTTATCAAATTTTCACCTTCATTATTCTTTGGATTAAATTGGGTTGTTGGATTTGTTTTTTCATTTATTCTCCTTTTGTGATTGAGATGGGATGCCTAATTGATTTAACTTTAATCTATTAGATTGGAAAAATTTCTCTTTATCGAGCATCTTGTTTGGAGAGCCATTTTATGGTACCTTTCACCATGTGTGAGTATGAGATTAGTAGTTGGGAAGCATTTTGTTAGTATTAGCTTAGGGGGAAAGATTAGGACATGTTGAGTAACTATTGAGAAAGTTGGGGTACGTTTATCTCGTATGTTTCCTTTTCTAAAGGATATAAGATTGATGTAAGCTTTAGCCTTGTAATTATGTTGTTGATAACGTGTGTTCCCTCCTAGCTTTATGAGAGATGGAGTGGGTTATGTTATGATATTGGATACACCTTGGTATGGATGGTTTGATTAGGGTTGGTATCAGAGCTAACATCAAAAGTCCTAACATATTGAGGTATTAGGGTTTGGGCATCAAGACTAACATCCATAGTCCTCCTTATAGGATCTTTGATTGGGGTTTGGGTATCAAAACCAATGTTTAAAATCCTCTTATAAGTATCTTTGATTAGGGTTTTGACATTGGCACTATGCCTAAAGTCCTCCTAATAGATTGTGTGATTGGGGTTTGGACACCAGGACAAGTGCCCAAAGTCTTGCCAATGGATTGAGTGAAGGGTTTGGGTAACAATGATAAAGTAAATTATGAAAGTCCTGTGATCCCATTGATTGGGAAGTAGATATTATTTGTCATCTAGTGATTTATAAACCTTTCAAGAAGTTAAATGATCTCTTATTGTTCACCTTGTGGGTTCCATGTACTTGGAGTGTTGTATTCATTATCAACATGGTAAGAATGGGACGAGAAGGAAATTAAATTGCTCTTGGTCCTCTAAGATAAAAACAAAATAAATTAATAAATATTTAACTTATACTTGTACATGACACTTGACACATTGTTATACATGATCTTACCATTAAATTATAACTAACTGGAACCAAATCATTCTTAATTATATGTTCTCATATCTTGGAAATCAAAGATTAATAAACTAGACTTAAAAATATGCCTAGGATCATGACTCACCTTGAGTGGAGTTGATCTATATTTGGCCATGGATATTTTTGTATATTACTCATTACACTATATGCTCATTAGTTGAGATTTGAGATCATTGGCTTAGAGAGTTTGTTGAGTTGAGTCAGCAGGATTCGTAGAGGTAGTTTTTACATCATTGAAACTATACTTCAAGTATTTCAATGACTTCTAAGAGGAAGTTTAATAAGGGGAGGGGAATGTAAGGCCCAATTTTAAACTTTCCTATTTAAATTGAGTTTTTAATATTCTAATATTGATATCATGTTTTTTAATAAAATGGATAATTAGACATTTATAATTACTTCACATGATTTGTTGAGAAAAAATGATTCTTGTAATGATTATATGTATGCAATGCATGTTTATATATGTTACTTGAGATTGTTTCAAGTTAAGTTTATTTGTCTATCTAGGGTAGAGAAATATTAGAGGTGAAATGATGTGCATGTTATAGGGGACCATGCAAGGGAACTAGGACTATGAAAATCATGGGTGTACCAATGATATTAAATGAGTAGTGTCCTTCATGACAACCACAATTAAAATATCATTCTATGTTTGTTAACTAGTTTTTATCCTTTGGTTGGTGGTTATGTAGCATGGTGACATGTGGTGGGGTCGTGTAATTTTGTTTAAGCAATAGTTGGATTTAAATATGTAGTTATATAATATTTAATACTTTTATTACATTTATAACTACAACCCATGGATTTGATATTTGATATAAGGGGGAGATTGATGAATCGACAAGTGAACCCAAGTTAAGTATTCCTATCCATATACTCTTTATTTGTTTACTTGGGTGGATATATATGTGTGTGCATATGTTATATTGGTATTTTTTTGTCTTCCAGACATAGATTAGTATAGACTTGATAGTGTACGTGATATTTTCATGATTTATTAACTTTTGTGGACACCTAATTTTGGTATAACACTTGTTATTGTAATAATTTTATTGTTGTCTTATGAATATGGTCCATAAAATTGAGATAGTATCCTATTTGCATGTTTTTAGTGTTCTTCTAGATCTCTCTTTCTTATCTGTGCCACCCTATTTTTTCATTATTATTTCATTTTCTATATTTTTGTGTTTTATAGATTTGTGGATCTCCTCTCTTATTTACCTCTCTTAGTTCTCCTTCATTTGATCTTACGTTTTTATTTTTATCGTCAGGACATAATTAGTAGTCTTTTCGATCCTACCGTTTGTAAGATCATAAAAATGCTAATCTTGTCCTTTGTGTTTTTTGGGCCTTCTTTCTTTCTTCTCACTTATCTTGCTTGTCTATCCTATTTTGTCTAATTATTTCTTGATCCTTGTGTCACTTGCATGCTAATAGGTCCTTAATTCTAATTTGAGAAGGCTATATATATAAGATGCTTAAAGGTATTTAATCATCAAGTTTTTTCAAGATTACAAGGGTTTCCAATACCATATATATAATTTTTCAAAGATAAAATTATTCTAGGCACACTCTAAATATTTATTTCTACTCAAAATAATTGCATTTAAGTTTTATTACATCTTGCACCAAAATAAAGATAGGCAAATTTGCATGTAGTTTCATCTACACATAGGAACAAGGGACTCAAAAGCTCACTTGATTTATCCATTTACACTAAATCAAAACTATGTGGGGTATTATTATAACATGTGAGATACATAGTTGAAACTCCTTTGTGGTTGCCCAACCCAACTACATCTTCCCTTCTCTCTTTATTTAATATCTTGTGGCAAGCTAGGTCAAAATCACTGAAAATAAAACCCAGACAATTTTGTTTATCAATTCGACAAGGCATAGATATAGGAAGGCATGGAATTCAATGTCATATAGGAAAAAAATATTTATTACTCAAAATTTTGTCCAGGACAAGCACACCACTTCATGACATAATCATTTGTCAAAATAGGTCACCAAAGATCTCATCCATGACATGATCAACATAGGCATCGATCCCATTCCAATTGAGTTGGAGGCTCATATCTCATACACAAAATCACACATACTACATAATTGAGATCTATGTTTAGAAATTTAGATTCCATCAAGGTGTGAAAATTCTTACATATTTTCAATTTCTCATTACTTTTGTTGGTTCATTTTTGGTAGCGAAAAGGTATAATAAAGATTGTTTTATATCATCATATTATTTATCCACCTTGTGCAAATTATTTAGTTGATTATGAACAAAATCCACTTTTAACTAACGCATAATTGGTGAACCCAATATTTTTACATTCAACCTAGAATTTATACCCAATTTCCCCTTAGGGCTTATAATTTTAGATTATTTTTTAGGGGTTTACTCATCTTCCCACCCTTAGGGTTTCATTAATTTGTGTGTGGCTTTGCTTGGTTACATCATGGTTCAAATTCGTGAAATAAAATTAAATTATTTGTCTCTATTTATAACTAATTTGAGAGATATGAATGTTTTAATTGAAGAAAATATTGATTAATTTGCTATTCAAGATTTTAAAACTTTTTTTCTTGAAACTCATAGCTTATTGATAAATGCATGCATTAAAATAAATAAAATCAAGTGTTGATTGTGATGTTCCTTCATCTTCTATGTTGGATAATAAGTTTTTGCCTTTAAAATCCATGAGAAATAGTGTTCCAATGGCTACTATCAATGGGTAAAATTCAACATTTGAATATATCTCTTAAGGACCTTATCATGCCCACCTAATAGATTATAGTGTTATGCATTCAATAGGCAAATTATAACAAAAGGTACATGATTTATCTTTAAATTATATTTCATCTTCTTCTTGGGCCAATTTTAATGCTATATTTGGTCAACCCATAGTGCTAAATATCTATAATTCACTTTTTCTTTGTGATTTTAGAATGCCTACACTTACATTATTTGTTGAGTTATGTGATCCTTACTTGCATATTAACCACTTTATTGATTCCTTTCAAAATTACAAATTCAATAATATACTTTTACTTAAAACATTTCATAGAATCTTAAAAAGTCATGATCTTGATTGATTCCATAGACTCCCTAGTGGCTCTTTGCGTACACAGCTTGAGTTGGAAGAGATGTTTCTATCATGAGACATCATTTATAAAGGACTACATCCTACTTTTAAACGTCTTCCTTCTCTTCACCATGGAGAATCTGAATTTATTTATGACTACATTTTATGATTTAAGGTAGTATGCACAATTTGATATATCAAACTCTAGATTTAAAAAAATATTAAAAATTTTAGGGGTCTTATTTTTTCTTTCAAAGAGAATTTTATTGATCATACATGCCTAGAGACTATATCACTAGAGAAAGAGCTTGAATATGCTAAATATCTTGATCATTCTAATATCACTCCTATTTATAGCTCTCCAACTAAAATCCATGAGTCACCAAAGAATACCTTTTCAACATCGGCTAAGAGAACTCCTATAACAAGTCCTTGATAGTATCTTAATGCTTCAAATGAATATCCTAAGTTAAAATATTATTCAAGTGTGTTATTAAATAAAATTAATTAAATCAAAGTTGGTACTATTTCCTCCTATTCATAATATGTATGTTGCGCCAACCTCATTTAGATCAAGGTACTATTGTGCCTATTATAGAACACATGAGAATTCAACTAATAGATGTTATGCTTTGAAAGATAAAATCCTTGATCTTATTGAAAAAGTTAAAATTGAGCTTCTTTCACACCCTAGTGATGCCAAGGAATATTCTAAAGAGGATCAACCTATAATGCCATCTCCTAAAGGAGAGTCTCATAAATAAGAGTTATGTAAATAAGATTTGCCTAAATAAAACTTTCTTAAGAAAGAAGTGCATAAGAAGGAATCTCCCAAGCAACATATTAATAGAAACACTTGTTCCCAAATAAGTTTTATAATTTACCAACCAAGATAAATGTTTCAACCATATTAATTTTGGTCATTTGTGCTTCCATAGAAGGAAAACAATGCAAAAATATCATGATTGATGACACTACTCAAGTTATTATGTTTGGTTTTCCTTTCCTTAGATCTATTAGGTATTGTTATCCAATTTTGACCCCCAAGGTCAAAATAGGACCCCTATTGTCCTAGTTGAGTCCAAAATACCTTATTATCATTTATTAAGGTAGCTTTGGAAAGATTAAGGTAAGTATCTTTTATGTGTTTTAGTCTATTTGGGTCTCCTAAGTCAAAAAGGGTAAAAAAGGTTATTTGTGGTGCCTTGAAAGATGTGTCATAGGTGATTATGGGTTGATAAAATTAATTTCATGTGTAAAACAACTTTTCACAATGTTTCATGAAGTTTTTTAAAGTTTGAAGACCATTTGCTAACTCTAAGGTGTTGAAAATGCATAAAAAGTGTTTTTTTGGGTAACTCTAACGTGTGTTCAAGTTACCTAAAGGAAAAATTCATCCTACACACATTAAAAGGAGTTGGGATCAATTAATTAACTATCACACCTGTCAGAGGAATCATAAAAAGTTAGAATCTTATACTTCAACGCTAGTTTGAGGAGTTATAAGAAGTTGTATAGAGTTTTGGAAGTCATGTGCAAGTGAAAATAGCTATAGAGTGTCTTTTCATCTTCCAAAATTCTAGAAGAAACTTAAGAGGAAGTTTTGAGCTCAACAGTTGTAGACATATCTTTCTCTCCATCATCATCCCCTTCACAAGATAGTGAAAGTCAAAATCAAGCAGATGGTACAAGCAGTACAGTTTGATTTGGAGGCTAAAATTTTGGCTAAAGTTTGGGACCACTATGGGATTATAATTTATGGCATTTGTAATTGTATTGGTTCTCTTGGATTTATGAAAAATCACTAAGATCCCAGACTAGTTTTTGAGAACTCAAAACCTCATAAGCTAAGTTTAGAGGAAATCTAGTGCAACTTGTGAATTCATGGCTGCTTGAAATCAGTTAGAGTGTGTTCTAAGATATCTTGAGATGCATCACATACATTCATTCATCATGGTGGCATGTTTGGATGTCCTTTTGGTATGAAAAGTGGTTTTAGTGCATAGTTTGAGATGTCTATCAAACTTTTAGAGTTTATTAGTTCTTCAGGTGTTTTGATGCATTAGAATGTTTCTTCATTGTATCATAACTCCCTCTAAATTCATTTATGGTCACTGACCATCTAGATACTCTGTAAAAAGTCTCAAAGATGGTCATTTCTTCATTCACTCTTGGGATTGTATTTTGTGTTCTATATAATAGAGATGTTTTGACTGGTTTGGATATGCATTTCAAAAGGAATTTGAGAGTCTTGCTTGTTTTTAAAATGTGTTGATCTAATTAAGAAACTTTGTCTTTGAGCACTATCATGCTTATTTGCTCCTTTTCCAAGTTCCAACACACAAGTTGCAGTCTCCATCACCCACATGCCTGTAGGTCTACAACTCAGGAAAACTTAATGTTGTCAATGCCTCATGAATGTTGTCTAGGTATGAAACACTATGATAATTTAAATATGAGGTCATGGATCAATTAAAGGTATCTAATCATCTCAAAGCCAAATGGTTACTGAACTAACAAGCTAGTAACCTAAAGAGAACCTACAAGATGTTGTGTGTGAAGGCAGTGAAAACACCAAAGTTTGAAAAGACCCTAAGTAGTCTATGAAGTCAATAATCAAGTGAAAATATTATCCATGAGTTGGAACGTTGACAAAAAATCATGGTATAGTTTATAAATGGCTTATTCAAGACCATACAAAACTCAAACTTTCAAAATAACACCTAAAGTGAATATGGAAAGATGCTTCAACAATGATGTTGTTAAGGTTTAGAGCCTTCAAGACACTGAGAAGGTTTCAAGGCAATAAAAATAGTATGACTGAGCTATGTAAAAATTCAATTGATTGGTTAGAAAATCTAGAAATCTATATACATAGTCAGACAATCCTAGAATTGATACCTACAGTCAAGATGACAAATTTACCATGATAGAGGTGATTGATGAGATTTGGAGCCAAGATCAAGACACTAAAATGAATCACAACATTATTATCATGAAATAATAATTTACAAGGTTTAATGATTTGGATATTGGTTGAGATAGGCCTAAAAGTCATGAAACTCTCACATATACAGCCAACTATCCAAAAGGAGCACTTACAACCACCATTGAAATAATCAGTCTTATGACAGTGATATTCCAAATACCTTGGAGTTTATAAGGTATTGATAAGTGTCTAAGGAGATCAGTGATAATGGATAGATCCATTGAGAATGATTAATATTTTTTTTAGTTTTAAGGAGCTCTTCAAAGCTTAGTCAAATGCTCAAAATGTCATCTACAACCAGCCTATATTGAAAATGGATCTTAATAGTAAGGTTGATAAAGGTTTGGAAACTTAAAAGTATGGAAAGGGTCTCATAATAAAACTATTTGAGGTATATTCATTAATAGGTTCTTGAAGAGTGGTAATGGACAGTCAAAAGGGTCTCAAATGCACTCAGTCCTCTAAGAGAGACCTATAAGCTACTAGTGATATAGGCTATTTTCAAGCCTTAGAGAAAGTAACAAGGGTTCTTGAAGGGAGTTGAGACTTATTTCATGAGATGATTTGTTTTTCTAAGAGTTTAAAGGTAACAAATAATGGCAAAGCAATCATAACCTTGTTCACCGTACATAGTCCAATTCACACAGTCTTAGCAGACCTACTAGGCAATCTTGAAATGAGTAAGGATAGTCAATTGGGGAGATACCATTTTGAGATGAAGTTGAGGCTTGGAATAATTTATAAAATGGTGAGGAACACATATCTTTTTCTACATGAAAAAACTCAAACTCAACAAAGTAACACACAGTTAGCCCTACTCTAGACCCTACATAGTCTGAAATGCATATATAGATTTGTTTGGGCAGTTAGACCAAGAAAGATGATGAAGTGAAATGAATTAAAGAATTATAAACCCTAGAAAGATGATAAAGGGTCTACAAAATCACTTCATTATGTTTTAAATCCCCTAGCAGTGAGGAAGAATGGCACATACAATCCATGAGGGTATGGTTGGTAGACTAGCATAAAAACCCTAGGCCTAGAACACGAGGTGTTGCAGAGAGTTTGAGTAAGAAATTATTTATAAAACCATTTTAATAGGTGAAGGAGGATCTCATAGACCTAATTGAGGTCATTGGATCTCAAAAAAAAACTCAAGAACACCACCTATAGACCTAAAACTTGCTCAAACCTTAGCTAACACTTATTTCCAACCAAGAGGCTATCTTTCTTTGCTTGGTATGGTTAGGAAGATTTGGATGGTACCTTGTGGTTATATGGGAATTTTAATACCCTAGTTTACTTTAAATTTTTGGAATTGGTAGGAGGTTTCATTGCTTGAGCCTTATGAGCCATCTTTAAGAAGTTGCAACACTTTTAGGCTACCTAGGAGGGCTATAATGACCAGTTTGCAGAGATGGAATTATAAAGCACACCTAATACCAATTTTTATGCTAAAAATATTGGATATTTTTATAGATGTCAATTGAATCATCCTAATGTACTTAAGTTATACATACTACTATACGGATTGCCATAAATGCACTATTTTGTGTGTGTGTTTTAGTGTTTTATAGGGATTTTGGAGAAATGGACACTTTTAAATAATTGGAGTAGGTCCCATAAGATTTATTTCATCTCCTCAAATCATAATTTTTTTTCAATAACCCTTGTAAGTGACTAAACAAACTCCATTTTGCAAAGCAATCCAAACAAGCTTGTGAAGGGCTTGTTTTTGGTCATTTCATGGTTTATATATAAGCACAATATTTGATAATACAAAACTTGACATGGAGGCTGGTATTAGCATGGGTAAATTTAATCACACACTTATCAGAGGTTTCACATGTGCATGAGGAGTTTAGAGACAAATTCCACTTTCTAGGCCTAGAGGCCTAATTACTAGAAGAGATAGGCAAAAAAAGTAGACTTCCACTTGGATTCAACTCATGAAATTGAACATTGAACTATAATAAGATAGAGGGTACTGAAATATTCCCTTATATTCTCAATATCCTCTGTAAAAATCCCACACAAGGAGATTTATAGGAAAAAAGGCTACAAGGAATTAGACCTACCTAGGGCTTTTGGTAGAGAATGACTTGTTAGATCTAGTTTGAAACCTAAAAATGGATTTTTATAGGTATTATATGAGTCCAATAGGCCATCTATGAAGTTTTGATGAGCTAGAGTAATTGAAACCAAGTTTTGACACTTGTGTTCAAAATAGGCCTAAGGAGACAAAGAGCCTTCTAGACACCTTGCAAGAGAAAGAGGTGATGTGTCAAGAAGAACCTATTGGGGTCAGTTTATAGGTATAAAAATAAGATAAATGAGATATAATAAACTTATCTAATTACCAAGAAGTCCACTTATCCTTCAACATGTCAAGAAGATGAGAAATCTCAATAAGCTAGTCAAGGTGTCAAATAATTTTTTCAACTCTCACACCACTTGGAGAGATAGAGCATCTAAAGAGGAGCAACACATGATGTATTAGACATATTTAAGTTTTTACCTAACTCATCTTATTTATTTTACTTACATGACACTTATCTACCTTCTCTCTCCTACACTCTCTTCTCTTCTCTCAGACTTGTGCTATATATTGAGCCACTTTGGCTTTGACATGTATCCTCCATCTGGGTATGGTGAATCCCTACCCATTTATTATACCTTTTATCAATAAAATAAATGATGTTTTACCTCATTCTATGACTATATATGATGGTAAATTTCTAAGTAGTTGATCTCATCAAGTGTAGGTGTATGCCACCTTGTTTGTGTCATATTTATCTTGCCTCATGTGGTTGTTTCTCTATTACAGGTTGTAGTTTGTGTCATTAGGGGTATCTTGTGGTTTTTTTAATGGAATTATTCTTCCCTCTTAGCTTGAAAATGTCTTACCCTTATACAAAAAATTAATGTAATGGGTTCATTATAGGATGTTTGAATGTTCATGTTATCTTATAGGTGTTAGTGTATTGTGTAATGTGTGGTAGTGGTCAACAAAATTTGGTGCATTATCATTAGGTATATTTTAGTTATTTATTCCATTTTCCATGAAATAAATTACTGTTTAAGCCTAAGTGATTCATCAAATGGAGCTATACCTTCAATCTAGATGTTTACCCCTGTTATAGACAACCCATAGGTCTAGGGGTAATCCCATGTTTAACCAAATTTGGAGAGGTCTGAACAACCTTCTCCAAGGGTGAAAATTTTGGTTATAAATGTTTTGACATGTTTGATGGGACTTAAGGTCCAAAAGAGTGGAAGAAATTTTGGTGTGTTCTTCCTCCTATCAGCGTTTGGAGGAATTCATCAAACACCAATAGCGTCTCTGAATACAATCAATTGGTTATGAGTAGCCCAAGTATTTATTGTGAAAATAATTTGCCAAAAATCTTGTGTTTCATTTGAATAATGAAGTTGGTATAGATGGATATGATGATAATTACTACTATACACCTCCTTATCAACCTTGTCATGACCCATACTATGTTCCTCAATAGCCCTATCAATATTGTTATCATCCCTATGAGCCATGACATCCCTATGATCACCCTACTCCTCCATATGATCATGATGTTATTGAGTAACCCTATCAAGAAGCCTATGAAGAAGGCTATCATGAATAAGATGTGATTAAGACTCTTAGAGAAGAATTCCAAGCTCTTAATAGGCAACAACAACAATAATTGAAGTCTTATCAAGGTCCTTTCCAATCTCATACCATATCCTTATTAGCACTTAATCCAAATCTACTAAAAATAGAAGAGGCGATGATAAAATGGGATAGAGAGCTTGATGTGATCCATTTTCATCTCATAGAAAAGATGAGAAATTTAGTTCAAATGTTGATGGATAAGCGGATGTCAATTAGAGAGGAAACCCAATATGTTATGAGTGATGAGTTGAGTGAAATGATAACCTTTATCCAATGGTGGATATATAGATTAGATAGGTGGGAGAATCAAGAGATCCAATCTAAGAAACCCCAATCATCATCATCTCCTATCCTTAATTCACCTCCTTTGACTCCAAGTCCTCCTCAAGATACACCTATTTTTCCATAATAAAACAAGATATCTTCATTTTGGAGGCCTTCTTGGACTATGATTCCTACTTATACCATGCCAACTCTTGTAGAAGAATCTGAAGCTATGCAAGTCTCTCCCTCCCCTCCACAAGAACCTTCTTATATTCCATATCAGTTTTCTTATTCACATTATCCTCATGAAACCATTTACTATCCTAAAGATGAGCCTCCAAGGGAGCCAATCCAATCTTTAAAAGAGCCTAATAGCTTCAAAACTCCAACTTGGAACCAACTAATGAAGTCTTGGGAAAAGAAAGATGAAGAGAGTTAGGATCAAGCAGTTGATGTTAAGAAATAAGACCTTGTGTTTGTTCAAGTCTCATTGAATTCTCCCCAAGAACCTATAGTTTTTCCCTCATGGAAGTCAATCCAAAAGAACATTCAAGACAAGAAGAAATCCCTAGTTAAGAATTCGGATGATAAAGTTGCAGCTATTGAAGATACTCAAGAAAGATATTAGAAGGGTGACGGGTTTGTTAAATAAAATGGAACACCTATAGAAAATTTAAACCTTCTCTCTCTCCAAGAATTCTTTCAAGAGTCTCCCATTTCCAAGACCCCAAATTAAAAGAGTAAACCCTCCATTCCCAAGCCCATTCTTGAGCCATCCATTACACCTCATACTCCTTCTCCAACCCATGAATTTATTCATCACCCTCCCACCTCATCCCTTCTTGAAGGACAACCCATCCTATGCGAGATAAGTGAAGAAGATCAAGCCAAATTTTTAGGTGATTAAGAAGATGACTCAAGTGTCTATGATGACAATTTCACTATAGGGACTCCCCTTGGTGAAGACAAACATAAATCCATCTTCTTGAGTGAATAAAAAGATGAATGATGTGAAGAAAAAGATGATCAAGATCATGTTATAGTTGTTCACAAAGAGTTTGATCAAGGCATAGAAGAGGAAGCTTTGAGGAAGAATATCACAATGGCTAAGTTGATTGAGATTCATTAACATGGTAAAAAAGATGAGTTTGAAGAGGTTGTGGTTCTTAAGGAGAAAGAATTTAAAGATGATTGGCAGCAACATATTGAGCTCCTCCAAGAGCTTGAATGTCTTTACAAGGTTGAAAATCATGTTCACAAAGAGATTGTTCAAGATGTCTTCATTGAGGACAATGATGAGGATTGGTTTGAGTATGCTAAGCTCCTTGAATAGCTTGATGATATTGCAGCAGTTGATTGGAAGCCTAATCTCAATCAAAATACCATGGAGGTCAAAGAACCATGCTTGGATGAAGCATCATTGGGTCAAGTTACAACTAAAGATTATCATGAGAAGATGGTTGAGTCATAAGAGGAATTCACCTTCATAGGTGATATGTTTGCATTTGTTCTTGTTACATTGAAGATCATGTTAAAGAGAGTGGAAAACATGAAGGATTTGAAGACATCAAAACCAAGGCTCAAAAGGAAACTTGCTTCATTCACTCCTTCATCTCATAGAGCAAAGGATGGTGCAAGTTTCCCCTTTGATCTAAGAGGAGAAAATTTATTTTAGGTTAGTTTGTATATAGTTTGGTTTTCTTAAGTTCTTATTGTGTTCCCTAAGTACTTGTTAGAACATGTGTGTGTTTTCATTTTGTGTGTTGTTGAGGTAATCAATTTATCTTGTTGGTCAAGTGTCAAGGTCTAATATTTTTGTCTCATAGTGCAACTGACTCCATATCCCAATGGAAGGACAAGGCCACTAGTCTAGTCAAGATAGCAGGCATGCTACCCCTATGAGTCACCAATTTGTTATCCAATTTTGACCCCTAGGTCAAAATAGGACCCCTATATGAAAACACTTAAACCTCAGGTGATTTAGGAGGTCCTATTTGAGTCCAAAATACCTTATTATAAATTATTAAGGTAAATTTGGAAAGATTAAGGTCTCTTTTATGTGTTTTAGTCTATTGAGTCTCCTATGTCAAAAAGGGTCATTTATGGTGCCTTGAAAAATGTGTCATAAGTTATGAGGGGTTTATCAAAGTCATTTCATGTGTCAAACACCTTTTCACAAATTTTCATAAAGTTTTGTAAAGTTTGAAGACCATTTGTTGACTCTAAGGTGTTGAAAATACATAAAAAATGATTTTTTGGCTAACTCTAATTTATGTCTACATTACCTAAAGGAAAAATTCATAACACACACATTATGATGATTTATTATCACTTAATTGAATGTCAAAACTATTAGAGGGATCATAAAAATTCATAATCTTGCACTTTAATGCTAGTTTGAAGAGTTAGAAGAAGTAGTATGGACTTTTAGAAGTCACGTGCAAGTGAAAATAGTTGCAGAGTGTCCTTTCATATTAGACAAGTTATTAAAAATATTGTGAAGAAGTTTGTATATTAATATCTGTAGACATATCTTTCTCACCTTCACATCCCCTTCACAAGCTAGTGAAGGTCAAAATCAAGCAGATGGTACAAGCAATACAATTTGAGTTGGAGGCTGAAATTTTGAAAAAACATTAGGAACCCTATGGGATTAAAATTTGTGTCATTTTTAATTTTATTTGTGCTCTTAAATTTATGAATGATGGCTGTTGGGAGGGGGGTGGAGGTAAATCCAAGAACAAACACACCTGTTCTAATTCCACCCGTTAGGATCTTGCTCCTCAGAAAGAGCACAGTATGATTACCAAATATAAGCAATTGAATATGCGGAAATACCCAGAAACACAAGTAACTAAAATTCACCAATAGCACAGAATATGAGAGACAATACACTAACTTGTATTAACACTATACAGAAAAGAATACATCAAAGAGCTGCCACACTCTTTCACCTTACAGAGATTCGCCACACCTCAAGTGTACAGTAATTATTCTCACACACACTCTCCTACACAAAAAATGGTCCCAACAACCAACTCACACACAGAATTGGTGTTCACCTCACCAACCAGTTAGTAATAACCCTGCCGGTACACCAAGCACTCTATAGCACTTCAAGCTGATCTCTCATGAACCTGCAACCTGCAATTCAAAGACCAAACTTACATGTAGATCCCCAATGAGCTTGCAACAACCTGCAACTCACAGATCTTAAAACTAGAAGGAACTCTTCCTTTCTATCTCATGCATTAAACAATACATGCCAATGGGTCTATAAATAGATCCCTAACTCAAACAATAACTTAGACTCTTAATTTAGACAATTATCCTCGCAGCCCAAGACTCTAACTGGTCTCAACATGCAAACTCTTCATTCACTTAACTAACTGTCCGTGAAACGAGCAGTTCTGGAACACACAGGTGACCGACGTCGGTCCCTGCTTGTCTGGTTCTGCCGACGTTGGCCGACTTCCTGCCGTCGCCGGTGGCCTTCTGCACTGGTCTCTGTCGACGTCGGTCATGCTGCCGACGCTGGTGCTCCTGCATCTCAGCAACCATTGTTCCTTCAGTTTGCAAAGGGTTGAAGATTTTAGCTCCACAACCTAACAATCTCCCACTTGGAGATAAACAGTTGCAACCTGTACCTGTACCTGTACACCATCTAGTTTGTTCCCTTGGCTTTGTATCCCTCCTCAAGATCACTCTTGAAGACCAACCACCACAAAATTCGTGGTGCAAAATCTGTCATCCAAATTACCTGCCACATCCGCATCTACAACCATGTAGATAAAGAACTTGACCCTGCATAGCATGTGCACCTGCTGCTGGTCCCACTGAACTGCCCTTCAGTATTACTCTCCCGGATTGACTCCAAACTTGTGATAACTCCCACTGCTTAGGAAAACTCAGGTTTAGTACATACCACGCACTCAACCTCATTATGTGAATCAAGACACCTGTTCTATGAATTGTCTAACCATCAGCGTGCTAACCGGCTTCACACAATCATCCTGAAACAAAGTCAACAAGACCTCCATGTCTCTAGATCACACTCATGCCAAAGAATCTTGCTGCTCCCAGATTCTCCATGACACACACCTGAACTAGCTTTACCTTTTGTTCAGCAATACCTGTATATGTAACCCTGCAACAAGCACATCATACAGAAAATAGGATAATGTAGATAATATTATCCAACCTGGTAAAGAGAAACACAATGATCAAACCTCCATTGCCCTATAGCTAATACAAGATCATATACCCTGATCTTCCATCTCACGTATCCATTTCCGCTCTTCTTCATCCTTAACATCCATTCATCTCTCAGTGCTTACTTCCAGCTGGCAACACTACCCAAAACACCTGTTTGGTTCTCCTCTAAGGAATCACATTCTCATCCATGCCAAGCTCCCACTGTTTCCTGGATCTACCTGTTCTGCTTCTTTAACAACTTCCTGGTTCTATGCCATAAGTGAGCAACAAGTAGTGTAAATAAGGGAAATGACAAATTTAAGAACTTACTTACACCTTCAGTCCTCCATATGGGCGCTTGAGACTCCATGACAACTCGCTGTCCACCCAAAATTCATCTCAGTGACCGATGCCGGTCGCATCTCAGTCTACAGACGACCGATGTTGGTTCCCTGCGACTGCCTCCTTGCCGACGTCGGTTTCCCCTGGCCGACGCCGGTATCTGTCTGCCCCGAGTCACCGACGTCGGGCTGCACATAGCTGACGTCGGTCCCTGTCTGGACACCGACGCCGGTTTTCCTGCCGACGTCGGTCTCTGTGTTTTTCTTGTGAGACCTGACTTTTTCCCGCGAGCTCTTTTTGGATCAAACCCTTATCCAAATCACCCTTGCTCTGCTCAGAATTCCTCCGCATCTTGTGCTGAACTCTGTCTGTCACTTTCTCCTTGAAAACTAAGGCTTTCCTGTTCTTGTCACTAACATCGGATTCCTCAAGAAACCTCACCTTCTTCTTCTGCATACAGAAACCACGATCCATGCCTTCCAAATCCGGAAGCATATTCTTTGGCTCAAGAACCAGCATCTCCTTCTTATCTATGTGACCAAGCCTATTAAGCCACATCTCCGAATCTACAGCTGAAGTAGATAACCCAGAAAGAGAATCAGTAAAACAAGTAGATAGATAAAGTGTACCTACTTTCTTACCTCTAGCTACAACAAGTGTACCCTTGGTAACCTTCCAAGAGTCCGCTGTGAGAGTTACTGTGCAACCCTCTTCACCCAAACTTCTAACAGAAATCAGATTCCGCTTCAGAACTGGGACATGCATGACCTCCTTTAACACCCATGTGTCACCTGTCTACAATTTCAGCTTCACTTTGCCTTTGCCAACAATCTGACAAGGCTTACCATCCCCTACACAAATTTCTCCAAAGTCTCCCTGGACATACTCATGAAAAAATTCCCTATGTGGGGATGCATGAAAAGAGGCACCAGAATCTAATATCCAAGATTCTACTTTATCCAAAGAACATACCAGAGCATCCTATGCAACGTAACCCGCAACATCTGCTTCTTCTCCATGTCCTTCATGCTGATCTTCACCCGATCTGCAATCTCTCTTTAAGTGCCCTTGCTTTCCACATTTCCAGCAGGTTATTCTACCATACTTGGACTTGGATCTCCTGCCTGTTTTCGACCTTGATCTCCCACGCTCTGTCTTCTCTCTTGGCCTTCCTCTTCCTTCAACACTCAAAGCATCTCCAGATGATTCACCTGTGCTTTTCCTGCGTATCTCTTCATTCAAGATCACACTCACAACATCATCCACTTTTAAGACTTTTGAAGGAGACACAGTATTAAAAACTGCCATTACTAAACCTTCCCAACTTTCAGGCAATGAACACAAGATTAAGAGAGCTCTAAGTTCATCATCAAATACAATATTGACTGAACTTAACTGGTTTACCAAACCATGGAAATCACTAAGATGGCTATGAACAGATCCACCTTCCAACATTTGCAAATTAAATAAACGCTTCATAAGAAATACCTTATTAGAAGCCGAGGGTTTTTCATACAAATTTGCCAAAGATTTCATCAACTCCACCATTGTCTTACACTGTGATAAGCTGGAAATCACAGATGATTCAAGACTCAATCTAACAGATCCCAGAGCCTTCCGATCAAGAACCTCCCATTCTTCATCTTTCATATCCAAGGGTTTGCTAGCAACCCCACCCAACGGTAAGTACAAATCTTTCTGATACAGATAGTCCTCAATTTGCATCCTCCATAATTGGTAGTTCTTGCCATTAAACTTTTCCATTCGTAGTTGACTGTTTTCTGCCATTGCTCAACTCCCACTCAACCAGAAACCCTGTGAGTAACCTGTAATCAAAACACACTACCCAGATCTACACCAATCTGTTAGTATCCCAACCAAAAGCTCTGATACCACTTGTTGGGAGGGGGGTGGAAGTAAATCCAAGAACAAACACACCTGTTCTAATTCCACCCGTTAGGATCTTACTCCTCATAAAGAGCACAGTATGATTACCAAATATAAGCAATTGAATATGCGAAAATAACCAGAAACACAAGTAACTAGAATTCACCAATAGCACAGAATATGAGAGACAATACACTAACTTGTATTAACACTATACAGAAAAGAATACATCAAAGAGCCGCCACACTCTTTCACCTTATAGAGATTCGCCACACCTCAAGTGTATAGTAATTCTTCTCACACACACTCTCCTACACAAAAAATGGTCCCAACAACCAACTCACACACAGAATTGGTGTTCACCTCACCAACCAGTCAGTAATAACCCTGCCGGTACACCAAGCACTCTATAGCACTTCAAGCTGATCTCTCATGAACCTGCAACCTGGAATTCAAAGACCAAACTTACATGTAGATCCCCAATGAGCTTGCAACAACCTGCAACTCACAGATCTTACAACTAGAAGGAACTCTTCCTTTCTATCTCATGCATTAAACAATACATGCCAATGGGTCTATAAATAGATCCCTAACTCAAACAATAACTTAGACTCTTAATTTAGACAATTATCCTCGCAGCCCAAGACTCTAACTGGTCTCAACATGCAAACTCTTCGTTCACTTAACTAACTATCCGTGAAACGAGCAGTTCTGGAACACACAGGTGACCGACATCGGTCCCTGCTTGTCTGGTTCTGCCGACGTCGGCCGACTTCCTGCCGTCACCGGTGGCCATCTGCACTGGTCTCTGCCGACGTCGGTCATGCTGCCGATGCCAGTGCTCTTGGATCTCAGCAACCATTGTTCCTTCAGTTTGCAAAGGGTTGAAGCTTTTAGCTCCACAACCTAACAATGGCTAAGAGCCCAGACTACTTTTTGAGAACTCAAAATGCCACAAGCCGAGTTTAGGGAAACTCCAATGCAAACTATGAATTCATGGCTGCTTAAAATCAGTTGGAGTGTGTTCTTAGATATATTTAGATGCCTCACATACCTTAGTTAATCATGGTGGAATGTTTGGATGTCCTTTTGGCATGAAAAGTGGCTTTAGTGTATTGTTTGAGATGACTGTCAAAATTTTCAAGTTTATGAGTTCTTTAGGTGTTTTGGTAATTTGGAATGTTTCTCAATTGTATTATAACTCCCTATAAATTCATTCATGGCTCCCTGACTAGCTGGATACTCTGTATAAGGTCTCAAATATGGTCATTTCTTCATTCACACTTGGGATTGTATTCTGTGTTTTGTATAATAGAGATGTTTTGAGTAGTTTGGATATGCATTTCAAAATGAATTTGAGAGTTTTGCTTGTTTTTAAAATGTGTTGATCCAATTAAGAAAATTTATCTTTGAGCATTGTCATGCATATTTACTCCTTTTGCAAGCTCGAACACACAAGTTGCAGTCTCCATCACCTACAGGCCTATAGGTCTGCAACTCAAGAAAACCTAATGTTGTCAATGCCTCATGAATTTTGTCTAGGCACGAAACACTATGAAAATTTCAAGATGAGTTCATGGATCAATTGAAGATCTCCAAGTGTCTTAAATCCAAATGGTGACTGAGCTAACAAGCTAGTAACCTAAGGAGAACCTACATGATGTTGTGTGTGAGGGCAGTGAAAACACCAAAGTTTGAAAAGAACCTGAGTAGTCTATGAAGTTAGTAATCAAGTGAATATATTTTCCATGAGTTGGACCATTGAAAAGACATCATGTTATAGTTGTTAAAGGAATTATTCAAGACCATACAAAACTTAGACTTTCAAAACAACACCTACAACCGGTATGGAAAGATGCTTCAATAGTGATGTTGGTAAGGTTTGGAGCCTTCAAGACACTGAGAAGGTTTCAAGGCAATAAAAATAGTTTGACTAAGTTATGGATAAGTTTGAAGGTGGTTTTAAGATCTAGAAAGCTATATATATAATTAAATAGTCCTAGAATTGATACCTACAATCAAGATGACAAATTTTCCATGAAAAAGGTGATTGATGAGATTTGGAGCCAAAATCAAGACACTAAAAGGGATCACAACATCAATAGAATGAAAAAAACATTTTCAAGGTTGAAGGATTTGGATATTGGTTGAGATAGGCCTAAAATTCATGAAACTCTCACATATACAGTCAACAATCCAAAAGGAGCACCTACAACCACCATTGAAAGAATTAGTCTTATGAAAATGATATTCCAAAAACCTTGGATTTTATAGGTTATTGATAAGTGTATAAATACATCAGTGATAATGGGTAGATCAATTTATAATGATTAATATTTGTTTTAGTTTCAAGGAGTTCTTCAAAGCTCAATCAAATGCTCAAATTGTCATCTACAACTAGCCTATATTGAAAATGGATCTCGATAGTAGGTTGATGAAGGTTTGGAAATGTAAAAGAATGGAAAGGGTCTCAAAATAACACCATTTTATGTAGATTCATTAAGAGGTTCTTGAAGAGTGGTAATGGACAGTCAAAAGGGTCTCAAATGCACTCAATCCTCTAAGAGAGACCTACAGGGTACTAAATGATATAGGTTATTTTCAAGCCTTAGAGAAAGTAACAAGGGTTTTTGAAGGGACTTGAGAATTGATTCATGAGATTATTGGAGTTTTCAAGAGTTTTAAGACAACAAAAAATGGCAATTCAATCATAACCTTGTTCACCCCTACATAGTCCAATTCACATAGTCTTAGCAGACCTACTAGGCAATCTTGAAATGAGTAGGGACAGTCAATTGGGGAGATACCAATTGGGGTGAAGTTGAGGATTTTAATCCACTAAAAAATGGTGAGGAACACATATATTATTCTACATGAAAAAACTCATACTCAACAAAGTAACCCGCAGTCAACATTGCTCTATACCCTACACAGTCCTAAATTCATATATAGACTTGTTTGGGTAGTTAGACCAAGAAAGGTGATGGAGTGCAGTGAATTGAAGACTTTTAGACCCTAAAAATATGATAAAGGGTGTGTAAAATCACTTCATGATGTTCTCAGTACCATGGCAGTGAGGAAGAATGGCACATACAGTTGATTAGGGTATGATTGGTGGACTAGCATAAAAGCCCTAGGTCTAGAACATGAGATGTTGCAAAGAATTTGACTAAAAAATAAGTTGGAAAGCCATTAAAAGAGGTCAAGGATGATCTCACATACCTCATTGAGGTCATTGGATCTCAAACAAAACTCAAGAACACCACCTACAAACCTAAAACTTGCTCAAACCTCACAAAATGCTTATTTCCAGTCGAGAGGCTATCTTGATTTTCTTGGTATGGTCAAGAGGATTTGCATGGGACCTTGTGATTATATGGGAATTTTAATACCCTAGTTTACTTAAAGTTTTTTTAATTTGTATGAGGTTTCATGCCTTGATCTTTATGAACCGTCCTTAAGAATTTGAAGCACTTTCAGGCTACCTAAGAGGGCTATAATGACCAGTTTGTAGAGATAGAATTTTAAAGAACACATAATGAAATTTTTTAATCCTAAAAACTATTGGATATTTCTCTAGACTCCAAGTGACTCATCCACATGTACTTGAGTTGTATGGACTATTGTACAGCTTACCATAAATGCACTATTTTGTGTGTTTTTTTAGTGTTTTACAGGGATTTTGGAGAGATGGACACTTTCCAATAATTGGATGATGTCCCCTGAGACTTATTTTATCTTATAAAATAAAAAATAAATCTCAATATCCCTTGGAAGTGAATAAACAAACTCAATTTTGTAAGGCAGTCCAAACAGGCCTATGAAGGGCTCGTTTTTGGCTATTTCATGGTTTGGCTATAAGCACAATGTTATAGAATCTAAAAATTGACATGGGTGATGGTATTTTAATTTTAAAAGTGAATCACACACTTCTTAGAGGTTTCACATGTGCATGAGGAGTTTGATCCAAAACCCATTTTTTAGGCCTAATTCGCTGAAGAGATAGGCAAAAAAGTAGTCTTCCACTTGGATTTAGCTCATGAAATTGAATTTGAAACTATAAGAAGATAGAGGGTACTAGAATATTCCATTATATTATTAGGATACTCTGTAAAACTCCCACACAAAGAGATTTACAGGAAAAAACTATAAAGAATGAGGCCTAATTAGGGCTTTTGGTGGAGAATGACTTGTTAGGAATATTTTGAGATCCTCAAAATAGATTTTTTTAGGTCTAATATGAGTATAATAGACCATCCATTAATTTTGGATGATCTAGAGTTATTTAAACCTCTTTTTGACACGTGTGTAAAATAGGCATAAGGAGATGAAGAGTCTTCTAGACACCTTGCAAGAGAAAGAGGTGATGTGTCAAGAAGAATTGGTTGGGGTCAGTTGATATGTGTCAAGAACATAGAAAAGAGGTATAAAAAACTTATTTGATCACTAAGAAGGCCACTTTTCCTTTAACATGTCAAGAAGAAGAGAAATTTTAAGAAACTAGTCAAGGTGTCAAACAAGCTTTTCAACTCCCACGCCACTTGGAGAGCTCGAGCATCTGAAGAGGATCAACACATGGTATCCTAGACCTGTTAAATTTTTTCCCTAACTCCTCTTCTTTTTTTAACTTACATGACACTTTTATACCTTCTCTCTCCTACACTCATCTTCTCTTTTCTCGCATTTGTGTTATATATTGAGCCAGTTTGGCTTTGAAATGTATCCTCCACCTAGGTATGGTGAATCCCTACCCATTTTTTATACCTTTTATCAATAAAAAAATTATGTTTTACGTCATTAAATGAGTACATATGATGATAAATCTCTAAATGGTTGATCTCATCGAGTGTAGATGTATGTCACCTTGTTTGTGTCCTATTTATCTTACCTCATGTGGTTGTTTCTCTATTGTAGGTTGTAGTTGGTGTCATTAAGTTTATCTTATGGGTTTTTAAGTGGAATTATTCTTTCTTATTATCCTAACAATACCTTACACTTATATAAAACATTGATGCAATGGATTCATTCTAGGATGTGTGTATGTTTATGTTGTCTTATAGGTCTTAGTGTATTGTGCAATGTGTGGTAGTGGTCAACAAATTTTATTGCATCACCACTATAGTTAGGTTTATTTTAATTATTTCTTCTCTTTTCCAAGCAATCAAGTAGTGTGTGAGCCTAAGTGATTCATAAAAGGGAGATATCCCTTCAAGCTAGACGTTTACACATGTTATAGACAACCCACAGGTCTAGTGGTAATCGCATGTTTAACCAAATTTGGAGAGGTTTGAACGACCTTTTCCTAGGGTGCAAAATTTTCTTATAATAAGTATGATGTTGAAAATTTAACTAAGAGTTCATAATGCATGTCACCTTGGGTTATATTTAATTTCTTATATCTATTGGTCCCAAGACATGTTTTACTACTTTATATGTTGATCCCGCTTTACTTAAGTATAATGTGGTTTTAAGAACTCCTTGGTTAAATTTGATGGATACAACACTAGATGAGTCTCATGGTCACATTACATTTGATTTCCAAGGTGATAATATTTTTTATTTCAAGGGATAAAAGAACTAATAATGAAAAACAACATCCCAAGTTGGATAAGGTTATATCTCAAGAATGGATACCAAAGAATACACCTAATAATAATGATATTGTAGAGAAACTAAACAAAAATTGAGTCATAAGCGACCACCACTCCATCTCATATATTGGATAAATTTGATTATAACAATATATATCAATGTATTGGATTTAATGTTGAAGACATATTTGATATGTATGATTCACCTCCTCATACTAAAACTTATGTAAAATTGCATACAACATTTATCCATTTTGATGAGTCCACTTGTGAGCATATTATTGGATACTACTCCTGCCTACTTACCAAGCGATTCAATGCATACATATTTTATTATAATCTAAGTGTATCTATTTATTATTATACAAATTACATATTATGCTTAATTAATTTCATTATGAAACATGCTTTACATTGCTTATTTGTCATTGCATGCTATTGCTACTTATTAGACCAAACATATGTCCAAATACTCATAAAATTAAAATAAAAACACGAAAAATAAAGATATACACGTCAACACATGGAAAACATGCAATATAAACCAAAACTCATTATATACATATATCAATTGTAAGTGTCCATAGATAGTACACAAATGGGATCATTCAACTAATGTGAAAACATATCTTGCAGAAGCCATAACTTTTGATTTGGGAACCCATTTGATACATTTAAAAAAAATGAATATCTTGAAGAGCTCCATGTAGTTGTAATCCACACTAACCACTTAGATTTATTTCCCAAAAAAAATTAAGTCCGATATTGACTATCTAAAGGCCGAAAATTACACTTTAATATTTTTTTGTTATGTTTAAAATTTTCTAGATTTAATAATTTTTAACTGGGCATGAACTTGTAGTTGCATTTCACTCATGGGCTTATTTTAGATATGCAGAAGAATAAGGGAGCTCTATAATCTCATCTAAACTTGCATGTAAAAGTTATAAAAAATAGCAGGTTAATAAAAATTGCATGTTACTAAAAATACACAATTTGAAAAGTTCTAAAAATAAATAAATTAAAAAACTAACAAAAATAAAAAGTTAGTTCACTCTAGGAAAAACTTTTATTTTAATAAGATTTTAGTTTGTGTGACAATTATATCTACAAGTTGTACATTATTAAAAGGCTCTAAATATTGTTTTAGAAGAATAATGAATAATAAATAATTAGATTTTTTTTCGCTACTCAATTTTATGTGCATTAACTATTTTTTAGCCTTTGGTTGGAGGTTATGTAGCATGGCAACATGTGGTGGGCTCATGTAATTTTGTTTAAGCAATAGTTGGCTTTAAATGTGTAGTTATATAATATTTAACACTTTTGTTATATTTGTAACTATAACCCATGGATTTGACTAGTAAGTTGGTGGTGAACTTTTATATATTTATTTAATTTAATTAATATTTATTATTTTTTATTTATTATATAAATTAATATTTATTTATTATAGTTTTACTCTGGTTGTCATTATTAAAACCTGATTATTATTAATATATTTATTTTTTTGTATTACCGACTAAGGAGAATGGAAGGCCCAAGGGTAGGGTGACCCAAAATGGACCTCACCTCAATTTTTCTCCATCTTCCACATGTAAGTAATCTTAGGAACTGAAACTTTGTAGTTTTTTCAAAATAACTCATTTGTTAAAGGGATGATAATTTTGAGGTTTTTTACCTTTACGGGCTCCTGGAAGCCTCAAGACATGTTGACCCCAAAAGGAACCTCTCTTATTTTTATACCTTATACCATATGAAAGAAATTTTAAAATATGAAACTAAAAATAAAATGTAGTTTCTTCTTAATCTAGACATTGACGACTATTAATAATTATGAAAAAACTTGAAGCTCCCAAACACCAATTTGAAAACCTGAGACAACCTAGAGACATTCTGAGAAGATGGGTACTTGCAAAATAAATCCAAACAACTTTATATTGAGATAGAAATGTAAAATTAAATAAAATGAAAATTTTCAAAAGATTGGAGATCCCATTAATTGTGGTCACCCAGGGGTAAGGAAGGTGGAGAGGGATGACTATGGACAAGTCATTCTACAAAAAATAATTCATCTTTACCAAATCTAAATGTTGTAACTTGAAAAGTGAAATATAATATTTTTATTGACTTCCATAAGGTTTCCTATGGTTTTATATACTTGTCCTAATCTGACGATTGATATAGAAAAGATCTAATAGTTGAGATGGAATGTTCCATCCTCAAAGAGCTAAGTAATGTATTTTAGACCCTTTTTGAAATCATATGAGGACTATAATATCTTTTGATAAGTCCCTTATAGATAAGTAACTCAACTTGAAAATATAATTATTTTACCACTTTAGGTGTGAATCGAGTCATGTGATTGACTAGAATCATGTGGGGAACTATTTGAACCTCGTGAAGTGTTAGAAACAATCATTTGAGATAGTGATTATTTAAACACACCTTGTTTTTATTGAGTGTTAAATTCAAAACTTGGGTCCATGGGGCTTGCCAAGTTCATGTAGGTAGTTTTAAGCTAGTGGAGGGCTTATAGGCCAATTAAAGAAAGTGGACCGACATAGTTGCATAGCAATCATGCAGCTGCTTGTGTTTTTATACTTCATCTTCTAAATGGAAGACCTTTGACCTTTATTTGGTATTAAATAAGTTATTAACACAACTTGTGTGATCATTTATGCCATAGAGAACATAGATATTAATGAGCATGCATGATTCTTGCTTTCCCACATGGGATGGTAATATTAATGTGTCAACATCCAAGCATCCATATACTCAAATAACATGATAAATAAGTGATAGATATACTAATAAGATAATACAATATGAATCTCAATAAAATATAAAAACTTAATGGTAGATGCATGACATCAAATCGAAAGGGTTAAACTCATAAGGTAGCATGTAGGTGTGAGAGAATAGTGGGTTAGGATCATATTTGTGTGCACAATTCATGCATGGTAAATTCATGTCAAGCTTGTCATTTTCAAGTTATTAATACTAGATTTTAGTATCTACAAATTCTCCCATTTTATTCTAGTAATGAAATTACTAGAATAAAAGGAAAGGGTATACTTGAATGTGTACAACACATTTTATCTTTGGTAGAAAGCTCTAATTGTGCAAGTCACTCAAAATAAGAACTCAAAACAAATATATGTAGTCAATTTCCATAAATTGAATTTTGAATTATGAACTTGAAATTTGAAAATTAAAGAGCAAGAAAGGAGTACACTTGTGTGTTGGTGAAAACTATATTACCATTGAAATTTGTTGGAGATGATGATTCTTTTTGAAGCATTATATATATGTGTTTTTCACTAAATCACTTGGAGAGTGGTTACTCATGTTGAACCATGGATAAATTCAGGGTGATCAAACCCCGATTTCATGTAATTGTGCAAGGCCTTAGATTGGGAAGATAACGTGCCCCAACCCTCATAAATGTGGAGAGATGTACATAATGTACTAACATAAATAAATATTTAAATTTGATAAAGAATGAGAACAACATGATGGGTTATTTAGAATTAATGGCATGACTATCGAGCATAATTGAATCTCAATGTAAATTACCCATAAAAACATGAATCAATCACTACAAAAGTATTTGATTTTACCCTAATTTAGATTAAAAAGCCCTACTAGGATATAAACTAGTATGTGAATTCATATTACTAAATATAACATATAAGCATGATTTTGAATGTAAAATCTTGAAATATATTATAATGATTTGATAAGTGGCATATGCCAAATTTAGTAAGTACAATAAAGGGATAGGTATTTAGATTTTTTGATTGACATTCTAACTATGATTGTCTTATTACAATGTAAAATAGACTAAAGCAGGCTTATGATATGTCTAGATCAAAAACTATATTTTTGTCTACGTAGGGCCAATTTCATCAACTTTGGTTCAATATCGACTATTGATACTGACCTATACTAGTTGGTAGTAACATGTACAAAAAATAGGGTCTATGACCATATGGTCATTTTCACCTATCTTTGAAAGCTCTATATGTGTGATGTTGAACCTTAATGATATGCATAACTCTATAAATTGACCTCCTTTACCTTAAAAACCTAGGTGTGTTGTGAGGGATAGAACCTGTAAAATTTTTAGAAAGTGTAATGGGTTGAGTTGATCTTAATCACCCATGTTGATGATTAACCTCTTCCAATGTATTTGATATTCTAAGGAGGAAAATCAAGCCACATTTAATTATCCCACATAGTGAAATTATGTTCCTTCACCATATGAATATAACTAATGATTTGGATTTGATACTTTAAAATACTTGATTTGACTTGGCTTTGGTATGCTTTAGACATGGATGTGCTCTGCTCCTAGTGATTTATTTATAAATTAGGATTAATATGGAAGTTTTTCTCAATGTGCAATAGTGTATATAGGTGTACCACATAAGTGCCAAGTCTCATATCAATTGAGGCCTTGAATTGTATACAAATGAGTCCAATTATATATTTTATCACACCACCAACACACTAGGCATATGGGTCGACCCTAAGGAAATATTTAATTTTAAAAATTAAGCATTTTTATGAGATCGCTATCATTAGGTACATGTTAGTATCGACTGGTGATACTGACTTAGTTTAACATTAGTGACTTGTGCACAAAAGAACTAAACTAAAGGTTTGGGTATGTCTGTATGAGATAATAAGTTGGCTTGGCATAGAATGTAAGGTTCTTGTAAATGTTTGACAATAAATAGAGAGAGCCAAACTCGTAAGGTAGTTTTTAGGGGTGAAAGAATGGCCAGTTAGGACCATATTTGTGGGTGTAAGTCATGCATGGTAAATGTATGTCAAGCTTGTCATTTTCAATTACTTAATAATAAATTTTAGTATAAACAAATAATACAATATGAATCTTAATGAAAGACTAAAATCATCTACAACTTAGCATAATAATAATACTCGGGTAGGCAAACTAATAACACTTAGTACATAAAAACCACTTTCTCAATCATATTATAATAATAATCATATCTATATTCAAGTAATATATAGAGCATATCACATAAAGACGTGTAAAATAACAAAAGAAAAAACATTATGAAAATTGCAGCCTCACTTCCCCCTCCCCTTATGAAGACTTCCTCCTATAAGTTGTTGAAAGAATGAGGATATTGGACCCTCAAATGTGATACATCCTCCCAAGTGGTATATGTCACATCATTTTGATGCCATTGGACCTTGACATAGTCTAGCTCTCGGCCTTGAAGGCCCAACATCCCATGTACTATAATTTGCATGGGCTCTAAAGCTAAACTCTCATTTCTCTCTTCCTGTAATTTCATCTAATCCATGACATGAGTAGAGTAAATTATATATCAATGCAAAATAGAGAAATGGACCACATCATGAACACATGATGGGATAAGTGATAGTAATAGATTATAATATATAGGTTCAATTGTCTCTAAGATCTCAAATAGTTTTAAAAAATGAGGTGCCAACTTCAAATCTTTTCCATAACGGATAGGGATCTTGTTGGATCTCACTTTAAAAAGCACATTTTTTCCCACTTCAAATTATCGATCAGTCTTTTTTGCATCTAAAAACTTATTTTTTCACTATCACACCTCTTGAAGGTGTTATCTAATTTGAATAGCCTTAAACTCCATGTCTTGTAACATGACATGACCAATGACAACTCTATCCTTGATGCATTTTGAAATAAAATTAGTTATGCAATTTTGTGTCATATAGTGCCTTGTAGGGTGCCATTTTTATCAAAATGTGGTAGTGTTATTATATGAAAAATCAACTAGGTAGAATTAATTCTCCAAATGGAAGTACTTATCCATGATGTCCATGTGAAACATGTCCTCCAAAACTTGGTTGAATCACTCTATCTGTCCATCGATCTTGGGATGTTATGAAGTACTAAAATTGAGATGAGTTCCCAATTCATTTTGTAGAGTAGTCTAAAATTTAGAAGTTGTTGTTTGAAAAAAGTGTACAACACTTCAACACATGCACCTCAATCGATAGTGTAATGGGATAAAGTCCCTCTTCTATTCATAGGAGAAGATACCTTTATTCAAAAGAAAAGAAAAGAAAAGAAAATCACAAATTGTAATGAAATTACTTAGATGATTCATAATAATAGAATTATATATCATAGAATTAAGAGTAGAATAAATAGATTCACAATAGCAATTGCCAAAAGACTAGAATACTTGAATATTATGACTGAGCCCCTTTAAGGAGGAAACCTCCACAACACTACAATAAGAATAAAAATCAAAATATAATGATAAAATACTAACCACTACCTCCTATATATACTCTACTTAGCTAACGTTATTTCATAGGTAGACCATACTAAGAACATAGAGAAATACAATAAGATAATATGAAGGTGTGTAAGTCATAATTCGACTATGCATATCCCTAGATGCACTATAGGTTAAGTGGGTATCATGCCCCTCCCCTTTAAAACAATGTTGTCCTCAACATTGAATCAAACTAGGATGTTTTTGCAGGAATGCTTCATCCTCCCATGTTGCATCTTCATAATGCAGGTTCTTTCATTTGATCAAATACTCCTTAATAGCTCTGGTCCACAGTTACTTAGTGCACATGTGAAGGATCTCTTTAGGATCCAGAATGACTTGGCCTTCATCCAATTTAGGTAATTTAGTTTGAGTGGAAACTCTATGTCTAATTACCTTATTCAAGCAATATACATGGAATATTAGATGTATGCGAGTAGATTGAGGCAATTCTAACTTGTAAGCCACACTACCAATTTTTTACAAGATCTGATAAGGGCCATAATATTTAGGTGATAGTTTTTTATCCTTTTTATACTACTTTAGAGACATCTCTTTATATGGATACAAATTTACAAAGAGCCAATCACCTATGGTAAAATGCTACTCACTATAGTGTTGATCTGCTTGTTGATTTGTTCTATTTTGTGACATTAATAAATTCTCTCACAAATTAACTAGCACCTCACATTGATGGTGAATGTGTTCCTCAATAGCTCATACCTTAAGATGCACTTTAAAATTTGAAGTGATGGATGGGGATGATCCCCATTAAATGACACAAGAGAGACATATTGGAATAAGTGTGAAAATAAGTGTTATATCACCATTCAACAAGTGGTAGCCAATAAACCCATTTATCATGTTTGTCAAAAATAAAACAATGAAGATACCCTTCTAGACATTTTTTTACTACCTCTATTTGTCTATTAGATTGAGGATGATAGGATGAGCTATGAGCCAAATGGGTGCCCAAACATGAAAATAATTCAATCCAAAAATTACTTGTAAGTATGGTATCTTGGTCACTTACAATGATCTTTGGAGTACCATGTAATTTTTGAACTATATTAATAAAAGCAAAAGATATTGTACTAGAAACATGTGGTTGTGATAAGGAAAAAAAATGATCATATTTGGTGAGCTGATCCATAACTACCATGATAACATTTTTACCCTCAAACCATTGTAACCTCATAATGAAATCCATGAAAACTTTCTCCCAAATCTGGCTAGGGATGGATAAAGGATGCAAAAGACTTAAGGTCTTAATGGTTTCACCTTTATTTTGTTGACATACCATACATTCAACCACATATTTCTGGACATCCCCCTTGAGTCATTCCCAAAATAAATCATTCTTGATTCTATTATATGTTTTCAAAAATTTGAAATGACCTCCAAGTGGAGAGGCATGAATTTATTGAAGAATTTTATGTTTGAGGAGAGAATGCTTACAAAGGTATAATCTATATTTATACCATAATGTGTTCCCCTTACATGTAAATTTTTAGATTTGTTAGAACCCTGTGTAAAATTTTGAAACAAATCCTAGTAGCACTGTCATTCTCCCATTCAATCTTGTTTCCTCCAGCCAATCTACCTGCCACATGACCATGGTTCATAACAATGCCTCAATTGATTCATCCCTTCGAGAGAGGGCATCTACCACCACATACTCTTTTCCTTTCTTATACACTATTTGAAAATCATATCCTAACATTTTAGTCACCCATTTATATTATTCTTCATATGACAATCATTGCTCCAAAAAAAACATTTTTGAGGCTATCATGATCAATCTTTACCTAAAAGTGATGATCCATCAGATAAGGTCTCTATTGTTTCACTTCATGTAGAATAACTATCATCTCTTTCTCATAAATTAGTTTGAGCTTATTTGCTCCCTTCAATTTATGACTTTCAAATGTGAGTGGTCTACCTTCTTGTATGAGTACAACCCGATTGCCATATCCCAATGCATCACACTCCACAACAAAAGTTTTTGAAAATTTAAGAGTAGCCAAAACTAGCATTGTGTACATAGCCATTTTAAAATGTTCAAATAACTTAGTAGCTAAACCATTCCACTGAAAGGAGTCTTTCTTCAACAAAAAGGTGAGTGGGGATGTAATTCTACCATAATTTTTGATAAACCTACAATAGTAACCATTTATCCCCATAAATCTTTGAAGGTTCTTGAGGGTCTTAAGAACCTATCACTCCATCATCACTTGAATTTTTTTAGGATAAACTTTCACTCCTTTATGTGAAACAATATGACCCAAGTACTCCACCTCTTGGACACCAAAATGACATTAGGAAGATTTTGCATAAATTTGATGTTCTATAACTAAAAGTACCTATTTCACATAATTTAAATGGTCTTCCTATTTTTTGATGTAGATGAGGATATCATAAAAAAACACTAATACAAACTTTCTCAAAAATGGCCTAAAAATAATATTCATCAAACTCTATGCAGTTGGTGCATTTGTGAGGCCAAAATGCATGACCATAAATTTATAATGGCCTTCATGAGTTTTGAAAGTTGTTTTAGGTATGTACTCATCATGGATGTGAATATGATGATACCTAGAGTGAAGGTCTAACTTGGTAAAATAAACAACACCATGTAATTTAAATAACAAATCATCATTTACTAGACTAATAAAGTTATCTTTGATGGTGTACTTGTTGAGTTCTTTATAGTCTAAACACATCTTCCAACTGTCATCCTTATTATTTATTATGACCACTAGGGAGGAATATTCATTTTGAATATGTCAAGTGATTCCTACCTCCAACATCTCTTATATCATATTTTCAAATTCACTTTTGGGCATAGGGATACTTGTATGGTCTGATGTTAGGTGGTGTACTTACTAGAATGAGCATGATGGCATGATCATGTGCATGACTTGGAGGAAGTACTTTTGGCATGTCACCCAAAAAAATATAATGGTCATCTAACACCCTTTGTAAATTAGGATGTGTATACTCCTTGGTTGGTTAAACCTCTATGTAAAATAAGCATGCCAAAAAAAAATTTACACATTTTTTGAGATTCTTCATCATTTGATGGGAACTAAAAATTTATGGAGATTTAGCCCATAATTCATGTAGTTCAAAGTTTTTGCCTTTTGAATGGAACATCATGAATAGTTCCTAAAAATTCATCTCAATAGTGCCCAAAGTGGTGAGCCACTACACTCCTAAAATAATGTCAACTCCTCCCATGGGAATAAAAAACATAGGGGAATCTAGCAAGTAGTCTTCCATAGCAAGCTTAATACTATGATAATTTATAGAATAGTTGACTATACCACTATCTACAATCATGACCTAGAATTCTGGAGTTGGGTAAATGAAATAGTTCAAATGAGCAGCCAACTTATTGTTGATGAAGTTTTGTGTACTCCTAGATTTAATTAACATAGTCACCCTTTGTTTATTCAAGAAACCAATCACCTTAATAGTTTGAGGAATACTAATTCCTGAAAGTGCATGTTAAAAATAGTAGGTTTGTAATCTTCATATTCATCCTCAGGTGCTTGCAAATGTTCCCCTAAATCCTCATCATATTCTTCCTCCTCATTAACACCTTCAATGTAAAACAACTTATTTTTAGCACATCGATGTCCTTTGCTCCATTTGCTATTGCATCCAAAACACAAACCTTTTGCATGCTCTTTTTCAATTTGTTGAGGTGTCAATCTGGTAGGTTGTGGAAATGATGATGTTGGGAAGGTGCTTTCACACACATTAGTGAAAGGTCTTCATTTGATCAACTCTTTTTCTTAAGCCATATGTGCCCTTGGTATGGCTTCAGATACATTGATAGGATGAAATATGTGAACCTCTAATTGGATGTTATCTTTGAGGCCATTTAAAAATAGGTCAGTTAGATTTTCCTTAGTGATGTTTACCATACAAGAAAAAATTCTAGAATTGATGAATGTAATCCTTCACTATCCCAATTTGATGCAACTTGGAAAGTTGGTTGAAGTAGTTTTGAGACATTATTGTGATAGTGTAGCTAAAACTCTTCATAAAATATAGACTAGGAAACTAAGAGACCCTTCTTTTTCTTTTGATCACATAATTAGTGATACTGAATAAACTACTCAGGTTCTAGATATAGAGAGGCCATGACCACCTTTTGTGAATAGGGATTTTTATATAAATCAAATAAATTTTCAATTTGAGTAATCCATGTGAGTGAATTACTACCATCAAACTTAACTAGGTCCATTTTTGGCAATAAAGACTTTGTACCATGGTTGGTGTTATGATTGTTTGGAGGAGAATAACTAAATTGAAGTGGTGGAAGGGTTATTTGTAATTACTTAGTTAAAAAATTGGCTAATTGCCTAGTGATTTATTGTAATTAATCTTGGATGTTATTTAGGTCCCTAATTAGCCCTGTGAGGTCCAATTTAACTATATCAAGATCATCTTTTTGCACCATGCCTTACAACATTGACTTAAGTTGTTGAACTTCCTCTAAAATACTCAGATTAGAAGTGTCTGACTCTATGTCATCTTTGTGAGGATTTTTAGGCATTTATTGACCTTTCTCACAACCATGAGTGTTAGGCCCTATCATGCACAAACCCTAAGAGGGTCGTTACTTAAAAAAATGTATCAACAGATGATACCATTATGATCGCCTCACTGATATGAATCCAATGACTGCTAATGTCCATAAGGGTGAAAAGTTTTGGCCTAAAAAAGCATACCAATAGAATATACCATTACAATTTTATTGTAGAGATGATTTCAATGACTATTAATTTTGTACATGGTAAAAAAACCTCACAAATAAAACTACGATGACAAAAAAATTCAATTCCTCTTGGATCACAAGTTATGTTTTTTCGGCCTTCTAGTTCTCAAGATGTCAAACCCAAAAAAAAACATCACAAAAATTTACCTAAATCGAAGCTCTAATACCACATTTAATGAATTAGATGCTTCTTAATAATAGAATTATATATCACTTTAGTAATAGTAGAATAAATAAATTCACAACAACAATTATTGAAAGAGTAGAATAATTGAATATTATGACTGAGCCACTTTGAGGGGGAAACCTTCATAACAATGCAATAAGAATAGAAATATCAATATGATGATAAAAATATAACCACTACCTCTTATATATACTCTACTTAGCCAAGGTTATTCCATAGGCTAACCATACTAAGAACATAGATAAATGCAATAAGATAATATGAAGGTGTGTAAGCCACAAGTCAGCCACATATATCCCTAGATGCACTATTGGTTAAGGGCATAACACAAAAATAATATATTCAAAAATATACATACTAAATTCTTTTGGGAGTTTTCATATATGCGAGAAAGGAATTATGAGAAGGAGAGTGAATTCAAGAGAATATAAAGTTTTAACTATGAAAAGAGGGAAGAAAGAATGCAAATGAGTGAGTAAATGCAAATTTCAATTATATATTACATTCATTAACTCAAAATAAAATTACCATCAACAAAAACTTTTGTTAGGAAAGAGTAAAGAAAATAATACTATGAATAGATGAAAATAATATTATTCATCCACAACTAAAGACAGGCTCAAAGTCCTGCAAAAACTTAGTTTTATTGATTTCTTATAAAAATCACAAAGTTCATTTCTTCTTTTCCTTTTGATGCAAGTAGACCTCTCTGGGTCTCTTACACATCTAGGTCTTCTAGGTCTCCTTAATAAATTATTTTGTCTTTTGAAGTTTTATAGCCTTATTGTACTATAAACCTTTTTTTTTTGCTTTGAACACAATAAACACCCTATTTGCCTCCAAAATATTTTTGACTCCTTTTAGTTCATTAAAAAAATAACTTGATCTCTTCATATCTTTAAGTCTGATGCTAGACACAGGATTGTCTTGAGTCCTTAACTAGTAGGTCTACAGGCTTATACCCTTTATAGGATTCCTTAATCTAACTTAGAAAAATTATGATTTCATAAGGTTCATTCCATTCTATTAATATTTCTTATTTTTACAACAAAATAAAGGTCTTCACTTATATTACTTTTGTAAAAGAGAAAACACGGACCTGTTTGTTCTTTCCTAGACTTTCACAACTAGGTCTACCACTTTCCTCTAACAAATTTCTAAATTTTTGTTTGTTCTTATACCCTTCTCACATTTCTAATAATGTTATCTTGCTCATAACACAATTCCTTATTTTCTTATTGTTTAGTTCTTGCAGGAAAATTAGAAAACACAAGCTTATTAGACCTATCTTAAGGACTATCATTATATTCAATAGAGATTTTATTTAAAACTTAAAATTATTTTAACTTAAATAATATAATTTAATCTATTTCATTCTTTCCCAACTCAAAGTAGAGTTTTCCCATCTTCTATATTTAATTCTTGAGCCAATTCAAAAAATAAGGGTTTTAAACCTTATTCTGCATGTCTACAAACTAAGAAAAAATAATATCTCTTTACTTTATATACCTTAAACAATTTAAACTTTAAATATCTTATATATATTCTCTTATATCTCCCTATTTATTTTCAAGACTTTATTATGAATCTTTTCCAAAATATTGCATATTTATAATGTAAAACCATGTTTAAGCTTGTTTGCAGGTCTATAGACTTGCAAAACCTTGATATTTTTTTTTGTGGTTTTTAAAAAAGTTTAAGAACACTTAAATAAATTAATAAACACATTTTTTTATACTTTTACGAAGTTTCACCTCCTTTGGATGGTTATTTTAGGAAATATAACCACTTTTGTCTTTAAAAACCCTAGTTAAGGGTTTATAATAGTACACAGACCTAAGAGCTTGTAAACAAAAGAAAATTAACTTTAGTGACCTGTTATATACTATTTAATATTGTTTTATATTATATATATGAATATCTAACATTTATAATGATCGTTACCCCTTGAACAATCTTAACAATGAATAACAAAGACATTTAGATGGTTGTTAAAGCCTCTCAATGGACTATCACATAACAAAAGTTTCAAACTTAATGCAAATTCAACTATTTTTCCATATTATGACCTTTTAATATTTAATAAGACTCTTCCATAATTCATCATCACTTATCAATTATCTTATTTTTATGAATCAACTCAAACACTTAAAGAAGGCCCTCTTTTCATGATTGTGTTTAACCAAGACTCTGTTTGCAGACCTCAAGAGATTCAAAATCATTAGGAAAGCATAAATACATATATAATAACATTAAATAACACATGATACCATGTGCATAACATTATCAAATCTAAAAAATACCATAATCAAGCTTCTTATTCATATATTTCCAACTGATCATGCATATTTTGTAGACCAATAACTCATAGACTTAGAGACCTGCAACTAACATCATCATCCTCCACTACTACTTATTTACTCATTTATCTCATTTTATTGTTTTATTAGATATTTTATTCATTATTTTTACATTATCAATATGTTTATACTTAGTTTTGTCTTGTTTCAAGACCAAATATCTCTCAACAAACTAAGACTTATCAAAACATGCTTGTTTTAGCCTTCTCCTATGTTGGAGACTTCTACAGTGAGTTGGAGATGAATTTACATTAAGGGTGAGATTAAAATACATTTAAAACAAGTAAATGGATCTAAAATACCCTTTTATAAATGATCAAGGCCTTCAATACATGATAAAACCTCATAAACTCTTCGTCACAAATTCAAATTTTCAAATTTTTCATTTTGGTGGGAAAATAAAAAATCAACTTTATAGACCAAAATATGGAAATATACTAACTTAAAAACCACCTCAAAGACATGAAAATATATTCCATACCTATACATGACCTTTAACACCAATTTAATATAAAATGAAGCATGAACAAGCTTATAATGACTCTATAAACCTTTCTAAAACCTAGTAACCCAAACAAGCTAAAGTTTGCATAGTTCTTGATGATGCTCCTACATCAAACTCCCGAAGTGGGAAAATTTGAGATCCATCTCAAATAAAGTTTCTCTTCCTCTATTTCTAGTTTCTTATTACCTTGATTTTTTCAACTGCATGCTTTCTCTTGTCTTCACTTCCTTCTTCTATCTCTTGCTTGCCTTCACTAATTTCTTTCTTCCATACTTCTTCATTATCTTCTTCATAGTTGCTTTGTAGAAACTTAATCAGATATTTCTTGCTATATATGATCTTTAAATAGGACTCCAACTCTTTTTTACCTTGTGCTTTATTGCTTTTATCTTCACTCCATCCATCATTGCTTTTATTTAAGAGTTTTAATAGCTCAATTTCTACCTTCTTGATGTCTTCATCATCTACTATGAGGTTTACACAATTTGGTCATTGTATTATTTGTCTCCATATCAACTCTTCATCTTCACCATATTCTTCCATTTCTTTATTTTCAATTTTTATTTCTTATTCATAAGGTACTATAAATTTTACCATAACTTGTTATTGAACTTTCTTACTATCAAGGTGTCATGTATCAAATAGAGGAAGAACGATCATGCATGTTGCGCGAGGATGTATCTAAGATATAGGAAGTGGATGTGTTGAATACACTAAAGGTGAAGCTGACTATGAATTGGGGCTTGGAATCTATGGAAATGATTGAACTGGCCTATAAACTATGGGGCTCTTAGGTACCCATCTGATAGAATAAGTTATAGTTGGTGTGGATGTTATATTATGAGTACCTAGGGAACACACCAACACTAATCTATGTAGGAATGGGGTAGAGAAGATCGATATAATCCATAATATTTAATTGACATATGGGTATCTCTAATAAGGGTCTTGGTGGGAGAGTATGTTTACATGGTAATGCAATAGGATTAGACCTCATCCGCACTGGTGGCTCAACTAGTATTTGAGGCATGCTAAGGGAAGCTATATGTGGATTTGAAATTGGTGACTATTGTGAGATTAGTTGTGGAATAGGTAAAGGATACTCATATGGAAGGCCCTCAACTGTAACCACTTGATTATCATGTATATACTTAATACATTTGTTTATGGTGGAAGGAATGGCTCAAAGTTATTATATCCAAGGCCTACCCAATAACATATGAAATGTGTCATCACTAGGTATGACTAATAATCTAGTGTCCACGTGTGTGGGCCTAACCTATAATGAAATTACAATCTCCCAAATTTATTTCTAGACATGACCACTAAATCCATGAATAACTGTATTTATTGGAGAAATGTCCTGCTCTGAATAACCCAAATGTTGTAGAAGTGTAGTAGTACACATATTAATGTTTGACCCATTGTCAACCATTACATTCTAAATAAGATGATGATCAATGTAATCTCATATAAAGAGTGTATATAAATTTGAGTAATCATCAACAATCTCTTACTCTAAGAAAGTGATGAGAGTTTTAGCTATCATTGTATTATGAAACACACCAATAATACTATGTAGAGGGTGTGTGTCCTGTGTATGATTATTATAATATGTTAGTGGTGGATGTGCTTGATAAGTATAATGAACACCTAAACTGCATGTTGCCTCATTAGTTGTATGTTTTAGGAATGGATTCGAGAATATTTTCATTGCTTTTTCTTATATTGATTGTGCTTTGATTATCTATATAGGATAATCTCACATCAATGATATTAGCATATATCAAATTTTCTATTTATGTCATAATCTAATGCATCTATTTGTAGTATGTCCTAGTGAACTATGATAGTCATAAAATGCATTGGCATCATCATTCCTTGGAAGAGGCCTAGTTTCATCAACCTCTTTAATGGGAGGGAAAGATATGACATTGCATTCAAAGAGTTGTTTGAGAACAAGTATTGGTGGTTTCTGAAGAGTTGTAAAGGGTCTCCTTGAAGGAGCTAATAAAACCAAGTGAAGAGCAGGCTCTGAGGCTACATTAACTATTGTCTTTTGATCATTCTTATTTTTAGTGGGCCTCACCTTGTATGGAGAATTATTAGAGCTCTTATTAGTTAAATTTGATCTAGTTGTGTATTTTAACTTTCCCAAGGAGAGAAGTTTGACTTCCCTTTATTTCATTGTATGGTATAGATCTATGAATGATGGAAACTTCTTAAATAGTATAGCTTCATGTAATGCTAATAATAAACTCTGCTTGAATATGTCCTGGAGTTCTCTATCTGCCATGGGGATAGTCATATTTTTTAATATAGTTTTATATCATGAGACATATTCAACTATTAGCTCATTGGATTTTTGCTTTAGTTGTACAACCTAAGTGTAATAAACCTTGTCATTGATGTTGATTGAAAAGTGTGTCAAAAAAATATCTACCAATGGATTAAATTTTGTGATGGATTGATTAAGAATATCATAAAACCATTGTAATGCATAGTCCTTTAAACTGTGAGGGAATAACTTAGTCATGATCCAATCATTAGACATGAATGCTACATGAAAATCACACAAATGATGTTCTGAGTCACCCTTACCATCATACAAAGTAAGCTTGGGTGCCATAAATGTGGATGGCAAAAGAGTTGTCACTATATGTTGTGTCAATGGCATATGTAGGAGAACATGCGAGTCCAAGGCATGTGATGGTCTAGTGGCACCCTGCTCAAGATGTAACACCTTGGCCTACAGAGAATGGATCTCATACATAAGGGATTATACATCGAGAGAGGATGAATGCATACTAGTCATAGGAGGTGTTGCCATTGGTGAAGGTTATGAGTTAGAACATGTTGTAAAATCTGAGTTGCTCCCATAATAAGTGTTAAAATATTAGCATTTGGGGGGTTAGAATATTGACCAGTAGTGGGTTTTTGAAGCTTATCTTGAAAAATGCAAATAAGGTCATCTTACATATATTAATGTTTAGAAATAAATATTTTCAATTGTCTCTTATCAGTCTCATCAATTTGGTTATCAAATTCTTCCATTTTAGGTTGGGAAATTGGAAAACAAAAAGTTGTATATTTTGAACCTTGTAATAAATTTAATTTATTAAAGATTGTAAAAATAAAATAATGAATCAGATCTAATATTTTGAAATTAATTTCTAATCATAGAAAATAAAAGGATACATACCCTAAGAGTATTTAGGGCTAGGATTTTTGGGCACTGTTCAAAGTAAGTCAGGTTCACCAAATGATTTAGATTTTAAGGGTATTATGGAATGCAAAACCCTAGTTTACTAGAGTGTTGGAATATTAAATTAGGGAATAAATGCAACCACTAATTTATGAAGTGATTGATTTATCTGATTGTTTTATAAATAATAATGACCTAGAAAAGGAAGTATTTAGTTGGAAACTAATTGAGATAGATGAGTAATAGGCTAAAACTTGGTATAAGAGTGTGAAAAGTGTCATGAGTAGGAATATGGATTGAGAAACCCTCCCAGATAGAAACATGATCTTCTAGATAATATCACACCATGGTAGTGTCCTCAAGAGCACAATAGTGTCCTCTTGATAAAGGTGCAATGAACTTCTAGGTATACCTTCAATTGGACCTGAGATACATATGCATGTGTAGATGAATGTTGGTTCACTTCCTATAACCTATTTTGATTGATTTATATATAAATCCCTAGGCCTCCATGTTTTTTAAGGCATTTGGGAAGCACAAATAGAAAAGAGTAGCGATAGTAAGGTAGGTTGGATGTGACCTTAACACACCATGTGTTGAGTGTTGCCTACATACCAATACTCTGAGGAGGGATCAATCCCAATGTAGTTCTCCCACCTAAGTGCTTGGTGCAAGTGAAAGTACATGCTAGTATGACTGTTAGTTTGAATGATTTGAGTGTGACTTGAGATTATAACTCTAAGTATTCTAATATTTGGGATGTTTTAGATGGTTTTGTTTAGAATTCAGGAAGAATAGGGATCAATAACCTTGTTTTTACTATTATTTATGAGTTTGTTGGAGATTATTTTCATCTGATTTTTATCTAGTGGATAAGTGAGTTGAAGTGTTATATATAAAGCATTATGTTGTTTGTTAAGATGTGAAATAGGTCTAGGTCAACCTAAATTGCATTAAGGAATGTAAATATATTCATTGGAGGAGTAAGAATCAAAGGGACACTAGTGTGATCCCTAGGTCACTAGCATAGTGCACTAGTGTCCAAAGGGTTGCTCTACTATCTAGGTGGAAGAATCTAGTCAGCATAGGGCTTAAATGCCTAAGTAGTGGCTTAATGCTACTTTTGGTAAGTCTAAAATTGGGTTAAACCCACATGAAAACTGGAATAGGAGCAAAAGAGGCCCTAAGATAGGTCTAAGTTTAAGCTAAGGCAAAGTGGTCTCAAGTGACACTCATTACACTGAAATGACATTTTAAATGACTACATCAATACTCCAGAAGAGTGCCTCATAATCATGTAGTTTTCTCCTATTTTTAGGCTTGTGTATGAATCATACAATATGTGTAAAGCAAGTATAATAGTGACATAGCTTGTAACTTTGTAAATCAAGCTATTGGGCTATTCCTTTAGTACTTCAGACTTGTAGATGTATTATATCTATGGCTAGTGTAGAAATAGGGAAGCTTTGTTCAATTTAATTCTTGATAGAGCGCTTTTCATAAGTTGCCTTAGTCTCTTTGGTATGTTTCTAGGTGAAGAATGAATGAGGGTTGATCTTGTATTTATATCAATTCCTTTGGATTAATAACTTACATTAAAACACTTAGGAAAACCATTAGGATACATTTCATTTGTAAAATAGATTACTTTAGGATACTGGACACTTGTGTCAAGTCAAGACACAAACATCGACATTAGTGTTTATCTCAGATGTTAATGTCTAGGAAGCATGAAAGTAGGTATAGGATCAAAACTTGTAGAGATGGAAGATGAGTACATTTTAAGCATTATGGGAAAGATAAAAGACCTGGGTTATTAACATAGGACTTGTTAGACTAAGATATATAGGCCAAAGGGGTACAAAATAGAGCAAATACAAGACTTATAAAAGTGAGAAAGATATAAAGCTGAGAAGAATAACCAAGGTATGAGTTTGCCAAGTGTATAAGACTAAGGTGATATATAATCATAAAATAGTGTCTACACTATCCCATATATAAATAAAAAACCAACATGATCTAAATAATTATATAACCATCATGGTTAGACACCTTGAATAAGCTAGTTGTTATAATGTTGGTTAGTTTGATTTTCATATTTGTAGAGTCCAAGAACCTTTGGGAAAAAGGGAAATTAGGTTTTAGGTAAAATCATTGAACAATATATTATATATTTATGCTTAGATTTGCATTCAAATAATAAAGAGTATGAAAGTGTAAGGTTTATTATTATTATTATTATTATTATGTTTATTATTGGAAGGCATTTGACATTGTTCCCAAAAAAAATTTAATATAATGAATTCAAGATCCATAAATTACAAAACATTTGGTTATTCTTATGATGAGACTTTATGAGAAGGTGGTTCACAAAGTTCAAACTCCTACTAGTTTTACAAAAGATAGCAATAAAAACATTGGTGTTAGGTTGTCCACTTTCTCCTCTCTTTTTTGGTATCTACATAGATGGATTAGATGATATCATTGTAAGTTTAGTGAAGACATGCGATGATTATATTCTTTATGATATAATCATCACTATTTTATTATTTTTTGATGACATTATTCCCATGTCATATTTTTCATAGGCATATAAATACATCTTGACAATTTAAGCTCATTTAGTGATATTCATGGCTTACAAGTGAACTTGAATAAAATAAAGTCATGGTTTTCAACACAACTATGAAAAAAGTACATGGTACTAATTGCATTACAAACTAAATTTGGTTGAATTTGTTTTCTCACATACTTACCTTATTGTGCCTTTCAAAACCTCCCTTTAATATTCTCTTTAATGTAGAAGAGAGATTATGCAAGGGATATGTTTCATATGGTACACTTGTGAGAGAATGTTTCTAGCTCAAGTTTTACGATACCAATGCAAAATTGTGCATCTTATAAACATTAGTGTCATCAATATTATTATTAGTTATGAGATTTGAGGCCCTATATTTTTTAGTACCATTTGTGATCCATTTGATAGAGTTATTATTTCCATGCAATCCAAAAACTTGTGGGGAAAATAGTTAGTTCCACATGTAATTATTTTTGTCAATTTGACACCCATCCCCTTCATATTTTAATTATATTCCATGTAGTGATGTTGGTTCATAGATTAATATCTATAGTAGGTACAATAATTGGGCATAATAGATATCCATTTAAGGCTCTTCAATCATCTATGAAGTTATGGATCAAGAACACTTGGTATGCTCAATGCACATCTTTTTTAAAGGGAATTGATATGGATATCAATATTTTACCTTCTCGCATATTTTCCCATGATGCTCCCCACATATTGAAAATAGATATTTATATAGGCATAAAATATGAGATCCATAAATCCTACATGAAATAAAATTGGATAGAACCATCATAACCATTGTCAATAAAAATACATCATTATTTGGAACAACATTTTCAAATAAAATATGGTCATATTATTACTCCCAAGTACACTAGACTCTTTTTTGGTTTGAGATTTCCTTTAGGCCAATTGTGGGTATTATCTCATCACCTTTTCAAGGAGTTAAAGGACTTTATTCCACAACATCGATGCATGTATAAACTTTACAATAATGAATTATAATCATATGAGCATTTTGTATTTAGGTGCTCAATGCATAATGAGATTCATGATAGAGTTTACTACTTATTTAGAGGAAATCAAGGATATTTACAAAATATTATTCATTATAAGGATCAAGGATGTATATCTTGAAGGTTTTTTGCTCTGCATTGATAAGCCTCTAGTTTTTGCTGTCACGCTACCGATCCTTATAGATCTAGGTAGGAGTTAGCTTTATTTTGTATTTATTGCTGATTTTGATTGATGATTTACCTTTTGGGAAGTAGGGGGTACCCTATTTTAAATGTATGTCATCACTCTCTTTGCATCTATGGATGCAGAGAGGGATAGAGTGATCAAAAGTAACCATGACACTGAAGCAAGTGAGGAAATTCATCCCAAAAAAAATTCATGAGTTAATGTTGTTAATCTTGATTCTCTATTACCTTATTTTGTTCTAGACTTTCCTGAATTTGATAAAGATTGTAATTTATTTCATAATTACACCCTTATTTCATATTTTATGGGTAGATTCCCCCCTAAGATCCTCTTAAAATAATGGGTTCGTAACCATTGGCAAGGCCATGGTGTGAAATTGGAAGGAGTCTAGAATGTTACCAAGGGCTTCTTTCTGTTTTGATTTTACAACCCTGAACACTATAAAGATACTGATAATCATGGTCCTTGGTTTATTCATAACACTTTGGTGGTTTTTTCTCATTGAACCCATGATTTTCAAGTTTCATAACAAGTAAAACTAAAAATACCTATTTGGGTCAAATTTTCTGGTTTGCCACTTCCCTTATGGGGTTTCATTGATTAGCTCATAAAACACACAGGGAAATTCATCTACCATGAGAAAAATAAATTATTTATAGCTCACCCCCATAAATGGGTTTGTGTGGAAGTGGATTTATCTAGGATCTGAATGAGTCCATTGACATTCAAATTAGAAATGATAAATTTACTCAATGGGTGATGTATATCAACTTAACAAATAATTATTTTTGATGCCAATCATCAGACCATATGATTCAAGAATGTCATTTGATGGTGCATGCTCCTCTTAATTCTCAAGAAAATGGTGGGCATGAATCCAAACATCAGAATGGTAATAATGATAGCTAGAAAATAGTCATAAATAAAAATAATAAATTAGCAAAAGGTGGCAGCAAGCCTCAACCATCTACACATAGACTTATTGTGGCTCCCAGTACCTCGATCTCTACTAGTAAATCTATTATGCATATTACATCTTCTCCTTTGTTCTTGTAAACACCACAAGTGGTGGCCACCTTGGTTGATATGCCACCTTCAATGTCATAGTCACAACCCTCTCCTAGGGTGAATTCATTAGAAGAAGAATGGATCCTCATTACCCTAGACCATAAACAATCCTCCAACGCTCTATAAACCCATCCTAAAGAAGAATATATGGCTCATAAGAGTCAATTGTTTAATGGGGGTGATTTTCTATCATACAAACTAACTTATAATCAGTTTTTTATGATTGAAAACCTCACAAAGGAGAATGATATGAACCTTGATGTTTATCAATGCTAGTTTATTCAGTATTTTTTTAAGGCCTTAATGATCCATCATATAAGTATGTGGTCAGGAATAGTTGTCAACTTTTTAACAACATGAAAATTCTTTTTTTTTCAAGAAGTCAAGATTTTTGGCTTCTTCCTATAGAATGTAACATGAATAATTTAGCCTAGAGCTATTTCTTATAATACTATACATAATGTTGGTCATGGTGGGGCTACCACTCTATTATCTCCAAATATCTCTCATAACATTATATTTTAGGATTCTAACCCCACCCATTTGGTGGTTTGTGTATGCAAAGGGCAATGAAAATGATCTATAAATCAATCCTATCTTGGAGAATATAAATCCTACTTACACTTTTGATTGTTGATACATTAGATATTCAGGGTTATGACCAATATGGATTGACTAGACCTAGCCAAGGGATCACTTATCACAATAAAATCACCAGGGAGGGTTCCAAAGCCTGTATTCAAGCAAAACTATGTAATAACCCTAACTAGGTCCTATGTTTTCATATTCATTAAGTATAATGATAAAGTAAAGTAAAATATAATATAGTGCTCACCAAAGCTTGTGGCACAAAATAGGGGTAATAATATTAAAAATTAAATTATGCATAGAAGATATATACTCACATCAATGTATGTGAAATCATAATACATTGGAAAGAAGTACAAGTGCAAATCTATCTACTCTTACAAAAGAGGATCAACAATTAGGAGTACATACCTTTGAAGATGAACACGTCAATCCTCAATCTCTCCCTTATCCAAGGTGATTTTCAAGAGGTTATTATGGTATATAAGGTTGACAAAGACAAGTCAGCTCTAGGCTACATAACCTATCTATGCATCTGAAAGACTTATCCACAAAACAAGATTTGTATCTCCAAAGAAATTATTGAAACCCTAAGCTATGTTCCTCAATTAGAATGGTGGATAAGTAAATGTGCAATATAATATATTTTTTCTTCTCTTCCTAAATAAATGACAAAATTAATGTGTATATATAGCTGGATCTAACCCTAAACCTTTTCAATAGTTTAGCTAATAGGGTCGTCCCAATCACCTTTATATTGTTATTGATAAAAATAAATTAGGTCTTGATCTAGGCCTTCCAAGAGCTGACATAGACCCTAAATTAATTTTATCAATTAGAGTACAAGGTTGATGGGGCCGATAGTGTAATGTAAACCTTTATAAAGGTTTTTAGGCTGGGAAGGGCTAATGAAGATGGATAATGACTAGAGGAGGGTGTAAAAGAGGAGGTAAATCTTAGGGGAGTGTTTTTAGGATATGGTTAGGTAGATATCAAGTGGTAGTATAGGGATAACAATCTTACAAAGCACCAATGGTCTACCCACCCCTTTATTGATGTACCCCTTAAGGCATGCACTCAGAGAGATTGAGACTCGATAAGTTCTTACAAGAGAGAAAGTATCAGAAATTGATAAAGTTTGGAAATACTTTGTGTATACATATGCCTCATTTGAAGCTCGTCACATGTCATGCGGGTGTAACATAGGATGGTGCTTCAGGAAAATAATATAGTAACACACAATGTTGAAGCTAAATAAATTGTAGTAAGGAGTAAATAAGATAAATGAAAGCACAAAATTGAAAAAAACATACCTTTACTTACCTTGGTTTTGTAGATAAAGAATGAAATGTGAGAAATTTGAAGGTGTCCAATATAGGGAATAGTAGGCAAACCTATAGAGATTAGCAAAAAAGAATGAAAATTTGATTTTTTTTCAAAATATACATGTAACATGTGGAAAGATTATCTACGATGTTAGGATTATAGAACATTTTATGGTTAAAAAAAAGAGCTAATAGAAACAAATATATGGTCAAAAGATAGAATCTAGTGGTAAATATTTGAAAGGTAAATAATTTTGAATATTAAATATAAATAGGGTGAAAAATAATTCATTTGTTATTTTTACTATTCTAAGAAAATAGAGCATTGAGAAACCCATTTTGAGACCAAAGAGCCATCATGGTGAGGAAACAATAACTGAGATGGGGAGGATGCATGATGGCTGCAGTGAGTGTAGCATAGGTAAGAATTTGGGAATTTTAAAATATTAAATATTTTTATTTGAAATTGAGTTAAATATAGAAAACTAATAGGTAGGTAAAATCTAGTCACTAGAATGAACCCTAGGATATTTTTAGGTAAACTAGGGGTATAATGGGATATTAGGTAGGAATAAGTCAAACCAATAAATGCCTAAGGTATTTATGGTAAATGGTCAGAAATCCATCACTAAAGAACATAATTGACCTGGTCAACTTAATTTATAAGGCAATTTGAAAGCATAGGGCTGACTACATATTAGTGGGCCAATTTAGTACTCTAAGGAGTGGTTGACTATGTATTAGTGGGTCAACTTAGTTTTTAAGGTAGATAAGGATGATTGTATATTAAAGGGATGATTTAGTTGGGTCGTATAGTATGAAACCATACTATCTAAGAAACACCTACAAACACATTTTTTGTCCTATAAATATTCTTGTTTTAGACCTAAAATTTTCCTAGCAGGTGTTGTAGAGAGAAAATAGGGGGAAAATAACACTTTGACTTGGTGGTACGAACTAAGGGAGCTGAAAGGTCATAATTTAGCACATGTGGGCCCCTTTTGAGAGGAATTACGACTGACTAAGGTAATAGTAGATAAATATGAGGTATGAAACCATTCCATGATGGCTTGATAAAGCTAATGAGGTCCACTAGAGGCATATGGGGTGGTTTAGTGGTCTTTAAAAGCCAAATTGCATCTCATTATGACCAAAACTATGGACTATGCCCAAGTATATGGCCTTAAAAGGACATATATCAATTAGACCACCATGTTAATGCATATATAATACCTTAATTATCAATGAAACCTTAATTAGACCTTATTACACTTCCCATAATGTTTCTTCAAGGCTTGAGATTTGGCATACCTCTGATGATCAAGTAGGATCAATGTGTCTCTAAGCCTTTAACAAGATGTCCCCTCGATTTGTCTTCATCACCACATATTTTTCATGTTAAGGACCCTTCTAAGTGAGCAAAGGTCATCTATGTATACTTGACCATCACAATCATACTTAACTCAAGCTTTAAAGGAGTTTAAAATGTCTATAAGGACTAACAAGGCAAGTTTGAAGCATGACCAAATAGTGGACTGACTAGACACCCCTTTCAACTCATGAGATGAGCAACAACCATAGTATCAATGATGGACCATGGCTTTAAGCTATAAGGTTTACCATTTCTAGGTCTAGTATTATAAAGTGACCAACAATAGGCTAAGTCAATATATTCCATAAATAATGCAATAAACAAAACAAATTGTCATTGTAATTAATTCTTATAACTAGAAATCTACATATATATTTCAACAAAGTCATTAAGAAATTAGATGGATTTTAGGCAAGTTGTACATGGTTACCTTGTTTTCAACATGAAAAATACCCTAATGAATCCATCATTACTTCTACCTTCATCAATCCACTATAAAAGATAGTATGAGAATTCAACTTCAGTCTATATACCACAAAATACTTTCATCACCCATTTATGAAACAATTAAAAAATTCATGATACCTTACTTAACTCATGTAAGCAAGGGAAAGCATAGAATAATAGGCTAACAAAAAACATTAAAACACATTATGATTTTCATTTTCATTGACATGTTATCCAACAATATCCACTTAAAATGCAACTATATTAAGAATGAAAATCCATGTCAATAGTTTACTTAAAACTGTGGAATGGAAGACAGTCCTAATAATTTCATTACACATTTATAAAATGCATAATTAGGTATTTTTTTACATCTACCAGGATAACATAAGAATGCATCACTATCAAAGTACTAAATGACTTTAATAAGGTAATAATATAATCTAATGGTTATCTTAAATATGTTATATTTTTCCATCACTATCCTCTATATTATATAAATAAATACGAGATAAACATAAAAGTGTTAATATATCATTTTGAATATTTCACAATCCCATCTCAACCAGTCTATGTAGTTCCCAAGCATACTTATCAAGGATCACATAGTCCCATATTCTCATAAAATAACTAAATGCATAAACTCATACCATAACCACATATTTTATGAGGTTTTCATACCACACATAATAAGTCCACCATTACTAGCCTTACTCTTTACTATTCACAAATCAACTAAACCTGATTGATTTCAAATGAATCACAAGTCTAAGCAAGCATACATTCAATAACTTACTACATTCCTTTCATGTTAAACATTTTACATAAACACTATTCATTTTTATCTATTTTAATCTTCTAGAGTGAAGCACTCAACAATACAAACATGTTCCCAATACTTCTGTCAAAAGTAGAAAATAATTCAAGAAGTTATATTAAATTTTCCATACTTACCAACTACTCTTGTACTAATTATAAATTGTCCACTATGGAATAATGCATGGTCTATAAGAGGAAAATCACAATGCTCAAAGGAATCAACATTAATCAACATGAAATGCCATTACTTATATTGATTCTCAACATCCTTTTATATAAAAAAATGATTTATGATAATAAGTCTCAGTCATTCAGCTAGCCTCTCATAAAAAAATGTTCTTTATAATGACAACAATACTACATTACTTGCATAAATTCTAAAACTTCTATTAAAAATCCAAATCTTACCTCCTAAATATGTTTAAAATAATAAACTTATATTGCTTCTCAACATCCTTTTGTACCAAAGAATGATTTATGATAATAAGTCTCAGTCATTCAGCTAGCCTCTCATAAAAAAGTGTTCTTTATAATGACAACAATACTACACTACTTGCATAAATTCTAATACTTATGCTCAAGAATCCAAATCCTACCTCCTAAATATGTTTAAAATAATAAACACTACTGCAAAGAATTTGAGTAATAGGAATGAATAATAGTTAAATTTACAATCTTCACAAATTTAAAAATAATATTGCATAATCAAATTTATTTATACAATGACAACATGCATGATATTCAAGTTCTACACAATATACACACATTCTAAACTTTCCTGCTTGACATAGACTTAAGCAAATATCAACTTAAATATTTTGTGCATAAAAGAAGCTTCGTAATACATAAGAGTAAGTCTTATCGACAGTTAGCATGTAAATATTTCACAAATGACTTGTTTTCTTTACCAAATAATATTAACCCATTAAGGTTTATTTATAGCTTTTATCTAATAAATAGAAGGTACATTAGTGTATACAGTTAAAAATAGCAAAAGAATGTAGCTAATTAATGCCTTCATATTAATTTCGAAATCGAATGGCTTAACATTTACAATAGAATACAAAGTAACACCATTCAAGTAATATGATACAACAAGTAAAAAACTTCTAACTTGTAAGTGCTTCAGTATCATTGGCACCATTATTAATCCACCTCAAATGCCATGAAAAAATAGCCAGTAACAACCATCCTTGTAACCAACATGTAAACCAAGAAATGTATAATATGATCCCATCCATTGGTGGTACCCTAACCACCCCATCCATCATTTCAATGCTAGAATAGGTCACAATGCACAGGGTCAAAATTCATAACAAATGAATAAGAGGATTTTAGAAAAGAGATCTAGTCTAATGATAAAGGGTTTACACAACAATAATGAGATACACTCCAAACACATCAGTACAAGAACACACCCATACATAAATCACACAAATGCATTTGAAGTAAAAAAAATAAGTATTCAACTATATTTCAATAAATAACTCTTTTTTATGCCATTTTAATGGGTGAGATGGTTCCAAATGGCCTCACCCATGAAGGGTTTTCCTTAGCAATCCTATTATTTTTCATTCAAATAATATATCAAGAAAGATATATCGGCTATAAGTGTGGACTCGCTTAGAAGGAATGGTGGAATATTTTTAGCAAGGAGGAATCCCTTCTTGTAACTCTTTCACCTTCCTAGGGTTTCCACTAAGAAGAAAAAGTCGTAATAATACATAAAATCAATTATATTAGAATTGCTTATTTGAATGTGAAAATTTTCTACTAAGATACTTTATTTCTCTTTGTTTTTTCTTTCTTGAGTCCTTCCACACCTCTCATGCCATTTTTATAATATGGATTTAACCTCATTTTCACCATTTCCTCGATGTCACTTTTCTCCTAGTAACTTGAGTGAAGGATCAATGAAATCCCTATTTAACTTGGCCAACATGACAACTTCCCCCTATATTCACTAGTTCCCATTTTAGTCTACTCAAAAAATGAATCAAATTCAAAATCATACAAATCACCAAACAAATCCTAATCAAAATTATTAGGTCATTCAACCTAAGTCAAATGTCAATAAAAATTGTAGCGCTAGTGTATCATAATGACTAAACAAATATTCAAAAACACATTTCTATTATCATAATAACCTAAATAAATTTTACACCAACATTCAATTATTTAATCACGCATTATGATTCAAGGTTATAATCATTAAAAAAATGACTTCCAACACCATGGACTAAGTCCCAAGACTTTCCAAGGTCATATGTTACATAAAGCAAACATAATAATTACTTCACAACACAATACAAACATAAATTTATTTAGAAATAATGGATTATCCCAAAGCTAAGAAATAATAAATACGAAGAGGCACAATTGGATAAATTCCAATGATAGCTTCCAAACAACAAATCAAAACAACATTCACAGTACTTGGAAGTTCATAATACAAGACGGGGAAAATAAATAGAGGGTGAATTGATTGGTCAAATTTATTTTACCTCTATATTCATTTATCTGTATGAATCGAAGAATCTACTTAGATAAATGGTCTAGGACTAAACCTATCTAATCATTTGGTTGTCACATGTAATCATAAAATGACATCAGTAGTACTAACTTGATATAATATAAATAAAAACAAATACTAAAATTGTAATATTGTCAATAGAAAGCAACCAAAACATCATAATAATTGTTCATTAAGCAATAAAAATGGTACCAATGTCTCAATAGTCCAAATGTAACATCAAACATCATAACAACACATGAAAATAACATCATGTCTAAATGGGATATGACACTAAAATATAACAATTGCGCATTTTATCCAACACTGAAGGCTAGGAGCAAAAGTATTTTTGAATTGTATATAATTTGGTATGTCCCTAATATAACAATAAACCCCTTCAACAATGTCACCTCAACATAAGAGGAAGATAATTTTCTTTTTAAAATATGAGCTTGCATGAAAATTATAAGTAGATGAAAAAAACATGCAATCAAGAACAAATTTTAATCACATCTTTTGATGACCTGGTCTAAAATGCATGGCATGGGACTCCTAAAACTAATGAGAAAAAAACACTTTTATTGGTTCAATAAGTTCCTAAAAATCTTATTCTACCTAGAACATGAACATTTTGACATATTCTAGTATAGAAACAATTTTTGAATTTTATATCACCTTAGTCTTGTACACTTAGAAAATACATATCATAGATGTACCTTCAGCTTATAAACCTTTTCGTTGTCGATAGGATCGTATACACTATCTCTTTATGCATAATTCATATCTCTTATTTTGACCAATGTTATTATGATGACTCAAACCTTTTATCATATCCAAAATGGTACAAACCTACTTATCTTATGTTTTTGCAAGTTTTAGACCTATGCTTGATTTTGAGCTTTCTAGACACTTATGTCCCAGTTATATGCCTATGTTGATGTTAGTGTCCTATTCCAATGCTAGTGTCTAGTGCCCTAAAATTCATCCAATTTCAAAATTAAATGTATTCCTATGGTCGGCCTCAGTGATTTAATGTGATATATTCTCTAAAAGGATTGGTATATATAGGATCAATATTCATTCATTCCTCACCTAACACAAACCAAACAACTCACAAGGCAAGATAAGAAGGACATTCAATCAAACATTCAAGTGAGCAAAGCTTTCCTATTTACCCCTATTTCCATATTAGTCATAAGGATAGTACATATATAGGTTTTAAGTATTGAAATAACATCCCATGAGCCACATTTTCTAAGTTACAAGCTAAGTCACTCTATGTACTTATTTATCACACATTGCATCCTTATGCACACACAAGACAACATATATGGGAGAATTACGTAAGCTTGAGGCCATCTTCAGAGTATTCACTATGTAGGTAATACTCATTAATAGAGGGTTCTTTGGGGAAGCTCGACATTGTGTGCCCACTAACCCATTTTTCCCACAACCACTATGAAGATGAAGAACTAGGGTTTTACTATGTGATAAGGAATGCTATCCCATTATCCAAATCTGAGCACATCATAGTGAAGGTGACACAGAACCTAGAATATTTCAGGTGGTCACATCCAGACCCATTAGGTATTCTATATAAGACACCTACATCTAGGTTAGACATAGGCATAGACATAATTGTCTGAGGCTGATGCAAGTATCTAAGGTCACAAAAATGCTTAATCCATAGCCTAATGACTATTCTAGAATCCACTTCCAGTCTTATTCCTTCTTGTTTCAGGTCTAGATTTGTGTTAGCATCAGAACCAACTAAGTTTCTTGTTTTAATTATCATTGAAATATCTAGCATAGATTTGTTTTATATTCTTACCATATCTCAACATAATAAATTCAATATATGTTTATATAAGTTTTCAAATTAATTGGTCTACTATAGATATAGTTTACCATCATTGTGTCCTAGGCTATCTCTACCCATTTAACCCTAGATTCTGAGATCTAAATTTTAGGGTTAGATATTTGGTGAACCTGACCTCTAAGTCTTCCTTTACAAACCTAACCCAATCTAGGGTTTCTAACCTCCTAGGGTTTTAGATGTCCATGATTGATTATCAAATCTGAAACTTTACCTTATGGTTTTACCCTCTTTTTGTTACCAAGATTCTTGTTAAGATGCTTGAAAGTTTTTTCTTCCTTGATTGGCACGTTTTAGCCTCCAAATAGATCCATTTAAAAATTACTTAGAGGTATTTTCTACACAGGTTGGTATACTCAATTTTAATTTTTTTCACCCAAATTCAGTATAGATTTTTCATTTTTTTAATTTACTAGTATTAGTAAATATTTACATATAAAGAGAATGGTGTACTTATTTTATATTTATTTTTTGAGTTTTGTAAAAAATAATATTTTATTAAAAAACCTCTCTTAGATATCAGAAATAAATTCATGTTTTATCATTATTTTTTATTTGGAATATTCTAGGATTTTGCTTGTGAAGCATTCCACATTGTTTGGCCTATCCATAATTCATAATAGATAAAATTTCAAATTACTTATAGGTTTTTCAGAATTATATTTATATAGATTAAAACCTCTTTTTATTTGTAAAATATTGTATAGATTTTACTAATTTAGCATTTTATTATTTTTAGTAAATTTAGACATATAGATCGTACATTATACTTTTATCTCCCTATTTGTTTGGGTTCGTCTCATTTCCTGATTTTCTTAAAAAAATGTTTGAGATTCCAAAAAAAAATTAATAACTATATATTGCTTTCTCTTTATTTGGTATGTTGTGGTGACCTTGACCTTTGGTCTCAAAACCCTAGTTGACTTATGGTTTCCTAATTTAATTTTTTTTTAATTTTGATCTCAAAATGCTTAAAATTTAAAAATCAGATTTTCCCCTTTCTACAACCATGTTTAATATAGATATAACTCTTAGCTACTTCATTTTATAGACATCATGGTAGTTGTTACTTATTATGTTTCATGTATGATGAAATCATTTAAAAGGAGCAACCAACTTGATCAGTACAATGAGAGGATTTCAAAATAGAATCAAAATTTAAGCCCTCTTTATAACTCTTATTGTAATAGTATTGAGCATCTTCCTCCTAACCCTAAGGAGGGTGATAGATACCATCCCTCTAACCAGGTCCATGTTATCACTCCTTCAAAGGGTAAGGTATATGGTATATGTATATATATTCAATACGAGGTACCTAGATTTTGTGCTTGTGAAGCCTTAAAAAATCAAATTGTCCTTGTGAGTAAGTCAATAGAAGAGTGACAAAAGAATTTTAGTTAAAATATCACATTACTGGAAAATAATATTACATACCTAAAAAATCCAACACGTGGTATTGTTACTCATGTGTTTACATCCTCATCTACCAATATTGTGCCAAACAAGGTTTCACATCCAAATGAAAAGCTAAAACTGAATGCATCTAGAATGAGTGATTCAGATATTATACCAAAGGCTACTAAGAGTCCAAGTGAAATCCTAATAAAAATTATTTGAGACAAAGTTATCAAATTACCTCCTCCAGATCCTATAAGGCAATACAAATATTACTATGCATATCATAAAATGCATTGTCATCATATAGAGTTTTGTTTTGCATTAAATAAAAAAATACAAAGTCACAAAGGAAGTAGTGATCATATTATTGATACATCAACCAAAAACATAACTCACATTATGAGTACCTCTTCTAAACCTAAAATATAAAAACATCAAATGTGGTTACCAAAAAAACATTAGAGCAAAAACAGTTGAATATATCAAACTTAGAGTAAAAAAAATTCAAAAAGATAAATCAGAGCAAGAAAAGGATACAGGTTTACCTTTCAATAATGATACTTAGTTTTTCAAACAATATGGTTTTGGAAAGAAATATTTACAAAACTTTGGTTATCATGATCAATGATTGGGAAAACATTCACAAGGCATCACTCATCCTATATCCACATATGACTAGATTGATCATCAAGGCTTGGGCTATATTAGTAATACTGATGTAAATCATTCAAAGATACATTTGGCCAATGCAAAAAATAAGAACCTACAAAAAATAACAAGTCAAAGAATAAAACACAAATAGAAAAGACACAGTCACAAAAAGTGCAATGGGCACATCAAATATTTAAAACAAAATTTTTAACAAAAGAAGTCAAAAAACAAGAGGCAATTAAAAAAGCTAAGGTTCCAAATATGGTTAAAAAATGAGGAAACTACAAGCCTTTCTTCACATTAGGCCAAATTCACTGCTCACATAGATGGTAGACAATCTTTAGCTGAATAGTTCAACAAACTATGTTATGATCCACTCGGTAACATACCACATAATCTATTCACACCTATAAGAACTGGTACATATCAATTGAATCCATCACTAACAAATGAAAAAATAAATGCAAAGAAAATATACCAAGTACAAATTCACTAAAAGAGCGTGATACACTTTCTACTTCTGTTGTGTACACATATGACACACTTAGTTCAGTAAATGTTATTCATTTACCATTACTCAAATATTATAATCCTCTTATTGAAATCATTTGGTAAATTATATAATCTCTAAATAATCCAAAAATAAAAATAAAAATAAAAATCCAAAATTCATTCAACATTTACATGTTCTATTAGCTCATTGTCATATATGTTGTTGGTTCCATGTTGGTAGATAACATGTCATTTATTTTTATATACATGTGTCTTTCATGCATATTTTGAGTGTGATTCAGACATACATAGATATATTATCTATGCACTTTTAAATGTTGGGCCTTCCCCTTAATCACACCATGTGGACATTGGGGCATTTGCTTCTTTGATCATGATACATCCAAGTTCTATTATTCTATGATCACTTTACATTATCATGTTTGAGCTTGTATACTTACATGTGCCTTTATCCATGCATATATCTTTTGTAGTGTACTTGATATGCTATGTACTTAACATTTTTTTGATAACACATATATCCAGAGACTAGTATGATATGTATATGTTGGTTGCTTATTATGTATGCTTTATTTTTTGTATTTTTTTTTAGTGTGTTCCTTGATTGTTATTGTTAGACATTATATTACTTATTTGATCATTTGAATATGTTCTTTTGCTTGTGGCCCACGTGCCTATATTTTCCTATTGTGACATTTATATATGTCATGGTTTGTTGTATGTTGACATTTCAATATGTCATTCCTTGCTTTGTGTACATTTGATTAAGTCATGTCCCTTCAATTGCGTTATATTTGAGCATGCCCCTTGTTTGATGTCTCCTTGGACTATTGTCTTTTGATTTACTTTTAAATTCTCTTGTGTGTGTGGTTGATTACTTGTTGAGCTTATACTATTACTATATAGACATTACCATGATTCACATCATGCATCATAGGACTTGATGTGATCACATTCTATGTGTTTCAATGACATATCTACTTAGACATGTTCCTTTTATATGTTACATAGTTCATACATATATTATATAGTTATCTTATCCTTTTGAGGTAAGGTGAAAACTAGTATCTACTTCCCCTCACCTCAAAATGGGAGGAATATTAGTGGGGGCATACCATATATGCATGGCTTCCACATTTTTCACAATTAACCAAATTCAAATATATAGTGGGGGAATTTTATTGTAAACATGTTCTCCACACACTGTTTGCAAGTTAGCCAAATTGCATAGTTATATGATTCAGATACACAGTTATGGTAAAATTATATACATTGATACCATTACTATACCTAGGTTTTGGAATGAGGTATATATGAGGTGAATATGTTATGTAAACGGCACCTAAATTACAAAATCAAAATTAGTTTCAGATTTCAAAACACTTTTATGGACTATTATCACCCACCAAGTTGAAATTTTACAGACTATATTGAGCCAATCTACTATAGTAGTTGGTTAATTTTTGGTATGGTTGAGGTGATTAAATCACTCAATATTTATAATTTTATAGGGTGGACTTGATTACATCATTAAATATCACTAGATTTATAGTGTGAGTTAACTTGGTTCACTCAAACTCACCAGGTTATAAGTATGATCGGGTTGCACAATTGAGCTAATCTAAACTACCAGGTGGAAACTCACCTTAACTTCAATGTTGGGGGAAAGTTTTGTCCTTCAATATTTATATATTCATGTACTTGCTAAATTTATATTTGTCTTAATCTTAGTTTCAATGATTCATAATGATACATCTTTTCCAAATCAAATTACCAAAAGGCAAGGCAGTTACATTGATACATATGTGTACTCTTAAACCTTGATCTCTTTACTTTCAATTCTTTTAAATACTTTCAATTTCAGATTATATGCATGGATTATATAATGTAACATGCTCTTGATTGCATGTTAATCACCAACAAAGAACTCAAGTTAGACTCATGTAAAGATAAGGTGTGTTATACACACCCAAGTATGCATTTATTTTCCTTTAAACTAGCAATTTCATTACTATATTGGGGGGGGGGCGGGGGGGGGGGCCGGATGGGAATGTAGATATTATTTGTAAATTCTATAACACCTCAATCTTATACACTTATAAAATACATATCATGGATGTACCTTCAGTTTTTAGACATTTCCACTGACAAAAGGCTTGCATACACTATCTCTTCATGCCTATTTTTTTTTTATTTTAGTCCGATCAATATTATTATGATGACTCAGACCTTCTATCATATCCAAAATTCTATAAACATGTTTATCTTCTATTTTTGTAAGTTCTAGACATGTGCCTATTTTCTAGTTTTCTAAACACTTGCATCCTAGTCAAAGACCTATGTCGACACTAGTGTCCTACTCCAATGCCAATGCCTTAAAAGTCATCTAATTTTCAAGTGAAACATATTCCTATGGTCAGCCTAAGTAATTTAATATGAGATATTCTCCAAAAAAATTGGTATATATATAGGATCATTCCTCACCTAGCACAAACCAAATAACTCACATGACAACTTACAAAAGACATTTAATCAAGCATTCAAGTGAGCAAAGCTTCCTTCCCTATTTCCCCCTATTTCCATATCATCCATAAGGACAACACATCTATAGGTCTAAATTATTGAAGGAGTATCACATGATCTATATTTACCAAATTAGAAGCTAGGTCGCTTTATGTACTTATCACACATTGTATCCTTATGCACACACAAGACAACATGTAGGGGATAACTACATAAATATTAGGCCCTCTTTAGAGTATTGACTAGTGGTCACTGACAAAGGGGTCTTTTGGGAAACTCCACATTGTTTGTCCACTAACCTTTTTTTTCTATAGCCACTATGAAGATGAAAACTAGGGTTTTGATATATGATAAGGAGTGACAACCCATGATATAGATATGATGACACAATAGAAAAGGTGACATAGAATCCAAAATATTCCAAGTGGTCACATCTAGATTTAGTAGGTATTTTGTACAACATACCTGCATCTAGGTAACACAGAAGCATTGATGTAACCGTCCAAGGGTGACATAAGTGTCTAAGGTCACAAAAGTGCTTAATCCAAAACATGACAACTAATTTAGAATCCACTTCCAATCTTATTCCTTCTTGTTCCATGTCCAGATCTATGTTAGCATCAGAACTAAATAAGTATCTTTTTTTCATTATCATTATAATATCTAACATAGCTGTACTTTTTATTCTTAGCATATCTTAACATAATAAATGTATTATATGTTTATCTAAGTTTACAAATTAATCGGCCTACTTTAGAATAGTCTACCATCCTTGTGCCCTAGGCTATCTCTACCCCTTTAGCCCTAGATTACCTAATTTTTATTTTAGGGTTAAACATCTAGCAAGGACTACTCAAAAACTAAATACTAATATAACATTTTCTATATAATTTATGAAAAATTGAGCACCTCACCAAAGATCCTTATTTGATGTTTTGGTGTGATGTCTTAGACCACGTAGACCTCAAATTACATAGTAGAATATGTAATAAAATGCAAAAAACACAACTTAGATCTTTAATTATATTTTAGCAGCAGGGAAAACCATTAAGATGACAGTAACAATGACATTATAATCTTATAATGAGATGTGTTACAATACTAGATCTATGCTTGTTAAATCATAGTCTTAAAAAATTTAGCCTAACTCTCAAAAAATCATTGAAACTTATTGTTAGGCTCCAATATTCTTCCTAACATGCCCTTTTTTTCTTTCTTTTGCACAATTTTAGGGGTGTGCTTATATAGGTGTAAGACATGCTTACCTACATTAAGTGATTTACACCCAGTACTAACATTTAACACACCTTTGTGCACTACAAATATTAATTGTATCTCATAATTCCAAATCACCTACACATTACAACTTAATGCATCACAACATACTACATCATAGACAATATTAAATGAATACTTACTAGCTTTCCATGACTTATGGAATTAAATTTCAAAAGATCAATAATTCCTCATTCATAACACATCATAATTAAATATTTGCATGAACCAAAGGTGCAAAGGTCATAACATCACAAGGATAAGTTGAATGAATTCATAACCAACAAATGTATTGAAAATATTTCTACCATGATCTTCATGTTTACTCAATAATATTACCGCATATTACCATACACACACAAAATGACTAGTAAATCATCACACAACTTGCACAGTGAAGAACAAACTCCTCTAATAGATCTCATCCACTCTGCTACTTCTGAAGAAAATAATGAAACTCTTATGCTCTATAAGATGTCGCAAACTTATGATAAGACTTTGCAATACTACACTCATGAAAAAAAACATACTGCATATTTCACAAAGCTTCACAAGCTTATTTAGACAAACAATAGTTACCATTGTATGAAATAAAAAATATGCAAAACATTACAAACATATATGCACTTACAGGTAGTGAAAAATTATACAAGATACAAGTGCATACAAAGGTGGAACAAAAAATACAAAGAAGTTTTTCACAACACATAAGACTTACAAAAACTTAAAACAAATACATGTGCACAATAATAATCTTTGGTAAAAAAAATACTTCCATAAATTTCCTAAAGAAACATATTTCTGGTTGATGTAAGATTTCATATGAATCCAGATGCACCTATATCATAAACCATAGGTAACAATGAAATGTGAGCTCCTATGCATGTGACTTATAATAACTTTGCTAATGGTATTCTTTAATTTATAACTTTTGATGCACTTATCCATGTCATATATTTTAATCCTCAAATTTTCCACTTTACCAGATATTTTTTATATTATTTTATGCATATAGTTTTCCCAACTTGTGTATCATTCACTTGTTTTATTTCATCACACTCCTATTTAGGCATTTGATATCTCCAATCTATTTTTCCAAAACCTATATTTACATTTTCACTACTCTACCCTACATAATATGGATACAAATAAGCCATGTTGAAAATAGGTGATATATCAATCCCTTCAAGTAGCTCTATCTAGTAAGCATTTTTTTCAAATTTCTACAAAATTTTGTACATTCCAATATTTTTACATTTCAGCTTATCATAATTCTCCTTAGTAAATTTCTCATTTCTTAGTTTTTTTAAGACTAAGTCTTCAACAACCTTATATTCTACCTCTTTTCTTTTTAAATCTATGTTGTTTGTATTACACTCTACTTTTCTACATTATTCATGCACTTTCTTGAGCACTTCTCTCATATACACTATAAAATCCTTTGCTTCAACACTTCTCTTTTGCTCACCTTTCATGTTGAATAACTCAACAACTCCTTTTGGAATTTGTATATAAACTATATGAAATTGTGTCTTCTCTATACTTCTTTTCATTGAATTAGTGTATGCAAATTCAGCTTATGCTAGAATATTTTCTCGTGGTCCTGGTTTTCCTTCAATTAAACATCTCAACATATTACCCAAATCCCTACTGACTACTTTTATCTATCCATATTTTTGAGGATGGTATGTTGAATTATACCATAATTATGTTTTCAATTTCTTCCACAACATTCTCCATAAATGTCAAACAAATTTCGCATATATGTCTAAAACTATATTGCATGATAAACCATGTAGCCTTACAATCTCCCTAAAAACTAAGATAATGATGTTTATTACATCACTAGTCTATATACGAACAAAAAAATGTTTCATCTTTGAAAATATATCCATAATCAAAAATATATAATCATTCCATCTCCATGTTCGAGGAAAACCTAAAATAAAATACATACTTATATCCTCCCATGGTTTCTTTGGAATAGACAATGTTGATATAACCTTGCATTTTGACTTTTCCCTTTTTCCAGCTGAGAAACTCTACATTCCTAAACATATTTTAGACATCCATACTCATTCATAACCAAACATAATTCTATGCTACTTGTGATAATGTTTTTTCATAGCCAAAATGCCCTACCAAATCTCAACCATGTTTTTCCTTTATCAAATTCTAGTGCATTAAACTTATTGGTATACATAATTGTACTCCTCAAAATAACAATCCATATTGAATTAAATAATCCAACCATGGTGTTTCTCACCATGCACTGGTTATGCACATCCTTTCCATGCTTATTAAAAATCTTGATCATTTTCATAGTCTTTGTATGATCAAATATTATGACTTCCACTCTCAGTTCATTCAACAAAATAACTTTACAACTTAATGTGTCATCAATTATGTTTGATTTTATAATCCTATACTTCAATAAAAATAAATAGGTGGGCCTTTTATAAATTCTTGGGGAGACCAAAAAGAGCACTCTAATAGGGTTTTCTACAATTTGTATAATTTTATTGCTTACTTTCTTTATGTCACCATGTCCATATTGCTTATCTAGTAGGACTTTCTAAGGATATAAAACATTAATTTCACTTGGTGTACTACCATTTGGGTAGGTGAGCCCTTTATTTATGGCTTATTTTCACTCTACTACATCTATTGATGTAGGAGTTGGAGCTAATGAAACCCAAGTGAGCTTGGAATTTTATCCTCAAGGTTTACAATGAGGTAATCCCTCAGCGCTTCCCTCCACTTCAGAGGTAAGCATTCTTGTTGCAGTTGTTGATCAATTCTATAATTGGTATGAAAATTATTTTGTTATTGCCTTTTTTTTGGTCATATCCCCTCAGAAGACTACTTCCATAACTGGTTCTACAACCACTAGGAGCCATTGGGCATCCATGTCTCTAGAATGCAGAACCTTACCAAAGGTTTTTTTTGTTTACATTCAAAGAACAGTCTAAGACACAACTTATCCTTGTGAAGTCTAATTTTTAGTTCCTTCGCAACTAGCTTATGGTTTTGTCTTCTTTGCCCTAAGACTTTAAAGTCTCTAATAATTTATTCTTTTGTGTCCCTATCTGGGTTGAGCTTCTTAGTCTATCAATTCACCTACATTCCTTCATACCCCAAATCATTACTCCCATAGGTCATGTAGTGGTGGTTGATCCAGATAGGTGGTTCTCACCTTACCCTAATAAGTGAGTTTCTGTGGAGGTCAACCATTCCAAATAATTAAAGGAATTCATCAAAATTCAAGTCAATGATACCCAATGGTCGTAAAAGGTTATTTATTCCACCCTATCAAACACCTACTTCCATTGTCAATATTTAAACCACCACATCAAAGATTGTACTTGGATGGGTTGTACCAAACCCCCTCAATTGCCTCCTCAGACTGATAAGCCCAAATCAATAGACCAAGGTGATGGTTGGTCTACAGTGCCCCTTGAAATGTTAGGCCCCAAGTTGTAAGGCCCATTCCATTTACGTCCTCAAGATGTTACCACCATAGCTATCAAACCCTCTCAGGGGACTCCTTTTCCCTCCTTTTCTATCTCAATTTCTTCCAACCCATAGAGTATTTCTCTAGTTTCCTAGAATATTATGATGTTTATGGTTGACTTTCTCTCAACTAGTATCTCCTTCTCTTATAGGTCTCACATACCACCTTATAGGGGTGTAAACTCTCCTTGAGATGAACACAAATTCAAATGTTGCTTCATTGTGTTAGTTAAGAATCCACGTCCTCACTAGCACAATAGCCTAACAACATTGGCAAATTTTGAGGATGAACAGGGAGGGCTTGAAATGGAAAACCTTTCCTCACAAATTTTTTATCATGGAATGTTAGGGGTCTTATAGAGTCTACCTATAAATACTTTATGCGTGTTGCATGTTAGTAGATTGGTTTTCCATATTTTCTCTATCTATAGGATGTTAATGTATCTGGATTTCTTCTTCAAATGTCCTTATGAAATGTTTGGCATGATGCCACCTAGTTCACCACCTTACATGAGGAGTGACACAATGGCACTTGTATTTTATTTGCCCCTAAGTTTTCCCCCAACATTATTGCCATAGGTGAGGACCCATCACATTGGGAAGTTTGGATTATTCTTGACATTGATGTCCATCCTTTTGCCATTCTCAACATCTATGCACCTAATTATGGTCATGATCATTCCTTGATTTGGATATCCTTAGTTGATGGGATGCATGTTCCCACATGGCTGGTATGTGGAGAGTTCGACATGACTGAACACTTGCAAGATAAGGTTGGGGCCCTCCCCATTCGATGGTGCATTGGTGAGCATGAGGCTTGGTATTATTTCAAAAATAAATGGGGCTTGACCAACCCTTTCCTTTGATGGTGGACATTTAACCCCATGTCTTGGTTTACATGGTATAACTACCGATATGGGATCACTACATACTCAAATGGCTCAACCACTTTATATTATCATAATAAAAACTTTTTTTATTTTTCCATCATTAATGGCCACCCTATCAATGTCCACTCTAACATTATTTTGTCAAACCATTCCCCTATTTTATGCAAATTAGAATGGACTTCTAGATAGTACAATGCGCCACATAATCAATTCATTTTTTAATACTTCTATGTTGAGTTATGATGGTACAATATCACTCATTATGTATATATGTAACCTTATACTATGACCTCCTTATGTTTCTAGTTAGATTGAGTGGTATAATGAGGCCATTCTACACACCACGTCCTTCCTCCACCACTATGGCAAACATATTGCTTGAATTAGAATGTGATCAGAAGAGGCCACACTCAATGAATTCTAGTGGGTATACATCTCTCTTGAGCTTGATCCCTTCAATGTGTAGTTGTAATGGCTTACAACCTCTCTCAAACACCACCTCAAAGTGTCAAATACCCATGTGGCTAGAGGTGCCCAGTTATGCACTCAGCTTCATTAGCTTAAAATTGATGATAAGGCCTCTAAATAATTTTTCAAAACACTGAAAGCCAAGCTAGCTTGTGGGCAAATCAAATCCATTCAAGTGGATCATTCTCATTTTACTTCTAAATTTGACATATCTTCAGCTTTCTTGGCTCATTACAGGATGGTTTTTCAAGCTAAAACATACACTATCAAGCGAACCCAAGTGCTTCAAAACTACCTTGATGTGGTACCTTATAAACTCACCTCTATCGATCAATGAATTTGTGATGCCCCATTCACCTTTCAGGAGCTCTTAAATGCTTTTTATTATATGAGAAATGATAAATCCCCCAACTTTGATGGCTTCCCCTATGAGTTATACAAGACCACATGGGAGTTTATTGAGCCATATTTGTTACAAGTTTATATGGAAGCCCTATGAAATTGGTCTCTTGGAGCCATGATCAACCAAGGTAATATCAAGTTTATTCCTAAAGCTTGAGATCCTATGTTGCTTACCAATTATAGGTCTATAACCTTGCTCAATGTTTCTTCCAATATTCTTGCTAAGACCCTTACAAATAGAATCTACCCCATTTTACTTGCCATTATTAGACCAGAATAAATAGGTTTAATTGAAGGGCATTATATTTTGGATAATCTTATTGTGATCTAGGAGGGCATGGCTTGGGTTGAATCCTCTCTCTAGAGAACCATTTTCCTTAAATTATATTTTGAAAAAAATTATGATAGAATTGAGCAGCAACTGGCCATGCTCAAAGCTATTGGCTTCAGACCTTACTTCATTTTTGATATCCAAATTTTACTTCAAGAGGCTTTGGCATACCTCACTATTAATTGTCATAAAATTGAGGGGATTGAGCTTCAACACTCTATTCTCCAAGGGTGCCCCTTGCTCCATCACTCTATGTGTTATCTATTGAAGCCCTAGGTTATCTCCTAGATTCTAGAGATTCTCAAGGGATTTTTCATAGCATTTTATTTCCTAAACACACCTCTCAGCTCATCAATGGGAATTTTTCAAATGACACCTTAATCACACTCAAAAAATAATATGTCACCTTTAAATAATTTATCCAATGCCTAAACACTTTCTGTCTAGATTTTGGTTCTAGTCTCCAATGGAGGAAAACCCAATGTTTTGGTAAAGTATGATGCATATGCTTGATTGGCTTCTCACTTATAATTATAAATGGATTACTCGAGTGGAATAATTCAAGTTCTTTGGTATCCACTTCACCTTCAATAATTATTCGATAGAGCTTTGTTAGTATGTCCTCAATAGGATTGAAAAGAAGATTGAATACTGGATTACTAAGCCCTTATCTCTAGCAGGCAAGTTTTAGGTTTGCACCAAAATTTTAGTTGCCACTCATGTCTACTATTCTTCCTGTTATGATCCCTCCAAAGCTTCATATTAATCACTAACCAAAATCCTTAGAGATTCCCTCTAGGCTAATTTTAATCATGCCTAGGGTTTGTATTGGGTGGTTTTGGATATTTGTTACCTCCCTCACGATAAGGGAGGTATGGGTATCATTGACACCTTTCGGCAAAGTATGGCCTTATGTTATACGTGGGTTGTGAAAGCCATTGATGGAAATGAATCTTGGAAAATTTTAGGAAGGCATTGTTGTTGTAACTTGGATTTTCACCCTTTGAGGAGATGTCTCAGCTCTCCTCATCCAAGTGGCACAATTAAAACACCTATAGGCTTATGGGTAGCGTAAGGATGAGGTGAATCTCTAGATAGGGCTATCTCCCTTGATGTACCACTTTGGATCACTACTACACCTAAACTTTGTGGGGGGGGAGAGAAAAAAATGAAATCAAATTATTCTATGGGAGGTGATACACCAAATTTATTGATGGCTTCCAACCAAATCCATGTTACACATGAAACCAAGAGACTAACCAAACATACACTTCTCCAATCTACATATTCTCACATCAATGTTACATTATGAGGTTATGGATGAATGTTTAGGATAGGAGGACTAGATAAAAGGCCTTAAATGGAACTAGTGAATAAACTAACTCACTCAACCTTGACACTTCTTAGAACACTTCACATGCCCTACAAGAAGAAACTTTCCAGCTGTAAATGGGATGAAAGAATGAGACAACATGCTAAATAAATCATAGTTATCACTAAGCAAGATCAATCATCCAAGTAAAATACACTATGAACAATCATGAATATGTAAAAATAAATAGTCTTATTTATCAAATGGTATGCAAATGAATAGGGCTTCACCATACTCACGTGGAATGTAGATTACAAAGGTCAAAATGTCTAGTTCTTATAGAAATTGAGAGAGATAGGAGAAGAGAGAATTAAAATGGTCACAAGGACACTTTTAAAGATGAGATAATTAGTTACTTTTTCATGAAAATAGGATGTGGGATGAACCATGCAAGGTTAGAAGGAACAAGTGGCTCTCCAAGTCATGAAAATCTTGCAAAGTGCCATGAAAGTTCTCATTATAGCTAAAAAATTACCTTCATGATTTGGACATGTTTGAACATCCCAAAAATGATTAGGGATAGGTCTGATGATTGGAATGAAGGTGAAGGCTTTCAAACATGCCTCTCCATGTATTAGTTATAAGCCTAGTCATCTAGAATCATCTGGAAGTGAGCCATCATCATGTTTGTAGATAGTGAATGGAATGAGAGAAATGTGCATGGTTTTTATCTTCTTATGAGTTTTAGGCTCTTCTCAATGGTTAAAAATATCCTTTCTTGATCATGTATAACTTTATTTGGCACATACACTCCCTTTAACATGATTCGTCTTCTCATGGAATACATGTAGATGAACATTTTGACTGGTATGCAAGTAGTAAGTAGGGTCATAAACCACACTCATGGTATACGAGCCTCAAAAAACCATTGTATCCTATTTAAAATGCTAATATGGATCCATTCCAACTTGTGAGGACTTATATTAAGTCAAGATAGCTCCATTTCAAGGTTTAGACCCCTTCAAGCACTTGTAAGTGTATGTTAATGGTAGAATTGTGTGTGAGTGAATGTGTTAACTGTCACAGTTCCCCTTTGTACTCTTTAAAGGATATAACCTAATTATTCATAATTATAAACACATATAAACCTCTTGATACCTCCAATACATCTCCATGAACACACTAAACATGTGATCAACATGGCTACAAGTAAGAATGAGCAAAGAATTGAATGTGAAAAAGGCAAGACTAAATAACTTGATCCAAGAATGGTGTTATGAGACTAAAAAGGAATGGAAGGTGATAAATATGTCATTGATACATGGATAAAATCACATCACATTCCTATGAGACCTCTTTTGATAACCAAACATTTTGCAAACAAGGAAAACTAACTAAGACTGCACATGGTGGCACCTTCCTATAACATGAGATAATTTGCTCATCCAAACACCATGAAACATTAAAATAAACATGAAGAGAATCTGATAAGATATCCCACATCCTTTGGAGTCAAAATCACCAACTAGTTTGTATGGAATTGACCAAAATGGAGCAAAACCTATAGGGTGCCTAAAACAAAAGGCATAAAAGCACAATCAACTTCATGAAGATGGTTCATAAAGAAAAAAACACCATTATTCAAAATATTTATATGAAAATTAAGGTCTCTAATTTAATTTCACCTCCCAAATAAATTTGACCTGAAAGTTCTCCTATTGACTATACCAAGTATAAACTTGAAGACTGGTTTTATGTGCCTAGAAGGGTGAAAAAAGAGTAGAATGGTTTTAGCCCAATTTTGACACTTTTAGAGTAATTAAATTTTTTAACTAAGCTTAAATAAGCTGAAGGGACATTATATGATCTTCTCCCATTTGGCACACTTCCCCATGGGTCGTATAAGTGCCAAACACACCTTTTTTCTCAAGAAAACTGCCCTTTATTTTGAAGAAACTGACACCTTTAAATTATGATAATTGATTAAGACCTCTTAGGACACATGGGACATAAAATCATCTTTTGGAACCTTAAAATTTCTCAAGGAGGTCATACGACCTATTAAATGTTCTATTTAGGACCTTAAAATGATAAATGGACTAAAAGACTAATTGACCAAGGTTAATATAACATGAAATCACACTAAATGACCTATAATACACCTTATGACCAAATGTTAGACCTCCTAAAACATTTAAATATCAATTTTTTACCTATAGGGGCCCCAATTTGACCTGTATGATCAAATTTGGTCAACAGTTGTATCTCTAAGGGCTCTCCCTATGGTAAAACCAATTGGCAAAATATTGGCTTCCAATCCCTTCTTATCACTACGGCTCTTGTAAAGATCTTTGGATCTTTTATGTCCAAATTAATTTGGAAGGATTTTGAAGCCATCAAACCCCACTTAAAGTGGGTGGGAGATGGTTTTCATAAAGGGGTGTATTTTAATGACCATAACTTGTGGTGGTCCCCGATTCTTATTTGTTCTTTTGTTCTCTTTTCTAAATTACATGGTATTAAAGCACAGTGGTTATTCTATAAATATTTGGGATTTGATTACATCCATGGATGGGATCACCTGGCCTAAATTAAAATTAAGATTCAGTTAAACATTGTAGACTTACCTTTAATTTTTTGCATCTAAGAGTTGTTACCTAATGTTATGTTGCATAAACTAGACCTGCAACCTCCTTGAGCCTAGTAGAAGGACTGGAGGTGGAACTATGATACTAATTTCAATAATTACTCTCCTAGGTTAGTTTATCAAGTGATTATTCCCTTGTCCCTATCTTTAGGCAAACTCAATAGGCATTGGGATCTTCATGGCTTGGCTCACCCATCTGGATTGTGTGTGGAAGTGTGGCCTAGAGCCCAAGATCGATCATTTTTTATGGTGTTTGATATACCAAAGACTTCCCCTTAGTGAGATATTACTCCACATTTGTATTTTGTAGCCCTTATATCTGACTTGTAGGCATCTCAAGTCAATTAAACATATGTTTTGGTTTTATCTGAAATCTTAGTTTGCCTGGTGATGGATGCATTCACTTTTTTATCCTAACCACCCTGAGCTTTTCTCTTGGAAATAGGTGTTCTTTGGGGATTATTCTAATTTTTCAGCCTCTATTTCCTTAATCGAGCATTTCTTCCATGTAATTATTCTCTTTCAGTTATGGAAATCTAGAAATAATGTTATCTTTAATCATGAGCATTGTGAAGTTTCATTTTCCATTAATATAAAGGTTTATGTTATTTCTTCAACCTCTATGCAGATTCAAGCTCAAGTGGAAATGATGGCTCTGGACCTTGCCACCTACAATATTTCCTCAACCACTATGGGAGTGCCCCTTGTACCATGATTTGAATGTTTCTTGATGGCCTACCCTGTGGTCCACCACCTCCTCTCAAAAGGTGTTGAAGCAGAAGTCGATATAGAGCCAGGGGTCACATATCTTTATGCCCTCCTCTAGGTGGAGGCTAGAGTTCTCATGGAAAATCTAATGTTGGTGCTTCTCAGCTCTCTCTATATGCTTTCCAACCAATTGATGGATGGCCTATCACTATTCATAATGACCCCCTTGATGGTTGACTACTCTATATATTCTTGATGTGGATCCACCTACCTTAGACGGTACTTCCCAAGGATTATCCTCCGCCTCTACCTCTTGGGGTGATGACATGTGCCTAATCTTTGTTATTTTTTATTCTTTTTATAGTCATGTGAGTGTGCCTTGAATGACTAATTTTTGACTTATGTTCGAGCCAATTTTGTTCCTCCAACAAGGAGTTTGATTTGTGATGTGTCTAGTTGCTTCACTTTACAACCTTCCATTTCTATTAATTATTTTTTTTTAAAATATAAATAAAGCATTCAAATATTAAAATAAATATATTTATATAATTTAACCCACTTCATATGTATTTAATTTAACTTACTCTGACTATTAATGAATTACAGTGTTTGATGGTATGTGTATAATACAAACTCTTTAGGCAACAAATATTATCTCCACTTCTTTAGCATTTGCACAATTGCATAGAACTCTTGATCATGCAAATAATATCTTCACTTCATATCATTCAACTTCTCACTAAAGTATGTGATATGCCTTCCATCTTCACTCAATATCGATCCTATTTTTATGCCACTCACATCATAATCTACTTGAAAGACCTTATTGAAATCTGGGAATGCCAACATTGGATGCTTTGTTATCTTCTTTTGAAATTATTGGAAACTATGTTTTGCTTATGTTATCCAGAAAAAACCTTTCTATCTTTGTGAATCACATTAGTGATCATTGTGCACGTCCACTAAAATTCCTAATAAACTTCCTTTAAAAACTCATCAACCATGAAAGCTAGATACATCAAATGTAATTTGTGGTGAGGGATATTCTAGTATGGCTCGCATCTTATCTAAATATCTTCAAACCTTATTAAGAAATCATAAAACCCAAGTATACCAATTATTTTTGCATGAAACTGCATTTCTTCAAATTTACAAGCAAATTTTCATCTTGCAACTTCTCTATAACTTGGCATAGATGCCATAAGTGTTCTTATTTTATTTTACTAAGAGACAACTTCATCAAAATATACAATGAAAAACTTACCCAAAAATGGTTTCATGACTTCATTCATCAATATCATGAATGTACTTGGTGTGTTAGTTAACCCAAATGGCATAATTAACCACTCATATAAACCTTCTTTCAGTTAAAACATTTTTTTCCATTCACCACCTTCTCTTATGCAAATCTGATGATATCCACTCATTATGTCAATCTTCATGAAATATCTCGCTCAAATTAAACAATCCATCAAATCAATCATGTGCAACAATGGAAACCTATACTTTATGGTTAGTTTGTTAATGGATCTAAAATAAACACACGTTATTCTTTCTCCATTATTCTTATGCACTAATATTGTTGGTAATGCACATAGGCTCAAACTTTCTCTCATTAACCCTTTATCCACTAGCTATTGAACTTGTCTTTGCATCTTTGCATTATCTTTCAGATTTAATTTATTTGCCATTTTGTCTGGTAAACTCAAACCTAAAATCAAAATCCATTTAATGACTTCTATTTCTCATCAACGGTCATTCATCTGGTAAATCATTAGACACAATCTCCTTAGATTTACTTATTATCTCTTTTACTTCACATGGAAGTATTTCTTCTATTGTTATGTTTGTGTTCACTTGCATTGGTTTAGAAATCAATGCATAACATACACTCTACTCTCTCACCTCTTTCAATAACTCCTTCTTTGAAATCATCATCACCTTTGGATTCTTGTTCACTTCTTTCATAATTATCCTTTAACGGATTTAGTGTATGTGTCACTCTATCTTTCCAAAATGTATATGTATTTATACGCACCATCATGTTGCATCTTGTGATCCAACTACCGAAGGATTCAAATAAAAATATGATAAACATCTATAGGCATTATGTCACATAGTGCCTCATATTTATATGTTCCAATCTGAAAACTTATTAGACATTGTTCATTCACTATAACTTGATGTCCTTTCAAAGACCATGAAACCTTATAAATATTTAAATGTACATTTCTCTTTAGACCAAGTTTATCTATCATTTCTTGTGAAACATTGTATGTGTGGCCACTATCAACAATCAATTTGAAACACTTACCACCAAAAGTATAAATGGTTATGAAATAATTATTTCTCTGTGTAAGACTATTATCCTCTTTTGCAGGTTTCAAAAATATACTTTTAATCATGATATTTTCTCATGTTTTTGGATCATCTCTATGTAATGAATAGATGCAACACTTTATCCATATGCTTGAGCAATATGCACACTCTCAAAATTTCTTGTACCACCTTCATTATGTGCATGTGGACACTTAAATGCTTTGTGGTCAATCTCACCACATCCAAAACATGTACCAGTGAATCCCTAACTTCTACCTTGTCCATAGGATTCTCTTCCTCTAAACTTTTCTCTACCTTTTTAGATATTAGCATCATTTCATTGCAAATTACTTGCCTCACCTTCTTGCGCTTGCATAGAATAACCCATGTTTCTTCCTCATCCTTGTCCATGTCTAAATGTGAATTTGTATTTCCCTTGTATTATTCATTGTTATTTGCATGGTAGCTTCTCCTCTACCTTCAACTCACAATGATAGTCCTCTTCAACATATCAAAGTTTGATCATCCCAAACTCATCTTGAATTTCCATCCACGACTCATTCACATACCTTGAGATATTCTCACTATCATCTTCAACATGATCCACTTTGATGGTAAGTATATAATATGCCTCAGTATAATAATGCACACTCATTTCCCTTTGTCACAAGTTTTGAGGCCTTTTGAACAAACCCATTTTATGATCCACATGAATGAATTTAGATTTTAGCTTCATGACAAATCTATTCTAGGGATATCTTATCTTTTCCTTTGCATAATAGTTTAGCTTGAACATGTTCCCACCATAAGGATGCGTGATCTTTCAAATTTGTGCTGACAAACTTAACCCACTTGGGATCTTCCATAATTTTATACTCAACGTATTTTTATAACTTAGTGATCCAGTCAATGAGCTCTTTGACATTAAAACTTCTAGAATAAATTATGGGATCTAATTTTTGTCTAATATCCATTTTCATAATAGGTCACAAGAATCTATCTTTAGGCTCATCAACCTCTTATGCATCCTGGTCCTCAGGGGCTTACTCTACGACTTCAACATTGCTTTCATCATCCACTACCACAATACCTCAACATTGTGTTGTCTCCATAGCCTCCATTTGGGCTTGCACATATCTCATAACTCCAATGAAATATGCAAGTCTTGGTGTTCCAACCAGTGCCCATTTACCATTTGAGCCCCCTCTATGTGCCATTTCCTTCGAGATTTAGATTCAAATACCAAATGATGATCTCAAAAATTCAGATCAACAACTTCACTTACACCTTATTCCCAATAATCTTGTTGCAATGTCTACAATTAATTTTTACCCATACTCATAAAAGTGAAAAAAATCAATAACTAGCAATGACTACAACCTTGTTCTGATACAAAATGATGCACACAGGGTTAGGATCTCAAGTAAGTGATGCCTTAGACTAAGCAATCCTCAAATTACACAACAAAATGTATAATAAAATTTAATAAAAATGACATAGATCTTTATTAGCTTTCAAAAACAATAAATACCATGGACATGAAAAGAATAATGACACCACAATATCACAATGATGCATTATAATACTAGATCTACATATCTCTATTTTTTATCTCATAGTCTTTGCAAGTGTAGCCTTACTCTCGAAACAATCTTTCAAAATTATCTTTAAGCTCAAATATTTTGGGAAACGTCTCCCTTTTGGTTTCTTTTGCGCAAGAATAAGAGCATGATTATATAGGTACAAGATCTACCTACTTACATTGAGTGCTTTACACCCACTACCAACCTTTAGCGCACCTTAGTGTGCCATAAATATTAAATGTATCTCACAATTCCAAGGCCCCAACACATTATAACTTAATGCATCATAACATATTACATCATATACAATATTAAATAAATCCTTTTTTTTCATGACTTATGGATATAAATGTCAAATAGACAGAAACGGCTCCTTCATAACATCATAAGGATATATACATCCAAACCAAGTGTGCATTAATAAAGTCACATGAACGTCACAACCTCACAAGCTAAATCACATGACTTTGTAACCATCAAATATTTTGAAAAAAATTGCACCATGGTCCTCACGTCTGCTCAGGAACATTACTCCATATTACCACACTCACCCCAAATGACTAGCAAATAATCACATGGCTTGCATAGTGAAGAACAAACTCTTAAAAAAAATCTCATCCACTCTCCTATTTTTGTGGGAAATAATGAAACCTTTGATGTTCTAGAGGATGTCATAAATTTCTAAGAAAAGACTACACAAATATCCACAAGACTGCACTTGCACAAAAGTCTAATACTACATCTTGCACAAAGCTTTGCAAACTTACTTAGTTAAACAATAGTTACACTTGCACAAAATAACAGATGCATGAAACATTACAAACATATGTGCACTCGTAGATAGCAAAAAATTACACAAGACACTTGTGCACACAAAGGTGGCATAAAATAATGTAAATTAAGTTTGTGTAACACATAATACTTGCACAAACTTACAATAAAGATGTGTAATAATAAAATTGTGCAGAACAACACTTACACAAATTTTGTAAATAACATATTTTTTTTAATGCAATATTGCATGTGAACTCAGATTCCCCTGCATCAGTTCCTATAGACTACACATAAATGTAACATTACTCCATATTTAATGAAGAGTAAGTTCCTCGTCAAAGACCTTGGTTTGGTGTTTTGGTGTAGACTTAGAAAAAAAAGTGGCTTTAACTTGATGGAATCAAGATCTAAGCCAACCCAACATTGTTCATATAGACTAATTTACATAATTTGCTAAACCTTCTTATCCACCTTCATACAATTTTTATTATTATTGGTAAACATTTTTGAGCTGGAGCTATGAACCAGATATGAGGGTGTTGATAGGTCCCAAGACTTGGGACAAAGGAGAAGTAAAGATATTATAGTGAAGGTTCTTAATAAACATCTCTACCAACATAAAACATACATCAAACAAATAAATATAAAAATATCTAACAAAAAACAACCTCAAGTGATTTTGACAGGGTCCCACAAACTTGTAACACATCTAGTAGGGCATGAAGCCCACACAACGAAACAACAGTTGAACCACAACGAGGAAACAACTGAAATATAACAAAAAACCAAGAGGGTTTTGAACATATCCATAAACTAGATCCACGTGGAACTCGGCCTCACCCCAAAGAGCCAAAATAGATCAAACTGAGGGTTTTGACCCAAATTAACCTGGATCCCCCAACCAGTTACCAAACCAGTGCCAAATTGAGGGTTTTGACACCCACAACTAGTAACCAAACAATGCCAAACATTTAATGAGCTTGAATAACAATGATCATGCATGAGACAAACATAATCACTTGGACTTATGCAAATGTCCAAATCCCCCTTCTAGGTGCCACAAGCAAAGCAAAGAAAACCCACCTTGAGACTACCTTCCAAACTACCCTCATGCCTCCAATCTTTCACAGGGCAATCTTGGAATTGCTCGTTAGGACCTTGAGTATAAAAGATAATTTGAGAAAGTAGGTCCTAAGCATCAACCTATTTCTAACTTAGAATAACATCTTCTCGAGCCTGAAGAGACATCAAACCACCAATAGAACCTCTATCCCTTTATAAAACAGTGCCTCAGGGCCTGTAAGTACACCACACTTGACATAATGAAACTATAATTATTTCAAGGTACAAGGGATAATGAATAGACTGACCAAAGACTGCAAATAAGACCAAATAGCATTAAGCATTTCATATGGCTCAACCCATCCACTTGACTGATCTCAAACACAACCAATAACTCACTCTAAGTAGGAATAGGATGAGTCTGCAAACATATCTAAAGTAGGTTACACAAAATGTGGATCTATATGCACACCTCATCAACATCACATAATTGTCCCAAACCATGTCCTCTTAGTAGAGGATTGCACTTGCATCTAATGTTGAACCCGTCTGCCACTATATGGGGACAAATACTCTCAGATGGCAGAATCTGCCTCCCATTCAATAATTAGAGATAGCTTAAGAATATCAATGACACAACCAAGGCCCTCGATAAGATTGATGGGTTGTTGTTGGACTAGTCTCAAAATAAATCCAACCAAAAAATGATTGAAACAGGGCCCAACACAACCCAAGCATACCAAAAACCTAGAACTCGCATCAAGAACAACTAGAGGCCCATGACCTCCCAAAATAGACCCTTGCACTTTGCCAATCAGTTGAGAAAATCTCCTCGAGCTCACCACCTCTAAGCCATGCTTCCCCAAGCCAGGCCAACTGATTTGGGTCTGAATCTACATCATCCTTGCCTCCATCTCCCTCACCCAAAAACTCCCACCCATGCCCCAATTTGAATTTTCTTCCTCCACTCTGCTCCATTGAGTTAGGATACCTTCATACAAATTGTTGATCATATTAATTTATATAGATTTTTAATCACTACTCATAGGGTACTATAGGAATCACTTGAGTAAATATTTTTTCAAGTTTAGTGAATGAAAACCTTTGACAAGACAATAATTTATCAATTCTAAAGTTTAGCATCCAAATATTAAAGATTATTCTTCTACATGTTCTTATGAAATATTCCATTTATATCAATATAATAATTAAAAACTTATTTCAAAAGTGACAAACATGACAATATTTATTTACTCATTAATATATCAATTATAGATGGAAAGAGCATTGATTTGATATATAAAATTATTATTATCTTAATTTTTTTTATTTTTAATATATAAAAGTTCTTACACAAAACATTTGTGTAAATCAAAAAGATTATATTTATTATACTAATTATATTTGATTACGTTTATTAGAGAGAAAAATCATTGACATATACAATTTATTGGTTAAGATTTTTTTTTCTTTTAAATAATTAAAAATATTTAAATATGACATATGTCCTATAAAAAAGAGACATTTATAATACATCTTATATTATGTTGATAATTATATTCTAATTGGTTACCATATAATCCTGTATCATCCCTTATTATTAAACATTTACAAAATTTTCCTATAGTAAGATAAAACTATTCTATAATAATCATATGTGGACATCTACATACCCATCACCCAACAAGTGTCCAATACCTCTAAATGTAGCTTTTCCATATTCCAATGATTGTCGTAATCACTTTCAAATATAGTTAGTATTGTCACATTTAGTCCAATACATGTACAATTCTATCTACCATATTTCAAGTTAACATTGCCCCATTTTTTTAGTTTAAAACTAGATACGAGTTGTATTCGAATTTAGTTTTGAACAAATTGACAAACTACAAAAATTTCAAACATCTTTCATAGGGATACTCTGGCTATAATATTTTCACTCTAATTAATCATTCTTTATCCCTAGGTATCATGTATTGTTGTGTTGAGCTTACATTGCTAATTTATAAGTAAATTCAACCATTAACATTTTTCAATACAAAAGTGGGGACTAACCGCTATGCGGCCCTTGTTATTACATGGATTATGCTTTTAGTGGATATATTAGATATGTATCCAAAAGCCAAACGATTGCTTTAAAATCCCCATTAATAAATATTAGCATGAATAAGTACATAATACTTAGAAGTAACCCACTAAAGTAATATCCATAGAGGTCCATTTTTTTTTAGCACACCATGAAAATAGAAAACATTCAGTATACCCCATAACCATCACCATCACCATCCTAAAGTATTGTGGGGAATCACATTGAAAAGAAGAAAATTCATCTTCCCTATAATGTCCCCTTGTAGGGTTATTAGTTTAAACAATAATTTATTTCATTCACTTCAACAACAAAATATTAACTTTCAGATTTTTCCTCAAACCCTAACAAGCTGAAATAACAAAATATTATTGCATATGCCTTGAAAATAGCTCCAAAAATATTATTTCAGGTCTCCAAAAAATAGTGTAAATTTTATGAAATTATTATCCAAATAACTAGCCAAAAACCTGATTTTGTGGTTAAGTATATCGCTAAAAATTTATAATGAATTTCAAAACATTATTGTGGCTGATCCACACCCTCCAATGGCCTTTAAATGACCCCAAAATGGGTTGCTTACCCTCAAAACCTAGTCGCTGCCTTTTGTGGAATGTGTATCCCTCAAAAAATTCATTCACTACCCTAGGATAGCTCCTTCATGCATTCATACAGCTCCTCCAACAGTTTGCCCACCTGCAAATAACCCTTGGTGTTGAAAACACCTTTGTTGTTGTCAATTTTTGCTCAATGCAACTCTGTCGTCAGTTACCCTAGGTCTGAATTCAAGGGTTTTCATCCTTGATTCAACTCTCTTGAAGGATTTCCATCTTCCAAGTGCAAGCCCAGCTTTTCGTGCTTAGACTCTAAGAAAATAGTTATCCAAAAAAGTCATGAATGATGCAAATGATCCTTCTTTTGCCTTATATAGTCCTCCCAAGTGAAGCGCCCAAAATTGGGAAGGGAGAGTAACTTAAGGATCTTAATAGACCCTTTCCTTATAATCTTTTTCTTTTTTCCTATTTAAAATCACTTAAACAATGAAGACCCTTAAAGATCCCCTTTTAAGTTAATTCAAAAACATAAAGTACTTTTCAAAAAAGTACTTTTATACATATTTATTTAAAGTATTTCAATCTTCACTTCCCTTTATATTTCTACCTTAGCCCCCGAGAAGTGTTTTACGGCTAAGAGTCTTCCACCATGTCCCTATCAAAAGAGGAAGATGACAATCCTCCCTATCCAAAATTGCTTGTCCTCAAGCAATAGAAATAACCAAAATGTTATCTCCATGGTGGGTCTTATGCCAAACTCAAGCTTAGGCCCTTCCCAAAGAAAAGATCCCTCTTGGTGATGTTTGCTTCCGTTGCATATGAAGCTTTTGTGTGGCTTAAGCAAACTGAAAATGCAAAACCAACAATACCTCATGTTGTCAATCCTCACTCTTGAACCCACATATTCAAAAGATGCTCCTAAGATGTTGGGAGCAAGAAAATCCTTGATTTTGTCATCACAAAGGTGGATGGAAATTGGTATTATAGCTAGGTGGTCTTCATTTATGAGGGCTTTGATTGCCCCTATGTCCTCATTTGCACATGAAGCAAACATGTTAGTCAAAACAATCATTTTCCCCTCCTCTTTGGTGTTGTTGACCAAGATTTGTTTTGGAAGTATGGCTGAATTTTTTTTAATGTCATGAAGGATGCAGCCCCTATCAACCTCCTTATCCCCACATCCATTGATTTTTCCCTTTTTCATCTTGCTACCCAAGTGTAACATGTTGTATGAAAATCATAACAACTGAATAAACTCTTCAAATTCCTCCAATGATGCATCCCAAGAACTGAAAACTTATGTGTAGGAATGTCAAGTCCATTTTTGACCCACCAATTCATTTGTACCTTGGTATTGGAGTGAACCAACTCCCTTGCCAAACAACTATCCTGATTTCCTATAACCCTGCAATTCTTTGTTGGAGTTAAACTATTCATTCCCAAAATGTTATCCAACAACTCCTTAGTGCTTATGCCACATACAAGAGACATTATGATCATTAAAATAAATCAGATTTGGAAAATATCAAAGAGTTGCCCTCTATGTGCACCTTGAGGGTTTTGAAAGCACAAGTTGGATTCTCCAAGTGTGGATGTTGCTTACCTTGGAAAAGTGAAGTAGTAATTGGACCCTTACCCTCCAAAGAAAACTACCTTTTCTTGCAAAATAAGACTTTGTAGTGGGTTTTTCATTTCCCCTTTTAACCTTGTTCCAACCACACATACTCAGATGAAGTGGCCAATTCATTCCCTCATTCATATCATTACCAAGTGTCCCTTTGGTTTCAAACCTTTGATCATTTTTTTCCAATTGAATTGACATTTTATGGAGCATGTTTTCAAATTGTATGATAGGCTGGAATGACATATAACACTCAAAAAAAATTGAATGTACTTGAAAATTCCTTCCTAAGCCATTTTCAAATTTCTTACTTTTCCCCAAACATGGATTTCTAAGTTCCCCATATACCAAATTTAAGCACACATTTCCAAAATTGGTAAGAAAAGGAGTTGAGTGAACCCTTCCATAACTTGGGAATTCAATAACATTAACTTCTTTCAACAAACCTCTCACATTACCATGCCTTAGGATCTATACTTTAATGCATTTAAAAAACTAGTTAATGCAAATGAAATTTTGGAAACCCTTTTCATACCTTAGAGGTTGCCTTAGACTCCCCATATTGCATTTCTCATATTGAAAACCCTTTCCCATCCTTCCTTTACTCCATGTGTCATGCATGACATCTTTTTCCTTCATGAGAGTTGGTTGTCCCAAATCAGAAATTTTCAATTGCCTAGCTGCCCCAACCTAAATTTATTCATTTATCACGCTTTCCATTCTTTTGGACATCGCCCCCTTGGGTGTCATATCTTGCAACCCATGCAATATCACTTCCTTCCCATTGGCATCAAATTTGAGCTCCATTGTTTGTTACTTTTGGGTGTACTCCACAAGAGATTGCAACCATTGTATACCAAGCACAAGGTTAGTTTCTCCAATACTGACCACATAAAAATCATGTTCAATGAGGTGTGTTCCCATCATTATGTTTAGCTTGGGAATTTTAGTGGTATAAGGGATGGTGAATCCATCCACCATAGTCACACGAAAACCACTAAATTCAATAGATTGCAAACCACATAAAGCCGCTATTTTTTTATCAATGAAATTATGTGTGGCTCCACTATTAATAAGAATAGTGACCTCCATACCTTTTAAACTACTCTTTACAAAAAAAGGATAGTACGTAGGGGTCCCTGATAGGGAAGCAAAGGTGCCTTCCAAGTCTTTTCCACCAAAAATCTCCAAGTGCTTCTCTTCATATGTGGCTGCCCCTTCCTCTACATCCTTATCTTCTCCATCTGAATGCACTTCAATGTAGTGCACTTGACCTTTTCCACGACAATGGTGACCTGGTGACCAAAGGTCTTTGCAATCAAAACACAACTTCTTCCTTCTTAATTCATTTCTTGTTTCAAAACTCCCTCTTGGAAACTCTCTTTGTTGCCCCTGACCCTACTGGTTTGGCCTACCAAACGACCATATACGATGTTGATTAGGCTTGTCCAATTGCCCCAAATGAGCCGATCGAGGTGGCCCAAAATTATTTCCCCTTGGCTGCCCCCAATCGTTGTCTTTTGGTTGTCCATAAAGCTTAAGAGCATTAGTTTTCTGAAAATTAATGGGCAGAATTTTACCTTGTGGCACTGAGGACTCAAGATCAAGAGCCTTTTGAATGGCTCTTTGGAGAGTGGAAGGATCAAAAGCCTTGACCAATTGTCTAATCGAATCAATCAAACCTTCCATGAAAAGAACCACTAACTTCATTTCCAATACATCTGTCCCCATAATCAAAAGCTTCTGAAATTTGGTTACATAACCTTCCACTATGTCTTTTTGTTTTAGTTGAGCCAATTATCTAAAATACAATTTAGGATTAGCCTTGTCAAATCACTCAATAATCCTCTTACTGAATTCCTTGTAAGATGAAATGAGTTGATGGCCTTGAGTAACCAAACCATGATACCACCATTCATGGGCAGCTTCTTCCAAGTGCAAAGTAGCAAATTGAATGGCCTCTTTTTTCAACATAGGTCTTAGCAAAAAATAAGTATCCATCTTTTGAATCCAAGCCCTAGCTTAACTTTTAGGAGAACCATCAAAATTTGAAAGTGAAAGCTTACCCAAAGCATGGTGGAGTCCGCCTTGGCTACCCTTGTGCTTGTGGCCAGCCCTATTGCCTCCTATTTGACCATGCTTCCAAGAAGTGAAAGTTGAAAAATCTATTTGTTTCCTAAACGGGTCTGGATATGTCATGTATTCATCATAATCCTTCAAAAAAGTGTCCCTTAATGAGGGTTGTGATTTCCCCTCGGGAATGGCCACCTCATCCTGCAAAAAGGTAGGCTAGTTAGCCCTACCTGAAGCTCCTCCAATACCCTTAGAAGGCTGATCCAAGACATTGTGACTTCTTGAAGCACTATAATCCCTATTGGATGGCTTGTCACCTTTCAACTCCTTCATAGTTCACACAAATTATACCATCATATCTGTCATTTATTCTTGGGCTTGTGTGTACCTGTCAAGACTTTGTTTTTCTCTATTTTCTTCTTTTTCCCTTGATTGATCTTGGTGAGACATGTCTTCTGTGTGTGAAAGTTCCCCCACTTTCTTCTTACTCTTCAAATAATATCATATTTCTCTGTCACCTTCTTGCATGTATCACTACAAAACCCACATCTAGCCAAGATTTGGCTCTAATACCATTGTAATGTCCCCTTGTAGGGTTATTAGTTTAAACAAGAATTTATTTCATTCACTTCAACAACAAAATATTAATTTTTAGATTTTTCCTCAAACCTAACAAGCTAAAATAACAAAATACTATTACATATGCCTTGAAAATAGCTCCAAAAATATTATTTTGGGTCTCCAAAAAATAGCAAAAATTATATCATATTATTAGCCAAATAACCAACCAAAAACCTGGTTTTTTGGTTAAATATATAGCTATAAATTTTAGAACATCGTCATGGTTGATCCACACCCTCCAATGGCCTTGAATGACCCCAAAGTGGGTTGCTCACCCTTAAAACCTAGTCGTTGCCTTTTGTGGAATGTGTAGCCCTCAAAAAAGTCATTTGTTGCCCTAGGACAGCCCCTTCATGCATTCGTCCAGCTCCTCCAATGGTTTGCCCACCTACAAATAACCCTTGGTGTTGAAAACGACTTTGTTGTTGTCAATTTCTGCTCGATGCAACTCCATGGTGAGTTGCCCTAGGTCTGAATTCAAGGGTTTTCATCCTTGATTCAGTGCTCTTGAAGGGTTTCCATCCTCCAAATGCAAACCCAACTTTTCGTGCTTAAACTCCAAGAAAATAGTTATCCAAAAAAGTCATGAATGATGCAAATGATCCTTTCTTTGCCTTATATAGTCCTCCCAAGTGAAGCACCCAAAATTGGGAAGGGAGAGTAACTTAAGAATCTTAATAGACCCTTGCCTTATGATCTTTTTCTTTTTTTCTATTTAAAATCACTTAAACAATGAAACCCTTAAAGGTCACTTTAAACCTTAAAGTGAATTCGAAAACATAAAGTACTTTTCAAAAAAATACTTTTACACATATTAAATTAAAATATTTAAATCCTCACTTCCATTTATATTTGTCCCTTAGCCCCTAGGGTGGGTTGTTCTAAGGCTAAGGGTCTTCCACCATGTCCCTATCAAAAGAGGGACATGACATTCCCCCAATATCTAACAAAGAATAACAAACCAGAAATGCAAATATTTTTGTGAGATTAATCATTATTTTTTATCCTGCCTTCATAAAAATTTATTTATCATATATTTTTGTGAGATTAATCATTATTTTTTATCCTGCCTTCATAAAAATTTATTTATCATATAGGATTCTCTTCTCAAGAATTCTATTTCCAGAATAATAGATATCAACTGCAACAAGAAGAGGATATTTGCAACTAACTTACTAGAGGCATATCATGCAAGTTCCTGTCTTGGTGTATATAAGACCAGAAAATGTTTAGTATACAATCCTTAATTGCCACTCTAAAGAACAAAGTTCATCTTCCTGCTATCCCTAACAAAAGCTAACCACCAAAACTGATATTTTTTATGAGGTTAATTGAAGACTCAAGAACCATCAATTTTCAACTGCTAAAATGTTGCAGAGTTGAACATGACAGTTAGATTCTTGTCTCTAAGTTCTCACAAGCGCATTTTGAGTTTTCCATCACACAATATTTTGGTGAAAGTGTCATCCCATTTTCTCTGTATGAAAATACAAGTTGAAATCATTGATATGCCGCACATTGATTGCAAGATCTGATTGAATCCCTCCATTTAATGCTCGGGCAAGCCAACCAATGTTTTACAACTTTCTGTGTATCTGTATTAGAAGGGAAAATAGTGAAATTAGATGTGTTTGCAGTCAGAAACTTGCCTGGTTGTAAGAAGGAGATCATTTCCTCTTCAGTAAACAAAGTAAAATGATTTTTTTAAGATGGGCATTTGCAGAAGAGGATAAGCAATGATAAAATATTTCCTTTAATTAACGGACTTAACAACCAGGTCTCAGTCCCAAGGAATGGTGTGAGTTCGTTTGAATGTGCTGCCAGCTATTCTTCGCCTTGGACATTCATCTTCACATCCCTTTTGAGCAGGGGATTCCTGTCCATTGATTGGTAGAGGCAGGTTAAAATGTGGAACATTAAACCCTATGCACCAAAAAACCTAACAAGCACCTCCTGGCTTCCAAGCAAATCTGCTGGTAAATTTTCAGGCTTGAAGATGAACATCTCGTTTTCCAATGCTGATAGATACAGCCGATCTGCATCTTGAGTCCTTTTCTGCTTGAGGAATCCATTTATCAAGATATCATAAGTCATTGGATCTGGAACTCTGTTATTTTCAATCATGAAATTTAAAATTGCATTTGCAGCCTCCAATCTTCCCTGTCTGCAAGACCCCTTGATGAGTATGTTGTAAGTCATAAGGTTAGGAGGATAATCACTAGAAATCATCTCATGTAGAAAGGGCCTGAGCCTCGTCCATCTCTCCTACTAACGTGTGAGACATTACTGCTAGATCGTAATCAGTTGCATGAAAGGTATAACCGCCCTCTTTCATTCTTCTAAAGAATATACTTGCATCCTTGTGGTTACCAGCCCTGTGAAGTCCTCGGGCCAGGCCGCTCAGTGACTGGAAATTGATCTCAAAGCCTTTCTCTGTCGCTTTATTGTAAATATTTAAGGCCTCAGGAATTCGGTCCCTTTTCACAAGCCCCTGAATCAAGTAGTTGTATGTGAGAGAATCAGGAAAGCAACCGTTCTCCTGCATCTCTTAAAAGAAATCCATAGCTCCATTCCACTTGTGATTCCTGGAGTGTCCACCAATTAATGTGTGGTAACTCACGGTGTTGGGTTTCAGTCCCCTTGCCAACGCTTCTTGGAATATCTCTTTTGCTCTGTCCAATTTGCCCGCCTTGCATAAACCATCTATTAGAATTGTGTATGTGTAAATATTGGGTACCAAACCTTTCTGCTCCATTGTATTCACCAACTTTATACCATCCTCAACCCTTCCAACAATGCAGAGACCGTTCATTAGAGAATTGTAAGTGTAAAGGTTTGGCTCGCATCTGTTTGCATGCATTTTTCCAACTACTTCATAAGCCTGTTCTATCTCTCCCATTTTACAGAGATTAGAAATAACAATAGTAAAAGTCACCACGTCGGGAGTGCAGCCCTTCTGGATCATTTCATCTAGCGCATCCATGGCAGCCTCCTTATTGCTTTTCATGAAAAGGCACTGAATAATTGAGTTGTATGTTAGCCTGTTTGGGGAAACCCCATTGTGAGCCATTTTGATAAACACGTTTTCTGCCATGTCAAGCTCTTCGTTTTTCAGAAGAGCTACCAGCAGAGAGTTGTAAGCGGAAAGGCTGGGCTTGTGTCCAAGCTCCTCCATTAAATTGAAGACTTCCTGAGCCTCTTTGAGTCTTCCATTCAGTCCATATGCATTGATGATGCTATTAAGCATGCTCTTAGTAACCTCACATCCTTCTGATCTCATTTTCTTCAAAATGGACACCATCTCGTTAAACATCTTTGCTCGTTAAACATCTTTGCTCTGCCAAGGATCCCAAGGATGGTGTAATAGGCATAAAAATTGAGGTAGAAGAAAGGAGTTTGAAGTTGACCTATGACCAACTCTCTCTTGGGACATCTCTCTAATGAATAAGGATACACATCAATTTTTGTTTTTTTTTTAAAATTAAAGAGAGATTCTATATTAATGTAAACAAGTATAAAGTACAATGCATATCATAAAAAAAAACACGGGTAGAAAAGTCACATCTCATGAGAAAAGTCAAACCGAGGATAACAATCCTCGAGAAAAGGCAAGTCCCAGTAGAGGGTCAATTAAGCCCACTCAACAAAACATCAAATCAATAGTGCATAACAACTAGGAGAGTAAATAAAAGAGCACATAGCAATAAAGAGAACATTTAAGTTGTCACAACAAACATGGTGGTTGGGGGAGGCGGTGGAGAAGGCAGATCTTGCAGCGTATCTCCCCGTCCTCCCTGAGCAGAGGGATCGATGTCCACAAGTATAGGTTCCTGACCGTTATTTTGTTGTTTAGCATTAGTTTCACCCTTGTTTAATCCAGAGAAATTACAAGAGCGAGCCGAGGAAACTTATCCTAGGGTGGAGGACCCCAACCCCAGTTATCATCTCCATGACCCTGAGGGGGAGGGCCCCATCCCCTGTCATCACCTCCACCTCTGGATGATCCACTCGGTCAACCACATCATGGGGAAGACCAGCGAGGTGGTGATCTATGAGGGGAAAGACTCATATGTCAGTTCTGGGAATGTTGTCGGCATGAACCACATCCTCGCCCACGAGGAGGTGAAGGCAACCATGATAGCTCTGGAGGTTCTCAGCTAACAACACACGGGGCATTTCCCCAGTGGTTAAGCAGATGTTGAAGATGGTTGAGTTTTGAGCGAACTTTGTTAGTTTGACTTTGAATATGGAAAATAACATTAGATAGAATAGAGTTTTGTTAGTAACAGAATAACTATGTTTTATTTCTTCATGATTAAATCAATCATAGTTCCTAGCTTTCTAGATTTGAAATATAATGTCAGCACAAAAAATCTATCAAAATTTGATGTATTTTACAGTGAGCAGAGCATAGTCTCCCAAGAGAGCTATCTTCCATGTAAAAAACTCAAGTCTAAATGGCTAAAAGAGGGAATGGATCCAGCGCCACGTAAACTGAGTGTGGACACAAAACCAAAAAAAAAGGTTTAACAATCTCAAGTTGATGACAAGCTGGGAAAATGGGATTTGAAACCCCCATGTGCTTAAGCCGGTCACCCACAGGCAAACCTTGATAGATATCACACTAGAGAAAATGTGCTTTTTAGGCTCTATGAAAGCAGTCTACGCATTGTGAAATCTCCTGGCCCAAATACCATGGCTGGAACAGAGGTTCCATATGTGGTTGAGAGTCTCATCTAGAATATATTGGGGAGCTAGCAGATTATATCCCAGCCGTAGAGAATACTGAGTGAAGGGGGTGACCATAGGCTAATGCCAATCTTTCCACCAAGGACTAAAAGAATTGACCCCAATCTTATGAAGATATTCATCAAGTATGGAACTTTGTATTTTTGTAATAGCCTCAACATCTAAATTATTTAAATGAAATTTGTTTTAAATTTACTGCCAAGAAAGCCCAGACTGGCTCACCCTATAGAATAGGTCCCCTTTAGTTTTTACACCTTTCTTGAATAGTCTTAGCTCTTTAATCCAAAGGACCAAGGCAAATGGAATGGTGTGTAAGTTCAAGCATGGAGACCACCAAAGAGGGGATGAGAATTAAGAGAGAGGCCATTCTTGAAACCTTCCCTCTCCAATTAAGATGGGATTTGAGCTTCTCTCAGGCTTTCCATAAAATTTGAATAACAAAGGTACATAACAAAGGTACCCTTAATTTTAACTTGTTATGGGGTAATGATAAGGGTGTGAAGACCCAAGATTTGCCAAGCATTTCTACCACAAGGAACTCCCAAAGAGATGATGTGATGTAGAAGAATCCTCTAGGCTTCATCACCTTCCAAACCATGAATAACCCATTTAGCATTGAGAGCAAGACCTTGAATTTTAATGTCAAGGAGACCAAACCAACTGCCTCTTTAGGCCTGCAACAAATGTCCCAAGAAACTATGTGGAATACCTTGTGACCTTCAAAATTTTCCTAGAGGAAATCCCTCAATAGTTTTTCTAGCTTACTATAGGCAACATCAAAAGTATTCCAACAAGAGGAGTAATACACATCAGTAGTTGTTAAAACTTTTGAGAAAATCTGAAACTTGATCGCCAAAGATAAAGGATTGGTGATCCAGAAAGAGATTTTTTTCTCAACCCTTTGAACCACATAAGACCACAAATCATAGGGAGAAGCCTAAAAAGTAAAAATGATGCCTACGAATTTTAATTGAACCCATGGAAGAAGTCATTGCTACTGATATCCCTCCAACTAAGGAGGTTTGGGAGTCATAGATTGGTGGTAGCACTAAGTTTTTGTCCATTGAATGGATGAGCCTAAGGCTAAACATAAAATATGAAGAAAATCTACAACATTTTTCATTAATTCTTCTTCTTCCTGAAGAGTGAGGAAAGAGTCATTAGCGAAATGCCCATTTAGCAACTGGTAGTCAAATTGAGGGAGGGAAATGCCTTTGACCAAACTTTGAGAAGCATAATTAGCCAGCAAATAGCTAAATCCCTCTGCTACTAGCACATAAAGGGCAGTGACTAAAGGATACCCTTGCTGGATAGAATGATAAAGATCAAATCAAGAGGACTAGGTACCATTGATAGTAATGCACGCCCCAACATCTTTGAAAATCATATTAACCATTTGCACAAACTGTTGACCATTTTTTGGTCCAACAGGTCAAAAATCGGTCCCCTTCTTCCCCTGTTGTTCTAGGCCAACTTTTTTTTTCATTTCACGCAGGTCCAGGAATTTCTATGGACTCTGCAGGTCTTTTTCTACGGACTCTACAAGTCTATTTCTACGGACTCTGTAGGTCTATTTCTACGGACTCTGCAAGTCCATTTTTACGGACTCTGCAGATGCTTTTCTACCATTTATGCAGGGATGGATTTTCTGCGGACTCTGTAGGTGAAGTTTCTACGGATTCTGCAAGGAAGATTTCTTCTACGAACTCTGCAAGTGTACTCTTTTGGTAGATGAAGAACCAGTTCAGAGAGTGCAAAGTTTTACAAAGCTTCTTCGGACTCTTGTCTGAATAAATTCATAAGGAAAGAGAACTAAAATGGTTCAAAGACACTTTTCCTTAAGGTTGGAAGAGTGGTTCAACAACATAATCTTTCCAAGAGTTAGCATCTTTGAACTGTTGAACCATTGAACTGGTTCAATGCCTTGGTTCAACACCTTGGTTCAACGTTTCGGTTCAAAGCCTTAGTTCAATCGGCAAAGTTCATCACTTTGGTTCAATCAAACGGTTCATCAGCTTGGTTCAACATTTTGGTTCAATGCTTCGGTTCAATCGGATGGTTCAATCACTCGATTCACTCGGTCGATTCAATGCCTTGGTTCATCGACAGGTTCAACGCTTCGATTCAACTGCAAAAGTTCATTGGCAAAGTTCAAAGGCTCGGCTCAATTCAAATGGTTCAACGAGCTTGGTTCAATGCTTGGTTCAAAGCCTTGGTTCAACGACCGCTTGAACCATTGAACCGGTTCAATCAATTGGTTCAACGGTTGGTTCAAAGGAGCGGTTCAACCAAAAAGTTCAAGCCTCCTGAAGGACAAGTTCCCTTGAGGAGGGAAATTTTGGGTTCACGAGCCCTTACGGAGGGCAGGGAGCACTTCAAAGAGGCCATAAAGAAAGCCGCAAAGGTAAGATCTTTCAGAATTTTGTTAAGGCAAAGGCATAATTCCTTCGGACTTTTTGTCTGAAGGAATTCGGAAGGCCGCAGGAAGTAAGCCGAGAAAACTCTAAAGAAATAACAAGTGGCTGAGACAATTCTAGCAGACTTTTTACCCAGGGAAAAAGTCCGCGCAAAAGCTCGTGGGGAAAAAGGCCGAAGCAGGAAGCCAACGAAAGGTCCAAGGGTGATGGACCCAAGGACGTCAAAGTTAAACATGGTGAATTAGCTGTTGGAAATTCAAACATAGTGACGGGCCCGTGAACATCAATTTTACACCAAGAAAAGCAAGGGCATGGAAAGCACCAAGTGGCAAATGTGGAAGGATTTGACATACTTTTTTAGGAGTAGCAGAACATGCCATGTGTTTCCTGTAAAGCTCGGCAGAAGCTGACAGGTGTCAAAATCTGCAGTCTCTCCCTTTTGTCTTGCGAGAACTATGGTGGGCCCCAGACAAATTGCTAAAGGGAGCGGAAGCCACCACGTGTCCTCTTTCGTAGGACCTTCAAAGGATGCCTAAAGCTTCTATGGGTCAAGCAGATGCTGCCACATGTCTTGCCTATTTCAGTAGTGGAACACACCACGTGTCACTTATTGGAATCAGCGGAAAATAGCCAAGGCAAGCGGGAAAGACACGAATAAATTGTCAAGAAGAACAACGGACCCGAGGATGTAAAATTTGTGGAAGTAAAGTAGCTGTTGATCTTTGCAAACTTAAGCACAAACTCGAAGGAATTCAAAGGCTTAAAGGCAGAAGAAGGACCAAGTGCAGAAATAGACAAAGCAGTCCAAGTGGCGAAAGAAGGCGTAGACTCAAGCAGTTACTCCAACAGGTGATACAGTGCCTGCAAATTGATCATTAAGAGGCACAAATGGCTAACAACGCGACCTGATTTCTTCATTTTGCATTAATGAGCAGACAAGCCGCGTAATCGCCTTGAAGGAGCGGTCTTGTTTGCAGACAAACGATGCGGCCCATAATTTCTCATATGATGTTTAAGCAGCTTGCTCTTCCCAATGATCAAAAGGCACATGGGTCATTTGTAAAAAGGGTGCCAAAAGGCCCCCTTTCTTCCTCTATATATTGTAGACTTGTCATTTGGAAAAGGATCTTTCACATTTGTATGGCGAAGCACTGGCAAATTTTCACCTGAAATCAATAAACACATTTTTACCTCTATTCGGGTTAGATATCTTTGTGTGTGTCTGAGTGTTAGTTTTGTGTTTAGTCATTGCTTCCTAATGCTTTCACAGGTTTAACACCAACAAACCTGGTGTTTATAAGGTGCCATTATTGCAGGTGATAAGAAGAGTTGTACCTAGAAGCGCAAAGACAGAAAGAAGCTACTATACAGTGTGCCCCTTCCACAGCACCTATGGTGAGTCCCTGTTTTCTGTGTGTTCCATTAAAGCCTTCCTATTAAACTTCCTGCAGCCTAGTCCATTTACCAGTTAAATTTTATGTATGTGTTTGTATGGTTCAGAGTGTGAGTGTGAGTAGGTCGAATCATTTGGTGCATCACCTCTTTTAGAGTAGTTTTGTTTTCCTATAATCCTTCTCCCTTTTCATCCCCCCATTATAAATCTCTCTATATATATGTGTGTGTGTGTGTGTGTGTGTGTGTGTGTGTATTAGAACTCATTGGAACAACTCAGATGCATCAAAGGGAGCTAGCCCTTACCTAGAGACTCTCCCCTCCACCTTCGCCAGTCTCACAGGTGAGAGGGGAGTTTCCATTTTGACGTGTGGAAGGCAGGAGCTCGGCCTCCTGCCAAGGGTACAATCTTCTACCTCAACAGTTTTGGCATGCCCGGTGGGACTCAGTTTTTTACACTCAATAGAGTTTTAGGATTGATGTTGGTCCTGTTATAGCAAAATCAACTATTTTCAGCATCTGACGACTCCACTGGTAAGAGCTTCAGTTTCTAATCAAAGACTAGTTGGACTTCCTATGCCTAAAGTCACCACACGGTCTGCTTCTAAGGGTGTCCCTTTCGAATTCATTGAATTGCCTTTAAACTCAGCAAAGTGACTGAGATTTGAGAGGACCCATCCTTATTCAGCAAACCACTTTCCCAAACCTGCTATAAAGAACACCTACGCAAGAATGCCGTAGTTACATCCCGTCATAGCTATGGCATTACCCTTTGTGACTTTCCGTGGTCATAGTCCTTTGAATCTCCAGCATTATGACCCAATTCCAGGAGCAATCCTCAAAAGTGTGCCTCCTTTTGATGGAGAGGGGCCCATTACAGTTATCGAACACATCAGAAATATTGCTAACCTCTGCAATATTCACAATGTCATTGAGGAGAATATTGCAATCAGATTGTTGGCATTGTCTCTCAAGGGCAAAGCTCTCGATTGGTATGGGACTTTGACTATAAATTCAATCGGTTCCTGGAATGAATTGGGCACTTGCTTGATGGACCGTTTTGGGGAAAAGAGCGACCACCTCCCACTTGCGAGCAGCTGACTACCATGAAAAGAGCCCCACATGAATACATGCAAGATTTCAACACTCGATTTCAGAAGACATGGGATAGAATCCCCATTCTGGTAAGACCAACTCCTAGCTATGCTTTTTTGTATTACTTAAGAGCTTTGAATAGCGATATTGCTATTATGATACAGTCCATGGGAGGACATGTGCTGCCTGCCACCTATGACATAGCTATAGTAGCTGAAAATTGCCTAGTGCAAGCTGGAAAAATAGCTCCTAGACCCCATATGCCACTTTTTCCTGAAATGTTGCCTCCAATTCAGACTACCGCTCCCACCTTACCTCTTCTGCCTAGCATAGAAAAGCTAGTTGTTACTCCATCCAATAAACTTCATGAAGTCAAGAGTCTGTTGCAAAATATGTCAAATGAACTAGTGGCTATTAAAAGGCAACAAGCTCAAAGCAACAGACCAAACCAAGGATACCAGCAGTATGGTCAAGCTCTTAGACCCCCTTTCCAAAATTATAATCAAGGATAGGGTCAACTTACTCAGACCAAACCCTTTCAAGGCTACAACCCAGGTGCCCCTTCATCATCTAAGGTTATGGTGCTCGTTCAAAACAATCTGGAGCAAGAACAACCAAGTTGTTCAACCATGGGATATGGTCAGGATCAGGCTATTTATACAAATAAAATGACGAGTTATTAACCAAATGTACAAGACAACCAAGCAGCTGCCCATTCCCAAGTCTTTGAGGCTCCAATGCAACCCAGCACGAGCCGCAGTCAGACCCACCCTGATTTTACTGTCATGAATCATCTGGAAGGAGAATTCTATTCAGTCAATTATGTGGGTGCTGCAGACATTCAGGCTGACTGTGTTACAGCCAACACAAGATTCAAAAGGAAAGTAATGGAAGAAGCTCAAGCTACTGTCCAAACGTCAATAATAACTTCTTCATCACATGTAAATCAAAAGGTCCCAAGTTTCAGACCGCTGGTTGTACCTCCAGACCCTCGACCTGCGCCTCAGGATGTAAATAATTCCAAAGAAAATTTGAAGGGAGGCAACCCTCGAGTCAATGTGGTTGACCAGATGAAGAAGCTACACATGAACATCTCTTTGTGGGATTCATTGTCAATATCGGGGCAAAAGGACATGCTACAAAATTAATTGCATGAGCTAGAATAACAAGTTGTCCCAGCAAAAGTTGATAATGTTTTGATGATGATGGACAACCTTCCACCTCAGGTCAGGCCCGAAAAGAAGAAAAGGTTACTCCTTTCTATGTGTATTTGGTCATAGGAGATTTCTTAGTGCATAATTGCATCATTGACATCAGAGCAAGCACCTCGATGATGCCCAAATGTATAGCCGACAAGCTGAGCTTGAAATACGAAGAAATGACCAAGGGAGTCCTACAGCTGGATGGAACCCCAGCAAAGACAGTTGGGGTGGTAAGAGGTTTGAGATTGATGTTGCATGCTTGCCCAACCTTCTCAGTTCTTCATGATGTGGTAGTGGCAGATGTCCCTCCTTACTTTGCCATCTGCTTATCCAAGGATTTTACATCCAAGATAGGCAGCTAACTAACATCGAATCGGTCTTATCTGGTTTTTAGAACTAAGTATGGGACTAAAGTCAAGATTGAATCTGAGCCACTCCACAGAGATCATCTAGAACCTTACTCGCTCAAGGCAGCAAATGTCAGCTACGCCATCATTGACCAAGAAGAGTTCCAAGTAGACCAATCTCCATCCTCTACCCTTGAAGGAGTTGCAGACCTGCTCTTAGATGAATGGGGAAGTGACAACTTTGAGCACGATCCTTACAAATTCATAGTGGAGGCGGGCCTTGGAATTTATTACATGCATGAAGAAGGTAATTTTGTACCAAATCTAATGAAAGCCAGCTAGGAAAGCTCAGGTATATGGTAGTTGTTCTTCGATGGTTCAAAAAGTAAGTTGGGAGCTCGTGGTGGAGTGGTGTTGGTTTCTCCTTCAAAAGAGAGGTATTTTTTAGCTTTTTGGTTCTAATTTTCCTGCACATGCAATGTTGCGGAATATGAATCCCTCGTCCATGGTTTGGAGTGGGCGAGAAAAAGAGGAATCAAATAGCTACAAGTTTTTGATGACAGCGCGCTGATTATCAATCAGGTAAGAGGCCATAATTTGACAAAGAATTCTTTACTGAAGTCCTACAAACATAGGGTGTGGGACTTAGTGGAAAATTTATTTGCTTTCAATATTTTCTCCATTTATAGAGAACAGAATAGGCAAGCAGATAGGCTGGCAACAATTGGTGCCCAGTTTGATATCCCTCAGGAAATAGGTTGAGACCACAGCTCACGTCACTTGAAGGTAGTGTTCTGGCTCTCTGTACCTGACAACATCACCAACTGGCAGGTCTTCGATAGCAACCAGTAAATAACAATTTTCTTATAAGAAGAAGTGGAATTCATTGCTAAAAACCAGGAAAAGCTACAACAGCAATATGGCAGCCAAATTGTTCAGCTGAAGAACAATAAGCTCCCCAAAGTTTGGTCACTCTAGAGAGTATCTTCAATGGAGATGACCAATTGAGAAGTGACAAGGTATGCATTGCAACAAAGGAGGAACACCATGAGAAGGTGTAAATATTCAAGGATAAGTTGCTTGCACTTGGGAAAGTGTGCACGGACCGTGAAAGGCAGGCCTTCATCTTGTTGTGCCAAGAATTTGTCGATATCTTCGCTTGGGAGTATAGTGATTTGAAGGGTTTTGACCCAAGCTTGGCCTAGCATACCATTGAGCTAGAAGAAGGCACCAAGCTAATCAAGTAGAAGTAGAGGCCTGTCAACCCAATGATTGAACCTCTTATGTGGAAGGAACTCACCAAGTTGATTGAGTCCAAGATAATATTTCCAATCAAACACTCTTCTTGGTTGGCCAATCTTGTTCCTATTCAAAAAAAGAATGGGGAGATCAGACTATGGGTTGATTTCAGAGACCTCAATAGTCTCTTTGAAAGACCATTATCCTCTCCCAAGCATGGAATAGATCCTTCAAATGGTGACAAGCAGTGAGCGTTTCACCCTCCAGGATGGGTATTCAGGATACCACCAGATTTTGGTGCAAGACTGTGACTAGCACAAGACAGCCTTCACTACCAAGTGGGGAACATTTGCTTATAGGAAAATGCCTTTCGGACTATCTAATACTGGTGCCACCTTCCAATGAACTATGGACATGGCCTTTCAAGGCCTAATAAATAATATTGTGCTGGTATATCTTGATGATGTGACAGGTTTTCTCCAAGGAAGCGAGCCAACACATGAAACACCTTAGACAAATCTTTGAGAAGTGTAGAGAGTTCGGTATCTCTCTCAATCCAAGGAAATGCGTGTTCGCTATCCACGAGGGAAAGCTCCTTGGTCACATTGTTTCTTTAGAAGGTTTGGCTATTGATCTAGAGAGAGTTTGCTCCATCATGGAGTTGTCCTTATCTAAGCACAAGAAAGGCCTGCAAAGCTTCTTTGGAAAGATAAATTTCATACGGAGATTTATCTTGAATTTTGTGGAGATGGTCAAGCCATTGACCTCTATGCTAAGAAAGGGTGAGGATTTCACATAGACAGCACAGAGAAAAGACAGTTTTAAAGAAATCAAGCAAGCCATAGCCGGGGCTCCTACTTTGATCAGCCCTGACTTCACCAAAGATTTCAACCTCTACACCTTCGGGAATGAAGAGGTAATCTCCGCCATGCTTACCCAAGCAAGTGATGATAACCTCGAGCAATCAATTGCATTTTTTAGCCAAGGCCTAGAAGGTTTTGAAGTCAGATACACATATGTGGAAAAGCAAGTCCTGGCGGTCATATAGAGTCTGAAAAAATTCAAGCATTTGCTATCCAATAGAAGAATCCACCTCATGGTTCCCCATCTTAGCATCAAGGATTTCTTGATCAACCGAGCCCTGAATGAAAAGAAAGCAGGGTGGATCACTAAGGTGATGGAATATGATGTAGATATTAAGATCACCAAACTGGTAAGGGGGAGAGGCCTATGTGAGCACCTTGCTGCAGACTTTAAGCAGCAAAAAGAGGACTGTCTACTAATTCATGACGTAGCTACAACAGATGAACCAGCTGTCATGAAATATTGGACATCAGACGTGAGGCATTTCCTTCTCACTAGTGATTGCCTGCACTCACTTAACAGGACTAAGAGAAGGTATTTTAGACTCTAGTGTCTCCCTTATGCTCTGATTGATGGGGTGTTGTTCAAAAGGGATCTCTCAGGAGTCTTTTTAAGATGTTTGGACTCAAGTGAGGCTAATAGGGTGATGTATGCATTCCATGATGGGCCAGTCGGTGGTCATTTTGCTCCTAGGGCTACAGCAGCAAGAATAATGAGAGCTGGCTATTTTTGGCCTACTCTTTTCAGGGACACCCATGCCTGGGTACAAAAGTGCCAGAAGTGCACGCTTTTTGATGGGAAGTAACGATTGGTTGCCATGCCTTTACAACTTATTTAGGTAGAGCAACCATTCATACAATGGGGCCTTGACTTCATAGGGATGATTAATCCTCCCTCTAGTGCTGGGCACAAGTGGGTCTTGACCGCCACGGATTATTTCACAAGATGGGTAGAGGCTGTTGCTCTAAAGGAGGCCAATGAAAGTGCAATCCTAGATTTTTATGAGGATCTGGTAGCAAGGTTTGAGGTTCCAGCAACCATAATCTTAGATAATGCGTTAGCTTTTCTGAGAATTAAAACAAGTGAATGGGCACTGAGATATGGTATTTATCTCAGCACTTCATCCAATTACTACCCACAGGGGAATGGGTTGGCTGAATCTACAAATAAGAACCTGATCAAGATCATCAAGCGAACCATGGAGGAGAATTAGAGGACTTGGCATGCCAAGTTGAAAATAGCCCTATGGGCAGATAGGGTCACCCTGAAGAGGGTAATTGGTAACTCACCATACACACTCGTCTATAGAAGAGAAGCTAAGCTTCCCATTTCACTTGAGTTGCTAGCCTTGGACCTCACTCGCCAGCTGCAATTAGAAGAGGGAAATAGCATGAAGTTTAGGCTATGTGAGCTGATGGAGCTCCAAGAGACAAAAGACCAGGCTATGGCTTCTATGACTAGCTGCCAATAACAAACGAGGAGACACTTCGATAAGAAATCTTCATCAAAAGGTTTCTATGAAGGAGACATTGTCTTAAAATGGGATGAGGACCGAGCTAAGCCTGGAAAGCACGTGAAGTTTGATGCCCTATGGAGTGGCCCATATATAATCACTTAGTGCAAGTAGCATAATGCATTCCAACTCTCCAGGTTGGATGGTGAAGAACTGTATATCCCAGTTAATGGGATACATCTTAAGCATTGCCATTGAGCCCCTTTTCCATCATGTATATATTTCCCTTGCTTTTCTCCTATTTTCCCTAAGTGCCTTTTTGCACATGTTATTAGTTTTCTTAGTTTTGTGTGTTTTCATTTCCTTTTGGGGTAAATCTTCGTGATTGGTTCTTGAATCTATCGGGGCTATTGCTGATTTTTAAGTCACATTTTGACTCTGTGCCCAATGGACTTTAAGGCAACTGGTTTCTAAGCATAGCAGGCATGCTTCCCCTGGGAGTCACCAGTTTTTTGACCATTTTTTGGTCCAAGAATTTCTATGGACTCTACAGGTCTTTTTCTATGGACTCTGCATGTCTCTTTCTACAGACTCTGCAGGTCTATTTCTACGGACTCTGCAGGTCCATTTCTACGGACTCTACAGGTGCTTTTCTACCATTTTTGCAGGGATGGATTTTCTATGGACTCTACAGGTGAAGTTTCTATGGATTCTGCAAGGAAGATTTCTTCTACGAACTCTGCAGGTATACTCTTTTGGCAGATGAAGAACCAGTTCAGAGAGTGCAAAGTTTTACAAAGATTCTTTAGACTCTTGTCTAAAGAAATTCATAAGGAAAGAGAACTAAAATGGTTCAAAGACACTTTTCCTTAAGGTTGGAAGAGTGGTTCAACAACATAATCTTTCCAAGAGTTAGCAACTTTGAACCATTGGACCATTGAACGAGTTCAATGCCTTAGTTCAACGCCTTGGTTTAACGCTTCGGTTCAAAGCCTTGGTTCAATCGGTAAAGTTCATCGCTTTGGTTTAATCAAACGGTTCATCAGCTTGGTTTAACGCGTTGGTTCAACATTTTGGTTCAATGCTTCAGTTTAATCAAATGGTTCAATCACTCGGTTCACTCAGTCAGTTCAATGCCTTGGTTCATCGGCAGGTTCAATGCTTCGGTTCAACTGCAAAAGTTCATTGGCAAAGTTCAAAGGCTCGGCTCAATTCAAACGGTTCAACGAGCTTGGTTCAACACTCAGTTCAATGCCTTGTTTCAATGACTGCTTGAACCATTGAACCGGTTCAATCAATTGGTTCAACGGTTGGTTCAACCAAAAAGTTCAAGCCTCCTGAAGGACAAGTGCCCTTGTGGAGGGCAATTCTGGTTTCAAGAGCCCTTGCGGAGGGCAAGGAGCACTTCAAAGAGGCCACAAAGAAAGTCACAAAGGTAAGATCTTTCAAAATTTTGTTAAGGCAGAGGCATAATTCCTTCGGACTTTTTGTCTGAAGGAATTTGAAAGGCCGCAGGAAGTAAGCCGGGAAAACTCTGAAGAAATAACAAGCAGTCGAGACAATTCTCACATACTTTTTGTCTGCGGGAAAAAGTATGCGCAAAAGCCTACAGGGAAAAAGGTTGAAGCAGGAAGCCAACGAAAGGTCCAAGGGTGACGGGCCCAAGGATGTCAAAGTTAAACACGGTGAACTAGCTGTTGGAAATTCAAACACAATGACGGGCCCATGATTGTCAATTTTACACTAGGAAAAGCAAGGGTGTGAAAAGCATCAAGTGGCCAATGCAGAAGGATTTGACATACTTTTCTAGGAGCAGCGGAATGTGCCACGTGTTCCTTTCAAAGCTCGATGGAAGCCAACAGGTGTCAACATCCACGGTCTCTCCCTTTTATCTTGCGAGAATTATGGTGGGCCCCAAACGAATTGCTAAAGGGAGTGAAAGCCGCCATGTGTTTTCTTTCGTAGGACCTTCAAAGAGTGCCTAAAGCTTCTATGAGTCAAGTGGATGCTGCCACATGTCCTTCCTATTTCAGTAGCAGAACACGCCATGTGTCACTTATTGGAATCAACAAAAAATAGCCAAGGCAAGTGGGAAAGACACAAATAAATTGTCAAGAAGAACGACGGACCTGAGGACGTAAAATTTGTGGAAGTAAAGTAGTTGTTGATCTTCACAAACTTAAGCGTGAACTCGAAGGAATTCAAAGGCTTAAAGGTAGAAGAAGAACCAATTGCATAAATATACAAAGCAGTCCATGTGGTGAAAGAAGGCATCGACTCAAGCAGTTACTCCAGTAGGTGATACAGTGCCTGCGAATTGATCATTAAGAGGTGTAAATGGCTAACGGTGCGACCCGATTTCTTCATTTTTCATTAATGAGCAGACAAGCCGCGTAATCTCCTTGAAGGAGTGGTCTTGTTTGTAGACAAATGATGTGGCCCATAATTTCTCATATGATGTTTAAGCGGCTTGCTCTTCCCAATGATCAAAAGACACATGGGTCATTTGTAAAAAGGGCACCAAAAGGCCCCCTTTCTTCCTCTATATATTGTAGACTTGTCATTTGGAAAAGGATCTTTCACATTTGTAGGCAAAGCCCTAGCAAATTTTCACCTGAAATCAATAAACGCATTTTTACCTCTATTCTGGTTAGATATCTCTATGTGTGTCTGAGTGTTAGTTTTGTGTTTAGTCATTACTTCCTAATGCTTTCATAGTTTTAACACCAACACACTTGGTGTTTATAAGGTGCCATTCTTGCAAGTGACAAGAAGAGCTGTACCTAGAAGCGCAGATACAGAAAGAACCTACTATACAGTGTGCCCCTTCCATAGCACCTATGGTGAGTCCCTATTTTCTGTGTGTTCATTAAAGCCTCCCTGTTAAACTTCTTACAGCCTGGTCCATTTACCAGTTAAAGTGTACGTATGTGTTTGTATGGTTCAGAGTGTGAGTGTGAGTAGGTCGAATCATTTGGTGCATCACCTCTTTTAGAGTAGTTTTGTTTTCTTGTAATCCTTCTCCCTTTTCATCCCCCCCCATTATATATCTATATATATGTATTAGAACTCATTGGAACAACTCAGATGCATCAAAGGGAGCTAGCCCTTACCTAGAGACTCTCCCTTCCACCTTCACCAGTCCCATAGGCAAGAGGGGAGTTTCCATTTTGATGTGTGGAAGACAGGAGCTCGGCCTCCTACCAAGGGTGCAATCTTCTACGTCAACACAAACCTGAGACCAAAACCAAGAGCTTGAAGCATGGCCAAAATGAAGGGCCACTCAATACGATCATAGGCTTTTTCAAAATCAATTTTATCAAATAGGGCCTTTTGATTGGAGACCTGATCCCACTCCATGCCTTCCTAGATTGTAATGACGTTATCTATAATGTACCTATGTTGGATAAAGCTTATTTTCTCACTTCTATCAATTAAGGGAAGAATATGCTTAAGCTTGAGGGCTAAAGCCTAAGCAATAATCTTGTAAGAGATATTGAGAAGAGTAATATGCCTCCAATTAGCAATGATTTTAGGGTCACCAACTTTGGGGATAAATTTAATATTTCCTTGGTTTATAAGAGTCCCCAAATAATTTAACATTGCTTCAATATAAACCCTATGGAGATCAGGACCCACAGTATCCCATAAAGTTTGATAAAACTCATATGGGAAGCCATCAATACCTAGGGATTTATCCATACCCATGTGCATAACCACCTCATGAATATCACTGAGAGATAAAGGCCTATCTCAAGCAACCTATTGTGCACTAAAGACTTTATAAGGAATAGTCTGAAGACACTAAACAAGAGCCGCTTCTCATTCAGGAGAGTTGGCCTGTGCTGAAAAACTCTATGATAGTGATGAATAAAAACCTAAAGAATGTCAGGAAGTTCAGTTAGCCAAGCATTTATTTCCTTGATGGCTTTAATTCTATCAACAACACATCTAGAATGCAGAAGAGAAAAAAATTCTTGGTGACTTTGTTCCCAGTTTTCAACCAATGCATTTGAGCTCGAAGTTCAACCCCTCTAGCATTGTGTGCCTCCTCCATTTGAAGCTTGTGTTGCCATTATGTTACTTGGGTTTATAACTGGACATTAAAAGGAGAAGCTTCAATCTCTTATGATACTCAAAGGTAGTCATGGTTAATAGCATTATGAAGATGTCGTAAAAAAAGGCAGCTTGCTTACGATATATTTGAAGAAAGGTGTTAGTGCCAACCAGAGCAGACCACCACTAAATTCCCCCTCAGGCTGGGGAAAAATATTCCAAATTATGATAATGTGTCCCACTATCCTTTCATGTTTAAGGTGGACAATATTGAGGCAAAACTAGGTTGAAACAGGCTTCACTTGAGAGGTAAACCATTCTAAGTTGAAGCAGATGGGATGATGGTCTGACAGAAAAGTGTTGGGAAGTAGTGAAACTAGTCTATCATGAATAGAAGCAAAAAATAAGAAATCTTCTTCAGCTACCAATGCTTGATCTAGCCGTTGAAGAACATGATCCGCCCCTTGGCATAAATTGGACCAAGTAAACTAGGGAGAGTTGGAATTCTTCCTCCGATGATGATTGGGATCAAACACCTCGAGTTTGTTGCACATATAAAACCAAGTCTCCCATTTGCCATCACACCATTGCATATGAAGGCAACCTTCTTTATCCTCAGGAGATTCCACCATGTTAAATTCCCCACAGAGGACCCATTGTGTATATGGAAGTGAATCTACCAGCCATCTCCAAAGCGAAGCCTACTTCACAACATCATTAGAGGCATATAGATTTACAATCCTAGTGATGTGATAGTCAAAGTCAAAAAGAGTCCAAACTGTATACACATAATATTTTCAAACTTTATCAATTACTGATGCTTTCTCTCTTGCAAGAACCTATCAAGTCTCAATCTCTTTGAGTGCATGCCTTAAGGGGTGTACCGAGAAAGGGGTGGGTAGACCATTGATGATTCATAAGATTAATGTCCCTATACTACCACTTGATATCTACACAACAATCTCCTAAAAATACTCCCCTAAGCTTTACCTCCTCTTTTACACCCTACTCTAGTCATTTTCCATCTTCATTAGCCCTTCGTTGGCCTAAAACCCTTTCCAACGGTTTACATTACACTATCAGTCCCATCGATCCTGTACTCTAATTAACAAAACTCAATTAGGGTCTAGATTCGCCCTTGGCCGACCTAGAACAAGACCTAATTTTTTTGTCAATAATGATACAGAGTCGATTAGGTCGACGCTATTAGCTAAACTTATAGAAAGGTTTAGTGTTAGATCTAGTTATATATACACATTCATTTCATCATTAATTTAGGAAGAGAAGAATAAGAATGTTATATTTCACATCTACTTATCCACCATTCTACTTAAGGAACATAACTTAGGGTTTCAATACTTTCCTTGGAGATATGGATCTTGTCTTGTGGAGATGTCTTTTGGATGCATAGATAGGTTGTGTAGCCTAGAAATGACTTGTCCTTGTCATCCTTACATACCACAACCACCTCTTATGAAGCACTTGGCTAAAAGAGATATTGAGGCTCGGTGGGTTCGTCTTCAAAGGTAAGTATTCCTAACTTTGTTCCTCCTTTTTAAGGGTAGATAGATTTGCATTTGTACTTCTCTCCCATGCATTAAGATTTTGTATACATTGACATGAGTATATATTTTCTATGCATGTTTACATTTTATGTTTATTACCCCCACTTTCTGCCACAAACTTTGGTGAACACTAGATTAAATTTTACTTTGTGTTGTCAATATACTTACTGAATATGAAAACATAAGACCTAGTTATGGATATTACATAGTTTTGCTTAACTACAGCGTTGGAACCCTCCCTAGTGATTTTGTTGTGGTAAGAGATTCCTTGGCTAGGTCTAGTGGATCCATCTTGGTCATGACCCTAAATATCTAATATATCAACAATTGGAAGTATAAGTAGGATTTATCTTCTTCGAACTAGGATTGATTTATAGATCAGTTACATTTCCCTTTGCATACATTATGGTGAACCCGATGTGAATCTGACCCTTGTAAATTTTATTTCACACTGTCATTTTTGTCATCATATTATATATTTATAGTACCATATCAAACCTATCGGTATAAACCTAACTTTTTGTGCATATGTTTAACACATAGTCACTTCAAAATGATTCTATTTTGTCTGTGCATGTATTTGCCAAATATAGGTTACTGGATCAAACAGTTCAGCTTAAATTATTCTTCAATTCTAGATTGGCATACATAGTCAAACTAGTCGACTCTATTTGATATTTTCTTCTTTCAACATATAGGCCTACAAACATAGTCGAACAAGTTGACGCTATTCATTATCTCTTCTCCAGTATACAAGGTTTTGCATACTTGGTCAAACTAGTCGACCTAGTTGGCAGAACTTTGAAATAGCATTTGAACATCACAACATAAAAAATTTCAATCTAAAAACATATTCAAGCCCACCAAGTTTCCTTCCTTTCTCTCTTTATCATTTCAGTTATTCCTTAAGTAATATTTTTCACACGTTTATAGCTTGTAAAACTGCAACCCTACAAGTTAACTGGGTCGACCTGGTCAACACAATTCTATAATTTGTCTTCTATCTAGAATACATAGTTGACATGTTCGACTATGTTCTAATAGACCTTGATTATTTAGAATAGCATCAACACATTCAACTTTTTTCTGTAATGTTTGCATTCAGTGTTGCCTAAACTGACTCTATATTATTCTTAATCAATAAATTAACATATATTTGCTAGTAATTAGTTCATCTTTCCTTTTCAGTTGTTCACATGCTTAGAGTAACTCACATAGCTTAAATAGGTGGTTTTTTAAATGACCACTTTAGTTACACTATTTTACTCTTTTTCACACACTACCAAATCAATTTACATTCAAAAAAAAATTAAACATTTATCTTCTTAGGGCCTACACTTGGATTTCATCACCAAGGGGGAAACCAACTTGGTTTTCTAGCCATATATAAATATGTGGTTGATGTTATATATTAGCAAAGCACCCAACACCCTTATCATTACATAATTATGAAGTGAGGGGGTAGGCCCCAATACCAAGTCAGTACCATCATTAAAATAGATCCCTTTCAACCCAAACATCTTGAAACCAATATTAGATTGGTTTCTAGTTCCTTTTTTTCAGCCAACTTTCCTATCACATTAACATTAAACTTTCTTATAACTTAATAAAACTTAGGATGGCCAATTATTTAGAATTTACTTTCCAATTTGTTGATTGCTCTTGCTCATTGAGTGTTGTATTGCAAAACTTGCATTCGTCAATGTTGGTACAAAGTTTTTTTTGTGTGTTCCAATTGGATCAGTCAAATTGATCCAATTGTTTGTGTGCTTGATTTCATTTTGATTCAAATTATCTTGCAAAATTTTCACCTGTTTCAAAACATTATCATTTTGGACGATACAGTCTCTCATAGATTGTTTATGTTCCCTATTTAGCAGTACACAATTGACTTACATGATTGTGTATCCTTATCTTCCTGCTCAGTCCCCTATTTAGCAGTACATAGTCAACTTACATGACTGTGTTTTTTTGTCTCCATGTTTTATTCCTTGGGTTACAAAACATAGTTGACTAATTCAACTTTGTATCTGGTTTCTAATTTTATCTTGCATCATCTTTTCTAGCCTCCTCTCATCATGAACTTCTTGTTTGAGGATAATACAAAATTGAACTCAACATATATGATGAGCTTTACCAATCCCAATAGGTTTACCTATAAATAGCTTTTGGCTTCCATTTTAGATGAAAGCAATGTGTATGTCGCCACTCACACTACTAATTACGAGACTCCTCCTCATTCATCATCCATTTATAACCTTCTTTTCTCCTTAGAAGATCAACCTGAATTAGGGTTTACACTTAAAATGATTTTCTTCATTAATGAATTTTATCAACATAGGGGAAAAGACCCTTCAATTATTTATAATCTTATGATAAGTGGTCAATTAGAATAACCCCATTCATCCTCCCCTACATTCTCTTATGAATTTGGGGGTGACACCTTTTTTTCTTCTCAACAACTCCCTTCTATCTTGACTCCTCACACTATGACCTCTTCTTCATTTATTTTTTCAACCTCCATACCTAGTATCTCTACTAACATGACATGTTCAACATCTAGTGAGCCTTTTCCAAGATCCCTCTTTCTTAATCATTCCACTAGTGCACCATTTGCTACCAATGGTAATCATGCCATTAGTGATTCTTTTTCTTCTAATGTCAATACTTCTCCTAGTGCATCTTTTGCTACACATGTTAATCATGCTACTAATGCCTCCTTTTCCACCAATGCTTCTCAAGCCACTAGTGTCACGCATGCCACTACTCATAGTGCAACCCAAGCCACTAATACTAATGCTAATATTTTGCATGCCATGCAAACTAGTCACAATACCACCCAAACCCATCAAATCTTATTGTAAACTCTTAATCAAATAAACGCTTTTCAAACTAATAATGCCAATAAAATGATGCAAATGTAGAATCACCTTATTCACCTTCAAAATCAACCTCAATAGGTTCCATGGGGAGTGCAAAATCAAAATTCTTGCCACCCAACATTAGGGATTTCCATGGTAACCTCATTCCCCAACCACCCCTTATTAACAAAATGATCAAACATCCTCAAAATTAACCTCTTAGACCTCAAATTTCCAATACCAACATATGAGGTATCACACCTACCATTAGTTACAACAGGTCAACTGATCCTACCTTACATTTAAAAATATTTGGCAATCTCTACAATGATTGGTTCAAATTAAACACTTTTGATGCTACCAAGCTATTAAAAAAAATGATCTACGTAGATGCTTTAGATTAGTAAAACTAACTCAAATCCCATTCCATCACTAGTTTAGAAGATCTAGTTAATTCCCCTGTACAAATCCATGATAATACCTTGGCTCACTCTATCAATTGCAAACAACTTGAAACTGAAACAACATAATATTTCATCAAATGGTGGAAGAATTTATCTAATAAGTGTGAGTGTAACATGGCAAATGATAATCTCTTTCATCTATTAACTAATTCTCTTTATCCCAAGTTGCAATATCAGGTGAGGGCTCTCTCTCCAAGAACTTTAGAAGAAACCCTCAACCAAGCCAAACGTCAAGATTTTCTCATGCACCAATTTGAATGATCCCAACCTCCCATGGGCACTCTAATGCTCATTAAGAATACAAATATTCATGCTACCAACTATGGTGTCATTAATTCCTATGATATCATTCACAATATTCAAGCCATTATTCCCAACCCTGTTACAGAGCAAACTCCCCCTTTAAACAACACCCCTAATCCTCAATTCTTCTCCCAAATAAAAAACATTAATCTTCATAAGCCATTATCCTTAACCAATCTCCAAAAGCATCTACCAAGGCCTCTACCATGAGAGCTTGACCCCACTCATCCTATGAAATCATGGTATGATCCAAATAAATTCTATTGGTTTCATGTAAGTTGGGTCCACTCTCACAAGACTTGTAGGCAATTACATAATTTAGATATGGATTTACTCCTTGGTCCAAACTTTGATCATGATTCATTCATTTGTAAATGCCAAAAATCCTATGATATAGCCTTTAAAGCTCATGAAATAGATAACAAAAATCGAGCTTTGAACCAGGTTAATGCTCATCTTACCATCTATAAAGACCCTCTTCCTAATCATCAAGACAATAATGACAAGAATTTTCCTTCCACTAACAATGTTGAAACTCTTATAGACCAAAATCCTAAAGAGAATGTGTTAAATATGACTAATATGTGAATGGTTTTTGCTTTCATTGATTCTCATCCTACACACATGCACCAAACATCCCAAACATTTCATGTTATCCAAGATTCTTCCCCATCTCACCTAACAGAGTTGGGGCAAAAGGACCTTATCTCTTTCCAAGAAACAATTCCAACACCTCAATTGGATAACACCTCTCACACTATTTCTACAATTCCCCCAACATCTACACCCATCGATAACATTGCTAAAACTCCTAATAACATTTATTCAAATCAATCACCAAATAAACCCAAATCAACTATCCCATCTTCTAAAGACAATCAATCGATTTGTTCCCAAACTAAACCAACCACATCTTATCAACACAAGTTTGAATTCAGTTCTACTCCTCCTTCCTAGGATCTCCTCCAAAATTATGCACCTTTATATAGTATCCCCCCATATGTTTTGATGAATTGGACCCTTTCACAGAACTTACTAATCTCCCATCTCAAATCCCCCTTCTTGAACTCGTGTGAATTTCTCCATGTCATCAAAACTACTTGATGCAACTCTTATTTGAAATGAACATCCCTCATCCTCACCTAATAGGATCTGAATCTACCTTATTTATGTTAGAGTATAGTATATTACAACAATGTAAAGAGATGTCTATACACATTGATGAAATAATGGACACTTCTCTTTCCCTCAAATTCCCTATTGCTTCTATGATCCCAAATGAGATTTTACTTCGTGCGGATGATCCTCCACTCTTTATAATCATTCAAATCGATGATATCCAAGTTAATCATGCTTTTATTGATGAGGATTTAGGTACTTGTGTTGCCTCCCTTGACTTCATTATCCTTGACCCTTTAGCATTCAAGGCATCAAGATATAAATTCTACAATATCATGTCATAACTAGCCCAGTGATTTAACTCTATCAAATTTTCATGTGTCTTATTCAATCTGATGTGTGCCTAGTAAGGGTCTCAATAGAGGTTCTAGGAAAATTTACAGTCTCGACATGATGTTGGGTCACATGGTGTACAACCTACACCCATGGGAGGTTAGAGACCTACCCAGTTTACTCTTAAACCCTTTCATTGACAGCAACCCAACAACCATCTTGACCGTAACACGTAGATATTTAGGGGGTAATTTTAATATCCAAACATTTATATACTCAAATCACACAATATATAAGTGATAGCAATACTAGAAATATAATACAACATGCATCTTAATGAAAAACTAAAATCATCTACAACTTAGTATAAGAGTAATGCTCATTTAAGTAAACTAATAACATTGAGTACATAAAATCCATTGTCACAATCATAATATAGTAATAATTATCTCATTATTCAAATAAAAAATAGAACATGTCACATTAGGGAAAATGTAAAATATCAAAAAGTCCAAAAACTAACACTATGAATATTAGGGCCTCACACCATAAATAAACTGCATAGGTCAAGCATCAAATCATCTTCTTTTATATGATGTATAGTGATCATATCTACTCTAATCTATGTGCCTAACTCTATAGGCACTGATAACACTTGGCTTAACAACATCATAGCATGACACTTTAAAACCACTATTTGTAGGGCCACCACTACAACCATTTTGTCCACTACTTTCCAAATTTGTGGTGTTTTTGCATTAGATCACTCCTCTTAAGCCCATTTACAATCATCTCCAAATCATGTAATGTTGCAATGAATGGGGCCTCAAAATTTTATACTATATCTATGGGTGTGACTCTTAGTCTTTTTGAATGTGTTGCATATTATTGAGCTTGTATGATCTTAACCTCTAGGCCATCACCCCTATGATACTCCAAAACTAAAGTAAATCTTAGCTAGGCCATAGGCTCAAAGAAATGAGTGTAGTCTCCAACAATGTAGGAAAAATTTTCAAATAGACCCATGACCTCTAGGGTACCACACATGATACTATTAATCATGGTGATTCACATAGTTGATACTACAACATAAACATGAGTAATTATTAGCATTCAATAAAAATAAAATGCTATACAAAAACACAACAAATGAAAGAATCATGTAAATACATATAATTATTAGGATCCATGGGGGTAGCCTGCATGATGGGATCCAATGTTAATTGGGATACATTCTTAGGTAGATCAACCTCAATAACTATTGTAGGTGATGTATTGATAATCTACACTTCGCCTCATATTGACCACTATGCACCATCCCTTCTTATGGGTCCTTGTGTGCCATCTATACCACCACTACCACCACCACCAATGTTTGCATCTATTATGGGAGGAAATGTAGGCAAAACTTATGTTTCCACCCACAATACCATGTATCGCCTAGTCACTCTAGCATTATACATGCCTAGATATACAAATGGTGACACAATGTATCCATATGGAGTCCAATCTATATCTATCTCAACCATTATGGGGATGTGTGCCTCCTTGAATCAAAGCTAAATTTTAAGGGAATGCCTCTACACATGATGTGCTAGGTTTGATATTGATAAACACCAAAATACCTACTAGCCCTCTCATACTGTAACCACTCAAGAAGATTGTGGTGGTCCCTGAGCCACCAACTAACCCTCATATGCCATAACATGTAACCATCCTTTGGCCATTTATGATGCAAGTAGTATTTCCTCTAGATAATACAAAAGGGATGAGATTATTGTATTAGGGATAGGATCATTGATCTTGGGATGGGATTGTCGATCGATACATAGCATTTTTGGTCATCTAAAATGTTCTATAAATGTTAAAAATTAAAAAATAAACAACTTTTAGAAATCAAATAAGGAAAAAAATGGTGAAAAATGTAAATGCCTCTTCTACAATCATCTAGTGGTGCCTTAACCACATAAACAATCCAAACGAATGGGGATCATTTGTCATCTCAACACCATGATTAAAATATCAAATCTCAAAATTTAATAGAATCAAAAGTTATCAAGTACAAATGAATTTCCAAAATTAGAAAAATTAGTGATTTATATAATTCAACCATTCTTACTACATTTGGAATATAACATGATAAATGAAACAATTTTCACCCATTCAACCTAATTTTAGATTGTAAAAGTATCGCAAATAATTTGTATAATGATTCTAAAAAATTGAGATTTAAATATTACTATAGCTAATCTCACTACATTTATTACACCTTGTTGGGCATTTATTGTGCCTTTGAGTATTTATTACCCCCCAAAGGGTGTTTTCAATGACATTAAATAATGTTTTCTAATATTAAAACTAAACCTAAAATGGCAAATCACCGATAATTTTGGCACTTACCATTGATACACTTCCCCCATTTTGAGAGCTTATAGATTGCATTGCACTAATGAAAATGAAATTTATTACACATAACAATAGTCTATCCTATTAGAACACCTTTCTTACCCAACTAGACATTATACTCATGCAATTTCCATTACCTCTATTTAGAAAATTACATATAGCATAGTATCCCAAAATTTAAAGAGACTTATAATTTTACATCTTCATAATAGGATGCACACACATATTTAGTTAAGCACAAAATTACACTTATTTATGACATGACCGATGTTCATTATAGTTATATTGATATTATTATGGCACAACACAAATTTATATCAATATTGAGGGTGGTACATTGTAGCTTCCCTCATTAGAGACTAAATTGAATCATTCTAATTGTATTGATCATACATGATTGATATATACATATGTTTAACATTTTCTAATGATATTAATAGCTTCAACTATATTTTGTGCTAACAGATGATACATTTGACTATTGCTTCTAGATGAGTGGTTTTCAGAAACAAGTCTACAAAGGCCTCACCTTGAAAGGGAGGCATATGTCAGATCATTGTCAAAGTAATTTCATATTGAAAGTTAGGCATGATAATTTTTTTAGAATACTGTAACATCCTAGGTTTTAGCCTCCTAAATAAGCATGTATTAAGAACCTTGCAATAAGAGCTCTTATTGTTTTTTAGTTGACTTTTATTAATGTTTGTACACATGTTTATATCTATTTAATTTTTTAGTTGGTTCAACATTTCTTTTTTAATTCTCTCATGTAATTATTTCTTTTCAACTATTTATATTAGTTATACAATTTCAACAATTTTCTAAATTCATCTTTTCCATTTAGGTGATGTGTATGCATGTGTGTGTGTTTCAAATGGTATTATTTGATGGGGATGAGCTAGGCCTGGTAGATAAGGAGTTTGATAAGGATAATTGCAATGCTATACACGTCAATGACATGTGATGGGATTTAGAGAGACACACTTAATCCACCTTGGTTATTTTTTGGTCTCGTACTATGCACAAACCAATGTGGTGTGTACTTTCATTGTCCATTTATACTTTTTACAGTTACCCTATAATGGGGTGGTTGTTAATTAGTTTTGATCACTAAACTTGTGGTGATGCTATGTGTGATTGATCATAAAATAAATAAAGTTTTAATAAATAGTTCCTTGTATTGATTTAGTGTGAAATAAATTGACATGTTGGACTTAGACCTTATGCCTTGGCAAGACATTAGGAAAAAGATAATATGTTTTTATTAAATTATAAACATATTTTATATAGCACATAGTATTAATGCGCATTATAGATATAAATCACAATGTGGTCATGTCAATTTACTGACTTGGTGGGGGCACTTGATTAGGAAATATTATTAGATAGGTATAATGATTTAAAATAAAATGGTGTTCCACATAGATCTTGACTTGGACAAATCCATGGAAAATTTAAAGGGATGAAAATAGAAAGAAAAAACATGAAAGAAACAACATTTAAGCCTTCACAAACCTTTGGAGAGAAAATGGGCTTTAGGACAAGCCACTAACCTGAGGAAATGGGCAGCATAATTTCACTTTTTGGCCACCACTTCACTAAAAACCCTGAAATGCTTGAAGAATTGGTGGGAAAAGATGTGGCATGGCTTTTTGAGGAATTTTAGAAAGTTTTTCAAGAACAATCAACAAGTATACAAAGATAAAAAAATTAAGGAGGCATTAATACATCAATTAAGAATATTAAGATTGATAATAAATCCTTAAGGACGTGAAGTAGGTCAATTATTTTTATTTTCTTTTACTCATTAATACACCTTGTTGATTTGTTATCATAAAAATTCTAGCTATGCTTGTAACCAAAGAGATTTTAACAGGGAATGAAGAAGTAAGTGGTAGAATAGAATAAATGGGGCTTCCACTAGGGCATTTGATGCCTTTTAAGATCCCTTCATTTGCTTTCCTTTCCATAAATAATTCTCATTGTCAACCTTGTTATCCATAGTGATCTTGCTTGATTTATCTATTATTTTTTTCTTGTTGAATGTACATGAATTGTTGTGTTCTATTTTGTGAAGATAGTTTGAATTGGAATTTCTAGGTATTTTGCTTCACCCTCAAAGTTTCATTGAGTGGTTGGAATATTGTTTTGCCCAATGCCCTAGATGGCTAGAAAATATTTGTTGGCACATAGACGCCTAATGGTTACCATTAATGTGGATAAGAACCCTGAACCATTTTGAGCCCATTATGTTGTTATTATTTTCTTCATATCTTCATTGTTTATTGTTAAAACTTGATGAGTTGAATCCATGGTGGAAATATTTCTCTCTATCTCTCTCATTGTTTGCATAAATTTTTATATTGATGTTATTGAACTTGGGGGACTATTGTGTTACCATATTGAATGTTGGGGATGTTTAGGGAGACAAATGGATGGCTTTATTCACACATTAACCCTTCATTTGGTGAGTACATAGTGGATGATTAAAGTCTTGGATGAGTCAAACCTAGTTGTAGTTTTAATATTTTATTGTGGATACTTCTCTCATCTTACTAGGTTGATAAGTCTTCTTTGAGATCAATGAAATTGTTATTATTAGACTCATTATAAAATAAGAAATAACATATACAACATGTCAAACTGATTGACTCATTGAGTGTACCCTTGTATTCAATTGGTTCTATTATAAATTAATTATTTTAATTGATCTTGTCATCTAAATTTGGAATAAAGTAATTATAGAGCTTAGTCATTTAAATATCTCTCCACCCTTGGCATTGTGCTCACTGTGTTGATGGTAACTTGTATAGAATGTTATGGCATTATTATCATCGTAATGGGGCTTCTTACTGTACTATGTTTTTCCTTATAACAAACATATAAGTACTTTCAATATGCTCACATTGACTCAACTGGGATGATTGTTAATTATCCAGTACTTATGAATATTTTTCTCTTTGTAATGCAAGGATAGACCTATGTCTAACTATTGATAATATGTTTATGGTATGGTTTTCACATTATAAATGGAATACTATGGCTCAAGGATCTATTTTATTTGATGTAAAATTGGGAACTTTAGTACTCTTCTCTCCTAAATGGAACTACTATAACATCATGTTCCTTTGCATCAATTCTTAAAAGAGATAAAAAGATGACTATATATATGCACAAGTTATTGAGCAAATAGTTATTTGAACGGAATCTTCTAGGTCAAAACATTTATATGATTATAATATTGGATTCAATTAAGATCTACGTCAAATGGAATTTACTTTGACTAACATGCTTTCTTGGTTTACTTTTCTTGTAAGATGAAATTGCAATAGGTTTTTTTGGAGTACTATACCTTTGTCATTTCATTTACAGTACCATTTGATTCTCTTAATCTTGTATGATATTTATATATATGTGGTAATGTGGAAATGAACTCAAAACTAAGTGTCTTGTTTTTTTTGCTAAGTAAACATACTAATTGCTAATAAACCCAAACTTCACTAAGAGTAATTGCCAATAGTTAGGGTCTCCCATTATTCTTGAAACTATGGAAGTAGATTAGTTAATTACACTTTAGCTATGTGTTTTCTTGTATAATAAAATTAGATCAACAAGGCTAAGGGGGACCCTAGTTTTCACTTGTTTCGTTCATTGATTGTCATTTAAGAAAACATATTTTTTGGTAACTACTTTAAAGTGGGTAATTATAATAAGGACCTTGCTTAGTGGTTTGCACTTAACAATATAAACTAATGAATGAATCCTTAATGGATAAGGTTGAGGTTGAGTTATTTGAGGGAACATTTCACTTGGTAATCTGATGTGTGCCTCTAGCCTTATGGCTACCTAACCTTGTCCATAAGCTCTATTGGGTCATTCCAATAATCACGTCATCAATATTTTGTCTAGAACATGATATGAGGGAATGGTGGGGAGAATTATGGTATAGCCTTCTAATTTAGTACTAGGACCATCATTACACTTGATTTCCCCATAAATGATGATTGATATGTTTTTCCATAAGAGAGATGACCTTGGTATGGTTGGGTATGCCTACACATTTTGATAAAATTCAAAATTGAGTTGGTAGTTGGGCCAATCCAATGTTTCTATGTTGACTTATTCACATTCACTCTATGCATTGCCCTATAACATGGGTTCATGTTAAGTATCATTATATGAACTAAAGTATGGTGATACATAGTTGAGATAAATGTCGAAGTGATGTAAATCAACCTTGAGGTCAATAAAATACACTCTTGATTGATGGTAATTTAGGTATAAATCTTGAATATATTGTTATGTAGATGTTATAATGGTTTAGGTTTTTTGAGGTTATGACACATAACTTTATGTGAAGATCAGGCATGAGCATTTTTTCAAAGTAATTTCATATCAAAAGTTAGGCATATCTCCTTGAAGCAAAAAACTATCTACTTCCCTAATCAAAAAGTTGGAGAAGGGTTCAAAAATCTTCTAGAGAAGTGGTGTCTATGTCTATCACTTGTTAAAAAAGTTCTCAATCAAATTAAATTAGAATAAGATCATTTTTTCACATTATGTTAGTCTTTGATTTGATAAAAAGCGATTATATTTGTTCCTTTAATTTTTTCAAATTTCAAAATCAATTTCAATTTTGTAAAATTTTAAATGTTAAAATATCGCATTAGATAAGTATTACATTGATTACTTATGTGTATATGGCCATTGCTTACATGTATACTAAATTTTTCAAAGTGAGACAAAGCAAATGGAAGAACAAAAGAGGTTTCATTTTCCATTCCTAGGTAAGTGAAGGTACGCATTTAAAATTATGTACTTACTTTGACATACATATGCATTCACTCACATATGCACATCAAAGTAGAAGCATTTTGTAGATACCCTATTTTGATACAAGGCTTGTTAGTGTAATAATTTTAGCATTTTATTCTATATGTAGTCCATAACCTTGAGTTAATGTCATATTGACATATCTTCCATGTTCTTATCTCTCTTTCTTCTTTGTGTGGCCATGTGTTTTCCTTATTCTTCAATTTTTTTTCTTTCACATGTTTTCTGGCTTGGGGATTCACTTCCTTATATTTATCTCTCTTATTTATCCTTCCTTTTCTCTTTTGATATTAATTTTTTCATCAGGATAGAATCAAATATCTTTTTGGTCCTGCCTTATATGATCATTGATCCCATCTTTTGGGTTTTATGGGCATTTTTCCATTCTTATTTCTTTTATTTATTATACGGGCCTCTTTTGTCAATTAATTTTCCACTTATTTTGTATTCTTGTGTCAATAAGTCCCTAATTCAAATTTGATAATGAAATATATACAAGACTCCTAAATTTACTCAATAATAAATTTTATTTCAAATTTCCAAGGGTTTCTAATAATATTTCTATCATTTTGTGAAGAGAAAATTAGTCTAGGCACACTCTAAAATATTCATTTATGCTCATAAGGAGTACATTCAAGTTTTATTGCATCTTGAACCAAAATAAGGATAGGTGAATCTGCAAGTAGTTGCATCTCCACATAGGAAGGGGGGATTAAATATCTCACTCAATTCATCCATTTATATTTCATAAGAAATATGTGGGGTTTGATTCTAGTGCATAAGATACATAGTTGAAACTCACTTGTGGTTGCCCAACCCAATTACTTCTTCCCTTATATATTTTTATAACATCTTGTGGCTAGCTAGGTAAAAATTACTCAAGAGTAAAATTAATTAATTTTTTCTGACAATTTGGTAAGGCATAGATACCAAAAGGTACAAAATCTAGTGGTACATAGGCACAATTTGTTTTATAACTTTGAAAGTTTTCCAAGACAAGTATTCTACTTAATACACAATCATCTATCAAAATTGGTGATCTTTCTTAAGGCATGATCGGTGTAGGCACTGATCTTGTTCCATATGAGCTGGAGGCTCAAATTTCACACAGATTCACACAAATAGGCACAATCCAGATCAACACTTTGAAATTTAAAATTCCATCAAGGTGTGATTATTTCTTAACTTTTATACTTTTTTTAATTAGTCTAACATATTTTAAATTTCTCATTACTTTTCATAGTTCCATTTTGGTAGCCAGAGGGTAGAATAAAGACTATTTTTTATTGTCATTCTATTTAACTGCCTTTTACATATTGTTTAGTTAGTTTTGCACATAATCCAATTTTATCTAAAACATTTTACTTACATATCTTGGTTATAACCCCTTAGATTAGATACCTCTTGGTTACTGCCTAATGGAATTTATATCTCTTTATTTTATCCCTTTTAATTCTTAGATCTAGTTAGGTCTTTGATCATTTGTTCCTTTTATAGAAATAATAATTATATTATTTATACATTTTTCACAAAAAAACTTGCTTGTCGCCATGTCCTACTTTGTAACACATTAATTTATTTGTATGTTGGATCTATTATAGTATTCTACCCTATTTTATATTAGAGGATATTTATATTTTTGATCATATTTTCCCTACATACATTGTGGTGAAACTGATGTGGATTTTACCTCACCATTATGTTGGGTCATCTTCACATTTTATGTTTCCTAGTTTCTTACCTTTTTCCATCATTTTCAATGACGTCTCATTTTAGGAATTATAGTGAGATTAAACACATTTGAATTATATATGGGTAACTAATTTATCCCTCCCATTCTTACCATTGAAGGCAATCCCTCATGTTGTAACTTTCCTCAATACCAATCTTGATTTATCCAATGCAATATGGTTTTAATATCTTTGAATAGTGATAAAAAAAATACTAATAAGAATAAAAATGATCTTAATTCAACTTATATTTATAATCCTATCAAAAATTGGAACCTTATAAACCTTAACAACTATAATAAATGATTGGAACATTCAATAATTGTTGTGTTGTGGAACCTATTTCTAAATTATAATGTATTTCAAGTACTATACATTTAATAGGAAAAAATTTTGGGTTGACTTTGCCCATGGTTTTGGTACCCATTATTTTATAATACCACTTTGTTGATGTATTATGTATATATGGATATTTAATAGGTAATACATCCTGAGAACAAGGGTTTGAGAAGAAAGAACAGAGTGTGTGAATTCAAGAAGGTTTGTTGAGCGCAACTCCAAACACTATATGTGCATTATAATTGTGAGAAGATAGATTGGAGAGTGTATTGTACTCTTGTGGCTTGTAATAAAATCCAAGCAAGTGTTTCTTGGTAGATGTAGGCCACATTGGGTGAACCACGTTAAATCTACTCTTGTTATTGTGCATGTTTATTTATGTTCTTTATGCATCTCTATTATTATTATTATTACAATTCTGTGAAATTGTTCCACATCAATTTCTATATTTATTCCTAACAATAATATCCCCCTCTCAATAAAATTTCTAGAAATCCTCCTCCTAGTAACAACACTAATCAAAATCCTTCGCTAAATACTACTTAAGTTCTCACTAAGGTGATAGATTAAATAATGGTCTAAATGTAAAATAATGATTTTCAAATGGCTAATAAACATAAACAAGTTATTTTGGGTCAACATAATTCAAACACTTCCCCCTCTTCCATTATAGATGCTAACGGGAATCCTATTCCCCAACCTTCTATTCATGACAAAATGTTTCAAATGTTCCAAAATGAACCTTTAAATCTCCATATTGTTGCTGTGGGAATCATAAGCATCTCTCCAACTATTACATATGATAAGACTATTAATCCTAATTTACATCTTAGAGAATTTATAAACCTCCATAAAGAGTGGATTAAAACCAACACTTATTTGACTACCAAGCTTCTATCCAAAACCTTAATTAGATATGTGTTATAATGGTACAATGATCTTCAAACTCATTCAATTATAAAGCTATAAGATCTAGTGAATGCTATAGCTAAAGAATTCCAATATCATGAACTTCCTAAAAAATATCCTTACAAATTTCATCAATACAAGAAATTACTTCAATGATCCACCCATGATTACATCAAGAGATGGTTCAGTGCATAAATCAGATCATAACACAAGTAAAATCTTTTCAATCTTTTCATTGCCAATCTAGAGATTCAAATCTAATACAATTTAAGGTCCTTCACTCTTAAGACTTTGGCAGAAGCCTTTGATTAAGCTAAGTGTCAAGAGCACCTTATGAACCAATTTGAACTTTGTTAAAAACATTTTAAGGAGAATTTTCAAAAAAAATAAATCAACACTAACACATCTAAAAGTAAGCTTTCCCAAAAATAAAAATGAGTCTCCTTTTCAAACAGTCCAAACAAAAATAAATTTCCTTTGTACCCTCCCTTGAGTCTCCAAGAGCTTAATCGAATGATATTGCCTTCTTGGTGGTATACTAATGTTAGTCATTATCATGATATTTTTTTTGAATTAAAGAAACTCACTTATGACCTCATGCTAGTTGAAAACTTCAACCATGAAGCTATCACTAAAGAGAATTATAAATAACATATTAATTTTTATAATTCTAAAATTCATCAAACACATATATAACATCAATCAAATCAATCTCAACACCAACATCAAAAATATCAAACCAAACAAACCTCTAATCCTAATATTATCCCTATGAACAACTTTATAGGTGCTTTTGATACTAATTACGATAAGTACTATATCAATTATAAATATATTAATTTAGAAAAGGTTAACTACCAATATAAGTCCACTCATAAATATTGCCTAATCAACCTAAGAAAATTTCCAAAGAAGACATGACTCTCAAAGACACACCAACTTCAAATGCATCTACCAATGCAACACCTAATAATTCACCCACTCCACTAGGGGAGTCTCAATCCAACGATCAACCTCATACTATCAAATATCCTAATGTAAACCATAATTATCCACCTAAATATCATTATGGTTATTTCCAAAAATTATCCCAATAGAATTTCATAGAGAACTCAAAATTATGCCTTGCAATATTACTCTAATGTAACTCATGGGAACATCATCCTATCATTGGAAAATTACCATCCAACAATTAAAATACATAGGAAATCACCTTCACTAAGTGAAATAAATCCACATAATCAAACTCTTTAAGGTATAAGTCCCACCAAAGGTCATGCCATTGAATCCATATCTAATCCTCAACCAAATAAAAAATTATCTATAGGGTTTCCTATGGATGATATGATCAATGAAAAAAATATTATTCTGAACTGATAACCCAACTATCTTCAATAGTGTAATAATCAATGATGTTTAAGTGAGGCCCAAGTTATAGTGGATGAAGGTTTCGGAATCAATGTCACTTCCCTAAGGTTAATCAAGGTCTTAGAAATTTCCATAAAATATCTTAAGCAACTAAGACTCAATTGTCATGGTTTTGATAGGAAAAAACCAAAAGCCTTTTGGATGCATTTTGATTCCTTTTATTATAAGAACCATAACTTTACACAAAAAGCTTATAATTTTAAATTTTCTTATTTATTATAACCTACTTTTATGTTGCCCTTGGATTCATCATGTAAGAGCAGTCTCTTATTATGGTAACCTTTGCCTAAATTTTAACCACATTAATGTCTAATTCAAGTATGAATCCAGTCCCAACTCATGGGATATCAAATTAAAAAAATCAAAGACATAATTTTGCATTCCTACCACCAACAAAGATAAATTTTAGCGGTGTATATTTTTTAATTCATGAATATTTCAATTTTTGGATTTTGGTTATGGTAATTTTTAAGGGTCTGTAAATGGGACCAGATCGTTAAAATTTAAGGGATATAAATTATTTTGGAAGTTAGCTCGCCAACCCTTTATAATAATATATAAGATTACACTTCAATTCACCACATATATATAGCACAACCACCCCCCTGATATCAAACAAGCCAATAAGTAGAACCGAAACCAGAGGACCACATAATTGAATGACAATGTCAAAAGAGAGTATCAAATGATAGAGCCAAAAAGCAAAAAGTTACTGCCACCAAATGGCATAACCAATCTTAACATCTACTCTTTGACCAGATGACAGAACTAAAGTGTTCCATCCTTGACCATCATGACATCTAATGGGAATGGTAAAAGGATAGGCTAATTATCAAGAAAATCATGCATATTATCTTATTTTAAAGAGCCAACCAAAAATCCCACACAATCATAATGCACTCAAAATACATGTATTTATTATTTTTTAAGTTTGTCATAAATTTGAATTTAACTATTCAATAATATTAAAATAATTTTATATGCATCAATCCCCACTGATATCTCACTAGAAAGAATCAACCAGAATAATATATCACCCCCTAATTTTTTTTTGATGATGGCATGCCACCACTCAAAGATGCCCTTTTGGTTTTTGATGATAATGATAATGACACTTAAGTGGCAGAAGAGATTGTTGTTTCTTTATAAACACAAAGTTCAGCTGAAACCTCCACTCATAAATCTTCACGAAAGAAGAGAAGTAGATGGACAATTAGAAGGTCTTTTAAGGTGGACTACACAACAAAATTTCCCTTCATAAAACCTGTAGAGCCTAAAAATGTTGATGATACTCCAACATAATGTAAATGTACAATATGTAACTGGAAACTAGGAAATGAACACATAATGCAACTAAAATTGGACATGATTGAGAAACATTGTGTAAAAGTATATGTGACAGTGAAGCACCCAGATGGACAGATAACAAGAACACACAGGTGGAAAAATGCAGAAGAATTCATGCATGTAAGATATGCACGTAAGTATGAAAATGATATGAAACATCAAAAGCATCTTGTTGAGAAAGAGGGGATAATTGAAGCAAATTTTGGAAAAGTCATGCAGTCCCATCTAAATGTAAAATATATATAGTTCTCTACTGTATACCACATTCTAAAAAAAAAGCATACCTATTTATGATTTTTTAGATTATAAGATTATGTTTCAACATAATGGATTTTTGGATATTCCACAATCACATTGGTCAGATAGTAGTGCTTGGGAAATGGAAAAATGTTAGCATTGGTTGAGAAGGAAGATTTGAAACATAAATTTCAAAATTCACTATTCATCTCACTATCCATGGATGAGTTCACAATAATTGACAACACAACCTAGGTTTGCATGTATGTTTATACATTTGAGAACTATTCAAGGTAACCTCATCTACTAGTAGTTCATAAAATGGTATAAAATTGCAATGAAAAAAATATTCACAAATTGGTTGTATCAAATTTGAAAGATAAAGCTGGGATGGATGATTATGCAATAGCTACAAAGTTAGTGTGTGTTGGGTCTGATGGTGCATCAATTATGTAGGGGCATAGAAATGGTTTGTGTGTTCAGATGCAAAGAAAAGTTGACCCATATATGATTCTAATTCATTGCATGTCTCATAGGATGAATCTTGATCATAAAATGGTTATCAAATTTGCTAATGTGGCAAAAGTAGAGGAGCTCATTCGTGACCTACATGGTTATATGCCAAGTAGTCCACAAATATTTTTAGAGTTCTAAAAATTTACCATAGGAGTGACTAATGGTAAGAAAACATTGAAAGATGTTGATACAAGATGGATTTATATATATGAACCTGCATGCTGAATTTTTGAAAAATATTCATCGTTAGTAGGTTTTATGTATAAATATCATAGAAAAATTGGCAAGGCAGAAGATTTGTTGTACCATTTAAATTTTTTGAAAACACTGATAACATTATGTGGAATTCTTCGAATGTTGAAAGAAATGAATTGTTTAATGAAACATACTTAGAAGAGATCCATTTATATTGTTGACTTCATACGGATGAGAAAATGAGTATGTCGATCTCTAGATATACTATACACTTCGAATGAAACCTTTCAAGGCCCTATTTTTAGTAGTTAGCAATATTTGATAAATTTAATGAACCCTGAGAGTTATTTGAAGTTGCATATCAATGATCATATTTGTGTCAATGTTAATGGCAATGAGATACCAATGCACACTTTCTACAAAAGACCTGATATTGTGGGAGCTGAATCTGAAGAACTGCCTATAACACATATTTTGCATGACATTGTTCTATCTGAAACCCAGATGAAACTAAGTAGAGTTTCCCAAAACTTATCTATGGAGATCAGAGATGATTTTCAAATGGATGATTTGTTGGAGGCCATGAAGTTTTGAATCCCATTTTTTAGAATAGTAATAACAGTCAAAATATGATTAGCAATTTATTTCATAAATACATGAGTTGTCTTGTAAAGCATTTTGGTAAATCTGTAGAGGTGAATGGAGTAGAAATAAAAGCTATTTTGGGAAAGGATTTACTAACATCCTAGTCAACTCATTTTGTAATTACAATGTTTAAATGATATTGTCTTCTAAGCGAACCAACAGAAAATGGGGCAATTACACAGCTATGGTAAAAACTTTATCCTAGTAGTATATTATAGGAAAGTCTAAGTGAATATTTATGATTATATGAGCTTTGTCAAATAATGATTTTGGGCTCAGAAGAAGATGAAAGAGTATTCAGTGCATTATCATTCATAAATTCAAAACTTTGAAATAAATTGGATAAAATTTAAAAACCTGTTTGAGATTATATGTTTCACGTTAAGTTGTGGACATGTTTCCTTATGAAAGAGCTATGACAACTTGAAGTTCTCTGACTGAAATAAGAAGTATCAATAATACAGCAACAAATAAAGAGGATGTAAATAATAACACTGAATATGGCACTGACACAATAGATGCAAATGTCACTGGTGATGATCAAGTTTGTGTAGGATTGTTTCAACTACCAAACTATTAGTTTGTAGTTTCTTTATTCCAATTTCATATAATTATTTAATTTTTTTCTAGTTACTACTATTCAATATATTCATGTTTTACTTTATCTAATTTTTTATAAGTACTTTTCACATGTTTATCATAAGATGCAATAATTATTATATGTTTTCTGAAATTCATTTCCTTATTTCTTGCTAAGTGATGAAAGTAAAAGATTAATATATAGTGATTGTGTTAGGAGGAACACTGTATTCGATAGGTTAATATCACAAAAAATAGAGGAATTACTTCATTGATTTCAACTCCTTAATATGGTTCTCTATGTCTTTGATTCATATTTTTTATAGATCTATTTTTTTCTACATATGTGATGTATCTATTGTGCCTTCATAGTACCTAATATATTCCTTTGTACGGTGATTAATTTGTTTCTTTCTATTTATTTGACATGTATTTTCTCATAATTGATGTGTCTGAAATGTGTTTGATGTTCTTATTATGTGTTTGATGTGGATTGGTTGCACTCTCTTATGTGCCTTCTATGTGTTTGACTATAGCATCTAAAGTTTTAGCAATGTGTTTTGTTATATAATTGATATTGGTATTGTTATGATTTAATTGTTCATGAATGCATTAAGTGTATCTTATCTTACTATCATACATTATGTGTTTACTCCATTTATATTGAGATGTGAGTTTCACAAGTGCATCACAAATATCGAAATGGGGCCTAACACCACACAACATCATAAAATTCATATAGAAATTCATGCTCAAGCCTAACAACAAATCTATCAAACAAAAAATTTGCAATCTATGTGGCTCATTTAGTAATTAAAACTAAATAACTTGATCAATGCAAATCCAAACTTCAAAATGTCATTCAAAATATATTTTTTAAAACAAAGCATTATTTACAAATATTATAGAATATATTCTCAACTACTCAGCTACTTTCTCAACCACTTTCTCAACTACTTTCCCAACCACTTTCTTAGCTACTTTTTCAACCGCTTTATCATCTACTTTGTCAACCACAACATCCTTTGTGCCATTGTTATCCTTCAATATCCCTACCTTTTCAAGATCTTTAGCCACAAAATTAATATGACCAAGATTTTCCCTTTCTTCTTTTCTAGCATCTCCTGCAAAAAGTAAACTTGGATCAACAACTATCTTCTACTTAAATAAGGCATCGGGATCCCATCCTTGCTCCTTTCTTATTTTTTAGAGTGTGTTGTTTTATTTATTCAATATAACAAACTTCTCATTGAATTGAATGGTAGTTAATAAAATTTTCCATGAATTTTTTAGATGCACATTGAGGGCATTGACTTATTTTTTCAAGTTCTCATATTTTGCCTATAGTTTAAAATAAAATGTAATTAGATCTACATAAAAATAAGTACGACATGAAATTTGATTAAAATTAAGATACATTACCAAAGATTTTTCCTTCTCCACATTTGTAATCACAACAAGGTTGGCATTCTTCACCCATTTATTAAAATATGCCTAGGCTTCTGCATTAAAATTATCCAACCTGTTAAGTAGAATAGTCAACACATTATCATTGTAACTATTAGCAATAGTAACTAACCCAGATTTAGCTTTGGAAAATAAAGCATCAATTTTTGTGGGTTCATGTTGCACCAATGGAAATATTTTTTTTCACTAAAAGTGGTTGTGATAATGGGTGTTTATTTCTTTTATCAATGCCTTCACCTGAAACTCCCACACCTATAAATTTTGTAATTCATCAATTACTCCCTCCTAAATATTATTAGTAATACTATCTAATACCAAATTATTTATTGTAAAAGATGTAATGGCATCATTAGACAGGACAACATTCTTTATTAGGGTGGGACTGTTGGCTGAAAGTTCCTCCTGAACAGTCACATGAACATCTGATGATGCTCCCTAGATAAAATCATGTGGATTGAAAGTAGCTCAAACAACATCACCACTTTCAATCCCCAGATATTCCTCATCAAGTTCAATATCCTGCATATAAGTTAATCCTTATGCACTCAATACACCTATGATAGAGAAAATGGGGAATTGGGAACATGATAATTGTAGTGTTCCTTTACTAGTTGTTGGCAGTTGTTATAATGGAAGAGTATTCCCCCTTGAGTGAACTGAGTTCATGGGCAGAGGAGACGACATAATTTTCCTCAGAGATTGAGGATGCCCTACAAAATGTAAATTATTTTAGAAAAAAGTAAATTTTAAAACCAAAGTTATATGCTAATTTGAAATTAAAGGTTTAGTACTTGTATTTAGAGACAATGTATCCTCCAATCTATGCATTGTATTGCGAGTAATAGGCATGTTTTGAGCTGGTACATTATGTAAAATTTCAATCATAAATAGCTATAATAAAAAATAAAATAATAAAATAACCAAAATATGCAATGCAAAATACCTTCCATAGAAGGTCGATAAGGCACAATAAATGTTGTGGTTTGTTGCAGTGGTGGTTGTTCCACGATCTAAAGTGTTGGCGAGTCAACATCAATAATAAAACAAATAACTAAAATAATTCACTTGAAAGTTAAAATATCATTTTTAATTTTTAAATAGAAAACCTGCACATGGAGATAATGCCAAAGAAACTCTTGCACCTTTCAAAATTTGAAATGATTACAAGGATGATTTTGCAAACTTTGAATCTGTAAATCCTTCAAATCCACACTATCCTTTTGAGGTAGATTATTTTTGTGAGGCATGAAATCTTGCCTATAACAAATAAAGTTCAAACATTTATTAATATTTACCTTGGTAACAATTTAACAAATAATCAAATATTAAACCTTATCTCAACAAATAAATAAATAAACTAACCTCATGTTCCTCTAGAGACAAAGCATTTGTGCTCATTTTTAGATGAAGCACAGTTAGAATCAACACTTTTTGGAGGTCATATAAGGCCTCATAGTATAATGCCATAATAAAATTTGAATATGAAACAATAAAATTGGGATTGGTATAAACACAATTTAATTTAAGTCTTATCCTAACATAAATAAAAGTGCACCAGTCATATCTCAAATTAGTAAGATTATAAATAATGTAAACCAATACCCAATAGGGAACATCTGTTGGTCTTCCTTGCAATACTATTATCGCTTGTAAAAATTGAACCATTGCTTTAAAAAAAGGGTCAGTAACATCTTCCACATGGAGGCCCCTCTTTCGAAGGCCCCTCTTTCGACTATCTGAAATGAAAGACAAAATAAGGAATTTACATCTCAGAAGTTGAATTTTAAATATAAAATATATATATATATATATAATTACATGCTGGTTCGATCGATGTGCAAGCTGAAAGCTGACTCCAAAGAATTCTTATCATCATCTATCAGCATTGCTTTCAAACTCATTGGTGTTGCATTATGAAATGGAAGACCTGTTAGATTGTGAATCTCTTCTAGTGAGGTACCAAAGCAAATCATTTTGGAGTCCACATTCATGCTGAAGATCTTCTCGTTATGGTCATAAGAATACATGGGCATTTTTAATAACATAGTGTCTATTTCATACTAGGGCATGCATAGTAGGCCACTAAAGTTGCATTGTAAAATCCAATCGTTGTATGCATCTAGCTACTCCATGAACCTCATAATGTCTGGGCATAGTAGGTTCTTGAAAACAAATTTTATTTCCATGGCTAGGGAATTATTGTGGGTGGGGGAAAGGGGGATGAGAAATCTCTACTGGAAAAATTTAAAAATGAGGGTAGATGGCAAGTATTTATAGGATAGGGGGGCAATCAAGTAACTAAATAGTAGACCGGATACATAGGTCACCCAAAAGCATGGCTTGATATCACCATTCAGCACTGCCCACTCAAAAATACGTTCAACACAACCATTCAATGATGGACATCCAATGTACACCAGCCACCACACACCATTTAGCTCCACCAAATAAGACAACCATTCAACACAGCCATTTTGCACAGTTGTTTAGCATAATCATTGAGCACAAACATTCAAATCAGACATTCAACACATGCATTTGACATATTCCTCCAACACATGCATTTGGCATATCTGTTTGATAAAGGTTGTATGGAAAAAATAGGCAACTTTGTTTTCTCTCCTTCAAAATCATCATAGATTTGCCATCGTCCATAGATGATTTTCCAGACTTATGAGTCAAATTTCCCTAAATTCACCAAATATTTCTAATAGGTTTTCCAAGAGGGCCTCTTGAAATTAACCCTACCACGAACATTATCAATAATGTTCCCTTACCTAAGATCGTCAAAATGCATCCTGATTTGTAAGTCACCATTTTTTACTTTGATGATGATGAACCCCATTAACTTCAAACATTTTTTAATACAACTTCTTTACCACCATATATCTTATATTGGATTAGTCCATTTATTCTCATATATATATATATATATATATATTCCATTAATTAATGATGATATTGATAACCTAACCCCTTGTAATTCTAATAAAGTTTCATATCAACTAAAACCTTTATGAATATGATGAAAATGGGGTTTTTGAGATTTTTTAGAACCTCTATTGTTATCTCCTCAATTATTTTATCAACTTGGTGTGTCTGCCACAAATACTTATAATGAAAATATACAAGACCCTAATTAAACATGCAAAATTTAACCATTTTATGATGAAGACTATATTGTTTCTAAAGCTCAAGTAAGTCACTTGGATGTCCTTCATTATCAAAATACCCTCACTAAAATTCATGCATTTAACTTGGATGTCAACTTAGTCTACCTATCTTGTGAATTTGATCTCCAATTTGATTCAAGTGATGATGATGAAGGTATTGACATAGAAGGTTATGTACTTCTCACTAATCCACCCTTATAAAAATCCAAATGGATGCTTCAATAGATTTTAGAAATTTCATTAAAACATCAAGATCTATAAGTTTCAAAAATAATTTTGAAAAATCATAAAAATATAATGTCTTTGACCTCACTGATGATGTTTAGTTTCCATCAAATAGTCTTGACTGCATTAGTCATGCTTAAAATTAATTACTTAATTATAACTACATTGACCAAGTTGATGATGTCTAAGATTGATTTACTAGTTCTAACTGAATTAGATATGACAATGATGTTCAAACTCAATTTCCTAGTTTTGAATACATAGGCCAAGCCAATGATGTTTAGACTTGATTTCCCAATTTTAACTACATTAGTTGATCCAATAATGTTTAGACTTGATTATCCAATTATAAAAAAATCGACCAGATAAATGATATTCAAACTAAAGTACATAAAAAAAATAACATGCTTCATCATCTAGGGTAATGAATTAAAAAACATAACATAACATACCAACCTCATCGACTTGCCTGAAGACATACAAAAAAATTAGAAACACCTCCTCCAGATATAAAAATTAAAATAAATGACAAGGCCATTGCTATAGGATAAATTCACATAGAATTTGATAATAAATGTAATACATATGTTTATCTTGAGGTTGATGTTTAATATTATGGTATTTTACATGATCTTCTTGTATGCATGGTGAATATGTTCAATAATATGAACATCCTCTAATACATGAAACTAGATAAGACCATGGTAGATTCAACATATTAAATATTCCTCGACACAAAGTGGGGTAGGGATATAAGCAAGAGATATTTGTAATAAGGGTATCAAGGATATAATTAATAAGTATATGCAAGAAAATGAAAAAAAATAGAATCACCTAGATCCAAGAAGTAAAAAGGGTAAACTAAAGAGATAGGAATACCATTACGCAGTTACCAAGAGGTATATCAACTAAGGGTTTGTAGCTAAGAGGTATCTAAACTAAGGTTGGAACCAAGAGCTATAAACAAAGGAAACAAAACATGAAAAGATAATATATACTAAAAACCATATATTAATCTAAGCATGTAAGATAACAACATACCAATATAGATATCATATACACACATACATATATCCATCAAAAGCAAATAAAGAAAAAGTATAAGGATAAGGGTACTTAACTGGGTTGACTTGTTGGTGCATCAATCTCCCTTTGGCTCAAGTGGCACTTTGTAAGAGATGTTGTAGGTGAATATAAATATGTAAATAAGAAGACCTATGTATCCATAATTGGGGACTCCAAATACTAGGTGTAAATTATTGGTTTAACTTCTATTCTTATGACCTTCAAAGACCTTATACAAAATAAACCTCCAAATATAAGATTATATGCCCTAATTCCTTTTCTTATTACTAAGGTGGGATGCATGAATAGAGAAGATAAGATATGTTAGTGATTGAAAATGATATTTTTAAACCCTATATATGTGGATCAAATCCCTAAAATTTGCCTATCTCAAAAATTAATGGACTTGGCTTAACTTAGTCAACAAAAATGAAATTAGGCTACAAAAAATATTGCATCAACCTGATTGAGTTATTAAAAAATTATAGATAAGAGATAAGACTATGTTGACATGGACAAAATAATAGGAAAATATAGGGAACACTTCATAATTGACTCGGCAAGGTTGAATTAGTAGGAAAATGGCTTGAAAACATGAAGAAGAGGAGGAAAAAGAGGGTAAAATGAAATGACATGATAATAAATTATAAACATATATAATAATTATCATGGGTAAATGTCTCACAAATTACCATGAGCTGACCCACTCTAATCTTAGTGCACTCCTTAGGATGTGCAGTTAGGGAGATTAATGCACTAGGGAGTCCTTTAATAAAAAACACAGGTGTATACATATGCCCGACCCATATCTCATCATGTGCCATGGGATATTTCTGTGTAAAAACATAGCAAAAATGTGTGTGAAATAAAGTGTTGTAATTAATATTGATAAATGAGAGTAAGTGAAAGTAAATAAATGTATATACATACCTTCATCTCCCTGATTAGAATGTAGAGAGATTATAGATGGTGCCAAAGTGGTGTCGTGATGACTTTAGTAGACCAAGAATATAATAATGATAATGAGAAGTGCCAAAACTATGTTAAAACTACTTGGGCAGACCTAAAAAATAAGAGAATTTTTTTTTTCAAATTTATAATTTTTTTGGTTAGTATCAAAAAATTCCTTGCAACATTAGGATTCTAGTGATTCTTTTAGTTCATCAAAATGACATATGGAAACAAATGTATGGCCAAAATAAAAAATCTAAGAGAAAAAATTGAAAAGATTCAAATTTTAATATAAATAGGTTAAAACACTATTCATAGAGGAGGGGTCATTTCTCACGCAGAGAGAGATGATTATATTTAGAGCTTCGGATGAATATTTATCACGTAGAGAGAGATGATGACTAGAGCACTTAGAGGAGGGATCATTGGTCTTGTTGCAGTGACTATTGAGGTACATTATATAATTAATTTTTTGAAGGGTTGATAGGATAAATTTAGGAAAACTGAGTGATAGGACAAATCCTGTGAATTTTTTTCCCCAACAAGCATCAAATCAAAGAGAAAAAATCAATAGGCAATGGGTAGGTATTATAAATTTTTCTTTTCAACAAAATGAACATTTTTTAGGACTCAAATGAAAATTGACATGATGTGATAATTATTTAGCTCAATCGATATAATTATACTGGAAAATAAATTATAAGATATTTGATGTAGTTACATAGATCGTCAATTTCATACAAAATAGACTTCTTGGATGATATAGTTGGAGGATGCGTAAACATGGTTGATGCAGTTAAGCAGATGGCTGATGTAGTTAAGTAAATGGTTGATGTAGTTGAAAATAAAACATATGGCCAATATAGTTAAGCAAATGGATGATATAATTGAAAATAAAACCACATGGTTGATATAGTAGATGTAAATGGCCAATATAATAGGAGACTACACCACATTTTTGATACAATTATGTTTTATATATGATGTATTAGAAAATTGAAATCATGGTTGATACAATCAATGTATATGGCCGGTGTAGTTTATTTTTTTATTTTTAGTGTAATTTTGAGTTTTAGTTGCATTTTTACTAATTTTGTCTTATGGGAGAGTGATTTGGATTTGTTGTTTTGTGTTTCGTAAGAGTAGAGAAGACTTTAGATGTGTCAGATAGTCGATGCATCTTGGCTACATAATTTACTAGGAAGACTATTAGATGAGAATGGGGCTCATTTGATTAGTCAAAGATTCGAGGGAGCCATGGAGATGTGTAGAGTGCCTCTAGATGTGATCTAATAGTGATGTTCTTGGGCTACTGGGATATATGCACTGACACCTTCATGTGGATGATGGATGGGAATATAATGTAGGTGGAAATTATACTGGAGGATGTGCATGTTATTCTATGGTTAGCACTAGACTTTATTCCCATGTTATGTGATGCACTAGAGACTATGTCAAAGATGCAAATGTTACTTGTTTGGGTCACAAGGTCAAATAAATATGATTGACAAACATTAATAGTATTTATTAAATTTGATATTTATGCTTCAACATTTCTAGACATCAATAAGGTGATATTGAATGATTACTAGGTGAATCTTATGTCATAACTCTAACGAAGGTGTTCTTACGTTCATGATATCCATGAGCCATGCAGCTTTGGAAAAAGGCATAATAAGCAGCATGGAAGTGATCATGTGGGTGTAGCTAGTGCACAATTTTTACATCATATTGACTAGAAAATAGGTGGTGATCATGCCAATGATTATGTTTTCTTGTTAGACATATAAATGATTTTCTGTGTATTAGGTGATGGGCTTACCATATCAAATTCTAGACCATTTACGCTTAATGATGTGATGGTTCTAATACCCTTATACTAAGTGTGTGACTTAGTATTTGAGATTAGAGACTATACACATTAATCCAAGAGGATTTGGGTCACTATATCTTACTGTAATTTATCATTGTTGCATGTCTATCATCATGATAACATCAACAACATCATTGGGTTTCACACCTACATGTCAATCCATAAGATCTAACTCTACTTTTGCACTACTATGCAAATCTTTTAGTGTCAAAATTATAGATCATAGATCATCAGTAATGACAATTAGTGATGCCGTAATATTCATCAATTATGAAGCAATTGTTACCAACTCTTGTACCAGTTCAATCAAAACCTCATCTCCCTCCATTTTATATTAATGTACACTTCCACTCCTTTTACTTAGTTATATAGACAAGAATAAATTTAGGGAGCACATAGACACCATACATTTGATCTATTAAAGATCTATAAAACTTGAAATAATAAAACTTTGCTATTGCAATTCTACATTGGTTGTTATTATCTTTTTTACATTCCTTGTTCTTCAACACATTTCACCTTAACCCATTTTATCATTCAAATTGTCTTCTATTCATAACCTTCTTAAATATATTTGAGTAGGTTTTCCATTGAGTCTCATCCTAGGCCCTGGATAAGTGGTATTAGAGCATTCACACTTCATATCATTTCTCAATGGTATTGTGGTGTATATAAACTTCATCTATATTTGTATTCCCACTTATATGAAGTTTGATTATAGGAATATAAGGTTTGAGACTCATGACCATTCACCATACCTTCCTTATTATCCTCAAAAGGGAGACAAATATTCAATGCTGCCAAATTTAAAAATGTTTTGAAAGACAATAGAGGATGCATTACAAAGATAATGGGGATATTTGGAAGAGTGTCATACACATGAATGAGAAATAGTCATTGACTATTTATCTCTACTTTTCAAGCAAAAAAATCCTTCCAACACCTCTCATTCTCATCATTTGTTTGGTGGTCAAATGTCATACAATGTATAATTCAATCCAGACATCCATGTGTTTGAAGTAAAACAAAGATGCAGATGCACTAGATAACTAGCTTAACCTAATCTATTCATATTACATGGCTAATCAAGTCTCTAACCAAGAATTACATTCACTTTTATAAAAGTTTATTTATCAATAAATAAATGGTGGTAAAATTATTATACTTCATGTAAAAATTATGAAGATGAAATTAACATATACACATTTATAGATACATGAAATGGTTTCATAGAATCACTCAAAGAAACATATTATCTTGTTGGAAATTATGATGACCATTATATCAAGTTATGTTAGTTGTCACAAGACAAATATGAATTTGTGTAAAAATACACATATACCTTTCATACTTTGGTGTCCAAACTCTGGATTTAGGATTCAAAACAAAACCTTGTTTTGAAGTATAGGTCAGGCTTGAGACCACATATCTAGTCAGATATGAATTTCATATAGATCTCTTCAATTGGAGAGGCCTACATATTTACTTGTAAGTTTAAAACAAATATCAAGGCCAAGAATAAGACAAAAGATTCTAAGTCTCAAAGAAAACAAATATCTAAATCTTCCAATCATAATTATGAACCAAGGAATAACTCTAAGCACCCTCCACATAAGAAGAAATAATCATCAAATGGCCAGAATAAGTAGTCCAAGACTGGAAAGTGGTATCTAGTTCACAACTCCAATAGTAATTCAAAGGAGGAGTACCATGCTAGGGATATTCTACTTGCAAAACTTGAAGCAACAAGTAAAAATACAACATCATATGCAAAAGGTAAGCAAATCATGGAATCTAAACCTACTACCATGGTGGATACCACAGACATCTCTACTACCCTTGTGGAAACATAGGAAGCAAAAATGTTGTTCCATTATCAAATTTGGATCAATTATCAAATAGTACATTTCATCATTGACAATGTAAGTTATAAAAATGTAATTTAACCTAAATTAGTTCAAATATTGAACTTGTCACTAATGCTTTACCCAAAACCATATTCTATTGGATGGTTTAGTGCAGATCTGAGAAACATGTCACTCAATAGTGTCAATTAGTGTACAAAATCAAGCCTTTCTAAGATACAGTCCTTTGTGACATTTTTCCATTATAGGTATGTGATGTTTGACTTTGTCAATCATATATTTATCATTGATATTTTATCTATGAGGAAAATCCTAGAAATGATGTTATAGATGTTAGTGATGAGAGATACTGCACATTAGAATTTGTTCCTAAGATATCACTCATTAGCATCAAGTAGTGTAAGAAGCTAATCATGTCTATTAATAATTTTGTACTTTTGATGGTGATATATAAACATAATAACATCCTTGTAGTGTTAATCCATACCATGATTCTTCCAATAGTAATTACGTAAACCTTAGAGTTAAACTATAAAGTTGGAAGAATACAAGGATATCTTTTATCCACTAAAGGAAGGGCCTAGACACTGTGTGGTGAAACATATTATTGATTTGATTCCTAGACTACTATAATGATTATTTAAATTACATATCATTTCTAGATAATGAAAAAATCAAGTGGCAGATCCATGAAATTGTATACAAATGACATATCAGGCCCAACTCATCACTTTACAACAACCCAATTGTGTTTATACCAAATAAGGATGACACATGGAGGTTGTACATCAATTATAGATATAGCAATAAGATCACAATGAAGAATAACTATCCTCTTTTAATTATTGAATTCTTTTTAGTTAAGTTATGTGGTGAAAAATTATTCACTAGAGTCCATCTTAAGTCTAGGTATCATCGTATTCTTGTTGAACCTACAAATGTATGGAATCCAACCTTTAAGGTAAAATAAGGTTTGTTTGAATGGATAGTCATGCCCTTCGGTCTGACCAATGCACAAGCTACATTCATTCAAATGATGAATGACATTCTTGGGGCATTCAATACTTCATTTATTGTAGTATACCTTGATGACATCCTAATCTTTAGAAAAACATAGGACAAGCATTTATGTCATATAGATAAAGTGCTTGACACTTTATAGAAACACAAGTTGTATACAAACATGGAGAAATGTTCATTTGATATATATTAAATATAATATATGGAATATATATTAGATGCATGAGGATTTCACATGGACCTAACCAATATTAAATTCATCTAAGAATAGTTGAAACCAAATAATCCCACAATGCTCTATAGTTTCTTGGGATTAAAAAACTTATACAAGATATTTGTACTTGGTTTTTCTCATGGGACTTGGCCTATAAACTAAGTTACCAAAGGTGGCACTAAAGTAAAGCTCATCTAGGAAGCTACACAATAGAAAGCATTTGAGGAATTTAAATTTAGAATATGTTTTGCACTAGTGTTTGTGTTAATAGGTCTTCAATAACCATTTAAAATTGAGATAGACACTTATAAATTTTAACTTGGAGTAGTCCTCACTTGATATGATCACCTAGTTTTTTACCATAGCAAAACATTCATCGTACTGGTAAGAAACTGCCCAACCTATGTTCATGAGTTTTACATTATTGTTAAAGCATGTAATCATTAGAAGCATTATTTCTTAGGCAAGGAGTCAGTGATCCATCAAAATCACAAGATGCTTAAGTTATTTTAGACTTTGAATAACTTTCAATAATAATGACATTAGAAATGATCTTATTGTCTTCAACAGTTCCATTTGAACATCAAACATAAGAAGGGAAGTGCCAATCCAATTGTAGATTGTTTGAGTTATCCACTAGTTCAAGATCTCCTTTATGTACTTGGCACATGTAGACATGAAGTTAGTGCATGGTCATAATTGCATCCATTTAACATGGAAGTTGCATATATCTATCAAATTTTGATATGTAGTAATTTAGTTCTAAATTTCTAATTGCAATATGGACTCATATATCACCTTAGGCACTTTTGCAATCTGCATGAGATAGAGAGACAAAAAAATTAATATGGGATACTTATTTTAGCATAGTTTTAGGACATTTTTTAGTTGAAAAGGCTCATTTAGTGTTGCATAAGTATATCTTCTATCCATATCTCAAGTCTGATGTATCCAAATACATCAAGTCTTATATCTCATGTGAAATTGCCAAGTTGCTTTAAAAAATAAGGTTTTTACACAACTTTACAAATCTCAACAAGATCATGGGAATCTTTTTCCCTAGAATTTATATCAGGTTACCCTACTACCAAACATGGTAATGATTGTGTTTACATAGTAGTTGATAGATTCTCAAAAATGGAAATTATAATATGTTATAAGAAAGTAATATTAGCTGTGGAAACATCTAAATTGTACTTTCAATGCACAGTCTAACTTAAATTTGGAATCCTAGAAACCATTCTATCTAGTAGAGATACAATATTCTTGAGAAATTTCTAGAAAATGCTTTGGTTTATGTTAGACAAAAATTTAAACAAATATACAACCTTTCATACAAATATTGATGACATAAAAATGTGTTAAATAGGATGATAGTGCACCTTTTGAGAGTGTAAAATTCAAAGAGGCAATGCACTTGGGATAAAATCTTGTATTTTATTCAACACAAATATAACACAGCCCTACACGGCTCTACCATACATATCCCTTTTTAGGTTTTATTGGGTGTCCAACCTATGACACCCATCGACATAGCTTATCTTATTCCACTGTCAATAATAAAACTTATTCAACTCAAAATGAAGTTGACAAATATATTTAATTCATTGAGCACATTAAAAACCAAGTGCAAATCATTTTGTAACATACTAATGAAAAATACAAGTAACACCATGACAGGCATTGGATACCACACACCTTCTAGGTTGGTGATCTAATATGGATACATTTATAGAATTAAAGACTAACACAAAATTACCACAAGCTTTGTCCACTTTAGTACATGCCCTGTACCATTACCAAGAAAGTAAGAGATAATGATTTTGAGCTTAATCTACCTTATTATATTGGGTTACATCCAATATTTAATGTAAAATTCATGTGCCATTAATTTCCACTTTTGTTGGATACTTCATATATTACAAAAAATCTTTAACATACAGAGATAAATTTAATTTGTGTCATCTTATACATATCAAATCAAGTCATTGATGCTCATGTCAAACAAACATGTTGAAAAGAGATCACTCTCTTTCAGATTGTCAGAGCAAATCAATTGCTTTCCCAGGGGAGATGGTTTACATAAGTGAAGGTTTCCAATATGTTTCCTCATCTCTTAATGTAATTACATGTAATGGGGACCTTTGATCTTCAAGGAGCAGTGACTGATCCAAGTGGATATGGGCCCCTAGATATTACTGTAGTATATCTATGTTATATATCCAACCTTGTGCAAACATAAAAAAAATCAGCATTTAGTTACACACCTACGTTAAAATCTAAAAGATCTAACTCCACATCTTTTATACTGCACAACTCCTGTAATGTCAATACTGTAGATCACAAATTATCAATAATGACAATCAATGACACCATAATATCCATTAGTTATGAAGTGATTGTTACCAACTCTTGTATTAGTTCAATCAACACTTCATCTCCCTCAATTGTATACTAATTTACACTTCCATTATTTGTAGTTAGTTATATATACATGAATGAAATCATGAAGCACACAGAAACCATACATCTAATCTTTCATATATTCTACAAAATTTAGTACAATAAAACTTTGCTATTACAGTTATGCATCTAGTGTTATAGTCTTATTTGCTTTTATTGTTATTTACTACACTACACCTTCATATCCTTTATCATTCATAATTCACTTTTGTTTAGAACCCTCTTAAATCTATTTGAGTAGGTTGTCCATTGATTTTCCTCCTAGGTCTTGAATCACACATAGATGTTATATAGAGGGACCATGTACACATGGATGACATGATGGATTAGCTAAGGTGATTGACCACCACATCTAGTGGATAGATCTACATTCTTATGATAGGGTTCCATCATAGTTTAAATAACCACATCTGGTGATGACACTAGCCTTACCCCTTTGAAGGATGGGACATGCCAGGGAGTCTTAGAGGGTAGGAGGTTAGATACCTCCACTTCAAGCTCCAATACGGAGTCCATAACATGCACCCCAATCTCATAGGAGGAGACAATGGCATCAAGTGGAGGTGACTTTATTGGAGAGAGGATAGGATACAAACCTTCATACAAGTACCTAAACATTCATCAACAAGGGCTTTATTAACTTGGACATCACCAAATTGAATGCTAATAAAGACAATAGGGTCATCTACACAAAGAAGGATTTCATCGATAATCATAGATTGGATTAGAAAATTTAAAGATAACCCTTGGTACATTGTGTTATCAACTTGGATAAATAACTCTTTTCCTTGTTACATTACACTTTATTTAGAACCAACCAATGTAGCTTCTTCCCTTATAGGGGGTGGTTGAGGAATGTTCATGTCAAAAAGAGTTTATGTTAAATGTTTATGATGCCTAATCTAAAATAAAGGAATCCAACCAAGGAGATTAAAAATTTATTCAAAAAGATCCCATTCTTCAAGGTTAAGGTGAGTTGGGCATAACTACAACTAAGAAATAGAGGTTTGAATGACATAACATTTGATCATATAAGGATCTTGACTTCAATTTTATTGTTTTTAAATTTAATTCATTGGTATTAACATGAACGATATAGTAAAAGCATTCATAGATGAAGTATCATCCCTACCAATATAGTTGTATTGATTACAAATGGATCATTCAATTGTATCGGCCTAGAAATACAATTATAGAAATAAATGATTCTATTAGCATGACAGATATTGTTGAAACACGTAAAATATGGAATTACTATATTTTTTTACTTTTTTTTTAATGGTTTTAATGGGATAGAAATTAAAATTTGAATTGTATAATAGGATTGAACAATTTTTTAGGTTTTATGAGGTGTTTTAGGCTATTTATGAGTTGTTGGATAAAAATTGATATGAGAAATAATGTGCTTCATGCCATTCATGATAACTAAGATTTATTAATGAGTGAAGGAGCTAGGGTTAGCCCATGTTTCTATGGAATTCACAACTTGAGCTAGATGTGGTTGATTTTGAAGTTGAGAAGAGTTATTATTTTCTTGAGGTTGAACATTGCTACTATTGGATGATCTAGAAAAGGATTTTGTTAGATCCCAAGGTGAGAATTACCTTGGTTAATTTCATCATGTTTGACATGACATTGATAATGTTTGGAAATTTTCTCAAAGGATTGATATAATTCTCTTTCTATATCATCATGGCCAAAGTTATGACCAAGGAGGAAAATATATACTAGAGTATGAAGGGAACAATTTTTTTCTTGATAATGACCCCAATTTTCATGAAGCCAATAAAAATTCATGTTATCATATTATTTAAATTTTATTCATGAATCATCAAATTATTTTGCTTGAAATCCAGGAAGCTTTATTCTAATCTCCTCAATGCTAAGAGTTTAATGGGTATTATTTTTAAGATTTGAGGGAGGAGGTGATTGAAAGGGTCTTCTTGTAATTATTTGGGATGATCCACAATTTGAGCACCACCTAACATGATTGTATGAATAGTAATATTAGATTAAAAAATATGATCATATGTATCACTAACCTCATCATCAATAACATTTTGGTTTCAATTGGGTATCATAAGAATTTAGGTGATTTTTTTGGGTGGAGTCACTTGAATTTTTCTCATGAGGTTATCTTTTATTTTAGCTTGATCAAAGGCTAATTCAAATGACTTAGGAGAGAAGGACCTAATTTTATTTTGTAATATTTGTTCTAAAACATTTGTAAAAAAATATTGAAGAGATTTTATTCAAACATGTTATGCTTGGATTTATTATCTATGGATTCCCAAAGTTTAATGAAGTCATGGGTTGGCTCATCATCCACTTGTTTTTAATTGAAAAAATTACCTAAGTTATTTTGAGCTAAGTCATGCTATTCAAATTATTAAACCAATGCATTTACTAAGCCTTATAAATCAATGATAGAGCTAGGATTGATTTAAGTATACCATTCTAAAGCATCACCCATTAGGGGTTTGGAAAGTAGTTTGACAACCACATAGGTGTTATGTTTTAGTCAACCCTTGTAAATATTCCCAAAGACCCTAAGGTGCAAAGCGAGATTGATATGTCCATCATAGGTGAGGGTGGGCATGATTCCCCCAATGTTTATGGTTAAAGTATGAGGCACTAAGGGTTAAATTTGAATATGTTTAATGACTTTATTATGGATTAGAGGTTTCAAAATAAGATTCCCAACACAATCCTTAAGGGTGGTGTGGGACAAGCTTTGATTGGGAACTCCCCACTAAATTTGTTGAGGTTTATTTTTCATTTAAAATAAAATATTTAAAAATTGCATGAGTTTTTTTAGAAATAATTGCTTGCATGTGAGTTATTTGATTCAAAACTTTCATTATCACTTGAGTAGTATCAAGTGCAATTTGATTGGTTAGATATGCTTGAGTTGTATGTTGAATAGAGTGTGAAACTTGATTAACACTAACTATGGAATTTACATTGATGTTTGTATTAGTGATTTGATAGTGGAAATAAAATTAACACTGATCATACTTGTTATGATGTTAGGTATAGTGGATGATGAAGGATTTGGGAGGTCATAAGATGAATTACTCTCAAATAGAATTGAGAAAATAATATGAGATTTGATAAAACTTGAGTGAACTTGAGCTAACTGAGAACACCATTATTGATCCATTTGTCTATTTTATTTATAAAAAAGTAGATTGGGACCAAAACTTACTTAGAAGTGTAGCTATGTCTAAGATTTGTCTAAAAATTTATTATCAGAATAGAGTTTTATTTTTTAGTAGATGGTTCAAATACCACTAGTATTATTCATTATTATGATCCTCCTTTCATTTTTTTAATAATTACTACATTTCATCATTGATATGGCATTGTCTAATTTTAAAATTCTTCATTATTATTTAGTTAAGTTAGCCTTTCCAAGATAGAACAAATCCATGTGGATGAAGACTCTCTTGAACATCATTTGATTCATCCATCCTTCCCTATGTAATTCAAGGTACACGCTTCAATTAATTATTTTTATAATCTGAAAAACATATGCATTCACTCACATACACACATCAAAGTATGGGTATTATGTAGACACCTAATTTTATTACAAGTCCCTTTTTCATAGTGTTTTTTACCCTTTTTTACATACTTGTTCCACTTTTGTATATTTAAAAAAATGGGCATTTCCTACCCCACATTACTCTCTCTCTAGTTGTTGAGCTTTCTATATGTCTTCAACATTTGTCCATATCAAATTTTTAGTCTTATATGTTTATCTTCTAAGCTACTTATACCTTTCCAAAGACCTATCTCTCTTGGGACAATTTTGGCAACTATAGGTGTGTCGTCGAGTTGTCCTATGCAAATTCGATAAGACACCAAATATATCATGTATATTTTTCTAGGTCTTTCTACCTTGGCCTAATTTCTTGTACCTTTAATTTCACATATCAATATTTTCCATGCTCGACTATAGTGCATGTCATGTCCTAGAGATATCTATATACACAAATCACTCCTATTCATTTACCTATTAAGTGTCTAAAAAAATGGCCTTCCATAAGTTAGATAATTAAAATGATTAAAATTACTTTCTACACTTAAGAAGGAACCTACACATTGCCACCCTTGGCCATTATGTACTTCATGTTATTGTGACATCATTTATTTGTACATAAAATATGATCTAGGTGAAATTTCATGTTGTTGCATTTTCATTTCTAAGAAGAAGAGTTGAAAACCTTTACATGATACTCTATTTACATGGCACTAGAACTACACAAGTTCTCACTCCAACTTGTGGAATATGTAGCTTCAACTCCCTTGAGGTTACCTAACCCAACTAATTATTTCCCTTTTCTTTTACATGTGTTTTGCTGAAAATTAAATCAAGAGGAGAAGAAGACATCAATTCAAACATTATGCCTAGGAATTTAGAGAAGCTTATATAAGCATAGGAGTGTACAACATGAAGAGGTAAATGTACATAGGGAAATTCAAAACCTAGAACAAAGTGGAATACATATCTGGTGCAAAAAACTAGATTTTTTTATAGTAGAATGGGCACTAAATCCATCTTTTGATAGTGACAAATCTAGATTTCACAAAATTTGATACACCACTTCCAAAACATTGTTACAGTTTCAAGAATCCAAAGATTCTACCCATGCGTGATTGTTTCATCACTTTTGCTTCTCATAGTCTTCATTGCTTGTCAAATCATTTTATTTACACTTATTTACTATTTTTATCACTTAGAATATATCTGATTAATTGTTTTATATACTACTATATATTATAGATCTACTTTTTGCACTTAGTTTTACCATTTTATTAGTGTCAATATACCATAGAGTCACTTTTTAGTAAAACATGAGGTCAACTAGTCAAACATCATACACATAATCAAAATATTGTTTGTGTGCTAATATAAAATTAAGGGCATCCCATGCCTTAAAATAAGTGTACAATAATTATATCACAATATATCAAAACAATACACAAGGGAATCAATATAAGCTATGTATAAATTGGAACTCATAAGCACATACTCGCAATCATTCTCATTAGGTCCTTATTTAAGCTGAGCCAACAGTGAAAATGTGGTTTTTGGATAATGTTGATTAAAATTTGAGCTAATAAGTTAGATTCAAAGAAATTAAGGAGTGTATTAAACCCAATTATAGGTCATAGAATCTATCCAAGCCATAGTCCTCAAGTCTTTAAGGGAATATTTGTTTATCAATAATTTATCATTATGTGTAAAGTATAAACATGAAACATAAAAAACTTTGATATAATGATAAGGGTCTCTTTTACCTTTGAAAATTTTAAATTTAAGAGAAACAAAATGAATCCATAAAGGATAAGTGAGAACCTCATAAACCAAAGGGTTTTGTAATATATCATTTAAATTAACCTTATGACTTGGCCTTTGAGACCTTTTGGATAGCAATTAAATATGTGGTTGCATAGCTTGCATGGTTTGCATAAATTTTCAAAGGAATGTGGCTCCAAGACTTAGAATCAAAGGATTAATAGCCACATATGTAGGAATAGAGACACCAGGCACTTGAGAAACACTATCATAAAAAGGAAATGGCTGAAAAAGTGGTTGAGATTATTGAGTAACTTAAGAAGTAACAAAAGAAACATTAAGACTAATTTTAAAAGGCAAATTCATAATAACTTGAGAAGAAGCAATAGTACAAGGAATAATAGGAAAAACAATTTGAGACATAAGCACATTGTGTAACATCCCCACTAAGATCAACCTAGAAATACATGCTTTTTTTTAAATTTGAACAACATATACTTTAAATAAATTACACCATGAGAATCTAATCAATGATCATATAAAATACTTTAAGTGTGATAACTATAAATGAATCTTACTAGATACATCATATATTATTGATCACTATCACCATAAAAAACATATCATAATTGATTACAGAAAGTAATTACAGATATCCAACCATGACTGGTACAAGCATACAGCCACTACTATCAATGTATAATAAATAAATAATTATAACTGATCATGATAATGTTTCAATAATAAATACAATACAATATACATATATAAGATACATGGCTTCATGGAGCATAAGTTCTATCGACTCTAGTATATATGGAAATCTCAAGTATCGTCTTCAAGTAAGTATTGTTGTAAGGAGGGAGAGCATCATCCAGGCACTTTTCCACATCAAACATGAACCATCAATCCCCCACACAAATTCCATCAAAGAATGGCCCTCCCTTCATGGATGAGTATATAGTGATGGCACATGCGTCCATAGAGACAAGCTAGTACCTGTGTGTTGTATAATTTCTAAAACTAAACATGTAGTGTATCATAAAGAAACCTGTTCTACCCAAGATATCACACAAACATGTAAATCATACTCATGAAATGACAATGTTTTACTAAGATTACTTTGACCAAATTTTTCAATAATTAATTATTTAAAGATTATTCAAATTCATACACACCACATGAATGGATTACCTTCATCTGACATTGTGATGCTAATAAGCTAGTGAAGTTTATTTCACTACTTACTAAGTATTATCAATGCAAGATTTGGTTAATATGGTATAACCAATATATTCATATAGATTACATCCTACTAGAAATCATATAATATGCTAAGCACATGAATAATATAAATGCATACATTTATTCCATCAAACATATGAATGAATCTCACAATATTATCTACCATATAAATATTATAAATGTTAAGGTGTGGAGCTAAAAGCTTCACCTTGTTGCAAACATGGAGGATGCTGAGTATGCAGTCACCGGCATCGGCAGGATCACCGACGTCAGTCAGTGGACAGTACAGAAGGAAACCGACCTCGGCAGCAGTCGGCCGATGTCGATCACCTTCGGTTAGACAGGGACCGACGTCGGTCGCTTATGCGGTTCCAGAACTACTGTTGACGAACAGTCAGTTAGTTGAACAGAGAGTTTGCATGATAAAGACTACTTCAAGTCTTGAGCCGCTTGTCTAAATTATTATATGCATGAGATCTATATAATGGACTCATGGGTTGTATTGTTAAGTGTAGAACTAGGAGAGTTCTTCCCATGGTAGAATCAAGTAGGATTCTTCATGTATGTAAGATCAGGGTTGGTCTGCAGGGTGTTGCTAGATCATGGAGGAGATCTACATGTGATAAGTAAGATCAGGTTGGTCTGCAGGGGTGTGTGTATGCGAGGGTCAAAAGGAGATTGGCAGGGGAGCAAGATCCAAGGTGACAGTAATACATCAAGGAGCAAGATCATGGTGAGATCTACTTGGAGTATCGGTTCGTACTCGATTGTACTGGCAATACAATGAGGTGAACAACAGCTTGTGTTAGCTGTGTGTTGTGACCTATTGAGAGAAGATTACTCTTGAGGGAAGATTATTGTAAGCCCACAAAGTGGAAGAAAGAGTGTGATCTCTTTGTTGTAATTTCCTTCTAACTGAGTTGAATACAATTGTGTGTTGCCTCTCATATTCTGTGCTATTTCTCATTGATAGTTATTTGTTCTTCTGGTTATTTCTGCGTCTTAAGTTGCTTATACAAAGGTAATCATATGTGCTCTTAAATCTGACAAGTTGTGTCAGAGCTTTGGGGAACCTAGGTCCTATCAAGAAATAATAACTACAATAGATATAATTTAGGTATAAAATTTCTAATTACTATAAGTAGTTTCCAAACATACTATACCCTATGATAATCCATATTACCATAGTCTAGTTTTTTTAAGCACAACTACTAAATACCACAACCAGTCATAATAAAGTAGTTATTAATCAATGAAAACATAAGCTTCTATTTAAACAATTAATTATAACAAAGAAAGTCTTAGTTCTCATGAAACACATAATATTTCATTCTAGTATTTGTTATAATTTCAATGGGTTGTATGCACGATCTATAAGATTCTATTACATAGAAATATATAATATAGTTTAAAACCACCAATGGAACTATAATTATAAGTACACACCCCTATATACATGTATATCTTAATAGGCACATGTATATCTATATTCTCTTTAAGCATACTATTAATTAATTTGGAGCATATTATAGTAATATATCCACACTACATGTTTTATTTCGTATGCTATATATGATAAGTTATCTCATGCTTATCATAAAATTTATCCTAAGATAATGATAGATTACGTATGAGATATATATGTTTCCCATGCTAAATCAAAGCTATGTTATGATATTGATATGTTTATAACTACATATATGCTCATGCAATGAATCAAAACTATTTTTCATAAACTATTTATAAGCCATTATTATATGAACATTTAGTTATCCACTATTAAAAATCAATGTCACACATCATATACCTGTATAGAGTGATCCACCAATCTTAACCAAGTATCTCCATCTGATCCACTTACTTTTGTTAGCATAGACACTTATGAGACCAAGTTATTTAATTTAATTAGTTCCATACACTATCCTTTTTTGCCATGCCTTGCAATTTTTTTTATCCACTATGGATAAATATGTATAGATTATATTAATTCAATAAGTTTGACCCTGTTCTATATAAATCTATGGGTCGATAGTTAAAACTCATATTATAGTTAATGCGACATATAATATAAGATCCTTGATATGTGTGTGTATATAGTCAGCTTTGTTTTAACAAACTAAATACATGGATATATGTATCAGATCATATAATATATATTCTTTTAAAGATCATAAGAATTGAATACTAATCTATTCATTAAAATTAGGTGCGAAGTTTGTTATTTTGCAATGATAAACATATATAAATAGATCACCTTTTTCTTTTTAATAAACTCAAACCCTGTTAAACATTAATTATGCCATTCATTGGTTCAAATCATCATGTTAATGAAGTCATCTTACTTAAATAAAACAGAGTTTCATAAACTTGATTTTATGTATTTATCATCACATGCACTTATTTAAGAATAAAACAAATCATTATGCTTGTTTTATCAAGGAAAATAAGTAAAACATTGGTTAATTGAATCATAGCTACAAACTAAATCATTGCATATCCTTGAATAGAAGCTCAATCCTCACCTACGAATTACCAAGTATATTTAGTATAATATATATAAATAGGTTGACTTAGATAATTTATTATGCATATTGATATATAAGTCACTACCTAAGTTTTTCTAATATATATATATATATATATATATATATATATATATGAAAGTTAACTATTCACTATATCATACTCTTGAGTTCGATATTTGTAATAACTTAATTTATTATCAGTATACTATGGTTCACTATTTGCATACGAGTTGTTATTCATATACAACATTATATTTATATATATCTTGGTTTGTTGGGTATATCTCACTAAGTACTTGATTATATGTTTTGTATAGAATGTTGTAATACTCTATAATTTTTATACAATTCACTAGGTAGTTACAACTTAATTCCTATATATATATATGCCTCTGTGTAACATACAGTTCAATGCAAGTCGACCTATTATTGAATGCAAATCGATGCTTCTTTATATTTAAATATAAAGAAGCATCGATTTGCATTCAATAATAGGTCGACTTGCATTGAACTGTATGTTACACAGAGTATATATATATATAGGAATTAAGTTCAATGCAAGTCGACCTATTATTGAATGCAAATCGATGCTTCTTTATATATTATAATGTGTAACATACAATTCAATGCAAGTTGACCTATTATTGAATGCAAATCAATGCTTCTTTATATATTATATATATAAAGAAGCATCGATTTGCATTCAATAATAGGTCGACTTGCATTGAACTGTACACACACACACACACACACACACACACACACACACACACACACATACAGTTCAATGAAAGTCGACCTATTATTGAATGCAAATTGATGCTTCTTTATATATATATATATATATATATTACAGATCGATAAAATATAAACATAGTGCATGTTATTTGATGCCTCTCTATATATAATTCAATGTTGTCTAGTATATACTTGGCATTATTTTAAATACCTATTATATAAATTCTTAGCCAATATAATCCCAATGATAAATAGTTAACTATCACCTCTTAGTCTATTATTTTCATTACACAGTCTGTACCATATAAAAATAAACACAAAAATTAAATTTTACAAGAGCAATGACGCCTAGCTAGACTTGTTTTATTTTTCTTCTTTGATTACTTATCTTCCTTCTTCTCTCATTGTGTCCCTTTTTTTGCTTTTCCCCTTTTCTATATGGTGCACCTCCTTTCTCTCTATCTGAATATATTCTTTCTTATTCTATTTTCATGAAAAAGGACATAGCTTTATTTATTTTTTAGATTTTCCCTTCTCTTTTTTTTATTTATTTTTTTTAATTTTTATTCCATAACTTTCTTTTCGTTTTTCATAAATTTAAACCTTTTTATTTTCTCTTTATTTTAATAATTTTCTTTTTTTTCCTCCTAAATGTTAATTATCATATTTTCTTTATTCCATCACTAATTACCATAATCAATATATTCACTAATTAAATTAGCACTTCAAATGTCATGACGATTTAATGATATATTCATCAATCAATAAATCTATATTTATTCTAATTACACAAATCACATTTATAAAAATATTAATGGTCATATGTATAAATCACACAAGATGAAATCTATATAACCATTTAAACTATGCTATCAACCATGTATAAACAACTATCTAATGCAAACAATATTAAAACATACTATGTTAACCATTTCACTATGCATCTAACATGTATTACTAATGTGGTGTATGCAGGGTTCTAACTGATTCTCTATCATCCCTCAACAACTCCATAGATGTCACCCTCTTAGATAATGATCTCCATTTGTCATGCTCTGATGGATGAGTCCCTCTTGCATCAACCTCATAACAAGTAGGTAGTTAGGTCATAACATCATGATATACATACATCTTAAAATATAACTAAAATAACAAATCAACATGATCATGTTGTTATAATATACACTATAACTAACTCATAGCAATGTAATCATGTAGTCTAGGCAATATCCAACTATCCCATAACAACATATATCTCAAATCTTAGTAGAAAATAACCAAATCAAATTTGTCAACTATAAATATCCATGGATAATCAAGTAAGTTTGCTTAACGAGGAATCAAGATGTAACTTCCTTACCCCCTAAAACTAGTCATCATCCCAAATGACTCTTATTCAAATATAAGTTTTGATTTAAAAGCATTGTTCAACAAAAAAATAACATAATATAAAGTTTCAAATCAAGTAAATAAATGTGAAAATCATCTGTACAACTCATCATAGTCCTCCCAAGTAGAATTATCTTCAAAGTATTGATCCTACAAGACCTTGCACTATAACATCTCTTTATTACACAAATGAAGTTTACGAGTGTCAATTACTTTGATTGGTTCTACCATGACCACCCCAAGATCTATAACCTACAAAGCATTCTAATCCTACACATGCATAAGATCAGCTATATACTTTTTAAGATAAGAAACATGGAAGACATTATGTAATAGACCTAGGGATGGTGGCAATGCAAGCCTATACACTACAGGATTGACCACTTCTAATACCTTGAAGGGTCTTACATATCTTGGTAATAGTTTCACTAACTTCCCAAATTTAATTGAGTTTTTCTATGACTTAATCCACAAGAACACTTTATCCCTTATAGAAAATTGCCAATCTATCCTTTTTATATTAGTGTAACTCTTATACCTATCATTGACCTCGACCAATATCTAATTGATTAATCTAACTTGATCTTTTATTTTTGAAATCATCGCAGGTCCAAAGACTACCCTATCCTCTAACCTGTCCTAATTGATTGGTGTTTTGTACCTTCTTTCATACAGTGCCTCAAACGAACCATATTTAAAGCTAATTGGTATGAGTTATTATATGCAAACTCAACCAAAAAAAATAATCTTCCCATTTGTATTATTGATCTATGTAATACATATGAAGAAGATCCTCTAACACTTGATCAACTCTCTTAGTCAGTCTGTTAGTCTTTGGATGATATGAAGTGCTGAAATTTAATTACATATCCAAAGTTGAATTTAGAGTTACCTAAACTCTAGAAGTCATCTTCAGATCATGATCTAAAATGATCTTCTTTGGAAATCCATGCAACCTATATGCTTATTTTACAAACCTCTTCACAAGACTAGGTACATCATCTATCAAATTACCTAGGATAAAATAAACTACCTTGGTTGGTTTGTCAACTACTACCAAGATCATATCATGCTTATTTTGTAACATTAATAAACCTTGGACATAGTCCATATTAATCACCTACCACTTCCATTTCAGGATATCATGTGAATATAACTACCTAGCCAGATGTATATGCTCAACTTTCACTCACTGACATTTCAGATAATATGGCACATAGTCTGCTACATCTTTCTTAATTTTCTTCCAAAAATATAGTGGTTTAAGCTCTACCATGAGCTTGGTTACTCCTGGATATCCTGAATATGGGTCATTGTGCAGTTCCTTTAGCATTGTGTTATTCATCTTCTCTCGATCTAGGACATATATCCTTCCATTGTAATGCAATATACCATCATTCTCCAATTTGAATCTTTTACATTGAGGATTTTGAGCATTCTCAAATAATTTTTTTATAACCTAATCATAAAATTCATCTCTTGGTAAAAATTCAATCACTTGATCTCTGAAAGTACTCTTAATAGTAGCTATGGCTGCTATGTACCTTATATGACTTTGGGCATCGACTACTCTATTTTCCTTGCCTTTGATATAGTTGATATCAAAGTTGTAATCAAATAAAAACTCAAGCTAACATCTTTGATGATCATTCAAATTTGATTGGGTGAAAATGTACTTGAGTCCCAAGTTATCCATTTTGAGCTCAAAATATTTTTCTAACAAGTAATGCCACCAAACTAGCAAAGCATGCACAATTAATGCAAGTTCCAGGTCATAAGGTGCATAGTTCACCTCATATGGTTTTAGCTTCCTTGATTCATATACCACCACTGCACCATCCTACATAAGGAATCATCCAATTCCATCCATAGATACATATGTGATCACAAAAAAATGACCATTGGGGTCAAGAACTCTTAACACTGGTGTTAAAGTAAGCCTTATTTTCAATTTTTAAAAAGCTACTTCATACTTTTCTAATTAGATTAAACTTTGGTTCTTATATTTCAAATAATTAATTGGATTAGATATCTTGGAAAAAATAGAAGTGAACTTCCTGTAATAGCCTACTAATCTCATGAAACTTATTACCTCGTGCACATTATTTGGCACTAGTCATTCCATAATGGCTCTTGTCTTTGTTGGATCTACTGAGATATAATCCATAGAAATAATACATCTTAAATATTACACTCTCTATTAAAAAAATGTGCACTTAAACAAATTTCCATATAATTTATGTTTTTGAAACCATTGCAGAATTAATCCTAGATGCTGAAGGTGTTCCTATTCATTCTTAGAGTATATAAGAATGTCATCAAGAAAAACCTATAGTGATATAGATAATATCTGAACACATCGTACATGAGATTCATGAATGCTTTCAGATCACTAGTCAACCCAAACAATAACACTGTGAACTCATAGTGTGTGTATCGAGTTTTAAATGTTATCTTTGGAATATCCTCATCCCTTATTTTTAGCTGATGGTTACCTGTTGTAAGATCAATTTTTAAAAAAACTGTTTCTCAGGGCATTTGATCAAAAAGATCATCAATACAAGGTAGTGGATACCTATTTTTGATGGTTTCCTTATTCAAAATTCTATAATCAATGAAAAGTTGAAGCGTATCATCCTTCTTCTTGATAAAGACAACTAGTGCACCCCATGATAAAACACTTGGCCTGATCAACCCCTTAGACAATAATTCTTGGAGTTGAGCCTTCGATTTAACCAACTTAGTGATTATCATCATATATAGTGCTTCAGACTGAGGTTTTGATCTAGGTATAATATTGACAGAGAAATTGAACTCACATCTAAGAGGCAATCCTGATAATTTTTTGGGAAACACAACATGAAAATCTCTAAGAAATGGGTAATCTTCGAGAATGGTTCTTTAGGTTCCTCTAGTTTATTTATATTAATAATAAATGCTTGGCACCATTTTCCTTGATCCCTCTTAAGTTGCATTACATAAATTTGTCTAAGCTTCAACTCTCTTTTCTCACCTTGAATTTGTGTTTGATTTCCAAAAATTATCAAGACACTCAACCTTGGCCTTGTGTTTTACAAGCCATTTGACTCCTAAGATCACATCATATCACCATAGTGGTGCTACATATAAATCTATTATTATTGTGAATTCGAGCAACCTAATCTCTACTTTGACTAAACACTTATCAACCATGAATTTTGAGTCATTCTCATACTGTATTGATCATGCATTTGTCATTACTCCAGCTCTCTTAGATAACTTACTAAGCATTTTAAGATATATAAAATATTTTGTAGCTCATGTATCTATTAAATGGAAACTAGATATTCAAATAAGGTACCTGACAGTTCTATGAGCAATGCTTGAAATTTAGCTTACCAATTATCAACTGTTGCATGAATACACTATTGAAAATTGCCCTGCTGAGGAATAGGACCTTTATTTTTTAACTTGTTATGAGTGCAATCATGAGCATAATGGTCATTTTTGTAAATGAAATAACCTCCAATTGGTCCTTTCCTATCAGTCTATTGGTTTCCCTTGAAACTATCTTTGGAACCATTTCTTAATTTTTTATTACCTGAACCATTGTTGAATTTGGAATTCTAACTTTTGGACTGCTTCTTGGAGTCTCCACTCCTTTGTTTCTAGTTCTTCTTTTTCAAAGTTGACTTAGAATTTTCAATTTTTTTCTTGAACTTATCCTTAACTTTTAAAAGAGACTTTAACTTTTATTCTCTTTTGACTGCCTTCTCTCGAAGACTTGGTCTATAGTAGACGGTTCATGGATGTCCACCTCTCCATCTATTTGGGGTCTCAATCCCATGATAAATTTTTTGATCATGAACATCTCATCTCCTTGGTGTTGAGGTACGTACTTCAAAAATTTGGTGAACTACTCCCAGTACTCATTCACCGATAAGTCTCCCTGTTTCAAATTTTGTAAATCTATGAGCTTCTGATCAAAATAAAATTTTGGGAGATACCATGATCTGAATAAAGTCACAAACTATTCCCAAGTACTGGTGGTCAAGTTAAAATTCATTTTCAAACTCTCATTAGCCCATCACATAACTACCACACTAATGACTTGTTATGCTCACTAGACTACTTTAGTGCCTTTGAAGTAGTTTCAAATCTTAAAATACTTCTCCATCTCAGTTATCCATGTTTTATCTTCATCATCCATAACAATTTCATCGAACTTAGGTGGGTTCATCTTCTTCATATCTCTAGCCAACTCTATAGCTACCTAAGCTCCCGCATCTTTAGGGTTTTTTTGCTCAACAAAATGTTCTTCAGGTATATCCTAATGTTTTTCCTCTTCATAACATGAACTATCTATTCTAAGGCTGTAATTTAATCTTTAGTCTCATTCATAACTATGAAAATCCAATCAATCTTTGTTGTTTGCTCAATGGCAATTCGATTAGGATCAAATGGAGGGTTATTGTCATTGACATTTGATGGACCTTCTTCAAAAAAATTCGCTTTCACCATCCTCCTTTATGTCAACAAAATGATATAAAAATTTAGTGGACTTATAAGGTCTTAGAGTTTGATCCGTAGCTCTGATACCACATGTAGCATCCCCACTGAGATCTACCTAGAACTATGTAATTTTTTTTAATTAAACAACATATATTTTAAATAGATTACACCACGAAAATATAATCAGTGATCATATAAAATACTCTAAGTTTGATAACTGTAAATGAAACAAACTACATCATACATCTTTGATCACTATCATCGTAAGAAACACATCATACTTAATTATAAAAAGTAATTACAAATATCCAGCCATGATATGTACAAATATACAAACACTACTGTCAATGCATAATAAATAAATAATTACAACTTATTACGATAATATTTCAATGATAAATACAATACAATATACATATATAATATACATGGTTCCATGAAACATAAGTTTCCCAAACTCTAGTATCTATGGTAATCTCAAGTGCCATCTCCAAGTAAGTATTGATATGGGGAGGGAGAGCATCATCCAATTGCTTTTCCACACTAACCACAGATCATCAATCCCCCACACAAATCCCATCAGAGAATGGTTCTCCCTTCACGGATGAGTAGATAGTGATGGTATGAGAATCTAAAGAGATAAGTTAGTACCTATGTGTTGTATGATTTCTAAAACTAAACATGCAGTGTATCATAAAGAAACTCGTTCTACATAAGATATCTCACAAACATGTAAATCATACTCGTGAAATGACAATCTCTCACTAGCATTACTTTGACCAATTTTTTTAATAATTAATGATATAAAGATCAGTCAAATTCATACACACCACTTCAATGAATTACCTTCATCTATCATTGTGATGCTAGTAAACTAGTGAAGTTTGTTTCACTACTTACTCAGTATCAATAACGCAAGATTTGATTAACATAGTATAGCCAATAGATTCATACATATTACATCTTACTATCAATTATATAACATGCCAAGCAAAATAATAATCTAAATGCATACATTTATTCCATCGTATGTATGAATGAATGTCACAATATTATCTATTACATAAATAATAGAAATAATAACTATAGTTTATACCATCCGGATATAATATACATCTAATTGCAAGTTCTAATTACTATAAGTAGTTTCTAAACATAATACACCTTATGATAATTCATATTATCACAGTCTAATATTCTTAAGCACAACTACTAAATACCACAATCAATCATAATAAAGTAGTTATGAATTAATGAAAACATAAGCTTTTGTTCAAACAACTAGTTATAACAAATAAAGTTTCAATTCTCACTAAACACATAATATTTCATTCTAGCATTTGTTATATTTTTAGGGGGTTGTATGCATGCATCTATAATATTCTATTACACATAAATCTATAATATAGCTTAAAACCACCAATGAAACTATACTTATAAGTATACATCCCTATGTATATGTATATGCTAATAGGCATATGTATTCCTATTTTCTCTTTAAGCATACTATTAATTAATTCATAGCATATTATAGTAATATATCCACACTACGTGTTTTGTTTCATATGCTATATATGATAAGTTATCTCACGTATATCATAAAACTTATCCTAAGATAATGATAGATTATGTATGAGCTATATATGCTTCCCATGCTAAATCAAAGCTATGTTATGATATTGATATGTTTATAACTACATATATGCTCGTGTAATGAATCAAAACTATTTTCCATAAACTATTGATAAAACATTATTATATGAACATTTAGCTATCTACTATTAAAAATCAATGTCACACATCATATACCCCTATAGAGTGATCCACCAATCTTGACCAAGTATCTCCATCTGATCCACTTTTTTTTTTAGCGCAAACACTTATGAGACCAAGTTCTTTGATTTAATTAGTTTTATACATTCTCGTTTTTTGCCATGCCTTGCTATTTCTTTATCCATTATGGATAAATATGTATAGATATTATTCATTCAGATACCCCTATAGAGTGATCCACCAATCTTGACCAAGTATCTCCATCTGATCCACTTTTTTTTTTAGCGCAAACACTTATGAGACCAAGTTATTTAATTTAATTAGTTTTATACATTCTCCTTTTTTGCCATGCCTTGCTATTTCTTTATCCATTGTGGATAAATATGTATAGATTATATTCATTCAATAAGTTCGACCATGTTCTATATAAATCTATGGGTCGATAGTTAAAAATCAGGTTATAGTTATATATATATATATATATATATATATATATATATAAAGTGTAGTAGTCACCTAATGCATGTTAATTATTGTAATCAAAGGATATACTCAACTTCATTTTAGCGAACTAAATACATGGATATATGTATCAGATTATATAATATATATTCGTTTAAAGATCAAAAGAACTGAATACTAATTAGTTCATTAAAACTAGGTGTTAAGTTTGTTATCTTGCAATGATAAACATATATAAATAGAATATCATTCACTTTTTAATAAACTCAGACCCTGTTAAACATTAACTATGCCATTCACTGATTCAAATTGCCATGTTAATGAAGTCATCGTACTTAAATACAACAGAGTGCTATAAACTCGCTATTATGTACATATCATCACATGCACTTATTTAATAATAAAACACATTGCTGTGCTTATTTTATTAGGGAAAATAAATAAAACATTGGTTACTTGAATCATAGATACAAACTTAATTGTTATATCCTTGAATAGAAGCTCGATCCTCAAACAAGAATTGCCATTTATATTTTGTATAATATATATAGCCAGGTCAATTCAAATAATTTCTTATGCAGATTGCTATAGAAGTCATTGCTTAAGTGTCTCTAATATATATATATATATATATATATATATATATATATATATATATATATATATATATATATATATATATATATATATATATGAAACTTAACTATTCACTATATCATACTTCTGAGTTCATTATTTATAACAAATTAATTTGTTGTCAGTATACTATGATTCACTATTTGCATATGAGTCATTGTTCATAGACAATGTTATATTTATACATATCTTAGTTTGTTGGGTATATCTCACTGAGTACTTAATTGTATGTTTTGTATAGATCGCTACAATACTCTACTCGATACAAATCCCTGCATGATATGGATTTGCTTTCTATAGTTCATTAGGTTTCCATATAGTTTGCTAGGTAGTTTCCATATATATATATATATGCCTTTGTGTAACATACAGTTCGATGCAAGTTGACATATTTTAAAATGTAAATTGATGCTTCTTTATATATATATATAAAGAAGCATCAATTTACATTTAAAAATAAGTCAACTTGCATATATATATATATGTCAAATATAAACGCAATGGATGCAATTTGACATCTCTATATACATAGTTCAATGTTGTCTAGTATATATTGGTTATTATTTAAATGCCTAGTATATATTTTCTTGGCCAATATAATCTCAATGATAAATAGTTAACTATCACCCTTCAGTCTGTTATTTCCATCACACAGTCTGTTCAATATTGAAAAAATACACATAAATTAAATTTTTTATAAGAGCGATGGCACCTACCTGAAATTGCTTTGTTTTTCTTCTTGATTCCTTATCTTCCTTCTTCTCTCACTGCATCCCTTTTTTTTTGCTTCTCCCCTTCTCTGTATGGTGTGCTTGCCTTCTCTCTATCTGAATATATTTTTTCTTATTCTATTTTCATGAAAAAGGACGTAGCTTTGATTAATTTTTAGATTTTTCCCTTTTCTTTTCTTTTTTTATTTTTATTCCCTATATTTATCTATTTTATTAAATTTAAACCTTTCTATTTTCTCTTTATTTAAAGAATTTTCTGCTTCTTTTTCCCTCTTAAATGTCAATTATCATATTTTATTCATTTCATCACTAATTATCATAATCAATATATTTGCTAATAAATTAGCACTTCAAATGTCATGACAATTTAATGATAAATTCATCAATCAATAAATCTAAATTTACTTTAATTACGTAAATCACATTTCTAAAAATATTAGTGGTCATACATGCAAATCATGCAAGATGAAAACTATATATCCATTTAAACTATGCTATCAATAATGTATAAACAACTATCTAATACAAACGACATCAAAATACACTAAACTAATCATTCCACTCCATCTATGTCACTTTTTTTAATGATGCTCTCCCTCTGGCATGCTCTGAAGGATGAGTCTCTTCTGCATCAACCTCACAACACGTAGGTAGTTAGACTATAATATCACGATATACTTACATCATAAAATATAACTGAAATAACAAATCAACATGTTCATGCTATAAGAATGTACATTATAGCTAACTCATAACTATGTAATCATATAACCTAAACAATATCCAATTGTCTTATAATAACATATATCTCAAAGCTTAATAAAAAATAATCAAATTAAATTTATCAACTATAAATATCCACAGATAATCAAGTAAGTTTTTTTAATCACGGATCGGAATGCAACATATTAATTGGAATGAATAAATAACTTATAAAAAATAAAATATTAAAATTATTCAAATATTTATTATTAATTGCATTAAATATTTCTTTGGATATATTTTCTTTGGATAAAGTATATTTTTACACACATTTTAACAAACTTAATATTGCATCATTTCATTACAATGTTTTCAAATATATCATGAATTATAAAAAAAGGTATCTACCCTTTCTTTTTTTAATCTAATTTAAAATGTTTAATATTATAATATTCATTGATATCATTATCATTCAAAACAATAACAATTTCACCATTCAAATCATTTGTATTTATATCATTATCATTCAAAGTCATCCACATATTTTATATCACTTACGTTTTTATTCGCATATATATCAATAAAAGGAACACCAACCTCATCAACTACTACCATTTAATTTTTTAATTTAATATAATTACTATTCAAAGAAAGTTCAACAAAATCCTTAAAAGGAACACCAACCTCATCAACTACTACCATTTAATTTTTTAATTTAACATGATTACTATTCAAAGAAAGTTCAACAAAATCCACTGAGGTGAAATTAAATTTACCACTTCACCTAAGAGGGGATCTATATCAAATCTTCCTTCGCTGGATAACATGTAATCATTTAAAACATATAAGAATCCAAAATAAGTAACTACAACCCTAGATAAACATATAAGAATCCAAGACTAATGATATGAAAATAAGTAACTACAACCCTAGATAAATAATATATGTATTAGCGAGAGTCAAACCTAGAGGAAAAGAGAACATGCAAAACAATGTGGGTAATATTAAGCATATGTCCCAACCAAAAAAAAAAAAAAAAAACATAATAAAAGATACTAGCAAATGATGTTAGATCACTCTGAAACTTTGCACACGAGTTTGTCAGCGCTTGTATATAGAAACATCTCTTAGATTTTCAATTTGATGCATGAGACTTTTAAACTTGCTTTTCTTTACTCCAAACCCTAACTCACTCCAAGAGACTTTGCAAGAACATAAAAAATATGATGGTCATAAAGGGTATACCTTATTCAAATTCTTATTATTAAACAATTTGAAATCAACACTCATATAATTCAACAAATAATTTAGTGTGTATGAATATCCCAACCATTATTTATATATATATATATATATATATATATATACACACATTACATATGTATATACACTACATATTTATACCCATTATATATATACCCAGAGGTATCCTTGATTCGAATTGGGACACTGCAACTCTGCGTAGTGACCTTCATTAGGATGAGCGAAGGTAAGACTAATCCTCTAAGGATTGTCGATGGGACCCACATGTCCTTGCTACAAAAATATATAATTATTTTAATGTATGTTTATACTCACATTAAGATAGTAATACAAATCCTCAATAAAATATATTCTCTTTCCAAAGCAAAAGTAACTACCATTACGTGTTTACATTGAGATTGAGATAGTAGTATAAGTTCTCAATAATATATAATCTCTTTCAAAAGCAAAAATAATTTAGTATTTGATCTTCTCAATGAGATGTGGATGAATTTGTTAAAGTGGTTTGGTTGTGTCTAGCTCCGCTCATGTTCAAACCTCAATGGCATGTTAAACCGACTGTGACGGATAAAGATATTTATAAAACTCATAATGGTCATGATGATATCTATAAACCCTGTGATAACTATAATGATATTTATAAAATCTTTCGTAAAATTTTTCGTAATTATTATGATGATTATAAAAAATATCTGACCACTCATTTATATCCTAGTCTAATTTATAACTCCAATAAAAATATTTTAATTTATAATTTTAAAATTTGAAAAATATATAATAATAATAATAATAATAATAATAAATATGTACTGAAAACAACTCTATGAATCTTAAGACTTTTGAAACCTAATCATATTTTTGAATAATCCTTCTCCCAAAACCCATTTTCACGTACCTTTCATCATTTATATTTCCAAACATTAATTTTAATAAATCATTTCCAACCAAAACCCCGTGTCCACCACGGTCGGTATCGTGTATGGTACTTAATCAAAGCCAGATATAAAGTATAATAATTGTCATGATTCTAATTTATAACATATCAACCAACTCACCTTAATGTGAGGGATATGGACTTAGTCCATCATCACACACTATATAAATCAAGACATTAAATTTATAATGGAAAACATAAAATATTTAAAGTTAGGCCACAATTTTTATTAGTCGTTTTAAAAGTGCAAGTTACGTTAGAAAGGTGTTATTTTTTAGATGAAATGAAGTTGTGTGTAAAGCGAAAGAGTATAAACCAATAGTTGTACTTCATGTGAAATATATAATTGTGAATATTTTTTTTCTTTTTGTGCATGTAATGTTAAGTAACAATGTGATATTTTTGGTAGATGTAATGGTAGAAATTGAGGTGGTATGTTTCTTTATACAACATGAAAATGAATTGTGTTAATAGCAGATGTTTCATTTCACAGTGAACTCGAATAATGACGAAGTGGCGAACAAGCGAAAAAACATAGAAAACTTGAAAGTGGTGAAATATTTCAAGGTGAGTTGGGTGGTGATGGTAATAAGCGATGACAAAGCATTTCAGGGCATGGACTCAAAAAACCCCGATCAAATATACATGCAAAGTTCAGTGACATGTCACATATCTTGATGCAATTAGTAACTTCCACCAAACTGTTTTGAAATTACCCAAGACATGATTGAAAAAATTGTGATCTCAATGAAAGCAGGGGTCTTTGAAGTATTTTTTCAACCATATATTGTCATTGCCAGCATATGTTTGAGAGTGTTTCGTAAAACAATATTTTTAATGCAAATGTTGATGAATTGGCTCGAGTAAATGCTTAAGTTTTTGGTTGATAATCGAAATATTATGACATAGTCGCTGGAGGATAACGTAAAGTATATGGCGAAGAATGGCATCGAGGAGAGGAATTATGCATCGTGAATACATATTAAATGATAAAATCACCGTTACTCTTACTAGAAAAAACTCATTATCAATCATAATAGATGAAAAAACTAGTGGCACATATCATGGGTGATTAATAGTGATCACAAGATGTTTATCAGAGTAGAAATGGCTATCGACATAATAAATCAATAATACATGATTTCTCTTCCCAACACCATTCTTTGAGCTTGTTTGAACACTTTGCACATTGGAAGAAGATCTATTTTCAACAATTTCATCAGCCTCTTATCAATGAGACCATAACATCGTGGGGAGAAATTGCTACTTATTATGTCCAATCCCCTCCCGCGTCCCCCCTACCCACATATATCATAGATAATATTATATTGGTATAATATTATGTTTTTTATATGGTATAATATGACAATAATAGAATACTTTATACTATATTATATTACTATTTTATATATTATAATAATATTATTAATATAGTACTATAATATATTATGATTATTAATATAATATATTTAATATTGTACCATGTATTTTTAATTGATGATGACTTTTGCCTAGAGCATAGACCGGTCTAGGACATAATTGGGGGTCCAGATCCCCAAGTAATTTATTAACCACCTGAATACTAGATATTACAAGATGTATACCAACTATTACCAACAATGACCACCACCGACTTCGAGGATAACAATGGTCATTAACAACGCCAAGAAACAACCAACGACCATAACCAACCCCATATACTTATTCAGAGATTTGAACCTGGGTGGAGCTTGGAACAACCAAGCCACTTTACCAACTCACCTACATCTCATTGGCAATATTACACTGTGTATTATTTACTTATAATTCTCAAATATGAGCTCTAAGTTTTGTCGGTCAATGCCCCTATGAGCTCACATTTCTTGTTTTCATCTACCATGATACCCTTGCCCTACCACTTCATTTCACATGTCAATAAGAATTGTTCAGAGTCAATGACCAATCATATGGCATCAATGTGATAAAATATCCCATAGGGAGTGTCATATGTCTTGAAGGTGGAGTACTTACAATTGGTTTAGTGGGTGTTTGCACTGGTGTGTATAAACGAGCTGAGATGTTGACAAGCATATTAAATGCAATGGAGTCAAATGTTGTGCTAGGTTCGCCTTCAATTACCTTCTTATGCATATTTAAAACTTCTAAAACTTTAAACCACTTGCTGGTTACTGTTGGCTCCTTGAATGCTTATGGTTTACTAATCCCTGTAATTATAGAATATGTAGGGGACGTGTCCCCATGGAATAAATGAACTACCCTTGAAGTATCAATAACGGCTACCCTTAAACTCGACGTAGACCTTTTTCCATCATAACATCTAAAAACCACTATCATTCCCATTCTAAATATAATTGATGTTGTTATAGTTGCTCACTAAACCTAGTGTTAAATTGTTTTAACCGTTCTATGGCATCCTCATCATTGTTTCTTTATTCTTCTTCCTCTTCCACTTTAGAGTCAGTCTCAATATCCTGGTTGACATTTGCATTCTCTTCGGTCTCTATGCTATTTTTGGTCTCTTTCGGCTCCCTTAGAGCATCAAACTCAGTTTCTTTTTATGAAGGTCTAGTTCCTCTACTCCTACTTGCAACCACCTTTTGCCTTTCATCTTTTACAAGATAATGTTTGTTCCATCTTTTGTGTTGTCATAGTTCTCATTGAAGCTCAATAATCTTTTTATCATATTTTGCCTTCTCTTTGTCCATTGATCCAACTTTCTTTTCAAGGTTCAATTGGTCCAATGTCCACAATTCATATATCCTTCATTCACCTTCCTCTAGTTCACATCTCCATGTTTCCATTCCCGACTACTCCATGTTAGCTAGAATCAACACCATAACCTTTTCCATAGCTAGCATTTTCAACAATAGTGGAAGTCGCTTCAAAAATTTATCTCCAATTCTTCAAACAAACAAATCGTATGCAACTTCAAACACAACATACCCCATCACAACAAACTCAACAATGCACATGTCAATGGTAGTCTTCACCAAGGCATCAATTACACGCATCTACTCGATGTCTACGCTGGGCAACCATTTTAACTTTTATCCACTTTAAACAAATTGCTTTGTGTTGCAAAGTTTGATGCAATAATATTCAACCCCGATAGCCATGTTACTTATAGCACATACAACTCAGACCAGATATTTTCATACATTTATTTGTATATATGAGCAAAAATAATCTCTTAGGCATGTACCCCTAACCTAGCATATTCTCCTTTTGCAAACTCACATATCCTCATATCTAGCCAAATTTTAAGGTTGTTTGGAATAGGCAACCATCTTAACATTTTCCAGACTTGGAGCCCACAATCTTAGGAACTCACATCTTTCTTTTAAAAGATTTGAATGGAGGGAAAGTTATATTTTGAATTGATAAAAAATAAAGATGTTTGAAATGCATTAAAAAAAAGGTTGATCGAATAATTGTCATGTGTTATAAATATGTCGGAGATTGATGATCTAATAACTGTAAATGTGACATGTCATGATGTTATTGGCTACTTTACACGATTATAAGTTACTCCCAATTCTAAAATTAGATAAAACAGAGATGAACTTAGCTTATTTTTGTATTTTGTCACTTGTAAGATTCGAGCAATATATAAATTTTAACTATATAATAAAAATGAAAAGAAATATTTTTTTTTGGATTTTTTTGGAAAAATCATTTATAAACATAAATGTTAGGTAACGGTCCCATGCTGGGGACAATTAACTGATTATATGCAAGTACTACTTAAAAATTATAGGAGCTTATTTTTATTTACAGTGCATGCTTTTTTAAAATTTTCACTATACGAATTATTGTTAAACTTTAGGTTTCCATATATGTGGTCCCATGCATTTTTAAATTTTCAAAACAAAACTCCTATTAAAATTTTGGAGGCAACTACATGCAGCGAAGTCGTGTGAAAGAAGAAAAATTGGATTTTTTTAAGTGTGAAAAAAATTTGTGCCCCTCACTTCCTTTGTGAACTGGTAAAAGACGACTAAAGCAATCACTACAGAGACATTTTCGGAACTTTTTTTTGAAGCAATCAAAACCGATAATTTTTTTTGATGAAACCCCATTTCCCAATTCATAAAAAAAGTAGCCCCCAACGTACAACCCCATTATTATTATACCATAACGATACTGATGATTGAAAGTAATATTTATGAAAATGATCCCTTTTGATTCTAACCTTAAATTAAATGTCCATATGACCGTTACACAAAACAACTACACAACTATTTTTACAATGAAAATCCCATCCTTAAGGCCTATTTTGCCCCCGAGGAGACAATTATCATTGGTTAGGGAGTCCTTGTGGTGGTGACTCAACAGTGAAGAAGGTGGGCTTTACCCAATAAGTCCCACATTCGAGTCTCCCTTGCCATTGGTAGTTGACTCTTCAAACGACATTGCTCCCCAGGTGCTTCAAAAATTCTCCCTATAAGAAATAGTCAAAAAAAAAAAAAAAAAAAGGCTTACCAATATCAAAACAATTACTCTTTACGGTCTGCACATATGAACATACGCTGCAGCATGTACGTAGAATCTTAATTTCCTGGAAGTTTTGTCAGTTTTTTTTTGGTACAGTTTGGATATGATAGGTAAGTATCTGCTTCCAGAGGCTCCATATACGGCTGGTTGGAATTAAATAAGTGACGCCCATTCATTGCCACCAACGCCATTAAATGCCCATCACCCTCCTTCTCCGCCTTGTATTCAAACTTAACCAAACATGGTTCTCTTAAAAGATTTCAAACCCGAAGTCGTGGCAGTGGCCTGTCTGTAAAAATAAGGGTGTTTTGTTTTGGATTTGCAGAAATGGCAACAGAAGAGCCGTGCGAGATAAAATGGGTGGAGAGGGGGTTGAGAATCGTGGCGGTTGCGCTTTGCATCGCAGCGCTGGTTGTGATGGTGAAGAGCAAGCAGCTTAACGAGTACGGACCCCTTCGCTATAACCAAGTTGCCGCTTTCAAGTAAGCTTTTCTTCATTATCATCTCAAATGCGAAATGTTTCTCAGGGTTGTCTTCACCTGCTAGTTGCTACGTATTTTCTACCGAACGCATCTGTTCTCCTCTCTTTCAGTATCATATCAAATGCAACATATTTCTTAGGGTTGTCTTCACCTGCCAGTTGCTACATATTTTCTACGGAACGTATCTGTTCTCCTTGTTTTTTTGTTGCCTAGGTTATATTCAGCATAATTTTGCCGGGAAAATAATTTATTGTTTATAATGCCTTCCCTTTCTTTTCAGGGAAGGCGCTGCTAACTATTTTTTTTTTCCCACTCAAATGGTTCCATACATATCATTTTCGAGCTCCCCCACACATTTTAGGATTATTAGTTCCCATTTATTGATCTTTTCATAGTAATACTTATATCAGCCTCTTCTTCCACTCCGTCAGTTGCCTAATAATAGTATATTACTTAATATTCAAATACAATGCAAGCAGAAACTACTGGCACAATGGGGTTTCATGGAGGAGGTTACATCACTTTATTTTTTTGGTTACAATGGGAATCCGTTACAACTTTTTATTATCTCGGCTTAGGTCTAGAGTTCGACTCAGGTAACTAATTAGCCATCTTCATGCTTCTCCCTGTTTGGCTCTTGTTACATCTAGGTTTTTGATTCAAGGTTGCATCTTACTATAACCCATTCTCATCGTTTTTTTCTTTGGTTACAATGGGAATCTGTTACAACCTTTCATTATCTCTGCCCAGGTCTAGAGTTTGACTCAGGTAACTAATCAGCCAACTTCATGCTTCCGCCTGGTTGGCTCTCGCTACATCTAGGTTTGTGATTCAAGGTTGTATCTACTATAACCGATTCTCATCTTGGTCAAGTCCAGTTGGAGTGAGTGAGACACCTGGGGGTGCAGGTTTTGAACCGCTTCCAAACAGTTGGTCCCATGAAAAGTTGAAACACAATTTTTTACATGAAATGTGGAATGGACATTTTTTTTTTTTTTTTTTGTTATAATTTTTATGAATCATGCTTTACGCGGTGATCTTGAGCTAAGAGCCAAGGACTGAGGGGTATCCATTCCGTCAAAGACACTTGGAGCATGATCCCAGCCTCACCCCTTTTCACGTGTCAGGTTTTGCTAACAACAAGAATTGATTCCTGATAGGCTCTTTGTGAACCATGCAACTTTATCAGTTGAACCAACAACCATTTACTATGGCCATTTTTTCAAGAGGAAACCTTTAGTTTTAAGTCACCTTACAGACTTAAGCAAGGCCCTTGGTATCATCTGGTATCATGGATCTTAAAAATAAATTTCCTTTCCTTTATAATAGAAAGGACACCTGCTGAGATTTCTCGTAGGAAGGTTTGTTTCCAAATAGTATCTAACATGCTGTATATTTTTCTTCATATAACAAAATCTAAACTAAAATCCTAAAAAATAAGTTTGTGGGACTAAAAACAATCATGGGATGGTGGGACCATTTGACTACCAACAGCTCCAAAAACTTCTCAACTGAATCCACTTTGGAATTTGAGAGCTGATTTCCTTTGGACCACTGCCTTAAAGGGAACTTGTGATCAAATTGAAGTGCATAGGCAATCATAATTTTTTTTAACTGGGAAATGAAACGAGCACAATTTTTCTGACAGTAAGAAATGGTCCTCCTTTTGATAATATGGTTTTCATCTGTATATGAGCTAGATATGTATTATCTTTTTACAGTCTCGGTTATTTCTACTTAGTGTGCTTTGGTTTTTGTTCTGAGCAATGTGCACTATCTTGCCGGTTGTAGAAGAATAATGCACAGTTATAATTATTTCATTTATTAATCTTGTGATCGTTTATTAATTTTAAACAGCTGGACGAGGTTTTGGGAAAGAGGTAAAAAAAAAAAATCTAAATTTTGGAGACGTATATTAAATAATATATAACTATTAAAAATATACAAATAAACTGAAAAAATAATTTACAGAAAGTAAAATAAGTTAAAATTCAAATAACAAATTGAAAGTTAAACAATTTGAATAAATTGCTAAACTAGTACAGATACCTTAAATAAATCTATCTGAAAAATGATGAGAGATATCAATCTTAAGGCCCTTAACATGGATTTTTCATATACCGCAATTATTAATAATTTAATTATCTTCTTTGCAAATTTTCTACTGACTGATGGCAAATTGTGTCAATCTATCTACAACAATTTGTCAAGCTCGAAAAAAGGGGGCTTTAAACTCCACTATATGGCCAAGATATTATGATTTTTTCGACTTGACTTCTCTAAGACAAAAAGAAAAATGTCTAAGTGACGGTCAAATGGGCATCAAATTTAAGTTTGGAATTAAAAGTTAATACTTTCATGAACATTATAGCCCATACCCTCCCTCTTGGTTGTTGTAGAACACTTGTCCGTATAATAAAACCATTATTAATCATGATTAATCATTAATCTGAAATTGTAAACGATAAAAATATGTCAATAATAACAATGCTAAGTGGAGTTGTCAATAAAAAAATAAAAAATGACCGATCTTAAATTTCACATCTTTATGACTATCAAAAAAGAGTTATCCTTCTGGGTGTAGAAGGTGATAACAAAATCATGATATCTTAGGTATACGGTGGAGTTTAGACCTTGTTTTTCAGGATCTGATTTTTTTTCGATTCCAATGTAGTGGTGCAGCTAGATTGAGTCTTTAATCACTTAGGTAGGTGTTTATATATGTGTATATATATTTGGTAACGGAGGGTATTGCGTTATTCTTGGATGACATTATTACCATTGTGGACCCAATGACCTAGTGCACACTTGGGCATGCAGCTTGCAAGATGAGACCAACAAACTAATCCCTCGGGCTTATGCTGGTGTCCCACCTAGCACTCGCGGTTCAATCAGAATTGAACCCGTGACCTAGTGGTCACTTTTGCAACGGCATACCGTTGAGGTGCAATCCTGGAGGTTATATAGTTAAGATATTTGTACTAGTTTATAAATATTTAATTACAAATAATTAAAAAAATATAAAGATATTAAAAAAAAAAACCTAAAAAAACAAACATTTTGAAAAAAAAAAAATGTTGCAGGAAATGTTTGCTGTCCAGAAGTGTTTCCAAGGGATTCTGTTAGGAAAAAACAGTGGAAGTCAACAAAAAATTTAAAAAAAATGTAAAACCAGCCCGAACCAGACAGTATATAAATAAAATAAACATTTAAGTATAAGTCTAATACTTTAAGTTATATTTTATTTATATACTTTCAGAATGTTTGAGAGTGGATTCGGACCTCTAGGAGCTATAATGGAAATTCTAGGTTTTGGAGGATCATATCATATTTCAGACTTAGTCAGATTCCAGGGTTTTAGACTTAGCCATATTTTAGGGTTTCAAAAATTCAAGAAGACACCATAGGAGGTATAAAGGCTGCATGAAGGGATGTAGGTATGAGAGAATAGGAGAACATCTATCGGAAAGTGCCACAAGCCGATCCCACCCCATTCCCTATGCACCCCTTAAGGCATACATTCTGGGAGATTCAATGTACCGTCAAGCCCCTACAAGAGAAAACGTTAGTAAATGATAAAGTTGAAAAAATATTGGGAGTGGCATTCATGGTTTTGAGGGCAATCTAGATGATTTATTCCAGATTTGAACGTGCATTTTGTCTTTGAAGTAATGAATAAATGAATGCTATATATTTTTAAGTGTTTTATCTTTTATAGACAAATATTTTCATACTATGTATTTTCAAGTGTTTAACTAAAAAGATGAGTAATATGCACTGTTTATACATATAAAATTTAATAATCAAATGTATGGACGTTTCCACTGTGTTTCCAAATCAAAGTTTTTGAAAAATGGCGTTTCCAAAATGTACCCATGCCCATACCAAAACAACATAGCATATTGAAAAATAATTTTGAATTTTTTTTTTTTTTTTTTGGGGATGTCATGAAGTCCTCAAAATCCCCCTAATAAGGGGGACATTTTCGGGATGTCCTTGAAATACAAGGAAAGTCCCGGGGATGTCCCCCAACAATTTTGGAAAAAATAAAAACATGGGGGAACGTTTCCCTGCATCCCCGAAACATTTCGGGCATTTGGGACAGCAGGAAAAGGGAGGGAACACGTTGCCGCGTAACTCTGATTAATTTTAATATATATATGGTGCATACAGGAAAGTGATCTCCAAAAGACTAATTTTGGCCACATGCCTTGACCCTTGTGAAGGTTACATTGCCACCCCTTCAATAATTGATTTAAAGGGAATTCCAATCATGAAGTTGTGAAAGCAATAGTTCAGCTTAACAAGTTCCTTATAACAGTAGTATCAAGTTGTCCCATTTATACTGGAGCAGCTGCCAGCCTCATCTTGACCAAACCTGCATTTGTAGCTGAATCTATGGAGAGAAGGATAACCAGCTGAATCTACAATGTCATTCGAATGGGACCCACATTGATGGAAAGAGTGTTGTGAATCTGTGCCACGGTTCAGAGCTGCTTTCATTACTTCATTCCAGTTGTGATCAGAGTGCATCTGTTTTGTTTCAGTACTCCAGGGATGATATTTAACAATATTACTACAAGTAATTTTATGCTTGTAATTTAGTTAGGTTATAAAATTGGGGCTGTCAAGGTCATTTTTTGCAATTATCTCGTGATATCTAAATTCTTTTTTTATTTTCCCATAACCTAATAGATATTGTTACCATATTAATTTCAACTCCCCTGTAATCTTGTTTTAGTTTTGTTGCAGGTTGATATTTTTCTTCAAAATTTTGCTCACATTCACTCGTAATGTTTTTTATCCTTTTGTTTAATCTCTACATGTACTATGTGGGCGTATTATCTCTGAACTATATCTAGATTTGTGACAAGTATAGCATTAAATATTATGTGATGAGAGTTTTGCAATTTGGGTCAACGTTTAAAAACATTAAAACAGTGAATTATGGGAATGCCAACAGTTCCAAAAACATTTTGAATTATATTGTACAAAAACATGTTTTTCAATGATAAACAAAAAAAGTTAAAAATCTCATTAAGAATTTGCATTATCGCTGAACACACTTTTTAGTTGGGTTTGGTTATTAGTGTATTGCCATATTGACATTGTGTTTGCTTGAGACACGTGATATACATGCTTGTTATAATTTTTTTTACATATCGTGTGCATTATGCAAGGTATTTGACTTATGCAAATGGGTTATGTGCTGGTTACTCTGGTCTATCTGCATTTATTTCTGCAGTCCCTCAGTTATGCAGTTTATCCAGAGCATGGATTGTTTTTTCTTTTGATCAGGTTGGTACTTTCATTATATGTAATTTTTTGTTTTGTTCCACTTTTAGAACCTGATACCAATTATATTTTATATCTAATGGTTCTGTCCAAGTAATTTTCTTGGATCTCATCATAGCTGGTTTATGAACATGGTATGTGCGTTTTCCTGTTTAAAACATTGCAGGCATTTACATACTTGATATTGGTAGCCGGAGCTGTATCCACAGAAGTTCTGTACTTGGCACACGAGGGTGATGAGCAGATCACATGGTACAAAATGTGCCCCTATTATGGACGATTTTGCAACAAAGTAGGAGCCTCTCTTATTATAAGCTTTGTGGCTTGCCTATGTTTTGTTCTACTCTCACTTATATCAGCCTACAGAGTCTTTAGTAAATATAATTCTCCATCACCATCGCCATGTCTTTACAAGGAAGAGGCCCAAGTTAAATGAATATGAAAAGCATGAATATGTAATTTCGCAATGAATTCCTACGTTGCACGCTTGAGCTTTTCGGCTTTGAGAACTTTTATATGGTTCTCTTATGCACAGTACACTTCTAACTGTTAACAACTTGTGATGAAAGTATTATTATATTTATCACCACTCTGGAGGTACGCCTTTCGAAACAAGCACAAATTTGCAAGTGATTTATGTGAGAAAATAATACTTACCTTTCTTCATTCTTTTATTGAGATGGCCGGGAAATCTCCCAATTTTTTTGGTAGCAGACTTCACATGCATGCTTGTTTCTTAGAAAATCACCATGGAAACTTGGATTGTCATGCATGCTTTAGCATTTTTGGCAAGGTGGTTTTACACTTAAACAAGAATTTATACAAAATGTTTATGGTATACAGAGGAAAAGCATGTGTTGCCTAAAAGCTAACGAGGAGGGCACAATGGCAGAGAAACATCATTCCATGTCCTATGCTCATTTGGTAGTGGAAATGAGTATCTTAATGAATCCTGAAATTTAATGAAAACTAATTGTCTGAATTTTATCGGTTGAGCTATTGGCTTGGCGGCCTTTCCTGTTGTGAGCAGTCACTATACTTGTACCTCTCCTCCCTTTGGTTAGGATTTGCAGCCACGATACTCCTCTAGGGTTGAGGGTTTCGAACCACCGACCTTATGTTGGCAAGGCACTTAGCTGATGCCTAACAGTCTACCAGCCGCACCCTTGGGGCCATCAACTGTTAAATACCTTGCATATTTAATTTTTTAGTATTTTTGATGCATTTTAATGTTAACCCGTGGATGGTTAACAGGAATATGCTGTAATATTTCCCTACATACCTGCAGTTTAGGTGTGGTTAACAATGTGGAAATCTTGGAATAAAAGCAATGTATAGATCCCATTCTGGACAAGATCATAAGGAGGTCCATTGTCAAGTTATGAAGAGCTCTTGAAGCATATTTGTTGATATCAATATTGTGGAACGTTGTTTTCAGATGCGGAATGATCTTGCTGCCTATAGCAGTACACCTCTTTGCTGTAGATGTCAATGCCAACGTACCAGCACCCAATAATAGCTTTTAGAGTGACTAGAAGATTAAATTATTTTCTTTGAATTGAGCTGAATTTACGTGGTTTCAATGCATTATCTATGCTTCGACTTTTTTTTGTCTTCCTAACTGATATTAGCTTTTTTGGCATCTTAAAAGCTGCTGACTAGATTTTTTCTTGATATCACTTTAGAAGAGTGGGGTTCGTGTACTAACAGATCCTAACAATTTTAATAAAATCAAATCTTATGGAAAGCACTTGATTTACTTGGGAGATTCCTCTAATCTGATCATCGTAAATGGCATTGGGCCTTTTCGATGTCCGGTGACTCTACACGTTTACCTGGTGGCTCATTTCTTTGGTTTACTTTTTTGTTAATGTCCATTTTATCAAAAACACTAGGCCTTAAGATATACTCCCCATCTCCTCTCCTCACTGAAGATCCTATTTTATCTTTTTAGGGCCCGCTATACCCGCCTTGCACCCCCCCTACGAATGCTTGTCCCAATCAACTTTGCCAATCGACCATCCTGCCAACTCGATGAGCAATGCACAAATTTCCTCAAAACAAGGTTCCTCTTAGTTTATGATACCCATGATTTAATTGAGCACTCTCCCCCCTTCGCTTGGGTCATTTGGTTTATCGAGATAAACCCTTTCCCCCATTCCATCGACACTTGTTGCAATTCTAGCAATGGCCATTGTCTTCCATAATGCTTGGTATGAATGTAAAAACATTCATAGCCTAACCAAACATATTATGATGCATAGACTATTTAAATCAAGAAAATGCATAGGTTCTATACGAGCATTCTTAGGAGGAAAAAGAGGAACCATGTCTTAAACAAACATAAAACTATCTTCTACCAACTTTGGGTCATTTTTAAACTTTTATGGAGAATCTTATTTCTTAATAAATCATTATGTGCAATCTTTAATTGGTTTGATTATGTTTCTAACCTATACAATGCCCCAAACCAGCAAAATATCAGAGTCAACTCGAACCCTTTTCATTGTCATTTTTCTTTGATCGTCTAATTTTGTGTCCCATCCTAAGCTCCAATCCAACAAAGATCATGATGTGGAAAATTGTTAGTGATAGGATGTGAAATATATTTTGCATAGTTTTGTACATATGACAAGTTTATAAATTTGTATAATGTACTTGTTAATGTAAGTCAATGTAATGAATAGAAGATTGAACATTGACCTCAGATTGAACAAATGAAGAAACAAATGGTTGAGAAGGTAAAGAGTTGTTCTCTTCAAAATCTATATATATATTCAGAATGTGTAATAGGATATGTTAGCTCTCTGAAATAGTTTTTGAATTCAATATAAGTCTTCAATTATTCAGTATTCAATCTTGTCTTCTATTTTGAGTATGTCATCTTTGTTAGCTCCAATTCAACAAAGATCATGATGTGGAAAATTGTAGTGTTCTCTTTTCCCTAAAAATGACATTTAAAGAATATCAATAGCTTGTTTAATTTTCATGGACTTAATTGGGTGTTTATAGGAATTTTAATTTAGAATCACTATTTATTAAGTACTATTTACAAATCACTATTTATGGTGATGTGGTATAATTTTAAGGTGATATAGTGATGGGGTGTTTTGGGGGATGTGGCTTGGACCACATAAGTAATTATTAATTGATAAAAATGAAAGAAAGAAAAATGGGGTGCAATTCTCTACTTGGCCACATGGGAGGAGTGGTGGAAGCATGTGGTAGACAATTTGATTGAAGATTTCATCATTCCACTCACTCATGTGATTGAAAGAATATTTTGACTAATGAGGTTGCACATGAAAAAGTGGGTGACAAGTTCTATTGTTCTTGATTGAGAGTCATGCAAAGATTGATGGCACATTAGAGTTGGTAAAAAAAAAAGATATTGAAAGATCTTTGGCATGTTTGAGAGATGTTTGACACATGTGAGAGACAATTGCTTTATTGATGAATAGTGTACTATTATAGGCATGACACATTTATTTGCTTTTACTCCAAGTTTCTTTCTCTCTCTCTCTTTCTACATTATTTCTATATATGGAGAACTTCTCCATTGTAAATGATATGCTTGAATATATTTTGTATACCCCCTCTTTGTAAGGTATGAACGTTGTTCATTTTTTCAGCCCCTCTTAAGGACAAACCATTAGAGTGTGGATAATCTTAAATGATGGAAACCCGCTCAAGATAATTAGTTTCGATGGTGAGATATTCTTCTTAGTTGGTGTTGGTGATTTCATTCAAGTATTGCATGTGGGCTTCATCTGGAGTTGCTGAATTCGGTGGTGAGAGATCTTATTTTAACCGGTTGTATACATATTCAGAGTTGAGGTAGTAGATTCAATGTGTGTACTTGTGTTTGATTATATCAAAATTGTGTCTTTCATGTAATTGATATATTTTCAGTTGGTAGTGTACTTCATATTGTGTGTTGTAAGGAGTTGTGAGAGTAGTTCATTTTATGTTATGTAATCTTCAGTATTATGCAAGAGTTAATTATGAGAAGTTGTCTATTGTATCATTTAGTGTTGCAACTAATGTAAGGTGTTGTGGTTGTATCAAATACAATATATGTTTGATAGTCTTGAATTTCATTGTAATCTTGTGGTGTGAAGGTACAGTGTGTAATGTTTTAAATCAATGTAAGATTGGCATTTGGGAAAAGGATTTCAGATTTGAGTTCATTTCATAAGTGTTGAGTTTGGATTTTATGTATTTATGTGTGTTTGAGCAAATACTCTGAAAGGGATATTATAGTGGTATTAGAGCCGTGTACCCTGATAGTCTATTGGGTAGAGAAGTTAATTTTTATGCAGATCTTCAATGACTACAATGGATTGGAAGCCAAAGTTCTTACCAAAGGTAGAAGAAAGACGTTCTATGCAAGAGGTGAAGACATTGGATGAACTTGCGCTAAAGTTCAATCCTTGGAGAAAAGAGCAAGAGGTGATGTGGAGGATACAGAACTAAGAACAAGATGCCATCAAAGTTCTGAACCAATACCAAGCACATTTTGATGAGTTCAGAATATCAGTTTCCTTTGATGAATACTTGAACATCAAAATAATATTGGATCCTAGAGAAAAGGGTCTTGTAAAATACATAAAGGAGCACAAGGACTGAAGGGAAGATCTCCAAGAAGTTGGAGGAAAAGAGAGATTGTTAAGGAAGAAGTAAAAGAAGTTTTTGCAAGCAAAGAAGAGGGTAGTAAGAACAATCTCAGGAGTAATCTTTTTGCTTCTTATGCAAATAATCTTGGGATAATAACCACCAATGCAGGAACAACAAAGAAGAAGATTTTGAAGTACCAATTTTTTTAGAAGAATAAAGATTTGAACAAGAGCTTGAAAGGAAGCAATACATGGAGGAATCTACCATTATAGAGGACGCTGAATAAGATGTTCTTATTCAAGGAGCACCCATGCCACAAAAGGAAGATTTGCGGTCATGTGAAGAAAGTAGACAAGCAGAAGAGCACGTCTCCATAGTTGAAGCTTTGGACATAGAAATTGTGCATGTAGGTGCACACAAGGAGATGATTGAAGAGGTCCAACCATATGTAGAGGTTGGAATCCAAGATTTGGTGGAGGTGGTGCATGCAAATGCACACAATGAGCCTACAACCATTAGTGTTGTGGTGTTGTTGGATGATGGGCAAAGTCACCTTGTAGATTTTGCTCAAGTGCTAGAAGAACTTCAAGTTGAAGAGATCAGGTAGAAAAGATTCCCCAAGAGCAGATGCATAGTTTCCATGAGAATGGGCAAGATAAAAATACTTCAAAGACCATGGAGATCAATCAGAGGGTTGAAGACCTTGTTAGGTTTCAAGAGGAAAGGCAATGAGTAGATTCAAATCTCCATTGGAATGCTATGGAAAGAGTGTTTGCTATAGCATCACTTGGTGTGGAGCCTCCAATCCTTGATATCAGAGTAGCACATCGGTTTTATGGTGGAGGAACTATATCACACAAAGGTTCGAGAAGTGGGAATTGCCAATTCCCACAACTGATTTGGGATCTAGGTATTTGGATTCCTAAAGTTAACCCGATTGCTTGAGGACAAGTAATCTTTGGGAAGGGAATATTTGTAATGTCCCCTTTTCCCCAAAAGTGGCATTTAAAAAATACCACTAGCTTGTTTAATTCTCATAGGCTTAGTTGGGTGTTGTATGAGAATTTTAGTTGAGAATCAATATTCACCAAATACTATTCATTGGTACTATTCATGGATCATTATTCACGTGTCACTATTCATGGTGATGTGACATAATTCTGAGGTGGCATAGTGATGAGGTGTTTTGAGAGATGTGGCTTGGATCACATAAGTAATTATTAATTAATAAAAATAGAAAAAAGAGAATTAGGGCACAATTATTCGCTTGGTCACATGGGAGAAATAATGGAAGCATGTAGGAGACAATTTGATTGAAGATCTCATCATTCCACTCACCCATGTGATTGATTGAATCTTTTGACTAATGAGGTTGCACATGGAAAAGTGGGGGACAAGGTCTACTATTCCTGATTAAGGGTCACATGCAAGGATTTAGGGCACAAGGTAGTTGGTCAAAAAGATCTTGAAAGATGCTTGGGATATGTGAGAGACAATTGACACTATCAATGAATAATGCAACCACTATAGGCATGACACATTTATTTGCTTCTACTCCAAGTTTCATTCTCTCTCTCTTTTCATCATTTCTATATATAGAGAACTTCTCCATTGTAAATGATATGCTTGAATATATTTTGTAAATCCCCCTTTTTAAGGTATGAATGATGTTCATTCTTTCAGCGCTCCTAAGGACGAAAACCCTTAAGAGTGTGAATAATCTTAAGAGGACGGAAACCCTCTCAAGATAACTAGTTTTGATGGTGAAATATCCTCCCTCGCTGATGTTGGTGATTTCATTCAGGGATTGCACATAGGCTTCATTCAGAGTTGTTGAATTCAATGGTGAGATATCCACCCTAGCTGGGTGTATACATATTCAATGTTGAGGTAGCAAATTCAATGTGTGTAGTTGTAAGTGTGTTGATTATATCAATATTGTGTCTTTCAAGTAATTGATATATTTTTAGTTGGTAGTGTTCTTCATATTGTGTGTTGTAAGGGGTTGTGAGAGTAGTTTGTTTTATGTTATGTAATCTTCAATATTATGCAAGGAGTTATTTATGAGAAGTTGTCTATTGTATCATTCAATGTTGCAATTGTTGTAAGGTGTTGTGGTTGCATCAAATACATTATATGTTTGATAGTCTTGAATTCCTTGTAACCCTGTGGTGTGAAGTTATAGTGTGTAATGTTTTAAATCAATGTAAGAGTGGGATTTGGGAAAATAATATCAGATTTCAGTTCATTTCCATATGGATTTTATGTATTTATGTGTTTTGAGAAAATACCCTGAAAAATGATATTACAAAAATTGTTAGTAGTAGGATGCAAAATATATTTTGCACATAGTTTTGTACATGCAACAAGTTTATAATTTTGTACATTTTGTATAATGTAATTGTTTATGTAAGTCAATGTAATGAGTAGAAGATTGAATGTTTACCTCTGACTGAAAAAATGAAGAAATAAAAGGTCCAGAAGGTGAAGAGTTGTGTTCTCTTTGAAGTCTATATATATTCAGTATGGGTAATAGGATATGTTAGCTCTCTAAAATAGTTTTTGAATTCAATATAAGTCTTTAATTTTTGAGTATTCAATCTCGTTTTGTGTTTTGAGTATGTCTTCTTTGCTAATTAATGTATCCTTAATGTAGTTGCTTCTATAATTTTGCCAAAGTATCGACAATGAATTTTTTGTTATATGCATAAAGATAAAATAAGTATGATAATTTGTGCGATATTAATTTTGTAATCAACTCTAAAGAAAGCTTCGTGTATTTTAGCGCACTTTATCATCCTTATACTTAGTTGAATAGCTTAACATCTTGCAAGTATTGTTTCAAACCTTAAGACTACAACATATAGCATGCCTTGATGAGGAAATCCATGGACCATTGCTAATAATTGTTTTGTTGTTGAGACCACAAAATGTTAAGATGGTTGTGTAGTCAAAGGGACCTTGTTAATTAGCTAGATTTGAAGATACATGAGTTTTTAGAAGAATAATATATTAGGTTAGTGATGCACGTCCCAAGAGATTATTTCTACTCATATGTACAAAAAAAATTAAGAAATTTTGTGGTGTGAGTTCCCTGCACTGTTAACAACATGGTTATCCAGGGTTGAATATTATTGCTTTAAACCTTGCAACATGAAGCACTTTGTTTGGAGTGAAAATAAGTTATAACAGTTGTGCAACATAGACATCGAGTGGATATGTAATATTGATCATTGGGTGAAGACTACCAATGATGGGTATGTTGTGCAAAGTACATTGCATTTGAAGCTGTGTACAATTTATTTGTTAGAAAAATTAGAGGTAAATTTTCAAAATGACCTCCACTATTATTGAAAATGTTAGATGTGGAAAAGGCCATGGTACTAATCCCTGCTAACATGAAATAGTTGGGTAGGGCAACATGGGGATGCAAACTAGGAGAAGATGAATAAAATATATATCAACCATGAACACTTGACTAATTGAAACTTTAAAATAAATCTAGATCAATGGATAGAGCAAAGATAAAAGATGCTAAAAAGAGTTTGGGGCTTCAATAGGGGTTGCAATAATACAAAATATGGAACAAATAAAGTCTTGTAGAAGATGAAAAGCCGAAGGTAGTTATGAGGATGAGAAGTAGAGGAACTGCAGAAGGAACAAGAAGAACTAGACCTTTAGAAGAAGAGACCGAGTCTGAGGCTTAGAGGGTGCCAAAAGTGACTGAAAAAAACATAGAAACCAAAGAGAATGTAGATGTCGACTAGGATATTGAGACCGACCCAGAAGTGGAAGAGGAAGAATAACAAAGAAACAACAGAGGATGTTGTAGAGTAGTTAAAGCATCTTAACATGTTTAATGAGCAACTACAATGATAGTAGTTGTATATAGAATGGGAAGGATAGTATTTCTTAGATGCCTTGATGGAAAAAAAGGTCTAAACCAAATTCACAGGTGGTCATTATTAACACTTCAGGGATAGTTCATTCATTTCATGGGGACGCAACCCCTATGGCTTTTTTAATTAGATAGATTAGTGAACTAGAAGCATTAAAGGAGCTAGCAATATTTAACAAGTGGTTTGAAGAAATTGCAGAAGTTTTAGATAGGCATGAGAAGAAAATTGAAGGAAAAACTAGCACAACGTTTGATTCCATTGCACTTGACATACTTGTCATCATCATCACGAGTTCATACACTGGTTGTAAGTACTCCACATTTAGGAAATATGGCACTCCCTATAGGAGATTTTATCACATTGATATCATATGATGGGTCTATTGACCCTGAACAATACTTATTGCCTTGTGAAATGAAGTGGTAGGCCAAAGGTGTCACAACAGATGAAGACAAGAAATGTAAGCTTATAGGATCATTCATTGGTAGCGCTGTAGAGCTTATATTTAAGAATAACCATGCCAATCTATCATTTGTGGATGCCAAAAATAAATTGATGGGGGAATTTAAAATACATAAGTGCATCAGTCAAAGTATTCAAGATTTGAAGGAAATTAGACAAAACCATGGAAAATCCATTTGGAATTATGATCGCTAATTCTATGATGTCATAAATAGGGTAAATTTATAATTTCAAAACATTGATAAAGCCATGTGGTTTGTCAAGGGACTGTGAAGTAAGATTTGGTTCGCTATATCTCAAGCTTAGTCCCTGATAAAATTCGATGCTAGAGCAACGACGATTGATGTGGAGCATATAAAGGTTGGTGGAAAAAATCTACGAGTCGTACCGATGAGCATATTTAAATCGTTAATTAAAACTAGTGTCGTTGATCAATGCTTGTGTATAACCTTAATGATCAATTATGGGACAAGACGACGACTTAGTTTATCAATCCTGCTACTTTTATTAATTGTCAACTCAGGGCATGTATTTTGCAAGATGTTGGCAATGTATATCCAAAACTAGTTCTTTCAGAGGTTGAAAAGTTATAAGTTGCGTATAGGGAAACACACTTGCATATAGTAAATTGCATGAAAATAAAGTACATGGAATGAAATCATACATGCGAGAAATAAACCGTTGAAAATAACAGTTTTGTTAATTTATGTTTTTTGAAGTTTCTTGATACACAATTAAGAATACTCACACAAATACCAATTATTTTTACTAATTAAATTTATGAACCCTGAAACACATATAACCGAAACTATAAATGATCACACAACATAAATAATAATTAAGTAACAGATCAAGATCTTCACCACAACTCCTTGCAAGGCCCCCTTGGTTGGATTTGTGTTCCAATACTTCCCTTGAGTACAATTGCTCTACTTCAAATCACTTATTCATCCATTAATGACCCTGTAGCAATATGAGTATTGCTACAAAAAATATTACAAAAGCTTTGAATGTGACTCTTCTCTTCACTCAATATTTCGTATTCAATATTCAATATTGAAAAATCTTTTATGTCCTGCAATCTCTTCTTTAGAGAACAGGCAAGGTATTTATTGTAACTACCTAGTTACAACATAATTTGCCTTTTACCCTAGATGCTTAACAAAATCTATGAAAGTAATACATTCATGCTAAATGACAAAGGAATTAGTTACAACAAAGAACAAAGAAGTTGGATGCATGGTTGTAATGGTTGGGAAACACAGTCCATAGAGAAAAGAGTGTTAATAAAGCATCTAGATATTGATCCAAATTTACCTACACTGTAGGGTTTGCCCTCTATGTTTTGCTAACCCTTACAATGCAACAAGTGTAACAACAAAGACTGTAGTTAATTGTTATAGTTCTGCTACATGTTGAAATCGTTGTTATGGGTTACGATACACATCTTCTGTAGTTGCTATGGGTTACACCAGATGTATTTGCACTTGTTACGGGTTAAAATAAATGTCTCTATAGTTTTATGAGTTAGAATAATAGTTTAATGTTGTTACGAGTTGGTTACCCAGTTGCTATGAATTAGCTATTGGTTCTTGCTACTTCATAACTCATCCTTGAGATTTGTATGCACCGAATTAGTAATAGAACCAAAATAGTAATGAAAATACATGATTCAAACTTATTCATAAAATAATAGTTTTAAGCATAAAACACCAATGATGTGTATATCATATTCATTTAATACTATTTGGTAGAAAAGAGTGCAAAAGACAACTTTATGTGCTTATGAATTGTAGAAGGGAATCAATCAAAAGAGTTTATAGGAGGTCATTCAATGGTTAAATTCTTAACTCATCACACCTCCAACTGAACTTGTTATTATTCTTCAAATAACTAAAACCTATGCACATGAGAACATAGTATTTTGAAATCAAATGGTTTTGATGATCCTGCCCCCTGTTTTCTATAAAACCCAAAGTTGTTTTCTATCTTTTTCCTTCTCTTTTCTTCAATGTTTTGTTCAATATGTTCCCTTCATGTCCAATCAGGTATACAGAACCATAAAAGAGGAGGTTGATAGGTTATGGCTATCGATCTCAATGTCTTTCTCCTTTACAAGCTCAATGTAACTAGTGACCCTCTTAACAGATGCCCTGAAATTGTATCTTGAGAATGACTCATTCTTCTAAAGTTCTAGGGTAAGCTCATTCCATTTCATTATACAATCATTGAAGGCTTTTTGGGTAGTTTATCATCAGTGTTAGATATTGGTTTTGTGCTTCTATTTGTTCATTTCTAATTCTTGTAGGCACTTCTCTTTTGTTCATCAATTTAATCTAATTTGTGTCTATTATGTCAGGATTAATGGCTTCCCCTCCAATCATTAATACAAAGTTTTGTTCCTTCTCATGATATTTTTCTAGTTCTTTGCCTCTTTTTATTTTATTAGTAAGATATGAGGAGAAATACCCAAGTAGTACATCCATCAAATATAAATTTGGGTACCATTCTAGGTCATTAATAACAACAAAATTGTGTATATAGATTTCATAGAGTTGATTATGATCTTCATGACTGCTACTGTTATATATCTCAAAAAAGGAATGAGGTTCACTTCCCATATTGGGTAGGTCAGTAGATCCTCTTAAACTAGAATTTTCGTTTTATGATTTGTGACTCAACTTCCTTGAGCCTTTTCTTTAAAACTTTTTTTCATCCCTCAATTGGTTGAATTGACTATACCACTGAATTTGCATGGTATATATCTTAGCATCCCTTATCATAAATAGTTCTTGATTTGGCCCATTTGTCTGAGAGAAAATAGATGAATAAGTCTTCTCAATGCTTCCGACCACTATAGGGGATTCGTCTCTGCTACAGGTTGTACTATAGAGGTTTGAAGGTGTCACTTTCTACGTTTTCCACTTTAACAAGGTTAATGTGTCCAAACCATATTTTTTTCTCTAGTTTCTTAATTTGTGCCCTAAGGGTTTCAATTTATCTTAGGGCTTGTATCAAATTTTGGTCTTCTTATTCTGGTTGAACAAGGGTTTCTTGTTGTTCAATTTGCTCTTCCCTGCTAATGGATTTTTATTCCATTTATTATTCTTCTATTGCATTATCTCCTTGATCTTCTATTTCCACATTTTCTTCTACTGCATCTGGGGAGGGACCCCAGTGCTTCATTTCATGAAAGGATGGAATCCTAGAGCTAGATGAGACATGGTTTTCTTTTTCAGAGTTGTTGGTAGTTTGATCTTTTTATTTATTGAGCTCCTCTTCCTTTTCAGATGATTATCTACTTTTAATGTGGACAAAAACAAGAGCCACACGACTATGTTGTCTTATTATCTTACATCTAATTTTTTGTGATTGTCTTCTAGAAACAAAAGGTGGAACCCTTTGCCTTTTTTTAAGTCTTGATGTGGAGAAGATATCTTTACCGCTCTCCTCCTACATTGGTTTCTCAACTCTATCTTTGGACTTCGAAGAAGAGGGGGTTATTATGAGCTTTCTCCTTCTTCTCTCAGACCTTTCCATTACTTCTTGTCTAGCTACCTCATTGCCTTGTTGTTTCTCATCTGGAAATTGTTGCAATGTCATGAATTCCTCCCATGTTAAGTTGGGCCTTTGGTCTCTTAAATGTTTCTTCACTATTAACTAAATTAGACGATGATGGGATAAGGATTTTGGATTTCCATTCTAATATTGTTTATCCATCCTTATCAGCATGTTCAACAGTAAATTGGGCACATTTACCCTTCTTCCATGCCTTAGATGGTTGAGGAGCTTGAAGTGAATTGTGCATTGCATGGAATTTTTCCCTTCAAAGGTTAAATATTGGACAATGTAAGTGGAAATATCTACCCGTAGTAGGGGTAATGAAAAAAAAATGTGCTATGGTTTGAAGCTTCTAATTGCTCACCATCTGTGCAAAATGTCTTTTGCTACAACAACACTGATTTTCCTTTGCCATAGTTTCACTTTGCATGGTAAACTAGTTACCTCCTCCAATAGTGCTTCAATAACTTTGACTCATAGCTCCATGATAGTAGCTACATTGCTCACAAATGTTTCTGTGAATTCTTGGACAACTTTATCATCATACCCTGTTAATTTTTTGAATTAATCCATCTACCCAATATTCACTGAATATATTTACAAGATCCTGTTTGCTTCTTATTGTTATGAGGTATGTAGGTTCTCACTTAAGCATGTCTCCTCCCATTTTTGCCTAAAGTCATTTTTCTATGGAAAGGGAGTAGTTGTTAGTTGGTAGAGCATAGTAGAGGGTTTGGAATGCTTATTGTGTGTGGTTGATTGTGAAGGATTTTGGTACTTATCCTTTCACCATGGCCATATTTTCCCCTCATGCTCTCAAAAATAATTTCCTCTAGCTTATACGCTTGCTTTCCCATAGATTTAATGATGGGACATACCATGTGCCCATAACATTTATATTGAATCATTTAAATTTTTGTGGAAACCCTCGGGTTGCCATGTCACTTTCCCTTGAGTGTTAGATTGAGTGTGGTTAATTGTGCAGGGGGGTAGGAGGGGATATTATGATTTTATAGGATCAAAATTGTTGTAGAGGAGTTTGAATTCACAGGATCCTAAAAAAGGAAATATTGGGCTACGAGTTAAACCTATAAGGATGGAAATAGTACTTAAATGCTCATGATTACATTACTATGAATGCTTTAATGAACAAACATGATTATTTCATAAAAGAATGACATCATTATCACTTATGCATTAGTTTACCAATAATTTTAGTTTTTACTTTTGTTGGGGGTTGGATCTTTGTCTGTACCTATTGAGTAGTCATGTAGTTTGCAGTGAATGATACTTTATTTGTTGAAATGAAAACTGAGAGTGTTAAATTCAATGGATTAGTCACATTGAATTCTTAGTGGACAATGGTCATCTAAATTTCACCTCATGCAACAACAGTTACTAGCTTCTTAGAGCAAGACTTACACTTCCTATAGTAAGGCTTATACATTCATGTAGCAGGTGACTTCATAAGCATGCTTGAGAAAAAACGGTTGGATGTGACTTGGTTGAAGAGTAACACTGATTTTGATGTCAATCACCTATTGGTATTATTTATACTTGGACTTCAAATATGCATAGATGTAGGTATAACAAGGCCAAGTTTCTCTTGGTGATCTTCCTTTGAGTACTTGTGGAGCTATTAATTCAAGAAGATGTTTTGTATCAAGGATATGGTTAGGGGAGTGTTGGTTGTTGTGAGTGAAACCTACAACACTATTTTAAAGAACTTGCAACACTTTATAATAACGCATGGAAACTAGATGTCACATGTAATCATCCACTTTAGATTATAGCGGAGGTATTTAACTTCCTATAACATTTTCAATCATCCTATAGCATCTGCCATCCAACCCATAAAAACTATGACTTAAGTTGTAGCAACTACTACTTAACCCGCAGCAACTAGGATGTAACTTGTAACATTAGGTTGAAACCCATTTGATGCTTGAATAGGGTCTTCCAAGGAAATAAATTTGGAAAGAGTGTGTTCATCTAATATTTTAGACAACTCCATATCCATGCATGGTCTTTCTTCTTTGATGATCTTCTATATGAAGTCTTTTTTTAAAGCAATTTCTTGTATAAATTTAGACGATGACCATTGACTATTAAAGTGAATCTTACTGAATTTATTGCTCATATCTTAATTGCTCCATATTCAGACACTTTATCGATCTCATAAGGACCAAGCCATCTTATTCTATGCTTCCCTTTGTGGTTTGTATAATTGGATTCATATATCAAGGCTCAATCTCTTAGTTGATGTTCTCAGGTCTTGAGGAATCTATCATGCCATCTGACTCCTTGTTGTGAACAATTTTTGTATGCTGCAATGTTTCCCTCCAATGTTAATCTAAGGCGTTAAGTTGCATGACTCTCTCTTTCTATGTTGTAGACAAATCTAGTCCAAGTTCTAGTGTAGTCCTCAAATTTTTGAGCTCAAATTCTATGGAAAAAATAATTTTCTTTCCATACACTAGCTCATATGGTGTAAACCTTGTTGTGGTCTTCCATGTTGTTTTGTATGCCCATAAAACTTCAAGAAGATGTGTTTCCCAATCCAAGTGGTGCACAACTATTACTTTTGGGAGAATATTTTTCAATTCTTTGTTCATGATCTACACTTAGCCATTAGACTAAAAATGATATGGAGTTGACTTTTTGTTCTTCATTTCATACTCTCGAACAAGGGTTACAATCAAATCAGATGTGAATTTCATACCTTGATATGTATCTATCTTTCTTGGTACTCTATATCTTGTGAAGATTTATTCATATATAAATTCTATAACTTTTTTGTCCCTTACATGTGTTAAAGCTTTCACTTCTTCCCATTAAGTTAAGTAATTTGTACATACCAATATGTACTCATTATTAGAATTTGAATTTATCAGGCCAAAAAAATCAATCCCCCACTTGTCAAAAGGTTCTAACACCAATTGGGGTTAGAAAGGCATCTCGTCAGAACATGTGGATTTCCCTATATGTTGATATCTATTGCACTGGCAGGTGTATGTAATATTATCTTTGTGTGGGGTGGGTCAGTAGTAACATGTATTCAAGATCTTTGAAACTATCCTTTAGATAGAAAAATATCCTCTACAAGGTTCATCATGACATACTCAAAGGATGTCAACTTCATCTTCCTTTATACACTAGCGCATGATTAAATCAGGCCTTGTATAAAAGAAATACCCTAAAATCCATAGGTATGGACCGCTTTTCTCCACCAAGTGGCATTCTATTTTGGAGATAAATGTTTTAGAATCAATCCTTCAACCACATAGTTAGTAGTATTTACAAACCAATGGGCGTTTATTGATAAAACAAAAATATTTTCCTCTAGAAAATAATCATCTACTATTGAACAAAGTTCTAGAGTTGTTAATATTGATAAAATTTCTACAACTACATTATCTTTATCTAATATATCTACAAAAGTGATGCCAAATTCATATAAGAGTAAGAACCATCTAGTTATCCATCCACTAATTTCTAGTTTATTCATTATATACTTGATTATGGCATGGTCAGTGTGAATAAAAACAACATACCCTGTAATAATGTCTAAATTTGTTGATGGCATATACAACTATAAGGAATTTCTTTTCTTTGATGGTGTATATAAGATTTTCTCCATGAAGGTTTTTGTTGATAAAGTAAATGGAATAAATCAAGGATTTTTTTTTGTATGAGGACAACTCCTAGCATGTTATTAGAATCATATGTATGGATATGAAAGGGTAACTTCAAATCCTATCCCTGTAACACTGAGGTTGTTATTATTATATTTTTCAAGTCTTGGAACACTTTTTCACATGCATCAATGCATATAAATTCAACATATTTAGAAAGTAAAAAAAATAAAGGTGTTGTTAATTTACTGAAATCTTTAATAAATTGATAATAGTAACTAACGTGTCCTAGGAAAATTCAAACATTCTTTTGTTTTTGTGGGGTTGGTAAGTATTTTATCATGTTGAAGGACTTTATTAAGGTTCTTGATGGATTCTTCATACGTGTTCCCATAAACTGTGAAGTTATCTATGTAAACTTCTACACAATCATGAGACAAGTCATGAAAAATCCTCAAGACAACTCTTTAGAAGGTGGAAAGAGCATTGCATAAATTGAATGGTAGTATAAATAATGCATAGGTACCCCAAGGACATGTGAAGATAAGCTTATTCTAGTCTTTAGGATCTATTTTGATCTGGGTGTAGCCACTAAACCCATCGAGAAAGAAGAAATATTTCTTTCCTGCCAATGTGTCAAGTACTTAGTCAATGAAAGGAAGAGGAAAGTGACTTTTTTCTTGTGGTTGCATTAAGTAATATATAGCATATGAAAATAAACCATTTTCCTCCCCTTTTTGGCGTAATAATAAGAGGTAACACCAACTGACTATTGGATATAAAATAAATAAATCTTGTATACATGAGTTTTTATAAATTTGTTTTTACTATGTCCTTAATAGCATGATTCATCTATTTTTATGGTTGGAAGATGGGTTCGTATTGTTCCTTGACATATATGCAATGGGTGCATAGATCCATATCTATGTCTATTATGTCATGATAATCCAATGTGAAGATAGGTTTGTGTTGTTGAAGCATGGTCATTAGTTGAGTTTCCTATTTAGAATCTAGCTTCTTGTTGATATTGAGAGGGAGTCCAGGTAGGATTTCTACTTGCTTAGATAAGGACACCATAGATTATATGATACTCAATAGTGCATTGAGGCTGCAATAGTGTGGTAGTAGTTGATTAAAAATGTTGATGTTTCCCATGACATCTAAGGTTACTTCCATTGGAAAGATGTTGGTGAGGGTACATGGTATGCATTGTAATAGGTTATCTCTTTATGGGATGATCTGATAAGTGTTTTGTAGGACATTATAAATTATTATGTCATCATCTTGATCTTTCAAGTGTGGGTTGCATTCAATTATGAGGAAAGTTTGTAATGAAGATTTTTCATTATCCTCATCTTCTATCAAAAAGGGTTGTTCTTCACTTGAAGGCTAAGCTAATGGGTAGAGAACCAATGTCTTTGTCATGTTTTCATTTGATATTAACATGTTACCTTATCTACAACCAATTAATGCATCAATGATATCCATCCATGGTCTCCTTAGGATAAAGGGGTATCCTTCTATGTTGGTTTTTAGCTATAAGATAATAAATTCAGTGAAGTATTCCCATGATTTTATAGTAATTACTAGATCTTCTTTAATCCATTATGGGTTAACCATTAATCTATTTACCATCTGCAAAATGGTGGGAGTTGGGTGAAGACCTTTAAGGCCAAATTTTTGCATAGTTTTCTTGGTCATTACGTAAATAACTACCCTCAAATCTATTAAGGTATTCTATATTAGGGTATCATAGACATGGACATCAACTATTGGGTTGCCTAGGTTAGATTACTTGGGTGGGACTATATTTCCAAACAAGATGTTTGCACATAGTCTAACTAATTAGATAATATTAGGGTCTTTTCTCTTCTATCAAGGCTTATTTAGGCATAATTCTTGGACAAATTTGGTGTAGATGGTAATGTATTTTATTGCTTGAATAAATAAAATTTTGATGCAAACATTAATAAGTTATCATACAAAATCAAATTTAGATTCATGTTTTTATTTCTAGAGGTTTAATATCTTAGAAAAAGGAGGGGCGTTAGACCCTTCTTGATTCATAGATGTGCTTGGTTTAGGGGTGTGGATTTGATTAGATGGTTGTGAGTTTATAACAGTGTTAGGAACCTCTTCTAGAGGTTATGTAGTTATGGAGGAGGTGGGTTGTGAGAGAATTAGCCCTAAACGAAGATGCACTTCATCTACCTCCTTGGAATAAATTGGGTATTGTATTATTTTTTAGTGTGTATCGGTTGAACCAACTTAATTTTGGGTTCTAGTACAAGTTGAATAGATAATTATGTTTGTCAAGGCACTAGTTGTTTATTAGGAATTAATGTTGGCTACTGTTGTTACAATTATGATTGTTGTGAAAAACTAACATGTGAATTAAACCATGGTTGATTGGCCTTCCATGGTTGTTTCCATTGGTTAAGAAGGTAATGTCATTATTGATTCTAATTTTGAAATTATCATGGTTGATTCTGGTTCTGAGACAACCATGGTTGGTTTTGAAATTGTTGCCATGGCTAGTTTTGAAATTATTGACAATTGGTTAGGGGTTGAAAGTTTTTTGTAACCAATTCTGGCTTTGGGGTGCCATTAGGGTCCAAGGATTAGATCTATATCAATTAAGAGCAGTTGCATGCAAAATTTATTGGTATTCATGGGTTTTGTGGTCTTTGTGACCATAGTTTCCACTGAGCCACATAAAAAAATTCTCTCTGTCTCCTCTGATTGCATGAAGTTTCATTTATTTGGGTTTCTCCTTTGTTATACTTGCCACTTTTTCCCAAAAAACATGGAATTTACAGTCTTTTTTCTTTCTTTAGTAATATGAGAAATTCAAAGTAAAACCCTTCTTTGTCTCTTCTTATTTCCTCTGTGTATGTAGTGTGTTTAGTTATGTATCCAAGTGACTGATGAGATCTTGTTTCATATCCTATAGTAATTTTCTTACCTCTATATATGAAAATCTGTTGGTTGATTTAGAAGATGAAAATAATATTTTGTTGTTATGGTTCTTCTTCATCATAAACCTCAAGTAGTTTCTACATAAGAGAGTGATCTCATCAAATGACATTTATTATATGTCTCCTCTACTCATCATACCAGTGCTTCAAGACATTATTCCTTAATTCCCTTCAAGAATACTAACTTGATGAATTATCTGTCTAACACAATTTGTTTAGATTTTTGCAAGTTAAACATAAATCTCTTCGAGTAATTTTCCAATGGTTAATCTTCATTTTGTGACATCTAGAAGATGTCATTTCTCATGTAATCCCTTCTTTTACAATAATCTTGGTATTTAGAGACTAATTTTTCTTTCATCTCCTTCTAAGTGTTTTATCAAAACTGGTAAATAAGTGAATTAATTACCTAAATGTGACAAACTATAGCATAAGATCAAAATGTTATAGAAATGTAATAAATGATAAAACTAATTTGGAACTTACTAAATTTAGAAATATGCAAAAAGAGAAAGGAACAAATGAAATACAACTTAGTTGGAAAACTAGAATGCAAGACTGTGACTGAGATTAAAAAATAGATTGTGTAATTGTGTTGATTGACTGTAGTTCTGAAAATTGATTTTACTAGATCTCTAGACAATAGCATTGGATCTAAACAGGGGTACAGTGCCCTAAAATCTCGAGGATGATACGTATCTAAATTTTTTGTAATAGGTTTGCTTTCTCCTATATGTTCTATTTTCCTACATGGGAGACTTTGATTTGTTGTGAAAACCATTGTATATATTATCCTTCACTTGTAGCCCTAGTTCAATAGACCAATAGGGTAAATGAAATCACAAGATAAAATGGAGTTAACATTTGAAGTTGTGCTTGACCTCAACACCCCATGTGTTGAGTGTTATCTACATACCAATACTCCAAAGAGGTATCAAACTCCATGTAGTTCTCCCATGCTACAATGGTGTGTGTGAAAAATTAGTGTAGTGCTAGATACTTGTGCAATTCTAGGGTGATTAAGTGATTTAACCATGACTTGTGACCTTTCAAGTGCACTCAAATTTTATCTCAGGGCTGCTAGAGATGTATGTATTCATAATTATGATCAATAGGGAATTTAATCTCAATATGCAATTACGATTCAAGTATTTTACAATATGAAATCCCTTTGTGTGCAAAATGGTTTGAAATTTGGCTTTATAGTAATATTTTATAAATTCCTTTAGATGGGGCTCATTAAAATTTTGAGATGACTTATTATATGAATTTAAATTTGAGAAACCAACCATTATTTGGTGGAAGGATGCGGTTGGCAGAACTAGATAATAATGGGGATTGCTCATATCCAAATAGGGCAATCATGTCTAGAGGGCAAGAACAACTAAACTAAAAGTTATGATCAATATCAAAGTGAGTTTAGGTTGATTAGAATGATGGATAGGGTTATTTTAGGATCACTGATTATTTGTGGAAATGGGTCATCTGCAATAGGAGTGAAGGAAAAGTGGTGAAAAACCATGGAAAGAAACATGAGCTAAGTGTGTGAAAAGAGTGGTCACAAGTGCATCATTTTATCAATAAATGATAATTTATGTGTCTACACCAAGTATAGATTAAATCTCTACTTGACCCCATAAACCATATAAGATCTACTTCTTTGAAAGTAGCTATAAATTTTTTTAGCTTTTGAGCAGTTTGATAATAGTCGTAACTATGACATAGGATGTCAAAATCAAAGACGAATATGTCAAGATTATCACTTTCCATTCGATTGAATTTGGGAAAAGCAAAGAGATAAATATTTTTCATGGGTGCATTATCCATGAGGTATTGATGAGAATTTATAAGGTTGTGGCTTCATTGCTAAAATTTTATCCTTGGAGGTCCCCATGATCTTCCAAACTACTTGTAAACTATATATTTCTGCCACCCACACTTCAAATCATTTGTCAATTTTAGCCCAAGGTGAGTAATAAATGGTGAATTTTGGATTCTCTAAGGGAGAGAAAAGTATTTTAATTTGGGGTGATAGAATGGGACTTCTTCAAAACATTTTTAGAAGTTCAACAAGGATGTCTTGTTTAACTGGGTTAGTGTGTTCAACAAGTTCTACAGTTTTGATTTTTATATTTGGTGATAAAAGGGATTTACATTATTTTTTTGAGAGGAGCTTGGGTGAGGGCAGAGAGAGATACTAGATTCATGAGTGTAGGGTGGTCTGATAGACACTTTTTGGAATGATGAAAATATGTCCTTAGGGTTATGAGGATCTTTTTATTCCTTGTTCTTTGATTATTTTACTAATTCAACCAATAGATTCTTTGTTGTTATCTCTTCTAGATTTTTAGGTCATAACCATGAACTCACTATCATGAATTGTAGTTTTTGTAGGTGATGACTCTTGTCTTGTAGCAAAGTTTAGCCATCTAGACAAGAATCTACTTGAACAGTTTCTCTTTCATTGCATACAAATCAACCAATCTTCCTTTGTGATTATGCCTGACTTGTCCTACACACGGTTAGTCTGAAACATTACTTTTTTTTTGCTTACTTTGATTTTTAGAAATTGAGATTATTAATCTATAAAGTAGGAAATTTTACTCTATTAAAGTAGGAAAATTTAGTCTATGAAAACAATAAATTTTATGCTAGGAAAGTAGGATATCTTAAGCTAGGAAAGCAAGAAATTTTAAGCTAGGAAAGTGCAAAATATAACCCAAACTTATTGAGATCCTAATGATTGACACCTATCCTCAATAATTATACCAAAATGATGAGTATATTTAACCACCAATTAAACATGACATAACTGATCAATTCTTGCATATAACCTTATCTATCAACAATGGGATAAGGCAATGACTTGGTTTATCAATCTTTCTATGTTCACTAATTATCAACTCGGGTCATATATTTGCCAAGATGTCGGCACTGTATATGAAACACTAGTTATTTCAGATGCTGAAAATCTATAAGGTCCATATATAGAACATACTTGCATAAAAGGAAAATACATGAAATAAAATCACACTTACGAGAAATGAATTATTGAAAAGAGTTGATTCGTTAATTTATGTTTTTATAAGCGTCTTGATACATAATTAAGAATGCTCACACAAATTAAAATTGATTTCACTAAATTAAACTTATGAATTATGGAAACACACATAGAGAATTGAAACAATAAATGATCACACAACAAAAACATTAAATAATTTAACAAATCATAATCTTCCCCACAACTCCTTATGAGGGGGCCTTCCTAACTCAGATTTGAGTTTCAATCTTTCCTTTGAGTATAATTGATCTACTTTAAATCGCTTATTATTGCATTAATGAACCCATATCAATGCGAGTATTTGTACAACAAAAATTACAAAAGCTTCAATTTGACTCTTTTCTTCACTCAATATTCTTTATTCAATATTCAATACTTAATCCTCTTTTATGACCTGATATATCATCTCTAATAAAGAAGATAGGTTCTTTATTATTACTACCTAGTTACAATAGACTTTTTATTTTACCCTAGCTGCTTAATAAAATTTATGAAAGTAGCTTATTTATGCTAATTGACATATCAATCATTTACATTAGAAAATAAAATAGTTGGTTGCATGGTTATAATGGTTGTGAAACATGGTTCATAGAGAAAAGAGTGTCGATGACACATATAGATGTTGATCTACCTTTCCTTTTACTGTAGGATCCATCCTCCATGCTTTACTAATGATTACAACTAAAAATACATAACGACAAAGACTATATAGTTAACTGTTATTATTATACTATAGGTTAGAACCACTATGATATAATTGTTATAGGTTACAATAGTCATCTTCTATAATTGATATAAATTACGCCATATTTATTTGCACTTCTTACAAGTTAAAGTGGATGTCTCTATAGTTGGTATGAGTCAAATTAATGATCTACCATTGTTACAGGTTGGATATCTAGTTGTTACATTTTACCCTACCTAATTGCTATGGGTTAGATATCGGTTTGTGCTACTTCATAACTCATCCTTGAGATATGTATGCATCAAATTAGTAGTAGAGCCAAATAGTAATGAAATTACATGATGTAAACTTATTCATAAAATAATATTTTTAAACATAAAACACCAAAGATATGCATATCATATTCATTTAATAATATTTGGCAGAAAATAATACAAATGACAACTTTATGTACTTAGTAATTACAGAAGGGAATCAATCAAAGAGGTTCTAGGAGGCCATTCAATAATTGTCAAGTACAAATATTGATGCTAAATTTAATATGATATTGCACAAAATAGATGAGATTCAAGTAGGAAAGAAATCAAGGTTGGATATATGGTGCATTGAGTGTGGGAAAGAAGGACACCATCAAAATGAATGTCCTAGAATAAAAAGAGAGTTTTGCAAGTTATGTAGCATAGGAGACTATGCCACTTCAAATTTTCAATTACTAAAACATTGTGTGTATAAACAAGATAATCGTTAGTAAGCAAAAGTGTTAAAAATCAAACTAAAACAAAGTAAAATCTCTATGATAAGCAATGCAAAGTGTCTCGAATGAACAAAAAGGGAACAAGTATGTGATACCTTCACTCACCAATGGAAAAAATGATCCTCTTGATGTTGGATTGTGTTTTAGATGATGTTTGGCATGTGATTGTTCAATGAAGCTTGCATAAATATTTGGGCAACTTATCCCCTTGTCAATGGGATGATTGGCTTAGATAAGTGATGACTTGATGATAAAATTTTTTGATTGCTTGGGCATAACTTCATTATGTTATGAAAGTTTATTATAAGTGAGGGTGGATGGTTATATTTATAGATTTTTGCAAGTGATATGCACTGTTGATATAGATCCAATATCAAGGGCTAGAAATGAGTCAAAATTTTCATTGAGTGAGGGGAGATGGGAATTAAAGGAGGGGAGTTAGATGTGTAAGGCTTGATTTGAAGAAGATATTGGCTTGATTAGATCATCTCCTTGGTTGGGATTTGGAGTGATTGACTTGGGATTTGATTCATGATGGATTGATGTGATGACCTGACTTAGGATTTGGAGTGATATGATGATATTATGAATTTGAATGGTGCATGAATTTTATTATTACACTAACCAATTAACTAATATGATTAATTAATTAGTCAATCATATTTGATAAGATGGGACTGATATGTTATTGTCATGACAATATTAATTGATTGGGGGTGGTGAATAGTGTTAGAGTGAACTAACTAGAGATATAATGATGATATGATAATGGTATTAGGGATTTTGGATATGATAAAATTATGAGAAAATTGAGGTTTACATACATACATACATACATACACACACACACACACACACACACACACACACACACACACACACACACACACACACACACACACACACACACATATATATATATATATATGGGGGTGAGGTCCCCTATTTGTATATGGTCACAAGGCCTATGCCATATACATATAGGTGAATAGTGTTAGAGTGAACTAACTAGAGATATAATGATGATATGATAATGGTATTAGGGATTTTGGATATGATAAAATTATGAGAAAATTGAGCTTATATTATTAATAGAAAATTGAGGATATGATATCTAAATAGGTTCACTTTAAAATGAGAAAATTGAGGTTTAAAGTGGAGTGGGGAGTATTTTAGAGACCGCTAATGGGAAAAAAAAATTAAATCATACCTTGACAACATTTAACTGCTAAATTTGTTTAATTCTCAATCTTCCACTACCAGGGTAAAATGTGAATCAACCATGGTGCAATTCCTTCTAAATATAATTCTCTTCCACTAAAACTATGCGGTCTTTGATTTTTTGGAAAGTTCAATCCCTTCGTAAAATCCTCCTTTGACTATAATAACCTTCTCTGTCAAAAAAATCTTATTCCATTCTAGAGGACCATTAAGCATTTCATACTGCAAATACATGTTTGTTGCTAACTTGAAGATACACCATGCACTGTTCATTGTTTAATATATATCCCTTGTAGAAACATGAAGACCATTTATATCTCATCTCAAATAGGTTTAATGAGGTTTTATGTATTAGGGATAAATAGTGACAAATTAGGGATGTCGATAATAAGGTGTCGAAAGTGTCAAAAGTGAGGGTGTTTCAAGTAGAGTGTCCAAATTTGAATGTTTACATTTTCCCCCTCTTTAAAAGGGCATTGTGAATGAATGTGTGGACAAAGGAGTAATGGCATTTCCAATAATGAACATGCCAAAGAAATTTAAAAAATGGGCACATTAGGATACCCCTAGGGATATGGTGGTATGATGAACAGGTAGGGACGATGCCCTCTCAAAAGGGAATGCAAGGATGAAATAGACAGATGGGCTCTCTAAATGAGAAGAAAGTTGTTAGAATGTACATAAAAATTAAGGTTAGGATGGAAGGGTGGGGAATGAATAAAAATGGGTTGGGTTATAGTAGGATTTGATGAACATGTAAAATGATAATAAATATGGATATGGATATAAGATAATATGGATGAGTACGATTAACTCACTTGAGTTAAGGCTTGCATCCTTTGATTGTGTTGGTTGATGTTACTTACCCCAAGTAACAATATGTATAAGGGAGCGAATTGGGAATGATATATCCCTATGATAAATACGTGAGATTTGATTTATCGTAAGCAATAATATATGCAATGAAGTAGATTTAGGAATGATATATCATGATGAAGCTGCATGCTTTGATGTGGTTGATGGATTGTTGATTGATTGTTTAGGATATACAAGGATAACTCATAAAGTTAACTAATTGCTTAAATTGATGATGCAAAGATCACGTTGATGGATGATTTATAATTGAGTAATGACCTCTCAAAGAATGAATAAGCTAAAAAAAGGGGATCATAAGGATGCCCTTAGTGGTAATGTATTGATACTCTTGATATAATCGAACTAGATTGGATTGGATTGATCATATATGGATTAGTTGAGATTGAATTTGATAGGATGAGATTAGATTAGATAAGATTATATGAGTAAGATTCATGGCTCATGTGAGGTTTTCACATGTAATCTGTAAGGACTGGTAGTTAAAAGAAATGTGTATTTAGAAAAGGGTGTTGATGCAGTTATGGGAACCTATTACCAAAATTACATGAATTCTAATAATTTGAATAACCTTATTTTTTTATGTAATATGTGACAGGGTGTACAATGATTTGGAAAACCATGATGACAATGTTGCCAAATGCCAATAGACTGACTCAAACACAACAAACAAGAAAACACACAAACAAACAAGCAAACAAACATAACATAACACACAAACAAAAAAACATATGTTTTTATTATTTTTTATTTGATTGATTTTTGTTTTCTTAATTTTCAATTATTTTTGGATTTTATATTGTGTTTTTGGATTTTTAGTCTTTTTATATTATTTTTGGATTTTATATTATTTTTTGGATTTTCTTATTTTATATTTGCTTTTATTGAATTTTCTAATTTTTAGAGTTTTGACAATGTTTTGATTTTTATGTTTTATGATTTTGTAGATTTTATTGCCATATGGTACCAGTAAAGCGAATGCTTGTTCTAACAACAAGGATGGCAGTGGTTGTGGATAGAAGGTGAAAGGATTCAAGAAGAAGCTTAAGGATGGATAAGAAAATGATAATGGATGTATTATTGCTTGCACAATATGACCCATTTTCAAACTAAAAACATGGATCCTTTTTTTCTTGAGTCTGGTCTTATTATACCTTAAGGAGTTCGTTGTTGGTTGCCTGTTTAATCAACATTATTGAAAGTGCATATTTTTTTGGATGTGAAGAGTTAAATCTTATGTGCTTCATTGTTTTAGCCAAGCCCGCATAATTAAATTTGCATATTAAATGCTCAGCATATAAATCATATCTAGGGTTGCACTAGTTTAAAATATCTAAATTTGTATGAATCTATTAAGTCTTAGTGTATTTTTATGCTTATGTTTTGAAACACATTTTAAAGATTTTTTTAGACTATTTTGCCTTGGTTTTGTATAAATTATCCAAATGTTTCAAGATTTTTTGCTACTTTTCCTTAGCTATTTTGATCTATTTTTACTTTAATTCAATCTAAATTGACTAGATGTTTACAAGGATTTATCCTTTACTTAGTTGATTTTCATAAAAAAGATAAAAGTTGCTTTATAATGACTTTATTTTGTTAGGTCTTTGTGCCTTTTTTATTTCATTTCAATGGACTTAACCATTTTATTTCAAATACTCTTAGCCGTTTGCTTTTAAAGTTTAAATTTATTGACTGGACTTTCTTTATTTTACCCATAGGTGATTAAACTTTGCCTAATGCCACATGGCAACCTATCATGGCTCTCAGTGGCCTAGGTCTATTCATAAAATATGATGACATTTAGTTGATTTTGTAAAAAGTATTCAGGGCCATGCATCAGATTTTTACTTAGTGGGACTTCGTCATTTCTTCAAAGAGTTATCGAGAGCCATGTGGCATCTTTTTGCCACTCCATAGGACTTAGTCAATTTTTGAAGATTTCCCTAGTAGACCTCTGTGTCAACAAAGCTCTGGGTGAATGGATTAGTGAGATTATGCCATGTGGCATGATCCCAATGACCTATTGCCCTAAAAAGATATGTTCAAGCAAAGAAAATTCAGGTGAGCAGACAAGTAGTATGGTTCCACATGAAATCATCTCATCGACCCGATATCTCATAGATGTCCATACAAAATAGCAAGCCCTGAACAAGCGGGTGACCAATATTTCACCACATGGAAAAATATTGTTGCTACACAACCCTGGGGCAGTCTGTGCAACCAAAATTTATGTTAGAGATTTGGGTGAATAAGATGATGCTACATGGAGAAATTTCTCTTCACCACCATATAAACAATCAACATGCATAAAGGCCCTCACTCCAAAGCGAAAAATTGTAGGAAAGCCATGTAGCATTGACTTGATGATAAATGACAAGTTGGTTGTGTAACTAGCAAAGCATGAACTTAAGTTTGGCATCCTGTCTAGCCATCAAAATCATAAAAAATCCAAGAATGTACTATGCATCTGATTTAACTTGTCAAATAAATTTGAGATCAATTTTCCACCAACAAATGATCTAAAATGGTGGAATTCAATGCAAATCCAAGCAACATTTTTATCAAGGTATGGTATGTGCATTGGGATTAAGTATGGAGTATAAAATATAAATATATGCCTTAGAGAGGCCTAATTTCAATTACATGGAACAAGGGTAACTAGCTGTCCCAATACAATATCAATTACATTTTATTACAATCATTCATATCCATCTCAATCAAGCAAGGTCCATGATATTTTCATGATTGAATTTACTGAGAACTCATTCCTAATTGATCTCAAGTGGACCCTTTGCATTGAATGTTTGTAACTTTTCCATTAGCAAAAAAAAAGAAATTAATTAGGCTTGCGTGCCTATATAAGATTAGATCTTGAATTTTATTAAGGGTTGGCTCCCTTAGAATATATTAGATTAATAGACTATACTTGTTGGTTCTCCCTAGTTAATCATATCAATCATTTCCTTCATGTATTTTTTTGTTTTCTAGATTAGCTTTTTGAGTTGAGGATGTTTGGAAGCCATGTCTATAACTCACATGAGTATTTGATGAATCCCAATTGATATTTTTAATAGAAACATTTTTATTCAAAAGATTTATTATTTGATATACTTGACATACACATGTATATGGTGACCCTATTTTATTTAATGACTCTACTACTTCATTCCACAGACTCTTGCATCATCTTTAGTTGGAGTTATGCTAGGTCTAGCTCAACTAAGGATTGGTTTGTCCAAAGATTTGTTTGATCACTAGAATCAGGCCAACCTACATTAGAAAAAGGGCATTTTATTTGTTTTTCTCCCTGAATTTCCCTCTTTTTCTTTTTTTACCAGTCTATTGGATTAAAAGAGTTTAGCCTTTGAGTTGAAATCTGAATCTAATGTTTATTTTGATTACATGCCCTTGTCTATTGCTACTTATGCACTATTGAATCCATGGAATAGATGCATATCTTGTTAGGTTGTGGAGCTAAAAGCTTCAACCTTTGCAAACTAGGAACAGATGGTTGCTGAGTTCTACAGGAACCGGCGTCGGCAGCATGACCGACGTTGGCAGGATCCAGTGCAGAAGGCAACCGGTGACGGCAGGAAGTCGGCCGACGTCGGCAGAACCAGACCAGCAGGGACCGACGTCAGTCGCCTGTGTGTTCCCGAAGTGTTCGTTTCACGGACAGTTAGTTAAGTGAACTATGAGTTTGCATGTCAAGACCAGCCAGAGTCTTGGGTTGCGAGGATAATTGTCTAAATTAAGAGTCTTAGTTATTGTTTGAGTTAGGGATCTATTTATAGACCCATTGGCATGTATTGTTTAAGGCATGAGATAGAAAGGAAGAGTTCCTTCTAGTTGTAAGATCTATGAGTTGCAGGTTGTTGCAAGCTCATTGGTGATCTACATGTAAGTTTGGTCTTTGAATTGCAGGTTGCAGGTTCATGAGAGATCAACTTGAAGTGCTATAGAGTGCTTGATGTACCGGCAGGGTTATTACTGACTGGTTGGTGAGGTGAACACCAATTCTGTGTGTGAGTTGGTTGTTGGGACCGTTTTTGTGTAGGAGAGTGTGTGTGAGAAGAATTACTGTACACTTGAGGTGTGGCGAATCTCTGTAAGGTGAAAGAGTGTGGCGGCTCTTTGATGTATTCTTTTCAGTATAGTGTTAATACAAGATAGTGTATTGTCTCTCATATTCTGTGCTATTGGTGAATTCTAGTTACTTGTGTTTCTGGTTATTTCCGCATATTCAATTGCTTATATATTTGGTAATCATACTGTGCTCTTTCTGAGGAGCAAGATCCTAACGAGTTGAGTCAGAGCATGTTTGTTGTTCTAGATTCCTGACATATCTTTGAATCGATCATTTATTTATAGCTAAATCATTTTGTTAATTCTATAGGCATTATTTGTTAATTTAAATACATATTAAACTATATAAAATACTCCAATAACTAGCAAAGGCTCCTTGAAATGGATTAGTCACAAAGAACCACTGAGTGAAGATTAGTGTGCCTAGACTAGATATAAAATAACTTAAGGAGTTCTTAATAACTCCTTATGAAAGGTTTTTCTGGTGCATCAAAATGATTAGAAACCTAGCATTGGTCATTTTTTCATGCTAAAAGACTGATCAACAAATTGGCACTAGATTAGGCTAAATTGGATTATTTTAGACTTATTATTTGATTTTAAGAAGTTGCCTATTTGTTTTATAGGTTCTTGGATTGGAAAATTGATTATTTGGGTCCTCTAAAGTCCCTTGTTTGAATAGGAAGATGCAACTATCATATGAACATTCTAGGACCTTCCCATGACGCCCAAAAACTCCCACAATTTTGTGCAAAGTATATTTATGTTGAGGTCAAGACTGTTGAAGAACACATCCAAGTTTTTAAATAATTAAATATTAGAAGGCAGATTCAACATGAGGATGTGGCTTGTTGACTATTCTCCTTATTATTGGATCAAATGGTTTCTTCTTGGTACCTTGGTCTACCAGAAGGATACATCATCGCTTGGGACATCTTTGAGAATCTATTCCTTAACCATTTTAGTGTGCCTGTTTACCATTATGTCTTGTTTTATCAATTTGTCATAGCCCATAAAGAGCCTAATGAGCCAACTTATGCACTCAAACATAGATTCCATGAGCTATACAATAGGTTGAAGCATCCTTTCCTATAAATAGAGGATCTAGTTATCAAAGTATATCTCAAAATGTTAGATCCTATAACTACTATGTTTATTAAAATGAACCCAAATGCTCTCGCATCCCTATCATTGGGCTACCAAGATGTTGTTAATATAGAGCAATAATCAATGTCTCAAGGATTTACTACCTACCCATCCTATTATTTGGAACAATAGGGAATTTATACCCAAAATCCTTACATACATGGAAGTCAACCCATGGATCAATATGTGCCCTACAACTAAGCATTGCCCCAAGCCTTTATTCAACCAAACCTCCTTGTGACAAATAAGATCCTTGATTGCTCTTTTAATGAATGTAAATCAATTAATTATGTGTATAATCATTAGATTGCTTCATATTATTTTAGTGATTCAATATCTTTGAGTGTTATTACTAATCAAATACCACTTGTTACAGGGGATAATTAACAGACAATGCATAATCCGAGCTATGAGGATAGATACTTGAATGCACCATTACGAGTCTGGAAACCTAGTTTTAATGCTAATGTTAAGCTAATCATACATGATGAGAACATCCCACTTCACAATCTTGATTCATTATTTGAAGGTTGTAGCAGTAATGATGATGAATCTGAAGATGAATAAACAATAATTGTATAAGGTGACCTAGTGGCCAAAAGGAAAATTGATGAAGATATGCCCATACAAAATGAACAATCTAACATCTCTTGCACTCAACTAGAAGAACAATTCAAGGAGCTAGAGTAGTTATATGAGGAAGATACATATTATGTATTTGAAGTGTCCTTCTCATGTGCTCCAACTTGTGCATGTTAATAACTAGTCCAAGATGATGAGCATCTCTGTGGTAGTGATGACACCTTCCCTACATCATTAGAAGGGAATGAAATAGAAGAAGACCAAGAATAAGTGGTTTGTCACTTTGAGTAAAATAAGTTGAAAAAGTTCTAAATTAATGATCTCTCTCCTTAGTTCTACCCTGATTTCAAACCAATGGACATTACACAAGTGTTCTTTCTAATAGCCAGAGTAGTCAAGCTCGAAATGGGAAGTCAAGAACATTCAGGCTTGAATGAGGAGTTCCTCTTTGAGCCTAAGTTAAAGGGAAATAGGGAGCTCATGAGTTTATTTGATGACACCATAACCATCTCTAATTTCCCAATGACAACACGTTCCATGTCCTAAGGTAGTAGAGATGGCCAAGATACAAATATAAGATCATTAGCATAATGTTCTAAATAGAGAAGTGAAACCATTGGAGATGCAAGCTAAGAATGACCTAATTCAATCCAACTCTCCACATAATTCATCTACTAATGACAAATTTAAAAGGTCTTTGATATGAGAAGAACATGAGCCACTCACATTCCTTTCAGATGACAAAGGAAACCAAGAGAATGTTATTCAGACATCCATTTGCATCAAAGAGCAGCTACCAATCAATTCATCCATTGATTATAATAAATAACATGCCACTGTCAAGTTAGATCTTCCAATTAATCTGGTATGTATGAATGCCCAATCCTATTCCTCACTACAATACAATGCATGGGTTGAGGCATTTTCTTCACCCTATCATAAGTGTTTTTTGTAAATTAACTGCAAACACACTATTGAATTGTACAATCTTAATTTACTTGATTTGCATGAAAATATTGTAGTTAAATCTATGTGGGATAGTGTATTCTATTATAAACGACAACATAGACACAAGTAGATGTTTCCTTTTCCCTTCTCAAATCCCAATAAATTAGGTGTCTCACTGATTCAAGCCTATATTTGTTTGAAAAACCTATGAATAACTTCTTTTCCCTTTCTATTTTTTTCCTTCTCATCTGTTGTTGTTAGCTTATGTTTGATTTTATTTGTTTCTTAATTTTGGTGTCGGCTTTTTTTCAAATATTTTTCCCTGTGGTTCCCCAATTAATCAAAGTAATGAAAATAAAGGCTATTACATAGATAACATAGATGGTACTTAAAGAACCTAATTACAATTTTAATTGAAAATATTGTATGAAACTATTGTGATTACTTTGTTCAATTCCTAAATTTTAAAGGTTAATGATTCTTAAAGAACTTGTGAATTTATTTAAGTTATTATCTTGTCCAAAACCATCTAATACACTTAATAAAATATCTAAATAAAATTATAGCATTGTTTCAATTATGATCTGTCTTGAGTTATCATGAACTTGTCGATTTCCTTTTAACTGTGACTTGGTCCCCTATCCTCAATGGATGAAAATGCAAAATCTCCTTTCAAAATAATTGAGCTAAAATATAAAATCTGAACCTTCTCTTTGAAAGGGTGATCTTGGTAACCTCCATGATAGGCTTTTCATATTGGTTAGTAGTGGATCAAGGCCTTAATAAGGGACCAAAGGTGTCTCTATTGAGGATATAAATACCTGGTTAGTAGCAGAGGAATGCCTACACCACTTCCCCCCAAGTTCAATTGTAAAATCTTTTTCGTTCAATAGTTTTGAACTTATGTAAATCTGAATTACTACATGTGAATGCAAAGAAAATGAATTAATTGGTTGATTACACACTTTGATGGTATTTGGTTGGACTCTTAGCTTATTATGTCATTTTTTCCTCTTGAATTTAGTGTCTTTGAATTCTAGTTTATTCTAGGTGATTGCATGCAGTTGATACTTTTACTCTTTTTAAATCAAAGATTCTGGATTCTTGAAATACATAGGAGTATTTCTCAGTAGGAGTCACCATCTATTGTTATTTACACAATACGTCTCATTTTTAAACTAAAAATAAGGACCATCTTTTTTCTCTGGAGTCTGATCTCATACCTTAAGGAGTTTGTTGGTGGTTTCATGCTTAATCATATTTCTTGGAAGTACATGTGTTTGGTAGATGTGAATAGTTAAATCTAAATGTGTTTCATTATTTTAGCCAAGCCTAAATAATTAAATCTACATCTTAAATACTTGGCATAAAAATCACATCTAGGGTTGCATTAGTTTAAAATGTCTGAATTTGCATGAATCTATTAAGTCAATATATTTTATGCTTGTGTTTTGAAACACATTTTAAAGAATCTTTTAAAACTATTTTTCCTTGATTTTGTGCAAATTACCTAACTATTTCAAAGTTTTTTTATAGTTTTTCTTACCAATTTTGATCTATTTTTGTTTTAATTCGATTTAAATTAACTATATGTTCATAAGGCTTTATCCTTTACTTAGTTGACTTTCATAAAATTTACAAAAGTTGATTTAAAATGGTTTTATTTCGCTAGGTCTTCATGCCTTTTTTGTTTCATTTCAAAGGACTTATCCATTTTATTTCAAATAATATTAGTCATTTGCTTTAAAAGTTTAAAATTTTTGACTGGACCTTCTTTATTTTTCACACATGCGACTAAAATTTGTTTAATGCCACATGGTGACTTACCACTACTCTTAGTGACTTGAACCTATTTATAAAAGCTTTCAACCCTTAGTCAAATTTTTAAAAGTTTCTCGGGGCCACATGTTAGATTTATGCTCGACAGGACTTATCCATATATTCAAGGAGTTATCCATAGCCATGTAGTGTCTTTTTTCCACTCCATAAGACTTTGTCAAAATTTAAAGATTTGTCTAGTGGGCTTCTACAAAAATAAATATCCAAGCAATTAGATTAACAAGATTATGACATGTGGTGTGATTCTAATGACCCACTGCCCTAAAAATATTCTTACAATCAAAGAGCCTCTAAATGAGTAGACGAGTTGGACATTATCACGTGGCATCATCCTGATGACCCACTATCCTAGAGATGTCCTTAAAAATTAGTAATCCCAAAGTAAATAGGTGAGTGAGATTTTACAACATGTAAAAATACCACTTCTCCACAGCCCTGTGTGGTCCATGTAGCCAAGCAGTGTGTCAAAGCTCTGGGTGAGCAAGATGATGCCACATGGTGAAATCTCACTTCATCACCATATAAATAGTCAACATATATAAATTCCCTTGTTTTGATCAGTGGAAGAAAGTGGGGAAGCCATGTAGCATTGACCCAATGAAAAAAAGATAAGATGGTTGTGCATCCATCAAATCATGAACTTAAGTTTGATGGTTTGTCTCGTCATCAAAACTGTCAAAAATTCAAGAATGAACTATGCATCTGATTTGATTTTAAAAATCAAGTAATAATTGGTTTCCAATCAAGAAATGATCTGAAATGAAAAAAATTTAATACAAATCTAAGAAACAACATTTATCAAAGTATAGTGTGTGTATTGGGATTAAGCATGGAGCATAAAAGATAAATATATGCCTTTAAAATACATGATTTTATCTATATAGAACATGAGAAATTAGCTATCTCAATGCAATCTCAACTACATTCTCTTGCAAACATTCATTCCCATCTCAATCAAGCACGGTCCTTGATATTTTCATGATCAAATTAATTGGAATTTCATTCCTAATTGATCTCAAGTGGACTCTATGCATTGAATGTTTATAACTACCCCATTAGTGGAGATTTTTTAAACTCCTCATCTTTGCATGCCTATATAAGATCAAATATTACATTATAATAAGGGTTGGATCCCTTGGATCTTTTTAGTTAAGTAGATCAGTCATTTTCTTCATGTTTTTCCTTGTTTTATAGATTAGTTTTTTGAGTTGAGGTTGTTTAGAAGCCATGTCTGTAACTCACATGAGTATTTGATCAATCCCAGTTGATCCTTTTAATAGAAACATCTTTATATGATTTTTTTTCATTTGATATACATACATACATACATACATACATACATACATACATACATACATACATACATACATACATACATACATATATATATATATATATATATATATATATATATATATATATATATATATATATATATATATATATATATATATATATGATGATGATGATGATGATGATGATGATGATGATGATGATGATGATGATGATGGTGATGATGATGATCTTATTTTCCTCACTAACTCTGCTACTTCATTCCACATACTCTTAACTCCATCCTTAGTTGGAGTTGTGCTAGGTCTCACTCAACTAAGGACTAGTCTAGGGATTTGTTTGCTCAATAGAATTAGTCTGGTCTACATTAGAAGGCAAACTCTTTCTTTGTCTTTCTCCCTGCCTTTCCCTCTTTTTGACCTTTTTAGCAGTCTGTTAGATTATATTAGTTTAACCTCTGAGTTGTAATCTAAATATAATGTTTACTTTGATTGCATGCTCTGGTCTGTTGTTGCTTATGCACTATTGAATCCATGCAATAGATGCATATATTTGAATCAGTTGTTTATTCACATCTAAATCATTATGTTGATTTTATAGGTATTAGATCTTAATTTAAATGCATATTGAACTATCTAAAATACTCTAATAATCAACAAAGTCCCCTTGAAATGGAATGGTCACAATAAGCCACAGAGTGAAGATTAGTACACCTAGACTAGGTAGAAGAAAACTTAAGGAGTTATTAGGATCTCCTTACAAGAGGGTTTTTTTGGTGCATCAAAACCACCAAAAACCTACCATTGGTCAGTTGTTCATGTTGAAGGACTGATCAATAGGATGATGTGTAAAAATTAAAAAAAATAGGGGTGATTAGGGATGGATATAGATGGATTAGGTATGGTTAAGGATGGATAAAAGTGGATTAGGGATGTATACGTATGTATTATGGATTATTATGGATGGATATGAATGTATTATGAATGATGAGGGATGAAAATAGGCAGATTAGGGATGATAAAGATGGATATAATTGTATTATGGATGATTAGGGATGGAAAAGTGTGGATTAGGAATGATTAGGGGTGGATATGGGTGGAGTGTATGAATAGGTATGGATATGCGTGGATTAGGGATGATTAGGGATGGACATGGGTAGATTAAAGATGATTAGGGATGGATAAAACTACATTAGGGAGGATAAGGGATGGAAATGAGTGGATTATGAATGATTAGGGGTGGATATGAGTGGATAAGGTATGAATAGGGATGGATAAAAATGGATTAGTGATGGATATGAGAAGATTAGGATGATTAGGGATGAATATGGTTGGATTAGGAATAAAAGGGATGGATACAATAGGATTAGGGAGGGATAAAAGAGGATTAGGGATGAAAGGGGATAATGAGGGACAATGAGTCATGGTGATGATGAATATGGATGTGGTGTCCAAATATCACATTGTGTAATAATGATGTGTCCATTTGTTGAACCACCATTATATGAATATGCCAAGATATTTCCCAAACAAGTCTCAATATTTTTTTCACTTCCTTATCAAGGTCAAAATGGGAATAATGATGGCCACTGGGATGGAAATGTAAATTAAAATGGATGGAGTGTATTTACCCCATGTGTAAGGTACCTTTAGAAAACATATTTACACATGATGCTAAAAACTAGTTATCATTGTTACTTGCCAAAGGTGTCGTAAGAATGGTTTTCACATGTGGATGATTTTTTCTCTCTATTTTAATTTTTATAATTTTGATTTTGATTTTTTTAATGTTACAACAACATATGAACCTTTAAGTAAGTGATCTAAAGATGTCTATGAGAACTTTGTTGATTTTTGAGTCAGCTTCCTTTGAACATTTTAACAAGTGATCATCATAACCCCTATGAGAGAGGGTATCACCAAGTAGGGTAAAGTGGGATGCATGTCAGATGAAGGATTTTAGTTGATTGTGTGAAGGGTTTGGTTGGACAATATGATCATGGATGTAATCTTATATGGGTGGATAGTAAAGGGGACTGGGACCAATAATCTCACATGCCCTTGGCCATACAAAGATGTCTGTGATGAAATTTATCTACTCTACAAGAGTGGGAGTAAGTGCAAGTTGGATGATTTTAGGATTCTTTGTTATTTTGATGCTATGTTGTGTTTATACAAGAGAAAGATAGATTTCCTTGCCCATTGGCCCCTCAGATAGGTTTTCACTGATACACTTGCTTTGATTGTCAGGGTTTTGATTTTTGTTGTCCAATATTACCTCAAGGATTTTTTCACTGGGGAACTTTAATTTTTTATTGTGATTTCTTTGATTCTTGGACTTTTCATGACTAAAGAACTATTCCTACTTTTTATATTAGGTTTATGTATTAATAATGATTTGGATCCCTATTCATAATCTTTTGGCTGAATTCCATCTTAATGTCTCACGATTTTAGTGATTGTTTTATCATTCTACAAGAATTCCAATGGTGCATGTTCTTGTTGGTCCCTAGTGATGGGGTTAAGATATTAGAATTCAAAATGGATGGTATGAATGGTGGTGTTATTAAAAGGATTGGTGGTATCATGATACTCATAGAGGTTATGAGATGAGCTTGTTTTGATATTGGTTAAAGTTTCCTTAGTAACCACAGAAGTGTCTTTGACATCCTCATTTTGATCATCAAGTGGTTTGTAGTCAATGTTGTGATTTCCTTTGTTTGTGTATATGGATTGGTTCTAGGATTCCTTTCTCATGGAGATCAAGGCCTTTATAATTATAATTCATGATTTTGAAGATCTACTTGCTATAGGATATTTCTTACTTGGAGCATAGGATGCAAAACTATCATTATGTAACAAAAGGCTATTAAAGATCTTGATTTATTGATAGACAAGGAAGCTTACTTGGACAAATTATGTTGAGACAAACTGATATGTTTTTGGTTTTTTTTTTCTTATTCATAGTAGGCTTGCTGCTATTTTTAGGAGAGATGGGTTGTTTTGTTACATGGATGGTAGTTTTAATGTCATTGTCTACAAGTACCTTTGTTACTTGAGGCTTGGTGTTGGAGGTTTGATATGAAATGGGGAATTGTATAATGGGTCAAAGATGGTATGACATGTTGGTTAGAGGTGGTCTAATCAAATATTTAAAGTATGTCATATTGGTTGAAGATTTGGAGTAGGTCATGCAAATCAAAGATGGATTAGTCTAGGATGGGTTGGTCAAAAATGGTTTGAAAAAGAATGGTTTCATCAAAGATTGGTTGAACAACATGGGTTGGTCTAGGATAGGTGGTTAGTACAAGATAGGTGGACCCATATAGGGTTGGTCAAATATGGTTGATTAAATGATAGGTTCATTAAATGTGGGATCATCAAAGAACAACTTTTAGAAGATGGGTGGGTCAATGATGGTGCATAATAGGGATGTCATTGAATGGTCAATGGGATTGGCTTTACCTTGATAATGGTTTTAAAGAGATTGATCATGTTGTAGGAATGAATCTTGGCATATTCCTAATTTTTAATTCTTGAACATGGATGTACTCAATTCTTGCATAAATGATGTTTCTTGGATTGGTAATTATAGGATATAATTGGATAATGGTGGCTCGAGGCCAGTCTAATTGGTGGGATGATTATTTGGAAATGCTTTATCATGCAATTATTGATTAGGTTGTGATGGATTATGGGATTTTTATGTGTGGGCTTGTTTCGTTAGGGTTTTTTTCTCATCCCATTTCTTCCAAAATTTGAGAAAGTGTAAGTTCTACAACTTGGGAGTATGTGATGGTTATTAGTGTTGTGGTCGATTCTCACATTTGTCCCAAAGTCCAAGAAAGTTTAGTTTGATATGGATGTTGGGTGATTATATTGGGATGGCTTGGATGTACAGTTGTATCTATTAGATGGTAGGTTATCAACATCAAGGAATGAATTTGGATTAAAAGGGTTATTTTTGTGCATTTGAGATTCCATTATATTAGGTTTCATTTAGTTTTGACTAGATTTTATTTAGTTGGATTTGGTTTGATACTAGATTAGCACAAGGGATATAATTAGGACACTTAATCAAGAATAACCTAGCTAGTCAATTAAGATTACAACTGTCTCATGGCCCACATATAGTACCCTAAAATATATGTGGTTGTCAGTCTTGGGGAATGTTGTGTTCTCATCACCACTATCCATCTATAGTAAATAGGCTCATAATCTAGGCTGAATAAGGCTAACTAAGGTTGTTCTCTATATAACTTGTAGTATGTTGAGGCCCAAATTTATGTGGAAAAGGTGTTGTCTAAGGCTTGCATATTGGTGGATGAAACTACCTCACTTCATAGTACCAATAAAATGGATGTTTTCTTAACCAATAAAGACATCTTCCAAAGAATTTATATAGCTCACCAGAACACCAACTTTGTCTCATGTTGGGAAACAAAATCCCAATCAAATGATTCTAAAAAGATGAAATAAAGTAGGCTCATGCTATTTCAAATTCCCAATATTTCCTTGTAGTGTGAGGGAATAACATACATAACATGTTATAAGGTTAACACAATTGATCTAATCTAGTTTTGATTCCCACGATCACCTTGTAGTGCGAGGTAAGGGCATATATGATGAATAAATCATACACACACAAATATGATGTAAAACAAAACACAAGTAAGGTTGATTGATTGATTAACAAATTAGATTGATGTGTGTTTGTTTTTATTGTATGATCTTGGACAAATAAACCTACAAGGCTAAATTTTAGTAGTTTGATCAAAATGGAGTTTTTGAAAAGTGATACTTGATTCACAAAAGGTTTAGGATCATGGAAAATACCAAATATCAATCTTGTAAGTTAAAAATTGAAGATTGAGAACCTTTAACTTGTAAATTGGGGCCTCAGATATGCAAACACCATTTTGTAGCAGGAAGATGCTATTAGAAACATGTAGAATCCACCAGGATGCAAACATCATGTTGTATATGTAAAAAAATATTATTATTTCATGGATATGTGTCTTTTCTATATATTTTTCCCCGTCAAATGAGAGGTAAAACCAACACCCAAGTCAAAATTTATGGCCTCAGGAAGATATGCATTTAATTTAGAAATTCAATGATGCAGATGATGTTTGGAATGATGTAGATTCCATTTAAAATGACATAAATTCCATTATGATGTATATGACATTCATAATGATGAAGACAATGTTTAGAATAATACAAACATTATTTTTAGGAATGGAAATGTCATTTAGAAGGACAAAGACACATATGCCATATTTGGGCATGGAGACATTGTTTAGCAGGACACAAATGCTACAAAAAATGCAAATGACATGACATATGCATAAATAATATACATAGTAACTGGAAATGGATATGTTGAATAGAGAGATGTATACATTGTTATTTGGGCACATAAATGCCATTTAGCATAATAGAGACACTGCAAATCTAGGAATAAGATTTTGAAGCCAAAATGACAAATTTAACCTGATTTGTGACCCTAATTAACTCCTAATTGATAATCAAATATGAAAATATCCTATAATAAGCAATAAATATCAAGAATATTGTGGGATTTTGGGTCCCACTAGGCATGTCAAATGTATACATAAGACAATTTTTAGCAATCAAGAGTGTTAGAAATCAGACCAAAATAAAGTAAAATGTCTATGTTAAGCAATTGCAATGGTACCTCAGATGAGAAAAAGTGAACAAGTATGCAATACCTCCACTTACCAATGGTGAAGGTGATTCCCTTGATGTTGGATTGTGATCTAGATGATGCTTTGGATGTGGTTTCTCAATTTAGCTCATGCAAATATTAGGGCAATAAATCCCCTTGTCGATTAGATGATTGGCTTGGATGAGTGATTAATTGATGATAATTGATTTAACAATTTTGGGAATATTGATGTATTATTCCTAATTTAGTTAAAGGGTATGAGTAGTAAAATCAGTAAATAAATATGCAATAATTAATCTACTGATTTATGTAAATTAGATTTCAATTTTAACCTTTCTAAAAATAGTAATAAGAGATGGAAAAGAAGACTTAGCTGGAAATTGACTGATACGGCTAAGATAGAGGTTAGAATTCACTTTGCAAGATTGGGACACTATTACAAACTAAGATCTAACCTTCATTTTATGATTGAATAGGAGCACCAAAAGTGGATAGGAGTGGCACCGACATTGTAGTCCACCTCTACCACTATTGTCCTAAGGATCTGAGTTTTATGGGTTTTGTTCGCCAGGTTTGTGTGACCCTATCTATGAAGTTTAGACAACTAGAAGTCTATAGAGCTCCCTATAGAGTATATTTTCTCTTAAAACCCTATCTTCCATTGTGTTTTGACTAATTTTGAGAAAGAGGGGGGGTTAGTGTGTGTAAGATTCACTAAATGTGTATCCACACCCCTTGTGTGGGCACATTATACATACCAATACTCTGAAGAGGGATCAAGCCATATGTAGTTCTCCCACTTGATGTGTTTTGTGCAATAGTGTATATGAAGATGTAAAATGCTAAACTGGATGTGTTTGAGGTGGCTGGGATTGGTGTAAGGATTTGAATAAGCTTGTAAGTGTATTAGTTGGTTGTATGTATAAAATAGGGAAGATTTCTTGAGTAGTCTTGTGTGCTTAGTGATAATTGTCAACCCTTTCCAAATGATCTTTGAATAGGCTTTTATAGGAATCTATTGGTCAAGGATTGAATGTGTTCATGTTAAGCCAACAAGGAAAAGGATGGAGAACTAGAAGGAATTGACCGTTGGGTCCAAAATTATACTTGGACAAGAGCATCAAAGGTGGACAGGAGTGGCACCAGTGTTATAGTCCTAGTGTGGCACTATTGTCTTGAGTAGATGGGACCTAAGGGGATTGATCTATCATGGAAAGAGGAGTCTGGCTCAGTTGGGATTAGGTCTAGAAGGCTATGGATGACTGAGAATTAGTGAAAATGATGCCTATGAGGGTCATGAAAGCAAAAAAGAGGGACCTATGAATTTGGTATCATTAGCCACACTCAAGTGACTAATTTTCACATTTTATATGACTACATTTATACCCCCTTTACTCTAGTAATGCAACAAATTAAAATACTAGGATAAAAGAAAATAGAAAGCATACCTAAACTTACCTATGGGGGTGAAACTCATGAAGCTATGGATGTTGGATGTGCATAGAGAGAGCATGTTGTGAAGTGAAAATCTGTAAGAGAAAATAAAGTGTAGATCAATTATTACTAGATATGTTATATCTACGATAAAAATGTATAAAGTTGGGTAAAAGAGAGGAAGAGAAAGGAATGAATATACCTCACTAGGTATGCAAGCCAATATAAAACCTATTGTGTTGCTGAGTAATGTTGGTAGATGTTAAATGTGTGTTGAACCAAGAGTAATATTATGAACAAAATTGAGTTCTTAATTCCCTGAAAATGGCTCAAGAATATAAAATCTATCCCTTTGGCTCCATCATCACCCACTAAGTGAATCTAGGTGGTCATACGTGTGTTGATCGATGTTTGGACTGTGTCTAATCCCTCTAGATAGGTGGCTGAAGAATACAAAGGCTAGCTAGTCCTTTGGATCCATCGTTACCCCATGAAGTAAAGCTATGAACTGATACCGATATGAAAAGTGTGTCATATGAGATGGCTCCTAAAACCCATGAATATACTATGATCTAACAATGTTGGCATGGATAGTCGAATGTATGCTGGAAACTAGGCCACTCTTGGCCACTTCGAAAGGTTGAGATTAGGCTTGTATGAAATCCACTCCAAAATTGGTACACTAGGCTTATATGAAATCCATTCTAAAATGTGGAAGTTAGGCTTGTATGAAATCCAACTCCAAAATTATGCCAACCACCTACAGATGGAATAAGGAAAACAACTATTGAGAATGTATGGGTAATATTGAACTTAGAAAGAAAAGAAAACAAATGTGCCACACACATTGCCCCTAATCACTGGTGTCTAAAACATGGATTCTAATTTATAATTTATACCAACTACCATATCTGAAATTGGAAGTGAGAGCCATCATACCATGTATGATTCCCCTTATATCTGGATTCTCTGAGGAAAAAGTGTACTAAAAACTATTGATTCTAAACTAGTTTGACTATGCAAAACTATAGTTGAACCTACTTTTATGCCTGATTTTGGAAAGTTTGGTTTTTATACTATTTGGATAGGAGCACCTAAAGTGAACACTAGTAGCACTGATGTTGTAGTCCAAGTTGGGCACTATTGTCCTACACCAAATCTGGTATTAGTTTTGACATTTTCACTATCTATCTAGTCAATTCTATCTGGTTGCTATTTTGGGTGTTCTTAATGCTATTTTTTTTTTACTGCTAGGAGATCTGATCTTTATGACAAAACCCCTATTTATTTCTCTTTATTTTGAGGGTAGGAATGAAGACCTCGCAATGACTGCCCTCAAAAGAAAGATCCTTACAAGTGTGTTATGTTACAAAGATGCATCATATAGCCATGATAATTGATAAGATATCTCATGATATAACATGGTTTATAATGAGATATTGTTAGATCAACAAGGGTATGCCTAGAAAGATATAACAATGTAATAACATGTGCAATATACTGAACTAGAATTGGAAGTCTGGTTAGTTGTTAGTTGTCAAGGAGGGATGGAGTATGATGTCCATCATGGCATCTAAGAAACCAAGGTAATGCATGATGTGGATCATGGCATTGTAAACAATTAGAATCAAACAAGCAAATAAGCACATAAGGAAAGAAGTAAGAAGCATACAAGAGTGGCCAAGGGGCCAAACAAACAAGGGACATGGGCACATGCCATGCAAAATGGAAAACAAGCATAGAAAGCATGTTCAAATGCCATAAACACATATACATATGATTGAAATAAGTGAGGATCGCATGAAATCCATAATTGCATGGAAGAGTACAAGCAAAAGTCATTGGCAAATGTTGTAAGGCACACACAAGAGTAGAAGCAAAGGACATTAGAAAATGTCCTAAGACACATACATGAGAAAATTAAGAGCTGAGAAATGCAATCACATCAACCTATGGTAAGCAAGAAAAGATAACATGTAAATACTAGAAATATAATCACATCTAATTAATCAAATCAATAAGTGAGAATATGTAAGACATGTTAGTACAAGACTAGGTATATGCTAATAAATACACAAGTGTTATATACTAGTGAGTGTCGATAGAGTAATCTTTGTAAGCTAGTAAGTAATGTACATCAACATGATAACTAGAGTGTGTGGTATAGGAATGACATAACTTGGATGGTGTAGTCATGTAGAAGATTCCCCCATTGGGTATGTATATCGATGTATATCTTGATGTAAAAGTAGGATGCCCCCTCAATGGGTGGAGTGAAGCAGTCGAGGATTTGGATGTCACTTCACACACTCAAATAAGATCAAGTGAAGCATGGTAATGTAGATAAATTGACAAACAATAGCATAAAACAACAAATGTAAGTCTAACATGATAGAAAAAATGTAAAGCATAGATGATGCATATAATTGAAATATTTTTGGTGTTTTTTTAATTATTTGAATGTTTTTGGATTTCTAAAATATTTGAATGTTTTTGGATTTTTGGAATGTTTTATTGTTTTTGTATTTTGAATGTTATATTGTTTTTGTATTTTGAAATGTTATATATAAGAAATCATAATAAACTATGTATAGGTAAAACTGAGGAGAAATGATACTAACTGATGAGTCTTATGGAAGACTCCCTATCCTAGTGTCTTGTATCAAAGAGAGGAATCGTGCATGATTTTGAAGCATGATAGAAATGATGAGACTATGGATTTAAAATTTGTATATTCTATAAATGCTTTGAAATCTCTGAAGTAGAAACCAAGTGTGGGGTTTCCCTATAAATCTAAGAATTAGATGCAACTGTAGGGCTCTTAGGGACCCATCTGGTGGTAGGAGAAGCTCTCTAAACATGTGCTCTGTGTGTAGAGACATGAGACCTCAATGATATTGCTTTGGGTGTGAACATTGTAGCTAAAATCTATCTATAAGCCTAAACCTATGGAGGTGTATGATCTCTTTATGTTGGAAATGGATGCCTCAATTGTTTCTGAATTAGAACTAGAGGAGGAACTATAACTAGTGGAGAAACTAGAACTGGAGGTTGAACTGAAATTGGTGAGTACAAATTAGAAGATGGATTTAAAGTGGGGAGTGGTAACTCATATGGAACTCCACCAAATGTAACAACCTGATTAGCATGATTGAATTTCATGTATCTATGAACTATAAAAGGTACTGTTCAAAGTTTTTGAGTCCATGGTTGATTGAATAACATATCAAAAACTCTGACACTAGGAACAATAGTGAATGGTGTGGCCACGTGTGTTGGACCAACCTATAGATTAAGTAAAATCTCACCCAATAAACTCTATATATGCCCATTGAATCCACTGATAACTATGTCCATCAAGGTAATATCTTGCTCTAAATATCCCAAATGTTATAGTAATGTTATAGTACACATGTTCATATTGGATCCATTATTTATGACAACACTATAAATACGATGATTATGAATGTGAGCCTTGATAAAGAGTGCATGATAATCTGAATCATCCTCGACTATCTCTTGCTCTGAGAAAGAGATGGAAGGTCTAGTTAGAACTCTAGAATTGTATATACCAATCATGTTGCTAAAAGGATGTAACTCAACTGAAGGTGCCCTCTATGTATCTGGTGGGGGATGTGTGTGATATGCATGGTGAACCCCTGATGTGTCCCCTACCTCTTATTTAGAATGCTACAACAAGGGATCTAAAAATATTTCCAAAGCTTTATCCTATGTTTGTTTTACCTAAGGAAGTTTAACTAAAGTACCAATATCAATATGATTGTCATCTATCAAATCCTGTATCTTGTGTCTCAAATTGATGCATCTATTTGTTGTATGGCTTGTGCCCTATGAAACTCACAAAATGCATGTTGATCATATCCCCATAGAAGAGGCTTTGTTGGGTCAAATTCCCAAATAGGAGGGAGAGCTATGATGTTACATTCCAAAAGCTGCTATAAAAATCTAGCTAGAGAAATTGGTAGATTGGTGAAGGTTCACCAAGTACATGCTGATAAAACCACTTGTTAAGGGGGCTCAGAAGCTGCATTAACTATCTGCTGATTTTGACTCTTGCTATTAATGACCTTGACTATATATGGGACTTTGTTGTTACTCTTATTTTTGTTTTTGAGATATTTATATACTTGATTTTTCCTATTGAAATTAGTTTGACTTCTCTTTCCTTTAGTGTGTGACATAATTCAGTGAAGGAAGAGAATATTTTGATCATAATTGATTCATGTAAAGCTGGTAGGAGACTCTATTTGAAGATATCTTGTAACTCGTGATCGGCCATGCGGCTAGTCATATTAGCGAAAATAGTCGTATATCAAAGAACATAATCTATGAGATGCTCATTTGACCTTTGTTTTTGTTGTGAAACTTGGGCATAGGAAACCTTGTCACTAATGTTAATGGTGAAATGAGCTAGGAACATGTTAGCTAAATGATTAAATGCATTGACCAACTGATTTGGTAGGCTATAGAACCATTATAAAGCATAATCCTTTAGGCTCCATAGAAATAGCTTGGTAAGTATCCAGTCATTAGGTACATAGTCCAAGCATGCTACATGAAAAGCTCTTAAATGTGTCTCTGGATCACCCTTGCCATCATATAGAGTAAGCTTAAGTTGAACAAAACCTTGTGGCAAGGGTCTAGAAGCAATGTGACATGCCAATGGTATATGTAATAGAGCACAAGAATCTAAATATTGTGTAGGTCTAGAGGCACCTTGTTCAAGATGTATCACCTTGGATTGAAGAGATCTTATCTCTTGCATAAGGGCTATCACATCAAGAATAAAAATTGTACTAGCTGTAGATGGTGGCATAGAGGCAGGTTGGGTTGTTATACGTGGTTGTTGAGACATAGTTACCCCCGTACTTTCATTTGTAATTGGTTGCTCTATGGTTTGGGAAGATTGACCATTGTTCACTTTTTGTTGTTTTTCTTGTAGTATTTTAAGCATGTCATCTTGTATGTTAGGGTGTTTAGTTAAGATTTTTTGAAGTTCCATTTTATCAGTTTCATCAAAATCGGTATATTGGAGCATTGTTAAAGTAGGAAGACAATTTGAGATTTGATTGAAATTTTTGCAATAATTTGTAATAGACAAAGTGCTAGAAAATGAAAGTATTGAATATAGGAAATGTAAATTCATAAATACAATGAACTAGAAATTGTGTAAAAAGGATGCGAAGTTGACAAATATGTAAGGTGATACCTCAAGAAGCAATAGGACCTAGTATATACAACTAGGGTTTGAAATTAATTATTTTGAAATTTACTATGAAATTTTGAAATTGAAGGTGAATTTTTGAGTTAGATATGAAAGTAAAAAATTGGAAATTTATTGAAAAATTGGTAATTTAAAGAGACTTAGAAGATGTAACTAGTGTTTGGAAAAATAAATTTCATTGAAAATTACTTTTAAATTTTGAAAATTGAAGTGAATTTTTGATTTAAATATGTTAGTAAAAAATTAGAGAGTTATTGGAAAATTATTGGGAAAATATTGGGACCTAGTATGGGCAACTAAGGTTTAAAAGAAAATTATTTTAAAATTACTATGTAATTTTAAAATATAATGCTAATTTTTTATTTTAATATGCAGGTAAAAAATCAAGAAAAATATAGAAAAATCAATAGGAAATTTACCCTAGGGTTTCTATGGTTTTTATGCACAACGAAGTAATTCAAGTTCACCAAATGATTTAACAATTTTAGGAATATTGGTGTATTATTCCTAATTTAGTTAAAGGGTCTAAGTAGTAAACTCAGTAAATAAATATGCAATAATTAAGCTACTGATTTGTATAAATTAGATTGCAATTTTGACCTTTATAAAAATAGTAATAAGAGATGGAAAAGAAGACTTAGCTAGAAGCTGACTGATACGATTGAGACAGAGGTTAGAATTTACTGTGTAGGACTAGGACACTATCACAAACTAAGATTCAACCTTCATTTTATTATTGGATAGGAGCGTTTAAAGTGGAAATAAGTGGCATCGATATTGTAGTCCACCTCTATCGCTATTATCTTGAGGATCTAAGCTTTTTGGGTTTTGTTTGTCAGGTCTATATGACCCTATCTATGAAGTTTTGATAGTTGGAAGTCTATAGAGCTCCTTATAAAGAAAATTTTCTCTTCAAAACCTATCTTCCATTGTGCTTTGACCAATTTTGAGAAAGAGGGGGGTTTTTATGTGTAAGATTCACTAAACGTGTATCCACATCCCTTGTATGGGCACATTACCTACATACCAATACTTCTAAGAGGGATCAAGCCATACGTAATTTTTCCATTTAATGTGCTTTGTGAAATAGTATGTATGAAGATGCAAAATTTTAAACTAGATGTGCTTGAGGTGGCTAAGGACTGGTGTAAGGATTTGAATAAGCTTGAGAGTGTATTGTCTAGCTGTATGCAGAGAATAGGGAATATTGCTTGAGTAGTCTTGCTTGCTTAGTGATATTTTTTAACCCTTTCCAAATGATCTTTGAATGGGATTTTATAGGGATCTATTAGTCATGGGTTGAATGTCTCATGTTAGGCCGATAAGGAAAAGGATGGGGAATCAAACGGAACTGACTGTTGTGGCCAAAATTACACTTGGAGAAGAGCACCAAAGGCATACAGGAGTGGCACCAACACTATAGTCCTAGTCTTGTGATATTTCCTTGAGTAGATGGGACCTGAGGGGATTGATCTATCATGGAAATAGGAGTCTAGGTCAGTTGGTATCAGGTTTGGAAGGCTACAGATGATTAGAAATCAATGAAAATGATGCTTATGAGGGTCATGAAAGCAAGCAAAAGGGACCTATGGATTGGGTGTCATTAGCCACACTCAAATTACCAATTTTCACATTTTATATGACTACAATAATATGTGTTGATTATTTGGACAAAACTTTGCTATGATATAGAATATTGTCAAAAGTGAGGGTGTATGATGAAATTGATAGATATTTTCAAGTGATATAGACTATCGATTCTGATCCAAGACCAAGGGCTAGAAATGAGTCAAATTCCTCATTGAAAGAAGGGAGATAGGAATTAAATGAGGGGAGTTGGATGTCTAAATCTTGATTTTATGAAGGTATGGGATTGATTATATATTGTCTCCTTGGTTGGGATTTGGAGTGATTAACTTGGGATTTCATGCATGATGGAGTGATGTGATGATAATATGAATTTTTTAATTTGGTTTTGATATTTGGTGCATAGGTTTTATTATTAGACAAAACAAATAACTAATATGATTAATTAGTTAGTTAATATGGATTTGATAAGATGAAAATTATATTGGATTGATATGTTATTATCATGACAAGATTAATATTGGGGGGATGAATAGTGTTAGAGTAGATTAGCTAGAGATGTAATGATGATGGTATTAATAATAATGGGATATGATAAAATGATGAGATAATTTAGGTTCAATGATATTAGAATAGATTAGGGATAAATAGTGATAAATTAGAGATGTTGATGATAAGGTGTCAAAAGTGTCTAAAGTAGAGTGTCTAAATTTAGATGTCTATAATATATATTAATTGCAAAATGTATATTATAGTTTCTAAAAATATCATAATCATGATGCCAAATTTTTTATAGTTCTAAAATATTTGAAGGATTATATTTGTATAAATGTATTTGTAGTCACTATGTAGAAGACTCATGCATCAAAGCTAATTGCACCATTTAAAAAAATTGTGATGGCACAATAGGGCAGATGGGGTCCTCTAGTAGCACAACCAAGATGGGTCTCTTTGTATCCCTAATATCAACCTGGATGGGCACCATCATCACTTTAGTATTACTAGGGATGGGCTCCAATATCACCTCAACAACAACCTAATTGGGTGCTTTGCATGGAACAATATTAGGGTAATTGGGCACCTTCCTCTCCATAAAGGCAATATGTAGGGTATTTTAATCAACAACAAGGATAGGGATCACCTCAAATACATAGAGGTTTTCAATGTGGTTACCAAGGTTATAGGAAATAAAATAGACATGAGAGATAACCTATCACCTGTTATCTATGTGGGGAGGTAATCTATATCACACAAAATTGCCCTTACAATCCCTCAATAACATAACTTGAAATATTGCCTGGTGCTGGGAAAATAGAGGAAGGAGAAGATGACACATAATGCGAATATGATAATCACTCTCCCAAAGGAAAAATATTTAATCCATGTTGTAACCTAAAATCAACATAAGAAATAAGGCCTTCCAACTTTAGAGATGGCTATAGAATGGCTAATCCATAAGATGCATGAGGAAGAATAATTGGATTTTGTTACGGAGAAGGTCTTGATGAACGAAGTGACCTATTTATTGTGGTTTATCTAGAATAAAGATATAAATAAAGGAGATATTATGACTACCAAGGCCCATATATATCAAAAAATAATGTGATTATTTTGATATGAAGGGGCAATCAAGGCTCTAATAGACCTCCTAAAACTAATAAGTACCTTCATAGTGAATATATTTCCCAGAATATCAAAAAATTATTGTATAGTCTATTAGAATGTGTGAAGAAAGGGTAGAAAAGAAAGGAATATATGGTTTGGTATATAAATATTTAGAAGCCATGGGATGTGGATGTAAGGATGGTTATTGATTTTTTAGGGTATGAAGTCCCTAATGTATTTTTCAACTTTGGGAGCACTGTAAATATGATTCCTACATCCACTTAGGAAGCCATTAGAAGGCCACATTTAAGATTCAACCTTATCACTCTAAGTTTAGCAAATTATGGGTGTGTCGAGCTTATTAGAAGGCTTGAAGATGTAGAAATAAAGGTATCCAACCTGAGTTTTCATGGAGATTTTGAGGTGATTGACATGAAAACTAACGAAATTCACTACCATGTTCCAATTGGAAATAAATGGGCCTATGATGGTCACATGCCTTTCAATACAGTGGAAAACCAACTACAAAATTGCATGACAATGACATTATTATTCTCATTCCTTTGAAAAAGTCTAATATCAAGCCATATATGTTATTAAAATAACCATCTTCTTCATATGCACATAGGGTAGATAGTTGGTTTTAAATAAATACAAAGTAAAAGACATAATCATTGCATGATATAACCTTTATTTATGAATTGTATCATGTGTATAAAGATTCAATATTCTAGAGAAGAGATTTGACATGGATTCAACTAGTTCAGGTATCTCAAAAACTCCCTCAATTTTAGAATATGAAATACAAATCACCATCTATGTGATTTACCAAACAATTAGAGATTAAGAATATATATCAGTTGGGTGAACATATCAGAATTATATTGAGCCCATAAAGGAAGGTGCATTATTGTGGAGATTGGATACATATATTAATATAGTTTCATATATTGATATGTTAAATTGGTAGCAAGGTGATCATGAAGTTATACCAATGTGGATGTTGTTTGTAACTGATAGGTAGATTCCTCTGTACTTCAGTATAGATAATTTAATAGAGTTAATACACAAATTACATGACCGTGTTCCTCTCATGGAGATTCGGGTAAGTGTGCTCAATTATGGACTAAAAGTAGCCACAACTATTTGGTGTCATGTTCATATAACTAATGATCTCAATTGGGAAGAGGTGTGTGAGATGTTGCATGTGAGATTATATGGTGCCATGTCTTTCAAAAAATTGGCCCCATCTCCATACGAGATAATGTTCTAATATGCATGTTCATTCTTGTGTCAACATGTGGAAATCACATATTATAGAGCCTAATTATTGGGTGAATGTATTTCAAGTGACTCTATCCCCTCTATCAAAGGCTTAATATATCCATCAGGAGCACATATGAGAGAATACAATATCTCCTTGGATTCAACATGATTTCATATAGAAATTTGTCTTTGAGAACAAAAACCCTAAGAATAAAAACTCATTACTTCACAAAGTCCTATAAAAATTGAAAATATTTTTGTCATAGGTGAGTAGAGGATGTGTGACTAAATAGATGTCCCAAGATGATGCCAACATAGGTATCCATGAGACTATATAAAATTGCCGATATGATTGGAATTAAAAGGGGTTCATTTTGAAGTCATATAAATATGATTTATAATATTGCAAGAAATTCTACAAACACTAAAAGTGAAGGAGACATTGATCTAAAATGATTGTTTGACTTTTAAAGGAGCATAAATTTTCCAAATTAAAAGTTTTTAGATAAGATCAAAGAGGATCAATTGTGCAACCTTAATATCATCAAGCAACCAAGAGAGAGGGAAATATCGAAATACATGAAAGTTGAAGCAAGCCAAATCTATAAATAACTGGTGTGAAAAATAATGAACATTGGTATAGAGTTAAAACCAAAGATGGTTACCATTACATATTAGTAGACACTACAACAAGTTTAAGAGGTTGTTCAATTGTTGTGAGATTATAAAGACATTTTCCCTACGAAATTAAGTGAAATCAAGGGTGTAGATCCTTCAATGGTGGAGATGTATATTTAAATTAAAGAGTGTGCATGCCTAATTAAGAAGTAAATGTATAGGTTGAATCCCAATGCAAAAATGAAGGTGAAATACTAAGTTAACCTTATGGTGGAAGATGGAATCATTTATCTGGTTAAAAAGTTAGACTGGATAATTATTATGGTTTTACAATCGATTAAAATAGAAGAAATCCATGTGTGGAGACTATTGCACACTAAATGATGCCTATGAAAATGATCCTTTCACTATTATATTCATCGATGAAGTGCTTTAAGTTATTATAGGGCATGAGGCCTACTCGTTTATAGTCAATTTTAGTGGATATCACCAAATTCCCATTGTAACTAAAGATCAAACAAAGATGACTTTTGCAATAGATTGGGGGTCATTTGCTTATAAGGTAATGACTTTTGGATTGAAAATATACTAGCGGTCTTCTCTAAATATGTTTTACTACCTTTAAAGAATTCTGCCATGATTTTATACAAGTATATTTGGATGATTGGGTAGTCTTATCCATATTTAAGTAACATTTGTCTAAACTATGATTAATGCTATAAAGATGTCATGTATTGTGAATTGCATTCAATCTAAATAAGTGTATTTTTCACACTATTTGGTGTAATTATCAGAGGTGCAATCCTTTCTAGGTCATAATGGACATCATCTCTAGTTTATTCAAATTTACATAGCCATCTCAAAACCCTTGAAAAAGTTATTGTGGAAGGATAATAAGTTTGAATAAACCCTAAAATGATAGATGACCTTCACAAAATTAAAGTAAGAATTAGTCATAGTTCTAATTTTGGTCTTTCTAGACTATAACAAAAAAATTCACATTCATGTGGTTGCATATAGATCAGTAGTTGGAGCAATACTAGCACAACCAAGAGAATGAGGCTTAGATCATCTAATTCATTTTACAATTCATAAGTTGTCTATAGTTGACAAAAACTATACTATGATAGAGAAAAAATATCTTCTAGGGGTATTCACACTTCAAAACTTCTAACACTATTTTATAGTTATTCCCTTTGAGTTTCTCACATACGATAAAGCATTGCAATATTAGGTGAATAAATCAATGTTAGGAGGTGGAATCTCAAGGTGGATAATACTCTTGCATGAATTATAGTTTAAAATTAATGTAAACCTAGGAAGGGAAAATATTGGTGCATACCATATTAATTACATTCACGCATGAGAAAAATATGACTTGCAAGTTGAATATCTAGATGTCCATCTATTTATAACAAGTGTGATTAAAGCGAAAATCAAAGAAATAAAACCTTATTTATTACATGGAACATTTCCTAAACACTATATATAGCGTAATTAGAAATGGCTTATCACATGTTCTTTTCCTTTCAAAATCATTAATGTATTTTTATACAAACATGTCAAAGATGATGTCCTCCTTATAGTGGCATTGGAATGTGAAACACCACAAGTGTTAGAGGAGGTACATCAGGAGGAAAATTTGTACGCGAATTGACTGTTATGAAGATATTACAAAGTGGACATTAGTGGTTATTTTATTTGGGACTAACAAATGTTTCAAATTATGACATAAGATCCAAGATTTGATTGATAACAACACTATTATCATTAATGGGCATAATTATTCATTGAATGAATATATTGTGTAGGCTAATCAACCCATTAAAATGTTTAGTATTCCATTACCATTTCATAATGGTCTTAAACAAAATAATGTGCATGTGAAAACATCTATACATCACTCTACCATTCTACCTGAGAATGATATTGACATGATTTTGAGTTATTAAAGGCACGTGCCTTCCAGTACATTTCATGACCATAAGATAAATTATGATGCATTAAAAAATGGTTCTAAATAAATACATGATTTTTTAGATTATCATGCTTCTATCACGCATAGCATTATGCATGACAATGGTTCTAGTGAAAACCTTATTTTAATGTAATGCCTATCTAGTTGAGACTATATTGAAATATATTTACTTGATATGAGTATGGTATAATATAGTTATGATAGTCACACATGCACATCCTTAAGAGGTATTACACTTGCAATTATAGTTGGTCCTTGGACCACTCTAGTTTATTTTTATGTTATACAAGATGAAGGATATTATAATCTATTACTTGGATGCCCTTGGATTAGTCAAGTGAGAGAAATGCTTTCCTCATTACATAATTATGTTAAATTTGTATATAGTATTGAAGTACATATTATTTATGACTTACATCATTAGATAATTATCATACTTCAGAGATCACGTGTGACTAGTTAGTGCAATTCAGAAGGAGTGATTCATTTATCCTCATATTATCCCTGAATTTGTACCCTCATCATCCATATGGTACCTACTATATTTTTAAATACAATATCTTAATATAGTATAAAATTTCCTAGAGATCTCTTTCCTACAATTTCACCTCTAAGACATACAACACGTAGTCATATACATACCAAGGTTGATTTACGACCAAGAGTAGTTATATTACCACAATATGTTCATATGTAGTCTGCAGTAACTCTTCAAGACCATTATATACATATTCCTCTTTGGAATGTTGAAATTTGTTTCACATCTTACAATTTATTTTAGATACATCTAGTTACATATAATACTCCTTTTATCATACATTTGATGACATAGATAGGATTATTGGTTAGCTCTATTGACCCACACCTTGAGATTCATTGATACATATTTATTGTATTATAGTTTTCTTAATGACATTTTATTTATTCTATATTTTTTTCATTTCATGTGTTTTTTTTCCTTGATTTTGATTGCATCCTTTTATCATCTAGATTTGGTGCATTGGCACTTGCCTTCCTTTGTATTGCCATTCTTCAAACCACTTCATTTATATTGCTTGCTATGTTGAATTGGCCCTAACACATTTTGATTATTTATCCTATTATGAACACTTGCATCAGATTTATGATGATGACAACATATATATCCAGACCTCTTATCTTAGCATGCATTCAGTTTTAAGGCAAGTCGTAGGTTGCCTAGAATTTGTCTCATTTTTTTCCTATTGTTTGTGCCCTTTGGCTTTTATTATCAATTGTGTAAGCCTTTCTCCCTTATTCTTGTTTTTTTCCCCATGCCCTCTTTGTCTATATTATTTTATAAAATTTCAAAATTACATAAACATTATAAAATAGAAAAATAAAAAAATATTTTTTTAATCATGGGTAACATATTCACCTATGCTAGAGTTTTTCGTATCCATATTTTTCACACATGCTCCTCATGGTTTTTATTTGAGTATATGATATTTAGACATACAAGTTACATAATTATGGATTATTAATATGTTATTCAATTACATGGATAATATCCTAGCAGTCAAGGTCACATTGTTAACATGATTATGCTAGGGGCATCTTCATACAACATACTATCATGGCAATAGTTTTTATTTATTTATCATATTGAGCTACTTTACATAGAATATACATATCTTGATAGTACATTGATTTTTTATGCTATTTGGATATATAAATATATTGGTCACATAGATTATTATGCATGAGTCCTTTCTTGCACATGCATGTGTATGCTTGTTTGTGCATCCTTGTCCATAGATGATTCTCTTATTTTCATGTCTTGTGAGTCTCTTACTTGTGTGTTGTCTCACTAACTTGTGTGGTAATAACCTTTACATGTCAATGATTATTGTATCATAGGCTTGTTTCCATGATGTTTTTCATGCATATTATTATACTATCTTTGGTTCCATAATTTACATCATGCACATATATTATAGTAAACTTGTTTGGTGCCTACATTTCCATGGTATTTACCATGCATCCATGGGGTCACACTACTTGTGTGTGTTTCTCATTGTTGTATATAGACCTACTAGGGGAATATTTACTACATTTAGGACATGATAGTTGTGACTATATTTATTTTACATATAGGTATTATACTGTTGTGTTAAGCCTTCCATGATGATATCTTTCCTATGTCATGTGACACTTATATATGAAATTTAGGGCGTGACTAGTTACTTATCTAATTTATTATAGTATAATCTATTTTTAATATTATTACACATGGTAATTATAACCCTATTTATTTTGAGATGAATGACCGTAGGCACAAGTTATTCAATCCCTTACCTCAAAAAGGAGGCATACATGAAGACATTTTCAAAAAGTATTGAGCAAAATTTATGAGCAAAAAAATGAAACAAAATTTTTATGTGCAGTTTTAGAGTACTTTATTACTAAGATAAATTTAGGAATGGTAACTTTCAATCTACCATAGTGCGAAGGTTTCTAAGCAACAGTTAGGGCATTAGGTTTTTAAAACTACTATGGAAGTGTTAGCTATGATTTAATGCTTGTTAGAAAAGTTTTTAATCAAAGTAATTGGAATAAGAGCATTGTTTTCATATTATGGAAACATTTGATTAGATACAAAGCAAGTGTATTCATTTATATGCTCTTTTCAAATTAAAAATTATTTAGGTTTTTTTTTGTAATGTTGACTATCTATAGCAGTTGGCAATTGTGTTTAGGTGTGTCGATAAAATCAACATGGATGGAGCCTATCTTGAGCATCATTCAATCCTTTCACTTTTCACTATGTAGATGAAGGTGTGTGCTTAAATTATTTATATCTATATACTTTGATACATGCATGAATTCATTCACATATGCACATAAAATTAGGGGTATTATTTAGACACCTATTTTTGGTAAAAGACCATTTTTCACATTGTCTTTCTTATGTTTTGTCATGCTTGCCACACTTGTTTATAAATGTTTGCTTTTAGGACTTATCCTACCCCAAAATACCCATAATTTTGTCCCAAGCATTACAAATATGTCTAATACCTATCTAAATATATCAATTATCATCCCTAAGCCTATTTTCACACATCCCTATGTTGTTACTTGAATGTCACATTGTAATTTTTCCTGGGATGGGATCACTAGTCTTGTTGATCATGTCCTTCATAATTTTGTGGGCCCTTCTAAGTTTAGTTATGATTTGTGTGCCTTACTTTTTATTTTTTATTATTTTTCAAGTCAACCTAAGTGTGAATCATGTTCTAGAGCAACTTATTTATACCAAGTTAATCTAAGCCATTATCCATGTGTAAGAGAGATAAATATAAAAGAGAAGAATCAAGTGTCTATTATTTTTATTTATAATTCAATTTATTGCCATCCCTTTCCATATATTTTTCTACACTTGTGATGGAATCATGTTTGTGCATCAACCACTTGTATTGAAAGAAGGTTTAGGTGTATTGCATGTAGTTGCATCTTCACATCTAAGAAGGGGAGGTTCAAAACCCTTACTCGATATTCCATTCACAGTATATATAACTATGTTGAGGTCTTATTATAGTGCACATGTATGTAGTTGTAACTCCCACATTAGTTTCTTGACCCATAACATTGTTGTATTACAATTTAATGGCAAACTAGGTTAAGGAATGAAGAAAATAACATTATTTTATTTCTATCCAGAAGATGAGAAAAACATAGGTATAAACATCAATGATATCCAATGGTGTATGTTATCAATTATATTTTGCACCCATTTTTTGTGTTGTAAGAGTATGAGTTGTAGTACATGGGAAATCTAATGACATAATGGGACCACCTCCAAGTTGTGGGACCTTGGAAAATTGAGGTGAACCTCTAGAGAAGGCTAGTTTCCTTTCACTAAGCTCGATGCAACTAATATATGACCAGTTAACATCAAACTCCAAATTTCTTAGTGATCTTGCTCCTAACTAGGGTTTTAACTTGTGAGGAAAAGAGTTTTTAGGAGTTTAATGTTTTTGAAAAAATGGTGATGCACTAAAGGGATCTAGTGGGAATTAATGCTTCCTTTGATTGAACACAGTTGAACAATTAATATACTAAAATTTATTTACACACAATCTTATATGAATATGAAAATAAAGGTAATATTGGGAATTTATCAGATAAGAAACAAAGTTCTTTATTTTTCATCAACAAGTTTTCAAAAGGGTAGAATCAATGCCACAAATAAATCTATATGGCTGAAACAAGACTTATATCATTCACAAATTTAATAAAATCTATACATACACAAAGATAACACAAGAAAAGGAAGGTAAAACTTTATTATATTAGTATTCTTCAAGTTACAACATATAGATAAATTCCTCAAAGGCATAAAAAATTGTCTAACAACAAAAAGATCCATGGGCTACGTAGGAAACCCATATTTATAAAAAAAAATCAATCCCTTAAGAGAGAAGAAGTTAAAAAACCCTTACACGTAGTTTTGGAGCAAAAAATTAGGGAACCTCCATACAAATGTCATCCTTCCTAGCTTGAAATGGCATCTTTGTGGAGTAAAAAGAGGAAAATAACACTTCAATGGATGGGCGCTTCACCAAATGTTGAAAGAGAAGAAATTTTTTTTGGAGTCTTTTAGTTAAACCGTTTCTCCTTGAGTTTTGTTGAAGAAATATTTCCCAAGAAATGGGGCACCAAAATGAACCATGACTTGGTCAAAACTTGAATGCTTTTTAATATTTGGATATTTTAAAACTAAACTTGCAAAACTTAACATGCAATTTGCAGTTGAGACTTTTACAACTTTTAAGTCATTCAACTTGAAAAAAAGGAAAGTGAAAATCATAATGCGAGCTTTTAAAACTAAATCCATTCAACTTGTCAAAAGGAAAAGTGTGAAATACAAGTTACACTTTTTCAACTAAAGCTTGATAGAAAGATAATTGAAAATTACAAGTAGCTCTTTTTAACTAAAGTCAAAAGTTGTCAAAATGATAGTTGTAATTTGAAACTTGCAACTTTAAAATGTATATTACACAAATTTTAGTTTACAAAATGTATTTTTAAAATAATCAAATAATCAATCTACAACAGTGATTTATGAGGATTCCTTGTCCTTTTTTGCTTGTATCTTCTTGATATAAGCATCGAAGCTACTAAATATTTTCTTGAAGGTACTCTTCGTTAGGACCAACTGTGTAAATATTATTGATTTCACATTTTATTATTATCTCAGATAGTTCTCTAGAAGCAAGTCTATAGACTTGGATATATTTTCTCACTTGATCACGTTTATTATGATACTTAATGAACCAATGGATGGAATTCAAGTTGAAAATTGTATCATGTGTTGATTCTTTCTTAGTTACCCCTTTGAATTTATCTTAGACCTCTTGAATAGGAAGAGGTTTATCTTAGTAATCCACCGCATCACATGAAAATTTACAAAGTGAATCCTCAATATCATACATTGCATCTGTGGCCTTGTCACATGTGCTCTTGGCATTCTCAATACTTTCACTAAGTATTCTAATTCTGAATTTAGTTGCTCTCTCCAGCTCATCATTATCTGAAAGATTTTTTATAATCTTTTATGACATGAGGGTATCACTATCTATCAGTTTAATGGCCTAAAATATGGGAAAGTAGAGGTTCAACCTTTCAACCTCTTTTTCATATTTACTTATATCTGCCTTTAAAAATGCAAGATCATCTTTCAAAGTCTTATAGTAGTCCATGACTAGCCCTATCACTCTATTCCCTTTTATGATTAGTTCTTCAGCTTAGTATTTTTTATCTCTTCCCATGGTACCAATATCTATCATTACCTCAAATTTTTCTTTGTTAGGGAATTGAGAGAGAGATTGGGTTGGATGGGCAAATTCAGGTGGATTTGCTAGGTCTATGAATTTTCTTAAGGTAGTTGTCAACTGCTCAACTTTGTTCCTCAGCTCATCTTTAGTGACCTTGTCACTGTCCATTTTTTAAAGAGAGAACTTATGTTGGTTTGGACATCCTATTTTAGTCCTTCTCTTGTTAGACAACCTAGGTGCACCTTAGATATCTGATAATCCCCCACTATGAAATCTTATTTTTGTTTGTCAAGTGGGAGAACTACCATCTCCACATATTTTCCCCCTATTGCATCATATGAGATTCTAGAGATGGTCTTGGGACCTCTCTTTGGTCATTTGGATGCTTAAAGTAGACCAAAATCTAGGGTATTGGGAGATATCATTCTTTTCATTTTATTTAACACTAATTATGCCAGCCAATTTGGAGTAACTACTAATGAATCATGTGTTATTCCAATGAACATTGTTACAAGTGAGTCTGTAACTAAAGCTAATACACTGGTGGTTACCATGATAAGTGTCATATTTGCCACTAACATTGATGTTAAGTCTTTGGATGATGATTTGGATATCTCTTCCCCATTGGTGAGTTGAGCAGCATGTTTGTGGGTATCTCTATTTCCACCTCCTTTGTGGGGGCTTGGGTTAATGTGAGAGTGGAAGAAGGAAAATATACTTGGATGGGTGAAGTGAATTTGCTTATTAGGGGTGAAAAAATTAGAAGTGACATAGGTGGAGAGGTAGGCACATGTAGTTGGAACAAGGGAACCTATGGAAGGGTGGAGTTCAAGGTAGCAAAAGAATCAACCAACATAGTGGGAATGGCTAGAGTGGATGAAATGGGTAGTGTGATGGAAGATGAATATGGGGTTGTACCCAACCCAGTGGCCATGATAGATAGTGTGGTTGTAGTCAAAATGACTAAGTCAGCATCCATATATTACTAGGTGGTGTTGGTGATTAGTGATATGATAATGGATATAAGGGATGAGGTGGAAGTGATTATGCAAGAGAGAGGTAAAGGTGGAGTTAGAATAACCAACTGTGTTGATTAGCTTGCTACCAAAGGAGTCACTTATACTAGAGAGTCAGATGAAATATCAATTATTTTCACTGATGGGCTCATGGAAATAAGAGAATTAATTATTTGTACTTGTTGGATAGTAGAGATAGGAGGAGGTGTTATAGTAGTTATGTCCCCTATGGAAACTAGTAGTGCTTGATCCACTAGTTGGGTTACTAGCACTGGGGTGATGGAAGAAGCCCTTCTTGCCTTCTACTTTTGCTTCTACTTGTGCAAGATAACTTTCCCCACTGCCTGATCTACTTGAGTTTTGCTACTGGAACCTTCTGTTTCTATTACCACCACACCCTTATCCTTTAGGTTTCTTAACCTATTTTTGATATTTAAGGTCTCTTTGGATATTTTATCCCCCTTGCTCCTTAACTAGTAAAATTTTATGTTTATAAATAGGGCAGTTCTATCTAATAAAGAGAAGGATTCAGGTGTAGACCACCTGACTCAAGGAAGAGGTTGGAGGTAGACCTAATTATCATAATATACCCTATCCACTATTTGTTCCTCATCTTTCAAATATTCTAGAACTGGTGCCATATCATAAGTTTTAATTTATTCCAAGGTCATTCTAGAATAATCTCTCAACCTAACCTCTTCTCCATCCTACATATCTTCCAAATAATCTTAACGAATAGGAATGTGGGAATATGAGGAACCCACTATACTAGTAACATAACCCATCACATCATAGAAGGGCCTAGCATTGAGAGCTCTCAAGGCAATCTGGGTCATCTTTGCATCCACACATTTGGCTTTAGATAAAGAAGGGTAGTTGTATCTCCCAATACTGATAAGGAAGTGTATCCCTATCTTGTGCATGCTTGATAAGAACTTGTGGGTTTCCACTAGTTATCTCACCAGTTCCATTAAGGCCCATTTGTCACTTACATATCTAGAAAGGATGTAAGGACATCCATTGAATCCACCAACTCTAATATATGAATATGTGGGGAATTTAACAAAGTATGATCCCCAACTTGATATTTTTGTTATTTCACCATCAAAAAATATTTTCCTTCCTAGTTCTTTTTCAAACATGATTATGATATAATAGATAAAAGCATCATTAACTCTTTTGAATTATTGTTTGCTTCCCTCTAAAGTGAGATCAGGGTATTATTTATAAACTTTGTTGATGTGATCTGGCACTATGTTTAATCCCAAGAATGCCCTCCCTTTTTCTAAAATATATACAAGGTAAGAAGTCATAAACTTTGCCTGTAGTTTGAACCTCCATCAACTATCTATGAATGGATTTACTTATTAATTGGGCCCAGTGAATATATTGTTTATTTTGATGGATTACCCAAATATGTCAATATATCTAATATTGATAATTTCTTGTGTTTGGTCTCCCTGTAACTCTGTACAAGAGTATAATGATATCCCCTACCTCATCCTTGAAGTCTATCCTAGCCAGGGTCTTAGGAATTCTTATGGATATAGATTTAGGGTTTTTTAACCACTATTTGTTTAAAACCTATAAATAGGTTGAGTTATTATCTTTATAGATTTTTTTGGAATAATCAGGGGTAACGTCTATGTAGCTTTCAAATTCTAGGATCAAGAACATAATATCAATGAAATATGGATCAAGATACATAATATTCTCCCCTTTATCATTCACTACTTCTCTCTTCTCAACACCATAATGTTTGTACATGGTGATCACAAGCTCAAGGATTTACACTGAGGGTGTAAAGGCTATAGCCTTAGGCAAACCACTATCGTAGATGCTTTGAATCTAATCATTCTTGAATTCTACATTGACTCTATTTCAAAAGTTTGTTAGGTCTATGTGACCTAGGTTTGTGTCAGTTATCTCATTGGTTTTTGAAACTAGGCTGGATGGGACACTAGGTATTTTTTATTGGAATTTCATCTCTTTCAGACATGTACATTGAGTAAATGGGTGCGGGAAACCAACTACAGAGCTAGTCGAGATTTGGGTTTATAATTACAGGTTATTTTTATGCTTTGAACTTGGCAGGGTTTTGTTATGCTTTTATAATTAAATTTTCCTGGGGGAATATAATGTGAAATAATAGCTATAAAGTCCAACCAAATGGTCTAGTGGGGTTTTAACTTGTAATTACACTTACAAATTTCAGCCAAAAGTTCAGCGGAGTTGTGGTTTGTAATTGCACATCGGATCTTTGATGAGAACTCAAGGTGTTAAAGTAAAGGGAATCTCCACCTAACTCTAAATGGGGGTTTTTATGTGTTTTTGCTATTAAAATCTCTGTTGAGTTTTAATTTTCAATAGTAGGAGGTATTTCCACTTATATTTAGTCAAATTCCAAGAAAACCCTAAGTACAACAAGAAGGAACTAGATGAATTTTAACAATAAGAATCTACAAATGTAGGTAAAAAATAGAAAACATGAGCAATAAGGTAAATTATGCTATTATTTTATCTATTCCAGAGATAAAAGCAAAGGTATGACAAATGAAAAATTAAACTTGCAAAAATAGAACAATGAAGGTGATTAAAAGAAATGTGGGTGACCTAGAAAAATACCATGAATTTATGTTCTGGGTTTGGCAATAGGTATATCTAGTGTGTGACATTTATGTTGCTTAACAATGGTGGTGAATAAACTTTGGTGACTGCATTGCTCATCTTGGAGGTGTGGATCACAATTTCACTTGGAAACGGAGCTCTAGCTTTTGTCAAAATATTAATTAACTTAGCAAAACCTAAATTTTATATTAATAAACCACATAATTAATGCCAAGCATGTTGATTAATGGTGGTGGATGGGTCAACGATGGGAAAGTAGGTCATTGGAATCATCTTGCAAGTTTGTAGTTTGAAAATTTGTAATGTGTTTCCCATTCTTCACTTTCTGTTGAGGGGTTATGGATGTAGGAACTGATTTGAAGGTGGGAAGCAAAGTTTGTGTTGCACTTTACAACTTTGCAAAATTGTAAATTATAACACAAGTTCTGATTCTCACTAGGTATCAATGCAGAGCAAAAAGTGGAGTCTAGATTACAGTTTGTAACTTTACAAAGTTAATAATTGTAATGCAAGTTTAGATTCATGCTAGGTCTCAGGTAAGCGAGAAAGTGGAGGTTTTGGGTGCACTTTACAACTTTACAAAGTTATAAAATGCACAAAAATATCTAGTTTCTACTTGGGTCTTGGAAAAGGTATTTGGGCCATTTTTAAAGCTTTTTCTCAAAAAAATTACGGGTTTCCCTTAAGGTACAAGATGTTTTGAAGTTTTTGGCACAAAAATATCAACATTTTTGGTGACCTTTGCATAGTGATACCATGTTAATCAAATATTCCCAGTATCCTTATAGTTAATTGGGCATGGAGTCATTTAAAGTTTATCACATAATACTTAGAGAATAAATAGAACTGGGGATTGCCTAAAACAAGAAACAAAATAGGGAAAACAAAATGGAAACAAACTAAGGTAACAAAACTCCTAATGAGTTATAGATTGTGTGAAAGCACTTATTTTGGGAAACCAACTACACCTATTATATACAATTGTTTGGAAAGAATTCCAACCTCAAAATCAATCTTTGAGGTATATCCCATTGACTAGGATAGGTAGCTCCGATATATCAAGCCTAGATAGTTGGGATGCATTGGAACCTTTGCATTGTGTTATGATGTATGGAGCATTCCATATTGCATCAAAATTTGTATGCTTTTCTAGCTTGGCCCTTTCAACATCCCATTTTGGAACCATATCTCCTTCGTTGAATATCTTATCAGATGATTTTGTGTTAAAATTTCTCTTTACTTAGCCTGATTTGCTTCCAAAACTTGCATTGACTGGTTCTTGACTTCTTTTTGCTCCATGAGTTCTACCAATTACACAGTCATTGTATCATTTTCAATTAATTCTAATTGATGATTGAGTTTTAGAGATGATAACTCTATTGATAGTGGAAGTCTAGCTTCCTTTCCATAGACCATCTTGAATGGAGAATTGCCAATGTATCTTTTGGGAGTGATTGTGTCATCCCAAAGTGTTGATTTCAACTTAGTGTACCATGTCCTTTGGTTATCCTCCATTATTCTTTTAACAATCCTTATGATATTTTTATTAGTAGATATGGCCAAGCCATTACCTTATGGGTAATAATTTGAAGAAGTCTTCAAGTAGACATTATGTTTCACAACCCATTCACTCACCTAAGTGACCACAAAAGCTTTGGCATTGTCTGAGATAATGGTCTAAGGAACACAAAATCTAGTGACAATGTTATCCATGAATTCTAAGATAGATGATTTTATGGCATCATTAAATACAATCACTTCAGTTCATCTGTTAAAATATCTAATCACTATAAGGACCCATTTGTGGCCAACACTTGACCATAGATTGGTCATGCCAATAAAATCCAATCCCCACCAAGCAAATGGCTAGTCAGCGTGGATTGGTTGGAGAGGGAGGGATGATAATCTTTGGTTTCATATAAATTAGGCACATTTCTCACAATTTCATAGCCACCTATGTGCATATTTAAATAAGTTAGGCCAATAATAGTCTGCCCTCATTATTTTGATGGTAATGGTCCTTGCAGAGAAATGGCCACCCGATGAGCCATCATGAAACTCTTTGAGTACCTTAGGGATTTGATCATGCTCAATGTATCTCATAAAAACTCCATTAATATCTTTCCTATACAATATCTCATCAATAAGAGCATAAGGAATAGATTGGAGCCTGAAATACCTTTTCTTGTAATGTTGTAGATCGGGTGAGTATTCATTGATTTTTAGGAAGGTAGTCATGTCATTGATCTGGTTGTTGAGTAAATGCAGAGTCATTGGTTGAAAATCCTATTGAATGTATATTGTATCAACATACTTAATGTTAGAATCAAGCTTCTCACATAAGCCTTATCCTCTTATAACCTTCATTATTTCAATGATCACATCATGTTCCATGACTTTCATGATCTAACTTGCTCTCTTTTCATTTATCTCTCAGCTCAATAGGAACTCCTCTATGTTCTGGTGACTAACCATCAAATGAATTTTGTTGTTTTAGAGCATGTGCCTAAATTTTTTGAGAGATTTTATTACTACATACACTTACTTCTCAATAAAATTATACCTTTTCTCATAATCCTTTAAGGATCGACTAAAAAAGCTATAGGATGCTCCAATTGATCATGGTTCTATTGGGTCAAAATAGTTGATACACTACCTTCCTCTCCAAAAGCATAGAGAATGAAATCGTTCTTGTAGTTGGGAGTTACAAGGGTAAGAGCTTAAGAAAGGGCCAACTTGATGGCTTCAAAACTATCCTTTCCTTCCCTTGTCTAGTTGAAACTGACCCTCTTTTTAAGCATAGTAGTACAGGGTTTGGCCATGGAGGCAAAATTTGGAATGAACCTCCTCATGAATTTGATCTTCCCTAAGAAACTTTGTAACCCCTTTTTATAGCTTGGAAGTGTTAGTGAAGATATAACACTTACTCTCTCTGGGTCTATTTCAAGACTTTATCTTGAAACTATGTGTCCTAGCAGTTTCCCTTCATGAACTATGAATACACACTTCTTTGGATTGAGTAAAATTACAAATTCTCTACACCTTTTAAAAACTTTTCTGAGGTGATCTAGGTGGTCACCGACCTATTTTGAATAAATAATGATGTCATCTAGATACACCAAGATCATTTCATTGATGAAACCCTTGAAATCCATATCCATGGCCCTTTGGAAGGTAACACCAATGTTGGTTAGACTAAAAGGCATCTTTTAATAGGCACATGTGCCCCATTTTGTAGTGAAAGCAATTTTGAACTAGTTGGGTTCCTGAACTAGGATTTGGTTATATCTAGAATAACCATCTTTAAGGGAAAACCTTTTAGATCTAGTTATTGTTTGGAGGATTTACTCCATGGGTGGAAAGGGATAATGATCCTTCAAGGATGATTTTTTTAAATCTCAAAAATCTACACAAAGCCTAATTTCACTGTTCTTTTTCCTAACAGGGACCACGTTAGTAACGCATGATGAGTTTTTGATAAGGAAAATGATGTTAGCTTCTATCAACTTGGACAACTCACTCTTCATCAAGGGTTCTATTTTTGGGTTTATTGGTCTCTATTTTTGTCTAACAGTTCATATTTAGGTCAAGCTCTATTGTGTGTTGGGATAAGCTAGGGTCAAAACCCCTTAGATCTTTATAACTCCAAGTGAAGTTATCATCAAATTCTTGACACAATCTAATAAAATCTTGATTTTTGAAAGTGTTATGTATCTTTATGATCTTCAAAGTTTTGCCTTCTAAAATGACTACTGGATCATAGTCTTTTTCCTTGACCATGAGATTTTTCTTCTCATCCTTCAGCTGATCATCAAAGTTGAAGATACTTTCTAAAGTAATAAGACCCATGGGAAACTTGTTAGTCTTCAGTTGAAATATTTTCTCCTCATATTATTCTTAGATCCTTGACTAATTTTTGCCTAAGAATTTATCCTCATCTCATATAAAATTAATAATTTTATGATCATAGTCACAGACTTGCTAGTTGGTTACATTGTCAGGGACAGATGGTCTGACTATTATTTTTACTTGTTGGTCATTGTCCTTCTTAATCTCTTCAAGTAAATTATATTGAGAACCCACTTAGACCATGTGATTAGCATCCTTACTTTGTGTTCTCGGTATCACTTGAATGTTTAAAGTGATAAAATCTTCCAGCAAGTCTCAAACCCTATGTTTTTAAGATCTCAACAATTTTTTCTTAGTTGTGTTTTTTGATCTCACTTGATGAACGATTAGTTCATTATCATTGAACACTTGTAGTAATTATATTTCCCTTTATTTAAATAACTAAAGACCTCAAATCAATGCTTCATATTCAACCACATTGTTAGTGTAGATGAACTAAAGTCTAGAAGAATAGAAATAACTCTCCTTTTAGGGAGAGACCAAAACAATAATTACACCTAAACCATTCCTACTCCTTGAGCCATCAAATTATAATTTCCACATTTGCTTATGATATTTAGCTAGTTTTTAAATATTTGGGATAATTGCATCATTTTTATGGATGCAATACATACCCAACCCCATTTCCTTGACATAGTCATAAGGGTCAAACTGGACAGTTGATCCCCATTCATTTAGGTGAGTGTCTGAGATTTATTTTGTGAGTGTTACAACTTTATGTTCAAACTCCTCTTCTTGGTATTGCAATGTACAATTCATATCCATAGGAATAGGAGTGTATGGTTCAATGTGGTCTTTAATAGTTGGCTCAAATCTTATTGTCACTCTAGTCCCATATCTCATCCTGAGCAACATATGTCACCAATCAGTAGATAGGTACCCCCCCCCCCTCATTTTTGCAATAAAGTCTTGAGAAAGGTAGATAGAAAAATAGGGGGTAAGTAAATTATTGAGATATATTGGGATATGGATAATCATGGACATGCATGGATGGTAAGGTTTAGACCTTTTATAGTTCCAACTGTTTGGACAATAGTTCCATCCAGTTAAACCACACCTTTTGTGATAGGTGTGTATTTAATACCTAATGCATCTACTATTTTCTTAGGCATAACAGAGCTACTAGCCCCAAAGTCAATCATACAATTATGGAAAATATTTTTTCCAACTATGAGTGAAAGGTAAAATGGGGATGCTTACAATTTTTACTTGTTTTTGTGTCCATTTGAGGTTGACACAAGTTAACTATAGCAATAGGTCCTTTAACTAAGACTTTCTTTGTTAATTGGAAGGTTTTTAGAACTTATTATAGTAAGTCCCTCTATGTTGAGATTGACGGTGCTTTCCACATTGTAACATTCAAATTAATCTTTTTCATTTATTCTACAATACTGAAGGGAATGCTACCAACATTTACTAGTACTTTTGTGGGAGTTACATCTTTTTTATGAGATTTTGGGTTAGTAATTTTGACTTTGGCTAACCCATCAGCACATTAGATGCCTTTTGAATTGTATTAAATTTTGCAACCTCCTATACAAATTTAAAAGTTGTAGCCTGATCAACTATGGGAGTTTGATCACCTTCCATTGATCTCTTCTTAGAGCATGTATTTATTGCCAATAAACTACCAGCATTGATTAGTATTTCCTCATGGTTTACACCACAAAAATCCTCTTCTTTCTAGTTCAAAAGAGTGGTCTCATTTTGATCATGCACTTGTACATCTTCCTATTGATAAGTAGCTTCCTCTTATTGCCATTGGGGGGTTAGATATGCTTTGTACCATCAAGGTTTAACTGATGCCACCATGAGGGCAAGCATTTTGATTATGCAATTGGGCACAAGGATATCACAACTTATATCTCTAAGCCATGTTGTTCTAAATAGGAATGATGGATTTAGAAGTATTTAAGGCAAATAGAGCATGAATATTTGGGGGCTTTACTTACATGGTTTGGCTTTAGGATTGTGAGATGCCTTAGTATGGTTGCTTATTGGTATGATATGTTTGATTGGCAGGTTGATAAGGCCTATAATTTTTAAACTGTTGCCTGTTCATGGCTACCAACTCATTGCCAAAGCTTTTAAGCAGTGACTTAACTTCATATGAATCATCACAAGGGATAGGAGACAAATTTGGTTGATTGCTTGTTGTGGGAATTGGGGCCATAGTGGGTTGCGTGGGAGGCAACTCTGGGAAGAATGGCATTGGATGTTGAGGAGAAATTTTTCTATCTTGAATGAGGCAATTTTCAAATCTTATTACTATGTCGTAAGCAATGGGAGTGTGGTGTCACCCATTGAATGAATCATGATAGTTAGATCACTATTTAAAGATCTTAAATAATATAAGAAAGCATTGTTCAAGGTTGGATTGACCAACACTGGGATTCTATTCCATGTCTTTTAAAAGTGGCAATTAAAATCACTCATGACCTCATGAGGATCCCATTTAATAGTGGTTAGTTGTTCAACTAGTGAGAGGTGATCACTATAATCCTTAAGCTATGTGCATAGGGTAGACCCTAGATCATCCCAAACATAGATGGAATTGGGAAGTAAAATCCTATACCACTATAAGGCTTTACCCTTAAATGATAAGGCAAGAAGTTTGATAGCAACATTTTCTTGTGCTATGTTATGAATTGAACAAATGTTGACAACATCCTAAATATGTTTAATTGGTGTGGTGGAACTTTTACCAGTAAAATATGGAAGGATTTTCAGAGGCGAGGTGGGTATATCATCATACTGGGCCAACATAAGTGGGCCTCTATCATTGAATGCTATGAAATTTTGATTTCTCAGGGCCATAATGGGAGGTATGAAATGATTGTGTGTATTTGTGGGAGATGCAGACATATTTTCATGATTTATTCTAAGGTTAAGTAGAATTGATCTTGATTTATTTTTATAGGAAAAAGAGAATTCTAGCAAGTCAGTCCTCTTACCTTTAGTAGATGATATTGTTTGTATCTTTGACATACATAAACTTGGATTTCCTGAATTCATAAGCCAACGAATTCACCAGGTGCTCTTAAAATGTGTATGAAGCTCACATAATGCTTATTGAGAATAACACCAATTTATTAGCTATGATCTTTGGGTCCCATCGAGCTTGCCAGAAATTGTTATCAATTAGATTTTGCACCTATTTTTTGTGTTATAAGGGTATGAGTTATAGTACATGACAAATCTAATGACATAATGGTACCAATTCCAAGATGTGGGACTTTGGCAAATTGAGGTGAACCTCTGGAGAAGGCTAACTTCCTTTCACCAAGCTCAATGCAACTAATATATGACTAGTTCACATCAAACTACAACTTTCTTAGTGATCTTGCTCCTAACTAGGGTTTTAACTTATGAGGAAAAGAGTTTAATTTTTTTGAAAAAATGGTGATGCACCAAAGAAATGAATGCTTGATTTGATTAAACACAATTGAAAAATTAATATACTAAAATTTATTAGAGCACAATTTTATATGAATATGAAAGCAAAGATAATATTGGACATTTATCAGATAAGGAACAAAGTTCTTTATTTTTTATCAACAAGTTTTCAAAAGCATAAAATCAATACCACAGATGAATCTATATGACTGAAACAAGACTTATATCATTCACAAATTTAATAAAATATGTACATACACAAAGATAACATAATAATAGGGAAGGTAAAACTTTAGTCTATTAGTATTCTCTAGGTTACAGCATGTAGATAAATTCATCAAAGGCAGAAAAAAATTTCTAACAACAAAAATATCCATGGGTTATGTAGGAAACCCATATTTATACAAAAAATCACTCCCTTGAGAGAGAGGAAGTTAAAAAACCCTGACACTCAGTTTTGGAGCAAAAAAATAGGGAACCTCCATACAAATGTCATCCTTCCTAGCTTGAAATGGCATCTCTGGTGGAGTAGAAGGAGGAAAAGAACTCTGTAATGGCTAGGTGCTTCACCAAGTGTTGAAAGAGGAGAAAAATCTATTGGAGTCTTTTAGTTAAGCCATTTCTCCTTGAGTTATGTTGAAGAAATCACTCCCAAGAAATGGGGTGCCAAAATGAACCATGAATCGGTAAAAAATTGAATGTTTTTTAATATTTGGATATTTTAAAACTAAACTTACAGAACCTAACTTGTAATTTGTAGTTGAGACTTTTAAAACTTTTAAGTCATTCAACTTGACAAAAAGGATAGTGCAAATTACAATGTGAGATTTTACAACTAAAGCCATTCAACTTGTCAAAAGGAAAAGTGCAAAATATAAATTGCACTTTTTCAACTAAAGCTTGACATAAAGATAATCGAACATTATAAGTAGCTCTTTTCAACTAAAGTCAAGATCTATTAAAATGATAGTTGTAATTTGCAACTTGCAACTTTACAATGTATCTTACATAAATTTTAGTTTACATAATGTATTTTTCAATAATCAAATAATCAATCTACAATAGTGATTTCTAAGGATTCCTTATCCTTTTTTGATTGTATTTTCTTGATATAAGCATCAAAACTACTGAATATCTCTTGAAGGTGCTCTTTGTTAGGACCAACTGTGTAAAGATTGTTGGTTTCAAATTTTTTTATCTTAGATAGTTCTCTAGAAGCATGTCTATAGACTTGGATATCTTTTCCCATTTGATCAAGTGTATTATGATACTTGATGAACCAGTGGATGGAATTCAAGTTGAAATTTGTATCATGGGCTGATTCTTTCTTAATTACCCCTTTGAATTTATCTTGGACCTCTTAAACAAGAATAGGTTTATCTTGGTAATTCACTGCATCACATGACAATTTCCAAAGTGAATCCTCAATATCATACATTGCATCTATGGCCTTGTCACACGTGCTCTTGGCCTTATCAATACTTTCACTAAGTATTTTAATTTTGAATTTATCTATCCTCTCTAGCTTATCATGCTTTGAAATATTTTTAACATCTTTTCTAACATGAGGACGTCACTCTCTATCATGTCAATGGCTCAAAATTTGGGAACGTAGAGGTTCAACCTTTCAACCTCTTCTTCATATTTACTTATCTCTACCTTTAGAAATGCAAGATCATCCTTCAAACTATTGTAGTAGTCCATGTCCAATCCTATCACTTTGTTCCCTTTTGTGATTAGTTCCTCAGCCTAATCTTTTTTAGCTCTTCCCATGGTACCAATCTATATCATTGCCTCAAATATTTATTTGTCAATGAATTGAGAGAGAGATTGGGTTGGCTAGGCAGATTCATGTGGATTTGTTGGAGACTATGAAATTTTTTAAGGTAGTTGTCAACTACTCAACTTTGTTCTTCAACTCATATTTAATGACCTTGTCACTGCCCATTTTTTTAAAGAGAGAACTTATGCTAGTTTGGACATCATGTTTTAGTCCTTCTCTTGTTGGATGACCTAGGTGCACCTTAGACATTTGATAATCCCCCACTGCTAAATCTTTTTTTTGTTTATCAGGTGGGGGAACTATTATCTCCACATATTTTTCCCTTTTGGCATCATATGATATTTTGAGATGGTCTTGGGACCTCTCTTTGGTCATTTGGATGATTCTATTAGACCAAAATCTAGGGTATTGGGAGATATCATATGTTTCTTTTTGTTTAATATTGATTATGCAAACCAATTTAGAGTAGCTAATAGTGAATCTTATGTTGTTCCAATGGATATTGTTACCTATGAGTATGGAGTTGAAGCTGATACATTGGTGGTTATCATGATAAGTATCATATCTATCATTGACATTACCATTGAGTCCTCAACTAATGATTTGGATATATCTTCCCCATTGGTGGGTTGAGTAGCCACAATTGTGTCAGTGGATATGTTTATTTCCACATCCTTGGTAGGGGCTTGGGTTAATGTGAGAGTGGAAGAAGGTAAAGATACTTGGATGGGTGAAGTGGATGTGCTTACCAGGGGTGTGAATGTTATAAGTGACATAGGTGGAGAGGCAGGCACGTGTGGTTGAAATAAAGGAGCTTGTGGAAGGGTGGAGTCCAAGGCAACAAAAAAATCAATCAACGTAGTGGGAATGGCCAGAGTAGATGAAATGGGTAATGTGATGGAAGATGAAGATGGGGTTGTATTCTACCTAGTGGCTATGATAGATAGTGGTGTTGTAGTCAGAATGACTCAATCAACATCCATGTATTGTTGGGTGGTGTTTTTGATTAATGGTGTGGTATTGGATATAGGGGATGAGGTGGAAGTGATTACGAAAGAGGGAGGCGAAGGTAGAGTTGGAATAACCAAGTGTGTTTATTGTTTTACTACCAAAAGAGTCACTTGCACTAGGGGGTTAGATGAAATATCAATTACACTAGTGGGCTTGTGAAAATAGGAGAAGTAATTAATTTCACTTGTTAGACAGTAGAGATAGGGAAGGGGTTATAACAATTATGTCCCCTATGGAAACTGGTAGTGTTTAATCCACTGGCTGGGTTGTTGGAACTTGGGTGCTAGATGAAGCCCTTTTTACCTTATACTTTTGCTTATATTAGTGAAAGACAACTAGCCCCACTGTCTGATCTATTTGAGTTCTACTATTGGAACCTTTTGCTGCTGCTACCACCACACCCTTATCCTTTACTTCTCTTAACTTATCTATGATATTCAGGGTCTCTTTGGTTATTTTAACCCCCTTCCTCCTTAACCAATTCAATGTTTTATTTATAACTAGAGTGGTTATGTCTAATAAGGAGAATATTCATGTGTACACCACTTGACTTGAGGAAGAGGTTGGAGATAGAACCGATTATCATAATATACCCTATCCACTAGTTATTCTTCATCTTTCAAATCTTTTGGAAGTGGTGCCATATCATAGGTTTTAATTTTTTTGGGGGTCATTCTAAAATAATCTATCATCCTAACCTCTTCTTCATCCTACATATTTTCCCAATAATCTTCATAAAAGGGAATGTGGGAATATGATGAACCCACTATACTAGTAACATAACTAGTCACATCATATAAGGGCCTAGCATCAAGATCTCTCAAAGTCATCTGGGTCATCTCTGCATCCACACATTTGGCCTTAGATAGATAAGGGCAGGTGTATCTCCCTATATTGATAGGGAAGTGTATCCCTATCTTGTGCCTCCTTGATAATAACTTGTGGGTTTCCATTAGTTGTCTCACCAATTCCATTAAGGCCCATATGTCACTTACATATCTAGGAAGGGTATAAGGGAACCCACTGAAACCACCAACTCTGATGTATGAATATGTGGGGAACTGGATAAAGTATGATCTCCAATTTGCTATTTTTGTTGTAACATCATAAAATCTTGTCCTGCCTAGTTCTTTTTCAAACATGATTATGATGCAGTAGATAAAAGCATTGTTAACTCTTCTGAAATGTTGTTTAATTCCCTCTAAAGTGAGATTAGGGTAGTAGTTATAAACTTTGTTGATATGATATGGCACTGTGTTTAATCCTAGGATGCCCTCCCTTTTTCTAAAATATAAATAAGGTAAGAGGTCATATAAAATTTGCCTATAGTTTGAACCTCTATCAACCATCTATGAATGAAGTCACTGATCAATTAGGCCCAGTGAATGTATTATTTGTTCTGATGGATTACCCTTATATACTGTTAAATCCAATCTTGATAATTTATTATATTTGGGCTCCCTATAACTCTGTGCAAGAGTATAATGATATCCCCTACCTCATCCTTGAAGTCTATCCTAGCCAGGGTCTTAGGCATTCTTGTGGCTATAGATCTAGGGGTTTTTAACCATTGTTTATTTAAAAATAGTAAATAGGCTAAGTTATTATCCTGATAGAAATTTTTGGAGGAATCAGGGGTAATGTCTATGTAGATTTCAAATTCCAAGATCAAGAACATAATATCAATGAAATTTCGATCAAGATTCATAATCTTCTCTCATTTATCATTCTCTACTTCTCTCTTCTCAACATCATAATGTTTAGCCATATTGAACACAAGCTTGAGGATTTTCACTAAGAGTGGGAAGGTTGCATCTTAAGGCAAACCATTATCGTAGATGATTTGAATCCAATCATTCTTGAATTTTGCATTAACTCTATTTTAGAAGTCTGCTAGGTCTGTGTGACCTAGGTCTATGTCAGTTATCTCATTGGTGTTTTGAATCCAAGCTAGATGGGACACCATGTCCCTTTTAATTGAAATTCATCTTTTTTATAGACATGTACATTGGGTAAATGGGTGTGAGAAACCAACTATAGAGCTGGACAGGATTTGGGCTTGTAATTATAGGTTATTTTTATGTTTTAAACTTGGTAGGTTTTGTTATGCTTTTGAAATTAAAAATTCTAGTGGGAATATAATGTGCAACAACAATTGTAAAGTCCAACCAAATGGTTCGATGGGGATATAACTTGAAATTAAACTTGTAAAGTCTAGCCAAAATTTGGTGGGATTGTAGTTTAGAATTGCACATTGGATATCTGATGGGAACTCAAGGTGTTAAAGTAAAGGGAATCTTTGCCTAACTTTACATGGGGTTTTGTATGTGTTTTTGCAATTAAAATTTCTATAGGGTTTTAGTTTGCAATATTAGGAGGTATTTACACTTAGATTTAATCAAATTTTAGGAAAACCCTAATGACAACAAGAAGGAACTATAATTTTAACAATATTCTACAATTATAGGTAAAAATTGGAAAATGTGAGAAACAAGGTAAAATGATGATATTCTATTGATAATTCTAAAGATAAAAGCCTAGGTACGACAAAGGAAAACTTAAACTTACATAAACATAACAATGGAGGCCACTAAAAGAAATGTGGGTGACCTAGAAATATACCATGAATGCATGCACTGGGTTTGGCAATGGATAGATCTAGTGAGTGGAATTTGTGTTTCTTGACAATGGTGGTGAATGAACTCTGGTGACTACGTTGCTCATCTTGGAGGTTTGGATTGCAGTTTCACTTAAAAACTGAGCTCTAGCTTTGGTTGAAATGTTAATTAACTTTAAAAAAACCTAAATTTTATATTAATAAACCACATAATTAATGTCAAGCATGTTGATTAATAACAATGGATAGATCAATGGTGAGAAAGTGGGTTGTCATAATCTTTTTTGCAAATTTTTAGTGTGTTTTCGATTCACCACTTTCCACTAAGGGGTTATGAAGGTGGGAATTGATTTGAAGGTAGGAAGCAGAGTTTGTGTTGCACTTTACAAATTTATAAATTGTAATGCGAGTTTCAATTTCTACTAGTTATTAATGAAGAGTGGAAAATGGAGTCTAGATTATAGTTTGTAACTTTGCAAAGTTTCAAATTATAACACGTGTTCTGATTCCCACTAGGTCTCAGGTAAGTAGGAAGTCAGAGGTTTGGGTGCACTTTAAAAATTGTCAAAGTTTCAAAATGCACAAAAATCTCCAATTTCTACTTGGGTCTTGGAAAAGGTATTTAGACCATTTTTTTATTTTTTTCTCAAAAAAATTATGGGTCTCCCTTAAGGTACGATGTCTTTTGACATTTTTGGCAGAAAATATCAAAAGTGCATAGGCATAAAATAATTTATAATCTAATAGTCAACACAATACACAATCGATGTAACATGACATGTATAACGGTCAAACTGATTGATTGACGATATTGCCCAAAACATGATCATTATAAGCACTGATATTGTCCCTACATAGTTAGAGGCCCAAATTTTGCACAAATACAAATATCGACCTGCAAAATCTAGGTCCATGCTCATAAATCTATAAAGCATTAAGATGTGATCATTCTAACATCTTTTATCTCTTATCAAGTCCATATATTGATTTCAGTAGTTTCCTTTTACTTGTTTACACAATTTTAACCACTAGGGCAGATCTAAAAGTGTTATTTTACATTTTTGAATGGTATATTTATCTATCACACATGTTTTGTCTTATTTCATTAATAAACACATAAAAGATAAAACACCAAACACTTGAGTTGACTATAGTTTTACTGACATATTCGTACAAGTGCTTTTTAAGAGATTTCATTGGCTCCTCGAGCCCACCATCACTATATATTTATTTGGGATGATGATTTTAGCTATTACACATCTCATAAATATTTTTATAATACTTTAAGTGACACATATTACTCCCCTAGGCTACGATTTCATGTTATAGATGACCTCATTAGATAGCTTTACTAACTTATCTCTTGATCTTCACTAATATTTCATTGTCATACTATAGTTTTTTTTGTATATAATTCTATGTGTTGTACCTTTCATGTACCTTCCTCCCTTGAGTTTTTTTCATGCCTCATATATCTTCTATATTTGACATCTTGGCACTTTCCTTCTATTTACATTAAAATTAATCTAGCCACATGGTTTTTGTTGTTTGATATGTTTCATTGCCTTATCCCTTGATTGTTTATCTCATTCCAAACATGTGTGAATATTTCTAAATGATGATAACATATATATTGATACCTTTCATCCTATTGTGCACTAAATTATGAGGGCAATTGTAAGTTGATTAGAATCTACATTTTATTCTTCTTTTTTATTGTGCCCCGTAGCCTAGCTATTTATAATTATTTATTGATTGTTCCCATTAGCCTAATTATTTGTGTTTGTTTCTTGATTATAACCCTTAGCCTTTCTATTTTCATTTATTTTTTATTGTGCCCCTTGTATGCACCTATATTTTTCACCTTCTAAATATTTCTCTTATAATACTCATCACCTCATCAATCTCCTTGAGTGCATGTCCTAAGGACTGCACCAAGATCAAGGTGTGTCAATGTGTGGTAATTTATGAGAAATTCATTGATGATTATATATTAATTTGTACTATATTCATGCCTTTTATGATGTCTTCTTTAAACCTTAAAATCTTAAAGACCTACAATTTGGTTAAGTCTCAAATCTGATATGATCCTCCAAAACCTAAAATATGCATTATAACACCTAGAGGTCTGAAACCACTCTCAAACATCTTGAAAGTGTGTGTGTATGTGTCTATAACACTAAAACACACACACACACACACACACACACACACACACACACACACACACACACACACACACACACACACACACACACACACACACACGTATGTGTGTGTGTGTCTAAACATACATGTGTGTGTGTGTGTGTGTGTAATACACTTTGTAAGTTTACATTTAGATATAAACTTTAGTTATATAAATGTAAAATTGGTGTGTGTGTGTGTAATACACTTTGTATGTTTACATTTAGATATAAAATTTATTTATATAAATGTAAAATTGGCTGATTTAGGCTTGTCTAACTCTCTATTACTCATTTTGTGTATTTTTTCTACTAACTTATCCATGCCAAGTCAGTTCTACAATATTTTCCTACTAACTTGGGTAGCCAAGTTAGCTATGTAAAACTCACTATATTTTATTCTATACCAACCATGTCTAACATAGTCTCATTCCTATTGTGGTCCCTTTTTAATTATATTAGCCATGGTCGACACAATTTTATGCCTACCTCCACCTTTTGTACTATATCGGCCATGGTTAAACAATACTATATTTTTCCATTTTTATTATACTATATCGATTTGGGTTGAGTTCATTAACATAATTGTGTAGACATTATTTATGAATTATATATCACTTCAATCTTGTACACCTAGAAAGTACATATCATGGATGTAACTTCAGCTTATATACCCTTTTCATTGTCAAAATGCTTGCATACACTAACTCTTTGTGATCATTGTTTATCTCTTAGTTAAACCAATGTTATTCTAATGACTTGGACCTTCTATCATGATCATAATGTTGTAAACCTACATATCATCTATCTCTACAAGTTCTGGACATGTACCTATTTTCTAATTTCTCGGACACTTGCATCCAAGTTGGATGCCTACGTCAACGCAAGTGCCCTACCCCAACGCAAGTGCCTAATGCCCTAAAATCATGTAATTTTTAAATAAAATATATACCTATGGTCACCCTAAGTGCTTTAATGTGAGATACACTCCAAATGGATTGGTATATATTCACCCTCTTTCATACCTCACTTAACAGAGACCAAACTACTCACAATGAAACTTATAAAAGGCATTCAATCAAACATGCAAGTGAGCAAAACTCCCCTATTTAATTATATTTTTATATCAATCATAGGGACAACACAACTATAGGTTTAAATTACTGAAGTTACATTCCATGGACCATACTTTCCAAGTTACAAGCTAGGTCACTCTATGTACTTGCTTACCACACATTGTATGATACACACACAAGCTAACCCATAAGAGAGAACTACATAAGTCAAAGGCCCTCTTCAAAGCATGGATATGTAGATAATGTTCATTAATAGAGTGATCTTTAGGGAATCTCAACATCATCTGACCCCTAACCCATTTTTCCCATAACTACTATAAAGATGAAGAACTAGGGTTTTTATCATTTGACAAGGAGTGACAATCCATGAACAAGATATAAGTGCACCAAAGTGAAGTTGACATAGACCCCATAATCATTCAGGTGGTTATATTTAGTTTTAGTAGGTATTTTGTATTGGATACCTACGTCCGAGTTAGATAGAAGTATCGACATAACTATCCTAGGTTGATGCAAGTGTCTGAGGCTATATAGGTACAATTTTTAGAATCAATAGACTAGTTCAGAATTCAAATCTAGTCTAATTTCTTCCTATTTTAGACCTAAACTTGTATTAGCATCAAAACTAACTATCTTATTTTCATTTTCATCACAATATCTATCATGGGTATACTTTCTATTTTAAATATATATTAGCATAATAAATTCAATATATGTTTATCTAAGTTTTACAATTAATTGGCCTGTAATATAGATAGTTTGTCATCCTTCTACCCTAGGTTATCTCTACCCTTTTAACCCTAGATTCACCAATCTAGATTTCAAGTTTAAATATTTTGGTGAAATCGATGTGAATGAATGCAAACATTTCTGATTCCTAGGGTTTTTAGTCATTTAGGGTTTCATATTGATGTATTTTTTCATTTCATACTTATATTATTTTGTATATAATCTAGGTGTTGTCTTAGATTTGGAGGTGTGCCTAGCACCTAACATGTATCAAACTAGTGAAGGGCTTAATCCTATGGTCCGTGATGATACAAATGTTGAGAATGAAAAATATACTAACGAATTTATTATAGAAGAAGATTCTGATAATGAAAACCATGAGTCTAATGAAATTGATGAACATGAGCAAATAGATCATGAGAAAGTACAAGCAATTGCATTATTTCATGTGTGTATTCATCAAAACCCTAAAGATTTTGATGAAATCATAAGAACCATATTAGAAACTAAAAAAGCAGAAAAAATAGATGCACAAGCAAGTTCATCTATTCATCATGCTATTAGAGCTATGGGTCATCGCCATATACCAATAACCCTCCCCTTAAACACATTATTACTTCATATTTCTAATGGGGACACAAGATATTTATTTCAACCCTTGTTCCCTAAAACTATTATTTCCACATCTTACATGGGAAACATAAATAATTCAACCCAATTGTCAATTTCAATACCTATATGTACTCAACCTATGGGTGCACCTCCTTTGGTGACTTCTCAAACATCCAACCTAAAATACCAAGAGGTGCAAGCTCTTGTTAAAACTATAACTTTTTTGCAAACTAAGGTTACAAATATTTAACAAAATTATATGAAATCACCTTATGTTATTGATTCACAAGAGGTGTTGCATAATATTCTTGCACAAAATATATCTTTGTACACATTGCCAATTCATTACTTTGCACATAAGTTCATATTTTATGATGGCAAGTTTGATTTGAACAACATATCTGATATTTTTTATGTGGCATGCCTTGATTATGCCTCCAATGATAAAAATTTGACCAAACTATTTTCAAGGATATTAAAATACTATGCTTTAAGGTGGTTCTATGATTTACCAACCCAATCAGTAAATGCATTCAAACCCCTTGCAGATCAATTTTTGGCATAATTCTCTGTTAACATTACTGAAAAGGTTTCTTATGCCTAGATTGTAAAAATCAAATAGAGAAATAAAGAATCTATCAATGAATATGTCTTGAGGTACAAGACAATGTTAGCTAAATTTACCAATCCTATGAAAAATATAAAGATTCAAGACATCTTCAAGAAAAGTTTGATTGCTCCTTTACATGAGTCTATTATTTTCAAAAAAATTCAAATCTTTCAATATTTTATGCCACATTATTCACAATCATGAAATTAAACTTATCTCATTAAACAAACTTAAGTATGTAGCAAACACATTGACTACATCTACATCAAAGACCAAGTTTACTATCAAACCAAGTTATAATGTCAAACCTCCTAAGCCTAAAAAAGAAACAACCACCTTGGTTAATGTAGTGTCATAGCAACCTAATCAGCTTGTGTTATCCAATGTACCATATAGATTACATGATTACCTGAGCCTTCCACTTCATTACTCCCATAGGTTGTAGAGTGTCATCTCATATATCTCCCTCATCCTATATAGGTTGATATGAATATACATCTACCCAAAGGGTATGATGTGAATGCATATTGTGACTATCACCAAGGCCTTAGGCATTCTATAAACAAATGATTTATCTTAAAGCATAAGATCTAAGACCCCATTGATGACCAAAAGATTACATTTGATGATCCTTAAAAGGAATCAGGTTCATAACTTGGTGATCACTAGAAGCATAAAATATTTAACAATCTTGTGTAAGACCATTCTAAGAAAGATCTAGAAGTGAAAATGGCATATAATGTAGATCCTCCTCCATCACATTATGGGCACCCATCAAATGGGATTATTGGTAATTATACGTGCCATATACCTACTATGGTTTAGAGACCCTCCATTACTTTTGATGATAGTGAGCTTAGGGATGATGACTTATATATTCATTCCTTATTCATTTGAGCATACCTTGATTACTAGACTATACATAGTGTTATGATTTATAATGGTGAAAGTGATAATTTTTTTACCATGACATTAATTATGTGTTTAGGTTATATAAATCATGATTTAAATCCTTTGACCATATCAATTAGAGCATTTGATGGGACCTCACAGTACATTCTTGGTGAGATTGACTTACCTTTACAGGTGGTTCTCACACATGTGGCTTCTAACTTCTTAGTTATACCTTCCACAAGTGTCTTTGATATGTTATTGTATTGACCTTGGATACATACACTTCAATTAGTACCTTCTACAGTGCATGGGTGTGTTAAATAAATTCATGACAATTCAGTAATTACAATTTATGAAATTCCATATGAACATCCTCTTGAGAAACATAAATTATGCCCATGCAATTAATTATCAAACCTACTAAGGTTAATATTCTACCAAAGAGTAAGCAATACGAAACCCCCTTTATGTCATAGCCAGTACTGGAGAAACCATTACATCATAGATCTACAGTGGGTTCCACAAACTCCTCATCCATTACACATCATATTCAAATATCCATAATGCCTACACACATTCTTATTATTACTATTCCAAAGAAATTTTAGATCACTCAATGATGGGTTCCATGAACACCCATTCCTTTTATTATTTCTTCACGACCATAGAGTCCTATTATACATATATAGAGCATTACAGATTCTATAGTGACATATATTGCACCTATACATGCTCTTTGGTAGTACTACTAGGTTCCCAGTGGGGAGATACCTATGATCATCCATTAGATGAGATCATAGGATAGTTCTTTATTTGGCATATTCCAAAAATACCAAAAAAATCAAAATCAAAATAAAAAATCCAAAAATGTGTTCAACATTCATATATATTTTTTTGTTCGTTGGCATATATGTTGTTGTTTCCATGTTGGTAGATAATATATCATTTATTTCTATATACATATGTGTTTCATACATCTTTTGAGTGTGATTCAGGAATACACAGATACATGATCTATGCACTTTTATATGTCGGGTCTTCCCTATACTCATGTCATATGGACATTGGGGGAAACCACTTATTTGATCATGATACATCTAGGTTATATCATTTTATGGTCACTTTACATTATCATGTTTGAGATTATATACTACACATGACTTTATCTATGCTTATATCTTTCACAGTGTACTTGATATGCTATGTACTTAATTTTTTTTACTAACACATATATTTAGGGACTAGTATGATATGTGTATGTTGGTTTCTCATACTTTTCCTTTAAGCACTTCCTTGAGTATCTTATTTTGCTTGTTTGAGCATTTGAATATGCTCCATTGTTTGTGGCCTTCATGCCTATGTTTGTCTATTTGAAATTTGAATATGTCATCACTTATTGTATGTCAAAATTTGAGTATGTCATTCTTGCTTTTGTGGACATTTGACTAATTCATGCCCCTTCGATTGTGCAGAATTTGAACATGCCCCTTGTTTGCAGTCTCCTTGGACCATTATCTTTTGTTTTGATTTTGAATGATCTTGTGTGTGTGTTTGATTATTTTTTGAGTTTGGATTGTTATTATCTATATTTTTCCATGATCTATATCATGCATATTAAGACTTAATGTGATCACATTCTTTGTGCTTTAATGATATATCTAACTAAACAAGTTCCTTTTATATGCTGCATGGTTCATACACATATTATATAGTTATCTTATACTTTTAAGGTAAGGTGAATACCAATTACTACTTCCTCTCCCAAAAAAGGTGGGGAATATAAGTGGGGTCATGTCATAGAGGCATGGCTTCCACATTCTTCACATATTTAGATATACAATGGGAGCATGTTTTGGAAACATGTTCTCCACACATACAATATTTTTTACATTTAGATATATAGTGGGGGCATGTTTTGGAAACATGTTTTCCACACTTACACTAGCTTTTATTTTTAGATTATAGGCGGCATGTTATAGAAACATGTTCTTCACACTTACATAATTTTCAAATTGGATAAATTGCATAGTTATATGATTTAGATATAAATTTATGGAATAATTATATACAATAGTACCATTATTATATATAATTTTATCATGATGCATATCTAAGGTGCATATGTTATGCAATGTGCACCCAAAATTGGAAAATAAAACTAGTTTCAAATTTCAAAATAGTTATATGGATTGTTATCACCCACTAGTTTGGAATTTCACAGACTGTATTAAGCCAACCTACTACAATGGTTGGTTCACTTTTAATATGGTTGAGATGATTAAATCACTCAATCTTACCAAGTTTATCGGTTGGACTTAATTACATCATCCAACCTCACCAGTGTTATAGTGTGAGTTGACTTTGTTAACTCACGTTCACCATGTTATAAGTATGATTTGGTTGTACAGTTGAGATAATCTCAACTGTCAGGTAGTAACTCACCCTTTCTCCAAAGTTTGGGGGCACGTGTCCTCCAATCTCTCTCTATCTCTCTAGATATATTCATTTCCCATATTTTATATTTATCCTAATCTCAATTTCAATGATTCATAGTGATACATATTGTCAAATCAAATTATCAAAAGGCAAGGTAGTTGCATAGATACACATGTATACTCCTAAACCTTTCTCTCTTTTTGTTTCAATCATTTCAATACTTTAAATTTCAGATTATATGCACTGATTATATATTGTAACATGCTCTTGGTGGTAGGTCGGTCACCATAAAAGCACTCAAGTTGGGCTCAAGCAAAGGCAAGGTGTGTTATACACACCAAGAGATGCATTTATTTTTCTTTAAACTAGCAATTTCATTACTAAATTAAGGGGGAGAAATGTAGACATATTTATAGATTATTTATCACCTCAGTCTTGTACACTTGTAAAATATGTATATTAGATGTACGTTTATCTACTATACCTTTACGTTGCTAACAGGATCACTTTCACTATCTCTTTATGCTCATTGATTATTTGACCAATGTTATTTCAATGACTCATACTTTCTATCATGATCAAAAATTTATAAACCTACTATCATCTATCTTTGCAAGTTCTGGACCTATGTATGTTTCTTAGCTACCTAGACACTTGCATCCTAGTTAGATGCATATGTTGTCACAAGTGTTCTATCTCAACACAAGTATCCAGTACCCTAAAGTCATCCAAATTATAAATGAAACATATACCTATGATTGGCATAAGTACTTTAATATGATATATTCTCTAAATTAATTGATATATACAAGATCAACCCTCATTCATACCTCACCTAGCACAGACCAAACAAATCACAAGGAAACTTACAAAAGGAATTCAATCAAGCACTCAAGTGAGCAAAGATCTGCTATTTTTTCCTATTTCCATGTTAGCCATAGGGACAAAAAATCTACAAGTCTGAAGTACTGAAGGAGCATTCCATGGACCAAATTTTCCAAGTTACAAGCTAGGTCACCCTACATACATGCTCATCACACATTACACAATACACAAAAGCCAACACATAAAGGATAACTACATAAGTCTAAGGCCCTCTTCAAAGTATTGGCTACATAGGCAACATTCATTGATAGAGGGGTCTTTGGGGCAGCTTGACACCATGTGTCCACTAACCTATTTTTATCACAACCACTATGAAGATGAAGAATTAGGGTTTTTATCATTTGAGAAAGAGCGACAATCCATGACCCAAATCTAAGTGAACTAGAGTGAAGGTGACATAGAACCTAAAATCATCTAGGTGGTTGCATCAATTTTCATTAGGTATTTCATATTGAACACCTGTATCTGAGTCAAAAAGAAGCATCGATGTAACTGTCCCAAGTTGATGCAAGTATCTATAGCTACAAATGTATAATTTCTATAATTAGGTGACTAATTCAAAATTTAGATCTGGTGTACTTTCTTCTTATTCTAGACCTAGATCTATATTAGCATCATAACCATTTAAGTAACTTATTTTTATTATTTTTGCAATATCTAACATAATTGTACTTTTATTTTTAACATATCTTAACATAATAAATTCAATATATCTTTATTTGAGTTTTGCAATTAATTGACCCACTTTAGAAATAGACTACCATCCTTGTGCCCTAGGATATCTCTAACCCTTTAACTCTATATTCCTTATTCTAGATTTTATGATTAAAAAAATTGATAGTTGAATTCTAAGGGTTTGATAAATATTTATAAGTTTCTCGAATGTAATTTTTATATAAGTACAACATTGTTATGATCTTATTGCACACAAAAACTTGCCTTTAATAGAATAATAAAAATTATGATATAAGAGCTTGTACTTATAGAGTTTTATGTTTGCACAAGGTCTTTGAAGGTCATAAGAAGAGAAGTTGCCTAGCAAGGTACACCTAGTCTTTGGAGTCCCTAACTAAAGAGACTTTGGTTTTCTTCCTTATATCTTGATCTTTACCTACAATATCTCTCATAAAGTGCCACTTGAGCCAAAAGGGAGATTAATGCACTAAGAAATCAACCCAATGTATGTATTCATATCCCTAAAATCTTTCTTTTATTTACTTTAGTAGATCTATATGCATATGCTAGATTAATATATTGTTGTCTTCAATGCTTATATTAGCTTATGCTTTTTAGTGTATGTTATCTTTGCATGTTGTTACAACCTTAGTTAGATACCTTTTGATTAGAATCCCTAGTTTATATACCTCTTCATTGCAATCCTTAGTCTAAATACCTCCTTATTTCCACTAAAGGTATTTATCTCTCTTTAGTTTAGCTTTTTCACATCTTAGATATAATCAATTTTTTATTTATTAGTTCCTTACATAAACTTACTAATTATTTACTTGATTCCCTTATTATAAACAACTCTTGATTACAACCCCTTCATAATTTATGATGTGATATATTATATGTATGTTGGATCTAGTATGGTCTTCTTAATTTTCCTGTATTAGAGGATATTTATATTGTTGACCATATTCACCCTACATTACACCCATTGGAATCTATTTTTGCTTGATTGAGCTTATTCTTGCATGTGTCCCTTATATTTTTTAAAATATCCAACTAATGCTTATCATAAAAACATACAATGAAAAAATATTTGAAAATGTCAAAATAAAAAATATATTTTCTTTTATTTTTTTAAATTGATATACATCTTGATTATATACATGTGCCAGAGGTTTTACATATACATGTTTATACATGTGCTTCTCATGGTATTATTTGAGTGGGTGAGATACACGATATATAAGTTTCTTATGATCACAAACTTTCAAATGTTACATAGTTAATTTCATACCCACACCCTAAGGGACATTATCACATTAGTGGTATGTCTTACGTTTAAGGCATATCTATATAGAAAATTTTATGATGATATATTTATAGCTTTACATTTATCATACAAAGTTATTTACATTGATTATATCATATTTTTATAGTGACCATATATTGTGTGGTACATAGATATATACATTGTGATTATTACATTGTTACATTGTGTGTGCGCCTATGGTTGTTCAGTCACTTATATGTGTTTGTTTGTGCATGGTTAAGCATGTTTGTCAATGTCTTGTATATTTATTATCCATAGAGGATCCTATAGTTTTCATATCACATCATGTTGTGTTATTATGTCTTGTGGGTCATATGTCCTTGAATAATGATTTAATATATGTAGATACATACTTGTGTGCAAAAATTACTTATAATATAGGATATACCATAATTTTGCCATGATCCTTATTATGAACATTACTATTTATGTTATTATTATACTTGGGGCCTAACTTGTTTTCCTTACCATGCATCTATTGGTACATACTACTATTGTGTGTGCTTTAATGTTTTATCTAACCTTCCTATAGACACAATTACGATATTGAGGGCATGTTATTTTTCCATATCTTGAGTTTACATTGGGACATGGTACCCTTTTTTGACTTATTTTGAATTTAGAAGATCTAAACAAGTATAAAACTTTTGAAATTCATATTATATAAGATAACACATTTACTATGTAAATCTAAAATGTAATAAGTAGATTGATCTTGAAATTGCTAAATATAGAAATGATAAGAGGATAGAGTACTTAGCTTGGTTAGTACTTTATATTTCTCTATGTCTATGTATAATTACTTGAAATTATCTGGGTAAGCTATGTGACTGCTTGGCTTGGAAAATAAACTATCAATATCTCCTTGGATCCTATTGGAAGATGTTATACACCTACAACTACCAGTCCCATCCACTTTTCACCAGAACTATCTTCTATGAATTTTCTAGTTTTTTCTAGCATAGATCGATGTGCCTGCATGTATGGATGATTTCTATGCAATTTTAGATATTCAGTTATGTGTGTAATTCTTGATTTTGTCTTCTTTAGGATTATAACCCTAGCTCCACTTATGAAACCCATTTCACTTGAAAATAAGGGGGATAAAAGGTGTGTTGGGTACCTCAACCACACCCCATTGTGTGGTTGAGCATTTCCTACATTTAAATACTACAAGAAGGGCTCAAAAAACATGTAGTTATCCCACCTATGTGTGTGTGCTCAATAGTGATCCACTAGATGTAACACAACCTGTTAGCTTTCAAAACTTGACAATATGTAACTTTTATCTTGCTTTAGTGTTCAGAATTGGCTTAAATATTATTCATTTAAGGGATTTTTAGATATGAATGCTTTAGGATAGTGTGTCAAGGATGTGCAAGTAGATATCTCAATGTGCAAGGTATTTTTCAATAGTGACCAAGTAATAATTAGATAGGAATAGCATTAGGCTTGAAATGTATAAATATATGAATGTTTGGGTAATTTACCCCCATACTTGACATGCAAAATGTGTGTCAACCCAAGGGAGGGATTTGAATTTTAAAAATAATCATTTGAGGGAATTATGAAATTACCGGTAATTAGTAGCATCTGATTGTTGTCGGCACTATTGAGGAAGGATAAAACTATGATTTGGAAAATGGTGATAGTCTATACAAGGTAACAGAGCATTTAGGCACAAACAATGAGATCATGAATATGGATAATGAAAATTTGGAAAGGCCAAGTCCATGGATAGATTAATGGCTTGTAGAGAATGTGAACAAGATTCAAATGTGTGTGTACAAGTAATGTATGTGATAAATAGGTCAAAACTTATTTTTTAAGTGTATGATACCAAATTTATGTGTCTATATCATTTCATATCTCCTCGACTTATTACTATATATATCTTACTCATATAGAGCATTCATCGGGTGTACTATTTTCCTCGTGCTATCTAATCCTCATATGAGGATTCCACACATACTTTTTGAGTTTTACACAATGCCATATATTTTATGTAGTTTCATTAGGACATATTATTTGATTAATATCGTAATATTTAGCTTTACATGTATTTTATGATAGTTGCACGTGTTTGATTTTTCAAGGATTTTACCAAGCTTTGGATATATTTTGTAATGGCATATGATGCATTTAACTCTTTCCTTTAAGATGAGTGATTATAGGAACATGTTTCATAATCCCTCATCTCAAAATATGGAGACATATTTATATTTTTTAATTTTTTTTTAGATGGAACAAAATTAAATGAAATTAGACAAAATTGAATGGAATTGAGCATAAATTTGAACAATGAGAAGAATTGAGTGAAGTGAAGATGCCAAATAAGATTAAATGACATGTATATGCTTCTTTGATCAAGATGTTTAATTGAGTTGTTAGGAATTACTATGAATGTCCTAATCATTATAAGATCATTAAAAGACATTGTTTTATTATGACAACATGGTTCATATACATTGGGTGTATTCATTCCTAAGCTTGAATTTTTAATTTTTAATTGTATTTATATTATTATATTCACTATGACTTGATATGACATTGATTGATTATTTTCAATTGGGTATTACTTTCAGGGAATCTAGTTTTTCTAAGAAACAACAATGCATGTAGGTAGAGTCCCTCTTGAACATCATTCAATTCATCCATTATTATCTAGGTAAGTCAAGGTATATGCTTAAATTTATTATTATTTTTACTTTGATTCATGTATGCATTCACACCATATATGTGCATCAAAGTAGGGAAATTATGTAGACACCTAAGTTTGTGTAGACACATAAATTAACATTTAAGATAAAATAATGCACTTATGACCACTCCTTTATGCACTTAGATCTAGACCTATCTTAGGGCCCTTTTGATCACTTTAGACCACCTTACATGCAAAAAAATGACTCTTTTAAGATGATTGATGACCCCAAAATGAACCTATCCATCATGATATCAGCCTCATCCATCATTCAATCCATGGTAGACCTTTATCACTGTTGTTTGTCCTCATTGGAAAATAATGCCTTATTGGACAGGGGTGCTCTACTCTATTATCCAATCCCCCTCTCATGTCCTCCCACCAAATAATGGTTAATTTAAAAAATTCAAAAATATGGAAAGGTCGGCCTATGTCCCTAATAAGCCCCATTTGAAGGAATTTCAAAGATATGACTATATAAATGCATTTCAAATCATCTTGCATACAAGAGGCATTCACACTAAAAAAAACCAGAATTATAATTGCACATTAAGAGAAACTTCCCTATTTCTCCCAATTTTGATTACATACAGCTCCATTAGCCCAGAGCTAAAGTCTGAATACATCGATAAGGTTACAAGTCAGGGTTAAGAGACTTAATTATACTAGTATTTTACCAACATCTAGCACTTTGCACTAGTTATTTACACACCACTGTAAGATGGGAGAACTACATGGCATTTGATCCATAGTTGAATTATTTAGGTAATGCTCAACACATGGGGTGTTGAGGTTATGCCCAAATTTAACCACTGACCTCTTTTTCTCTCATTGATTTGCATTGGTATTTATGTGTCAAGGAGATAGGGTTTTGAAGGAAAAAATAGTTATATAATGGTATTTGTAGCTAATCAGAAGTTCACACCTATAACATATAACATATAGAGGTGAACATAACCCAAAAATCCTAGATCTTTACTATTTTTTTAGATAGGACCAACCTCATAGAGAACAAGATCCCCCCTATCTAGCTTATGGAAATGTTGTCCAAGGCTCATTTAAGTTGTAGATATAATTTCACAGTCACCATATCCAACCACCATGTGAGTTTCATCTTCTAATTCATCCTTCAACACTTCTTTCTAGCTAAGTCTTAGTTTTCTATTGTACTTTTCTTATTTAGTAAGTTTTCATATTTATCAATTTTTAAATTAGTAAATGCTTGATATTTGTATTATTAGTATTCCTAATTTTTCAAAGTAATTTGTCACTTAGGGTAATCTACATATTAATAGGTTTTCCAAAATTTGATAAAACACATTGGTGAACTCATTTATTGTTTGAATATTGCCAAAACTTTAACCATAAACGTTAATAGTGTTTTTATCCTTCTTATTTTTGTGTTCATTTTTTGTTTTAGAATTTTTAGATCTTATAGATTCTATAATAGTTTCAATATTTCATCATTTTCATTTCTCTAGCATATGGGTTAAGAAAATTGATTTTTATTACTTTAACCAATGTATCACTCCATGTTGTTCCTAAGTTGAATATTTTCATATTTCAGTTAACAAATCCATAATGGTATAACAAGATAATAGATTTGATGACACATATAAGAGATAATTAAAAGGGTTTCTCTCAAAAAATAAGGATATGCGAGATGAATTTATCAAAATCATCAAAGAGGAACTTAAGAAATCATCTGATGGATAATCATTTGAGAATTCTAACCCTATGATCTCATTAGATACAACCTTTGTACCACATTTCATAATGGGGGAAACTCCATGGCTTCAACAAATGACTATGCCATTGGGAAAACCACCTTTAGTTAGCACACATTCTTCCTCTCCTAAAGTATAATCCCTTAGGCAAGAGATTCAATATTTGCAAACTAAGGTGTTACATTTAGAGCAAGGTGCTTTGAAACCTAATCAGGCACTAGATTCTCATTTTTTTTCACACTCCATTGGAACAATGTAGTAATATATCACCTACCTATAGGTTTTAAGACACCTAAGCTTACACTATATGATGGAAAGGGTGACCTCGAGCAACATCTCATAGTATTTCATACAACATGTTTGGACTATGTGTCCAATGATAGATTATTGACTAAGTTATTTCCATGAAGTCTTAGAGACTATGCACTATAATGGTTTTATTATTTACAACACCAATCATTACATGTATTTAATTTATTTATCAATATGTTTCTAGCACATTCTTAATCAATATCAATGAGAATATTTCATATGCTCAAATTTCCCAAATTAAACAAAAATCTACATAGCCTATCACCAAATATGGCTTAAGGTACAAGACCATGTTGTCCAAAATAACAAATCCTATGGTAGACAAATAATTACAATACATCTTTAAGAAAAAATTTCTCCCATCCTTGCAAAAATTGATCATGTTCAAAAAGTTTACCTCATTCACATATTAGTGTCACACAATAAAGGCAAGAGAAGTTAAATTATTGGTAATGAATAAGCTTAAGTATACATCCAGTTTAGATCCAAATACAAAGAGTTGAATTAAATCACCATACAAGGTGAGGCCAAATAAGAATAAGAATGATCAAAAGCTTATAGTACAAGTAGTTTCAAAGCCTACTCCATGTATTATCTTATCAGCTCCTCCAAGGAGACAATTTTCTAATCTATCAGAAGCTCCATATAAGGTCCTCAAAACACTTTTGGAATGCAATGCCATATCTATCCCTCCCATTAAATAGGTTGATGTGAATTAACCTCTTATAAAAGGTTTTGACCAAAATAATTTTTGTAATTATCACAGGGCACCTGACCATAATACTAACATATGTATCAATTTGAGACACACGATTCAAGATTTGATAGATGCAAACATCATTGATGTGGGCACCCAAATAAAAATTATAGAGGCACAACCAAGTGAAAGTAATGTAGTGAAAATATTTAGTGATAATTTTCCTAAGCATACACTACTGAGATAATAGATACATCCGTCATGCATTATGCATCGAATGCACACCCTCCACCAGTTTCTTAACATTCACATGGAGAGGAACAACATTTTTTTGAATGATATCATAGCTACCTATCATACCTCAGTGCCACCTAGGCCACTCATCACATTTGTATATCATGAGGTATCATATGATGTTTTAGTTTTACACTCTCTATTTATTTGGGCTCTTATTGATCACCAACCTATTCAGAGTGTCAGGGTTGATAAAGGTTCAAGTGTGAACATGTGTATAAACACACTTATTTATCATCTTGGATATACATATCAATATTTTCTTCCCACCACCATAGTCATACAAGGATTCAATGGTCACATTCAGATCTAAAATGGTGATATTGCATTACCATTACAGGTTGGTCCCACACATGTGGCCACTAGATTCACAATAGTACCCAGTGTAGGGGTCTTTGATATAATCTTGGGACACTCATAGATTCATTAATTTTTTGCATTTCCTTCTATAGTTCACAAATTATTAAATTATATATATGATAATGAGGTCATTATAGTTTCAGATATCCCTTATGATTACCCTCCATCATAGACATAATTGGTTACTAAACAACAACTTTTAGGTGTGTCACCTCAAAAGGTGAAATCTACTCAGATATTTACACATCAGATATCAACCCTTACACAAAGGCCTATCTTTAAGAGGCATATTCAGAGATTATTTGTTATAAATTCTAGAAAGATTTTCTCTATTTTTACACATCCTCAATTGATATTACAAAACACCAAAGGTATTTCATGTAAGACACCAACACATGATTCACATGCTTCAATATGGGTTCCAAAAATCCTTATAATTCATCATGATCCATCGTAGAGACAACATGCTACAAATCATTATATGCCAGTCATAGTCATAGTACAGTGGCTATTCCATATTCAGATTCTCCATTCAGCTCAGTGCACTCACCACAAAATACCCATTTCCATTCATGAAAGGTTACCATTCCTTTTATCGACATAGGGATTATTAATTGTGAGTCCCTTGTGAGATTCATCGGTTAGTATATCTCTTTCACTTTGTATATATTCTTTAGATATATGCAAAAATACAAAAATAATAAAATATTATAGAAAATACCAAAATCAAGACCTATGCATGCTTATATTTACTTTGTCACACATCAGTTCATTTGTGCATAGTTATTTGATACTTATTTTAGTTAGTTTTATATCATATATGCTTCAATAATTTACATGAGTGACTAGATATTACACATAACACCATTTCCAGTCTCATTTGTAGGTAATATGAATGTTACACATTCAAAAATTATAATTGGACAAGATCACCCTATTGGATATGAGCACCTTACTCTAGTTTCCATCACCTTATTGTTGTCCTAGTGAGCTCAATCTACCACTACTCAATTCCAGACCACACACAAGATTTATACAACATTTACATTCATTATTTAGTTCACTGGGGGCATCTTATGCACATGTTTTATCTTTCTCTGGTTAACTTATCTTACTCACAACTCAATTCTTTACATAGAATTACATTTTTCTAAATTGATCACTCACTGACATCTTGATATACTGCTAGTTATCTCAATTACTAAATCTACTCATGTTATAACTTAGCTCTTGTTGATCAACCACATTATCATGCTTAATTTTCATGTTGATTTCTTAGCTTTTTGGGTTGTATGCACTCTCTCTTTAACATTGATGACATTTGGATATGTCTTTTGTGTGTGGCTATAATCCTTCATTATATGTTTTTATGTGTGTGAGTAAATTTGAATATGTCTTTATGTGTGTATTTTATGTGTATGTAGACATTTGAACATGCCCTTGTATGTGGATCTAAGCCTTCAATGTTTACTTCTATGTGTGTGAGGACATTTAAACATCCTTGTGTGTGTTTTTATTTGAGTGAGTGAAATTTGAACACATCCCTTGTATGTGGCCCCTTGGCCTTCTATTATGTGCTTTATGTACTTTGCATGTAATCTTTCATTTATGCATCATGGCCATGACACCTCACTTGTTTCTTTACTTAGATTTTAATGCCACGCATTTAACCCTAACATCTAGATGTGGGGAATCTAGAGTTAAATGTGAAAGAGATAGCCTAAGACATAAGGATGGTAAACTATCTCTAAAGTAGGCCAATTATTTGTGAAACTCATATAAACATATATTGATTTTTTAATTCTAAGATATGCTAAAAAATAGAAAGTACAACTATGTTAGATATTGCGACGATAATGAAAACAAGATACTTAACTAAAGCAGGGTAATTATTTGTGAAACTCATATAAACATATATTGATTTTTTTATGCTAAGATATGCTAAAAATAGAAAGTACAACTATGCTATATATTATGATGATAATGAAAATAAGATACTTAAATGGTTATGATGTTAATATAGATATGGGTCTAGAATAAGAAGAAAGTAGAGTAGATCTGAATTCTAGATTAGTCACTTGATTCTAGAAATTATACCTTTATAGCTACTGACATTTACAATGATGCTTCTATCTAAATCGAATGTAGGTATCCAACATGGAATACCTAATGAAACTAGATGTGACCACCTAGATATTTTTGGGTTCTTTATCACCTTCACTATGATGCACTCAAATCTAGGTCATGGACTATCATTCTTTATCAAATGATAAAAACTCTAATTTTTCATTTTCATAGTGGTTGTGAAAAAAACATGTTAGTGGGCACATAGTGTCAAGCTACCCCAAAGACCCTTATGTCAATGAACGTTTCCTACATAGCCAATACTCTGAAGAGGGCCTTAGAGTTATGTAATACTCCCCTATGTTTTGGCTTGTGTGTGTATCATGCAATGTGTGATAATCAAGTACATAGAGTGACCTAACTTGTAACTTGGAAAATATAGCTCTTGGGATAATCTTTTAGTACTTCAAACCTGTAGATGTGTTATCCCTATGACTAATATGGAAATAGTATAAAATAGATTAGCTTTGTTCGTGTGAGTGCTTGATATAATGCTTTTGATAAGTTGCCTTATGAGTAGGTAAGAAGTTTCTAGGTGAATAATGAATGAGGGTTGATCTTCTATTTATACCAATCCTCTTAGAGAATATATGGCATTAAAACACTTAGGCTGACATTTAGGATACATTTCATTTGTAAATTAGATGACTTTAGGGCACCAAACACTTGTATTAGGGCAGGACACATGTGTCGATGCAAACATTTGATTGGGATGTAAGTATCTGGGTAGTTAAAAAATAGGTGCACGTCTAGAACTTATAAAGATGGAATATAAATATGTTTATAACATTCTGGGAAAGATAGCAAGTCTTAGTCATCAAAATAACATTGGTAGGACTAAGAGATAAGCAATGAAACACAAATATATAATGTATGTGAGTCTTTTGGTAACAAGAAAGGTCTAGAAGCTAAAAGTACATTCATGATATGTATTTCCCAAGTGGACAAGATTAAGGTGTTATATAATTCAAAAATAGTGTTGACATATCCCCCCTATAATCTAGTAATGAAATTATTGATTTGAATGAGAAAAAATGTGTACTTGGGTATGTACAACACACCTTGTCTTTATTTGAGCCCAACTTGAGTGATTTGTTGGTGACGAACTTGTAATCAAAAGCATATTGAAATATATAATTAGTGCATATAATTTGAAATTGAAAAAGAGCAAGGCTTAGGAGTACATGTGTATTGATTCAACCATCTTGCCTTTTGGTAATTTGATTTGAAATATATATCATTATGAATAATTGAAACTGATATCAGGACAAATATAAATATGGAAAGTGCATATATCAAAAGAGATAGAGATATATTGAAGATAACATGCCTCTAACATTAGATAAAAGATGAGTTTCCACTCGACAGTTGAGATTAGCTCAACTGTGTAACTCAATCATAATTATAACCTAGTGAGTGTGAGTGAACCAAGTCAACTCACACTATAAAACTGGTGAGACTGGATGATGCAATCAAGACCAACCTATAAATTTATAAATATTGAGTAATTTAATTAACTCAACCATACCAAAAAGTGAGCCAACTATTGTAGTAGATTAGCTCAATACAGTCCATAAAAGTCCAACCTGGTGGGTGGTGACAGTCCTTGAAAGTGTTTGAAATTTGAAACTGATTTGATTTTTCAATATTAGGTGCATATTGCATAGCATATGCACCTTATATATGTCTCATATTGAAACTGTGTATAACAATGACACCAATGTATATAATTCTACCACAAATGTGTATTTGGATCATATAACCGTGCAATTTGGCAAATTTAAAATTATGTAAGTGTGGAAAACATGCATCTAACACATGCACCCACTATATATGGAGACATATGAAAGCTGATATAAGTGCAAATATGGAGGACATGTTTCCAAAACATGCCCCCACTATGATCTGGGTATGCTGAGTACTGAATAAGTGTGGAGAACATATTTCCAAAACATGTATCCACTATAATCAAAATTTGTGAATTAATATGGAAGTCATGACTCAATGGCATGCCTCCATTGATATGCCCCCCTTTGAGGTGAGGGGAGTATAAACTGGTAGTTAACCTACCTCAAAAGGATAAGATAACTATGTAAGTTATGAATGTACCATGTAACATATAGAGGGAACATGTCTATGCATATATATCATTAAAGCAATTCAAATGTGATCACATCAAGTCTTGAGATCAATGGCATAGATCATGGCAACGTCTAGATAGTAACATTTCAAGCTCAACAAGTAATCAAGCACACACACAAGAGCACTCAAAAAGCAAATCAAGAGACAAAGGTCCAATGAGACCATAAATAAGGGGCATATTCAAATGCCACATAGTCAAAGGAACATGACTTAGTCAAATGTCCAAAAAGCAAGAAATGACATATTCAAATGTCAACATAAAACAAGCAATGACATATTCAAATGTCAAACAGGAAAATAAAGGCACGGGAGCCGCAAACAATGGGGCATATTCAAATGCTCAAACAAGCAAGATAATAGTATGTTAAGACACTCAAATAAGGGCATAAATAAAAGCATAAATAACCATCATAAACATATCATACTAGTCCCTGGATATATGCGTTAGCAAAAAAATGTTAAGTACATAGCATAATAAGTACACTATAAAAGATATAAGCATGAAAAAAGGCACGTGTAAGTACATATATGAGTTCAAACATGATAATGTAAAACAACCAGAGAGTGATATAACTTGAATGCATTGTGATCATAGAGGTGGATGCCCCCAATGTCCTGGTGATGTGAATAGAGGAAAATCCCAACATCCACAAATGCATAGATCATGTATCTGTGTATGCCTGAATCACACTTAAAGATGTATGAAACACAGGTGTATGTAGGAAATATTGATATGCCATATACCAACATGGAACCAACAACATATATGCCAATGAGCTAATAAAATATGTAAATGTTTTTGGTTTTTTAAAGTTTTTATTCTTTTTTTGGTATTTTTGGAATATTTGAATATCTAATTGAGGAGGTCCTCATCATCAAAAAGTGTAAGATCACTTGAGACATGTTTGATTCTTGATTTGTATCAATGCATGGCCACCTCTTCAATATTTTAGTTAATGGTATTATGACAACCATTGATATAATCAAATCTCCCTATCCCTAAAGGTGAAGCTGATACACATATCTTCATTATTTAGTGTTGCATTCCAATCATCAAACAAATATTGTCCAATCTTAAATGTCAAATGTGGATCCCGATCTAATATCCATATGATCATGGGGATCACATGCGGTCCACATGCTACTGGTAAATTGATGTACCTAAGAGATTTTGGCATCAATAGAGAATATGTTAATTCAGTTATATTGTGTCCCAACTGTTGAAGGGATGTAGTGCTATGCATTATATCCCAATTTTTCCTATCAAACTTGAGATGTTGATAATAAACTCTGTCAATATTAGCAATAAGAGTTAGATCTTTGTGCCTTTGTTGCTTTTCAAGATGGTTTTCATGTGAATATTTGGAAGTGGTTTGTATTTTTATCTTCTCAGGCACAATGTGTATGCGAACCTCATTCCTATATATCTTAACGTGGTTTTTCAATGTTTTACAGTGATGTGTATGATGGTCATTAATCCAATTTTAGTTACAATATGGCAACCCTTGTCTAGGAATAATTCTACTACTTGATCTGTGTTTGTTAGAAGGTAAAGCTGTCATGTTATGTTCAAGTAATATAGAAAGTATTGTATCCATAGTATCTTGGTTTACTATGATCTGTAAAATTTGTTGTGGAATCTTATGAGAGACTTGCACATTATTTACGTGATGTATCTACATTGGACTCTTATATGGTTGACTTAATGTGTGAAGCCAAGAGGGGTGTATGGAATAACAAGTGTTTACATGTTCATCTTCTATTTTTCTTCTATAGGTGAGTTTAACTTATATGTACTAGGACCTATAGGTTCAAATAGGTTATGCAAAAGATGCTCAAGTGGATCAATATTAAGCTTTCATAATGTCTCATTTGTCATATCATGGGCTAAATTGTCATCACTATCATAATAATCTACAATATGGCCATCCTACTACTTAGTGTTGACCAATAAAGGAAGCTCAAATATTGGAGGTACTTGAAATTTTTGTATCATTGGCTTATTTGGTATTGGTTCTTGTTATTGAGGTGTGTCTATGTTTACTTCAGTGTTTAATGCCTTATCTATTTTTGGAAATAATTGAGCCATTGTAATTTACTCTCCCACCTCATAAGTTTATATATGATCAAGAGGAAGACATTGTATAGGTGGTGCTATCATAGGAATGCCCTCTTCATTAGAATGTATTATTTCATAGAATTTGAAGGGTTCATCATCGACAGACATCGTCAATAAAGTCTCATTGTGTATCAATTTTACACATCAATGTAAAGTAGATGGGACAACATCCATTATATGTATCCAAGGTCTACCTGAAAGTAAATTATAATGTAATGATTGTGACATTACCTAAAAAGTGGTTGGGATCATTTTTTACCTCAATGTTATATTCCAAGTTATTTGACTAATCGGAGGGCTATGTGAATTATTGAATCTCCCTTGATATGTATCACTGATTTTGGTAGAAGGTTGGTGTTAATACCCATGGTGGTTAGGAAATTCATTTTATAAATGTTTAAGCCTGATTCATTATTAACAAGCACCCTTTTTATACCCTTATTATGCATAGTTACTTATATGAACAAAGTTAACTCTTGGTCAATACCATCTTTGATGGTAATTTTGTTGGATAAAAAGTGATTAGTTTTACATTATTTTTGAGATCTCACATGATATCCATAAAGTAAGTTGGCTCAATATCACTCGAAACTCAAGTTTCATGTAATGCCTCATATAGGATATCCTTATAAATAGTATATTGCTTTAGAAGTTCAAGGATATAAATATTAGCATGTGTATTTATCAATTGGTCAACAATGTCATATCCTTTAGATTTGATCATGACCTTTGACTTAATAAGCACCTGTTGTATATTAATGGGTGGTGGATTAGGTTGAACACCTTTCCCTTTTTGAGTAGTGACCACATGGACCATAAAATCTAATATAAGCCATGGGCGAATAATGGGTGTGGGATGGTAGCTATCATTCAAATAAGATCTAGGTGGAACAAATAGTTAAGAGCATGCACATTGGTGTCTAGATACTAACTCTATAGTATTGCAAAAGGAATTTTGAATAGATATTACATGTTGTTTTTACTTTAAAACCCTATCATTATATAGATGGATCTGCTTATTTCTTTGGATGGTACCTTAGATTAGCGTAGTGAAATAGTAGACTATTTCTACAACTACAAATTATAACATAAAATAAGCTATACATGCATCCATATTGAACATGTGGATAGAAAAGGAGATCTGATTTTTAATTAGTAAAATCTTGTTAAATCATAAATCAAAATAGAGAATCAAGAAACCTTAGATCAAAATATAGGGTTTACAGATGAAATTTTAGGTTAACCAAATGTTTAAACCTAAAACCTAGATGTGGGAATCTAAGATTAAAGGGGAAGATATAGCCTAGGGCATAAGGATGGTAGACTATCTCTAAAGCAGGTCAATTATTTACAAAACTCAGATAAACATATACTAAATTTATTATATTGAGATATGATAAATATGTAAAGTACAATTATGCTAGATATCACAATGATAATGAAATAAGATAATTGATTATGACGCTAAAAAATATCTGGATCTAGAACATGCAAAAAGTGGACTAGATATAGATTATAGAACAATTGCTTGATTCTAGAAATTTAACCTATATAGCTATAGACACTTGCATCAACTTGGGATGATTGTGTTGACACTACTATTTGAACTGGATGCAAATGTTTAGTATGAAATACCTATTAAAACTAGATGCAACCACCTTGATGCTTATAGGTTTTATATCATTTTCAGTCTGGTGCATTCAAATCTAGGTCATGGACTATCACCCCTTGTCCAATAACAAAACATTGCTTCTTCATCTTCATATTAGTTGTGGGAAAAATGGGTTAGTGGGCACATGGTGTTGAGTTACCCCAAAGACCCCTTTGTCAATGAATGTTGCCTACATAGCCAATACTCTGAAGAGGGTCTTATACTTATGTAGTTTTCTCCTACATGTTGGCTTATGTGTGAATCATGAAACCTGTGATAAGCAATTACAAAAATGATCTAGCCTATAACTTAAAAAATCTAGCTTTTGGGTTGCTCCTTAGATACTTCAGACCTGTAGATGTGTTGTCCCTATGACTATTATATAAATAGGAAAAAATAGGGAAGTTCTGCTCACTTGAGTGTTTGATAGAATGCTTTTGGTAAGTTGCATTATGAGTAGGTAAGAAGTTTCTAGGCAAGGAATGAATGAGGGTTGATATTCTATTTATACCAATCCTCTTGGGGAATATCTCTCATTAAAACACTTAAGATGAATTTTAAGACAAGCTTTATTTTAAAATTGGATGACTTTAGGGCATTGGACATTTACGTTAGGGCAAGACAATTGCATAGAAGCAAGTGTCTGACTAGGATACACATGTCTGGATAGTTGAAAAAAAAAGTGTAGGTCCAGAACTTGTAGAGATGTAATATAAATAGGTTTATAACATTCTGTGAAAAGTATCAGGTCTGAGTAATTAAAATAACATTGGTTAGACTAAGAGATAAGTAATGAAGCATATATAGATAGTGTATGTGAGCCTTTTAGCAGTAAGAAAGGTGTAGAAATTAAAGGTATGTCTATGATATGCATTTGCTAATTGTACAAGACTGGGGTGTTATATAATTCAGAAATAGTGTCTACACCATGATGGACATCATACATCCACCCAACCCTTCCAATGCCATGATGGATATCATGCATTCCTCCCTAAAAAGTTTTATTTATTGTTACATACTCAGTTTGATCACTTATCTGTGTGCCTAGAGGCTAATATTTATCTAGACACTCTTCCCATGGATGCTTATTCTTACATGCATCTCACATTACTACTATCCTCAATTTATCTATATGATGATGCCATGCTTCTCCATGTTATCATTATAACTCAAATTTACATCTTTATGTCATAACAATCAATCACATAGACTTTTATTTTGAGTTAAGTTTTTGCACATGTTCAACATCTCACCTTAAAAGAGGGGGCATTCATAAAGATTTGTCTTAGAGACCAGACCTCCCAGATTAATATGCAGACAAATTTTGGTAGTTATTACACAGTTATCACAGTTTTAGTATTAAAAAATGCACAAAAAATGATTTTGGATAGGAGCGCCCTATTGGACAAGAAAACATTGCTTTCCTGTCCTTCCCACTCTTATTGTCCAAATGCCTAAAAATTTAGCATTTATAAAATTTCTTAGAATCTCAGTTTACCTAGGATAATATGCAATAGTTTTATAGTCTTAGTTTCTAGAATTACTCAATTTTCTCTCAAGTTTACTCAATTTGGAGGCATCATGCATAACATGTTGTTCTAGATTAACACACAAGTTTGTTTAGAATCATGATTGTTATTACTTGGTTTTAGAATCTATATAAATCAGATATTAGTTTGGGGACATGTGCGTGACACATGGATTCCTCATTACTTAGTTTTTGCACCAGTTTCATAGATGGAAGGGAAAATTCATATCGTTCTCCACATTGTATACACCAAACCCAAATTATACTTAGTTTTTGCATCAATTTTACACCAGTTTTGCAATAGAATTGAATCTTATTCTGTCTGCAGTGGTTCATTTAGTATTTGCATCAGAATAATCTATTGGGATTCATACATGGATTTTAAATTACTTCAATACTCTGGGTATGCAATAATGGAGTCAAGCACACTTTGAGTTCCTAAGAACTTTCACCTACTAACGAGGATTGGTGCATGCACAGTCCAATCCAAGTTATTCAACACAAATGAAATATCCAAGGGTCCTACCCTTTACAGTCACCAATATTATACCAGGAAAACATAACGGTTCATGTACCTAATTAGGTGTATTCATTCCTTGTCATTATCTAGTTTCTTATCTTTTGATTTTTGGTATTTATCTTAAGTAAAGATTAATATTACATATGTTTCATTACATGCTTTAGCATGGATTATAGTTCAGTGTTGTTGCCTACATTTAAGACAACACTTCACATGTAAGTTTAGGTTCACACTTGTCATTTTACTCCAGTACTCTTGCTTTTCTACATTACTAGAATAAAAGGAGAGCAAATGTAGAGACGTAATTTTAAATTTAAGCTGAAATAGAGAACTTGTGACCATTCCTTTACACACTTAGCTATGGACCTATCTTAGGGTGCTTTTGATCACTTTTAACCATTTTACGTGTCGAAGAATCACTCTTCTACACTAATTAATGATCCCAAAATGCACCTATCCATCATGATATCAACGTCAACCATCATTCAAGCCATGTTAGACCCTTAACACTATTATTTGTCCTCATTGGACAACAATGCCCTATTGGACAAGAGTGCCCTACTCTGTTGTCCAATCCCCCTCTCTTGTCTTTTTGCCAAATAATGACTAATTTGTAAAATTCAAAGATATGGAAAGATCAACCTATGTCCCTAATGAGTCCCATTCGAAGGAATTTTAAAGATATGACTATATAACCACATTTCAAACCATTTTTCACATAAGAGGTTTCCACACTGAAAAATCTCCAAAAATCTAATTATAAATTGAAAGCAAATTCCCTATTCCTTCCAATTTTGATTACATATAACCCTAGTAGACCATATCTAAAGTTTGAATACATCTTCAAGGTCACAAGTCATGCTTAAGGCACTTAATCATGCTAGTATTGAATTAACATCTAACACTTTGCACTAGTTATTCACACACCACTGTATCATGAGAGAACTACATGAAGTTTGATCCCTTTTTAGAGTATGAGTATGTAGACAACACTCAACACATGGGGTGTTAAGGTCATGCCCAACTTCAATCGTTGACTCATTTTTATTCCATTGATTTGCATTAGTCTTCACATGTCAAACAACTAGGTTTTGAAGGAAAAATAGTCATACAATGGTAGTTGATTGGAAGCTCTCACACGAAACATAAAACACACAGATGAAGGTGAATAGAACCCAAAAATAATAGATCCTTACTTTTTATTGGACATGCCGACCTCACAGAGGATAAGAATGCCCCGTCTCCTATCCAACTTAGGGCATTGTTGACCAGGGCTCACTTTAGCTACAGATCTAGTTTCACAGTCACTAGATCCACCCACCCTGCTAGGTTCATCTTCTGATTCATCCCACAACACTGAATTCTAGCTAAGTCTTAGTTTTTAGTTGCACTTTTCTTATTTAGTAAGTTTCCAGATTTATCAAGTTTCAAATTAGTAAATGCTTGATATTTATGATATTATTATTCCTAATTTTGCACAATAGTTTGTCACTTAGGGTCATCTACATATTGCTAGGTTTTCCAAAATTTGATAAAATAGTTTGGTACAAGATCCTTTTCCATGGTGTCTTTTCCTTAGTTTTTCAAACTCAGTCCACTTATATATAATTGAGTATTTTTTGACACTTTCTATCCCGCACTAAACTCCCTTTGGCCTTTGAACCTTTTAGATGTTTTCAACATTCTATCATATTTATTTGCTTTGAGCTTTCGGATCTTAGTCATCTTTTATTTGAGTAGTTTGCTTTCGTTCTTGAGCATCCATTTTTCTAGGGACGAATTCGACAACCCGTCAAATCTACCTTGGGGAAATTTGACAACCCACTGAATTTGTCTTCTGTGTTTTGTGGGTACTTCCCTCCTTGCCTTGATTTCTAGCACTACAACATTAGCTTATTGCAAACTTCCATGGTTGGCCTATATATAGATAATTCTTAATCATTTTACCAAGTATCAATGAAGTATTCACTAATCAATGAATCATTTTACATTATATCAAGTCTTGAGGGCCTTTGGTTATCATGTCTTAGAGATCCCTATATGTATGAATCATTCATAGTCATTATATTATCACTGTACCAAGCATTAAGGGTGCTCATTGATCATATCTATTATTACACTCGTGACAAAGTTTGCATTTTGATACGTCAATCTTCTTTACAACTTTATGACATCATCAACTTGTACCATAAAAAAATTTAGGAGAGCGTTCATATAATTTACACTACACTTTACTGAAGTTAGGAGGAAAAACTCTCAATCAAAATTCCACTCACACATACAAGAAAACTACATAATTGGATTGCACTCATACATACAACAAAACTACATGAGTGCGATTCCAAACATTCATGATAACTAGATGCAACTCATCCATATATAGCTAAGGGCATTTAATTTTGTACTCATTCATGCATTCATTGAAATTGGAAAGGTCCCATGGAAGTTCTTGAAACCAATAGTTGACGTCCACGTGTGAGTTCCCACAAATCAGAGGCACTGCCGACAATTGTGATTAAGAGTGGCATGGAAATGCAACAGTCGGTTAAGGCGTCATATAAATATAGATGGGACGAGAAAATGTGTCTTTTTCTTTCCCATTCTCGTGCATAGAGAGATCTGAGTTGAAAGAGGGAAAGGGTGGGTGAGTTTAGCGGAATGACCGTTTGAGGGTTTGATTCAGAAGAAGATGCCGGCAAAACTGAGAAGAGATGGGTGGAAATGGCAGCAGGGGAGAGGGAGGGCGAGAGGAAGAGGAGTGGCAGTAGCAGTGGCGTCGTTGCTCGTCATTTCTGTGTTTTTCGTCAGATCCAGATCTCCGCCTCTACCTGCACCTGGTAAATGCTTCATCCTCTATTAACTTCACCTTAATAACAAACTCTATTCGGAAGGAAGGGTTTGGCATAGGTAGATCTACGCAATTCTGAACATCTCAACCTGAACCCTTTTCATTTTTTCGCTTCAACAGACCACCGCGACTCTCAACATGGATCTGCCTCAAAGGTATGCAATGCTCTGTGGTTTAATGGCATTCATTCATTCATTCATTCGTTCGTTCATTTGTGAACAAATGCATCAATGCAGGCAGTGAGCCACTTCAAACAGACCGCATTAGACCAAATTGAATCCCTCTTTCCAAGAGAGGCAAGTTTATGACGACTCCTAATCTCAATAATTTTTCTTCAATGATTTTTTCTGTGCTAAGTGAGTGCCACTTCCCTTGCCTTGTGATTATTTGGGCAGGTGATTGATGTCATCACAGCACACATAGATACCTCTGGACCCCTGAGCTTAAATATTCATGAACGAGAAGATTTGTCTTCCTCATGGGTAGTAGAGAAGCCTCTTGATAATGAGGTAAAATGTTTCTTTCTCCAATGTCAGCCATAAGTGAAATCTAACCTAACCTTAGGTCTTTGTAGCTGAGTAGGCTTGCATTAAGAAAGAAACGTGAAAAATTACATTGTATTACGAACAGAGGGAGACAGATTCTGGACATAAGCTTGAAAATCTACCGTCGGATCAAGCTGCTGCAATCTCCAATGAGAGAAATGAGCAAAATCCTTTGCAGCATAAACAAAACAATGATGTGGAGGAAGAAAAAAACTCTAACAATGCACAATTCGTTGATTTTGAAGAAGGTGCTGCAGTAGCTGAACAGAAAAATATCAAAGGGAATGCAGTCACTGGTTAGTTCTTGTTACCTTCTTGTTTGAGCTGTGACATTACTGACATTCTGTAAGGACTTATGGGATGATGGTTACCATACTGCAGATCATTCAATTGTTGCACAGAGTCCAATGAAACTTGCACGGAGGGTAAATCCTTTTACATTCTCTTTTCTTTCCTTCTATTCTCATACAAAGAGGGAGTTAATATTTCTTAACATCTGTATTGAATCCATCGTGCATTTGCTTGAATCGTTTGCAAGTTTCTAGCCTAATTTGCTAAGATCACTGCAGCAATTGAGAGAAAAGAGGAGGGAGAAAAGAGCAACAGAGCTGATTCATCAAGATGAAGAAGAAACAATTAAGCTTGAAAATGCAGCAATTGCCCGCTCCAAGGAAGTAGATTCTGCTGTGCTCGGAAAATATAGCATATGGAGGCGTGATAATGAGAATGAAAACTCTGATTCCACTGTTAGATTGATGAGAGATCAACTTATTATGGCCAGGGTCTATTCAAGCATTGCCCGGGCCAGGGATAATCTTGATATATTCCATAATTTGACAATGCGGATCAAGGAAAGCCAGCATGCACTGGGTGAGGCTAGCACAGATTCTGATCTGCATCACAGGTAAAAGTGTGCTATATTGTGTCTTGTCAATCAAGTCTATAAAGTGCTCTGGTTAGTGGTCCTTGATATCCTTATTTGTAAGGTAGAAGCTGAGTTTTAAACTTGCTTCATTTCATTTGAGTTTTCAAGTCTGATGGTTGATGTGAATTATTCAGTGCACTAGAAAAGATGAAGGCTATGGGACAGGTTTTATCCAAGGCCAGAGAACAGTTATATGATTGTGCTACGGTAACAAAAAAACTACGAGCTATGCTTCAGTCTGCAGATGAGCAAGTAAGGACCTTGAAAAAACAAAGCACGTTTTTAAGTCAGCTTGCAGCAAAGACTGTTCCCAAGGGCGTGCATTGTCTGTCCATGCGTTTGACCTTAGAGTACTACTTGCTTCCTCTTGAAGAGCGTAAGTTTCCTAAGGAAGACAAGTTGGAGGATCCGAATCTCTATCATTATGCGCTATTCTCTGACAATGTATTGGCTGCTTCAGTGGTTGTCAATTCAACTATCATGAATGCAAAGGTGATGGATCAATGCCATTATTTTAAAAGGCAAAACTTTGACATTCATAAACCTGAAATTATTTTTATATTATTATTTGAATTCTCATTCCAGATGCACTTCTTGCTTTTACAGGAACCTCAGAAACACGTGTTTCATCTTGTCACAGACAATTTAAATTTTGGGGCCATGAAAATGTGGTTTTTACTTAATCCCCCAGGCAAAGCTGCAATAAATGTTGAAAATATTGATGATTATAAATGGCTCAATTCGTCTTATTGCCCGGTTTTACGCCAGCTTGAGTCTGCAGCCATGAAAGAGTATTATTTCAAAGCAGATCGCCCAACTACACTGTCAGCAGGTTCTTCAAACCTGAAATATCGGAACCCAAAATATTTATCCATGCTGAATCATCTCCGTTTCTATCTTCCACGAGTTTATCCTAAGTTGGATAAGATCCTTTTCCTAGATGATGATATTGTCGTGCAGAAAGATTTGTCTCCACTCTGGTCAGTAGATCTCCACGGAAAGGTTAATGGTGCAGTGGAGACCTGTGGAGAAAGTTTTCACCGGTTTGACAAATATCTTAATTTTTCCAATCCTCACATAGCTAGGAACTTTGATCCTAATGCTTGTGGTTGGGCATATGGGATGAATATGTTTGATCTTAAAGAATGGAAGAGGCGAGATATAACCGGAATTTATCACAAGTGGCAAAATATGGTCTGTTTATTCGAATTCATGCATGTTTTATTTAATGGAATACCTAAATTTTTTGCTTCACCAAAGTATGACCTATTTAACTAGGATTCCTTATGGATAGTTGTTCCTTTTTCTAATTTTTTTTGTTTTCTATTATTTCAGAATGAGGATAGAGTGTTGTGGAAGCTTGGAACTTTGCCACCTGGGTTGATCACTTTTTATGGCTTGATCCACCCTTTGGACAAGTCTTGGCATGTCTTGGGTTTGGGATATAATCCTAGTGTGGACCGCTCAGAGATCGAGAATGCAGCTGTTGTTCATTACAATGGGAATATGAAGCCTTGGTTGGAGCTAGCAATGACCAAATATAAGCCTTACTGGACAAAATACATTAAATATGACCATCCTTACATAGACCAATGCAATATAAACGAGTAGCTGCAATTCCATTATCCACAATTCGTAAGCTTGTCAGCTGTATAATATCAAATCGCCTTGGATCTGGAAGTGCAGTTGGTGTCCATTCATTTTCCTTGTAAATCATTTTGATTCATTTATTCCTGGACTTCCATTCATGCTTATAAAGTCAATTTTGCAGGACCAGCGGTCTAGTCATGTTTTGAAGATTTTACAAATTCAAAGTTTTGTTGTGTATTTTTAAAAAGGAACTTTTGCAAAGAGTTACATGAACTACTGTGAAAGATGTTGAGTCCAATACAAATTTAATAATTCATGTGGTTTTAAGACGCGAGTCCATACTAGATTGTTCCCGTAGTTTTAGCATTGAAATCTAAATTGATTCATGTCCTGAAATTTCACTTATTTAAATTTAACACTTGCTTTGATTTCTTGTCGATATGTCTAGCGGTGTAATGTTTCCTAGCATGAACAAAAATCCTAATATCTGGGCAACATTAAACTGGTAGAACCACTTGATGGAATAAGTAGGTAGAATTGATGCTTGAGGTCAAGTTTGGGTTTGTACAATAGCTTAGATATTTGGTTTAGAAGTTGGTGAACTTGAGGGTAATTCTAGCTTCCCTGGTATGGTTGCAATGCCTTCTATTACGTTGTAGTCCTATGAAAACGATGCAAAGATGGGTTTGCGTTTTCTGTCTTTCAGGCATGTCTTAGCATCTTTTGACTGAAGGCGTTGCCGAAAAGAATGGTGCAATGTCCAATAGAGGGAAATGCAAAATGAGAGATGGTGAATTGTTCGGAGATTGTCACGAGTAAGGATTTCAATCAGGGTTATAAAGTCAATTTTGCAGGCCCAGCAGTCTAGTCATGTTTTTAAGACATTAAAAATTCAAAGCTTTGTTGTAATATTTAGAAAAACAACATATGCAAGAGTTCCATGAACTCTGTTGTGGAACATGTTGACGTAGTTTTAGCATTGAAGTCTAATTGATTCATGTCTTGAAATTTCTCTTACTTAAATGTTTGCTTCGATGTCTCGTTGAAAGATGTCTAGAGGTGTAATGTTTACTAGCATGAGCAGAACTCTTAATATTTGGATATTAAGCTGATTGCACCATCTGACAGAATAAGTAGGTATAATTGATGCTTGACATCAAGTTTGTCGTTGTACAATAGCTTAGATATTTGGTTTGTAAAGACGATTCTAGCTTTCCTTGATATAGTTGCGATGACTTCTATTGCATTGGAATCCTATGGGAAGGAGATGGTGATGGGTTTACAGTTTCTGTCTTTCAGGCATCCTATAGCGTCTTTGAACCAAAGATACTGCCAAAAAGAATGTTGCAATGTGCAATAGAGGTGATGCAAAATGAGAGATACTGAACTTTTTGGAGATTGTTAGTAGTAAGGATATCAATCAGGGTTATAAAGCCAATTTTGCAGGTCCAGCAGTCTAGTCACAAGTAATGGAGTTCCAATCAGGCTTATAAAAAAATCAATTTTGCGGGTCCAGCAGTGGAGTCATTTTTGAAGACACTACAAATTTGAAGCTTTGTTGCATATTACAGCTTCTTTCAACTGAAGATGCTGAAAAGAATGTTGCAAGTGTAATTGAGGTGATGCAAAATGAGACACGGTCAACCTTTTGGAGATTATCACAAGTAAGGATTTCATCCCCCGTGTAAAATTTTCAGAGAAATCAGGGCAAAGAAACTATGGGGGTGTTGGGACTGTTTCATCTGCTTCTAATATGTTAGATATATTTGGAATTATCACAGTATAGGATTCGGATTGAAAAAAACTATATTTTGTTCATAAAAAGTTGGACATTGTTAGTTTTAAGCTCCATTGATTATATTGCAGTTTTGGGGAGGGGTTGGCAGATCTGAGATCAAACATTGATGGGGTGGGGTTGGCTTCTTACAGAGGGACCCATGCTGGGGGCTACTGCCTCTATAATGTTTTTAAAGCAGTCCGATGCACATTCAGAAGTTTAAAAACGTCCAATCAAATTTATTATATTTTTTTTAAACAAGTTTTTAGTAAAATACCGCTAATTTTTCCTAGCATTATATATTGCACAAAATTTAAAAAATCATGGGACAGCTAATAAGAAAAAAGACTTATAATTTCTCAGCTGTGCCCCCATCAAAATAATTAGCTAGGCCCAGCATGGGGCCCCGAGCTTAGGGCCCTTAGTTTGCTTATTCACCAAACCTATGTTGTTCATTTTGTCCTTAATTCAGCCACACCTCTTGGGTTTATTCATCTTGCTCCCTAACCTTATGACCCATTTGGACCAATACATCATTTAATGATTTTGACACACAACATTTAGTGGCAATGATGAATTCAACACTTAGACTTTAGTGACATTTGTCATATTCATTAAGTGATGAATATGTCGCCCCTCCCTCAAAGTAAGGGAAATGAGTGGTGTATTTAATTCAGCCACATCTTTTGTCCTAGGGCCCCTAGTTTGCATATTCATCAAATCTATGTTGTTTATTTTGTCCTTAATTGAGCCACATCTCTTGGGTTTATTCATCTTGCCCCCTAACTTTTATGACCCATTGGACCAATATATCATTTAATGATTTTGACACAACATTTAGTGACTGTCATTGTAATCATACATGATGAATTCAACACTTAGCATTTAGTGACCCCCGTGGTATGCATTAAGTGACAAATATGTCATCCCTCCCTGAAAGTAAGGGAAATGTATTTAAAGGCTTTGACTCACATCACTCTAAACACCTAAGAATCATATTTCACTTGCTCTTGCACGTTTTCAAAGTTTGGAGACGATTTCACATCTTGCATTGAAGCTCTTAAGTGCTGCGTCCTCTAGACAACAAATTGACATAGCCGAGTACAATAATACAATAGGTATAGATTCCTAGTTAGGTCTTCACTTGCAATGTGACAAGAAGCAAGTTGTCAATTTCACTTGATCACTAGGAATATCCTCAAAATTAAGAATAACCATTTCCCACTTCATCCAAAACTTCGTTTTAGGTGGGCCCAAGGGGGAGGTCAATGTGTCAATCTTAGTCTTAGAAATAAGTATTTTCACTTTGCTATTTACTTTTTTTTCGTTTGAAAAAAAATTGTAGCTTCGTATGAATAGAAATAAGAAATTACATTTCAAAGATGCATCCAAGCATTTCAAAGGAAAAAACACCACGAAGAAAAACATGGGCGGAGTTTAAAAAACAAAGGTCATAGGGACAAGAAGCCAAGAAGAGTCGCCTTATAAGAAGTCTTACCAAAACAAGACCACAACAATAACAACAAATATAAGAGGATAGAGAATGCAACCTCCCCAATTGGCCAAAACTCTACCATACACTGCCATGAAACTGAATACCAAAACATATGTTGATCGACAACACTTCCAAGGTCCAAAACCCCCACAACAACAGAGGAATGAAACATTGCAAAATAAGAAATCGATGTCAACATTTAGCAGTTAACAACCAACAAGAACATAAGCCCACATACATTGACCAGGAGCCAAGATACCCAAATAACAAAACACACAACTAGGTGAACAAGTGCAAGAGAAGAAAACATTTGCTACAGGGGCATACAAAGAAGTGGATTTGAGCAATCATCCAAAAACACTAAAACAAGAAAACTAAAATACACAAAGCGCATCTGCAAGGATATTGACCATATGTGATGAATTTGTGACCACATTAATCCTCCAACATAGAGAGATTAATAACTTCCAAACTGTCCCTCTCTGTACTCTTTATTGATCTACAGGGATGCCTCCAAGTGCAACCCCTCTTTGGAGAGCATAAAAGAAATTACAGTGAAAGAGAGCAACAATGTATTATCTATAACTAAAGAGGTTGTGAGCACAAATTATCCATTTTAGAAATCCCTTTTATCCAATTTATGATGCCGTTGATTCCCTAAAACCTTGGATCTGAGCAGAAGCTTCAAAGCCATAAGCTCTGCAAAAAATAGTTTTTACCTCTTCCCAAACTTGCCCTGAAGCATATGAAGTGGTTGGAATTTAAAGAGTATTCCCCCAACACCACATATAGTAGGAGTGCCTTGACAAACACCATCAAAATAACCCCACACTCTAGTGTGATCAATGAGAGGATGTAGCAACAATTGTTGACTCTTAGTCTTTGGGATACATTTGAAATTCTTAAAAATGAATCTAATTTGGGAAAGACATTGAAAGGTAGGGATGTTTTCACCTTGAAAGATGCTAGTGTTTGTAAGAATGCATGTACCCCATGAGACAACTAGAGGTAAAGCCTTGAATAGTTTCAACTCAAGGATCTTATACCATCTCTCAAAGCATTCTTCCATTGTAAATCCCTGCCATCCACCTCTCATCCCTATCATCACCTCCATCTCTGCCCATACTTTGACAATATATGGACAAGTGACGAGAAGATGGTTCATAGTATCTGAATCCTAGAAACATAGATTACAATATCTTGTTCCATGCCAACTCCTTTTTTGCAAAACCTCCCAAGTGAGGGCTTTGTTTCTTAAAGCCAACCACATAAATATTTTAGTCTTTAAAGGGGATTTAATCTTTTAGAGTTTCTGCCACCACCAAGAACTCTCTCCAAGAATCACATTTGTGAATCTAGACTGATAACCCAACTTCGCTATTTATTCCCCCAAAGATGGGTTCTTGGACCAAGCCAACACATCCTTCTCTTCACTAAGTTTGACATGTTTCCATTTCAATCTCTTCATAAATTAATCCCACCTAATATCATCCTCCCTGACCAATCCCAACATAAGTGCACTTTTCCACCCTTGGTGCCAAATTTTTGTAGAGTTTTGATCCACTCCATGTGCCAAATATGAAGTACTATGACCTGAAAAGTATTAATCAATCCCTCAATCAGTTTGAAATCACCACCACATCCAACCCAAGGGTCAACCCACACTCTGATTTTAACACCATTCCCCACCTTCCAAATCAGCGAGTTACCAATACACAAAGGATTGCATGGTGGCTTTCCACATATTAGAAACATTGTGGCAGTGTTTGATAGGACTTCTAATCCACTCTTCAACACTCATCAATATATTTTTGAATAATATTTTGATTCCATAATCCCTCCTTTGAGATAAGCCTCTAGAGACTTTTCGAAGCAAAGGCGTCACCAAATATATGAATATTTTTTAGCCCCCAGCATCCTACATCCTTGGGCATAGCAAGGCATTGCGATTTGATCAAAGAAATATCTTCTCCTTTCTTCTAGTCCATATGAATTTGTAACTTTTTTTACAAACCTTCTCTAGGACACCTTAACCAATAGAATGGAATAGCCTCCAACACTGACTTCATAAGTGTATGTCTGCCACCAAGGGAGAGCCATCTATTACACCAACAATTAATTCTCTTTTCCACCTTGTTGATCAACGGGTTCCAATTATTTTTTCCATAATCATTTGGATTCAAGTAAAATCCCAAATACTTGAAACCAACTTGTAGGTTAGTTTTTTGAAAGGGAAGAACCCCAAGAACCCAACTAATCTAATGAGCCTCCATACAATTAATAGAGATCTTGGACTTTTGCAAGTTTAACTCAATTTCGGTAGCCACACTAAATATGCCCAAACACTCCTTTAACAATGTAATGTCCCTCCGAGAGGCATCACTGGAATAGATAGATAGATAGGGGGGATAGATAGAGTTTTTCTGGCTCCCATATCTATTTATATGGGATAATCATATGGGGTGAGGCTAGGTTCAGATAGATAGGGCTCTACCACTAATATCACGTATGTAATACACATAAGAGATCTCTATTCTATATATTATATACGTGATACAATGATCGCAGATTAATCTTTGGGATGGTCCATCCCCACTCATCTATGCCTTGCTCTATAGTCTATGCCGCCATATAGATATATATTGGTGAGGGGCATAGGTTCATCTATAGATGGACATCACCTCTGTCTAGATATGGGCATATCACATATGCCCCTCTATCTCTATCTCTATATTATGTCCCCCACCCCCTATATATATCTTAGACAACTCTATACTGTACTATGCCCCCTCTAACTATATGGCAACTATAGACTGGGGCACTTCCTACTCCTATAGGAGAGGGAGAAGATATGCCCTACCTATATCTACTAGAGGTCCTCTATCTATTTAATAGAGGAAAGCCGCCCAACCTCTATTCATTGGCGCCCCACCTCTCTATTCTAGAATCTAGACGAAAAGCCCCAACCGTCTATCTCTATTATGGATATAGAGGAAATGCGCCAACCTTCTATCGAGCACAAGCGCCAACCAACCCTCTATTTTGTTATTGAGGGAAGAGAGCGCCAACCCTCCATCTAGATTTTGGGGGAAGGAGTAAAGCCCCCATTGATCCATGTGGTTTAGTTGGACGACCATCTATCTATATACCCCAAAAAAAGCCCCGATAGCGCACGACCTGCTCGATTCAGACAAGATAGATTTAGATAGCGGATAGGGGCTCTTGGATGGAAGCCCCTCTCTCTATAGAGAGAAGAGAGGGGGGAACCCATATCTATATATAGGGCATTCCAGCCAGAGTCAAGGAACCCCTGCCACCACCACAACCATCGTCACTATTTAGTTATAGTTCTCTCGACCGTCGACAGGCCCGATCTATATATATATGGGCTGGGCTTCTGAGCCTATATATCTATCTGATCTACCATCTAGATATATAGGCCCGACCCAACTCATCCAACCATATTTTTGCCCTGATCGATCCTCTTCAGTGACAACTATATATGATTAGAGTTTGATGTGCGGTATCATTGATAAACAAACTGAAATCCTCGATAGCCCCATCATCATTAAAGCCTATGATCCATCAAATCGAATTGACTAGCATGCTTTGCCTACACCCAAGCCATATAGCTGTATAGGACTAGCATGCTATGCCTACAACCACCCCACCTTGATCCAATCTAGTCACTCGATGGGCTCGACCGAAATCACTCTCCACTATACGGCCACAGCCCCATGGCCGGTTGAGATGAAGGAAAGGGCCTTTTCAAGTGACGAGTTGTTAGGTTGGATATGCATATCCATCTCCACTTCCCATATTTATATAGTCGGTCAAATGCCGGTGGGATAGTAGAGCAGTGGGACAGTAGTGCTGCGATCAGCTCTGGTCATAATACATTCTATTCCCCTATCCCTATAGGGGGTGCCCTATCCCTATATGGGGTGCCCCATATCCTATCCTATTCTATCCTATCCCATCCCTATATGGGGTCTGATTAGATTAGTTGTTGAGGTTAAGCCGATGAGTGACCGAACAACAACACATCATCCACAAAATACAAATGCGTGAGAAATAAGTCCTTCCAAACTTAACCCCTCTGATAGAACTAGATGTCTTGGCTTCCAAGATGGCCCAACTAAGCCCCTCAACAATCAATAAGAAGTGCAGTGGAGAAAGAGGATAACCCTACCTTAATCCATATGTGGGTCTAAACAATGATGACGTTGAGCCATTTATTCACCATCTGCAAATTAAACCTAATATGTATAAGTAGCAATCTCAAATAAAGCCAATTTGCTATATAAAAGGCCTTGGACAAATGTCCATCGACAACTTCTTTGTTTTAATAGTATGGAGTCCCTCTTGGGCCACCCCAAAAGCATCATGAATTTGTCTCCCATGCGAGAAGCCAAACTGCTCATTAAAAATAGTCTTAGAAAGAAGTCTCTTAATTCTTATGGAAATAATTTTTGCATCGATCTTATAGATGCAATTACATAAGTAAATGAGTCTAAAATCATCAAAAGACGCTGTGTGTCCATAATGAGAGCAATGAAGGCGGAATTGAAAGCCACGAGGATCTTCCGCATCTGCCTTGACTCCACCACCCTTAACAGGTCCCCAACAAGCAAATAAAAAAACCTATTAAAGAATTCAATCGCTCATTCATCAAGTTCTAGACTTTTTGTCCTTTTGGAAAGTAGCTAGGACATACTGTAACTTTTCCTTAAAGACTTCCTCAATTGGGCTCTCTTTTTCTTCCTCATTGACGAGGCTTGAGAAAAAACAATTATTTTAACAAGCTCTGCTATGTTGACTTTATCAGGGTCCTTATACAGCTACTTAAAGTGAGATACTCCCAAACTATATATCTCCTAAAAAGTCCACACAATAGAATTGTCTTCCTTTCTCATTTCCCATATTGTATTTTTATTTTTATAGTGATTAGCAAAAAATGATATTTTGGTGTGTTTTCATCAGCGTTTTCCAGCCACAGAGCTATACTTTTCAATCTCCATTGTGCTTCAATATCACCAACAATTTACTCCTTTAGTTTAAACTCTTTAAGCCTTAGCCTCGTCAAAAACCTTTTCAATTTCTTGACCATAGAAATCAACATTATGTTGTTCCACAATTAAAATTCCCTGATCAACATCTTGATGCTTGATGACAACCCAAATGACCACAACCTTCTTTACTGTTTTCAAATCCATTGCAAATTGGACACTAGCAGACTCCTTGGAGATAACATCAAAATCTACCCATTCGTCATTAACCAACTTGAAGTCGTCATCCTCCATTAGCCACGAGATTGAATTTAAATGGGCTCAAAGGCTTAATGTCCTTGTTTTCAATATGCAGTAGAGTGAGAAGATGATCAAAATTCCCTTCTGAGGACACCCATGATCTAGTTCTCTCATATCCATTCAATATAGAATAAAAAATTAAAAATCTATCGAGTCTCTTGGCCACTCTATCAATACCAACTCTCCTATTCCTCCAAGTAAGTGCCAACTTAATAGGTTGCATATCCACCAACCTAGTCTCCTCAAATTTGTGTAAAATTAATCACTGAATGTATCTAATCTTGATGAATCACCCCACCCTTCAACACTTTTAGTGGTTAAATTTGAATCTCCGCCAATAATGGTATTATCAACACCCAAAACGTTTTGTGAAAATGTGACCTCCCAAAAAGTCACTCTCTCATAAGGCCCATAAATATTTGCCACAACGAAAGTTTTGCCCAACTCCATAGAATGAAGTTCCACCCCAATGTTGAAAACAAAAAATTCAGATCTAACCAGCCTCATAGAAGATTTCGTCCATTTAGAGACCAATCCTCCAGAGCTTCCAACATAATTCCACGGCCAAAAAATCCCAATAATTTAGAATTTTTGATAAATCCCCAATAACCTTTGTCCCTTCCCCCTTAGTCTCATGAATCAAAACCACAACTAGATTTTGCAAATCAACCAATCTCTTAAGGGTAGTCTTTTTATAGGGTTGCCCATCCCTCTAATGGTAAGGGACACAATGATCATGAATTACACCTCTTTGGGGCTGGACTCACTCTAAGAGTCCCTAATTTTTTGTTTTTGTTTTCCCTGTTGGATTTCCCTAAAAACTTTGCATCGTGGTTGTGATAGATGGGAGATCCAACCTCTCCTTGAATGAGAACCCTTCGCCATCCTAAGTTTGCCTAAGCCTCCTTCTATGTTACCATCTTCCATTGAATAAACTGCTTCTCGAGATTGTAAGGGATATCTGGGTTGGTCTGAAACATCTAATGGTTCAACTGATTCCAAAGCTAAAAACATCCCTGAGTCCTAACATATCTATATGGAATAATCTCTAATCTCACATGCCCCTCATCATCTAAAATTTCTACTCTATTTTCTTGAGATCTCACATACCCTCCCAAAGATCTTCCATCTCTCTTATTCTTTCTTGGTTTTCTCCTCAAAACTTCCTTTGTAGCCCCCCAACTCAGTGTTCTTAGAAAATGCAAAAAAGGCCAGCCTACTCCACCATTGGCCTTTTTGTATAGATCGTTCTCTTATCCAAAGGGATGTTGAATGATAATGGGATCCAACAACATCACATCTCGGCCATCGACATATAGAGAATGCTCCAAATCTTCCACATACAAATGTGAGGTAGACTACAACATAGTTTCTTCCTCTCCCATTCCAATTCGTAGTTGAATCCCCCCATTAGATAACTAGTTTCTCAAATGATTTGTATCCACCGATTTTATCAAACATTCACCAATATTGTCCACCTCCAGTTGTTGATTAACTTGTGTTGCACTATTTTCCTTTTTTGTCCCTCTTGTTCCTTAAATTTGATGCCGACTTCCTCCTCTAGTTTTTGTGTGTGAAGTGAAGAGAGCGATCATTTGATAGATGGCCATAGACATAGACATCTAGTACACATAAATGGAATCCCCACATAGTTTAAGGATTGAATAAGCTTCCAAGGACCATAATCCATTTCTCTTTCCTCTTCCAATCCCTCTTTTAGATCTAGTCCAACTAATATTCTGGCCACCGTCCTAGAAGATGACTTCATGTAGCTATCATCCACCTCTAGAAAAGTACTATGTTGTCCCCAATGGCCTTAAAGACCTCCATAGTCTAGAACTCCAAACACAGATGTGGAAGCTTAACCTAAATTGGCTATGTCAAGGACCTCTCCACCTGAGGATCAAAACCTGAGGACCACTTCTTTAGAGTTAACAAACATAACCCCTAAAACCATCAGTTTTTCAAAAAAATTCTCACGTCTTCTCCAGATTTGAAAAAAAATGCAAGCAATCCCCTAACCAATATATGAGAGACCAGAATGTACCCTAGAACTGACCTCCAATATTATGCCATCTAGATTTCTAAATTCTTATCAGAGATTCTCCTTCCATAAAACAGTGCATTAGAGAAGTGTTCACCAACTCCAAAAATTTATCCATCTTAACATCCTCCCCAAGAATGAGTTTAACTCTTTGCCCCCGAAGCTTCACACACCTTCTACCTTTCCTCCCTATAATTGCCTTGGATAAATCCAATAATTTCTCCTTCAGAGTTTTTGGTAGATTGAGCCCAACTTCAGTCTTATTTAGTAGCTACTTCAACAAGGCTCTTACAGTGCCCTTAGTTTTGTCTAAACCATTAGAGAACACTCCATTCTACTCATTTATCTGTGTCGCCTCCTTTCTTTGGACCAATATGTGATCCAAAATTTTAAAGCAATCAATGGAGGCCATTGAGGGACTATAGTCCAAGAATCCACAAAACCCCTATATCGAGTGGATAAAATAATATTCTTTGATTTTGTCTGGGCCTTGTACCCTATCACTCCAAAATTTATAGAAAATGCCTTCTTTGACCCCCAAACGGTCCATTTGTTGCCTCTAAATCCACAACCATCACTTGACAGGTGAAAGGGGATTCCCTAGAAGTGTGTGTAGTCCTCTAGAAACTTAGATAAGGGGAGACTAGAACCATCCCCGGTTTTTTTATTTACCCAACCATCCTCTGAGAAAATAGACAACTTCATAAGGATATTTAGAATAATCCACTAGTTCTTCCCTATCAACGTTTTCTAGATCTAAGAAACATGTCTCCTAGCCTCTACTACATCCGTCTTTACCCTATCACTGTCGGCTTATTGTACCCTAAATAAATTAGTGAATTTTACTCTAAAATTTTGTCAAACACTTCTCATGCAAGCTTACTCCAAACCAAAATGACACTAGGCCAATAATAATCAGACTACCACTACCCATGAAAATTTGAAACTTAAAAAAAATAGATCTTGAACACAAGGAAAAAACTTGACTCAGATCTATAGGTCGGTGGTCCAAAACTTATTACAAATGTGTGGTTCCCTTCTGTCTGGAATAAAAGCAAGTGTTGAGATGCATTGACGACCCCACTATTCTCACTACTACCTTTGAATGAGAACAAATTCATTTACTGAGTATCGTGCCCATCGTCACCATGAAACACATCTAAGCCACTCCTATGCTAACTCCACTTTAATAGTCATTCCCCATTCTTCATCCCCTCATTATTATGATTTGATACCTTGTTGCCCATGTTATGGCTACAATTCAAGATACTAAACTCGGTGTCATAGGAATACTATTATTTTAGTGCCTTCAAGGCATCACCCATAGTTGTTATGATTGGAAGCCAATAGAGAACTGATTTTCCTAGGTAGAGATAAAATACCTTATATGACTGTAGGCTAAGTGCCATAAACTTACAAATTATAGACCAGGAAGTGATTAATAAAGCACAAATAAAATTTAATGCAGGGGGAGATAAAAATATTGACTTGGGTTTATTGACTTGGATTCATGGAGGTAGTTGGGGAAGAGGAGTGGCAATTGGGGGGGGGGGGGGAGTTTAGTTGGTCTACACATCAAAGACTATTATGTTGGAGAGTTGCTAGTGATGTAGTGATGTCATGGAGGTGTCCTGGTGAGTGGATGAAGTGTCTTGATAATTTAAGTGTCAATGACAAAGTGTGCGGTGTGCTTGTTCTAATATGCTTGAAGTAGGCTTGGTTCTTCTTTAGTTTTGGCATGGTTAAAGATGTTTACGAATGAGTATGGTGATTTGAGGATATGAAAGAGTTACCATAAGATGTATTATATGCTTTTAATTCTTGTGTGCATGAGTGGATTTCATCTGGTAGTTCATAGTTTTCATGTAGACTTTTTGGGTCTAGTGGTAGAAAAATCAAAGTAGGCAGTTTGATGACATCACCATTGCCACATATGGATGAGTTAGGGGGAGTTTGTGGTATGGGTGTGATTAAATTAGTCTCAAGTTGCTATGATCCAAGTTTCAGGTCATGCGATTGAGTGCAACAAAAGTTATTAAGGTTCAAAGTTCACTTTCCAAGTAGATTGCAGAGGTTCCCATACTTAGCTAGACCATCACTACATGACACACATATATGTATGAACTAGTATATTTGTGCATTTATTTTATGTATGAAGAAATAAAATAATGATCCAAGGTTTACTTGAATATGTTGTCTATAGTGATAAGAAGCTATCCTAAAAATTTGGAGTCTTGAAGTGATTTATAGCTCAAGATTTAAATCTTCAAATTTGCACTTACAGAGTGTGATGGGTCAGACACCATCAAGTTAAACTCCATTGAAGTCTGAATTTATCTAGTCATTAGATATAATGGTGTATGTTAAATCATATATCTTGATCCAATGGCATGCGTAAAAGTAGATATGTCAAAGGTTGCACGCGCATGTGATAAGTGTCACAAGCTCGCTAGTTTGACAGAAGATCAACGGTTCACGGGCGTTTGTACTATCAGAAGATTGATGGTGCGAGTTGAAGTCAAAGAGTCAAATTTTTAGAAGGCACATGAGGGTGCCAAGTGTCGTAATCATGGGATTTTTGATCAATATCTAATGGTCAGCGCTGCAAGGTAAGGACTAGGTTGATCCACAGAGATTGACGGTGCACATTTGGTCAATATTGCAAGGGTGCATGAGATGAGGTCAACATGTTCAATGTTTAACATTTTAGCTGAGTTAAACTTCAATCTACTTCTAAAAAATATCTATGGTGTGTATTTAATCTAAGATTCAAGCACACAAGATATTGACATAGTCTTCAAATTTTAACCATTGCTCAGTGACCATTGGAATTCAAATATTCAAATTTGCGAGGGAAGACCGATATGTGGTTTTTGAGTTATAAATTTAGATCTATGTAGAATTTGATGTTGTAGTAAAAATAAAAGTTGTAGAGGACTTCAAGATGCATTTGAAAATATTAATTTTAAGTTCTAAATGTTTATACAATCAAACTTATTGATCTCAAAAGTTGACTATGTGTTCGTTCATGCTCTGCAAGTAACTCAAGAAGGGTCATTGAGTTGTTCTTGATGGTATTTCGATGTACTAAGATAAAATAAGTGTTGGAGCGTGTTTTAGACTTCATGAGGAACATATATATGGATTTTGGAGGTTTGACCAATCCATATTCAATATGAACAAATGCTTAGAAGGTGACTGTGTGTTCATTCATGGTGGTTGTGTGCACAGAAATTTGTTTGAGCGAATCACACTTTAGTAGAAGGGTGTTGTGATGGTTTTTATAACTTAAGGATGAACTATAGATTGTGTGGCATGGTTTCATGTATTTTAAAGTGTTCTTGTGCTCTTAGTTTGCTTGGAGAAGTGTCAAAGAGGTGAATGGGTCTTCATAGGACCTAAAATGAAACTTAGGCCTATTTTGAAAGAGGGTTGTGTTTAAAGGTGACCCATGTTAGATGCCTTAAAGGTGAAGGCATGTGTTGTGGCTGACAAGGAAGGTTGTGATCATAATAATCATGAAGACTCCATAAAAGGTGCAACCAAATATGATGGTTTATAGGTTTTGGAATAGATGTGAGAGACCTGAGAGAAGAATAGTGTGTGAGAGTTGTGGAGTGAAGGAAAGAGTGTGTGCCCAATGGATGGGTTGTAGAGTAGAGAAGGTTGATGACTATGTGTATGACCTATAAGTCATATTTTTGATGTCAAGGATAGTGATTTTGCAGGTTTGAAGATTGAGAATGAGTGAAGGATAGATGATGTCTATGTGAGCTTAGTGGTTGATTTGAGAGGCAAATCAGAGTGTGGATTGTGTAGTATGCATAGTTGAAGATAATTGATATGCATTGTATCTCCGTTAGATTGACAGGAAATCAATGATCATGAGATGTTCATTTCATAGGTGTTGGGAGGGTGCTCAACATCTAAGTCATAAGGACTTGACCAACAGGTGGTTAAAAGGACTTGATCATCTTAGGGGTAGGAGTTCCTTGTGGAACATGTGTTTCACTAAAACCGGTCAGAAAGACTTGACCATGAGGTGGTCAGAAGGACTTAATCATCCTAGAAGCAGGTGCTCCTTGTGGAATACTTGACTAGTCTCATGTTTGTGATCATCTTATAGGACAAGTAGTCTATATGTTTGCAGGTTTGAGAGTGGGTTTTATTCTCCAAGAGGGTTTCTCACATAGATCTTGTGTTGTGTGTATGATCTTGCATTATCTTCATTGTTCATTGTTATAAACATCTTGTATGTTTCATGAATGGTCGTATTGAATGCTTAAGTGTTAGAAAGGTTTAGAAATTGAATTGGATTGTTTGTCACCACTGATTCACCCCCACTCTTAGTGATTATGCCTATAATAATTGGTATCAGAGCAGGTTCTTTAGTAAAGGATTGACAACTTAAAGGAGATCCAAGGTACAATATGGGTAGCCATCAAATGTAAGGAGGTTTTTCCACTAAGCAAGCACCAATGTTTAATGGATTCAATTATGCTTTTTGGAGTGAGAGGATGAGGACCTAAATCATGTCCTTAGGGTTTGACACTTGGCAATATGTTGTGGATAGTTATTTTTCACCTACTATTCCTCCATCCAATGCTACATATAAGAAGTTGTTTGAGAATAATTATAAAGCAATGAATGCTATTACTTGTGGTCTTTAAGAAACTGAATACATCAAGGTAATCCATTGCATATCTACCAAGGAAAGTGGAACAAATTGAATACTATTTATGAAGTATATTCAAAGGTTAGGTTGGCAAAGTTGCAAACTCACCAAAGACAATTTGAGAGTCTTAAGATGAAGGAAGAAGGTTCTTGGCATCATTTCTGTAGAGAGTTGATGAGATTGTGAACATCATCAGAGGTTTTGGAGAGAATCTTGAAGAAGCTACTATAGTTCAAAAAGTATTAAGGTCTCTCTCTCTCAAATTTGATTCTAAAGTATCTGTTGTAGAAGAAAGTCATGATCTTACTCAGTTGAAGATGGATGAATTGCATGGCATTCTTATTGCCTATGAAATGAGAGTCGATGATGATAAACCACCAAAAAAGGAAATTGCATTCAAAAAAAAAAAAAAAGCCAAAGAAGAAGTTCCAAGGTAAGAAATTCCAAGAGGATGACACATCTGATATTGATGAAGATGAACTAATTACTTTGTTTACAAGGAAATTAAAAATAGGGTCAGGCAAGTATAAGGGTAAACTACCCTTCAAATGCTTGAATTATGGAGAAGTAGGACATTTTGATAACAAGTGCCCTCATAAGCATAAGAAAAATGATGATGAAGAGTATGATCAAGGTCATGATGATGGTAAGAGATCATTTAGGTCTGATAAAAGCAAGAAATGATTTAGGAGGTTTGACAACAAGAAGCACTTCAAGGCAAGAAGAGTCTCTATACTAAATAAAATTACAACTCATCAGGTGAGAGTGAAGATAGTGACTCAGAGTATGATCATGAAGATGATGGTCTTATTGAAGATGAAGCCCTCTTCATGGTTGAGGAAGGAAGTTTCTCATATCAAAAGAAGTCTACTTAGAGTGATTTAGATTATTATAAAGATGAGGTGGACTATGAGACTAATTTGATGAATGCTCTTGAAGAACTGAAGATTGAAAAGAAGGAAGTCCAAATCAAAGACTACGAGGAGCAATTCAGTGTGTTTGAACTAAGAATGAATAAAGACACCAAAGAACATGGAGATATAGTCAAGCATCTCAGTTGTCAATTGGAAATCCTATCTACAAGCCTGAAAGCTAAAGAAGATGAATGTTTAAAGTATGTAATTGAAAATGAGTCATTAAAAACTGAGTTAGAGAAGACATATAGTAAGATGCAGTCATTTATGAGATTTGAAAAGAGCTCAAGTGATCTACACAATATTCTGAGTGGTCAAAAACGTGCAAGTGATAGAACTGCTCTTAGATACAAAAAAAACTAAAAATTGCAACTCAAGACAAGATGAAGACTAATGTAAATCAGACCTTGAAAGTCAATAATCAGTCAATGAATGAAGATGCTGGTAGAGTAAAGACAAATTAGATCATACAACCAAATCCCATGAGGTATGAAAGTTTCAATGGTTATTGTTACACATGTGATTAATCAGTTTAGGCATAGAGCTAGAGAATGCAAGAGACCTTTTAGAAATGAGTTTGCATGGAACTATGATGGGGGTCATCAATCAAAAGGTTTGAACAAACTTAAGTGCTTCAACTGTCAAGAGAGAGGTCACATTAATAGATTCTACAAGCAAAGACCTAAAGACAAAATAGGTTTAATCAAAGTTCTAGAGTGCAAGAAAGAAAACAAGTTAACTGATGGAAACCAAAGGTGGTAAGTGTGAGTCATGATGAGTCTGCAGGTCCAAGTAATCTATTTGCTATGGTGGAGAATGCTACAAAATTAGAAGAGTGCCAAGGGATCTCATTGTCTACTCGTGTTGTGATTGAAGAAACCAATCTCAAAGAGAAGACCAAAGTTTTGGTTGAGGCTAGTTCCGAGGTGTGTATGGATTCAAGTGAACATTATGCTATTGCTAAGTAAGTTTCATGCAAAGAACATCAATTATCAATACCTAGTGATGAGGTTTCGAACTACAAGGAAGATTCTTCAACTGAAAAGGTATGTCGTGAATCTATGTTATCCCCATGTGTTGTCAATACAGTCTTAAAAGAGAAGGAGAATGTTGTAGTAGATGATCAAGTTGTTTCTCTTAAGCCTAAGCAGAATAATAATAAGAACTATCAATATCAGATGACCAGGGAGGAGAAGGAATATGAAGAGTTGTGGGCAACTCCTAGTTTCACATTGTTTTAAGAAACTATGTGAAGTAGGGTGTCTCTACCTATGCTTCTTAGGAGACATATTTCTAGTAGAGAAGCAAGTGTTGTTGTGGTGTTTTTTAGAAGGTCCTAGAAGTCAAGAGATGAGTGTTTCTAGTTGGAGTTGGTGTGTCAAAGATGGGAGAAGTGCTTTGATGTGGTCAAAGTGATGTCACAAGGTATTTTTACTGTGTATGTAGTGTTGGAGATCAACCAACAATGTTGATTACACTTATGAAAGCAATAAATGTGGAATTAAATCAGAATGATAAGTAACTAGAATGATAAATAGCAAAGAACAAGAGATACAAGAAACCACCCTGAAAACTTGTATTAAACTCTTTACAGAAGGAATACAATTGAAGAAACTTCTTTCTTCCACACCTCTCTCTCAGATGTACATATCTCTATCTAGATCTCTTTCCCTCAAGAGCTCTCTCTCTCAATTACAATCAACTCCAACAACCTAGAATGATTCACATATACAATTCTATACTGTTCTTCAACATTCTACAATACAATAAGCTAAGAAGATCTAATCCTATTATATAATAATTAGGAAACATGAGCATGCATTTACAACCAATAGTTATGCCTCTTAAACAAGGGCTCTAAAACAGTCTTACTAATAATAGAGATGCGGACTTAAGACTATGACTTAATCCTATCATGCAAACACTCAGTTCTGTCCTCGGAAATAGCTTTTTGGACGCACAGGTAACTGACATCGGTTCCTGCCTGTTTTCCTGTGACCGACGTCGGCCGATTCCTGCCAATGCCGGCATCTCCCGAACTGCTCCTGACCGATGTCGGTCGCTCCTGACTGACGCCGGTGACTGTGTAAACCTGCAACTTCAGCAATGCGCTCCTTTGGTGAAGCTTTTAGCTCCACACCTTAACATGTAGTGTCTGCAAGATTTCAATGGGTGTTTTTTAAGTGGCATAATGAGATTGATGGAATGGCAGGAAGAGTTTAGTGCTCAGAAAGGTCTATATACTACTTTGTGATGTGTTCCAAGTGGTTTTGTGTCTGATGATCATGTTTATGCCTTTTGGAGATTTATGTGTGTTCTCAAGTTTATCTTTCTTATTGTAGATCAAAGCCATGGTATAGGAAGTCAAGGTTCCCAAAGGTGTGAAGGCTCAAATCTTGGTCCAGAATGTGTAATAGTTGTCTCCAGGTGTGCAATAAGTTTCAGAGGTGGGCATTGACTAGAAGGAGATTTGTTGACCTTGTTTGTTTTAATATTCTAGAGTTTTTGGATATGCTATAAAAGTGGTTTGCCTTATGAATTGAGGTCTGAAGTTTCTTAATATGTTTAATGGGCCAAATGGGTTGTCAAATCAAGCTTCATATAGATTTTAAGGTTTGTGGTTTTCAAATTATTCAAGTTTTTGTCAAGATGGAGGTCTAATTGGCTAGAAGGTTTGTTAAGTATGTTTCAGAGGAGGAGCTAGGTGTGCTTAAAGGGACATATGAGAGTGCTCCAAATATGAAGTTTCAAGTCTTGAAAGTATGTCTACTGAAAGTTGTGAGCTCTGCAAGTTTCAGGTAGGGCTACAAGGAGTCTAAACAGGCCTAGTATGAAGATTTAATGTTTTTGCTCAATTTATCCAAAAGAGAAAGGCATGAGTGTTTCAAGGTGAGTTCTTAGGTTGGTTTAGATTATTTTTCTTATTTGGTAAGTGGCATAAAGTCCTATTGGTGGTACTTGAGGTGGCTTAAGAGAGAAGGCTAGTAAGCCTGTGTGGTGGTTCTTCATGTTGTGTAGAGTTTTGAAGATGCTCAAGAGGTGAAATGGCTCATATATCTTAGGGAGAGTCCCTCTTAGATATTTTTGGGTGAGTTCCATCATATTTTAGTTCTTTTGTGTGTTGTTTCTTCATTGGTTGCAGTGCTTGGTTGAAGAGAGTGTTGGCATGTAGCAAGAGGAAGTTGTCAAGGCAAAGAAGAGGTAGACTCAAAGTAAGGGGGAGTTTGTATCATATTTATAAGGTGGTCCTCTTCTATTGGTCATCTTTTCAGGTACTCAAGATCAATTTGTGCCCACTTTGTCATTGTATCAAAGGCGGAGAAGGTTCTTATTGTGATAGTGCTTGAAGAGAGAGCAGGAATGTGAGTTGTATGATGGGTGTTGACATCAATGACAAAGGGAGAGATTGGTGGAGATTTCTTAGTGATGTAGTGATGTCATGGAGGTGTCCAGGTGGGTGGATGAATTGTCTTGATAATTTAAGTGTCAATGACAAAGTGTGCAGTGTGCTTGTTCTAATATGCTTGAAGTAGGCTTGGTTATTCTTCAGTTTTAACATGGTTAAATATGTTTACAAATGAGTATGGTGATTTGAGGTTGTTCAAGAGGCCCCATAATAGGTATTATATACTTGGAATTCATGTGTTGATGATTTTATTTCATCTAGTAGTTCATAGTTTTCATCTAGACTTTTTGGGTCTAGTGGCAGAAAAATCTGAGTAGGGAGTTTATTGACATCACCATTGCCATGTATGGATGAGTTAAGGGGGGTTGGTCATATGGGTGTGATCACACTAGTCCCAAGTTACCATATTCCATGTTTTAGTTCATGTGATTGATCACAACAAAAATTACTAAGGTTCAAATTTGGCTTTCCAGGTAGATTGCAAAGGTTCTCATACTTATACAGACCATCATTGCACGACATGCCGATATATATGAACTAGTATATTTGTGCATTTATTTCAGGTATAAATAAAGTTAATAATGATCAAAGTTTTACATGGATATGTTTTCTATAGTTCCAAGAAGCTACCCTAAAATTTTGAGTCTTGAAGTGATTTCTAGCTCAAGATATAAATCTTCAAAGTTGCACTTGCAGACTGTGATGGGTCAGAGACCGTCAAGTTAAACTACGTTGAAGTATGAATTCATCTAGTTATTAGATCTAATGGTGCACATTAAATTATAGATATTGATCCAATGGTGCATGTAAAATTCAATATGTCAAAGGTTGTATGCGTAGGTGACAAGTGTCACAAGCTCGCTAGTTTGATATAAGATCAACGGTTCATGGGCATTCATACTATCAAAAGATCGATGATGCAAGTCAAATTAAAAGAGTCAAATGTGAAAAAGGAATGCGAGGGTGCCAAGAGTAATAATCATGGGAGTTATGATTAATATCTAATAGTGAATGTTGCAAGGTAAGGACCACGTTGATCTACATAAATTGACAACGCGCATTTGGTCAGTATTACAAGGGTGTACGAAATGAGGTCAAAATGTTCAATGTTTAAGAGTTTATCTGAGTTAAAGTTTGAGTTAATTTTGAAGAAGATCGATGGTGTGTATTTAATATAATATTTTAGGACATGAGATATTGACATAGTGTTCAAAGTTTAACCATTGCTCAGTGACTGTAGGAACTCAAATATTTGAATTTACGAGTGAAGACCGGTCTGTGGTTTTTGAGCCATATTTTTTTATCTATGCAGAATTTGATGTTGTATTAAAAAGAAAAGTTGTAGATAAATTCAAATAATATCTAAAAATATTCATTTGAAGGTATAAATATTTATATATTCAAATTTATTGATCTCCAAATTTGACTGTGTGTTCATTCATGCTTTGTAAGTAACCCGAAAGGGTAATTGAGCTGTTCGTGATGGTATTTTGATGTCTTAAGATGTACTAAGTGTTGGAATGTGTTTTATACTTCATTAGGAACATTTATATGGATTTTGGATGTTTTACCAATCCATATTCAGTATGAACAAATGCTTAGAAGGTGACTATGTGTTCATTTATGGTGGCCGTGTGTACAAAAAGTTGTTTGAGTGAATTTGGCTTTAGCATAAGGGTTTTCTGATGGTTTTTATCACTTAAGGAGGACCTATATATTGTGTGGCATGGGTCCATGTATTTTATGGTGTTCCTATGTTCTTAGTTTGATCAGATAAGTGTTAAAGAGGTGAATGGGTCTTCATAGGACCTAAAAGGTGACTTAGGCCTATTTTGAAAAAGGGTTGTGCTTAAAGGTGACCCATGTTATATGCCTTAAGGGTGAAGGCATGTGTTATGGCCGACAAAGAAGGTTTTGATCATAATAATCATGAATAATCTAAAAAATGTGAAACCAAATGTGATGGTTTCTAGGTTTTGGAATAGATGTGAGAGAATTGAGAGAAGAGGAGTGTGTGAGAGTTGTGGAGCGAAGGAAAAAGTTTGTGCCCAGTGGATGGGTTGTAGAGCAGAGTAGGTTGATGACTATGTGTATGACCTATAAGTCATATTTTTGATGTCAAGGACAGTGCTCTTGCAAGTTTGAATATAGAAGATGAGTGAATGATAGATGATGTTTGTGTGAGCTTGGTGGTTGATTTGAGAGGTAGATCAAAGTGTAGACTGTGTAGTATGACAAGTTGAAGATAAATGATATACATTATATCTACATGATATTGGTAGGCAATCAATGATCAGGAGATGTTCATTTCATAGGTGTTGGGAGGGTGCTCAACATCTAGGTTAGAAGGAATGGATCATTTTAGGGACATGCTCCTTGTGGAACATGTGTTTCACTAAAACTAGTCAGAAGGACTTGACCAAGAGGTGGTCAAAATGACTTGATCATCCTAGTGGTAGGTGATCCTTGTGGAAGAGGTGTTTTACTAAATTCTAGTCAAAAGGACTTGACTAGTCTCATGTTTGTGATCATATTATAGGACAAGTAGTCCATATGTTTGTAGGCTTGAGATTGTGTTTTATTTCCCAAGAGGGTTTCCCACATAGATCTTATGTTGTGTGTATGATCTTGCATTATCTTCATTGTTCATTACTATACACATCTTGTATGCTTCATGAATGGTTGTATTGAATGCTTAAGTGTTTAAAGGGTTTGGAAATTGAATTGGATTGTTTGTCACCATTGATTTGCCCCCCTCTCTCAGTGATTGTACCTATAACATATTGTGTTTAGGTGGGATGGAGGGCCATGCAGTAGCAGGGGGTTGGGATGAGGTAGTGGGCCATCAGGGCTTGGTTTTGCAGAGCCACTTTGCCATTTACTTTATATTATATATGCATATTTGCTAATAACATGTAGATTTCTCAAATTGTCAACTCTTCATCAACACACCCATGAATGATATTTATAATACCTTAAGCTCTTGCATTTAAATCTATTGATTGCTACATTGTAAGGTTAGAAAATTGTTTTGATAGATTTTCCTCTCTTTTCATTAGTTTAGATAACTTTAATTTTTGCTCAATACATTTTGGTGAACTTGATGTGGATCTTTGAGCATATTGTGATTTATAGGACAACATGGTTGTTGAGGGATGTTGACATCAGATTGCCTCAAGTTTAGAAATGGTATATATCATTAGATGCATGACATGATTAATGATGTTGGTTTGAATATGGTTTTTGGTCACAATATCCACTTTTAGAGGCCTCCTTGCCCATCTCAACCACCACAACCACCCCTATAATGTCTATCATCTTGAATTCCTCTCCCTTGATCGCCACCTTTGCCCATCATCTTCTCTGATACCACAACCAACACTTCCATTATAATGAAATCCATCTCTATTGTCTCCTCTCCATCCCTTGGTCCACAATGGTGGCTAGGTTGACTTAGGAACACCCATATGTTCCTAAACGTGTTAAAATAACACACTCGATCAAGTTCAATGGCTATGCAAGATGCACCAAATATATTTGAGTTGGCACTCAATCAACCATGGGCCACTCAATAAATAGGTCTCTATGGTTCAACATTATCTTAAGATGTATAAAAGGATTCACATCTAGCCAAGGGGGATAAAATGCCTCTAGATGAATGCAAGGCATCCAAATATCATCATGACTCATTAATTTGTGTTGTCATTGTTTTAATTTTTCCCTCCTTGCGAATGCCTAATCGAACATGCCATGCATCTAGCAGTATATGACATCATTAAACTTGGGGACACATGATATTGTTATCCCTTAAAACTTTGCTAGTTTATACCCGAAAGACTATTTAAAGATCCAACTCATCAACAAAACTATTAAGCTCATTTCTTGGCCCTCCCCTTATATGTTATTAAAAATCATAAAAACTCAACACCCTAACTATATTGCATTTCATCCTCTAAAGCTTGTTTTCCACCCATGCTAATGGTAGAGGTATCATGTCATTGGATTTATAAAAAAATATCCTACCAAATAAAATACCCAACATTGCCTTCTAGAGAGCCAAACTTGGCCCATCTCAGATGGCAATCATCTTCACCAAAGTACCTAAACCAAAATTCTCAAATGATATATGGCCTAGATGACCATATATTTCTATGCGTATAATGCCCCAACTTGCACCTTATCTATGATAATTAACAAACCCAAGTATGCCATGCACATCCTCTAATAGGACAATCATCTCTGTAACATCCTCCACGTGCATCCATGTTGTTGTGAGTTTGCTACACATTGACTATCACTTGTACTATGACACTTCATAATTGTACATATGGTTGGGTTGCATTCACCCTAAGGCCTTACAAATCCACAATGATGTCCTAAACACCATATGGAAACGATATTTCCCATATAATTTATATCTTAGTGTCCACCTCATTTGACTTAATGGCAGTTGTTAGCATATATTAGGACATACACTATAATATTGTCTAAGATGAACTTGTTATTATATTTTTTTATGCATAATGCACACCTTGTGTGTACATGATTATCTATGTTATTTACGAATACAAAATATCTTTAATAGTTATCCTCAAAATAAGCTTGATCTATTTTGAGATAATATCCCTCAAGATAAAATTCCTTTCTATACTAAACCTCCATTATTATTTATATAAGAAGATAGAGGGCATGGATGTAGGAAGGCTCATTTGTATTATCATTATATTAACTTCCGATGAGGAGGGCATGTTGACCTTCATCACATCTATGATTTAATATATTTGGTATTCATTCTACCTTGGCATATATGTATTATTTGTCATTAATGTTATATAAGTATGCACATGCATTATGGGTGAAGTATTGAGGTTGTTTCAATGTTCTTGGACCCATTCCATAAATTAACATGGTATGGTCATGGACCCATTTTACTTGTTTTAGGTTTGATTGTATGATGTAAGTAGACCTCTTCTAGGTCTCTTAAAGTAGGTCTTCTTGCATGTAATTTAATCTCTTGACTACTATTTTAAATTTAAAAACTTGTTAAAACCTTCACAATAATGATTCCAATTTGATGCAAGTAGGCTTACAAATATTTTATTAACTTGCACTAGGTCTGATCCTAAACCAATCTTGTTAGGCCTTTGCAACTACACTTAGGATTTGCAATCCTCTCCAATGGATGCTAGTATTCTTTCCACTGTATGGATCTTGACCTCAAATCATTCATCTGATTTATTTTTACATAATTTTCAAATCATCCCTTTGTCCTCTAATTCTAGAACAAACTTTCAACCTTCCTCTCTATCATTCTTTAACAAGAGAACCCAAATTTTGTCTTCTATGCTTTGTGCATAAACCTACAACTGATCAATTAGTTGTAACTTGAGAGATAGAGGTCATTATATACTTAAAATATAATGAAAACTTCACAAACAAACTGATTTACCTCATCACATGGTTTGAAATCCTCTTTGTCACTCTTTTTGAAGTTATACTCTCTTCTTGGGCTCTTACACAGGGTTTCTTACTTTCTAACAGGACTGTAGTCAGAGGTTTTGAATATATATTTATTACCAGAACATCAAAATCATTTAATAATTTTTAAAACCTCATAAATATATTCATTAAACTTTCTACAAAGTTTCAATAAGTTTGAATACCTTGTTTTCAAAATATCTCAGTTTTAGTCTTCTTAAACCCTCATTTTAAACTTGTAGAAAAACATGGTCATGTATATATTTTGTTGTAGGGACTTTCAAGACATGAAACCAATTTTATTAGTTGAAAAAAATGACAAGGAAACTACCTAGAAAATTTCATGAACTTTTGATGATTCGTTTGAAATATATTCCACTTTTAGTGGGCTTAAACCCTTATAAAACCTTCACCTACAAGACTATAGTCTGTGTTTTGAGCATAAATATCCTTTAAGACACCCAATAATAAAAAAAAAAAATTAAATTTTTAAATATATCTTCCTCAATCTCTCCACCAAGTTTTAAGTGATTTTCATAGTTAAATTAGGAGATATTAAGGTTTTAGGTGTGCCTAAACCCTAGTTTTCTATGTAGGCTAAGAGCACAAATAATGAATAATATTAAGATATGATGAATGAAAAAGGATATTTCTACTTGTATTGTGATATATAAACATTACTCTTTCTATCCCAATCACTCTTCAAGTCTTATGATTAAAAACATACATTAAAACACCTTGTTTTACTTAGATCGTGCTTTTAAAAATAGAGTTTTAGACCTCTATAGTTAAAGTAGACATCATCAAAACATTGAACAAGATCAAATAATAGTCACAAATATGAAATTACACATTCAATGGGTCTGATAAGGCTTCCAATATCATAACAATATTTATTTTATTTTTATATGCTTTGATAACTCTCTCTTATAGAGCATACGAACCACCATCAACTCTCTACAAAAACCTATAGACATATTTTACGCTTGTCTTCTTAAGTTCTTGAGCTCCTTATTTGATGGCTTGATCTCTTTTCATTCTCTACTGATGTCTTATCATAGTCTTTTCTTGTCTCATGAAGTAATAGTCTCTCAACAACCTTCTAACTTATCCTACATATTTGGCTTAGCCTTCATCCTGCATTGGATGTTTTCAAATAGGTTTATACATGATCTAAGACCTTAGATATATTAAGGACATATTCTATAACCTATTTGACTTCTTTACCATAGGGCCGAGATGTTACAACATGCCCAAAATATGTTACGCATGGTCATTGATGTTAGGTTGTCATTGAAGTCAAAGAGAGCATGAGATACTAGTGCATGCATGACAAAAAAGTTGTGTTTGATAGCTTGGAGAGTATATGGCATATGTGCATATCAGTAAGGAAAAAAAAGAGGTTGTGAGGCATCCATAGATGTCTTGGTGAAGTTTTGGTGTGTCATTTGATCATTTGGAAAAAGAAACATGCATATTTTATCTTAAGAGAAGCCAAACTATCATTGCACGTCATGCAGATATGAATGAACCAGCAAGTTTGTGCATTTAGTGTAGGTACTCAAGAAGTCAATAGTGGTCAAATGGCCAAGAAAGTACCTTGAATATTTGGAATCTTAAAGTGTTTTCCAGTTCAAGTTATAAAATTTAAAAGGTGCTCTAGCAAACTATGATGGACCAAAGTTCATCACGTTTAATTACGTTGAAGTCTGGGGTCAAATACTCAAGATAGATCTAGCAGTGAGCATTTAATTGGGTGATGAAGATCTACAATGAGAGTGGAACCTATCAGATAAAGATCAACAATGAGCGCATGATTGTGCAGTTATGATCCAATAGAGCATATTGAGTTAATAAGTCAACAAAGTGCTCAAAAGGCATGTGGGGCGGCCAAGTGGTGCAAGCACGTTGACTGAATGGAGCAGGCTGCATAGAAGGCATGCAAAGTTACCAAGTGGAATGATCTTGAAAGTGAGGATCGAAGATCAACAAGGAGCATTAAAGAGTTAAATACCAAAATCTTGTGAGGATATCAATGGAGTGTATTTGTTCAAATTTTCTAGGGGCCATGAGATGATGACAAAGTGTCAAATATTTTACATTGAATAGTGACCGTTGGAATTTGAATATTCAAACTAACAAAGGAGAAACTAGTATACAATATTTGAGCTATATATTTTGATCTAGGATGAATTTCATGGTGGTGTAAAAGGAAAAGTTTAAGAGGACTTCAAGGTACATCCATATAATTTGATTAAAAGATTTGAATGTTCATACAGTTGCATATATTAAGCTCCAAAGTTGATTGTGTGTTTGACCATGTTCTGCAAGTGACTTGAGAAGGATAATTGAGTTGTTATTGATAATGTTTTGATGTTTCAATATGAAACAACTATTGGAGATTGTTTTAGACTCCATGAGGACCATCTATGTGGATTTTGGATTTTTAACCAATCCATATTCAGTGTGAACAATTGCTTAGAAGTTGACTATGTTTATTGAGTACATTGGCAGATTGAGTGACCATCTTGCAGAGGTAAGTTGAAGGTGTTCTGAGCAGAGTTGAGGAAAAAATGAATATGGAGATGTTGTATAAGTCTCAAGCTTATGAAAATTCATTGGTTGTCGTGATATGCTCCTAATCAGATATGGAGAGTCAAAATAGTATAAATGTATTTTGACTGTATGTGACCAGATTGAGTGGTCATTTTGAGAGAGTTGATTTGAGTGCTTAGAGCTTGTGTTGAAGTGTCTAAAGAACATGGAGATGTATCAGAGGTTCTGAAGGGTTCACCCATGTGATCTAATCATATAGCTATGTGAAGTATTTGAGTAGTTACTTCAAAAGTTTGAGATTGTGTTTTCTATATATGAAGACCTAAAGAGCAAGGAGACCTAATTGGTAGGTTCAAGTGTTGATTTGGTGTTCCAAGTGGAATTAAACCATGAGGGAGTTATCAAGGGTATATTGGAGATAGGTTTAATGTGTTAAAATCATTGATTGAAGCTAAAAGTGTCCCTAGGAGTTGAATTTGTAATGTATGGGTGAGTATGCCTAATTTTTTTAGGTCTCACCAAGACCTAATGGTGGTTTGTGGCTAAGGAGGTAATGGAAGACCTAAGGAGTGTGGTTATCATATGTAATGTGTGTATGGACATATGTTAATCATGGTTCAAATATGTAAATCATCTTGGCCAAGAAAGATGGGTTAAAGGAAGAGAATGGTATAAGGACAAGGTCTAATTGGACTAATTATGCGAGTTGTGTATGTGTGGATTCAAGTGAAGGCAATAACCTTTGAAAGAGAAGGTACAAGTCATTGAGGACCAATAGAGAGTGAAGAGGATCAATCATGCTTGTCTAATCAAGTTGATGGAGGAGGACACACAAGTCACTAGACCTAATGAGTCTAGAAGAGGCAGTTTGAGCAAGTTAGTCCTAGAGGCAGCTTGAGAGAGATTAGAGGTGAAGAATGAAAACAAAGGTGATCATCATCAGTTGAAGAGTAGAAATATGTGTTCAAGGTGATCTGTTTAGGTAGTTGAGTGGGTGTTTGGTTTCCTAGGGGGTTGGTTCCTCCTTGAAAGGTAAAGTTGGCTAAAGGTCTAGTTGTTGTGGGTGCTCGACTAGACAGGAGCAGTACCTCCTTGTGGGATTGGTGTCCCACTAAACTAAGGTATGGGTGTACCTTAATCAATTGGTGCTAGTATAAATGTTGGATCTTTTTTTATAAGACTATAGTCCATTTTACAAGGTTTAGTGGATTTTATCCTCTAAGAGGGTTTCCCACATATATAATGTATTCATGTGATGTATGCTTTGGATGTATGTGCTTTCATGTTTATGTTGGATGATCAAGTTGATGTATGTTGAATGTTTAAGAGTTAGGAATTGAAATGGATTATATTGCATCACTGATTCACCTCCCTAGTGATTGTACCTCTAATAATTAGTATCAAAATAGGACCTTCTGTGCAAGTTTAACCACTTGAAGGTGATCCAAGGTACAAAGATGGCTAAGTAGTTGAGGAAAGAAAATCTTGATTTGAGATCAATGGTCAAAAGTATTGAAGATTATATTAGTCATATTGAGATTGGGAAGAGTAATTATAATTTCAAGGATGATGAACATGAGATGAGGCTTGGGGAGCTTAACGAATAGATCATGAAACATAGTGAAATAATGAGTCATCTTCAAACCAAGTTTAAGAGATTAAGTGAAATAGTCAAAGAAGACAATATGACCATGTACGATATTGAGGATCAATTAAGGTTACAAAGAATAATTTGAGTTTAGAAGAGGAAAAATGCAGACATCTCAAAACTCAGTTAGAAGAGGCAAATTCCAAGTTGAGTTCAAAGCAAGGTGAGCATGATGAGTTTAAGTCCAATCTTGATTCTATAAATATTATTGAAGAAAAAACATGTAGAATGAAGGATGACATGGCTAATGAAGCTAAGAGGGATAAGGAGACTATCCAAGTTCTCAGAATTCAGTTAAAAGCTGCAAGTTAAAGTATGAGAGCTAAAGAGGATGAGAGCGTTTAATTAAAAACCAAGCTAGACTAATTAAAGGATGAACATGAAGAATTTTTTGTCAAGGTAAACAAGGCTAAGAAAGAGGAAGAGAGGTTAGATCAAGACAAGAAGGATGCAAGCACCAAGTGCAACATGAGAAGACCTATCAGGCAACTAAATGCTATAAGGTATGAAAGTTCATTTCATGATCACTACTTTGCATGTAATCTTTTTGGTCATAAGGCAAAAAACTATAGAAGGAAGAGTAGCTAGTCAGATAGAGGTATTGATAATATAGTCTATTATTATTGTCATGAAATGGGATATATTGCTAGATTTTACCCTAGAATGCATGAGAAAAGACTAACCCAGGTATGGAGACTTAAGACAATTAAGCTTGGGCATAATGAACCTAAGAGACAAGATGGTATATTTATTGAGATTCATCAAACAAAAGGTATGAATGATGTTATTTGTCTTAGTTATCATCAAGTTGGTCATATTGAAATATATTGTATAAGAAAGCTCTCAAGTCATAAGAAGGTGCATGGTCACCCTAGTGTGATCAAGAAAGGTCGATCCTTGGTATGGAATCCTAAAGAAGTGAAGACCAAAAAAACTAATTTAGTTGAGTTGAAAGATCAAGGATTGCTTGCTAAAGCTAAAGAGGAATCGGATATGAAGAAGGTTCAAGAATGCTAAGAGAATGTGTCATCTTTCCAGATAGAAAAGGAGAATCAAAAGTCAGTTCAAGTTGGGGTCAAAGAAAAGACCAAGGTGATAGTTGAGGCTACTTCTAAGGTGTGAATGGATACTATTGACACCTAGATGTACCCTATGAGAAGAGGATTTATAGGCCTCTAGTCCAAGTGGAAAAATTGGTACATCTCACTTGTTGTGAGTGAGCAAACTTTTGAGATGAACCTCTAGATAAGGGCTAGCTCCCTTTGATGTATCATTCAAACACATGTCCCTACTACTAACACTTTGGGGATTGAAAAGAGTTAATAGCATGAAAAGTAAGCCTAATATACGAAGGTGATACACCAAATATCTGATCAACTAACACTCTTTGAAAGACACTTGAAACTAAGAATAACTTACATAAACACTTCACTCAATATCAACTCTCTCTCACACATCAATGATTCAACATGGGGTCTAGGAGATAACATAGGTTAAGGAAGACTTAAGCAATAGGCATGATAGGACACTCTATTGAATGAGCTATTCACTACACCTATAACCTTTTTTGACACTTCTTGTTGACTTGCAAGAAAGAGAACATAACACACTAGGTAATAGTAGGAATAATATGTGAAGGTAAATAGACATCACACTTGCACAAGACTAAACACTATCATTTATGCTTAGTGGATTCTTTGAATGAGGTAATTTATCTTCATTGATTTCAAGATACAATTTTGGCATGGGTTCACCATACCCAAGTGGATTCCTCCTAAAATACCCAAAAGGCCTGAATTTATAGCATTTGGAGGAAGAGAGAGAGAGAAGAGAAGTTGAAGAGGCACAAGGACCTGTGTCACCAAGTTAAAATCAGTTAAAATTGCATATATAGGAAAGGTGGGGTGATTTATGCCATGTCATGAAGTTTTACTTCTCCAAACAAGTCATAAAGATAGTGAAAAGTGGCACAAAACTTACAAGTTTGGCATACGAAACTACCTATATGATTTGCCTTCCAAACCTATCCTTATCCCTTCATATGGATAGGTTTTATGGTTGGTATAGGAAAGAGAGGTTACAAAAAATTCCCCACATGCATTGGATTGACCTCTGAACATCCCTATTCTTTTGGACATGCAAAATCATCCTTAACAGTTTCAAAAGGCTCTTTTCCATGCACCTTCTCCACTTGGCATTCAAAAATTCCAAATTTTCATAGTTGATCCATGAAAAAGAGGGCATGAAAATTTTCAAAGGTTCTCCTATCATTAGTTTTAAGAAAAAACCATAAAAATGCCTCCCTAATTGCATTTCACATCTTCCTCCAAGTGTTCACTAATTGGCTCACTAGACTGGCTGAAAGTGAGGGCCTATTTGAGGCACTTAGAAGATTATTTATGAGATGAGGTGATTTTTTTGAGTTATATCAAGAGTTAATATTCCTCCCAAAGTTTATTTCATCTCCTAACTCCTCCTGTAGCCTACACACCACTAAAATGGTCAAAACAAGCCCTATTTTCCTCTGATATGTATATTTAAATATAAATAAAATAAATTTATGTGATATTAATGGAGTTTTAAACAAATTATCTTCATCACTCAGGGTAAAATTCCTCCAATTGGTGGCACTTTTAGGCTCATTTCCACCTCTAGGTCTCAAACAGGGTTTTAGGAGGGTTTTAGAGTGACCAACCCTCTTAACATTTGGTCATAAATGTGGAATGTTGTAATTAATTCCAAATTACACTTGTGGCTTATTTAGGACCCCATAAAACTTCCTTGAACATATCCAGGTCCTATGCAAGAGATAATGGAAGTTCCAACCATTTGATGTTGACCATTTGAGCCATTTTAGGCCTTTCGTGAGGGTTTGGGAGCTTCTAAGCCAAGAATTGACCTTATGATGAATTTATTTGTAAAAAAATGGCTCATAAAACTATATATGAACCAAAAAATCATTTTACCATCCTTATATTATCTCCTCAAGATCCAAAAATGAAAACTTACCCTTGTTTGACACTAGGGTTAGACCTTGCCAATAGGCCTGCTTGCCATTTGAGACCCAAATTGACACTCCAATGGATTAATTTTACCTCTAATGTCTCCAAAACATCTCATGTGTCCATTAAAATAGGTTTAAATCAATTGGAAGGATTGGAAAAGACCAAAAATGAGAATGACCCCCAATTTGGTTTTTAGGCCTAAGGATTCCCTTCACCCCTGACTACAGACCTCCTTGGTTGGAAAAAATTGTATGATTACATACCATAAAGTAAATTTTTATAGGTTTTTTTATGTTCCCTATATCTTATACAATCATAAATTTTATCTTGCTATCCTTTTGGTTCAATATTTCATCATTTTCCCCAAAACTGGCACCTTCATGCACACTAAAAGTGACCCTATTATGAGACAAAATAGTGGGTGTTTTCCCTATTTTAATTATAAAAATAATTATTTTAGAGTATTATATATTTCCTAAGGGTAATATTTACCAAGTTTTATTTCCTAACTCCTCCATTTGACCCACCAACTCATCACATTTGCAAGGCAGACTTTTTGGAGATGGTTAATTGTGAGGGTAAGTAGGGTTGACTGTACTTAGGGATATTAATGAGGTTTTTTGACCTTGTTTTTGGAATTTAAGGACCAATTTTTTATACTATAAACCTATTAAAAACATTCAAATTTCATTTTCTTCTTAAACACTTGTCCATGCTTCCTTAGCACATCGTTATGCTCATGCTTCATCTCACCCATTTGTACGGACTATGACAAATTCATGCTTGAATTATGCCTGAATGGTCTTGATTATGATGATATAGGTTTTAAATTTTTTAAATTTAAGGTATAAAAACCTTAACTCCTCCATTTTGTGCTAATCCTCCTTTTACACCCTCATGACCTACCTGTATGCACACTTTCCCATTAGGATTGAGATAACCTTCTTCATTGTTTGTCCTTGGTTGTAGGTGCTCATGAATAATGTCAAGCATCAAAATTTGTGTGAAAAATCCTAAATTTATCTTATTAACATCATAATTCCATCATCCAAACATTTGGATGCTCCATGCCTAGCACACAAGACCTCCTTATCTTGATTGCCAATACCCCTGACTGTCCTAATTCGTCAACTCTGACTGTGTTCATATGTTTTCGAGCATGTAAGTCAAGGTTAAGGATTTTTTTATGGTTTTGGGCCTTCCCTCATTTTTTAATAAATTTTAAACCATATTCATGCTTTATCTTTCCTATAAAACCTTCAAACCAGCATCAATTCCATGTTTGGATCTTCAACTAGGATACCTTCCCTGTTTGGACTGAGACAGGCTTGTAGGTGTGTTTGGGAAAGAATTAGGCCTTTTTATGGTGTGTTTAGGTTTATATTGATATATTTGAGATAATTTTTTACTCATTTTATATATACACACTTTTAAACTCCATACTAAGGTCCAAACTTGAAACCTCTTCCTCACTGCCAACATGCTTTTTGATTGATTGTGTTTTCATGGATTTAGGGGCATGTAGGTATGTTTTGGAGAATTTGAGTCATGTTAGAGGTGTTTTAGGGATTTTTTTTATAATTTAAAGTATAACCTAATTCCCTTTAGGATACCTCAACATCATGTTTTGTGCTAAATCTTTGAAACATTGTCTTCTCTGCCCTGTGTACCCTATGTATGGACAGGGGATGGCTTGGAGAGGTCACTTGTTGTTGTCGTCACCTTTTTCATGATCCAAGTCCTTGAAGTTGGTTGTAATGGAATTTGGAGTAGTTTTCTATTTATATAAAATTTATATGGCTTTCAAAGTATAGTGAAAGTGTCATTATCGTTGAGAATCATGTAGATTATACTGTTGCAAATCATTACCTTTTTGCCATCTTTGAGGGTGTCAAACTCCATCTTGTCCTTGTCCCTATAGTCTCAAAATTGACATAGTGATAGCTTGTAGGTAGGAATAAAATATGAGTGTAATAGGATATATAAAAACCATCTTGTATTCATTTTATGAAAAGAGAGAGAAACCCTAGGAGCTATGTTTGATCTTTTTAGGGATTGAGGAACAAAAACTTAGTCATCTCTTGATTGACAACTCATCCCTCCAAGACTCTTAATGAGCCAATGCTAGGTTTATCATGATTAATATCACACATGGAACTTGATAATGGATCTCCAAATATCATTTCACATCATCCACATTCCTCTAACCCCTATAGGTGACTTCCTGCAAGTTAAATGAGTTTGCAGGGTAGTGAGGAGCAATAAATGAAGTTCATATTTTGGCCTTATGAGGAGGCTTGTACTGATAGATCATGTTAATGACATCAAAAGGATATAATTAATCATGAAACTCCCCATTTGGCATGAATAAATTCTCAAGACCATCTATATATGCATTCCTTGGAGAAATATGCAACATAATGACCCAAAGTGGAAAATAAGCCCAAAGAAGGCTTCCATACATGTTTGATGACTTCCAAGCCAAGTGAAAGATGGATAATATTAAATAACATATTTTAAATCATTTTGACACCTCTTCAAAACATGACATAATTAGAACAAAACAATAAAATGAAGAAGAAAGAAAATAGTGACCCCCTCTTCAATGTAAACTCCCAAAAAGCTACCTAGATTCAAACTAATGGTTCATGAGGAAGAAGGCAAAAAAATGGAATTCATTGTTATAGATGTGGATAGGAATCATATAAATATCCACCTGTGTAATCACTCCCTCCCATTATGCCTGTACGGTCTATACCACTTACTGGAAGTTGCCTCTTCTTTGCATGCAAAGAGGAAATGGAGGAAAGGAAATAAAAAATGAACTTTTTTATGCACCCTATACAAAAAAAACATTTAAATGATATTTATGAAGGTAAAGAGTCATATTTTAAAGTTTTAAAAGTGGCACACTTCCCAAGGAATTTATATAAGTGTTCAAATCTCTCTTTTATTCCAAGAAAACTACATTTTGTTTGAATAACTTGTAAATTTTTCCATTATTTTAGATTCTTAATACTTATAAGGACACATGGGGGATGAAATAATCTTTTCTAACTTGAAAAAATGCCAAAAAACTTGTACAAAGCATTAAATGCACTTAAAATGACCTCTAAATGACCCAAAAATTATAAATAGACCTAGGGGACTAATAACCAAAGGTAGAATAACATGTAATGAAATTAATTGACCCTTGAAACACATTATAACATCTATTTAAACCCCCTGTAGACCCAAAAACTCAAGGTTTTTCCTATAGGTGCCCTAGTTTGACTAGAAAGTCAAACTTGGTCAACAATTTGGTGACTCATGGGGGTAGTATGTATGCTATACTAAATAGACAAGTAGCCTTATTAGTACATTAGGTTTAAGAGTCATATAAGGAATTAAACAAACAAGGATACTTGACCATTGGCCAAGATAACTAGTGACTACCTCAAACACACAAAGGAAAAGGACACACACAACAAATAAAGACAAACACACACAAGACACACATGTGCTTAAGGCACTTAGGATAAACAAAAGACAACACAACTGAAATAAAACTTATATGTACATCTGACCTGATACATTTGTCCCCCTCCTGGATCAAAGGGGAAACTCCTTAGGTCTCCATGGTAAGAAAACTCATGGTGGTAACCAAGTAATTTGTTGGAGTGAAAACTTGGTGACTCACCCTTCTTGTTTGCCATCTTGATTGGCATGTATTCCAATGCATCAGGTTTGAACATATCTTACACATCCATGTATTCATATTGCTCTTTAAGGTATGTTTCATGCTGGTCCTTCATGTTGGTGTAGTCTATCAAGGCATCAATGGCTACAATATCATAATTATAGGGCTCATTTGACTCATGGCTCTCTTGGTTTGTATCTTGGACCAAATCATTCTTTTCAATCTCTTTGAGAAGCTTGTCAAAATTATCTCTTGTTTCCTCATGGCTCTCTTGGGGAAGGGTGGCCGGTGTGATGTTTGAGCTGAGGCAAAATCTTTCTAACTTATTCCCAAAAACATCAATTTCTTTCTCAAGAACTCCTTCCTCAATGCTTCTATCAAACCAATGTGATCCCTATCCTTCTTCTTCACAAACAAGAATCTTTAGCTTCTCAAAAACATGCTCTTGAAACTCACTCAACTCAGGTCTCATGGCCTGGTCATTATCTTCATCAAAGCAATAAGAAGGTTCATCAAACAAAGGGAAAGAGATCTCACCATGCTTACATTCTCCATCCAACATTGACAAGTGAAGTTTGTCAATCTCATCTTCATATTTCTATAAAATTTGCATGTATGTGTGACCTATATCTTCTCCTTGAATCATTCCACCTTCAAGAGTCGCTTCTTCAACCTTATTCTCATGAAAACCTCCTAGCACAACCACCTCTTGAAATATGATTTGACTACATTGTTCATCTTTGATAATGCCTTCCACCTCATTTTCATGATGATGAGCATGATGATGATGCTCATGGGCAGTACCTATGATTTAATCTTCATCATCACTCACAATATCCTCTTGATCAGCCAAAAAATGCATTTTCTCTTGCTCACTTGCCTCCCTCAAAATAGGTTCCTCTTTAGAAGGGAATGAAGTGAAGGGTGAATGGATAGGTTCATGAGTTTTGAATGCAGGAGTTGGAGCATGGAAGGTAATGGAAGGTGAAGGAATTGAAAATAGAGTGTGGTAGAATGATAGGACTTCGAAAATATGCAAACACTAGTGAGCTCAAAATCAAATTGGGAATGAGAAGTGGGGTGTTCTTTGATAAGCTCATGAGGAAGAAGAAGTAAACCTTGGGCTAAAATCAATTGATTCTCTTCCTTGCACTTGACCATCACTTCATCCACATCAAATTTATCTTGATAAATCTCTTGAATGGGTGTAGATGGGTTCTGTTTAGACATAGGATCTTCTATTGGGTCTAAACCTTCCATTACAGCTTGACTAAGCAACCTCATTCTTGACTATAATTCTTCAATCTGCTTGGCTAGATTCTTTTGGAAGAGTCTTTCTTGGAGATCATATGCATCATCATGATGAGGAGTATGAGAGGTTTGACATGGAAAAGAAAATGTTTCTTTAGGAAGGGTGGGAGGGACTTAAGGAGGACTAGCTTCATTTTCCACTTCACACTCTTGAACAATACTCTTCTCTTCTTTCTTACCTGATGATTCCACTATTTCATTCCAACTCATGATCTCAGGATTGGAACTCTCTTCTTGAGGATAGACAACAAATTCATCTTTCTCAAGGTCTTGAGATGGTTCATGATAGACATTTCTCTAACTTGGATTCTTGACATCATGTTGAAGGACTGGAGGAGGTTGAGGGAGACTAGGAAGAGTTTGCACATGCATATGAAGAGTTGCTTGAGGATGGATGTGTTGCTTTCCAAAGGAAATATGATTACTTATTTCAAATGAGGGCTCATAATCTAAGGAATGAAATAGTTAGTTGCCATAGAAGGTTATTCTAATGTCCTTTGGTGTTGGATTGCTAGGTGCAAAGGATTAATAACAAGAGTAGTTAATGCATTAGATGGGTTAGAAGGTTGGCTCATTTTATTTTGGTGAGCAAGTGATATTTGATAGAAATTATTTGATTTTCAATAGGAGGGTTTATTTTGAATAGGATAAGGTTGTTTTGGGATGGAAAAAGGCATACAACGTTGATTGTCTTAAATGGATTGACTTCTCCATCTTACTAGTTTCTCTTTCATGGATTGTATGGCTTGAGCTTGCTTAAACAAACACTCTTCTTTGTACATTAGCTCTTGTTGGTGTCTATTTTGCTCATTCAACCTATCTATCTCCAAAAATTTCTTTTAAAATTCCAACATTATCTCCCTAGCACTCTTGGATTGACTAAGAGAAGGACAATTAGGAGAGTTATTTGAGGTGATTCCATGAAAAATATGAGCTTGATCAAAACTATATGAAGGAACACAAGGTCGATACTACTCAACAATGAGATTATACATACCAAATATGATTTTCTTGATTCACTAGGGCTGCTTGACTAACTAATTCAACTTGAAGTCACCATTGGTGTTGATTGAAATGCCTCCAAAGGCTGATTGGTTGAAGAACACACCAAGAAATATTCAACTCCTTGGACAAATAATCCCACTGGGCATGCCAAAAACTATTGACACTTGGATGCACCCGATGAGAAGAGGTTTTATATACCTCTAATCCAAGTGGAAAAATTGGGACATCTCACTTGTTGTGGGTGAGCAACCTTGTGATATGAACCTCTAGATAAGGGCTAGCTCCCTTTGATGTATCATTAAAACACATGTCCCTACTACTAACACTTTGGGGATTGAAAAGAGTTAAGAATATCATGAAAATTAAGCCTAATATATGAAGGTGATAGAAAAAATATCTAATCAACTCACGCTCTTTGAAATACACTTGAAACTAAGAACAACTTACATAAACACTTCACTCAATATCAACTCACTCTCTCACATCAATGCTTCAACATGGGGTCTAGGAGATAACATAGGTTAAGGAAGACTCTTTTCTAGTTTCAAAAGGCTCTTTTCCATGCACCTTCTCCACTTTGCATTCAAAAATTCCAAATTTTCATAGTTTATCCTTGAAAAAGAGGGCATGAAAATTTTCAAAGGTTCTCCTATCATCAGTTTTAAGAAAAAACCATAAAAATGCCTCCCTAATTGCATTTCACCTCTTCCTCCAAGTGTTCACTAGCTAGCTCACTGGATTGGCTGAAAGTGAGGGCCTATTTGAGGCACTTATAGCATTATTTATGAGATGAGGTGAATTTTTTGAGTTATCTCAAGAGTAAATATTCCTCCCAAAGTTTATTTCATCTCCTAACTCCACCTATAGCCTACACACCACTAAAAATGGTCAAAACAAGCCCTATTTTCCTTTGATCCATATAGTTATGTATAAAAAACATCGATGGATGTGATCTTCATGTATTTGGAAACAACTTATCTTCATCACTTAGGGTCAAATTCCTCAAAATGGTGGCACTTTTAGGATCATTCCACCTCTAGGTCTCAAACAGGGTTTTAGGAGGGTTTTAGAGTGACTAATCCTCTTAACGTTTGTTCATAAAGGTGGAGTGTTGAAATTCATTCCAATTTCAAATTGTGGATTCTTAAGTACCCCATCCAACTTATTTTAATATATATAGGTCCCATGCAAGATATTATAGAAGTTCCAAGCATTTGATGTTGACCATTTGAGCTATTTTAGGCCTTTTGTGAGGGTTTAGGAGCTTCTAAGCCAGGCATTTACCTTCTGATGCATTTATTTGTAAACCAATGGCTTAGAAACCTATATATGAACCCAAAAATCATGTTCCAATCATTATATTATCTCCTCAAGATCTAAAAATTAAAACTCACCCTTGTTTGGCATTAGGCCTATAGCTTGCCAATAGGCCTGCTTGCCATTTGAGACCGAACTTGACACTCCAATGGATTACTTTGACCTATGATGGATCCTACACATCTCATGTGCCCCTAAAATCATGTTCCAATAAATTAGAATGAATGGAAAAAACTAAAAGTTATAATGAACCCCAATTTGGATTTTAGGCCTAAGGATTCCTTTCACCCCTGACTACAAACCTCCTTGGCTGGAACAACCTGTATGATTACATACCCTCAAGTAAAGTTTTATAGGTTTATTTTTGTCCCCTATAGCTTATGAAGTTATAAAATATTGGTGTTTTCCCTATTTATCTTGTAAAAATAATGATTAGATATTTATCTAGAGGTCTTAAGGGTACTTGTTTCCAAATTTGAGCTCCTAAATCTTCTATTTGACCCCTAAAACCATCACATTTACAAGGTAGACTTTTTTAAGATCGTTAATTGTGAGGGTAAGCATGGTTGAATGTAATTGGGGGTATAAATGAGGTATTTTGACCTTGTTTTTGGAATTTAAGGACCAATTTATTTTACTATAAACCTATTTCAAACATTCAAAGTTCATTTTATTCTTAAACACTTGTCCATGCCTCTCTAGCACATCCTTATACTCATGCTTCATCTCACCCATTTGTACAGACTGAGACAAATTCATGCTTGAATTAGGCCTGAATGGTATTTATTATGATGTTATAGGTGTTCCATTTTTTCCATTTAATATATACAAACGTTAAATCCTCCATTTGGTGCTAATCCTCCTTACACACCCTCATGACCTACCTATATGCACACTTTCCCATTAGGACTGAGACAAACTTCTGCATTGTTTGTCCTTGGATGTAGGTGCTCATGGATGATGTCAAGCCTCAAAATGTGTGTTAAAAATCCTTAAATTTATATTATTAACATCATAAACCCATCCTCAAACCATTTGGATGCTCCATGCCTAGCACACAAGACCTCCTTATCTTGACTGCTAATACCCCTGACTGTCTTAATTCCTCAACTATGATTCTGTTCATATGTTTCCAGTCCTATAGGTAAAGGTTAAGGATTTGTTTTATGGTTTTTGCTTTCCCTCCAATAACTTTTAATCCATATTCATGATTTCTCTTTCTTATAAAACCTTCAAACCAACATCAATTCCATGTTTGGATCTTCAACTAGGATACCATGCCTGTTTGGACTGAGACATGCCTGTAGGTGTGTTTGGGAAGGAATTAGGCCTTGTGATGGTGTGTTTAGATTTATCTTTCTATCCTTGAGATTAAATTTCACTCATTCATCTATACACACTTTGAAACTCCATACTAAGGTCCAAACTTGAAACCTCTTCCTCACTGCCAACATGCTTTTTGACTGACTATGTTTTCATGGATTTAGGGGCATGTATGTATGTTTTGGAGCATTTGAGTCATGTTAGAGATGTTTTATGGCTAGTTTGATATTGAATCTAGTTTTTATCATTCACATTTTCACCTAATTACCATTAGGATACCTCAACACCATGTTTTGTGCTAAATCTTTGAAACACTGTCTTCTCTGTCTTATGTACAGACAAGGGATGGCTTGGAGAGATCACTTGATGTGGTCATCACCTCTTTCATGATCCAAGTCTTGAAGTTGGTTGTAATGGACTTTGGAGTAGTTTCCACTTTCTATACAAGGTCTATGGCTTTGAAAGTATAGTTAAAGTGTCATTATCCTTGAGAATCATGTAGATTATATTGTTGTAAATTATTGCCTTTTTGCCATCTTTGAAGGTGTCAAACTCCATCTTGTCCTTGTCCCTATAGTCTCAAAATTGGCATGGTGATATCTTTTAGGTATGACTAAAACATGAGTGTAATAGGATCTCTCGAGACCATCTTGTCATCATTTTATGAAAAGAGAGAGAAACCCTAGGAGCTCTATTTGATCTTTTTAGGGACTAAGGAACAAAACTCAGTCATCTCTTGCTTGACAACTCATCCCTCCAAGAGTCTTAATGATCCAATGATAGGTTTTTCATGATGAATCTAACACATGGACCTTGAGAACGGATCTCCAAATAACATTTCACATCCTCCACATTCCTTTGACCCCTGTAGGTGACTTCCTACAAGTTGAATGAGTTTGCAGGGTAGTGAGGAGCAAAAAATGAAGTTCATATTTTGGCCTTATGAGGAGGCTTGTACTACTATAAAATGTTTATGACATCCAAAAGAGATAATACATCATGAAACTCCCCATTTTAGTGTGAATAAATGATCAATACCATCTAAATATGAATTCCTTGGAGAAACATGCAACATAATGACCCAAAGTGGAAAATAAGCCCAAAGAAGGCTTCCATGCATGTTTGATGACTTAAAATCCAAGTGAAAGATGGAGAACCTAAAATAAAATATTTGAAATCATGTGGACACATATGAAAAACATGACATCATCAGACCAAAATAAGAAAATGAAGAAGAAAGTAAACAATGACCCCCTCTTCAATGTAAACTCCCAAAAAGCTACTTGGATTCAAACTGATCGTTCATGAGGAAGAAGGCACAAAAATGGAAGTTATTATTATTTATGTGGGGAGTAATCAGAGCACTATCCACCTTTAGAATCACTCCCTCCCATTCTATCTGCATGGTCTGTACCACTTACTGGAACTTGCCTCTTCTTTGCATGCCAAGAGGAAATGGAGGAAAGGAATCTAGAAATGAATTTTTTTATGCACCCTCTATAAAAAAAATGTGTAAATGGGCTTTAGGAAGGTAAATATTCATATTTTCAGGTTTTAACAGTGGCACACTTCTAAAAGAATTTGTATAAGTGCTCTAATCTCTCTTTTTGGCTTTAAAAACTACCTTTTTTCTGAACAAATTGAAATTTTTTCAGTTATGTTAACTTCCTAAAACTTATAAGGATACAAGGGGGATGAAATCATATTTTTTAACTTGCATAAATCTGAAGAAACCCGTACAAAGCATTAAATGCACTTAAAATGACCTCTAAATGAACCAAAAATGATAAATAGACCTAGGGGACTAATAACTAATGGTAGCATAACATGAAATGATATTAATTGACCCTTTAAACACCTTATACCATCCATTTAAACCCCATATAGATCAAAAAACTCAAGTTTTTGCCTATAGGTGCCCTAGTTTGACTAGAAAGTCAAACTTGGTCAACAAATACAAGTAAATATCTTTCTATTGTTGAACAAGTTTCATGCAAAGAACATCAGTTTTCAATGCCCATTGATGAGATTATTTATTTATTTAAAAAGGTATGTCATGAATCTTTTTTGTCTCCATATGTTGCCAATCCAATCTTGGAAGAAAAAGAGAATATTGTAGTGGATGAGCATGCTGCTTCTCTTAAACGCAAGAAGAAGAAGAACAATCAGTATCAGATGACCAAGGAGCAGAATGAATATGAGGAGCTTTGGGAAAATCTTGGTTTCACATTGTTCTAGTAAATTTTGGGTTAGGGTGTCTCTATCTAAGCTTTAAGGAGACACTTGACAAGCAAGAGGAAGCATGGTGGATGTTAGTTGAACATTGGTTAATGTTGAAGGATAAGAATATCATTTGAAGACATTTTTGGATAAAGAGGGGCTAACTTAGTTAGCTTGAGTGGCTTGAAGAAGATGTGCATGACATGAGGGGGAACATATGTGAAGACACTTTAGTCATGATATAAGTGTGAAGATGTCTGCTACAATTGTGAATTCAAGAAGATTGATATGATGACTTGATCAAACCAAGTCATTTGTTTTGATAAGATATTGAATCTTCATGCATAAGCAAAGAGAGCTTGTGAGTTCAATAGGTAGACAGGTCCAAGGATTAGATAAGTCTAATTTTAGACTGGTGCATGTTAAAGGGGGAGCAATTGATTCATATGCTTAAAAGTATGTAAGTATCCTCAACATTTTAAATAGTATTTAAATGCAATCATGATGTTGAGGAATGATTTTTGGCATGTTAAGGAAGAGACCCTTTGTCATCAATGTCAAAGGGGGATAAAGATCAGAATGAAGGAATTCAAATGAGTAAGAAGTCATTTTGAGGGTGTTTTTTCCATCAATGACAAAGGGGGAGATTGTTGAGCATGGGCATTGAAGTCAGGTTGTCATTGATGCCAAAGAGAGCATGAGATACTAGTGCATGAATGAAAAAGTTTTTGTGTTTGATAGCTTGGAGAGTATATAGCATATGTGTAGATCAGTAAGGACAAAGAAGAGTTTGTGAGGCATCTATAGATTTCTTGGTAAAGTTTTGGTGTGTCATTTGATCATTTATAAAAATAAACATGCATATTTTAGCTTAAGAGAAGCCAGACCATCACTACATGTCATGCAAATACGAATGAACCAGCATGTTTGTGCATTTAGTACAGGTACTTAGAAATTAAATAGTGGTCAAAAGTTTTAATAGAGTTGTCTATAGTGCCAATAAGGTACCCTGAAGATTTTGACTCTTGAAGTGTTTTCTAGATCAAGTTATAAACCTTCAAAGTTACTCTAGCCAACTATGATGGACCAAAGACTGTCAAGTTTAACTACGTTGAAGTCTGGGGTCAAATAGTCAAGACAGATCTAATGGTGAGCATTTAATCAAGCAATGAAGATCTATGGTGAGTGTGAAACTTGTCAGATAGAGATCAAAAGTGAGCACGCGATTGTGAAATTATGATCTAATGGATTGTATTGAGTCAATAAGTCAATAGAGTGCTCAGAAGGCACGTGGGGATGCGAAGTGGTGCAAGCATAATGACTGAATGGAGCAGGGTGCACAGAAGGCACATAGAGCTACCAAGTGGCATGATATCGAAAGCAAAGATCAAAGATCAACAAGGAGTGTTAAAGAGTTAAATACCAAAAGCTTGTAAGGAGATCAATGGAGTGTATTTTTTCAAAGTTGTCAGGGGACACGAGATGATGACAAAGTGTCAGATGTTTTACATTGAACAGTGATCGTTAGAATTTGAATATTCAAATTAATAAAGGAAAAATTAGTATGCAATATTTGAGCTATATCTTTTGATCCAAGATAAATTTCATGATGGTGTAAAAGGAAAAGTTGAAGAGGACTTCAAGGTGCATCTAGAGAATGTGAATAGAATATTTGAATGTTCATATAGTTGTAGATATTGAGCTCCAAAATTGACTATGTGTTTGACCATGTTCTGCAAGTGACTCGAGAAGGATAATTAAGTTGTTCTTGATAGTGTTTTGATGTTTCAAGATGAAATAACTATTGGAGATTATTTTATAATATATGAGGACTATCTGTGTGGATTTTTAATGTTTGACCAATCCATATCCAGTGTGAACAATTGCTTAGAATGTTAGAGATAGTATTCACGTGGTAGTCAGTTATATGGTTGTGATATAGGAAATATATTCTTGCATGGTTGTTATCTAATATAGGTGGTTTGTTCCTCCTTTATAAAAGTTTGTTTCTCATATTTAATGGTTATTTATTGGCCTCTGTTGTAGCAAGTTAATGTATCTTGAATAATAATATAATATTATTATCAATGTTTTTAATATCTCTATGTATTCAACTTCTCATTTCTTATGCAGACCTGAACATAATTATCATCTAGTATCAGAGTCTGGCCTTGTGTATGATTTAGTTTTCAATGGTGAATTTAAAGGTATGTGGGTCATTAAAAAAAATGTTAGAATTTCAATTAATTTCTTATTGTTAGATGGTCGAGTCAATAACTAGTTTAGTGTTAAGTCTCTTATATAAACTTTGTCATTTTTTATTTGGTATTTGGTGGTGAATTTGATTTAGGATTAGTCCAAAAAATTTCGAATGTCAATATAGGGTTATTTTTATGTCAAAAGGTGTCAAAATTGTCAAAAATAAAAAAGTCTTTTTGGTTCATTTTACGTCAATGTCCAAATATATCAAAAATAATAAGGTCATGTTATTGAGTCTTGTCATTTAGGTGATTATTAGGTAAAAGTTTTTTTAATTTATTTGTATGGATGCATTTTTGGGGTAACTGACGTCTTGGTCATGGAAATTCCACTAGATAAATTTAATGGTCTAAATTTTCACACATGGAAGGTAAAAATTCAAATGAAAATGATGAATAAAAATTTGTGGGGACTAGTTAGTGGGAAAGAAACGCAGCCCAAAAATGCAAACAAATTGTTAGAATGGAGTAGCAGAGATGATAAGGCCAAAGCCATCATTAGCCTCGCACTTTCTGATTCAGAACTGCATTATGAAATTCATCTACTAAAATTTGGGAAAATTTGAGTAAGTTGTTTAGTGCCAAAGCTGTTAATGCTAAGTTTTCTTTAAAATTATTATTATTCAAATTGAAAATGAATGAAGGAAGCACAATGTCAAGTCACATAAATGAACTTAGATCTTTCATGAGATAGTTAGTAGAAATCTAGAAATCAAGTCCCCAGTTGATGATGAAGATGCTAAAGCAATTGTGTTGAATAGTTTGTCTACCAAATATAACAATGTTGAATTTACTATTGGTTAAATGCCTTCACAGTCCCTGAAAGACATGATCTCAAGACTCTTAACAGAAGAGAAAATAATTACAGAAGATGTGGAAGAAGAAACAACATTGTATCTAAAAAAGAAATATAAAAAAATTTATGAAAAAGTGAACTTGAATGTTTTACTGTAATAAAAAAGGCCATACAACCTTAGATTGTAAAATTTGAGCTAATTATTTGCTTAAAGGAAAGCTTAATGAAGCTAATGTAATCACAAAAAAAAAGGGTTAGAGAATGAAGAACAAACAAATACTGCTGAAGCAGAAAATGTAAGTGATGTAGATTATATCTTTTTGATAATTTTTCTACTGGAGGCTGGAGGTTTCATAGCCTCTCACAAACCACTAGTAAAGAGACCACTTCTAATTTAGTGGCACATTTGTGTGGAAGTGTGCAGTGTGTTTTCTTTTCTTTGTTGTGTGATTTCCAAAATAAGAGCAGATGATACATACCTGTTTAAAGAGTGTAAAATGTGAAATTCTATCCTTGTATTTGATCTTGTAGCATGTTTGTGATGAGGATAAAATAAATTCTATAACCTCATGATTTTGTAGTTGGTGGTTAACCACATTGAAAACCATTTGTATTTGTGGTTGATAGTTCACCACATTGAAAACCATTTACTGTCGTGGTTGATGGTTCACCACATTGAAAACTTTTTTTTTCATGGTTATAGGTTTACCACATTGAAAAACTTCATGAGAGATCATGAGTATGGGTTAGTTATAGTATATGGATACATTCTCCCCATGTTCACACTAGGGGAGTAAATTTTAGGGATAGTATTCACGTGGTAGTCAGTTATATGGTTGCAATATGGGAAATATATTCTCGTATGGTTGTTATCTAATCCAAGTGGTTTGTTCTTCCTTTATAGGAGTTTGTTTCTCGTATTGAATGGTTATTTATTAGTCTCTATTGTAACAGGTTAATGTACCTTGAATAATAATATAATATTATTGTCAGTGTTTTTAATATCTCTATGTATTTGGCTTTTTAATTTCTTATGCAGACCTAAACAGAATCATCATAAAAGTTGACTGTGTTTTTGAATACATTGGAAGTTTGTTAAACAATTGCTTAGAGGTCTTGAAGGGTTCACCCATTTGATCTAATCATATGGCTATGTGAAATATTTGAGTTGTTACTTTAGAAGTTTGAGACTTTGTTTTCTATATATGAAGACCTACAGAGCGAGGAGACCTAATTGGTAGGTTCAAGTGTTGAGTTGGTGTTCCAAGTGGAATGGACCCATGAGGGAGTTATCAAGGGTCTATTGGAGATGATTTTAATGTGTTAAAAACATTGGTTTAAGCTAAAAGTGGCCCAAGGAGTTGAAGTTATAACATATGGGTGAGTAGGCCTGATTGTTTTAGGTCTCACCAAGACCTAATTATGGTTTAGGGCTAATGGGGTAACAAATGATCTAAAGAGTGTGGTTCTCACATGTAATGTGTGTACAGACCTATTTTAAGTATGGTTAAAATATTTAAAGCATCTTGGCCAACCAAAATGGGTTAAATTAAGAGAGTGGTATAAGTACAAAGTCTAATTGGACTAATTGTGTGAGTTGTGTATGTGTGGATTCAAGTAAAGGAGAGAACCTTTGAAAGATAAGGTACATGTAATTTAGGACCAATAAAGAGTGAAGAGGATCAATCATTCTTTTATGATCAAGTTGATTTAGGAGGACACACAGATCATTGGACCTAATGAGTCTAGAAGAGGCAATTTGAGTGAGTTAGTCACAGAGGTAGTTTGAGAGAGATTAGAGGTGCAAAGTGCAAACAAAGGTGATCATCATCAGTTGAAGAGTATCAATAGGTGTTCAAAGTGATCAATTCAAGTAGCTAAGTGGGTGATTGGTTTCTTATGGGCTTGGTTCCTCCTTTCAAGGTAAATCATGCTAAAGGTCTAGTTTTTGTGGGTGCTCAGCTAGATAGGGGTAGTAGCTCCTTGTGGGATTAATGTCTCACTAAACTAAGGTATGGGTGTTTCTTGATCAGTTGGTGCTGGTATAAATGTTGGATCTTGTTTTATAGGATTGTAGTCCATATTTTAGGGTTCATTGGGTTTTATCCCCTAAGAGGGTTTCCCACATATATGATGTGTTCATGTGATGTATGCTTTGGATGTATGTGCTTTCATGTTTATGTTGGTTGATCAAGTTGATGTATGCTGAATGTTTAAGAATTGAGAATTGAATTGGATTATCTTTCATCACTGATTCACCTCCCATCTCAGTGATTATACCTCTAACAAAATCTTTGAAACTCAAAATTGCAAATTCAAATATTTGAAATCCCACTTTGGTGGGAATTTTCAAAACCATGCTAGAATGACAAATTTTGAAAGTCTAACTTTTATAATACCTCTAATGTGACCTATGAAAACCTTATAAGACCACCAAAGACTATTTACATGATTTAAAATTGATTACCTCATGATGTTCCTGCATCATTGTACCACTATGAGTAGAAACCCTTTGCTTTGAAGGTGATACATATTTTATGTAGTACCCTTTCTTTGAAAATGACACATTTTTTATGTGAGGATGAATGGTCAAACTTGTGTGAGCAAAAAACCTTTTCTGTTTGTAGGCATTTTATAATTAGTGGTTGATACCTCTACATATATGTGATACACATTGACATGTCAATTTTCTAGGATCCATATCAAGGATGATTTTTCTTTGGCCAATGCTTTTTGACAAATTAGGTAGTGCACACGTAGCATCTTGAGAAATATATTTCTTTCATTCATGCCTTGATCATGTAAGATAATTTTTTCAATGTTTAAGTGTTCCTATTTTATGTGTTTGTCATCCCAAAATTTCAAAGAGAACCTTATATTTACCACCATTTCCTTTTTGACTTGACAATTACATCATCTCGATACCCATGTATTCTGACAAGATAGAATGACATACACAATGACTTTAACACTATTTGGTTTTCATTGACATATTTACATGCTTTTACATCATATTGAGTTCGTTAAATCTTATGATCATTTCATTATTTATACTTATCTTACATGGGTATCTAATATGGCCTTGTTGTCGTGACCCATATCAAAGGCTTGCCTCACTTGCTCACTATATCTAAGGTTATCCTAAGGGTGGGGGTGTTTATGTATACACAATTATGTGCACAAGATATTTTCTAAGCTTATGTAGGTTAGTGTAGCTTCATTTGTCCTCTCCTTTTATAGAGTACATCTTAAGGGGAAATGTTAGTGTATATTAGGATATACACTATTGCATTGACCAAGATTCACTTGCATTTATATTTTGTGTGTATAATGCACACATTGTGTACACATCATTATCTATATCTTATTTGTATAATAACTTATGTAGAAATAATAATATATATTTTGTGGCTACCCTCAAAATGTATTTTGTCTATTTTTAACTAGTATCTCTAAAGATAATATTCCTTCCTAATCTTAAATATCCTTACTTATCTATATAAGGAGTTGGAGGGTATGGATGTAGGAAGGCTCATTTGTATTATCATTGTAATCTTAATGCATGCCCTCCTCACATCTATGTTTTAATATATTTGGTAGTCATTTTACCTTGGCATATATGTGTTATTTGTCATTAATGTTATACAAATATTCACATGCATTGCGGGTGAAGTTTTAAAGTTGTTTCAGTAATCATAGACCTATTCCAAAAATATAATAGCAACCCATCTTGTCTGGGTCCATTATAGCTCTTGACTATTCTTTTAAACATGCCTTGAGGTAGATGGATTATATTGACATCCTAAAATAGGCCTCTTGATCATCTTGGGTCACATGTTCCTTATTTGATCCACTTTATGAAAGTTCTAAACAATTCCACGACGTCACCAAATTTTTTAGAATATCTATATTATTTCCCACTCCCATACTAATACTGTCTCTAAGAACTTGCAGTGACACTAAAATGGTTTATTCACTTAAATAAGGGTATAATTTCCATTTACACGTTTTTTTAATATCTGAGCCCTTTTACCAATAAATATGTGACAAATTTATCAACCTAGCATATTCTTAGAGCCCTATATATAATTACTAATAAAAAATATTTTACATACCATGATATTATCCTTTACACTATTGCTCGATCTCACAAGTTAAACTTTGATCTTCAAATATCTCTCATCTATAACAACACAAATTTTATATCACTTTCAAGAATCACACTTTGACATCTGAGAGTTACATCTTGTTATTATAACTCGCATTTTGGTCCCTCTTCCTCACTATCCCAAATTTGTCCTTTAGACTACACTAGTTAAATCCTAGCTAAGATATGCTAATCATCCTTCTCTAGGGTCATTGATTTAACCTTTTTGGGTTTTACAATGAAAATTCTATGTTTGGTTAAGGGGGATGAGATGCATAAATCAGTCAAATAAATATGCAATAATTAAATACTGATTTGTTATGACCTTTAACCTTGTTTGACTTTTTAATAATAGAAATAAATAGGGATAAATAGAGACTTGTCTAAAAATTGACTGTCGCGGATGATTTGGGTTTTGAAATTTGAGATCTAGGTAGTAGTTTTTGTCATCAATAGTATTTTGGTATTCATCTACTCATTGGATAGTATCACCCTATTTAGATAGTAGTACCATCCATGTGTAGTGTCCTCAATGTGGTGTTAATGTCCCCTTTGTAGGACTATTCTTATTTTTTGGGAGCACCTACACCTATGTCTGTAGGTCTTGTTCCTACATGACCAAAACTTGTAGCTCTATGTTGTACCTAGAAAACTTGATTTAATATGCAAACCATAATATCCTTGCAAGTATGACATTGTCAATAATTTTACATGTTTTAGTAGGATGGACTGGACATCCTCAACACCCCACTATGTAGAGAGTTGCCTACATACCAATACTCTGAGGAGGAATCAAGTTTGATTTAGTTCTCCCACCTAGTGCTTGATGTATGGGCAAGTGAATACTAGAATGAAAATGGCCTTGGATACCTTGAATGTGCTTGAGCTTTGAAATGCTTAAAAACTAGACTTATGGCTATTTTAAATGGTAGTATATAGAAAGTAAGGTAGAATAGGGATAAAATACCTTAAATTTGCACAACTTTGTCTTTAGTTTGAATAGATTTTGCATCTATTTTCCATCTCATGAATAAAGGTGGATTAGACATGTATTTATAGGGTTTTGTTACTTGTGTGGATAAGAAAATGAGCTTAGGCCAACCTTAGGAGGGGCACACATTTGAAAAACTATCCATTGGGAAGAGCTAGGGCCAAGGATAGTAATATCCAATTGGGGGCACTAGTACCATGTGGTTTTAGTGTCCCAAATGTGGGGTTAATGTCCACTTGACAAACTATTGAGCAATTTGGATTGGGATTTGGGAAGACAATTCTAAAATTGTTTTTTGACTGGATGTAGGTGACTGTGGTCTATTGAATGATTGAAAATGTAAGTCTAATGCATAAGGATAGGTCTATGGCTAGCTTAGGGATAGGTTGACTCAAGTGATACTCTTAGCATCCAATTACTACTTTTAGGTTATTACATTTGCCTCCCCTTTATGCTAGTAATGTAATAAAGCAAAATTACTAGTATAAAGGAAAAAGAAGCACACCTAGACTAACCTTGGAAATGAAGCCTGTGTAGCTGAGTTTAAATATAAAAATATGGGTATGCTTATGTGAAACATGATCCAACGTAATGTTTTACCATGAAACATGCAAAAATCAGTCCTTACTTAAGAGATGATCAAAAGTAAAAAACTATGTTGAAATGAAATAATTGAATAATGTTGAGTAAAGAGAGAGGAAAGGAATAAATACACCTCATTAGATACGTAAACCAATGCATGGACTTGGTAACAACATGTGTGTGTGTGTGTGAATTTGCATAGTGATCATATCATTGAATATCTTGAACTAAGATGATGGCTTACTCAATCCTCATATGGGTGGCTCAAGAACTCAATTTGGTTTTGACTCCATCATTTTTTAGCCCTTCTTGGTGGATCCTAGGCCACTCAAGAATGCCAACCACTACAGATGGAGTAATTCATGAATCTAGTGATAACCTAGAATGTTATAGCAAGTGTATGCATCATATAGAATGACATGAAGTTTGTCATTCCATACGATCAACCTATCTGAAGCTGAGTATATGGAAACTATGTGACACACACATGCCCCCAATATAGTATCTGATTATACTGAATATGAATCAATCATATAATAATTGAGCTTGTGTAACTAATCTGAATGTATGAGTGATCATGCTATGCATGATTCCCCTAAATTTGAGCAAATTGGTATGAATCTAAACTAAAATGAATGAATTTGAGCTAAATTTGAACATAATTATGAAACCTATGACTATATCTATACAAATATATATTTTAGCTGGTGTATTAGTCTAAATGATGTGGACAATCCAAAAGTTGGGGCTACTAGACAATAGTGCCCTGTAGTGGATAGTAGTGCCCTGTGGTGCTAGTGTCTCAATCTAGGCGCTAATGACTGCCTATCATGTTTTTTATGTGATTTGAACTAAATTTTGAGCCTCTATTATGTTTTATGTTTGCCTTGAGTCTGATAGCTAAAAATAAGCTTGTGCATTTAAATGTATATGTGAAAATCAAAATAGGAGCCTAATCTCTATGATAAACCCCTCCGAGTGCCGAATCTTTGGAGGGTAGTTATGAAACCTGTGTAAGAACTGCCCTCTAAAGAAGTATCTCTAAAAAATATGTTAGTCAAAGCATGTGCATGATATTCTAATATAATGTAAAACACAACATCATAATTTAAATTTATCCAAGCATAAGTAGGAAATGTAAGATGTATGTTGTAATCTAGCATTACACAAGGGTGTCAAGATAGATCTAAGGAATGTATATAGCAAAAAATCTGAGTAACTACATAGGAGGATGGGGCATGATGTCCATCAAGGCTCCCAATTAGGATAGGTAGATGCCTGATATCTCTCATGGCATCAAAAATTGGTGTGTGTGTGTATAACAAGCAAATACTAGTGTCATGGTGTAGAAGCATACACATAAGCAAACATACAAACATATGAGGCACACAAAACGTAGGCCAAAGGGACATAATACAAGGGACATGGGCACATGTCACTAAATATAAGAATGAAGATATACAAGGACATGTTCAAATATCCATATACGCAAACAATAATCAAATTGGCATAGAGCCACATAAAAGAACATGTTCAAATGTCCACATATATAAGTAGGAAAGCACACAGAAGGGACATGGGAAAATGTCTAAGGCATAAAAATATGGAAGTGGTGTAGAATCCAAAGAATAATGGCATATTCAGATGCACTTGAAGATGGAAGAAGCATAAGAAACACAATCAAGTCTAATCTAGGAACTAGAAATGAAAGCATGTATAACTATGTAGTACAAATCTATGTAGATGCTAGGATGCATATATACTAAGTCTAACTAGTGATAGTTAGTAAAACATATGAGCAATAAGGATCAATGATCAATATTAAGATAAATCAATGCATAAAATAGAATGTATATTATGTAAAGATAAAACCTAGTTATAGAAACTATAATATAAATGCCCCCAAGTGGGTGGATGTATCAAATGCATAAACCTAGATTAGTGTAAATGCCCCCAATGGGTAAATGATAGCTGGTTTGGATCAGTGTAGTTGACTAGAGTCCTATCTAGAATCTGCTAGCACTCAATAAGAACAAGTGAAGCATATGTGTATAATAAAATTGACTATCCTAGGATATCTAGTAATATGCAATATATAGAAAGTAGTATAAATGTAAACATAGCAATGCATACAATCTCTAAAATTTTGTGTTTTTAAAATATTTGAATGTTTTTGTATTTTGACATGTTATATTATTTTTATGTTTTTTGGGTATAAGTTATGTACAAGTAAATGAAAAAAAACTATGTACAAGGAGTGAGAGAGAGAAGGAAGTATGTACAAGAGTAAGAACCATACTAACTGATGAGTCTCATGGGAGACTCACTATCATAGTAGCCTATGTCAAAAATATGAATGATAATCTCATGTAGTGTGATTATTATGTTGTAATTGAATGTTGTTGTAGTAGGAATATAAGTATTGTTCCTCATCAAAATCATAATATATTTCCACATGGAAATCATAATAACTTAGTATGATGGAGGGAACTACCTCATAATGTGGAATTAACCTTTTTGAATTATGATTTGTCATATTGATTGTGATTTTTCCATTTGAAACTATGTTTATTGTAGACATACAGTGTTGTGGAGGCTCTTTTACTAGAAAACTTTATTTGAGAATGTTTGTTGGCTTATCATGATTTTGACTTTGCAACTTAGGATCTTGCTCTTTCTATAACATGTCTTGTGTATCTAGATGTTTTGCCTTGATATATTATATCTATGATTGATGTGCCTTAACATGTTTAATAAACCCCAAAGCTTGTTCACCAATATTATCAACTTCTAGAATAGTAGAAGTGATACCTTGGATCTATTTTCCCAAATCTTGACCATGACAATCATACTGTTGCAGATATTGTTGACCAAACCCATACCATATTTAACATTTAGCCTCATTTAGAGAGGTAGATTTGCTTGATTTATTTGTGCTTGTTGTACTATTTCATGTTATGATTATGCTTTTGGAACCTTTTGTTGTTCTGAGTTATGCACAAAAATATCTTAATCTCCTCATTGGGTGTAGAGGAGGTAGGTTGATCAACTTAGATTTTATCATGTCCCTTAGTACCTCACTTGACCTCTTGTTTGATCTTTGAAATCTTCTTGAATCACTAGTTATATATGTACTTTGTTTTGATTTATGATTTGGATATGTAACATTGTTTGCCACAAATTGACTAGTTGAAGATGTATAAACATGATTTACACTATTGTGCCTTGGAGGCCTTTGTCTTATAAATTATTTTTCCAATGTTGTAAAATTTTCATATAGTAGTTGCTTTTAATTTTTTAAACTGGTAATTATCTTTCTCATACTGATAAGTTGATCACATAGAGTTTCACAAGTGTAAACCCTAGATGTTTCTATTTGAACATGTAGGCACACACCCTGTAGGGAAAAGGTGTGAATAGGTTGAGTAGGGGAATTAGTGATAGTGTTATAGGTTACCTCATCTCATGGAGGAATGATAACATGGACCTGATTATAAGGAAAGTATTTATCACCCTCATGGAGATGAGGATGAGGAGATTCTTATCTGTGCATAAGATATGACATTGAAGCTTAAAACATAATTGTTAGCTTATGTGATAAATAATCTATGTGTGTATAGGTTTACTTGTCAATGGAACTCCATATAGGAGAAAGATAACATGCTATGAGATATGACACATGTTAAAATTGATATAAAGCATCATCTATACATGTATTTATGTCTTTTCTAATTTCATTCTGAATTAAAGCGCTCAAACAAGTAAATGAAAATATGAAACTTTGTAACAAAAAGTGATTAATTTCTTCTATCATTATGATCATGACAATATGAATTAGAATTTATATGAATATGAAATCTAAGTGTGTGTGTGTGTGTGTGTGTGTGTGTGTGTGTGTGTGTGTGTGTGTGTGTGTGTGTGTGTATATATATATATATATATATATATATATATATATATATATATATATATATATATATATATGATACAAACTCTAAGTGTGTCTAGGGTTAGAGTTTTTTTAATTTAGAATTTTTTTGCACCAATTTAAATTTTATGTAAAATATATATTTTTTAAATAAAAGGGGTAAAAATAATATTAAGAAGTAAAGAAGAGCATTACAAGAAGAATAGGGGGCATAAACCCCCAAAAGAAAGCAACAAAAATAGAAAGACTAGGCACACACCCAACTAAACAATATTATGAACCTCCCTATCTACCTCCAAAATTCTTTCCAAATCAGAACGAAGCATCAAGGAGAGAGACCCCCAATCCTTAGTATTTCCACCATCCAAATGCTCAGACGCCCATTTAGCCAAACAATCCACTTCCCTATTCCATTCACGTAAAATGTGAGCAAATGTTATGCTATCCATGAGCGAGCAAACCCACAAAATCTATTGCACAATCAGAGATAGTTGCCAATTGACATCCAACACTTTCCTCTTAATGAGCAGGTTAATTAAGACTTGAGAATCCAATTCGCACCTAATCCTATGCCAACCTAAAGCCTGTGCCTTCTCAATGGCATAAAGAATGGCCTAGCCTTCCATCATGTTGATGGTTTGCATCCCTTCAGGAACCGCAAAGAGAAAAATCACCATACCTTCAGAATCCCTGCCTATCCCACTAGTACCTGCGGGCCCCAGATTACCCTTGGAGGACTCATCTGTATTGATCTTTAGAATCCCACTAGAAGGGCATTGTCACTGACTGATCCTAAGAATCTTCTCCTTGACCTGCCTGCTCCTCTTGACACACACTGAATTACCAGTTAGTTGCTGGAATCCAAGTCACGCCACCACCTGAGCATCTTGTTTGGTCAAAGCAAAGCAGATCATGCTCTTTACTTGGAAGGTCTCTTGGATCATCCCCATGACTTTCTGCCATACTTGCTATGCCATGACCCTCACCCCCTAGAAAATCCATCTATTTCTCTCAAGCCAAATCTGCCAAAACAGAAAAATGGGCCCCCCTAACCATGCATCCTGCAGGAAAGGCATCCTTGAGGGGGATTCTCCCATGCCATTCCAAAAGTCAACCATAGTTAGAGCATGAAAATAGGTCCACTGCCAAACATCCCACCAATAGTGCCAGAGTTGCAAGGAAAAGGAGCATAAAAAAAATAGGTGTGTTGAATCCTCCTCAGCCGCTCCACACATAACACACACTGAAGGGCCTTAGAAGCCTCTCTTCTAGAGATTGTCCTAGGTCAAGCACCTATTCCAAGCCAACATCCAAAAAAAATAGTTGCATTTTGGCCATGAAAATTTATTCCAGACCTGTCTCCAGCAATGCACTTCACCCCTATCCAATCTCTGAAGAAGTAAGGCCTGGTATCCAAAGGCAACAGTGTAAGCTCCCTTAGGATTGGGAGACCAAGTGAGCTCATCTTCCTCCTGAAGGGAGCTATAGTGATGCCTGGAGAGGATGCTCATCAGCTCCTCATTCTCCTCCTGCATCCCATTAATTGGCCAAGTTTTGGGATCTTTCTAGCATGCTACCTCCAACTGTCCTCGTGAAGTGTAAGCTTTGAAGTCACTCACCCGAGACCAACCAACATCAAGGAATCTCTGAAAAAGGTTCGACAAATTTGGGAACTGAGAAATGATGGGAGGATAGCCATCCCAAGAGTCAGTCCAAAAGAGAGCCTTGGAACCCCACTTACAAATCTAGAATAAGCCTTCCTTAATGAGAGTAGCCCCTTTTTTGATAGTACCCCATATCGCCAAACCTTTCCCAATAAGAGGATATCAAGGAATATCCCTCTGAATGGTCCTAGAGTAGTACTTTTGTGAGATAATTCTGGCCCAAGCCTTGTCTTGTTTAGTGCACCAATGCTAATAAAGTTTAGCCACCAAAGCAATACCATTTAAGTCTGTCTACCTCAGACTGAGCCCCCCATATTGTTTGGGGTTGTAGACAATCTCCCATCTAATTGGGCTCCATTTAGTATAATTCAGACTACCAGCCCATAAGAATTGCTTTGTAACCAAATTGAACTCCTTAACAATTCCCATCAGGGTAACCTAGAGCATACATCTATAAATGGGCAAAGCTTGCACCACAGATTGGATAAGTTGTACCCAGCCTGTAAAGGATAACCACCTGTGAGTCCAATGATTCACTTTCACTTAAAAATTCTCTAAAATATTTTGCCAAGACTCTTTGGATGTACGGCCAACAGAGATAGGGATACCCAAGTAAATCAAAGGGGGAGTCCCAATCTGAAAATGCATAGTTCTCATGATCCATTGCTAAATGGGCCTCAAAGTGTTGAACAAGAAGATGGATGACTTGTCTTCATTGACCTTTTGTCTTGAGGACATTAGGTAAACATCCAACACCTTGCACAAATTAGCTGCTTCACTCATTGTCGCCATGCCCATCAGGGCAGTGTCATCAGCGAACTATAAGTGAGACTGAACTGGCAATTCACCTCCCCATTGCCATCCTTGGATATGTCCATCCTCTTTGTTCCTGCTGATCAACCTCCCAAAACCTTTAGCAAGGAGAAGAAAGAGGTACAAAGATAGAGGATCACCTTGTCACAGCCCCCTTGAAGCACCAAATAGCTCCGTATGTTCTCCATTAATAAGCACTGAGAAGGAAATCAAGGAAATGCAACTCATGACCCATTGAGTCCATTCATCTACAAAACCAAAAGCACTAAGAACCTTTCGCAGGAATGACCATCTAACCCTATCAAAGGCCTTGGCCATGTCCATCACCTTATCTTTTGAGTTGGCCATGGAGTGAATGGACTGAACAACAATAACAATACCATCCAAAATTTGCCTACCTTCCACAAAACTACTCTGCTCTTCAGAGATCACAGCACTTAGCCCTCTTTTTAACCTATCTGTAATGATTTTAGATATAATTTTATAAACAACATTGCAAAGGGATATAGGGCGGAATTGACTTAGCCTATCAACTCCTTCGCATTTGGGTATGAGGGAAAGATAGGTCGCATTTGTAGCCTTAAGCATTTGCTTATTCCACTAAGATTCTTGGACAACAGCAAAAAGGTCAAGTTTGATAATGTCACAAAATTCTTGGTAGAATTCAGTCGAGAAGCTGTCAGGTCCAGCGGCTTTCCCTTTTTTCATCTGTATAATGGTTTCCTCAAGCTCTCCAAGTGTGATTTCCTTCATTAAATTCTAATTCATTTCACACATCACCAACGGTGGAATACAAAATAGAACCTGAGCTTCTTCTGGTAATTCCCCATTAGCATCTTCCCTAAAAAGAGTAGAGAAGTACTGCACCACCTCCTCTAAAATTGCTGGAAAGGAGTTAAGTCGCTCACCTCTTTCATTGACCAGGGCTGAAATAGAATTGCCATGTCTCTTGGCTTTGGATGAATTGAAGAAAAAGGATGTATTTCTATCCCCTTCCTGGAGCCATTCAATCTGAGCTTTCTGCTTCCAAAAAATTTCCTCCCATAGCTCACATTCCTCCAGGTCTTTCACAGCCTATGTTTCATCTTGAAGTAAGTCTTCAGTCAGTCCTTCCTCCCTTATTATTCTCGTGATACCATCAATCTTGGTCTGTGTAGTAGCCTTAACATGAAAAATATTCCCAAAGCATTGGTGGTTCCACTGCTTGAGCTTATACTTCACATATTACAGTGATTTAGCAAAAATATACATCGTGATACCATGGTCAGGCCTACCCCAGCGCCACCAATTGGCCACACACTCAAATACAGATTGATCCCACAACCACATGAGTTGGAATCTGAAGGAAGGAGAGCGAGGGTGATACTATGAAACACTATTAATATTGATATGCCAATGGTCCAATCCTCTCCAGTCCAAAATTTTAGACCCCATAGACCACATACCTCCAATCCAAAAACTAGAAACCAGAAAATGGTCAAGTCTCTCAGCAATGTAGTGTTTCCCACTCCTATGATTGTTCTAGGTAAACTGACCATTGTTGGGCCTAATATCAACTAAGTTCAAAACTTTAATATAATTGCACATTAGCAAAGCAGATGGGTCTAGCCTTGATATACCACCACACTTTTCAGTCAAATCTAGAATAACATTAAAGTCACCTGCCATAATCCAAGGGTGGAAGGGGGCCAAGCTACAGACAAAACTTATGTGGCCCCATAAGGAGTTTTTACCCCACCAATCGTTAGGGGCATAGATATTAGAGAAGAAAATGACTTCCCTCATCTCAAAGCTGGAAGCAATCATAGTCATGGAAAACTTAGAAGACAGCCAGCCTATGAGACCGATCTTCTGTGGGTTTCGTAGACAAGCTAGTCCTCCTGAGGATCTGATAGCACCAATGCATTGACATTCTCCTTGCCTCCACAACTTAGGTGCTAATCTATGTCAGGACCTTAGATCACAATTGATTACTTTTGTATAAGCAACTAAACATGAAATTGAACCAGAAGTAATAAGTAATTAGAAATCAAAAATAGCAAAGAATAGGAGATACGAGAAACAATACAATCTATATTAAACTCTTCTAGAAGGAAATACAATGGAGAAATATCTCTCTCCTCACACCTCAAAGATGTACAATAATTCTCCTTCAAGAGTTCTCTCTCTCTCAATCAATTACAACCAACTCAATTACTGAGTTATTCCCCCTTTTCATAGATCTTCTTGATCTTGCACCTTACAGATCTTCTTGATATTGCTCTTTGCAGATCTAATTGATCTTGTACTTCCTCTTGTGTTGTAGATCTTCTTGATCTTGCACTCTGTAGATCTAATTGATCTTGCACACTCTCTTGAGACAACCAACTCAATTGTTGTTCTTGCCTTCTTTTCTTGAGACAACCAACTCAATTGCTATTGTTCTTGCCTTCTCTTTGAGGATCTAATCCTAATTACAATACTACCCCATGGGTCTCTTAAATAGGATCCAAGGCAAACAATAATTAGAAAAATAGACTCAAGACTAAAATTAGTCTTTACATGCAAACTAGTTGTTCGTCTAAAATTAAAAAAGCTGTCTAATTTTGGAAATGCCTAGAAATGCACAAAAGTCGGTGTCAGTCTACAGATGATCGATGCCAGCTGACCCCTGATCGATGTTGGTTGACCCCTAACTGGTTCTGACCGATGCCTGCCGATGCCGGTCAACCCTTAACCGATGTTGGTTGGCTCTGACTGATGATGATTACTGTGCTAGCTCATTAGTGAAGCTTTTAGCTCCACAACTCAACAATCTCCCACTTGGAGATAAATAGCTGCACCTATACCTATACATCATCATCCTCTGTCTTGTTTTTCTGGCTTGTTTCTCCATCTTCAAGTTCAATCTTGAAGACCAACAAAAGTTGAATGAAGACTCAACTTCTCCTTTGTTATCGACTTTGTTAACATATCAGCAGGGTTCTTATCCATATGAATCTTTTCCATCTTCAACTGTTCGTCCTCCAATACCTATCTAATGAAGTGGTACCTAAGCTGTATATGTTTGGTTCTTGAATGAAAGGCTGAATTCTTTGCCAAATGAATTGCACTTTGACTATCACTGTACAATCTGCAACTCTCTTGCTCCTTTCCCAACTCTTCCATGAACCGAGTCATCCATATCATTTCCTTGCTAGCCTCTATGATTGCAATGTATTCTGCCTCTGTAGTAGACAGGGCAACAACCTTCTGCAACTTTGAAATCTAGCTAACCACCGTTCCACCAATAGTGAACACATATCCTATGGTGCTTCTCCTACCATCCAAGTCACCTGCCATATCTGAATATACATACCCATGTAGAGAAGTGTTTGACCCTCTATAGCATAAATGCCTACTGCTGGTCCCTCTCAGATATCTGAGAATCCACTAAACTACTTTCCAGTGCTCCTTTCTTGGATTGGCCATAAACTTGCTGACAACTCCCACTGCTTGGGCAATATCTGGTCTGGTACATACCATGTACTCAACCTCATCATGTGATTTAGGACACTATTCTAAGTTCAACTTGAACTGTCCATCCATAGGTGTGCTAACTGGTTTTACATCTTGCATATTAAACCTCTCCAACACCAACTTGGCCTTATGTCTCATTTATCCATTCTCTCCTTTCTTTAACCTGTATATCCATTCATTTTTTAGTGCTTTCTTTTTGGCTAGCAACTCAACCAAATCCCACATTTGGTTCTCTTCCAAGGAATCAATTTCCTCATTCATGCCATGCTCCCACTGTTTCTTGGATTCTACCTGCATTGCCTCATCAAAAATTTCTGGTTCTCCACCATCAGTGAGCAACAAGTAGTATAAAGAAGGGGAATAATAAATTGGAGGTTTACTAACCCTTTTGAACCTTCTTATGGGTGTTTGAGACTCACCCAAATTTCCTTCTGACAGTGACTGATCTCGGTCATCTCTGGACGACCTCAGTTTGCACCTGATCGATGTCAATTCCACCTGACCGACGTCGATCTCTACCTGATCGACGTCAATTCCTACCTAACTGACATTGATTTCCACCTGACTGACGTCGATCTCTGTGTTTTCCTATGAGTGATGATTTTTGCTCACGAGCTCATTTTGGAACATAACCTCATCCAAATCAAGATTGCCATGCTCAGAATTATTCAGCCTCTTAAGCTGATCACTGTACATCACCTTCTCATTAAAAACCAAGGCTTTCTAATTCTTAAATGTGTCAAAAACATTAGATTTCCTCTTTATGCAATAAACTCATACCTTTCTTGTAGCATCATCAATGAAAGAAACATAACACTGTGGTCCTCTAATAGAAGCTACCTGAGCTGGTCCTCACACGTCTGCGTCAACAAGCTCCAACTTGTGCTTCTTCTTTGTTGACCCAATTTTGAGAAACCTCACTTTCTTCTATTTCTCAAAAATAAAATGCTCACAAAAATCTCAATTTATGCTTTTCAAATTTGAAAGCTTACCTTTTGACTTAAGAACATTCATTCCCTTCTCACTCATGTGACCAAGCCTACAGTGCCACAAATTTGCATCTACATCTGAAGTAGATAAAATAGAAGGAGAATAATCAGTAATACAAGTAGATAGATAAAGTGTACCTACTTTCTTACCTCTTGCTAATACAAGTGCACCCTTGGAAACTTTCCAAGATTTAGCTGTGAGAGTTACTGTGCAACCCTCATCACCCAACTTTCTTGCAAAAATCAAATTCCTCTTCAGGATGGGTACATGCATGACATCCTTCAACACCCATGTGTTGCCATTCTGTAATTTCAGCTGCACTTTTCCTTTGCCAACAGTTTGACAAGGCTCACTATCCCCTAAATAAACTTTTCCAAAGTCTCCATGGACATAATCATTGAAAAATTCTCTATTTAGGGTTGCATGGAAAGAGGCACCAGAATCTAAAACTCATGATTCTACTTTATCCAAGGAAAATATAAGATCATCCTGTGCAACAATACCTGCATCATTTGCTTCTTTATTACCTTCATGCTGATTTTCTTTCAACCCACAATCTTTCTTTGCTTGCCCTTTCTTTCCACAATTCCAGCAAGTTATTCTTCCATTTTTGGATTTGGATCTACTGCCTATCTTTGACCTTGATTTCCCTTGCTTGCCCTTCTCTCTTTGCTTTCCCCTACTTTCAACACTTAAAGCATTACCTGATGTTTTCCCTGTGCTTTTCCTACAAATTTATTCATTCAAGACTACACTAACAACATCATCAAATTTCAAGATATTTAAAGCAGATGCAATATTACTAACTGCCATTACCAAAGTATGCCAACTTTTAGGTAAAGAGCATAAGATTAAGAGAGCCTTAATTTCATCATCAAAAACTATTTTGACTGAAATTAACTGATTTACAATCGTATGGAAATCATTAAGATGACTAGATACCGATCCACCTTCCTGAATTTGCAAATTAAATAATTGCTTCATAAGATATACCTTATTCAAAGCTGAGGGTTTTTCATATAAATTTTCCAAAGTATCTATTAACTCTACTGTTGTCTTTTCTTGTGATAAGTTGGAAACCACAGAAGATGCCAGGCTCAATCTTATAGATCCAAGAGCCGTTCTATCAAGAAAATTCCATTCTTCATCTTTCATATCTATGGGCTTACTTGAAACCCCATCCAATGGTAAGTATAGATCTTTTTGATATAGATAATCTTCAATCTGCATCCTCCATAATTGATAATTCTTGCCATTGGATTTCTCTATTCTTAGTTTACTTTCTTTTGCCATTGCTTTACTCCCACTCAATCAGAAACCCCTGAGAGTGAACTCTGTAATCAACAAACACTAACCTACTCTGAAACCTGTGCTCTAATACCAATTGTCAGGACCTTAGATCACAATTGATTACTTTTGTATAAGCAACTAAACATGGAATTGAACCAAAAGTAATAAGTAACTAGAAATCAGAAACAATAAAGAATAGGAGATACGAGAAACAATACAATCTGTATTAAACTCTTCCAAAAAGAAATACAATGGAGAAATCTCTCTCTCCTCACACCTCGAAGATGTACAGTAATTCTCCTTCAAGAGTTCTCTCTCTCTCTCAATCAATTACAACCAACTCAATTACTGAGTTATTCCCCCTTTCCATAGATCTTCTTGATCTTGCACCTTGCAGATCTTCTTGATCTTGTTCCTTGCAGATCTAATTGATCTTGCACTTCCTCTTGTGTTGCAAATCTTCTTGATCTTGCACTCTGTAAATCTAACTGATCTTGCACACTCTCTTGAGATAACCAACTCAATTGCTGTTGTTCTTGCCTTCTTCTCTTGAGACAACCAACTCAATTATTGTTATTCTTGCCTTCTTCTCTTGAGACAACCAACTCAATTGTTGTTTTTCTTGCCTTCTCTTTGAGGATCTAATCCTAATTACAATAATGCCCCATTGGTCTCTTAAATAGGATCCAAAGCAAACAATAATTAGAAAAATAGACTCAAGACTAAAACTAGTCTTTACATGCAAACTAGCTATTCGTCTAAAATTAGAAATGTTGTCTAATTCTAGAAATGCTTGGAAACACACAAAAGTCAGTGTCAGTCTACAGATGACTGATGCCAGCTGACCCCTGACTGATGTCGATCGACCCCTAACTAATTTTGACTGATGCCTGTCGATGCCGGTCGACCCCTAACTAATGTCGATTGGCTCTGACTGATGACAGTTACTGTGCTAGCTCATTAGTGAAGCTTTTAGCTCCATAACTCAACAATCTAAACATAACTTCAATTGAAAGCTTAGTCTTCTACAAAAAAAGGACATCCAGCCTATGATTTCTAATTAGGTTATGAACATCATTTTGTCTGGGGCTGTTGTTCAAACCCCTTACATTCCAAGATAGTACAATCATTTCAGAGGGTTCAAAAAAGTGAGCATCCAGAGTTTTTACTGACCCCAACTCCACCAAAGTCTCTCCCATTATCTTGATCTTTTATAGGTCCTTTTTTCTGCCAGGCTTGCCAAATTTCTTCCCCCTCCCTTCTTAAGGACTTTTTGCAAAAGTCCCAAATGAGGAGAAGATTTACTGCTTCTTGCTGCCCCCGAGTCCCCAATTTTCCCCGTAAGGGGTAGATTTCCATCTTCTTTAGGGGGAAGTACTGAGGAAGTCACTCCTTCCAAAATCATCATCTTCTGGTCCATATCCATATGATAATCTCTAGCATCCTGTGTTTCAATTAAAGCACCTAAAGCATTGGTCTCCTGAGCTGGGCCCTCAATCCCTTGATCCAAAATCATCAACCCTAGATTCACCTCTTGTTGATTAAGGTCGTCTAATATTTTAAATCTATTAAGTGAATCATCTAATTGTCTTTCCTTCAAGGACTATTTTTGGCTTCTATTTTTATAGCAGCCTTTAATCGACATAAAACCATCAGTTTTAGGCACCTCACCTGGAATCGGGCCCTTTTCTTTGTCAGTTCCAGGAGGAATGTGAGCAAGTTGAGTAGGCTGAGGTTCAGTGGATTTTGAAGTGGGACACCATCGCTGCAAGTGTCTATAAGAATGACAAAGATGATAGCGGAAAGGAAGAGTTTCATAATCCAGCTGTTGCACCCAAGAAAAGGGTCCCACACTCATTTCAACAACATCTAGTATTGGCTTACTAAGATCAATTTCAACATAAATGTGGGCATAAGTCATTACCTTTTTCCCCAGGATTGACATTGAAGAGTTGACTAGCCTTCCCAGCAGGGATGCAAGCAATTACAGAGTGTCTTTGTGACAACATTCCACTGGAAAGCAAGGTAGACACACCCACACCAGGACACGATTTGGTAGTTCCTCTGAAGGTATAAAACCAACATGCCACGACTTGATAAATAGTCCCACCTGGTTATGAAAGTAAGGGCCTCTAGCAAAAACTTTGTTACAGTTAGTTATTTAGGTAAAAGTGACCATGAAATAACTATTAGCCAACAACATAATATCCATTTCTCCTTTCGATGCCCACATCCTCTGAGCCCACGCTTCTAGGAACTGGAGCGAAGTCCTAAGCCCCAGAAACTTGTAGTACAGGGAGTGATTTGAATAATATTCTATGTCTTTAGCAATCATGTCTATTGGTATAACCAGCTTGGGCCTCTCCTTGCATCTTTCCAAGCAACTGTTGACCTTGGGTATGCGCATGCCAAGATGATCTATAGTATCAAATGGACTTGAACCCTACAAAAATGTAGCCTTTCCAGTGCTCTGTGCTCCTTGGAATGCCTGTTGTAGGTCTAAGCACCTCCCTATAGCTGCGACCTGCGCCCTCCTCCTCTCTTTTATCCATCACGTTCCATTCCATCTTGAGGGAAAAAAACTCATATCAAAAGGGTTTATGGTAAACACAGTGTGACTTGAACTGGAGTTGATGCGTAGCACTGGGATCATAAGCCTAACACTACACCTCACGACTCGCCTTCACACCAACTCGGCTACCATGCACCCTTGTAAAATAAATTAAAACCCTAATGTGAAATTGATTTAATTTAGCTAGGTTGTCTTAAAAAAATAATAAAATTAGATGTATGCAACCATGATTTTTTACATAAAAATTTAGAATTAATGCAAACTAGGGTTTGAAGCAATATTCAAAGTAAATCAGGTTCACCAAATGATTTAACCTTTTTAGATTTTACAATAAAAATTCTATGTTTGGTTAAGGGGGATGAGATGCATAAATTAATCAAATAAATAGGGAATAATTAAATACTAATTTTTTATTACCTTTGACCTTATTTGAATTTATAATAATAGGATTAAATAGACTTATCTAAAAACTAACTGTCATGGATGATCTGGGTTCTAAAATTTGAGATCTAGGTAGTAGTATGTATCATCAATAAGATTATGGTATTCATCTGCTTACTGGAAAATAGTACCATCTATGTGTGGTGTCCTCAATGTGGTGCTAATGTCCCCTTTATTGGACTATTCTTTTTTCTATGAGTACCTACACCTATGTCTATAGGTCCTATTCGTACATGACTTATACCTATAGCTCTGTGTTGTACTTGGAAAACTTGATTTGATGTAAAAACCCTAATCTCCTTACAAGTATGGCATTATCAATAATTTTGTTAGTAGGATGAACTTGACATCCTCAACACCTTGATATTTAGAGTTTCCTACATACCGATACTCTAAGGAGGGATCAATTCTGATGTAGTTCTCCACCTAGTGATTGATGTATGTGCAATTGAATGATCAATCTGGATGGCCTTAGATGCATTGAATTTTATTGATCTTTGAAATGCTGGAAAATTAGACTTAAGGATATTGTAGATGGTAGTATGCAAAAAGTATGGTAGAATAGGGATTAAATACCTTGATTTTGTACATCTTTGTCCTTGGTTTGAATAGCTTTTGCATCTATTTTCCATCTCATGAATAGAGGTGGATTATAATTGTATTTATAAGGATATGTTGCTTTTGTGAATAATAAAATGAGCTTAGGCCAACCTTAGGAGGGGTACAAATTTAAAAAAAATATGTTGGGAAGAGTTATGGCTAAGGACAGTAGCGCCCAATTAGGGACACTAGCACCATGTGGCTATAATGTCCCAAATGTGGTGTTAATGTCCACTTGGAAGACTACTGAGTAATTTGGATTGGGATTTAGGAAACTAATTTTGGGACTATGTTTTGAATGGTTGTAGGTGACTATAGTTTTTCAAATGAATAGAAATGTAATTCTAATGCATAAGGATAGGTCTATGCCTAGCATAGGGATAGATTAACTCAAGCGACACTCTTAGAATCCAATTACCACTTTTAGGTGATTACTTTCACTAGCACCTTGCAACCTCACTATCACATGGAATTTGAACATTAGGATTTGGGTTGATTGGTAGTAATTATCCAATTAGAACATAAAGGCTTCTTTATATTTAGCATATCAGAAATTTCCTATTTTATTTTGTTTGCATCATTGTGGGTTCAATCACTAATTATGTCACCTATTAGATTTCACTAAGGGTTTCTATTTTTAAATTTGCATTCATTGCATGATCATTTAGGAACCACAAAATTTTAAAAAATGTATTCTCCAAATTATTCTTGTTACTTTAAAAATTAAAAAGGGGATATTATCTAGGTTATTTTAGATTAGGGTTTACTTTTATATGTGATGTTATTGAATGGATTTAGTTTTCATTATTGCATATAACATTAGTAATGCATTAATTTCTTGGTTGGAACCTATGTCTATCCAAACCCTAGTTCCTATTTTTTGGTTTCATCTGAGGTGGTTTTTTATCCTTAGGGCTTGTCTATCCCATTGTATACTATGTCAATAAAAAACATTGTGTAAAAATCCTTTGCTTAGAATTATGTCATCAATTTTTTTTTGGGATGACATTTTGGCATGTTTGGTTGGACCCCATAGTGCTGAATCTAGAAAACACACTCATTATTTTTGAATTTTTGTAGTGTGACATTCAAAATGTCAAGGTGTCAGAGTATTACACACCACATTTGTGTCTAAAATAGCTGCAACACAATCATGTTTGCTCCTGATTTATCTCTATAAATTTATGTTTCACACTTTCAATTGGTGTCTCCTTTTGTTTGGTGTTGGTTTTGTCTCATTGATTCCCTTTACAATGAAATTATTTATATATGCTTCACTCTTAAGAATTATTAGGTCTCTTAATATATAATATTTGATTCATTAGATTTCATATCCTTTTGGTTTTTCTTCCCTTATGTGAGTCCATAATTAACACTAGGGATTTGTGTGTTGATACATGTTTTTTCAAGTCACATGTTCTCTTCTGGGTGAGACCTTAGAGACAACCATCATACACAACATAAGTTATAAATTTGTGCTCTCTAATGTGGCTATAATTTATATAATTTTTATCACTTTCCCTTGTTGAAGGTATGCTTCCTACACCCACAATCATGACCTATATATAGATAATTTATTTACAAAGGAAATATTAATCCATTATTTTTTCTATCGGGTTTAGATCCCATGCACTATTAGAACCCCTATCAATGTGGCATTGTAAAACACCTATATTGTCCCTTGTTATATTTTTTAGATCCCATAACAATTGTTGTATTGGATATAACTCTACTACTCATTTTCATTCTAGATAGTATTGGTAGTCCCATCCCTAGGAAGTATGCATGGTATCAGATGGAATCCCATTATGTAGGACATAAGTATATCCAATCTAAAAATAATTTAATAATATTTTTATTGTCAAAGGACTTGTTAAATGTTTACATATCCCATCATCGATGAGGTGGGTGCATACAGAGTAACTACATCACCTAATCGTGATTAGGTGCCCTCAACATGACTTAGGTTATTAAATTTAACACCTAGACACCTATTCACATCTCGATTACCATCTATATTTTTCCATTGTCCTTAACTTAGTATTCCCTTGACCCTTATATCTTATATAGGTCCTTTGAAATTCAACTATGACTATAAGTGATTATGGGCAATGTTTTCAATATTAAGATAATCAATGTAGTTTATTTTCCTATTTTTGTCTTTAATAAAAGTTGATTACACTAGCAAGGTCGATGGTGTCAACATTTAGAAATTGTGAATTAATATTTAGTACCAATATATTTAAACATAATCTTAGTTTATTTCCATAATTATATACAAACAATTCACATTCCTCTTGCACATTACAATAGACTTAAAAATGGCTCACTAAATCTCTTGGGAGGAGAAAAGGACTCAACTTAAGGAGCACACAAACATAGAGGACTTGAATACTTATAGTTGAGGTTTTAATAGAAACCAAAATCATAGACTTAGGAACATGAACCTCCTTGAATTTCTTGGTTACCTCTTCATTTTCATAGTTTTAACCTAAGCTATTGAACCTCAAAACATATATATTCAATCAAAGGGGAAGATAATTATGCCAAAAAGTTCCACACATGTAATTACCATTTTATTTCTCTCTTGATCCCATTTTTATTTGCATTGGTTATTCTTTCAATGCCTTATATATTACGATACTTATTATCTTACATATTTCTTTTCTACTTCATTACATGCTTTGGTCGTAACACATATTACCCACTTAGTACATGTTAGTGTATTTAATTAATAATACACTATTATATGGTATCACGATAAGCTTGTAATATTCATTGTAATATAATTCATGGATAATCACTAATTGATTTACAATTATTCGTAAAACTATTATTAGATAAGAGTATCAATCAAGTTATTGATTACATTGAACTTATACTATTAATAACAAATACTTATCTAAAGAAGACTTGTTCTACAATTTAACTACACTTAAAAAACTATCCCTAGCCTCTTTCTTAGCTATATAAAAACATAGAATTAATTTGGAAGAGAGTTATTGTTATTCTGACAATTTAAAGCAAAGCCTTTTAATCTAAAAAGGTAGTCATGTTATCTATGGTAAATGTGTATTATTTTTTATTTAAAACGTTCATTGATTTATATTATTGCATGTACTATGGGTGGATGTCTTATGTTAACCAACAAAATTTTGGACCCTATCCAAACAATATAATATGGTATCAAAGCTATAAAAGTTTCACCTCATTCTACATGTAGGTTTAATTTTTAGATATTCATTTTTTTCTAGTTTCAAGCCTAGATTTTAGTGGCCTACTACAAATACCCAATCTTATGCTCTCACCTAACCCTTAAGTAATCTTGTTTGATCATAAATTATTAAACCTACTCGGGTACTAAGGGTTTGAAAAATATCAATATTCTCCATTTGATCTGAAAATTTACCAGATGGTATATTTTGGAATCTTAAAAAAATGTCCTTTTGCATCAAGTCCCGATTTAGCTTCCATATTGCAATTTTGGGCCTCCTTAGGATATGTGAAAAAGTGGTCAATTTGACCTAAAAATTTACCATACGACATATATTTTCCTTTAAATAAAATTTTCCTCCTACGTCAAGTGTTGATTCAACCTCTATACAAAAGTTTTGGGTTACCTTGGGATTCATGCAAAATCAAAGTGCCTAGTTTGACATAAAAATTTAGCAAACAATATATATTATCTTTTAAAACAAAGGTTACTTCTGTGTTAAGTACATATTCAGTGTATTTTTTATGGTGTTAGTGAGATCGGGATTTATGCCAAAAATAAAAAGTTCTATAGGTCGGGTTGATTTTTTGTAGGTAGGTATATTATGTTTTTTTTATCATTTTTCTCTTATGTTGATATTTTTGAATCACTAATATTTTTAATACTTTCTAAATTACTTTGGACATGTATTATTTTTTCCAATAAAAACCCCCTAGGTTAGAATTATGATCCGATAGTTGTAAAATTCATAAGAGTTGTCGCTCTAGACAAAGTGGTAAGCAATTTTACTTGATCCATGGTGTGAGGGGTACTGCCTCAATACTCAAGCAATTAGATAGAACTATATACAAATTTTATCTTCCATGTAACTCATGGTATATAAGAAGTGCTTAGGTTTTTTTTCCCAATAAGAAGCCTCTCGACCATTTGATTCTGTAATGCATTAGTAAACTGTTAGCCCTTGAAAGTTACTCTCTACATACCTTTGAGATGAGATAGTACGGCTATGGGAAATTTAAAATACTTTGTAGTCAATTCCCTTTGGACCATGTTTACTATTTACAACTAAGATTAGTATACCAGAGATCCTACATATCAAACATACCCAACCTAGTAATCCCAGATAAATCTAAGGTTGGAATTTTTTGCACAGTATTGTCATATCTCTTTTCAGATCCAAAATTATTTTTCAATTATAATATCAGAATACATTTTCATTTTTAGTAGGAAATTATTATTTTAGTTTCAGTTCAAAAATTATATTTTCAAATTTAGCTTTAACCTAGAACAATGAAAATTTGATGCAAAGGGTGTGTTTGGTAGAAAATAAGGTTCTCAAATTTGATATGTTTGGAAAACATTTAATTATGAAAAGTTTTTGTATTGTACCAAAAAATAAATAAATAAACTACTTCAGCTAGAAATGATACACTAATGATGTGCTTCTTAGCAAGGGTCTCTATTACATTGCATGAAAAATTTGCACCTTTAGATATTATCAAACAACAAAAATATCAAAACCATTCTGATGAAGTTAGAGGCATCCTTGGTCAAACAATATCCCTTGAATTGAAGTTTCAATGTTAGGGCATCATGGAACCTTATAAATTTTGGACTACCTAGGAGGGAATTTTAGTAAATCACAATGAATTAAGGGCATGCCAACTGGAAAATGAACTCACTACTCTTAGTCCATACAAATATCCTCACATTGAGTACTTCATCACTCAATTCAAGCACTTGAGGATCTTACTCATTGAGACTGGTGAAACCAAGACTGATGAAAAAATCATTATGACTATTTTGTATGAATTGGGTCATCCTTAGTTTTTTTTCAAATTAATACACACATTAAGAATATATGGGATTTGCATATGCAACACCAAGTTTTGATAAGTTTTACTAGCAACTTCAGAGAGAACAAGAAAATCTAATTTTATTATGGAAATTTGACTCGAAGGTCTTAATAAATATAGATTAGTATTCAATGATACTAATGCAACATCACAACTCAACTCTGGCAAAGGTAAAGTGCCTACCAAAAAATAAGGGAAAACAAAGCCCAATCTTAAGGACAAATCATCAACTCTGTAGAATCCTTCCCCAAGTCAAAATAAAGGCAAAGGAAAAGCAAATGCCAATATTGACCAAGAGTGTTTTAATTGGTGTAAGAAACCAACCCATGTTGAACATTAATGTTTTAATAAAATGGCATAGTTAGATGCATAAATGAAAAAATGTCGCTTTCCCATCCCAAAATAGGAGAAGAAATTTTTGCAACAACAAGAACACATGTTTCTAAATGGATTCTAAATTTTATATCCTCTCACTATATGATGCATGATGGCTAATTATTTTATAATTATGACCAATACTGCACAATTGAAATTTTTATAGGAAACTTTAGTACTCTAGTTGTTGAGGGCAAAAAGACAATTGGGATGGAGAATGGCACATTTTAACAAACTTATCCATGTTCCAAAATTATCTATGAACCTCCTTTCCATATATTAGATCACACATTTAGGTGAAGGAAAACTATTGAGTTTACATATACCAATGTTATCATCATAAATATCAAATACCAACCCATTATTATAGCCACTAGCAAGGTTAATCATCAAGCACGATTGTATAAATTTGACAAATTTTTACTCACTCAACCTTCACAAGTCATGATTAGACATGTTATTTGCTTGATTAAAAAAAATTATGAATATTTTGGTCATCTAAACCATCACTCATTACATGACATCAATAAACATCAAATGGTTTTTGGTTTACCAAAAAAGGTAAATCCTTGAGCGCAAGTGATAGATTAGAATTGGTTCAAAAAGATCTTATGTCCTTTCCCAATGCTTATTTTTTAGAAACATAAATATGTGCTTACATTTATTGATGATTTTTCTTGTAGAACTTGGGCCTACTTTCTAAAAAACAAAAGTGAAGTCTTTGAAAAATTCAAAATTTTCAAGGCCCTTGTTGAAAACCTATAAGAGAGAAAAATTAAGCATCTCAAAATAAATAATGGAGGAAAATTTTTTAACAATGAGATGATTATATTCTATGAAAAATAAGACAATCCTAAGATTTCATGCCAACATATCATACTCCTCCTCCATCACCTTTTGTTGAATTGGACAAAAATTTTGAGGTCTCTTATGAAGAATGAAATAGTTTAGATGAGTCCCATTCTCAGAGTTACTAAAATTTAGATGATGAGCCATAGGTTGGACAACCAACACCTCTACCAATGCTATAAAACATTCATAATGTACCTATATGACAAACACAACCTCTACCAAAATGGGTTCATAGAGTTTGCAATGGGTCTAGCTCATTGGTAGGGTATCTAAGAGATCCAAGCATGATGAGATCACAACATAAATATGGTGTTGAAATTTTGGTGGAGTTAGTAGTGACACATGATCCAAATACTTATCATCAAGCTTTTGAGCATCTTGAATGGTATAGAAACTTATTTCACTAAATAATAACAAAATTTGGGACTTGGTTCCACTTCCAAAAGGAAGAAAACTAGTGAGATACAAGTGGGTGTACCACACTAAGTATGTAACATATGGGTACATTTATAGATACAAATCCTAACTTGTAGCAAAATATTTTTTACAAATTTAAGGTGTTTATTATCAAGGAATATTTGCTCCAATCACCAAGATGAATCTATCAAACTATTACTTTCCTTAGTTTCAACACAAATATGGGAAGTCCATCAAATGGATGTTAAAATTGACTTCTTGTATGGAGACTTGAAATAATAAATCACATGTCCCAACCTCCTAGGTGCATAAGTAGTGAGAATTCCAGTGTTGTGTGCAGTTTAAAATATTCATTGTATGTTTTCAAATAAGCTTATCAAGCTTGGTATAAAAAGATCAACATGTTATTGATCAAATTTAGATTTACATAGAGTCTCTCTAACCTCGTAGTCTACACTAATAAAGTAGATGGGAAACTCCTAATTTTAGTCCTTTATGTTGATGAATTAATGATCATAGGAATTTCCATCAAACAAATTCAAGATTTGAAAGCTCAACGAGTGAAGTATTTTGAGATGACTAACTTAGGCTTGTTATATTTTCCCCGTGGTCTTCAAATTTCACAATATAAGAAAGGAATATTTGTTGATCAATCCAAGTATGCTCAAAACATACTCAATTACTTCAACATGAAAAATTACAAGTCCACACTGATTATTTATCAATATGGAGTAAATTTTTACACCAAGTGTTCTTATCCTTCAGTTGATGGTACACTCTATCAAAAATTGGTGGGAGGTATTTTGTACTTGACTCAACTCATCCTGATATTTCATTTTTTGTAAGCTTGGTATCACACTACTAAAATGACCCCCAAAAAATTCATTGACAAGTTGAAAAACACATTTTAAGGTATCTTTGTGTTACTACTAACTATAGGATTGAGTACAAGTTATGAGGAAAAGCCTCGATTTATAGTTACACTTATAGTGGGAACATAATAGTTGATGGCTACATAGATAGTGATTGGGTATAAGATCTAAACATTCAAAAGTTAATCGCAAGATACATCTATCATCTTAGAGAAAGTCTAATAAATTAGTCTTGTAAGACGTTGACTAATATTGATTTGTCTGCTACAAAATCTGAGTATAGTGGAGTTGTCACTGTCAATGCTAATTTAATTTGGATTTAATGCTTGCTTTATGAAATTAGATTTCAATAGACCCAACCTACTTCACTTTGGTGTGATAATTAAAGTGTCATTCAAATTTATTGCAACCTAGTGGATCACCAATGCAAGAAGAAAATTGAGATCCACATGCATTATATTTGGTAATTGATACATGAAAAGGTTGTTGATATTGAGTTTTTCTAAAGGTTGCAAACATCTTCACAAAACCCTTGCTTAAGGCTCGATTTGATCACCCTAGGCAACTTTTGGGAGTGAAGGAAGGTGTCATCAAGGGGGGATAATTCATTCATTCCTCCATCCATTCCCTTCATCAAATTACATCTTAAGGGGGGATGTTATTAATTTAATTACTTATACACTATTGCATGGTTTTAATATGTATTTTTAATAGTTGTGGTAATATAATTCATATATAATCACTAATTGGTGCACAATTATCTACAAAATTATTATTAGAGAAGAGTATCAATCATATTATTGACTTGATTGAATTCTAATATTAATAGTAAATTCTTATGTTAAGAAGTCTTATAATACAAGTTATCCCTAGCCTCTTTCTTATCTATATAAGAGCATAGAGAGCTAGTGATAGAGGCAATTGATTGTGGAAATTATTTATTGTTATTTTGGAAATTTAGGGTAGATCCTTTTAATCTAAATAGATAGTCATGCTACCTTTAGTAAATATATCTATTATTTTTAATTAAAATTTCCAATTATTTATATTGTTTCATGAATTGTGGGTGTATGTCTCAAGGTAGTTAACATGATTATGGACCATATCTAGACAATTTAATAGTAACTTTATACTATCCTTTGTGTATACTAAGAGATGACTTATACCTTCAATTTTTTCAGATACTAAAAATAAATATTTATAACATCTCATTCTTGTACATTTGACAAATATCAATCAGGGCTCTACGTTTTAATTTTAGACCTCCTTATTATCAAAAGACTCGTAATGCCATCTCACTCTACCTAAATGCCTATCTCTTAGTCTGATCCATATAATTATGATGAACCATGTGTCCTATATTTCATAAAAATATTAAAACCTGATAAATGTCCTTTAATGTTAGTTTCAAATCCATACTTATTTTCTAGCATTTTAGACACTACCAGACATAGAGGGACACTACTGGCAATGGTAGTGTCTAGATCCTTATCTAACGTCTACCTGACAAAATTCATCTAAATTTAAAATATTTCAAAGCCTATGGGCTAGCCTATTAGTCTTATTTAACCCTACTGTGAGATATTTTCAAAAGGTATGGTATAAATACAAGTCTAAGCCTTCTTAGTCATAATCTAGCAAATACCAATCAAACACCTAGCCATGCTAAATCAATCAAATTCATAATTAATCTATTCTTCCCTATTCATCCATATTTTCATATTAATAGTAGGAACATCCTATTACAAGTTTGAAGTATTTAAATAATAGCCCATGAGTGATATTTGTCAAATTACAAACTAGATCACTGCATGCATCATCATATAGTATATTTCACCCTTATGCACACACTTTCCCACACATAGGAGAGAACTACATAAGTATGAGGCCCTGTTCAGAGTATTAGATATGCAAGCAACACCCATTGATAAAGGGGTCTTTGGGTATCTCGACACCGTGAGCCCATTAACCTATTTTTTAAAACACTCATTCTAAGGGTGAAGAGCTAGTGTTTGATCAATCAACAAAGAGAGATAACCTATATCCCATAATACATAATCAAAAAGGTGATATGAAACTTATAATATTGAATTTATTCATATCTATATCTAATCATTATTTCATACTAGACACCTACATCACAATTAGATACTAGCATCAACAATAATGTCTAGATCTAATGGTAAAGTCCATAATCGTAAAAAAGTATAATTTTTTTAATTTGATTACTAAGAATATTGATTCTACATATTTTATACATATTTATAGTCTAGATCTGTTGGCACATAGTAAACCAACTAAGTACCATTATTTCTTATTTATTGAAATATATCTCAATAATTATACTTTACTATTTTTAGCAATCTTGGTTATATAAACTCATAATATTATTTTTATGAGTTTTCTATTAAGTGGCATGCTATAGATTAGTTTATCACCCATGTGCTTGAATTTTTTTTATATTATTAACTATATAACTCACCATCTCTAAAATTTAGGGTTAAACATTTGGTGAATCCGATCTCTGTATATCTTCATGTAAATCTTAGTTTGCTCGAGGGCTTTCATTCTTCTAGGGTTCAGCATGTTGTGATTGATTTTTAGATTTTAAACTTTACCCTAGGGTTTTACACTCATCTTGTTACAAGGGTTTTGTATTCATACACTTGCAATTTTTTCTTCATTGATTGGTGCATTTCAGCTTCCAAATAACTCAATTTTCAAAGCCATCAAAGGTTTCTTCTACTTAGGTTTCTATACTTGATTACATCTTTTTTTATACTCAAATTCAGTATGGATTTTTCAATTTTATTAAGTTGCTATTTTTAATATGGACATACAAGGTGAATGGCGTAACTATGTTTTGATTAATTTTTGGGTTTTGTCATATAATTCATATTTTTTTCAAAAACCTCTCTTAGATATTTGAAATACATTCCTAATTTGTTGCAATTGTTGATTCTTTACTAAGTATATTCTAAGATTTTACTTATAAAACATTCCACATGGTCTATCCTATTTATAATTCATAACATCTCAATTTATATATTCCTCATAAGTTTTTCATGTTTCTATTGATATAATGGGAAACCTTTTTTTGTTTTTCAAAATTAAATATGAAGTTTTCAAAAAAAATAGTTTACTATGTCTAATACATATTGACATACAGTGTGCATGAGATACTTATTTTCCCCTATTTTTATGAATTTTAATTATTTTATATTTTTTCAATTTTTTTTTTTCAAATTTAGAAAATACCTAGCCAATATCCTAAAATTACTACATCCTTATTGTGCAAAGCCAAGCTTACCCTAGGGTTTTCATCCTTCTAGGGTTTTAGATTGTAGAAATCATTCAATTATGTTTTTTCCTATCATGTTGGATTGTTTTCTAGCATTTGTATGTCTCTCTTATCCTATTCTCATATTTATTTTTAGAACATTTAAAATGGATAAAAAAGAACCTATTTCTCCTCTTAATCATAAGGTGGGTGATAGCTACCATCCCTCTAACTAGGTCCATCTTATCACTACTTCAAGGGGTAAGGTGGTCCATCATATTGTACCTTCTTTCTCCAACTCCTCCCACATCTCTTCTAGATGGTGTGTGTATGCATATTCAATCTAAACTACCTAGTTTTTATTTTTATGAGGCCTTTAAAGATCAAATCATCACTATGTGCAAGTTGATAGAAGAGTTACAAAAGTAAAATCAATATTTTAGCTCATATGTGACATCATTGAATAATCAAATTACTTATCTACATAATCCAAAATATGCTGGTGTTAATCATGTGTTTGCATATTCATCTAGCAATGTCATACCCAACAAGGTTTCATATCTAAATTAAAAGCTAAAATAAAATACATCTTAAAAAATTGATTCAAATATTATACCAAAGGCTTCTAAGTGTCCAATTGAAATCCTAAAATAAATTATTTGAAACAAAGTGATCCAACTACCTCCTCCACATACTATAAGGAGATCCAAATACTATTGTGCATAGCTTAGAATGCATGGGAATCATATAAATTGTTATTTTGCATTAAAGAATAAAATACAAAGTCTCAAAGATAGTGATGATCCTATCATTGATACATCCATCAAGAAAACCACTCATATTATGAGTACATATCCTAAAGTACAAGTGTCAAAATAATAAATACGGTTATCAAAGAATAATTCAGAGCAAAAACAATTTCCAAAGGCACAATTAGACAAAGAATAAATACAAATTTCCTTCTCAATAATGATACTCAGCTTTCAAAATAATATGGTTTTGGACAACAATATCTACACCACTTTATTTATCATGGTCAAGGATAAGAAAAATATGCATAAGACATCACTCATTCTATCTCCACAACTGATCATAATGATTATCAAGGTTTGGGATATATTGACAATACTAATACAAATCATTAAAATATGCATATTCATTTCGTTAATGTGAAAGAATAAAAACCTACAAATAGAAACAAAACCAAGGAAAATGCACAAAAAAATAAGAAAAGAAAAACTTGGAACAAGAATGGGTACAAAAGGAATAATTAAAAAATGCAATGTATCCATACCTACAAGCCCTGTTATATATTGGTTGAATCCCTCATTAATAGATGTGAAACCAGATATAGATAAATGAAAACCAAATATACCACATAAAAACTTACCAAAATATCATGATACACTTTTTGATTCTACTATACACACATGACACATCTCGTTCAAGAAATATTATTCATTTACCACTCCTCGTAGATTCTCATCCACATCTTGATATCATTAGATACCTTCTGCATATTCAAACACTCCTAAATCAACTCAAAATTTACTAATTATTGTTACTCCATGAACTCGTAAACCTTATTATACATATATAGAGTACCACAGATTCTACAAATCTAGATATGACACCTATGCATGCTTCTTGACAGTACCACTAGTTTCATATACAATATTCTGAGCTTGGAGATACCTATGAGCATCCCTTTTATGGGATCACAAGATAGCCTTTTACTTTCAAATATTCCAAAAATTTAAAAAATTCAAATATTCTAAAAATCCAAAAAAAAATCACATAATTCAAAAATACAAAAACATTCAAATAAATTTTAAAATACAAAAATATTCAACATTACTAGATTTTATTAGCTCCTTGACAACTATGTTATTTGATTTATGTTAGTCTATAGCATATCATTTCATTATTATATACATATATGTTTAACACATCTTTGAGTGTGAAACAAACATACCCAAACACATGATCTATGTGCTTTTAGATGTTGGACATTTCCTCTACCCTCATCATATAGTACAATGGGTCATATGCCTTATTTGATTATAATTGATACAAGTTACATATATTTTATAGTTATTTATAAATTAAGGTAGGTCCCTCTCATATCTATCTATATATCCCCCCCTCACCCATGTATATATTTTTTATAAACACTTAAATTTAATTTAGTGTTGAAATGCACCTAAATCTATTTAATAATTTTTCTTAAATTAATAAATCACATTTCCTCCCAAATTTAAATAATGAAATAATTTAAAATATTGAATAAGTTAATTATGCACCTTTAAATATTTATTTTAAATAATAAAATCCATATTTTCTACCTCATCAAAACATTTCCCACTTGTGAACTAGGAATTTGACTCAAGAGAGGATGGTTAGTATGGTGTTAGTTTCAAAATGAAAACAAAATGAAAGAAATACACTAACTAGCATAACATCTTTATGCCTAGACACTAGGGAGAGATTAGTTAACAAACATGAATAAAACACAACTAAAATATAAAATAAACTTTCTTTTACCTCCCTTGGATGCTCCAAAATACTTGTTGTAGTGGCTTGCTTGGCTTGTGTTCATGAAGTCTTTAACATTGGAAGCTTGGCTACCTCCATCTCTCCTTGGCACCTTGTGGCTTTGGCTTGGCTTGGCTTGAAATCAATTTGGCATGGTAACACTAGTTTTAATGGATTCTTGAAGATATTTTTGTATTATAACTTTGCATTATTAAGTCTTAAAAATGATATTCATGGCCTCTCTATTTATAAATATTTGAGAATCTCTAGAATCAACCTGAACCATCCATCCTGAGATTGAGATGTGTGGTTGAAGATTAATTCAATTTTTATAATTAAATTTATAATTATCCTCATCATGGAATTGGAATAAGGGTTAATTAATAGGTATGGAGGGCTTTGATGAGGCATGGGAGGCATGAATCCTAATATTTGTGGCATTTATGGCTTGGAGATGTCTTCCTAGGAAATGAAGTCATCTGATGATGTAGATATTCAATATTTATTTCCAAAAATAAGTATTCAACAAGATTCCATGGAATTCTTGATTAGGCTCTAATTTAGTTTAATTATCTCTTAAGCATGTTTAAGCACTTTGTGCACAAATTACTTAAATTGATCAGAATGCCTTGTTATTGGTCCAAAATTTGACTGAATTGGAATTGGAAGTCACTGTCAGATGCATTAGATGTGTTATCCTATTTAGGATGTTGTCAAATATAAATAACAAAAGAACATGTTTTGTGAAATATATTTGATAGGAAATATCAATCCAGAGCACCTAGGTGCAAAATTGGCATTTTGACTCGAAATGATATGATCAAAGTTAGCTGGCCCATAAATTGCATTACCCCATTTAATGATACTCTAGCCAAAATTGGCACTTGAATATGTCAGTTTCACATAATTTATCATGTTTAGTATTTTTATGCCAAATTGTACTTTTTAGTAAGAATTGGTCAAAAGCCTAGTTGGAGGTTATCAGTGGCCAGATTTAGGTGTCTACAGTTTGCGCCTGTTTGAGAAAATGTTACAAACCGTAGGCAAAGCAATGTCTTCTCAAATAATTAGAGATGGCCTATATGCCAAAAAGAAGATGATGGTTGAAGAACAAATCTCTAAATAGTTTTTGGGAAGCCTATGATGATGCCCCCTCGAGGGAGTGGCTGTTACATTTGTTGATGGATGTTTTTGCATGCATTGATGTAAAAAAGATATTGATTTTCCCAAAGGTGGTTATAATTAGGAATAAAAGTCAAAATAATGATTTTTACATAGGTGGTTATAATCATTAAGAGGACCTATATTGGCTAAAGATGATTATGCCCCAGTTAGGGATGATTAACAAACATAACTCAAGGATATAACCTGGAATATAGATTAAAGATGAGCATGTGCAAAGTGATGAAATAGATGAATAGAAGAATAAGATTGATCAGTGTGAATGATTCAGTTGTACTTATCAATGAGGATATGCTCATCATGATTAAAAATGATACAATTAGAATGGTCAAATGAGTTAATTTGATCAAGGGTGGGATGGGAGGATTTGTCAAAGTGTCAAGGAGTAACTTCTATAGCTCCATTGATTGTATACCTTTATGAAGCTAATTTTTGTTGTAGCATGTGATGGTAGGTTTCATGATAGAACACCATGAATACTTGGCCAAAAAATGTATAAGGACTGACTCCCAATATCCCATAAACACTCAAAAATAAAACACCAATGATAAAAACCATGATGATAATGTTAACATATGAATATGAATAGACTCAAGAATAACATTTTCAAGGAATCACCCAATGAAAAATATAGATTGAGTCAAGGGAATAGTGTTGAAAGCAAACAAATAGGCAAGCGAACAAATAAACAAATAAAACAAACAAACAAACAAACAAACAACTTGAAATAAACAAATAAACAGAAAGCCTAAAAACAAAAGCAAAAGAAAGCATCCTAATAATGACCATGCCCTAATAAGACAGGATGAGGATAACTGACTAGGCTTAGATAGGATAAATGCTTTTTGAGTTTTGAAATATTATGAATTTTTTAGCATTTTGAGGTATCTTAACTCGTTAGATAATGACAAGATACCTACTCATAAAATGGTGAGAGTGTTTGGCTTAGGTTGCTCACAAAATAGTGAGAGCATATAGAAAAGGGGACTAAGGTGACCTCAACATGAATTGAGTATGACTTACATAGTCCTGAAATGACCTCAATTTATAGTAATTCCATCTACACAAAATGTGAGAAAAACCAACTAGGTCCCAACAAGTTCTCAAATCCAACGACTGGCCAATCAAATGAAAATATTAATGACAAGGTGATGCGATAATGCATGATAAACAAATATTGTCCCTAGTTTACCCATAGGTAGTTATAACTAGGATACAATGGTATAGGTCAACGATACTAATTTGCCCATAGACAATTATAATTAGTAGCAAGACTAGTGAAACACTGATTTGCCCATAGGTAGTTATAATCAGGCTCACATAAACAAACCTAATACAAGATGGAAAATGAAAGATACCTTGCTAGATCAACTATCACACTAATTTTATATACTGTCATTGTAAACATGAATTAGATTTATTATTGAAACTTGATCAAAATCCTCTCATAAAAAGTGTAGAAAGAACCAAATGAACCAAAAGCAAAATAGGATTGGGTAGGATGACTAAAAATAGGCTTTGGTCTAGATAGGAATGGAATGATAGGATGACATGGTCTTGCTCTAGGATAATGATGGTTTGATAAATTAGATGAAATGGTAGTATGGTTTCCCCCAAGTGATGGGGTGAATGGCAGGAACCATGATAATGGAAAATAGGTATATGTAACAATGGTAATGGCATAGCAATGAAATGGAATGGTACACGTTTTTGGATTGGGTATGGATTTTGATTCTATTGTTCCTACTGAGATGGAGATACACATCTTAATCAATAAATGATACAAACAAAATACTTGATCATGTTAATTGCTAGCCCACACCTCATCTGAATAATTGCTTTGTCAAAAATGGGCTGTAGATTTGGTTGTCAAGAATTCTTTTGTGATATCCATTGGTCATTGATTCTAATTCCATCAAGCATTGAGACAAGGTATCTTTCTAGCCTCTACAAAGGAAAGTGTAGCCATGTATGATAAACAATGACAAATAATGGATGGTAGGTTTGATTGTGAAATGGAATGGCAGATGATAATATAATGTATAATGGTGGGGAAATAAATGAAGATTAAGACTTTTAGTCACACGTAATGTTGTTGATGATAGATTCAACATAACTTTGGTTGTGGCAGGGCTGAAGACTTGTTCTCTCGATAGGAGCATCAAATTTTGTTGTTGTTTGATCTCGAGAGTAACTACCTTCTGATTAGTCTATAGATTGGGATCTATTTTTATTTAATATTTGATTTTGTCTTCATCAAGAAGTGAATAAATTTTGTGCTCAACTATTGGTGCCTCAAAGAATTTTTCACTAATGAAGTTGTCTTGATTATCTCTTAGCACCTCTAAGAACATTTCACTAAGGAATATTGACTTTTGAATTTTATTGTCTTCTAGCATTTCTAAAAAAATTTCACTAGAAGATGCCAAGTTTGAACTTTGCTTGTCCCCTAGCACCTCCAAAAAGGTTTCACTAGGAGAGTGTTCTTATGCTACATGAATATGGTCTTGGCCTCTTTGCTCTTCTTCAATTTTTATGTCACCATGGATGCATTTTAACAAAGTGTGATTCTGTCGATCTCAATCGTCACTTGTGGGAGATATAATGTCAATGATATGGCTATTTTGGTTGATGGTAATGGCCTATGGAATGGCCTATGGAATGGAAATGGAATGGGGAGAGGATACACAATCCTTGTAGAAGATACTAGGATAACTTGTGTCAAAGCTAAAGTACTCAACCTCAAAAACCATAGAAGGATCACAAATGTATTCAAATTAATTTTCAAGGCATGCGTAACCAATGTTGTAATAACCATGAACATGTTCTTCTTCTAAATTTGATTATAACTCAAGGGACTCTAAATTTGATGTTGAGACTGATGTTGATTTAGATTTTGATGATAAATCCAATGTTGATTAAAGAATATAACCTAACTCTAATTCTACATCTGATGGGTACTATGTTACAATGATGTCTTTTTGAATATTTGGTTTTGGATAAGTAACGGCCTATGATGGCATAATGGGCTCCATAAAAACTAGTTTGTTAGAGTGGGACTCCTCTAGGATGGGAAAAAGGTCAAGAGACAAGTCCTCAGAGACTGGCTTGTCAATAAGAGGCTCTTGAAAAATAGGCACATGGTTGGGGTAATGATTTTTTCAAAGGTGGTTATAATCATTAAGAAGTGACTCAACAAAGATTGGCTCATCAGAGTGAGACTCCTCGACAACTGGTATAAGATCAATAGGTAATTTATCATAGGTTGACTTATCACAAATGGTTGATTCAACAAAAACATCTTGGATTGACTGGTTATTTTAGCTTTGGTTTCTAATGAGTTAGAAAATACCAATTTTAAACATAGCTTAGTATTTGAATGATTAGATCAATTGAGGTTTGATTTGGATTGGTACTAGTTGAGGAATGACTTGTGGTTGGATAATGGTAGGGCAATAGGGAGCATGATTGCTTGCATGAGCCAAAGGACAAAGTCCTAAAATGGTAATAATAGGGCATTGTGGGGCTTGATTGCTTACATAAGCCAAAGGACTAGGTCCTAGAATGGTGAAGGGGTGTTGTGGAGCTTGATTTCTCACACAAGCCAAAGGATGAGGTCCTGGTATAGAAATTGTTGGGCATTGTGGAGCTTGGTTACTCACATAAGCCAAAGGATGAGGTCTTGGTATGGGAATGGTGTGACATTGTGGTCTTGAAATATAAATGGTATGATGTGGTGGAGCTTGATTACTCGCATAAGCCAAAGCATCCAAGTCTTCCTCATAAACCATATCATCCCAATTATGAGTTTTCTCATAATCTGCTTTTTGACTAAGTTCCACATATGAATTATTGTAAAGAGAGTATGGATCCGTATCCCAAACAACATCATCTACAGTTGGGTCTTCAAATTCCTCCTCACAAAGCTCTTCATGCCAATCAAGGTCTTTATATGGATTTTTTGGATTTTGACTATGTTCCCCATATGGAATATTGTAGGGAGAATAACAAAACTCCATAGAAAATCTTTCTCTATAGGGGTTCCTAGTGGGATTTTATGCAGCCATTCTATCATAAGTTGAATTGTAAGTGACTCCACCATAAGTGCAACTAGACATATCCACATAAATGATGAAAGCTCCAAAATAAAAAGGATTAGAGTTCTACAAACTCTAAAAAACTATTCAAAGGACAAATGGTTCAAACTTGGTCTAACTTGGTTGAAAGGGTGGAGTTGTATCTCCAATATGATCTGAAAGTGGAGTTGTATCTCTAAAATGGTCTTTGATAAGTCTTGAAATAAAATATTCTAATGTAAAATGTCATATACACAAAAGGTCAAGCGTCTGAATAAAAACTAGTATGCCAGAAGTCTAGGTCAAAGTATAGAAAACAAGGTCTAAACTAGGAAAGGGAAAAGTTGAGTGACTAGGTCTTTTGTCCAAACATGGAGTCAAAATATATGATTAAAAAAATAGGCATATGCTAGGATTTTTAGCCAAATAACTTCAAAATATAGACATGAAACAAAGGTTGATGTGATTTGATTTAATCTAACAAGTTTGGAAACAACTTTGACAAAGATCTGGCACATAGAATTAAACATAAACATGACCAGTTGGCATGAGGAATAAGACAAAAAACTCTTTGAGAAAGGCTATGTTATCCAAAATAAAGGCAAAAAAAATGATGAGGATAGGCATTAAACAAAAAAACTATCAATAGTTTTTAAATTTGGGTAGTCGATTAACCGAAGTTATGCAACCCAAAATAAAAAGATCTGTGTATCAACCCCACAAATTAAGGCCTAAACAAAAATCAATCAATGTTTGAATCTAAACTTAACAAGGCTAATTGAAAACTCAATGGTGAAAAATAGGAGTTGACCAAATAAGGTAGACAAGATCAGATAGCATGATGGCACATAAATGTGGTCTAAATAGTTGATGTGACATGGTATGAAATAAATGGTTTTTTTGGCACAAGGTGAAACAAGTCTTGAAATAAATTAAGTAGCCTAATGATGTAAGCATACTCAAATGATGTGATCTATGTTATGCTTCAAAATATTCAAAGGGAAAATGGTTTTAATATGATTTGGGCAACATAACACTACCCTTCTCAACTCAAATGACACACACATAAACAAGTTTAGCAAAAAATTTAAGGCACAAGTGTGGTATAAAACGGTCAGCATAACACCTCTTTAGACAAAAGTGTGACCTATAGACAAATTGGTTTTGACATGGCTTATAAACAAACAAACAATTTTAGTCTCAAAATATACCAAGCAAATATGACCAAAATACTCTAAGTATAACCATCTAAATCCTAGCAAGGGTATGACAATGTGGGGTTGACTAAACTAACAAGCTTTCAAACATTTCTCGGGGAATCAATTGCATAATGACTTTCATGTCAAATGATACAATATATAAGCATGAAAATTGGGCAACTATGACATTAGCTAGTTGTAAAAAGGTCTAGTCCTTTTTACAACCACTACATCTTGTTGTTCACTCAGTGTAGTGTGATGTCCAAATGCAGATATGTCCTATGTGCAACTTAGAAGGAGTAAGTGAACTCAATGTTGAGAGATGAAACCCTAGGTCAAAGCTTCCCTAAAGAAATTTTAGGAGGTAATGATGTCCCTCTCTCAAGCCAAGTTTTCAAGAAAATAAAAGACTAATAGAAAGACTTTATAGTCATTTTCAAGGTCACCCAAACGTTGATGAGTTTTTCGGGAGTGCTTTAGATGACATTCTTTCTAAGCCTTGGACTAGGATTTTTACAATAAGAATGGTGTTTTTGATTCTAAGGGTTCCCTAAAGGGAACAAATGGAAGAGCATACATGCAACACCCCTCTCTTTGCTAAACAAAATTAGATCAAACTATTAAAGACAAAAATGACAAGTGTTTTCAATTTTAAGCCCAAATGAAAGATTTGGTGGTGTTCATTTGACCCCTTGGTCTTAAGATTGTGAACTTTGAAAACTAATGCTAAAAACTTACTTAAGCACCTAAATGTTATATTAAGCATAGTTCATTTTAAAGTCATGACAAAGATGTCTTAACATCATGTTCTAATGAGTTCCTAGTTCATTGGTTACATGTCTACCTTTAAGGCATCACCCTAAAAACAAATATGTTAGATTAGAAACATTTTAAATATATTTTCAAAAATTTGTGAAAAATATATGAAATCTAAAGCTAAACTAATGTCAAATTCTAAAAATTTAGTATAAAACACACGATTAAAAAAAAATCATCTAAAATGGAGTCCGTATGACCCCAAACCAAGCATTTTAAACTGGCTTATTTAGCTCTCAAGTTTGGATTTTTAAGAAAAACATAGTGACTGACATCATTTATATAATTGATGATGGTTACACTAGATAACTGATGACATTTATCTAACTAACATCAGTTATACCAATAGTGATCAATGACAACTATCCAATCGATGATGATTTTATTAACCAACATCGGTTACTGTGTAAACCTATGGCAAACAAAAATGGCAAAACAAAGTTAAAAAATCAAATTTACAAGAGTTTTAATGATCCAAATGAAGATTTTAAAGTTGCATAATAATATTCTTCATGTCTAGGATTTGTCTAATCCCACCGGGCATGCCATTATGTGAACTAGGAATTTGATTCAAGAGATGATGGTTAGTATGTTGTTAGTTTCAAAATGAAGATAAAATGAAAGAAACACACTAACTAACATAACATCTCTAGGCCTAGACAATAGAGAGAGCTTTGTTAAAAAATATGAATAAAAAACACAACTAAAATTTAAAATAAATCTTCTTTTACCTCCCTTAGATGCTCCAAAATGCTTATTGTAGTGGCTTTCTTGACTTGTGTTCATGAAGTCTTTGGCAATGGAGGCTTGGCTACCTCCATCTCTCCTTGGCACCTTGTGGCTTTGGCTTGGAATCAATTTGGCATGGTAACACTAGTTTCAATGGATTTTTGAAGATAATTTATGCATTATAACTTTGCATTATTAAGACTTAGAAATGATGTTCATGGCCTCTTTATTTATAGATTTTTGAGAATGTCTAGAATCAACCTGAACCGTCTATCCTGAGATTGAGATGTGTGGTTGAGAATTAATTCAATTTTTGGAGTTAATTTTATAACTATCCTCATCATGGCATTGGAAGAAGGGGCAATTAATAGGTATGGAGAACTTTGATGAGGCATGAGAGGCATAAATCTTGATATTTGTGGCATTTATGGCCTAGGAATGTCTTCCCAAGAAATGAAGTAACCTAATCATGTAGATATTCAATATTCATTTCTAAAAATAAGTATTCAACAAGTTTTCATGGAATTCTTGATTAGGCTCTAATTTGGTTTAACCAGCTCTTAAGCATGTTTAAGAACTTTGTGCACAAATTATTCAAATTGATCAAAATGCCTTGTTATTGGTCTAAAATTTGATTGGATTAAAATTAGAAGTCACTATTAGATGCGTTGGATGTGTTATCCCATTTAGGATTTTTTAATAGCAAATAATAAAGGCACATGTCTTGTGCAAGAGATTTGATAAGAAAAATCAATCCAGAGGACCTAGGTGTAAAATTGGCATTTTGACTCAAAATGATCTGATCAAAGTTAGTTGGACCATAAATTGCATTACCTCATTTAATGATACTCTATCCAAAATTGGCACTTGAATATGTCAGTTTCACATCATTTAGCATGTTTAGTGTTTTTAGGCCAAATTGTGCATTTTGGTAAGAATTGGTCAAAAGCCTAGTTGGAGGTTATCGATGGCTAGATCTAGGTGTCTACACCTTTTTATCCCTCATCCCAAAAAAATTCACAAGATTATCCACCTCTTATGACTCATCCTCTGAGTTGTCAAGCAAATTAACTTAGTCTTGATGAGTCAGCTAACTAACCTCACACTTTTTTCAACTATTTTGAAAAGGTCTTCATCCTCATGGGTGAGGACTCATTAGCTACCATTGATCATTTGGATCATTTAAAAAGTCCAAATGATTCTCCACCATTATATCCTTCTCCAAACATCTATAAATAAACTTGAAAATCTCTATTTTCAAGCATCACATCAAAGGATTACAATCACAATCAAGTAACTAGAGCTCTACACACAAGTGAATAAAAGAGAATAAAAGAGTTCCTTTTGTAAAAAAATGTTGTTCATTCTCTTTTGCATTGAAGGAGTGATCACCACATATTTTAAAGAGCAAATTAAATGTATATAACAATGGAGAAAACTTGTGTATTCAAAACGTAAAGTTTTTTATTATTACTTTCTTTGTTTGTTTCTCTACCATAGTTTGAATTTTGGCTTAGATTAGAATTAGTTTAATTTATTTTCATGTCTAAATTTAGTTTATACCTTTTTGGCATGCCTGGTAGGACCTTTCCCACATCTTTTTTATTTTTTGATCATCGTTCTTTATACTTAGATACCATTTTTATTTATGTTGTTTATGTTTATATTTTGTGTTTAATATTGGTTTTTTTAGTGTTGTTATGAGCTAAAGGTTGCTATCAATTGTTTTCTTTTTAGATGTGTTTGATCCTCTATGTGACAGTGAATTTAGAAGTAAAAATAGTGAAATTGTAGACCATAACAGTAAAATTATCTCATTTTCTTGCATTTTTCCATGTTTTCTATTCTATTTGTAGGGCTAATAGCATTTTTGTTGGGAAATATCAATGTTGTCATCATCTACAATATTTTTTTCAAAAAAATAGCAAAATCACCTTTTTCCTACAGCAAATTCATCATTTTCTATAGTGAAATCATATTTTTTTGCATCAAAATCATCTCTTTCCATAATGAATTCATCTCTTTTTGTAGTGAATTTCTCATTGTTGGTAGTGAAATCATTACTCTTGGCAACAAAATTATCTTATAAGCATGGGTATTTTTATTTTCTATTTTTTGTGTTTTCTTTGCATTGATTTTATTACAATTTCACTTTTCCAATTTGTTTGTGTAACAACATTTTCATAACAAAGAGGTGTTTTTCATGTTTTTTCACTTTTTCTATTGTAGTTTACCTCATTTATAGCTAAAGCAAACATTCTAACAACTTGTTTGTAGAACTCTTGCTAAAGAAGATCAACAAAGAGAATCAATAAAAAGCTAATTTCTTGTTACTAACATTTTTTAGTTTTTGTTTTTAAATTTCTTAGTCATTACATCACTTTTGTTTCAAAATTTTTGTTTGTGGGTATGAAAATCATATATGCTATTTCCTTGGCATTACATTCATAACAATACTCAAAAATCAAAAATATTTTCATACCCAAGTAATATTCGTGTATGCTCTTTCATTAGCATTACATTGGTGACAAAAATTGGAAATCAGAAATGGGTATTTATTTATTTATTTTTAGGTGATCTATTGAACATGGATTTCACCACCATGCATTAGGTTAAACCTTATTTATCAGTGTAGTATATAAATCGAGATTCAGTTGTTTCAATTGCTTAAGCAGTTGTGTGTTTTAAGCACATTATGACGTGAGGGGATTTTATGCTCTACTACCCAAGATTTCAACAATTGACTCAAAATATGATACCAATGATTGTCAACACACTGAGACTCCTACGATTGTGTTATGTTTTTGGGAAAAGACCAAATATTGTGTCCGCTTTATCAATTTCTTCCATGGTTTTTTCTCCTAGATAAGCTTGTTTAAATCTTAAGCCTAGGATAACCTCTTTTTTCGTTATACTTTGGTGCATTAGTTAACGATTAACATCAAGAAGCAACTTTATACACACCTTAAAAATGGACTCAATGGGCCATGGGAATATTAGGATCCTCCATAGTTAGTACCTTAAAATATTAATCCATAACTAAGAGCACGGATGAGTAAGTGGCAATGGAAGGCCCAATAGTTGTTCACAACCCTTCATCCTAGTTTTCACCCTTTATGTGCAATTTATTGTTTGTTTAGAATATAAATTTTGTTTTTTATTTCCTTATGTTTACCATGTACTAAAAATATTTATTTAAAAAACTAATTCTTTTAAGATCACATCCTAAAATTAAGTATTCATATCAAAAACTTAAAATAATTGGTTCAAGAATTCAAGTTTGCAGTCAACTTTTTGGTTTGTATTATTAATTTAGATCATCCTTTTTCTTCAAGTCATTTTATTTTTCTTCCAAATCATGCATATTACTATGCAAATGGCTATGTTAAATCCTTCTAATGTAAGGGAAGGGCCTTTTGTGAATGATCCCTTTCAATTCCTTGGTCAAGAGCATCATGTAGAGATACATGAAATAACCAATCATGAAAAAGAGAAGGAAGGGGATTACCAAGATGAAGGTAGCCCTAAAGCTACCCAACCTCCACCTTCCCTATATGAATATATCATGTCCAATAAAAATGAAGTATGACTTTGAGTCTTGGGCTTTGGTGCAAAGTTTCCATCTAATTTTGATGTACATAGCTTGTAATATCTCATTGCAAGCAAAGAGCCTTCTTATTCTAATCCCAATATACAAAACCCACAATGCTCTTTAGAGGAAAACAAGTTTTTAATTCCTTCTTCATAATCTCATCTTAAAGTCTCTCAAGATAAAGGGAAAGTTATTTCATATGAAGAGTCATCCAAAACTAGTCATGGTTTTTCCATGGAGAAGAGATTATGAACTTTCAATTTCCCCAATCAAATAATCCCTTTAGCAATCCTAACATGAATTTAAATATGAATTTACCTTCACCACACCATCCAAATAATCTGAGTTTGAATATGGCTTCAAACTCATCAATCATGCATCCCACTAATAAAAACTTGAATCATACTTCAAGTTTGCCCATTATGCAATAATTAATTCAAACTTGAATATGGGTCTCCCATCTAATTCAATTCAAATCAATCAAAATTTTATTACACCAAATTTGGGTGTGTACCCAAACTCATAGGGTTATAATCAAATTAATATGAGTGTGAATCTTTATTCAAACTCATCAATCAATCCAAATCAAAATTTTCAAAACTCACCAATTATATCCATTCCAAACCAAAGCTTGAATGCCTATTTTGGATTGCTCAATAAATCATCAAATCTTAGTTTTAATGATACTTCATGCACATTTAATAATCTAAGTATAAATCATAGTGTACCAAATCAATTTTTGCTTGGACTGGCTCCTCCAAATCCCAATCCAATTCAAAACCAATCTAGCTCTAAACTGAATCTTTCATTTAAATGTACCCTAAATCCCAATATTAACTCAAGAAAAAACCAAATGCAATCCAATGCTATCCTTAACCTTAACAATCCCAACACAAAGTATAGTTTAAAATTTAACCAAAACCAAAATAACCCAATCCAAAATCAAAACCAAACTAATTAAAACTTAGGTTTTGACCAATTTAGTTCAAGATCTAACATTATTCCACAACAAAATAATCCAAGTGTGTTTAACCAAACAAGCTTTGGTCAAAATACCATTTCCAATCCCATGAACTTTAGCACTAACACATCAAACAATCCAAACTTTATTCCAAATCTAAACCAAACAAATTCAAATTTTACATAAAATCCTAATCTTGGTTCTAACCCAAATCCAAGCCCAAATCAAACCAATTTTAGTTTTAACCCAAATTCAAATCAAACAAATTTTGGTACTAATCAAAACCTTGGTTATAACACTAGTACCTTTTCCCAACCTCAAAACCTCAATTACAACAATCAAATTCCCAAAAAAAATAATCAAAACATTCCCCAACACACAAATTAACCACCTAATCTTTTAGATCAAATGGACCAACTATCCCCTTTACTCATGAAAAATTTTCAAAATATAAAGGATAGAGTCCAAGGCTTTCAAGATGGCTTCTACAACCAAAAAAATAAATTTAAGTTTGAGGAGATTTGTTCATATCCCTATGATGTGAGTACAAAGACTACATCATTTCCCAAATATTTTGAACTCCCAAAATTTGATAAGTAAAAAGGTAAAGGAGATCCTAGGGAATATCTAACTAACTTCTATCACGCATGTGTATACATTGCTTATAGTAACAAATTCATGTTGCATTTATTGCCATGAAGCCTCGAGGGTCAGGCCATTGAATGTTTCTCAAGACTTCCAAAAGGATATATCTTCACTTTCAAAGACCTATCTAAAAATTTTGTTTATCACTTCTCTTACAATACTGAAAAGGACTTGGCCAATCTAGACTTACATAATACCAAAAAATGAAATGGTGAAACTTTTGCTTCTTTTCTTCAAATATGGCAAGTAATGGCAAGCCGCTTTACATGGTCATTTCCATAAATAGAGTTAGTGGATATTTCTATGAACAACTTAAACTTGGATTTGGGACATCACTTATTAATTCTTTGCCCATGATATTTTGATGAGATTATCGAAAAGGGAATTCAAGTGTAAAGAACTTTGACCAATAGGGGTATAATTAAAAATTTTAAACCATATAATAACAATTCCTCGAAACCAATAGAAAAAACCCATATTCCTTGCCAAAAATAAAAATATTATTGGAGACAGTGTAACCGATGTAAAATAGATTTAGAATCCACAAACATAAACATATAATCAATCAACTCACAACATCATAATTCCTAGTGGGAAACCAAAACAAGATTAAAACATAAGTTCACTCAATTGTGTGACACTTACAAATATGTTTTCTAAATGTTGGCCCATGTGAACATGATTGTGTGGACAAACATAAAACCTTTTGAAGAAAATGTTCTCAAACCCAATTAGTACAATAAGGATGAATACTATGAATACCATCATATCAAAGGTCACTCAAGAAATTGATGCATGCACCTAAAACATTATGTTCAAGATATTATTGATAAAGGTGACATAGTATTCAAAAACTCATCATCAAAATAATATAACAACTAAAAACTAGGGATATACCAAGAGCCATTCCCTAATCATGAGCATCATAAGGGTAAATAAAAATAAGAACAACCAGAATTAAGTAATGTTAACCAATCTAGTCATCCATTTGATTCCATAATCAATATCATTGATATGGTAAATATACATTTTAAAATTATCACTTTTCCAAAGTATGAATGTGTTGTCACAACAATACATGAAAATCTTTCCCTACCAAGTACATCTCCCTCTAATGTTGAATGTAAATACAACATTATAAATCATCTTGAGAAAACACCAACCAATATACCATCTAGACCTTCTCAAGACCTCCCCTATATATGAAGATATTTTGTATAAAGTCCTTCAGGAGTCCAACATTCCTCAAAACATTGATCCCACAAACTTTCAAGCATTAATAGATTATTTGGCAATAAATACTCAAGTAACATTTAATCATTCTGATGTTTCTCCTTTAGGTTCATAGCATAATCTCCCATTGTATATAGAGGTTACTATTTCTAGGCATAAGATAAAAAGGGTTTTTATAGATAATGGTTCTACCCTTAATCTATGTAAACTAAGACTCATAAAACAACTTGGGTATCTAGTACCAGCACTAGAGGAAAATATCATAACAATAAATATATCTGATAATAATGAAATTTAGTCTATTGGCACAATCCATCTTCCTTTAATGGTAGGATATGTCATTAAGGAAACACTTGTTTATATTCTCAATCTTGATTTACCGTACAATATCCTTCTTATATGCCCATAGATCCCTTCCTGAATACCATCCCATTCACCCTTCATCAATGTTTAAAATTTTCCCATGCAAGAATGGAAGTAACTATTCAAGGGGACCCTCATCACTTCCAATATTACAAACTATTGGAAGGTAAATATCAAAAATCCAACTATCTACCAGTCATAGAAGATAATTTTACCCCTATTGAGGATTATCCTTCATTTGAAAACTATGTCAATCCTAAAAGTTTATTTCAAACACCTCCCCTTGGTGGTTGGATTAATACTCCAACTCCCTTTGTATCCATTGAAAAAGAATCAACCAATGGCATATCAAACTCACCATCCATTGAGAAAGCTTTCAATAATCAATCCATTGAGCAAGCTTCTAAAATTCTATCTATTGAGCAAACACCCAATCCATTATCCAAAAATGCATCATATTGTACTTCTTCCCATTTTAAAATCATTTAATGAGGCATGAACGAGTAAATTATTCAAGTTTTTTATACAAGCACAATACATGCCAATCCAAATGAATATGGTAGACCAAACCATCTAAAGGATAAAATAATGGTTAAAAATCTCAGTTAGATAAAAATTCTCGAGGAAGACCTCCTTTTCGATGAGCATATTGATGATTCAAATTCCTCCTTGCTTTATTCTAACAAATTAGCTACTTGATTTTCCACCAATAGATATCCCATTGTAAAATCCATCATGTGAAAAATAATGAATTATAAGGGCAAAGGTCTTGGTCTGGGTGAACAAGGTGCCATTGAATCAATAAAACTAAAAATCGATGAAGGGAAGCATGGTATAGGATTTAACCCACTTAACGTACATGTAACAATTTCTAACACTTGACCTACCATATCCTTCTCTAATCCACTAGGATCAATAATCTACACCACAACTTGACCATTTTCAAAATGATAAAGATATATCTGAGTTCTTGAGAATCAAGGATCAAATTCCTGCAGGTGATCATAAGAAAGGTTTTCTAATACAACTAGCAGATTTTGCATATTTTTGAGAACAAAAATTACATCATTCTATCAGTTCCACATCTACATCAAAACAAGAAGAGGTTTAATAATATTTTCATCTTCCTACACCAACCCTAGTTTATAAATATGAATCAATTGTACTTGTTGAGGAAACCATTCTTGGAAATTGTTGATGCTCAACTACCCCTTATTCCTAGAATGGGGACCCTCATTTTTTAATTTTCCATAAATGCCTAATATGCCAAGATTTCTAGGTATTTATCTACATAGAAGATCAATTTAATACTTCCCAATGATTTTTAGTTGATTGTCCATTTTTATAATAATGATTGATGCTGAAATATTTGAACTATTGCAAGTCTTTATCTAGTTTCATCCAAATAGGAATTATTAACCATGAACACTTCAATAATGCACAACCTCTTCTTCTACCCTAGCACTTCCATTGTAGCCACCTCCCACACAACCAACATCTACTACTACCCCAAATTGGTTTAGAGACATCATTCAGGTAGCAAGGTAGGAGAATCCCTAGGCAACCCACTCTACCTCCCAAATTGGCATGAAGCTCAATGCTAACATACGAACCATGAAGAGAATGGTTAGAAAACATGTTGAACAACCACAATCAAGCTCAATCATCGTACATGAAAGTGAATATTCCCTCTTCACCCTGACAAAGAAAAGGAACGTCAGCCCTAGAGAGGTGTAAGAATATGCAGAGGACCCCGTATCCATAGTGCAAGCACAAGCAAAGTCTACAATTGCCTTGATGAAGGAGATGTAACAAGAATTAAAAAGGTTAAAGGAGCAGACATTTCCAACAGTTCTAGATGGCACTATAGTTCAGATAATAAATGTTGTGATCAATGTCTTCAACCTGTATAAAGTGATGAAGAAGATGTGGGGAGATGGGATCAAACAATCTAAGGTGGTCAGGAAGCTTGACCAAAAGAGTACACTCTGTGATGCCAAGTTGGAAAACTTAGCTAGAGTGGTGAGAAGTAATAAGTTCCCTGACCTCAAGGTTTTTCCACTTGAGGATATCATTCTTTTGTAGACCATCCTAATGAATAGGAAGATTATTTTAAAGGGATGTCTAGATCGAATCAAGGATGAAAATACATCCTTAGAAAAGATAGAATTTAAGATTGCCTTGATACTGAAGGATGCCATAGTCATTAGGGTGACCAAGTCTTATGGCTCCTTCATGGATGATCCAGAGTTTAGGGCACAAATCAAAGTGTTTATTTCCAAATTCCAATAGGATGTAGCCAACACAAATAATGTTGCAGAAGTGATGAACATTGTAACATTTACCAATCAAAGTCTGTAAAAGGTAGAATCAATTGAATAAACACTAAGGCCAATACTTATAGAGCACAAGCTAATCCAAGAGATACTAGACTTATTCCAACCCATGATCCTAGACTTTGCTCAGATTGATCAAGATTAATAGGCATGTGAAGAGATTTAGACCAAAAAAAAGCTAGGAAGAAGCAAAGATAGTAGCAGCAAGCATCTCAATAGCCTCAAGGACCTTAGGAATATTCCATTATGTTTTGTAAATTTTAATTTAGAATATTCCATTATAATGTAGCATTTTAAGCCACTTAGCTATATTTGGGCACCTTTTGTGGGCCCACTTAAACTTATCTTAAGCATTTTGATCCTATAAATAGGGGTTTCCCCCTCATTTGTAAATCAAAAAATAGTCATTACCAAAATTAATGCAAAGAGCCAAAGAATTTGAGAGTTTGTCTGTAGTGTTCTTTTGTGTGTGTTATGTGATTTCTAAATTCTCACGCTTCTAGATAAATAATAGTTTCTTTTTACAATGTAATTTGGCAATTACATTTTATATATGCATCTGTTAGTTTGAGTTTGACACTAGGCTGACAAATTTGATAGTATGCATGCTCTATTTTCTTCTCATCTATAATTGAATGAGCTATGTAGTTTAGTGTGAGTGAGCAATTTTATGCAAAGTATGTTGTTAGGCATATGTATTTTCCTCCCTCTTAAGCTTCAACTACATTTATTTAGCATTGAGCATTACGTTAGAGTTGGTATATGTTAGCTTCATGTGTTTTTCTCCTTAAAAGTTAGTAGAATTGGTATTTGTGGTCATCTTAAGCACATTCCCTTTTCTACCTTACCATACTCACACTTGGATCCACCTGTGAATCACCTTAGCTTAGTTCATGCTATAAATATCCATTGTTTATTTGTATTTTAGGCAATAATTAGCAAAGATTGAAATAATTCACAAATATTATCAAGAAATCATGTCACTACATAAACATCTACTATCCCTACAGCAAGGTCTATTTGCATACTTTCAAAGTGGCGACCATATCTCTACTATTTGTGTTATTCCTAGTAGTAGTTGTATAAACAACTCAAGCCCCGAGTCTTCCAAGACTTAAATTTGAGATTCTTACTTTCCCCTTGTTCCCTAGTGGTATAAGGAACACAATAAATGCATCAACACAAACATTGACACTAAAGTTGATCCAAAGATTGTAAAGCTTGTTATATCACTCAATCTAGAATAAAGGGATGTCTTTACACTACTGCTTTGTGAGTTTTTTGATGTATTCACATGGTCTTATGCAAATATTCTAGTGTTAGATCTAGAGTTAGTAGTTCACCACCTTGTGGTGCATCTAGATATAAAACTAGTAAAATAAAAGATTTAAAAATGCATCCCAAGATAGTATTGTTGGTAAAAAAAGAGATGAAGAAATAGCTGGTTGTAGGTTTTATGCGCTCCATTGACTATTCAGATTGAATATCAAACATTGTGTTAGTGTCAATGAAACTTAGGGGGATTAGAGTATGCACAAACTACTATGGTATAAATAAAGCATGTCCAAAGGATGACTTTCCATTTCCTATCATAGATATGATCATTGATTCAACTGCAAGATATGAGATGCTATCTTTCAAAGATGGTTTTTCAATCTATAATCAGATAAAAATTACTGAAGAATATCAACATAAAATACATTTTACAACTCCATGGGGGACATTCTATTATTAGGGGATGTCTTTTGGGTTGAAAAATGTTGGGGAAACATATTAAAAAGTAATGACCATTATATTTCATGACATGCTTAATGATATTATGGAGGGCTATGTGGATAACATTTTGGCTAAATCTAAATCTAGATCAGATCATCCTCAAGTTATTCGCCATGTTTTTTAGTGTACGTGAGAATACAACATGAGGCTAAATCCAAAAAATGTGTTTGGTGTTACATCAAGAAAGTTGTTAGGATTTATTGTTTCACAATGTGGCATTGAAGTTGATCCTTCAAAAGTTTCAGCTATCATGGATATGCCTCCACCTAAAAATCTTAATCAGCTTAGAAGTTTATAAGGAAAGATATAGGCCATCTGAAGATTTATTTCTTAGCTTGTAGATATATGTCACCCATTCACCTTTTTGTTGAAAAATTATACTAATTTTACCTGGACAAAAAATTGTGAAAAGGCATTTAATAAAATCAATAAGTATCTTTCAAATCCACTAGTATTGATGCCACCAGTTGCAGGTAAACCCTTTTTGTTGTACATCTCAGCTACTCAATATGCCCTTGGAGCATTGTTAACACAACTTGATGATAATAGAAAAGAATGATTAGTCTATTAATTAAGCATAAAATTGATATCCTATGAGTTAAATTAATCACAAATATAAAAATCTTGTCTTGTAATTGTTTTTGCTTCCCCAAATCTATGGCATTACATGCTTAACAATCAAACAAAAAACATCGTTAAAATTGACCCTCTTAAATATCTCCTATCTAAAACCACTCTAATAGGCAAGATGGCTAAGTGGTTTATGCTTCTGAATGAGTTTGATTTAGAGTATGTTAACCAAAAGGCAATCAAAGGACAAGTTCTAGAAAATGTATTAGTAGAGACAACACTCAATGGTAAGGTACCTCTCATTGTAAAATTCTCAGATGATGCAATCATGTCTATAGACAAATCCTCAATTTGATAACTTTTCTTTGATGGCTCTTTTACCAATCATAGCTTAGGGGTGGGCATCTTAATGGCAACACCTAATGGGGATTGTATTCTTAAGGCATTCTAAATTGAATTCTCTTGTACAAATAACATAGCATAATATGAAGGTCTCATAGTAAGCCTCAAGATGGAAATTTAGTGGGGGATCCAACATCTCCTTATTTTTAGTGACTCTAAACTCATCATAAATCAAGTAACTAATGAATTCCAAGCGTGTGACGATAAGCTAATACCTTACAATAAATTTATGGATAGCTTGAAAACATATATTAAATACATCTAATTCGAACAAGTGCCTAGAATCAACAATCAAGCAACATATGCTATGGAAATAATTAGATCCTTACTAGATTTAAGCACAAAACACAACAAATTTTTAGTTGAGTACTTAAGGGTTCCGAATTATGATATGTCAAAACCAAAAATGGTTTATGAGGTGGTTGGTCCCACTTCTCCATGGTACTCTGATATCTATACATACCTCCATAACAATTCCCTTCCATCTAATCTATCCTCCAACCAACGTAAATCCTTTATTTAAAGAACATGCCGCTATACAATCCTTGGCAACACCCTGTATCATTATGGCTATGATGGAACCCTTATACCTTGTTTAAATTTTGAAGAGTTTGCTTTGGTAATTTGAGAAGTTCTTGAGGGAATTTATGGAGTGCATTCAAGTGGTATGGTCCTTGTAAAAAATATTCTCTGATTTGGTTATTATTGGCCAAAAATGGAATCTGATTAATGCACCTATGTAAAAAAGTGTATACCTTATAAAAAGCATGGAGATTTTATCCATATTCATTCACAAGCTTTACAACCTATCACAACACCTTTGCCATTTTCCACATGGGGGTTAGACCTCATTGGGAAAATAAATCCTAGTCCTTCTGATGGGCATAAGCACATTATAATTACAACCAAGTATTTTACTAAGTGGGTAGAAGTAATGCCACTTACCTATGTGACTGGAAAACAAACACAAAACCTGCTCCCTGCAACCTTAGCTCTGATACCACGTGTTGGGATATAAATAATGGAAGCACACAATTGATTACCAAATACAAGCAACTTAATATGCGGAATTAAACCAGAATCAACAAGTAACTAGAATCCAGAAATAACACATGATATGAGAGACAATACACAACTTGTATTAAAACTCTTCCAGAAGGAAATACAACAAAGAAGGCTGCCACAGTTCTTCTTCCTTACACACCTCTAGGTCTCCCACACCTCTAGGGCATAAACAGTAAATCTTCCCTCAAAGCTCTCTCCCTTAGGTCCCAACACCCAACTCAAACATAGAGTTGGTGTTCACCTTACACCTGTGCTCCACGCACTCCACAAGTGCTCCACGCAGTCCACAAGTACTCAATGTACTCTAAGTAGATCCCACCTGATTCTACTCCCTATTATGTTGTTGTTCTATATGATCTTGCACACCTGCAAATCAATCTGGTCTTGCACACCTGTGAACCTTGACCTTGCACACACATGCACCTATAAATCAATGATCTTACTTACCATGTAGATCTCCTATAGAAGCCATGCTCACCTGATGACCAAGATCATACACTCCTGAAGAACCTTGCTGATTCTCCAATCTAGTACCCACACTTGGTACTGTGGCACTAGAAGGAACACACCATTTCTCACCTCACACACAGAAGGAGCTTATAATATTGCTCTCTTACTCTCTAGCACTATTTTACAATACAACCAATGAGTCTCTTAAGTAGATCTCATGCAGACAATAATTAGACACCTAATTACAATAATTAGATCCACAGCTCTTAGTCTAAATTTGGCTCTTGACATGCAAACACTTGGTTCATTAGCTAACTGCCCATAAAACACTCGCAGTCTGAACCACACAGGTGATCGACGTCAGTCCCTGTCTGCCTGGGGGGTGTCGACGTTGGCCGACTACTGACTGACGTCGATTGCCTTTCTTCCTTATCCTACCGATGTCGGTTGGCCTGACCGATGCTGGTGTCTGTGACACTCTGCAACCCTTCTGCAACCTCCTTCCCTGCTTGCATCAGTGAAGCTTTTAGCTCCACAACCTAACAATCTCCCACGTAGAGATAAATAATTGCACTGTACCTGTACCTGTACCCCGTCTAATCTATTTCTTGGCTTGTATCCCTCTTCAAGATCAATCCTGAAGACAACCCACCACACAACCTGTGGTGTACCTCCTATCATCTAAGTAAATTGCCACATCTGAACCTACAATCCCATGTAGTGAAGTCTTGACCTTGAATAGCATGAATCCCTGCTACTGGTCCCTCTCAAATCCCTGAGAATCCACTTCTCTGAATTGGCTCCTAACTCTCTGACAGCTCCCACTGCTTGGAAAAACTCAAGTCCATACTAGACCTCATGTGATATCGAACACTGAACTGTCCAGCCCTTAGTGTGCTTCGATTCTGCATCCTAAACCTCACCAACACTTGATTCACATCAGCTCCCACTGGAGACAAAATCAACCTGTGATCTCCCATGTCCCCCATGCCAAAGAATTTTGCTGCTCCAAACTCTTCATAGCAAACCACTGAACTAATCTTACCCTTAGCTCAGCAAAACCCTATATGTACAAACCTGCTAGCTAGCATACCATCTACATACAACAATAGAATGATGTTGCAATCACCATCCCCCTAGTAAGACAAACCATAGTAGTTACCCTGATGTTGACTAAAGCCATGTTTTGTCCTCCACCTGTCAAAACCTGTACCACTGTCCTCCAGCTTCCTCAAGACCTATGCCCTGGCCTTCCGTCTCACATGTCCGTTCTCTCTATTCTTCAACTAAGGTATCCATTCGTCTTTATGCTTTTCATACCTACTGGAAACCCTACCAAATCTCCTACTTGGTTCTGCATACTATTCCTGCCATGCTCCCACTGTTTCCTGGATCTTTCTTGCTCTGCAGTCAAAAACTAGTATAAAGAAGAGGAACAACAAATTTGAGGCTTACTTACCACCTTCAGTCCTCCATATAGGCATTTGAGACTCCTTGATAGCTTGTTATCCACCCAAAATCTGTTACAGTGACTGACCTCGGTCACCACACAGCCTGCATCCAACTGACGTCGATTCTTGCGCCTGTCCTGACTACCAACCCTGCCGACGTCGGTGTCCTCCTGATGCCGACGTCGGTCCTCGTGACCGATGTCAGTCTTACCTACTGCCGATGTCGGTCTTCCTGCTGATGCTGGTACCTATGTTTTCTTGTGAGTGATGAATTTTTACCCGCGAGCTCCTTTGAATCAAGTCCCATGTCCAAACTGCCCTGCTCAGAAGTATCCAGCCCCATCCACTGGTCTCTGTCTGCCATCTCCTCCAAGAACACCAAGGCTTTCCAGTTCTTAATCTTGTCAAATATATCTGTCTTCCGCTTAAGAACATGCATCTCCTTCTTGCTCATGTGACCAAGCCTATGAAGCCACGTCTCCGCAACAGAAGAAGAATCAGTAATATAAACAAGTAGATAAAGAGTACCTGTTTTCTTACCACCAGCTAATTCAAGTGCATCCACTGTGAGAGTTCTTGTGCATCTCTCATCACCCAACTCTTATAAATAAATTAGCCACATATCTAAACTTGGGACCTGCATGACCTCCTTCAACACCCATGTGTTGGCCGCCTGAAATTTTAGCTTCACTTCCCCTTTGCCAATTCTTTGGCAAGGCTTACCAACTACTCTCTTTGGGGCTGCATGGAAAGAGGCAACATAATCTATTATCCAAGATTCAACTTTATCCAAGAAACCTTCCAAAGCATCTTGTGCAACAACCCCTGCAACATCTGCATCTTCAGTTCCTTCATGTTGATCTGCTACCAGCCAACAATATTCTTTTACCTGCTCTTTCTTTCCATAGGACCGTAAGTGACCATCTGTGCTTTTCAACTCTTCCATTCTTAGCTTACTTTGATCTGACATTGCTCTACTCCCACTCAATTAGAAACCCCTGAGAGTGACCTGTAACCAAACACAAAACCTTCTCCCTGCAACCTTAGCTCTGATACCACGTGTTGGGATATAAATAACGAAAGCACACAATTGATTACCAAATACAAGCAACTTAATATGCGGAATTAAACCAGAATCAACAAGTAACTAGAATCCAAAAATAACACATGATATGAGAGACAATACACAACTTGTATAAAAACTCTTCCAGAAGGAAATACAACAAAGAAGGCTACCACAGTTCTTCTTCCTTACACACCTCTAGGGCTCCCACACCTCTACGGCATAAACAGTAAATCTTCCCTCAAATCTCTCTCCTTTAGGTCCCAACACCCAACTCAAACATAGAGTTGGTGTTCACCTTACACCTGTGCTCCATGCACTCCACAAGTGCTCCATGCACTCCACAAGTACTCAACATACTCTAAGTAGATCCCACCTAATTTTGCTCCCTGTTGTGTTGCTGTTTTATCTGATCTTGCACACCTGAAAATCAATCTGGTCCTGCACACCTGTAAACCTTGACCTTGCACACACATACACCTATAAATTAATGATCTTACTTACCATGTAGTTCTCCTATAGAAGCCATGCTCACCTGATGACCAAGATCATACACTCCTGAAGAACCCTGTTGATTCTCCAATCCAGTACCCACACTTGGTACTGTGGCACTAGGAGGAACACACCATTACTCACCTCACACACAGAAGGAGCTTATAATATTGCTCTCTTACTCTCTAGCACTAGTTTACAATACAACCAATGAGTCTCTTAAATAGATCTCATGCAAACAATAATTAGACACCTAATTACAATAATTAGATCCGCAGCTCATAGTCTAAATTTGGCTCTTGACATGCAAACACTTGGTTCGTTAGATAACTGCCCGTAAAACACTCACAGTCCGAACCACACAGGTGACCGATGTCAGTCCTTGTCTACCTGGGGGGTGCCGACACCGGCTGACTACTGACCGACGTCGGTTACCTTCCTGCCTTATCCTGCCTACGTCGGTTGGCCTGACCGATGCCGGTGTCTGTGACACTCCGCAACCCTTCTGCAACCTCCTTCCCTGCTTGCATCAGTGAAGCTTTTAGCTCCTCAACCTAACAAAGTGGGTAGAAGTAATGCCACTTACCTATGTGACTGGAAAACAAATTTCCAATTTTATCCTTAACCATATTATCTGTCATTTTGGTATTCCCTCCACTCTAATTTTTGGCAATGGAAAATCCTTCAAATATAAAGATGTTAAGACTCTTTGCCACACCTATCATATCAAGGACAGATGGTCCATTCCTTATTACCCATAAGGTAATGGCCAAACTAAGGAAACAAACAAAATTATTCTATGTATTCTTAAGAGAGTTTTCAGTGAAGTTGGTCATGACTGGCACACTCAATTATATCCTACCCTTTGGGCATACCGCATCAATATCTACACACCCATGGGGGAAACCCCTTATTTCCTTGTTTATGGTAGTGAGTCTATTTTATCCATTGAGGTTGAGATTCCATCTTTGTGAATATATTTACAACAAATCATAGATGAATAATCATATCAAACATCACGCTTAAGTGAACTTGACCTCTTGGATGAGAATCGACTCAATGCTTTAAACCACCTACAAGTTTACCATAGTCATCTTTGTCTTAGCTATACTAAGTGGATTAAATCTAGGGAATTTACAATTGGAGATCTTTTTCTCAAGGATAATAATATAAACACTAATTCTAAAAGAGATAAGGGAAAATTTGAACCAAATTGGTTAGGTCTATACATCATCATTACCAAATAAGGATTAAGAGCTTATAATTTAGCCACAAAAGATGGAGAGGAGCTTGATAAACCTATGAACATCATGCACCTTAATAAATTATATGCTTAAATTGGTTCACTGTGTTTTTATTGGTATATCCAAGGTCAAAAAAAGTCAAAATGATCAAAACATAAAAAATAAAAAAAAGTAAAAAAAAAAACATGTGTATATAGATCATCGAAATGCGAAAATCAGTTTACTGGCACTTTGGATAAGTATCATGGTGAAAACTAGGCTTCTAGAACCATGTGTAAACCATTGTCTATAACTACCCCAATTATTTTGGGGCATCATCCTTCAGTCATCCATTGTATATTTCCCAATGTGTCATTTTGTCAATTGTTAGTCATTTATCATATAACATGCTAAAGTTCAAGGTTGTTATTGATTTTATATAAACCTCCATTCTTTCTCATGATTGTGGAAAATGTTTTACACCTTATTTCATATAATACCCAAAAACAAAGGAAAAAACAAGAAAAAAATACCAAAAATACCAAAAATACCAAAAAAAATCATAAAAAAACACACACAAAAAATCAAAGCATTCCAAAAACAACTTCAACACACATCTATCTTCCACATCATTCGATTATTCTTGGGTGGTTCACTTTCACATATTTTTCATCAAAACATTTAACATGCTTCATCAATCATCCTCTTTCTCATCACTTCTCGCATTGGGAAAACTACATTTACCCTGATATCCCCACATAGACTTTGTCTAAGGTGGATTACGTAGGCAACACTTAGATATATGGGGTCTCTAGGGTCAGCTCAGCCATTGCCTTTCCCATCATCCATTTCCCCAATGTTGGATTATCTTATCTTGTAGCTTGTCCCTCACTTGTTAGGTTTTTAGCCTTGCTCTTGGCTACCATTATTTAGTCTTGTCCTTGTTTACAACTTTTTCAAACTTTTTCCACTTTTATATTTGTTTATTTTTTATTTTTGTCTTTTTTGTTTTCTATTACTAGCCATTCACTTGGTTATTTTTATCTTTTTATTTATCCTTAGCCATTAAGTTGGTTGTTTTCACTTCTTTTTTATCTCTAGCCATTTCAATGGTTATTTTTGTGTCTTTTATCAAGTGTATTCAATTTTTTAATTGATATATTTTTAGTTATGTGTGTCATTATTGTTTCTAATTCTTGTGCATACAAAATTATCATACAATCATTTAGAATACATTTGTTTGCATTAACATTTTGTGTGCATTTCAATCACTTAGATTAAATCTTTTGTTTTGACATCTTCTTTTACTTAATGTTTTATGTGTTTATCAAGATTATTTTGTGAAATAGATATATAGTATGGTTATGACTATATCATGATGTACTTTGCTAAAAACACAATTTATTTTTTCCTTTGTTCAAATGCTTAAAACATCAACATTCACCATGATTATTCAATATCATTGATGGTATTGTGATGTATGATATATTAAAATCAGGTTGCTCAAAACACTCAAAATTTTATTGAAAATCCAATGCAAAAAATGGAAATAAAAGATATGTAGCAATGTCACATTCTACATCCATGCACATTATCCTATTAGATGTCAGGCATGCATCCATATAGCTATGTTTAAAGAATTAATACATGTTAACATAAATGAAAATATAGGAAATATAATCAGTGATATCATCTATCCATGCATATATCCATCACATCCATGTAAACCAATAATTAATCCATCAATTTCCACAGTCCATAGTATAAAACATCATATATATATCAAATGTGTATATACAAAAAGGTACATATCAATATATGTATACATCAATGACATCCATCTATCATAATATCCCATGTATATATGTCTCATCTTGTCCCTCATATGGGATATCTAGTCTTAAGAATAGATCTCTACTAGGTGGTGTACCTTGTGGAGGACCCATCACATGCTGCACCTACCCTACTGACCTCTCTGATTCCACTAGATGAATGGGTCTAGTAAATATTGATCATCTCATATATTACTCTCTAAATGATGTTGGCATCTGGTCTTGTAGTATAGCCCACTCATATAAACTCTTATAATGTGTAGTCTGCTACATAGATCGCATCACCCTATTCAAAATAGCAAGTTATCACTCTCTAGCTAACTATACTCTAGCCTCTGGAAGCTCAGTTTGATCTATGCACCTCTCATGTCTATATCCCTATATGATCATTGTGTAATCTAGCATCTATGTCTCTACATCATGGGTAGCCAATCTTGTATCCATGACATCCCCATCCATCCCATCAACAATACCCTATAACCTATCTACCTCTTATTTTAATCACTTGATCTCTATAGTTTCATCCCCTCTACTATAAACTACACCCTATAATATATCTACCTCCTAGTGTAATCCATTTATATCTCTCTCTTGAGCCCTAATCTCCTCTTAGAGTCTGTAAATAAGTGCATGCTCCTTTGTCAATCTTGGAGCATGTGAAAAGCCAGCAACATTCCCTCTTTTTGCCTGTGTAACCTATGTTACTCTCATAGTAGTGTCCTATCATATATACTCCTCCTTGATCTCCACCTATATCAATGGAGTATTTCTTCCAACCCTATGCTTTGTATCAACATCCATCTCAATCCCTACCTCCCATAAAATCTCAATATCCTCCACATTTGTGATATGCACATCATAAAGATGAATAGAATACCTAGCATGTCCTCTACCTCATACTCATGGTCATGATCATCCTCTATCTCCTATAACATCCCTCCTAATATAGGATCATAAATTTGTACCTTATGTCTACCTACTCAAGCTAACCAATAACTTCACCTCCATGTCTGCAGTGGTGTGTATGGCATCATCAATCTCATTAGTCTTTGTCAAGCCCACTAATCTACATAACCATCATCCACTCCTACATAAATGATGTCTATCCTATCCCTCCATTTAATATTCTATAATAGTTTCCAGTTATGATCATCAATGGCCAAATCAATTGGCATACCCCACTATGGTCTCTCCTTCATAGAATGAGAAAATACATGTGGACCAGTTGGTATATGTTGCATCACACCAGTCTCATCATCCTATATGGGTGGTATATCTATATAATGTATATGTGTCTCTTGATGATGTAAAAAGGAGTCATCATGTAATGCATATGAATCTCCTCATGAGGCCACTATCACACAATCTCTCTATATGGTCTCTAGGTGATCTAGTCATCACCTATCTCATCAACCACCCTCTTGTAAAAGTCCAGATCACCGAAATGTGCTCTATGTACCCTAATAATCACATGTCATGCATATGCCAATGGATAATCCTCCTCATATGTGCTTAAATGCCTAATTGGCCTCTCAATCACAATGTACTCCCAGCACCAAACCTATAATAATGCAGAATACCCTATCTCTATTCTACTTGAATCAATAAAATTATGTAAATCATGGTATAGATGTGCTAAAATGCATGAACCCCATGCGAATCTCTCTCCCATCTCCATCATGTCTCCAATCACATCTAAAAATCCAATAAGACATAGTCTCCCAATTTTTAAGAAGCAAACTGCCACTGACAACAGCCATGAGTCTAATATTCAGAGAATCCATATCTAAATCAATGCAATAATCTACATCGATCCCACCTCTAACAACCATGATCAAGCCATCATCAAAATTTTGGTATAAAGTAACCTCATAAGGAGCCTATCCCCAATAAAGAATTATACCTCATATCGATATACCCAAAATCTGATACACATCCTCAAGTGTAATAGTCATGTCCCCAGTATGCAAGTGAAATGTGCTCATCTTACTTTGCCATCTCTCTGCTACTATTGTCAATAGAGCTCTATCAGCTCAAACTTCTAACATTTATGCAATGTAAGATAAGCCACTCACCTCTAGAATTCCAAACTCATACTCAATGAAGTTATCCATGTGCACCATAGCTAAAGATCTCCATTCTTACATTACAATCACTGGTAATACCTCCTGTAAATCAAAAAGTTAGCATTTTAATAATTTTCAATCACCATTATGTTCTTCATTTTCCTTACCATCTAAATAATTAACCATTAAAAACAAAAAAATCAACTAAAAACACATTCATTCATCTCAAAATCCCTCCTAATCAAAATCACTTCCTTGTTTAATGATTTTGCCTTCAGGTTAGCAAAAATCATTGTTTACCCTAACAAAATCACTAAAATTGATGACAAAATCACCATTTTCAAAATAATGATTTTGTTTTCTTTAATTTTAACCCCTAAATAATATTAAAAATCTTCAAAAATGAAATAATTTACTGAAGGCCTGCTCCTCTCAGGGTTCTAAAAATGTCTCACTCGCTCCGCTCAGTATCATGGTATGGAATATGATCCATGTTTCCTCACAAGGCTCAACGCAAATGTCTCAAAAAAATAATTCTTAGCTACTAACCTTGTAAATTAATTTACACAAATGATTTTCTAAATCACCATTCCTTCTACTTATATTTTTATATAATACCAAATTATATTTCGCCCCCATCCTCTCATCCAACTTATTATTTCATTCATCTAAACCATTCAAGCAATATTAAATCAATTTATTTCAGATTTGTATTCAAAATCTTTCAATACTCTCTTAGTGTAAAATCAACACAATCATTTGAAAATTCAATATATTTTTTCTATTTTTAGATCCATAGTTTTTTATTACTAGGATATATCATTCCCACAACTGATTAATTAACCCCTACATCATTAGCAACAATAGTAAGCATGCAATCTTTGAATGGTTAAACTATTATTTTTCAAATCCATACTCTAGTTTTCATTAACTAGGGGAAACCTTTTTATGCCACCAACATCTTGTAAATTTGATATCAATTCTAACATAACTTGATTTATCATTTCTCCACATTTCTTTGTCCATTTCTTCTTTTCATCAATTTTGAGTATTTGTCTGTGTTCTCGCACAAACCCTCAAGGGGGCATCATCACACTCATTTTCATTCGTTTGGGGTGAATTTTTCCTTTTCTATCATCAACAATCTACTTCTTCTACTATTATTTGAAATAGTATTGATTTGCAACACTATTTCAAAGAGGGTCAAGTGTAGACACCTAAATTTCATTTAGTGTCAAAATGCACCTAAATCTATTTAATAATTCTTATTAAATTAATAAATCACATTTCCTCTCAAATTCAAATAATTTAATAATTAAAAATATTAAATAAGTCAACTTTTTACCCTTAAACCCTTATTTTAAATAATAAAATTTAGATTTTCTAGCTCATCAAAACATCTCCCACCTTTTTCTCTTTCATCCCAACCAAATTCATAAGATTCTCCACCTTTTATGACTCATCCCTTGAGTTGTCAAGCTAATTGACTTAGTCTTGTTGAGTTAGCTAACCAACCCCATGCTTTTCTCAACCATTTTTAGAAAGTATTCATCCTCATGGGTGAGGACTCATTAGTCATTATTGATAATTTGAATCGTTGAAAAAGTCCAAATGATCCTCCACTGTTGAATCCTTCTCCAAATATCTATAAATAACCTTGCAAATCTCTAATTTTGAAGCATCACATCAAAGGATTATAATCACAATTAGGTAACTAGAGATATACACACAAGTGAATCAAAGTAAATAAAATACTTCTTTTTGTATCAAAATGTTTCCCCTTCTCTTTTTCATTGGAGGAGTGAGCACCACATATTTTAAAGATCAAATCGAATTTATATCGTAATGGATAAAACTTGTGCATTCAAAGCATAAAATTTGTGATTAATATTTTATTTGTTTTTTATTCTAACCTAATTTAAATTTTATCTTAGATCAGAATTAGTTTACTTTGTTTGCATGTCTAAATTTAGTTCATACATTTTCTATCTTCCTATCTATAGAGAGAGTCTAGATTGGGCCCTATCTAGATATCCCTATTTATCGATTGGGCCCCATCTAGATAGCCCTTTCCCTATAGATCTCTTTGGGGGGTTATCTATATATCCCTTGATAGTCACTATAGATCTATTTGGGGTCCATATATATATATATATATATATATATATAGAGAGAGAGAGAGAGAGATGGGGTATAATCTTGAGTCTAGATTAGGAATGCCCTATCTAGACTTCCATATAGATATCTAGGTGACCCTATCCCCTATTAATCCCTATCAAGCTTGCTCTAGAGATAGGGAAGATCCCATGGATATATATTTCTCAATATCAAGCTAGAGATCAAGAATGATATATTATGGAGAGGACCCTATCAAGCTATTGATTGGGGCCCCCATCTATATATCTTATATCTTCATATCTATAGAGAGTAGAGATCAAGAATTCCTTACTCTATATGTAGTGGGTTCTAGAGACTAGGAGGATCCCTTGATGAAATGGTATCAACCTCAAGGTTTCCCTATTTGATCAATTTAAATCAGCAAGCTCCCCATCCCCATCTAAATAAAAGAAAGGAAAGGCGAGGGAGAGAGTCCAATTGGGAATAGGAAATAGGCTGGACCCCTCCAGAGAGAATAGATGGGAGATGGGGTGATTGAATAATTAGTGAGCCATTGTATATTCTCTATGGGATGGGTTGGTATGGGAAGCTTGACTACTGAGTTTATATGCTAATGCTTATACATGTTTATATCCATGCTCATATCTTTTATAGTGTACTTGATATGTAAGGACTAGTATAATATGCTTATGCTAGACGCTTATACTTTATTTATTCACATTACCACTTCCTTGAGTGTATTACTTTACTTTTTATTGTATTACTTTTGGAACATTTGACTGTGTTCCTTGCATGTTAGCCCCTATGCCACTGTATGTTGTTTAAACACTTAAATATGTCATTCTATGTGTATTGGACATTTAAATATGTCATTCCTTTCAATTGTGTGGTATTTGAACATGCCCCTTGTATGAGGTCTCCTTGGACCATTAATTTGTATTACATTGAGTGCTCTTGTGTGTGCGCTTGATGGCTTGTTGAGATTTTAATATTACTCTATAGATATTTCCATCATCTATATCATGCATCTTAGGACTTGATGTGATCACATATTGTGAGCTTAATTGATATATCTACTTAGACATGTTATCCCTATATGCCACATGATTCATACATAGATTATACAATGACATTATCCTTTTAAAGTAAGGTACCTTTCAAATTCTAGTTCCTTTACCTCGAATGGGGGGAATCTTACTAGGGGAATGTCATAAAATTATGACCTACACATTCTTTCATAATTTCCATATTACAATGGGGGCATGTTATAAAAGCATGACCTCCACACTTATACACCTTCTCAGTGTTTCCAGATTTTAGTGGGAGCATGTCACAAAGACATGACCTCCAAAATTATACACTTACTCAATATCTCTACACTTCATTTATGGCATGTCATAAAGACATTACCTTCACACTTGCAAAAACTCCAATTCAGTTCTATAATTCAAATATGCAGTTGGGTCAAAATCCTATACATTGTATTGATTTTGCATAGATTTAAAACAAAGGTTTTCAAAATTATGACACATATACTTCAGCTCAAATATATTAAGGGTTCATATTCCATACTATTTCACAAAAAAATTAAAATTACCAATTATATTACTCACCAAATACATTGATTACACCAGGATGTACTATTATCGAGCCTTTTTATTGCAAAAATGGGTTCAATTTATAAATTGAAGTGATTAAATCATTATAACTCAACACATTTATATATTGGAGTGATTAAATCATCCAATCTCACCATATTTATAGGACGAGTTGATTAAATCACTCACCCTCACTTGATCATAAATATTCACACTTAAGTTATGCAATTGAGATATAATGATCTCAATGGTTATGTCACAACTCATCCTTGCACTTGATTGGGGGTATAATACCTTCCAATATCCCTCTTTAAATATCTAAGGTTCAAGTCAAAACCTTTTCCATCTCCAATTCTTCATAAGGAATCCTCATTACCAATTCAAATCTTCAAGAGGAAACATGGTTGCATCAACACACATGTGTACTTCTTCTTTGCTCTCTTTCTTTTTGAGTATTTTAATTATTTTAAAAAAATAGATTATATGCATTGATTTATACTATAGCATGCTCTTGATTATAGGTCATACACTAACAAAAACACTCAAATTGGTATCAAGCAAAGGCAAGGTGTGTTATACACCCCCAATTATACATTTATTTTATTAAACTAGGTAATTTGATCCTTATGCATTACTACATTAAGGGGGCAGGGTGGGGGAGGAGTGGGGAATGTAGATACTAAAATTGAATATTTATAGTGTCTTGATCTTGTACATTTGATAAATATCAATCAAGGATCTACCCTTCAGTTATATACCTCCATACTACTGAATGGCTCCCATTCACTATCTCATTATACCTAAGTACTTATCTCTTAGTCTAATCCATATCATTCTAATGACCTAGGTCTCTTATACTACATAAAAATATTAAAACCTGATAACATCTTTCACTATCAGTTTCATATTGATACCTATTTTCTAGCCTTCTGGACACTACCGGCCATATAGGGACACTATCATCGATGGGAGTATCCATATCCTTATCTAATGGCTAATAGCCAAAAGTCATGAAAATTATAAATGTTTTGAAACCTATGGGTCGGCCTATTTGTCTTATTGAACCCTATCACAAGATATTTTCAAAAAGTAAGGTATAAATTCAAGTCCAAGCCTTCTCATTCATCATCTATAAAATAAGAAAGCAAACCCCTACAAAACATAAATCAATCAAAAACAAAACTAATCTATTTGACCTTGTTCATCCCTATTTTCATATCAAGCAAAGGAACATTTATAATACAAGTCTGAAGCATTCAAAAATCAACCCCTGAGTGATATTTTTCAAATTACAAGCTATATCATAACATAAATTATCATATAGTATATTGCACCCTTGTGCACACACTTTCCCATACATAGGGTAAAACTACATAAGTTTGAGGCCTTCCTTGGAGTATTGACTATGTAATCAAGCCCCTTTGATAGAGGAGTCTTTGGGTTAGCTCGACATCATGAGCCCAATAATACATTTTTAAGAAAATTCATTCCAAGGGTGAAGAGCTAGGCTTTGATCAATCAACGAAGAGAAACAACATGTATTGTAGATCTGAATACACTAGTAGAAAGGTGGTAAAAAATATAGAATAATGAATTTGGTCACATATATATCCAGTCATTATTCCATACTTGACACCTATGTCATAGTTAGACACTAGATTTGATAGTAATTTTTGTAGTTGCAAAAAGTATAATCTCCATAATCTGATGACTGATCTAAAATATTAATTCTTGCATACTTTACACTTATTTCCAATCTATATCTATTGACACATAGTAAACCAGCTAAGTATCATTGTTCATTTTTTATCTCAATATCTTTTAATAGTTGTACTTTATCTTTTTTAGCAATCTCAGTTGTATAAATTTAAAATATTTTTTATCTAATTTTTTTATTAATTGACCTATTATAAATTAGTTTATCACCCTTGTGATTGAACTACTATATTCTTAACCCTAAACCCCACCATCTCTAAAATTTAGGGTTAAAAAGTTTAATAGAATATCTTATAAACATATAATTTTTTGGTGAATTTGAAGTGAACTAACCCTCCATTTGTTCATATCATGCTTATGTTTTTATTAATTTTCTAAGTATATTTTCTTTCAAAATATTCTTATAAAACCTTACACCTTCTAAGGTTCCCAAAGACTTCTCCTTGATTCTCAAAATGGAACATATAGGTCTTAGACTCCCTCAAGATATTACTTCTTGGAATGACTTTACTCAAGATAAATCTAGCCTAACCAATGATTACTTTATGGTACAAGGAGAAAAATTCACAACCTTAGGTCTAATTCCAACAATACAATAAGAAAATAGAGGACCTCCCAGAACCAACCATTATAAAATTACATGGTAATTAATGAAAAAATATGGCCATGGTGACCCTCAATAATATATGATTGAAATGGAAGATTGCCTCAAAATTTAACCCAAACAGTTTGATAAAAATCAGAACAACTAAGTTCCCTAATAGATAACATGATTGAAAAAACATATGACAACTTAAGGCAACATCTATTAAGAGAGGCATCATACCTTTACCTATTTATAAGTTTGTTTAGTAAAGTCCCTTATTAACATGCAAATTTTTGTTTAACTAATGTGAACTAACCCTCCCTTTGCTTGAATCACATTTAAGTTTCCCTTGAACTTCCAAACATATTTTTCTTCAAAAATATTCAAAAAATATTACACCTTTAAATATCTTTAAATTATACTCCACAATTCCTACAATAGAAAATATAGGTATCATCCTCCTAAAGATAATATATCTTATAATAAATTTATCCAAGCTTAATTTGACCCAATTATAAATTTATGTATGGTAAGAACTAGAAAACATAAACAAAAAAATTGCCAAACATATAAACCTTCAAAAACTTTGGTATAATACCAACAAAAAATATTTGAAAATACAAAAAGGACTCCCAAAAATAACCATTGTTATAATATGTGGCACCCAATGAAGAAGATGAATGTGGTGATCCTCAATAATCGACTATTTAATTTGAATAATACCATAAATTCCACCCCAACCATATTGATTAAATTCCAAACAACTAAGTTCCTTAATAGATCACATGACTAAAACAAGCATTAAACAACACAAAGATATTTTATATGTAGGCATATAGTCAAATTCATTATTTGTATTAAGGCATGAGTGTATCCTCATCCACAAGAAATCCCACTAGTGTAATAATTTATATCCCCACACACTCAACCATGACAAAGAGAATTTCAAAAACGTGAACCAATCATGAGGAATTCATACGTGGTTTACCTTAAGTAGTACAACTCAGGAACTTAAAACAATTGGACTTTTATTTAGTTTTATATAAGGCTCAAACATAAATGTTAACATACCTTTGATAACTCAAGTAGACACCCATCTCCATTTGGTTAGTCTAGATATTTTTCATGTGTTGGTAATAGCGAGAAGTATCAAAGATTCAATTAAAAATAAAAATCAGTTATAAGGTTATACTCACTTAGCTATTACATTGAGAAATGATTGAAATATTGAGAAATCAATTAGCACTCTCTTGATAAATTATCACAAAGGCATTGATTTTTAAATATCCCAAAAAAATTAGTCTTAGATCTACGTTTGATTATAAACATAGGTCAAAGTTACATGGTGCTCAGTGTTGAAAGCCAAACATTGCATGGTATTGGTGCCCACACACACACCTATGTGGGATAACTACATGTAGTTTGATCTCTATTTAAAGCATTAAAATATAGGAAAAACTTAATCACCCACCGGGGAGTGGTTGCAGCTATCCAACCCAAATTGATAACCACCTTTTTAAGGGTCATCTTGTATTTAAATTATGATTAGGGTTTCAAAGCAAAAAGGAGAAAAATATCAATGCACAGGACCAAATTTGAGTGCACACATAAGAGTAATCTATATATGTAAGCATATCAGTATGAGGTGTCACAAACCTACAAAGTCAATAGGGATAGTGTTGATAGAGCCTCAATAATATCGGTCACTACATGGATCTAGATTTCACTAGCAGAGTTTGCACAAGGTTTTAACTCATATTCCTTGATCGAAGCACTTACAGAGTAAATGCAAAACATTTTTAGGATAATGATGAACATAATGAGCAACAAAAAAATATAATAAGCTAAGTGCACCTCTCCTCCATTGCTTTGTCATTTCTAAATTTAACAATTGCAATATCAATCTACTCTTTTACATTCAGATTTGTATGATATTCCATATTTTACATAATTTGAATACTCATAATTTTAGTTTATTTAGAACACATTAATCACAAGAAAATATTTTTTTTGGTGAACTTTATTATTAACTTTACCATGCAAAACCCTAAATTTAAACGTTATGGTTTCTATGCCTGTTACAATTTTTTATTTATCCTCTATTAATGTTTAAATTTTAGATTTGATTTCTAATTTCCCTTTATTAGGTGTCATTTGAAACCATGGTCTCAATTATTGATATGTAATTCTTGTAAACCTTATAATTATATATTTTCCCTTGTGTTAAGGTTATGGATTTTGATTATAATTCTTGTGTGTGCATATTTTGAATCTTATTAGCTCTAATCTAGTACATTCCTTGTTTTATATGCATATTATGACTTATGATTATACCAATGAGTGGGAAAATGTGGATTTCAACAATAATGCTTGTGTGAAAAACACTAATTCTTATATGAATGATGATCATGCTTATATGAATGACGATAATGATTATGATTATGATTGTCTTCATGATGAATTTGAGGATTGGTATGCTAGTGATTTATCTTTGGACAATGGTATTGTAGGATAAGTGGTTCAAATTAATGTTATAATTCAATAAATTAGTTATTCTTCCTCTTCCATACACCTTTATAATACTAATGAGGTAGAATAATAAAAAATTAAAATGGAATCAACCAACATACTTATTGATACTATTAAACTTAAAATGATGAAAGATGATACTATTAAAAAGTGGATAGATGCGTAGACATATAAATTTGGTATTAGACACTTGACAATATCTGTTGTGACCAAACCTTAGCATACATGACTTATGTGTAAACATATGAATCTTTCTCACATTTTGTCCTAGTGATTCATTAACTTATGGGCATGACCTTACTAATTTTGTCATACATATACATTTTATCCGTAGTATCTGCCTAAAATTTATCATATTAAGTAGACTTTTGCCTAATCCCATGTCACTATTTCATGTTTCTTAGATGCCTTTGAACATAGTTAGAAGGATCCAATTATCAGAGCTACCTGACTTGGCTAGACCCATATGCATGCTCTCTAATGTCTATTTTCTAGAATTTAGACTCTTCCTTTGGGTTAGCTCACACATTTAAATGTTAGTTTGGAGATAAATTACGCAAAACATTAGCTATATAAACACATCAAGCCTAAGAATATTCCTATTTAACACTAATCTATTAGCATCCAACACACCAAGGAATACATTTTCACATCCTTGAAGCACTACCTAAAACATGCAAATCTACAAACTCCTAAAAGGAACAACTAGTAAACCAAGTGTAAATAATATTTCAAGGTCAAAATCACGTGTTTTATTGTGTTTAAAACCACACATGATTTCCCTGCATACTATTATATCATTGTTCAGTGCACAAACATTTAAGTGGGAGAAATACATGTGTTTTGAGCCCTATTTGAAGTATTATAATGTAGGAAGTGATTATCCACTTAGTGTGGTGTGGTTGAGGTTAGACCAACCCATTTTAAAATTTAATCAAGTGTCAAAAGTAGATCCAAGGTTATAAGGTGAATGAAGATGAATCTCAACCTATGCACATGACTGATCCTCTGAAATTACATAGAACACCCATCTACAGCTAGGAACAACAATTTATAATAGAACAATTTGACACTTTACATAAAGAAAAATATAGAAGAGATCAAACATATACGAATACCACAAGCATACAAGAATTACTAGATTCATCGAAGTAGGTTCTAACAATTTGACATTTTTCATAGGTATGAATCTAGAAAAGATCAAATGCATTTGGTTACCATAGGCATCCAAGAATTTTTGATAGAATATTTTGTAAATTTTCATGGGGATGGATCTAGAAGAGATCAGACACATCTAGTTACCATAGGCATCCAAGCATTACTATATTCATCCAAGTAGATTCCAATAATCTCTTTCATGATCTAAGTTAAGCATACCCATTTCAGAGCATTGTTGATGACTATACACTATCATAGACTAGAGCAGAACTAAAACAAGCTACGAACTTTATCCTCTTGGTCATTTTTATAAATAACAAGTAAAATAAAACAATCATACCCTACTAATTACATTCAAATATTCTTAACTTAGACATAGATTATATAATTTGAATTTGTCTAATGTTTTATCTTATTTAGATTATTAAATCCAAAATAAGATAAAATATATTGGTGAAACATTCACTCTATTGAGTGAGATAAACCTTAAGTTTCCATTATGGTTTAATTATATCTTCTTAGGTTTAAAATTTATGCTTTAGGGTTTTATATCTAATTTTTTATTTCAAATTTAATCCTTGTCACATAATCGTAAATGAGAATAAAATTAATTTGGATGGTAGATTCAATGATGTAGATCAACATAAATTAACTCCATATCTTTAAATGAATTCACACATGCTTGATGCATTGTTACATCTAATTAGAGATGAAATGAAATATAATGTTAAGGTTGTCACATAGTAGGAAAAAAAGCAACCCTTTAATGATATTAATATACATTTTATGGGTACTGGCTCTACAATATATGTTCATACCACCACTACTATTACTATTCATATGCTTACACCTATGGTTATACATGTGATGACTACCCATGGTGTGGGGGAAACATAATTTTTCCCAATATTCTATGCATATCCCTACATAAAAAACTTTTATAACTCCTAGGATTGTTACTCATGTGACACCATTTATTGCTACACATTTTTATATGCCTAATGCTTAGATCCTTATAAAAACTTTCAATTGTCTTCAAGAAAAAGTTTCTCAATTGAAAATAATTCATCTAGAGTGGACCATTTTATTGATTCTCATGCATTATAACATAACCCATTGACCTATTAAATTTTATCCTATCCATTTCCTACATAATTTGTATCACCTAAGATTACATTATATGATTATAAAAGTGATACATAACATCAGTTCCAAGTCTTTCATACATGTTTGGAATATGCATCTAATGATAAGTTATTGACTACCTTGAAATGTTTCTATGACCTCCCTTTCCAATAGTCCATGCCTTCAATATTTTTTTAATCAATTCTTAGCACATTTTTAAATTAACATAATTGAGAAGATGGCATATGCCCAAATTTCAAAACTTAAGCAAGAACTTAGTGAACCTATTGTTGATTATGTGCTTTGTTGCAAGACTATGCTCTCTAAGATGATAAATGCAATAGATGGTAACAATTTATAAGATACATTTAAACAAAAAAAAAATTTCCCCACTACATGAATACATTAAATTAAAGCATTTTCAATATTTTGATGACTTATACCATATAATTAAGGACCACGAAGTTAACCTCCTTGGTATGAATAATCTAAAATATAGGTCCAACCCTCTAACTAATTCTAATGAAAATTTTCATAGTAAAACAATGCTCAACTACAAATCCAATAAAACTAATAAAGATGTAAAAGTCATAGTTAACACAATGTCACAATCTACTAATCGACTTATCCTATTGGGTCCTCAAAGGAGGCAATTTACACAATTACCCCAACCACCTCATAAGATACTATTGAATTTATTTGAGTGTAATCTCATATCTCTCCCTCCCAAAAATAATTTGATATGAATAGGGAACCATCTATGGGATTTGATGATAATGCATATTGCAATTATCATAGATGCACATGACATTGAACTAGTAAATACATTAGTTTGAAACATAAGATACAAGATTTGGTGAATGACAACATTTTTTAGATTAATACATATAAAAATTATTCAAGGACATATCTTAATGGGAATGTCAAGTTCAAAATATTTTCTGACCCCTTTCTTAATCATTCAACACGAGAGACCAACACTAAGTCTAAAGTGTAATTGACTTATAATGCACACTCCCCTCTGACATATTATGCTTCTAGGCTAAAGAGGAGCATCATTTAGACAATATTATTAATATACTTTAGGGTCTACTTAGTATACCTACTATCACATTTGATGATCATGATAATGTTGAAGATGATTATATTTATGTGCCATTATTTTTGCATGCCTACATTAACTCAAATCTTATACATAGTGTAATGGTAGACAATGGGTCAGGTGAAAAGTTTGCATTGTGACATTCCTTACTAGTATTGGATATACACATAAGGAATTGATGTATACAACAAATATTTTGAAAATATTTGATGGAAAGATAAAATCTAACTTAAGATCATTGTGCTACCACTTAGGGTCTTTGCAGCAGTTGTTTCTTATTCTTAGTTCTACCTAGTACATGGACATTTGACATGTTGTTAGGATGTTCTTGGATACATAATATTTTTGTGAATTACCATCTTTGGTACCCTAATGTGTGAATTATATGCATAGTAAGAAAGTGGTTACAACTTGAGATATACCATATGAGTATCCTACTAAGCTAGACCTTTCCTCAAAAGGCTACACCATGAATCATTATACAACCTATATAGGTTCATTCTAAACCAACAGTTTAGAGAAAATTAATTGATCTTCCTATGAAACTAATAGTTTATCACCCATTACATCAGAGGTATATTTGAGTTAATAGGTAGTATCTAATCCACATGTCCTAAGATATTTCTACAGGCTTCTCAATTTTTCCACAATAAACACACACATACTCTAATACTATAAAAAATATTCCATAATATATTATGACTACTAGAGTTAATAAACATACATATGATCATATGGTATATGATAACCATGATTGATATATCACAACACGAGATCACTTATTATACTCTGATACATATACAAGTGTTACTAATCACCCATGAAGGGTAACATTTAATACGATTGACCCAATACCTAAATTTTAGGATGCCATTAGTGAGATCATTAGTTAGAACAAATATATTCAAAATTAATATTTCAAAAAAAAAATCAAAAGATATAAAAAAATAAAAAATCTGGACCTATGCATGACATGTATTACTAGTTTACTTGTTTCATTCATGATTTATCACATACATGGTAGATTATATACATAAAGTTTTCTATATGCACATGAATTTCATGGTATATAAGAGTTGGATGCAAAACATAAAGGCTATTTATGACATGGACATTAAGATTCAAGATATTCTTACACTTATAGGCTAGCTTTCTTACATTGGGGGCATGCTTACACTAGGTGAATCTTGATGCATTTACATAAGTTACATATTTATATGAACATTGTATTGATCCTATTGAGATAATTAAATTTATCACACATTAATTTCTCTAATTTATACTACTTAAAGTGTTATATTATATGGATACTATATTTCACTATGTGCCATGATGACATATATTGATTGTGTAGATTAGATTTTCTTGTTCAATGAATGTTTAATGCTGGTGTATGTTACATGGTGTGATCTTGGGTTGTGTAATACATTTTGTGACTTTGTATGATTTTTATCTGTGACTTTGCATGACATTGGGTGTTCATTATGTGACTCATTTTTTTAATTCTTTCTCTATGAATCTACATGACACTGAATGTTCATTATTTGACTCCTTTTATGCTTGACTCTTTCTCTATGTGACTCTTAATTTTTGAGACACTATGTGTTATCCTTCTTGTTTCCATGATTTATTGAGTGTTTCATGGCCATGAAATTTCACGTGATTTTGTATGCTCTGTGTGGATACATCTAAGATTTTTTTGAGATTTTTTTGTTGATCTTGTTATGTTGTGATTCATATCACACTTTCTTCTACTTGTATGTGATGCCATGATAAATATCATGCATTTTATGCATGGTTATTATGCAATTTTTAGATGGTAATCACTATGATGACTATTAATACATGCCTCATTGATATATATACTTGAAATGACACTTGTTCACCTTAGGATATATGTTACATAAATGCTCTAACAATCTAATATTTATATGATAACATAATATATCTATGCCAACACATGATTTACATACTTAAATATTTCTATCTAACATGATGCATATAAATCTTTTATTTGATGAGTAATTTTCAAGCTACATCCTTCACCTCAAAAGAAGGCATACATAGTGGGCTTGTCTTAGAGACTTAGAGCCTTCATATAAAGATAATTCAGAATTTGGGCACCAACTGATTTAGATTGGCACAAATTAACATAGACAAGACATAGTTAATACAATTCAGGGGCTTATGCAAGACATATGTGTAAATTCTATAGGATTACGAGTGAAAGTTAACAGTTATTATGAAATTATGGCATAATTTAAAGGACTCAAAATGCACAGGTTATCAAATTTTTTATTTTTTATTTTTTTTTAAAAAGTTCCATTCTATTACTTAGGCAATATTGCTTAGGTTTACTAAGATTGAGTGACATATTATGTCATACATACTTAGGTGTAGTCATGCATATTCAGATTGAATATAAAATAATTTTATAGGGGACGATTTAGATTTTACTTAGGTGTACTCAAATTTATTGGAACCCATTTTGGGTCACATTCTCATAAAATTATAATGAGTAGTGTGGTTATGAATTAAAATCTAATCACATCTCCATATCCAATGAGGGTTGGGGTGTAATCATCCCATTCTCTAATGACTCCAAAAGTTAGCTTAGTTTGCATACCTATAGGTCTATTCATTCCTTGATTTTGAAATTTAAAATATGTTCAATGATTACTTTAATATTTTATATCATTATGTTCAATGATTACTTTAATATTTTATATCATAAGTGGATAATTATTTATACATGATAATTTTAGGTTATGCATGGAGAAAGCTCTATACTCAGACCATATTTTAAGACACCCATTGCGGTTACACTCAGGTACCAAATTTTTAACTCTATAACTTAAAATACTAGAATAAAATGGGTGTAAATGTAGACATATAAATTTGGTATTAAACACTTGATAATCTCAGTTTTGACCAAAACTTAGCATACATGACTTTTGCATACACATATGCCTCTTTCTCACATTCTATCCTAACCATTCACTTATCTTTGGGTTAGGCCTTCCCAAGTTGATGTCATACACAAAAAATATCTCCCTATTATCTACCTAAATATTCTATCATCTTAAGAATAATTTTCCCTGATCCCAAATCATTATTTTTGTTTTCTTGGATGCCTCCATCCATAGTCAGACAAATCCGATCACTAGATTCATTTGTTTAGCTAGAGCCATCTGCATGCTCTATAATTACTATTTTCCTAAATGCAAACTCCTCACTTGGGTAGGCCCACATATTTCATATGTTGGTTATAATGGAAAATACTCAAATAGCTAAATATATAAACATACCAATCCTAATCCTATTCGTATATATCATTTATCTAGAAAGCATCCAACACACTAAGGAATATATCCTCACATCCTTGAGTCATTTCCATAAAAAATCCAAATCTAAAAACTAATCAAAGGAAAAATTACCAAGACAAGTTTAAATACTATTGTAAGGTCAAATTCAAAGGTTTTAAAGTGTTGAAAGCCACACATGATTGCACTGCATACTAGTATATCACTATTGATCACACACATAGTTAGGTAAGAGAACTATGTGAAATTTGAGCATTAATTAGATTATTAGAACATAGGAAATGCTCAACCACTCAACAGGGGTGGTTAAGGTCAGTCAACCCATCCTATCTAACCCATTTTTATAAGCAAGATAAGCTTCAAAAGTGCAACTAGGGGTTTATGGTGAAGGAAGACAAATTTGAACTACGCACAAGATCAATCCTATATAATTGCACATAACACATATTTATAGGAAGTAATAGTGATCTATGATGGAAATTTTTGACACTTTTCACAAGGAAAGATATGACAAATATTATATGTATCTAGTTACCACAAGGATCCAATGATTACTAGATCCATCCAAGTAGGTTTTGTTAGTCACTTTCTTGATCCATGCAACCACAAACCCTGTACACTATCATAGAATAGATCAAAACTAAAACAAGCTAATGAAATTATCTTTTTTTTAGTTCTATAAATATAAAATATAATAAATCAATCATACTCTGTTAGTTACATTAAAATCTACTTAATTTATACATATATTATACTGTATGAATTGGTCTCGAGTTATATCTTATTTAGACCACTAAATCTAAAATAAGATAAAACAGAGGATACACATGTTGCTTCTCATAATGATATGCCTTTCAATGATGTTTCTAATGAGGTCACATGCAATGTTTCATCCATTGACATGAAATGTGATTATGTTTCTAAACATAATGATTATTCTATTGATATGAATGGGATAATGATTCCAACTAATGAAATGATAAGAATACTTGTGGTTAATATTTTGTACTTATTTTTAATATAGATGGTGAAATGAAACATATGAATGAACATATCTAATCTATAACCACAAATACTATCCATATAAGGTCCATGATGCATGCAATCAGTGATTAAATTTGATTCTTTATCCTAAAATTCTAGGGCATATAATGCTAAATTTGATAACAATCTCACACTAGGGAAACCTATAGTATAAAGGATACTCAATCATCCTTATCTATAAGGATTTATCGTGCTTACATTTTAATGGATTGATGGATATGAATATCCTCGTACTCTCCTTATGACCTTTATGTCTTATATTAGAGAATATTCATCTGATGCGAGAGAATTACTAAAAACTTTTCATCAAAGTTTAAAAGGTAAATCCTTAGATTGGTTCTATGAGTTACCTAGTGGGTCCATTAATTTTTTTGTTAAATGAGAAGTGGATTTCTTATCCCATTTCAGCAAGGATATAGGTCATAGGATGCCCTTAGATCATCTCTAAAGAATTTAACAAGGACATGATGAGCCCATAGAATATTATAGTTTAAGGTTTAAAATTCATTACATTGCTCAGATAAATGCCATAATCTAATGCCTACTTAGACACTCGATGAAACCTAACCTCTACTTGAGACAAACACCAAAATTTGATGCATGCTCAAACACTCACTGATATCTTGCCAATACTCAAACTACCATCAAAACCTAACCCTTGCACTGAGATTCCCTAGTTTCCATCTTTCCTAGATTCAAATACTCCTTTAGTCATAGCAACATGTGTGCACACATCTAATTAAATAGGTAAGAAGTATCATGCACTCATCTTAGGACTTAACCCCTAGTCATATAATATTTTAGAGATTGGTCACAACCAACCAAATGGGGCTTAATTTTTTCTTGAAATGTTGGGTCTAATTTTTTTGCAAGCTCAATTTATTTTTGCAAGGGGGAGTTTTTTAAAGAGCTTCAAACTAACATAAATTTCAATCGGTAACTCTTTTTAAGTCATCATGTTTATTTAAATTGTGATTTTTTTTGAGATACGCATATTATTGCTACTCTAAGTCCTTGTAAAATTGAACCTATATAAAAAAAATTGGTTTCATTTATTTGTCACTTTCACACTATCATATATGCACAGACCTCTTTATTTCCCTATGGATCAAAATATGTTTCCACTTCTTACACCATTCAACTATCTCAAGAGGAAAATCAAATTATGAATCTTCTTGAGGAATAAATGTTTGCATCGAATCACAATGGGTACCAAAAAGAACCAACACTTAATGTAGAGAAGGTGACGATGCCTATGGTCTATTATGCTTATTAATTTTTCTCAACTTCTTTTGCCACATTAAATATGCAAATACTCCTAATGATATTTAAACCACACTAGAAAAAATATTTGGGAAGAAGGATGTAACGATGGATCATGAGCTATAGAATGAACTCAATAATTTGATCCCAAGCAAATTTGACACAAAATAGGAATTTTTCACCAAATTTGAGTCACTCAATTTGCAATTGAAACTATGTGGCATGACAAAAAGGATGAATAATTGATCCTTTCAATCCTTTCCAAATTAGGTTCTGACTATTTTATTTTTGTTTCTACCTTCCACGCCACCAAGTGTGCCCTTGGATCTATATGGACCATGTCATCCTTAGATGATTTTGTTTTCAAATTGACACAGGAGCAATAAAAGCTTCTTTAAATGGCTACAATGAATTCATCTAAATCACATGACTTAATTGTGAGTCATGACAAACATAAGTATTTCAATAGAAATGATAAAAAAAAATAGAACAATTAGGACCAAGAGAAAAAAAGGAATCAACAAACTGACACTAAATATAAAACATTAACTAAGACCTCATCTTTAGGTGGGAAACCCAAGAAAGAGAGGCTCACATGTGCCAAATATCAGAAAATTGGGCATGATGAAACTAAATATATGAACAAACATATTGACCAACTAAAAAATATAATTGAGACAAGCAACATCAGTGTCCTTGATTCAGCCAAATGGAGTTCATTAGCATAGGAGTCTTCTGAATCAAAAGACATAAGGGCAAAGGTAAGGGTAAGGATATTGTTGCAGTTTCATCCTATCCTTCCACATGGGTGATTGATTATGATGCCTCATAAAACATGCCTTCATCACATGTTATTTTCTCATCCTTGGATCCCTATTCTATGCCTTCCATTTTTATGGATGATGATACTTTCGTAAAATTTTTTTGGAGAGGGTCTATTGAAGTGAGTAATGGGACATTTCAAGATGTTCTATGTGTTCCCTCATTGTCAACTAATCTCCTATTTTGTATCATATCACTCACTTGGTTTAGGTAAGAGAGTTGAGTTCACCCCTATTTTTGTGGTTATTAGGGAATTGCATAGTAATTCTTTATTAAAATTTGGGAAAGCAAAACACTAGTCAAGGTTGTACACTTTCTCACATTTTACTCCTAATCAACCCTTTATTGCTCTTATCATTTAGTTATATGGGGTGATTAAATTATGGTATGATTAATTTGGCCATCTCAACTATCAATATCTAAATCAACTCAATTATAATGACATGGTTTCAGGGTTGCCTTGTGTCTATTTTTATGATAGTGTTTTCCACGGTTGCATACTTGATAAGCATCCTGAAAAGAAGTATGACAAATTAAAATCATGGAGAGCTCAAAAAATTATGGAGCTAGTCCACAATGATATTTATGGTCCTTTTCTAAATTTTTCATTTACCAAGACCAGATATATTCTTACCTTCATTGATGAGTTTTCAAATTACATATAGGATTATTTTCTTAAGAATAAATATAATGTCTTTGATCTTTTTTAGGACTTCAAGACCCTTGAATAAAAATAGTCAAGTAAATCCATCAAGATTTTTAAAATGGGTAATGGTGGTGAGTATTTCAACCATTATTTTGAGCAATTCTTCACTTCAAAGGGGATTGAACTATAATGTATAGTTTCATACAATCCTCAGCAGAATGGTGTTTCAAAATGCAAGAATATTTCCTAGAAAGAAATGGAAAATAGTATGTTACACTTCAAATATATTGCAACTAAATATTGATTTGAGGCCATTAATTGTGATTGTTATATCTATAATTAGGTTCCTCATAAATAATTTAAAGGAATCACTCATTTTGAAGCATGGAGTAGCCAGAAACCTATACTTAATCACTTTTGAGTGTTTAGATCTCTTGTTATGGCATGTATTCATAAGAATAAATGCAAGGTAATGGAACCTTAGAGTCAACCTTGCATATTTGTTAGATAACCTGAGGTTGTTAAGGGATATAATCTTCTCCATCCCAATACTCATGAGTTGTTAATTAAGATAATTGTTCATTTTCAAGAGGGTCCTTCGTACTCCACACTTGACACTTCTCCCTATTCTTTGGACTCACTAGGATTTAATGACATTAATGGTGATTCAAATTCATATTAGAAGCTTCTTGATGAAATAGATTCTTCTTCTATTTTTGATGATGAGATTAGTGATTGTGACTCACCTCCTCCCTTTCCTAGTCACTTTTTAGAGGATGAAGAATCTCCTTCTAAATCTCTAAATTTTGGTCCTCTTTGGGCTAGACAGACACTAAAAAGTATTGTCCATTGGGTTAAATATCCATCAGACAACGATGGACATATTCATAGTTATAAATTTTCACACATGCATTAATTGCATTTGCTTCTGATCCATTATCATTTTTTGAGGCATATGGCCCACTTGAGTATGATAATATTATGGAAGAGGAGTATGGTTCCTTACTTAGGAACAACACTTGGGATTCAGTCCCTATTCCTAACGGAAGAAAAATTTCTAATATTATATGGATATATTGAACAAAAAAAATATATGTGTGTCTATAGACAAGTTCAAAGCATGTTTGGTAGTAAAAGGTTTTTCTCAGGTACATGCCATTGACTCACTCTTGCCATTATCATAGCACATCACTATGATTTTCATCATATGTATGTGAAGATGATGCAGAGGATTATATTTTATATTTTCAAACTTGAATATAAACACAAATTTACACATCTACCTCTACAATTTCACTTAGCTCTTACCTCTGTATTCTATATCTATCTCTATTGTTTCCTCTATAAAGGTTCACTAGTTCCTGATAGTACATTCACTCTTTTTATTCTTTACAGATGCTTCACTCTGCTTGATGCTTTATCATATCTATTCTTAAAATTCCTTTAACCCCACATGTACTCTCCATCACCCGCTCAAAACATCTCATTACCTCTATATTTTAGCAGCCCCTTCTTGGTCCTTATTAATCACACTTGGTTCAAAGGTCTATTGATTCCTTCAATGGTTCATAAGTGATCTTATTATTCATTTATTATCATGAATTTTTTTGTGTTAATATAACCTTACTAGACTCTTAAAACCATCAACAAACCCCTTATCACTTTTTATCTTACCCTTTGCAACTCTGCTTGCTTCATACATAGTCTTAGTAGCCTTTTTTGAAGGCTTTTCACCTTGTATGATCCTATATGGACCTCTTTTAAGAAACCAATGGAAAAATGGGATACCCTTTATCCCTATTCTTCTCTCTATGAATTTTTAACTTACATATTTGTTGTTAAGACCTCCTTATATACCTTTTTAGGTCACCATCAGGCCTAATTAGGCCTCCATTAAGCCTGTCTCCACATAGTCCTCAAAAATTGTACTTTATGGTATGGATTCAACCAAAAAAACTTGAAATGTATTAAAAAACATGAATACCTAAAAAATTACCAAGTTTTATTAAATTATACTAGTGTAAATTGTTTATACAACCATTTATCTCCAAAACCCTGGAACAGGGTTGTCTTTGTCTATAGGCACTCGAGAGGGTTCAATTTTTGTTTTCAATAATTTAAAGGAATTTAAAATCATCTTAAGTATTATTTGATGTCTGCATAACTACCTCACATCTTTTCCAATCATTATCTTTTCATGATAATTCCTAGTTTCATTCATAATAAAGACTTTCGCAGAATCCTATAGGTGCATATAGTCATTATGTAACCCTGCAATATAGAGAATGAAAATGGATACTTGGATAGTGACCCATAGGGTTATTCATATTTAATTACCTCAATAATATACTATTAAAACTTTTTAAAACTCCTTTCACTCGCTTATACAATTTTTTAGATAGTGTTTCTTGGCTTAAGTCTGGTTGTACAATCACAGGTAAGTGTCGATTCCTCCTCTCTAAAACAAAAAAATATCTCAAGAAACATATAAGAAAATCAATAAAATTTTATGAAGATATTACCAAGGTTTTAATTAAATCAAATTCACATTACTTTTGTTCTTTCTTCACACACAATGTTCTCAGTCTCCCTTCCAACATAGAAAACAAAACTTATAAGATCTACAGGATTGACCTCTCATAAAAATCTTGGAAATCAACCAATTAAATGATTGAATCACCATAAATAAACATATATACAATATTCAAAATACAAGAAACTATGAAAACATCATAGACTTACACCTTTCTCCATTGCTTATTACACAGTCATCTCAAACAAGATATATAAGGTATGTACACAGTCTTTGCAAACTAAATCCTTACACAAGGTATGTAGACAATAAAAAAAGATTTATCAACCTCCATAATAATGTAATAAACTTGATAATTTCATAAGGCATTAACAAATCATATCATAATTGTTTTTTTTTCTATTACTTAGTCTTGCATAGTCATTTTTCTTTGTATATGCACAAGATATGGTCTACAATTTTTCTATTCAAGAACACAAAATTTATTTATACATTTTCTTGGGGTTTATTTCCATTCTCCCTTCAAATCCAAACCCATAAAATCTATCCAAAATACTCATTAAAAACATATATATATATATATATATACACACACAAGTAGTTGGAAAACTTTAACTACCTTTGCCAATGGATTCTTGTTCCCACTCAAGAATCATTGACAAGGCTAAAATCCCTATTCCTAACACACTTGTCACAATGACTTATTCAAGTGACTTAAACATGTAATAACCCCTTTTTGTAACATATTAACACTTAACCCCTAATTCTTTCTTAACTATGCTCAAAATCCCACGTAAACCAATTCTTAGAATTCAAATATTTGAATTCTAGTTTTAGTGGGAAAATCCATTTATAATAATTACAATTCAAAAATTAAAGACCTCTAAGATTTATAATAATTACAAACACATTATAGTGACTTATAAAAACTAATACAACTCAAAATTGGATACCATTAAATATGCCCCTACATCATACTACCAAGGGGCAAAGAAAACTTTCCCTAAAAGTTATAAACATTCTTGCTTTGATGTGCTAAATTATGATCTTCATTATTTGGCCTCATGGATCCCAAGGCCTACTTGAGTATTGTAGACCTTTTTGTCTCTTGTCTTTTGTTTCAATCAATTTATCTTGCATATGCATGTGCTCTATTGAGACACACTTGTATCTTCTCTTTCATCTTGCTATCTTCATCAATTTTATACCTGTAATTAACAAAGAATTAACAAAATAATATTCTTTTTCATTCCCTTGAGGTAGTCTCCAACTCTCCTCTTTTCTTGCTTGTTGTGATTTCTCCCAAGCACCTTCAAGTTCCTTGTATGTTTCATCCTTCATCTCTTCATCAGCCATCAATGCACCTTGATATTCTCTTTGAATGGTTTCTCCTTCATCTACAACCTCAATAGTTGCAACTTCATCATCTAGAGTGGCTTCTTGTACTTGACTTCTTCTTGCCTTCATGAGTGTTCTTATCTTGGACACCACTGCTGCATTCCAAAAGTCTATGTTCTATTTTGTAATCTCTTTTACCATCTCTCTAAACATTTGATGAGGATCAAAATCATATTCTCTCTTCAAGGATTCTTACAAACTATTATAATCCTCATTCCATTGCTTATGTTTTTATCCTAATGTTTTTTTATCTTCATTTCCATCCACTTCCTGCTTCATGATTTCTTGCTTCCTAGATGGTTGGCTTGCTTGTTCATCTTCCATCATCATGACTCTTTATTGAGCCTCTTCTTCTTCTTGGTGCCTCTTGAACACCACTTAGTCATATGCTTATTCTTTCTATTTCTTGAGCCTATGCATGGGCTCAACTAACTCATCCTCTTCATCATCTCTCAAACATGTATACACACATGTCAAAGCAAAAATAGTTTGAAATCTATGAGGCTTGATTTCCCCCTTTTCTTTTCTCTTTGACTGCTTTCTCAACTCCTTCAGTTATATCTTCACTTTTCTCACTTATCTTTGTCTTTTCCTCTTCATCAATGTTTATTTGAGAGGCCATTTCACTCTTGTTCTAACCTCAACTAAAAACATTGGTCTTAGTGCCTCCAAACCTTGCTCTAGTTTTATCAATACTACCTTCAACTCATCAATCTCTCTTTATTTATCAACTTCTTCTTTCTTCTTGTGGCTAGCTTCTTGCTTAAATCCCTTCATCTTCCTTGCATTCTCTTCACTCTCTCTCTAAGGTCTCTATCTTGGACCTATCTCTTCTCTTTACAAGCCTACTCACTTGCCTTCTTGACCATTCACTTGGTCTCTTTATTCTTTATTCAAGCTCTCTTCTTGAGCTTTCTTCTTAGAGCTCTTAGTGGCTCTTCTCACTCTCTTCAAGCCTTCTTGACTTAAGGGATTTATGACACCAGTGTTATCTTTCACTTATATTTATACCTCTCTCTCTTATACATATAACTTATTTATCATCCTTTCCAACAACACCTCTAACAATATTCAACACCTATTCAACATATTCCTCATACAAATGTAACTGACATGCTTCAAAACACAAACATATTTTTTCCCTTGAGCATTCTCACTCTGATACCAAATGATGTAGATAATTCTAATTGATCTCGTAAAACTTGAATAAAAACACAACTTTACACACTTACCTCTATAACTTCACTTAGTTATGACCTCTGTATTTTGTATATGTCTCTATTGTGTTTGTTTTCTCTATAAAGGTTCACTAGTTCTTGATAGTACATTCACTCTTTTTATTATTGACAAGACTCTTCACTATGTTTGATTCTCTATACTCTCTATTATTAACATTATTTGAACCCCACCTGTACACTCCATCACCCTCTCAAAACATCTCATTGCCTCTATATTCTATCAGCCCCTTCTTGGTCCTTGTTAATCACACTTGGTTCAAAGGTCTATTGATTCCTTCAATGGTTCATAAGTGCTCTTGTTGTTCATTGATTCTCATGACTTTTTTGTGTTCATTATAACATTAATAGACTCATAAAACCATCAACAAACCCCTTATCACTTCTTATCTTACCCTTTACAACTCTGTTTACTTCATACTTAATCTTAGTAGCCTTTTTGAAGGCTTTTCACCTTGTATGGTCCTATACGGATGTCCTTTAAGAAACCAATGGTAAAATCAGATGCCCTCTATCCCTATTATTCTCTCTATGAATTTTCAACTTCTAGTTCTATTTTTAAGACCTCCTTATAGAGCTTTTTAGGGCACTATCAGGCCTAATTAGGCCTCCATTAAGCATGTCTCCACACAGTCCTCAACAATTGTACTTTATGGTACATGTTCAACCAAAAAACCTTTAAATATATTTAAAAACATTAATACCTACCAAATGACGAAGTTTTATGAAATTATACTAGTGAAAATGGTTTATACATCCATTTTATCTCCAAAACCCTAGAATAGGGTTGTTTCTGTCTACAGGCACCCGAGAGGGGTCAATTTTTTTTTCACTCATTTCAAGGAATTTCAAATTACTATAAGTGTTATTTGAGGTCTACCTAACTACCTCACATATTTTCCAATCATTATCCTTGCATGACAATGCCTATTTTCATTCATTATAAAGACTTTCTTAGATTCATGTAGGTGTATATAGTCACTATGTAACCCTACAATACAGAGAATAGAAAGGGATCCTTGGATATTGATCGACATGGTCATTCATATTTAATTAAATCAATAATATCCTCTTAACACTTTTGTAAACTCGTTCCACTCACTTATATAATTCTTCAAGCAGGGTTTCTTGGCTTAAGACTAGTTTTACAGTCACAGGTAAGTGTTGATTCCTCCTCTCTAAAACACAAAAATATCTCAAGAAACATATAGGAAAATTAAAAAACATTTTATTAATATATTACCAATGTTTTAAGGCAATAAAATTCATATTAATTCTGTTCTTTCTTCACACATAATGGTCTCAATCTCCCTTCCAACACAGAAAACAAAACTTGTAAGGTTTGCAGGATTAACTTCTCATGAAAATCTTGGAAATAAACCAAATAAATGCTTGAATCACCATCAAAAAATAGATATACTATCTTCAAAATACAATAAACTATGAAAACATCACAAACGTACACCTTTTTCCATTACTTATTACACAGTCATTTCAAACAAGATATGCAGGGTATGTACACAGTGTTTGAAAACTAAATCCTTACATAGGGCCTGTAGATAATAAAAAAATATTTATCAACCTCCATAAGCATTTATTAAACTTGATAATTTCACAAGGCATTACAAAATCATATCAAAAGTATTCCTTTCTCTATTACTCAGTCTTGCATAGTCATTTTTCTTTGTATATGCACAAGATATGGTCTACAACTTTTCTATTCAAGAACATAGAATTTATATATACATTTTCTTGGGTTTTATTTCCATTCTCACTTTGAATCAAACCCCATCAACTATCTCCAAAATACTCACCAAAAACATATAGATACATTTACAAGTAGTTGGAAAAATTTAACTACTTTTGCCAATGGATTATTGTTCCCACTCAAGAATCATTGACAAGGTTAAACTCCCTATTCCTAACACACTTGTCATAAAGACTTATTCAAGTGACTTAAACATGTACTAACACATTTTTAGAACCTATTAACACTTAAACCCTAATTCTTGCTTAACTATGCTCAAAATCCCACACAAATCAATTCATAAAATTCAAATATTTAAATTCTAGTTTTGGAGGGAAAATCCATTTGGATCAACAATTCAAAACTTAAATACCTCTAAGATTTCTAATCATGTCAAACACATTCTAATGAATTAGTTTGACAACTCAAAATTGGAGACCACCAAAGATGCCCTTACATCAGAAGAGTGAATCTATTCATGATGATTTTAAGGAGGTGATATACATAGAGAAACCACAAGGTTTTGTGGAATATTCTTCCTTAGTTTGTAGACTTCATAAATGTATCTATGGACTCAAACTAGCTCCTCAGGATCGGTATGCCAAGATGGACTCTTTTCTTCTTTTGGTTGGGTTCAAGAGATTCTATTATGTTCTTAATGTCTAAATTTTATGGTAGGATGACTCATTTTTTATTTTGGTTCTCTATTTGGGTGACTTTTTTATCACAAGGAGTTATTCATCCTATAGTATAGTAGTGGAACCTGCTTAGTCTAACATGTTTTTAATGACTGACTTGGGATTGTTACATTACTTCCTTAGGATTGAAATTTCTCAGTCAGAATCTAGGATCACTATTACAAAATCTAATTATGCTCTTTTATTTATTGCACATTTTAACATGGTTGAATATAAGCCAACTCCAACTCCATTTTTATTTGGTGTGAAGCTTGAGGCTAAATGTCCTTATCCTTTGGTTGATGCTACCTTGTATCGACAACTTGTTTATAATCTCATCTATATTACTCACACTAGAACTAACATTTCATATGCAGTGGGCATGGTCTCTATATTTATGCATGAACCACATGAGCTACAGTGGAAAGTTATTAAGTAGATTCTCCACTACATTTAGGGTACTCATAGTTTTGGGATTCACTACGAAGAAGGCATTGACATTGACTTGATTAGGTATATAGATTCAAATTGGGCTGAAGATATTCAAAATCACAAGTCTACTTCAAAATATAGTTTTTCTTTTAGTTCAGGACCAATTAGTTGGTCAAGCATTAAGCATAATGCTATTGTTTTATCTTCTACAAAGTCATAATACAATGGAGTATTAATATTGCCACTGAGGCTATTTGGCTTCAAAGGCTTCTCATTGAGTTTGGTATTCAATTTTGATAACCAACAATCATCTTATGTGATAATAAAGTACCACCCATATTTTTAGGAATCTGATCCTCCATCAAAAGACCAAACATAAGATTCACATGCATTTTATTCAAGACATTATTCATGAGCAAGCCATTAAAATCCATTATTTTTAGACTATGAATCAATTTTTTTATACATTCACCAAACCCTTCACTGAGAATAAGTATATTCATTTGCAAGCTTGTCTTGAGGTTTGGGTAGCTCCAACATCATCCTCTAGGGGGATTTTTAGTTCATTCTCTTTCTCTACTTTTGGGTGGGGTTATCTCTATTTTTTTGGGGGAGATTTTCTATCTACTTGAGTAACTAATTAGGCTTTGTTGTTGGGACCCAATTCTTATACCCACCTAGTTTATGCTTACCCAGAGGTGTTATTGTAATATTTTTATACTATTAAATGATTTTTCTTGCATGTTGTTTAGCTTACTTAGCTGTTATAATAGGTCATTGGGAAAATATGGCTTAACCTATTTTCTAATTTTGAGTTGCACACCCACCTTTTTGGTGGCCTTTTACTTCTCTATAAATGTGCCATTCCTAAATTTATTTTGGATAATGCTAATAATTTAATCTTTGATTTTGAAGACAAGTTTCTCATTACTCATGTTTGATTTCACTTCTACAATAGGCTATCTCTTATGCATATTTCATTTTGCATGTTAAAGATATTCGTGTGTTAGTATCTATCTAGTTCTTTATCCTTGATTGTGGTTGAATTTAGCATCAATGGGAAATGGAATGTGGTTGTGGATGCTTTGATTAGTGGAAACAACATGTTGGTAATGAAAAGGATTAGGATTGCTTTGAGGAACATAATTATAGAATAAATCCTAGATGGCAGATTGAACAAAGCGCTATGATAGAGTTTAGAGTTGTAGAAGGCCCTTATTATAAATTTATTGGGATATTCTCTTGAGGCAAGTGGTTTATTATGTTATAAAGGGCACATTTATGTGTCCAATATAGGGTATTTTCATAATTTGGCTATGTTGAAGGCACATTGAGCTCCCTATTAGCACATCCAAGAGTTAAGAGCATATATGTTCACTTGCAACAAATACACTTTTTATAAATAATGCAGTGAGACTTAGTAATATTTGTAACTTGATCCATTGAGTGAAAGAGAGATAAGGTTGAGCATTAATATCCAACTATAGATTCCTATATTTGGTACAATCCTTATTTCATAATTATAGTGTAGGTTTTTTATACCATTATATGTTTTTTCCTACACATGTTGTTTAGCTTGCTTAGGTGTCATATTAGGTCATTTAGAAAAATATGGCTTAACCTATTTTCTAATTTTGAGTTATTTTTCATTCTCTATAAATTTACTTTTCCTAAATTTATTTGGCTAATACTCATTATGCAATTGTGTATTTTTCATATTTTAGATATTTGTACATTTGTGTCTATCCATTCTTGATTCTTGATTGTGGCCCACTCTAACATGGTATTAGAGATATTTTGGTAGTTGAATGTCATAGATACTATTATAAAATCTTGAGTTTGTATCATACATGTTATAAATCTAGCATTCTTTGACCATGCATATCATAAATTCACAATTTCTCAAATTTTCTCTTCTTTTGGAGTCCTTTATTGATCTAGATTCATAAAAAAAACAAGGGAAAGGGTATTTTCTGTAGGTTATCTATTTGTTGATGGTTTTCATGAAAAATGGATTATACCATTAGATTCAGAAGATGCCAAAATCTTAATATCGGTTGCAAACATGACTTAGTTTCATGATAGTTGATTTTGGCCTTTTTTGGAGGGCTTGAAGGGGTTTCCTTTGAATCCACCCAAATCTGCCCAACATGGGTCTTGTATAAAAAACCATTTCCAAGTTTTTTTAGGTTTGTCAATAAATTTGGTGGGTCTTAAATGGTTTTTAATTTGTAATAATTAATCTAAATATTTTGCTAGTTTTCAAGACTTGGCATAATTTTGCCTCTACACAAACATCATTGGATCTAGACCCCTATATGGACATATAGTGTATTATAACCCTTATTAGACATTAGGTAGATCCAAAATCCTCTTTATGTACTTGGCATATCTTCAAGGCTCAACAAACATTTTTCCTTACTCGAACAACCCTTAGAATCTGAGCCCTACCCAGAAGGATGTCAGAACCTGAGCCCTACTCAAACAAGTGTTGGAAACTAAACCATGCCTAAACACCCGTCAGAACCCACTAAATGCATGGACATATGGTATTTTATCCCTTGGTAATAACCAACCCAAGGGTGCCTAATTTTTGATGGAAAAATGGGTCCATATCTTTTTCAAGCCCAAATTTATTTTTCAAGGTGGAAAGTTTTTTTTAAGAACTTCAAACTCACATAATTTTCAGTAGGCTGCTCTATTTTGGGCATCTTATTTTTTAAAAGTGAAAGTTTTTTAATATCTATGCATTGGATCTATTATCAATCCTTATAAAATTTAACCTCTATAAGTTTAGGCGGGATTGTATTTCCTTATTTATTTCACATTATCAGTTCAACATATACCACCTTTCTTCACTATGGATTAGAATCTAGTTCTACTTCTTACACCATTCAACTATAACGAGTGAAAAACTAAGTAAAAATCTACTTGAGGAGTAAACATTTAGATTGAATCATAATGGGTACAAAAATAGAACCAACACCTGATGCAAATAAGAAGAATTGGTTTAAAAGATGTGATGAGACCTACAGTCTATTACGTCTACCAATTTCTCCCAACATACTCTTTCACATTGAATTTGCAAATAACCCTAATGATGTTTGGAACATATTGTAAAAAATCTTTCTAAATCAAGATTTAATGAGGGGTCAAGATTTGGAAAAATAACTCATTAGTTTGAGTCTAGGGAACTTTGATACTGTACACGACTTCTTCACCAAATTTAAATCATGCATATTTTAGTTAAAACTATGTGGCATAGATAAAAAGGATGAATAGTTGATTATTTCAATCCTTGCCAAATTGGGTTTTGACTATTGTCTTCATTTATACCTTCCATGCCACCAAGCATTTCTTTGGAGCTTCATGGACCATGTCATCCTTAGATGATTTTTTTGTTGACTTGACTCAAGAATAAGATAAGTTTATTCAAATGGGCACACTGAAGTACTTTAAATCACATGCCTTAATTGTGAGGCATGAAAAATATAAGGATTCTAACAAGAAGGATAAAAAATAGAATAAGAAGGACCATGAGCAAAGAAAGGGTCAATAAATTGATGCTAAGTACAAAGCATCAACTGAGACCTCTTCTCTAGGTGGGAAACCCAAGAAAGAGAGGCTCACATGTGCCTATTTTAAGAAAATTGGTCATGATTAAACCAAATGTATGAATAAATAGATTAATCAGCTCACTAATATGATTGAGAAGAACAACATCAGTCTCCCTAATTTAGTTAAATAGATTACATCAACACATGAGTCTTCTAAGGTAAAAGTTAGTATTAAGGGCAAAGGTAAGGGAAAAACACTTATTGTAGTTGAATCCTAGCCTTATGTATGGGTAATTGATTATGGTGCCTCGCACCACATGGATTCATCATAGGATATTTTTTAATCCTTGGATTCTTGTTCTATGCCTTCAATTTTTTTGGGTGATGACACTTCCATAGAATTTAGTGGGAAAGGTTTTGTTTAAGTGAGTGATGGGACATTTTAAGATGTTTCATGTGTTCCCTCTTTATAAACTAATCTCTTGTCTACTTATAAGATCACTCACATCAGTTCAAGCAAGAGAGTTGAATTCACACCTAATTTTGTGGTTATTAAGGAAATACACAGTGATGTTAAAGTTGTAGTTGCGAAAGTAGATGACCAGTATCAGTTGTACACTCATATTTTCCTCTTGATCAACCCTCTACTGCACTGCTCACTCATTTAGATGGGATGTGCCAATTATGGCTTGAGTGATTTGAAAATCTTAACTATCACTACCTAAAGCAACTCAACCATAATGATATGGTTTTAAGATTACCTCGTGTTTGGATTTTCGACAGTGTTTTCTAGGGTCGCATACTTGATAAGCATCCTGAAGAGAAGTATGAGAAAGCAAAATTAATGGAGAGCTACACATATTTTGGAGCTGGTCCATAGTGATATTTTTTGTCCTTTTATTCAAATTTCATTTAGCAATACGAGATACATTCTTACTTTCATTGATGATTTTTCAAGGTATACATGGGTGTATTTTCTTAACCATAATTTTGAGGTTTTTTATCACTTTTAGGGCTTCAAGGCCCTTGTAGAAAAATAGTCTGGTAAAGCCATCAATATTTTATGCATAAACAATGGTGGTGTGTTTATCAACCATCATTTTGAGAAATTTTGCATTTTAGATGGGATTGAACTGCAACATATAATTTCATATGATCCTCAGTAAAATGGTGTCGTTGAATGAAAGAATAAGTCCTTAAAGGAAATGGAAAACTATATGCTACACTCTAAATCTCCTACACCTCAATATTGGGTTGAGGCCATTAAAGGTGTGTATTATATTTAGAACCAAGTTCCTCATAAATCATTGAAATGGGTCCTCATTTTGAAGTATGAAACGATCAAAAACCCACAATTAAGTAATTTTGATTATTTGGATTTCCAGTTATGGCCCACATACATGAAAAAAAATGTAAGGAAATGAAACCTTAGAGTTAGCCTTACATCTTCAATGGATATCCTGAAGGTGTTAAGGGATATAGGCTTCTTCATCAGACCACTCATGATTTGTTCATTGAGAGAAGTGTTCATTTTTAGGAGGGTCGTTCAAACTCCACTCTTGACACTTCTCCCTCTTCCTTGGACTCATTAGGATTTGATGACATTTTTTATGATTTAGATCTACTTGAGTAGGATCTTAATGAGTAGAATTCTTCTTCTAGTTCTAATGATGAGATTAGTAATGGGGGCTCACCTCTTCCTTATCCCAGACTATCTTTAAAGGATGAGGAATTTCCTTCTAAGTCTCTAACTTGTAGTCTTCTTTGGGATAGAAGAACACTACAAAGTGTTGGCCATTGGATTGGAGATCCATCAAACACCAGCATATATGTTCACAATTATAAAATGTCCCACATGCATTGATTGTATCTCCTTTTGATCCACAATTATTTTTTGAGGCATCAGGCACTCCCAAGTGGGATACTGCTATGGAAGAGGAGTATGGTTCCTTGCTTAGGAATAACACTTGGGATTTAGTTCCTTTTCCTAAGGGAATAATAATTATTCAAAGTAGATGGATCTATCAAACAAAATTTATAATAGATGGGTCTATAGACAAGTTCAAATCACATCTGGTAGTGAAGTATTTTTCTCAGGGACCTATCATTGACTATACAAAGACTTTTGCCCTAGTTTCTAAAATGAACTCAATCTGACACACTCTTACCATTATCATAGCACATCATTGGGATGTTCATTGGATGAATGTGAAGAGTGTTTTTATTCATAGTAAACTCAAAGAGAATATATACATGGAACAACCACAAGGTTTTTTGGAATATTCTTCCTTAGTTTATAAACTTTGTAAATCTATCCATGGCCTCAAATAATCTCCTCGAGCTTGGTATGCCAAGATGGACTCTTTTATTATTTCAATTAGGTTCAATAGATGCCATTCTAGTTCTAATGTCCACATTTTATGATAGAATGACTCACTTTTGATTCTAGTTCTCTATGTGTATGACCTTTTGATCATTGGGAGTTATCCATCCTCCATCGCAGCAATGAAAACTACTTTGTCTAATAGGTTCTCAATGACTAACTTGGGTTTGTTGCATTACTTCCTTGGGATTGAAATTTATCAGTCTAACTCTAAGATCACTATTTTATAATCCAAGTATGCTTTTGATTTGCTTACACAGTTTAACATGGTTGACTGTAAACTTGAGGGTAATTATCCTTCTCCTTTGGTTGATATTACCTTCTATTGACAACTTGTTGGCAGTCTCATCTATATTACTCACACTATAACTGACATCTCATATGCAGTGGACATGTTCTCTAGATTTATGCAAGAATCACATGAGTTTCACTAGAGAGTAGCTAAGCATATTCTCCACTACATTCAGGGTACTCCTAATTTTGGGATTCACTATGGAGTGGGCATTGACGTTGATTTGATTAGGTATATAGATTCAGATTAATTTAGCGATATTAAGAATCACAAGTCTACTTCAATATCTAATTTCTCCCTTGGTTTAGGACCAATTAGTTGGTCAAGAAATAAACGTAATGATATTGTTTTATATTCTACAGAGGAGCTATTAATGTTTCCATTAAGGCTATTTGGATTCAGGGGATTCTCAGTGAGTTTGGTATCTGATTTAGATGATCAACAGTAATATTTTGTGATAATCAAAATAGCATCCATATTTATATAAATCCACTATCAACAAACCAAACATATCAAGATCCACATGCATTTCATTTGAGAGCTTATTCATGAGCAATACATTAATCTCTGCCACTACTAAACTTCAAAGCAAATTGTTGAATATTTAACAAACCTTTCATTGAGAGAAAATATCCTCATTGGGAGTCATGATTTTATTTTAGGCAACTTTGGCATCATCCTCTGGGTGTATTTTTAATTTCTTCTCTCTCTAATTTGGTGAGAGGGAGTCTCTCTATTCTTCTAGGGAGAACTTCTATGAATTTGGGTACCTTATCAGGCCTTATTTTATTTTGGGGACCTAATTTTTCTACCCACCTATGTTACACTTATGGGGGGTGTCAATGTAGGCTTTTTATACCATTATATGGTTTTTTCTACACATTTTGTTTAGCTTGCTTAGGTGTCACTTTGGTGTCATATTAGGTCATTTATGAAAATATGGCTTAATCAATTATCTAATTTTGAATTATTTTTTGCTTCTCTATAAATATACATTTACTAAAACTATTTGGATAATGCTCACAATGTAAATTATTTTTTTTGTTCATGTTTGATTTTACTTCTACAATAGACTATCTCTTCTATATAATTCATTATTAAATGTTTCAGATATTTATGCATTCACGTCTATCCAATCCCAATCCTTAATTTTGGCCCACTCCAAAACATAATAATTTTAGGTAAAAAATTTATATATAGATATCAAACCATGAATAAAGTACTTATTGGAGCATTAATCTCTATCTTTTGATTAGATTTTTCATTCTCTTTGGTTATATGACACCCTTATCTCATCGTGAACAACTTCACATGTCATATTACAGAGATATCTAGCCCTCCCTATCACCCTAGAGTCTTTTAATTTTTAGGCCAGTTACATCATCTATGGTCAAAATTGATACATATTGCACTTACATAATTATTAAATTCGAATATAATGTTTACAAGGTCTAATTCAATTTGCATGTGTGTACCAAGGCCAAGATAGGATAAATAGTATCTAGTCTTACATACACATTAATAGGAGAATTAAATTTGAGTTTGAACCCTCTTTTGAGTATTGGAAATGAAGTGCAGTGTTTGTTTTATCAATGGGGATTGAACAAGGTCATTCCAACTCAGCCCTTTAGCCTAAAACTCCTCTATTTGATATTATATTACTTATGTAGAATTAGGGTTTGGATATATAAGTGAACCTATGTGATTTTAAACGTGAATAAAAACATAAATATACATCAAATATATAGGCACATCACCCTAGAAGAAAATAGTTGTTCATTATTTATAGGATTAATTCCTACCACTACATGTCAATATCAACTATCAACATTTACCTAATCCATAATAATTGGTATAGAAGAAAAAAATAGAAAAGGAGTGTATACATACCATTTACACAGTCCTAAGATGCAATGTTGAGATAATAGATATAAATATTAGTGCAAGAAACAAGTTAAGATTTCTTTTACCTCTTGTTGTACATTCATTACTATATATAGGCTATATATTTATAGATATTGTGAAAATTAGAAATAAGTCATTATTATAATAATTTATATCCTATTAGGGTTTGAAAAAACAAATTAGGTTAAAACATATTGGTGAAATAGAATATTGATCGAACCATCCTTTCCAAGGTTTCAATTTTTTTCCTAGGGTTTCAAGATTCATTTCTAATTTTCTTGCACACAACAAAAAAAAATGGTCCCATGGATTCATGATCTATTTTTTTATTTCTATACATAAAGAATATTTTCACCTTTGCCCTTAGCTTCCACATGCTTGTTTACTTATTCATATTAGGCCTTACCTATATTCCAATAGCTTGTTTAAGACCAAATAAATTAGACATGGAATAAATCAAAAACCCCTAATTAATAATCCTATGGAGTCTTAATTAACTAAAAAATCCATCCATTATGCACATGATAATGAATGGGCAAATATTCAAACATGTGTAAGTAATAATTATAATTATATACATGAGAATACAATGGTGAAGTAATAAATCATTACCATAAATATCAATATAATTGGTATGATAGTGAAGACTATAGTGAACAAGAAAATGAATACACTAATGATGAAATACAAGAGCCTCCTTCTATTTCTTCTTTGCATTCTTCTTTAAATCATACACTAGAACAAGATGAGTAAAATAATAATCAACACATGTATGTTCCTAACATATTTTATGAGTTAAAAAGTGAAAACTCGCTCTCTAATACACCTCATTTATCCTCAAATTTTTCCATGTTATTTCATATCATTAAACATTATAAAACATAGGCATATGCACTACATGAAATGGAAAAATAATGTGATGTTTAAATTCCTTCTCTTTCTTTAGAAATGGAAAAAGGAATGTGAATATTATGAAATTACTTCTCTACATAAATGGTGAAAGAATGTGAAATTTATTCTCTTTTTAAATAGAAAATACTGTGAAATTCCTTCTCTCTCTCTATTGATATGGCAAACAAATGTATAGAAAATGAAATTCATTACTTATCTTTAGAAATGGAAAAATAAATTAAAATCCTTCTCTCTATAAATACTAAATGATACAAACACAAGTGATGATTTAATTTATCTTCTCTTGAAATGCAATATCAAAATATCTCTCCAGAATAATCTTTATTGAAATAAAATGTGATGACAATGTCATAATATGAAATGATACATCTTCAAAATGTGAATCTATGGAAAAATATGTTACACATGATTGTGATGACTTTTCTCAACCTATGCCTAGTATACAAACAATAATCTTAGACCTCCTTAACCCATTCATAATAGTGTACCTAAGGAAACTTATAACAATAAGATTCAATCATTGAATGAACCTCATAAGTATCTTAACATGCCTTCCCAAGATGTCATCTCCTTAATGCATTTTGTGTGTGCCTTATGACATAAAATATATCACCTAACCTTGAAATTAAAACATACCATGCTTGGATTTATTTTGATGCCATTATTCTAAATGTACCATTACCTCACAACTTCCTCGTGCCTACATTTCTATGTTTGATGGAATTAAAGATCCTTATTTACATCTCAGAGACTTCAAATCTTCTATGGACAAATTTAATAGTAATCATATTTTACTAAAAGTGTTTCCAAAAAGATTAATTAGAAAATCTTTGGATTTGTTTCACTCTTTCCTTAGTGGGTCTTTACAGTTTTATCTTGAGTTAGAAGAGACATTTTTACATTGGTATATTCAAAATAGCATGCCAAAAGTTACATATAAACATTTATCTTCTCTCCATCACGGAAACAAAGCCATTTTATGATTAAATTTTATGATTTAAGACTTGTATGCACCAAGTGATATATCAACCAATAGATTTGGGAACACAGTACATATTTTATAAAGGCCTCATCTATCCTCTCAAAATAAAATTTATTTATGACACTTGTGACTAATTTCAAGCTCTTTGTTATAATAGTCTCACACTATAAGAGGAATTGACACCTAATCCAAATACAAATCTAAAAAAGGCACATGAAAACATTAATCTATAACAAGAAGTTTCACACAAGGAAGCTAAGGCAATTATTCCACCAAATATTCCAATCAAGGAAAGTCAAGTTAAGGTCCTAATTAAAGGAAAAAATTAGTTTACAAAGTCGTACCCAAAGTGAATAAAATATTAATGTTAATAAATGAAAACCTCTAAGATTTTATAGTTTTAAAGATTGACCATGTGATATTCTACATAAATTATTAGATAAGAAGTTAATTGTTTTTCCTCCTAACTATTATCACCCTTCTTACCATCTCGCGAAAATAAAAAGCAAACCATTTTGCATTTATCAAGGTGTTAATGGACATCAAGACATTGATTTTTATCCATTATGATAATTTATTACACAACTTGCATATAGAGGGGTTATTACATTTGGAAAAGGTGACAAACAGTAAAAAATAACCACTTCTCCATCTACTTCTACTACTTATTCAACTAAAATTAAGATATCTCATAATGTTCTTGCAAAGGAATGAATGGTCCATTGGACTTCTACAAATGATGTTTCAAGGATAATATCTTCATCTAACTCACAATATACTACGATCAATCTATCTCAAGACATTCACATTATGGAACCAATGTTCATTTGAGCTCTAACTATAAAATAACCTAGAGAAGGAAAAGTTGCAAATGATAAGGCACAATATAAATTAAGGACATTTACATCTCCTTTCAAATAAGTATGGATACCAAAATTGAACCAAGAAACTAAAAATCAAAATAACATGCAAGTTAATAGTATTTATTGATAACTAAAAAAAAAGATTCATTCAATTTGTTTCACAAAAGGATTAGCAACTGGATTAATAAGATTACATTAACTTCTTATTACCTAGTGGATGGGGTAATCATTGTTGAGTATCAAGGATAACACATATTACTATGGATTAATCACATATAATACAAAAAAAATGCATATATAAAAATTCAAAAAAAATGATATCAAAGTAATCATTACATTTATATAAACATGAGATATCAAATGAACCCAAACTGTATGCAAATTTTTAAAAAAGATATGCAACAATAATAATAAATCATACATGATACGAATCCATAAACTCATCATATATGAGTAGATAAAAGTTAACAATATAATAAGATTCAGTCAATAATTGGGGAAACATTCCATATTGCATATGAATCATCACTATCACTATGTCTACTAACCAAAAAAGTGGAGACTCCACTATATACTCTACACTTGCATGATCAATATCCATATGGCCCCATATGCTTCTATAAAACTCCAAAAAGTACCATAGTATATACATGTTCCACCTATAGATCACTATAACAACCTAGCAAATCCCTGGATATATCACTACTATTATCTGACGCAGCCACTAGTTGTTTATCTAGATCTACCTACATATTATCTCACCAACTTATAACTACAATAAAAATAATGGCAACAATAGCAATCAGTTCAAAGGGGTGCATAATACCCACATTGTGATCTATCCTCCAAATCAATCCCCTACCAACTATGTCAAAAGGAATATCTCATTTCAAAATTTGAATGGATGCATCTACCATTGTGGCCTAATACTCATTATTTACATCACAAACACACAAAAAACATAATATATTAATAGTTTTTAAGTGAGAATCAAAAACTAGAAAATAAATACATAAGTATACATATATATTCATGTGTGGCTACAGTAACAGCTGTAGCATCATCTTGAGCTAGATAGGGGGTAGTTTGACCTAATTTTCCATATCCTCCACCTACCTCATCTCCTCCTCCCTGAGTTGGAGGAATACCAACTAGGTCCACTATAATCAAAAAGATAATAGGCCATCTCACACCTATCCACCACTAAGTATACACTGAAATAGACCCCAAATCATAAAAATCTACAACCACAAGCATAGGATCCATGTCCCTTATAGGTAATTGCATTATATATGTACCACTCAACCTTGGCCTATCACCTACATGATGAGATGACCTTGTGGTACATGTCCAAGGGTAAGATGTTAGTGGTATATGAGGTTGGATGCCAAAAAATATATTAACCTTTTTAAATTTAAATCTCTCCAAAACATCAGGAAAGTGATCATGGATCCACACACTAATACGAATGTGATGTATCTATGTTATATCCTCAAAACACCTAGCATAACCATGGTGCAACCCACACACTATCTTAACAAGTGTGATCCTATCAAGGATCCAGCGATTCTCAATCATGCTCAAACCTTGATGATTCTCTATAAATCACCACTCTGCAAAAATATGTGATGGGCACAACCTCCATGGGTACCTCCAATCGCTCAAATCATATAAATATGCTCATATGCCCAAACATGTAGTAGGATCATAGAACCAAGGCCTTCTACATAGACCTCCAATGTGAACCTGTATAAAACCCTATATAATGGACAACCATGGTGCACCCCCATAAATAACTCATGCCCCTTTCATAAATGGCACAAAACAAATTCATACATCTCATAGGAGATGGCAACAAAATTGCCATCCACAAACAAAAAATGAAGAAATCAAACAAAATATAAATTTTTACAACCATGAAACATCTGAGGTAACATTCTCCCCAAGTAGCACCATATAATCATGTGTTCTATACTCATTACCATAAGCACAACCATTTATTTATTTATTTGCATGGATAACCCATCTTGCCCCACTATTTCCCATACTACATGTCATTCATCAACTATAGACAATCATGACATTTTCCATACATCCTCCAACATCACACTTATCTCTCTTATTAGGAGCCAAAATGTGTATGTATCAAGATTCCACCTCTCATCCAAGGTAGTCATCATATGCATGTCATATGGGATTCACCTTAAATAGACCACATTTATAAGACTAGCCCTATCAATTATCTTCCAACTAGTATCATTTAAACCAAACTAGATCATGGTATCCATATGAAAACCATATCGTAACTCATTGGCATGTAAGTCCCTTTACAAACACACACATAAAATACAAATAAATATACAAAATCAAGTAAAAGCAATGAAATTTGAAGGTCATATCCAACCCTATATAGTCACTATCGTCAGGTATTACCTTAGAATTAGTATGTTCCATTAGTCAGTATTATTGAAATAGAGCATAGTTACATCATACACCTAACAGTACTAAAATCCATGAGTCAGTATCAAAATTGTTGTTAAAGGCCTAAAACCACCTTAAAACACATAAAAATCCAAAATTGATTTTTTTCAAAAAAAATGAAAATTGAAAAAATGATCAAAAAGGCAAAAAAAATATACATACCAAATCCTCAGGCTATTGGCCCTATAAGGTAGTTTGCAAATGCTCTAAAAAGTGAGGCAATGCATCTTAATGGCTCAGCATCATAAAGGCTCAAATCTCAAAATCATTACCCAAAAATGTGTAAATGAATTACAAATTCTAAAAACTCAACCTATTTATATGGGTTGACTTTTCAATTATGTACTATACCACATTTAGTTTCCAAATTAATACATGTGAATATTATGTGCATGATACTCAAAACACTTTGTATCAAAATCACTCCTCATCAGTTGTGTTGGAATGCACAATAAATGTTATTATGCATAGTAAAATTTCCAATTCTATTAGTGAAAATATATAATACGTCATAATTTTTCTCTACAAAAATGTTGCCATATTTTTTCAAAATGGGGGCAAATTTTGACTCTAGACACATGCCATTTCCTTTGGCAATTATTTTGTATTATCAAAGGATAAAATTTATCAAAATATACTACATTTCTTTGTCAAGCATGTAAAAATCCAAAATACAACAATACAAGCCCATAAAGCAAATATATCAAATAACCAATTCATAAAATTATATAAATCATTGAGATTACCTAACTAATATATTTTTTGATATGATCGATTTGACAGTCACATACCTCACGTCGAAAGGGGGGCATATATTGGGTTTTTTATATAATTTCATATTATGATTTTAGCACAATACGTGTGATTCAGATTATCAAATTTTGGCATAGAACACATGATTCAGATCATCAAATTTTGGCACCATACACATGATTAAAATTATCAAAATTAAAAAAAATATGCATATTCACAATGGTTCATATATCATACAATTTAAATACATGACAAATCTTGGCACATTGATACATATTACAACGAAATATACGATGCATATGCACTATATTTATATAAACTTGAGCACATATCCATACGTACTTGGGTGCCTCTGCATGGGCATGTGCACAAAATTTATAGGAACAAAAATTACAAGTTTCTACATACACATATCTGAGATGCATGTTCTTAGACTCTGCATATAGTTACATAGCATTCTATATCATTTGGTACAAATTCAGGAGTAATGACATTGATTCATGTACACATATACACACTCTAAGATTTATAGGGCATGATATTAGTTCCTGATCATATACAACAAAATAGTTTATAATTGAATGGAAAATGGTTGTCATTCCACTCCACAATTATCAGATTTGGGGGCATGGACATTATCTATTCTATTTCGATCATGCATTTATCATACACAACAACATAGTTTACAAGTGAATGGGAAATGGTTGTCATTCCACTTCACACTTATTAGGTTTGTAGTCATGTTGGGGGTGTGAACATTTTTTATTCTCTTTCGATCATGAATTATATTTTACATTGAACAAAACTATACAATCAAACATGTGTCCATGATGGAGATGTGAATATTGTTCATTTCCTTTCAATCATGGATTTTGTTTACATGGAGTGAACTTGAGTGAAATTGAGCAAAATTATATACTTGAATATATAACGCATCTATACTGGTTGATTCATTTTTAGTGATGTGTTAAGGTTCAGTGACACTTAACACATCACTCCTTAACCCAGTAAAGAGTTTACAATTTTAATTTTGGAACTATTCTTCAAATAACCACTTCAATTCTATCCATTTCCATGGCCAAGAAGTGAATAAGACTACAAGTTCCCTCTTCTTCTCCATAGTGATTGGGTTAATTGTTGACCCTACGCATCACCACTATTAAAAATAAGAGCACACTCCAAGAGCATACTCCATGAGTGATACCATACAGCATACACACAAGTGTAGTTTTTATTTGAATATGTTTTCTATTACAACTATATGTTATTTATCCAACAGAAATCTATCTAATATTTTACATCATCTCTTGTAGAAACACATGGACATAATTAGAACAAACAAGTCTAGATTCACAATCACCAATGCAGATTTGCATTATCTTTTACTTTTTATCCAATATTTGTAGTTCCACTAAAATGCTATATTAAAGAGGGGGGAAATGTAGATACCCAAATTTGGTACAAGCCTTGTTTCATAATACTTTTAGGCACTTTGCATGTATAGATTTCAAACCATGAACTAAGTACTTAGTGGCACATTTCTCTTGATCTTTTGATTGTCTTACTGATTCTATTTGGCTGCATGACACCCTTATCCCATCATGACTAACTTCACATATCATATTACAAATATATTTGGTCTTCCCTATTACCCTGGAGTCTTTTAAGCCATGGGCCAATTCTATAATTTATGGTCAATATCCGCTGTTGATATTGACTAAATATAGTGGAAATAACCCATTGACCAAATTTTGACCTCAAGTCAAAATTGGTCAACCCCTATAGGTTGAAACTTTTAATGGAATTATTAAAACTTGTATGTGGTCTTGTCATGGTCTTAAATTGTCTTAAATATTTTTCATAACATTAGTCATTTCTTAGCTTGGTCCAAGGTTTGGTCTCCTATGCACTTGTCTAGTCCTAGGGGTCATTTATGAGGTCTTGATGTTTTCAAACATATTAAAATGTTTTATATGGTTTAGATTCATTATAAAAGGTCATTAATGAGTATTTAAGGTCATAATATCATGTATTAACCTTTTATTATGTTCTTATGTACTAAATTATCATTTTAATCACCTTTTGGCCTATTTGGAGGACCTATACATACCATATTCAAATTAAAACATTTAAATAAGGTTACCCAATATAATTTATTTCAGATAATGTTTAGTAATGGTTAGAGACTGAAAAACTTGTAGGTTCAATGCCTAAAATGAGCAAAATACCACTTTACAAGCACTTTTGGGCACTTGTATAGCCTTGGAAGATCACTTGTAAGTTTAAAATGGTTTAAGATTGTCCCTTTGGCTTCCTTAGATCATTTTTAGGATTTGTATCAAGTCTTAGGTCATGTATATCCTTCAAACATTCTCTCTCCTCCCTCGCTGCCTTCCCAAGCTTAGAAAGGCAAAATTCAAGTGGATGGTATGGCCAGGAGAGTAAGAGTTATGAGCTGAAACTTTGGACATTGTTAGGGTTAATAATAAGATTTAAACTAGTGTAATTGTTTTCATATTCATGTCCCCTCCTTTATTAACAATTTCTAAGAGTGACAGCAAGTCACTATGCCTTGTCCATCCAAATAGGGTCTGATTTTGCTTGTATTTCTCCACTTAAAATTTTGATGGAAAAGAATAGTTTTGAGGGATGTTTTTAGAGTTAAAATATATATTTTCAATGTTTTTTTCATCATATAATTCATCTTCATGAATTTTCTTCAATAAGAGGAAAAGTGTCTCAATGTATAGGGTGTTTTAGTCACTCCTATTGTAAGTTTTGGTTGTTTGAAATGTATACCACTTTCAAAGGTTTCCAATAATAAATTTCTCATGAAAAAACCCGTAACTCTCCCATAATTCATGTTTTATCTCTTGATAATTATCTCTCTCTAAATAGTCCTTTAAGAGACACCATGTCTTGTTATTTAAAAAGCATGGTCTATGCATAAATGGATCTCTACATGTTTGAACATTAATGTTGGCCCTGAGTGGAAATAAGTGACTAATGTATCATGTGAGAGTACTATTTAAAAGGTTTAAATTTCAATTTTTTGAGAGATGTGATCAAATTATACTCTCAAATAGTGTTGAAGTGTGTTCTAGCCACCCACAGGTGTGCAGACTCGTCGGTAGACATCCATGGAACCTAATTTATATGAGGAGTTTATTTAAGTAGTGTAGAAGTGATACAAACTCCTAAACAAATATTTTACCCTTGATAAACTCCATTATACCATCAAAATAACATGAGCCTTGTGTTAAGCTCCATTACATATACAGAACTTGCATAAGCTAACTGTGTATATAGTCTGTACATATGAGTAAACAAGTGGAAGATGATATATGCTTAGTCATCAGTTATAAGATTTTTAAAAGGTGATAAGGAGTTGAAATTAGTTTATGTAACCTTTAAACTTAAATATTTAATAATTTGGCTCACTAACAACCTATGCAGGCAAAATAGAGACCTATAGGCCTTAGACCTATAGGTTCTCATTTGGACTGAAAGATAATTGTCGTTTAAACAAGAACAAGTCAAAACAAGAAAACTTACTTCAATTTAAGCTTAGGAGAGAATGCAATCCATTGTAAATAACCTATCCACTTTCAAGTTAAGAGATGGTCAAGGAGATAGGATCTGTAAGCATTAATGCATACGCACAGGTCTATGTACAGAATTGAGAAGGCAAAAGGTCTGAAAGTGTCATGAAGTAGCCAATAAACCTTGAAAGGATGTGATAAGGAAGTCTCAATTATTTTTTGAATACTTCAAGGCAAAATTATGGAGTGAGAAGACCAAGTTCAATACCTCATGCTCAAACCTTCTCCTAATGAACACCTACAGCCACTTTTAGAAGGTATAAGGATAGTGTGTGCTTGGAAAGATGCAGTGTTTTAAGAAATGTGAATAAGATTTCCAAACTTACCATAATTCAAAAAAATCATTGAGATGACCATGGATTGTAAATTGAATACCTTGAAACTAAAATGCAGTCAAGACTCTAAAATAGCCACCTACAACCATGGTGTAAGCAAGCATGAGAGGTAAAGTGTATGCAAGAAAAGTGTAGAATTTTAGAAAGGTGGTAGAGTTTTAAAAGATTTAAAATTCCTTAACACTTTACAAGAATTTATTTTTATTCTCAATGACTTAGGGTGGAGACCTAAAACCCCTATAATGCAGTCAGATCATCTTAATAAACATCTACAGGTTGCTAAGAAGAGGCAGGTTGGTTCCAAGCCTGAAGAGAGGATAGAGTGCATATGAAACATTAGAATATAACTCAGGTGATGGTTAAATATATGAAACTATTTTAACTCATGAGAGATCAAAATAAACATGATAAGGATGACTATTGAGATTGGTAACAATAGAGACCTAAGCGTTGCATATACAGTCACTATATATATAGGCATGTTTGCCTTGGCAAGCGAAGGATGTTGTTTTTTTTGAAGTAAAAAGTGATTTTATGGAAGAAATACCTCTTGATAATATTTCATGATGATATTTTTATCTCCATAAAACCCTCAAACCTAATGACAAAGGATGAAATGTTGATAATCCCTGTCTAGGCCTAAGAAGCATGAAACACACACAAATCACAAAGAGCAGTCATGATAAAAGTGATTTGACTAAGATGGTATATAATTTAGAGGATATTTTATGGTGAAATATTAAGGTATATACCCTCAAGAGTCATAAAAAATAGGGGATAAACAATAAAAGTACAAATTGACTTTGAGACCAACTCTAGCTTCCCTCAAGGTAGGACTGTAGTCTAAAACTAGACTTCTACTCACTTGGTGAGGCCATGATCTTGTACATGGAACTTAATGGATTTAAAAGGATATATCAAGGTCCCCATACTTCATTCTTTTGGCATCAATTATTTTATTAAGTGTTTGACTTGATGAACAAAGGTTAAAAGCTCAGACCCCTCTCTAATGGCTTGCTTGCAACTCGAGTGTCAACTTCTCACACTCATAACTTTCATGAAGTTTTGCATGGGACCCAATGGTGATTAAAGGTTATGTATGTGTCCCCTAACTACAATACTTTTTCATTAGGAGAGATAAATATAATTTTTTCTTCATGAACAATCCTTAAGAACCTAAGGCACTCTAAACCCTCCTAAAACCCTAATAGTGACCAGTCAAGAGAAATGGACTTATAAAGCACATGAAATGACATATTTTATCCTAAAAACTCTTGGACTTTTTTTAGGACTCCAATTATATTCTCCATGATTATTTTATATGTACTTGCTTTTGTGTGGACTTTTTGCATGATTTTTTGTGTTTTGTAGAGGTTTTGAGCAAAGTAGAACATAAAAACTATTGGATGAGGTCACTTGAGATGTATTTAATAATTTAAATATAATAAATATGCATAATATATCCTATAAGTGATCAAACAAAGGTTGTTTTTCAAGGCAGTCTCAAACAGGCTTAAAATGAGATTAGGTTGCAAGGCCATTTCATAGTTCTCACACTTTCACAAGGTCTCAGGGATTCAAATTTGACATGGAGCTTTGTGATATCTTATTTAAATTTAATCACATGATTTTTTGTGATTTCACACATGTGGGAGATATCTAGAGTAGAAAAATAGGGTTCTAGGCAAGGAGGCCTAATTAAGGAGAGAGAAAGGTAGAAAAAATGCACTTCCACTCATAGTCTAGACATGAAATTTGACATGAATATGTAATGGTATATTGGGTACTTAAATATGTTTTCATTTTATAAATAACATCCGTACATTATTCTACACAAGGAGGTTTACAAGTTTTTAGGGCTACAAGGAAAATAGGCCTAATGAGAGCTTAAGGAGTAAAATGGAGTCTTGGGAGTTGTTTCAAGAACCAAAATGGATTTTTAAATATATGATAAGATATTTTAAGGAAATATATTGATATAGAGTGACTTAGAGAACATTAACTCAAGCTTTGAGCCACTTGGACCAAGCTAGGCGTGGGAAATGAGGAGTTTCAAGACACCTAGGCATATGAATGATGAAATGTTAAATCAAAGCAGTTTATTAATGCATGATAGGTGTCAAATGAGTATTTATAAATGAATTCATATAAAATTGATGATTTATAATCCCATTTGTCACTCTTCTTATGCAAGGAAGGACAATTTTCAAGAAGATGGTTATAACTCCTACGCCACTTGGAGGATTGGAGCATTTTTAGAAGTGAGACACATGGCGTTGGAAGACTATTTATATTATTTATAACTCCTTTTTTTTAACTCTCAAATGGACACTTCTCAATCTTCTTCTTCTATGCCCCTCTCTCTCTTTTCCTTAATTCTCTATATAAGCAACCACTTTTGGCCTTGTAAGATATCCACATCTGGTATGATGAAGCCCTGATAGTTTGAGTACTAATTTTACCTTTGAATAAAATATGTCAATCTAGTTTTAAGTTCCCAACTTCTTGTCTAAGTGTTTGAAGTATTCCATGATTGAATGTCAAGTGATAGTTATCTCTCCTTGTATTCATCTTACTCTCTCATGTTTTGTGCAAGTAATTTGCCTTCTAACAGGTCACATGAAGTGTAGTTGGTTGTTTTGTTTGTCTTTAAGTGTAAGGAATAGTACTAGTGTATATAATAAGACCTTATATTCATCTACCTTTAGAAATTCATTGCATCATACCTTCATGTTGAAACACTTTTGTTAGAGAAACCTTGGGTGTTGAGATTAGTTTTGTAAATTGCCTTCATAGTGCAAGTTCATGGTAGTCTTGTGGAGTTAATATTGGTTCATCACCTTTGCTAGGTTAGTGTCAATCCCTTCTATCCCTTTTATTTTAAAGTAAGTATATTAGTTGTTAGTTGTAGGTGTCGTGAAAGGGAGCTAGCCTTTCAATCTAGAGACTCATCTCTCCCATAGGTCACCCACAACTTGAGAGATGTTTCCATGTTACATCAAATTTAAGGAGGTTCGAGTAGACCTCCTTTAGCGTGAAAATTTGATTGATAACATAACCTAGGTCCCCTTTTAATTTATTTTGGGCATTTTTCACTTTTTGACTACTTTTTGGGCATGTTTCAACTTATTTTTGTTAGCGTTGTGCACCACTAGGTCCTTAATTCAAAGTTAAATAATCCTATATATACAAAAGTATTGTAAGGTATTTTGGGACAAGCACATTGCATTATCAAGGGCTAGACAAGATTGTGTATTTCATCCAAATAATTTTTAGAGATAAATATAGCATTTACAAGATAAATTCATATTTATTTACTTGTACTAAGGGTAAGATAGGAGAAAGAGCATATAATCTTGCATACACAATTACACACATACACATTAACATAAGAACTCCATTTGAGTTTGAGCCCTCTTTGAAGTATTGAAAATGTAGTGAAACACCTGGTATATCAATGGGGATTAACTAAGGTCAATCAAACTCAACCCTTTTGATCGACACCCCCTCGCACCCATTTAATATTGATTTACTTATACAAAAATAGGGTTTGGGCATACAAGTGCACCTATACAATTCTAGAACAATGTGGCACCCCAAAAAGAAAACAATTACTCATTGTGTGTAAGTTCAGTTCCAACCACTACATGTTAGTATCGATTGTTGATATTGTCCTAATCCATCATAACTAACTAGAAGAAAATAGACATAAAATGAGCACATGCAAAGCACTTACATAGTCTTGAGATGTAGCACTCATATAATAAGACTACTTATGAGCATGAAAACAAGATAAGAGCCTTCTTACCTCTCGTTTTACATTCTTTAATATATTTAGCTTGTATATTTTTAGATATTTTGAAAATTAGAAAGAATTTATTATGATAATCATTTCTATCCTATTAGGGTTGGTAAAACCAAATTAGGGTAAAACACCAACTAGACTTCTTTATTCTCATGATATTTTAGAATGGAACTAGGATATGATCTACATGGACTTCATTTTTGACCTTCCTACTTCCTCCTATTGACATGATGTGATTATGGTGACAGTCGACAAATTGGCCAAGGTCTCCCACTTTTCGCTAACAAATATCATGTACAATGTCACTATGGGGGTGAAGGTATTCTTGGATAACATTGTTAGACTACATGGCATTCCTTGAAAGATCATTTTTGACTGAGATACTTCAAACTTTTGGGCCACATTTCAAGAGACTTTGTGTATAATGCTTAATTTTAGTACCTCATATCACCTTGAGATAGATGTCTAGACAGAAAGGGTGAATTCGGTGTTTAAGGAAATGTTGTCGATGTATGTGATGGACTATAAGTCCTAATGGGAGGATAATCTCTACTTGGTTGAGTTTTATTATAACATTTATTATCACAACTCCTTTAACACGGCCCCTTATAAGGCCTTGTATGGCAGAGTGTGCAATACCCTATTGAGTTGGGATCGAATTGAGGACAAAGTTACAATTGGTCATGCAATGTTACAAGACATGGAGCAATGGGTTGTCCTCATTATACAACACCTTCAAGAGGTGTAAGATCACCAAAATAAGTATGTCGAGGCCAAAAGGTTACATCATTACATATATGTTGGTGACAAGGTATTTTTTATAATGTGGCATCATAAAAGCTCTATATGTTATAGAAGTCTCTAAGATCACACCAAGATTTGTGGGTCTATCTAATAATTTGGAGACAATTGGATCGGTAGCGTACCACTTAGCTTTGCCACCCATCTTTTCACAAGTCCATGACTTATTTCATGTTTATGTATTATTGCAGTATGTTTTGATACCTCCCATGTGCTGAATTAGATAACCTTGCAAGTGGATGTAGACATACAACTTATTATGAAACCTGTTTGAATTTTGGCACATTGGACGTTATCCCATCGGGAGAGATATTTGGACCCATTTAGGTTCAATTGGGATAGGTATGAGGACACTAAGGCTATTTGGGAGGATGATACACCATTTTGGGTCCAATATACCCACCTTTTCTAGTGACTTCTAAGAGGAAATAGGCCCAAATTTTTGTGCTTAATTTTCTTTTGGATTGCCTCATGCTTATGATTAGACATTATTACAATTCTTATCTAAATTTAGATTCCACTTATTTCTTATTTCTTTAGTTATATATTGACACATTATGTGGTTATTTTTTTACTTTTATATGAAAAAAGTGATACACTATTTAGGATTGATTATGTTGTGCTCTATATCTAAATGTCATTCTAATATTGGATATGTTGTGATGATTCTTACTCATGGGTGTATTGGTTTTATGTGGACACCTTAAATCACTATTATAGATGGGTTAGCGTGAGTGAATACATTTTACTTCTTGTTTCATGGTTACTCATGCTTATATTAGTGGTATTCATGTTCATTGATGAGATATACTTGATTTATGTTGGTCGTCTCTTCAAGATGGGTTTTGAGACAAATAGATGGACCTCCATTTGATATCATGGGCACATTGTCATAAGATTACCGTGTATGTTTTATATTATATGCCCGTGTAATTTAGACATGTTGATGGGTGAATTGCTAAGAAAAAAGGGAAACAAGTGGTATAAATAAACATTTTTTCCCACTCGGATTCATCTAGTGGATTGAGTGTGTAGGATACAAGTGTAGCCAATAAGAAAAAATGGAAACAAGAGTTATAAACATTTTTTCCCGCCCGGATTCATCTAAGTAGACCATGGAAAACATTTTATCATTATGTTGTGCCTTGTAAACATGTTTTTATCTAGTTAGGATGTCACAACCTTAGTATTAGTTAAAGGAAATTTTCTTTGGTTGGCATGTGAGTGTTGGTGTAATTTATGAGAGGGGTGGGTCCGATGTCAAACGATAATGACTCTTTCCTTTCCATCAATAGTAATTTTGGATTTACCATTTAGCATATTTTTAGGAAGTGTAGATTAAGCTTCCTAGTGCTAGCATGTGATTTAGAGGTGGGAACCCATAGGGTATGTTTAGGAGTGTATTAGAGGCTTAATTAACTCCTAAAAGTGTTTAGAGATTTTTAAAAGATACTTAGAATAGGATTACGGTTTAGAGGATGAAGGCACGTTGATGGGAAGGGATACATGTGACCTTCTTATTAGGTAGAAGCTTTTGGATTTCCTATTTAAGGGTGAAATTTTCCTATTAAGGGGATTTTTGTCATTTTTGAAGTGCATGACGGAGCTAAAGGAACACAACCTAGTAAGTGGAGGAGTTGGAGGTAGATCTCATAGCCATGGTTTTCTATCTATTCTTGTGTCTTGTTGATGGATTTGGGTAAAGTTTATTGCATTGTTTTTGTTTTTTTATTTTATTTTAATTTAATTGGGTTTATGCCATGTTAGCAAGTAGGTTTATGGGTTAAATTATGGCTTGTTGAGCCTTTTTTTTATGGATGTTTTCATGTTGGTTAGTAAGGGTTTTAGGTTAACAATGCATTGTATATTTAGAGCTATTGATTTGCCTCCTTGAATAATCAGAGGAGTTGTGGATGCTCCTACTTTGGTAGGATTTGGGTCCACTTTAGGGTTTCCTTTACCAAGGGGATAAGATAGAAATGAGTTTGGGGCTTGTGTAAAAAGTTGCCTTTTTATTTATATCGACATTGTGTAAAATTTGGAGAAAGTTGTGATACATGGTCTGATATTTCGTTTTGTGGATTACCATGGTGAATTTTTAGGTTGTGAGTAGGGTTTGTTTTGTTTATATTAGCCAAATGAGACCATACTATATTAGCTAGTTTTTAATCCAAATGAGACTCTACTATATTAGTTACCTTGTCATTAAATCAAAAACTAAGTTAGTTTAGCAACACTCTATGTTGTCCGAAAACCTATCTTCTTACCTACACTTGCGTAGTAGTTTAATGATTTATTGGACTCCCTTGTGCTTGGGGTTTTACTTGGAGAAACTCTAGATTTGGCAAAGCTAATATGAAAATTGTCATTCATCTTATTTGTGCAAATGTGACACTTTGCTTATTGTTGCAATGGTCAAGGGCCAATGTAAATGTGTGTAATAAGGTGGATTTAAGTTGTGTTCTTGCATACCTAACTGGGGTTCATTAGATGAAATTTCCTTTTATTATGTATAATCTAGTTTAGTGATATTTTAAGTTAGAAGTAATTTCATTTATAATTGTTTGAGTGAATATTAAAATTGTAGTCATTGTTGTATTCCTTTTATAAAATGGTAGATGAAATTTAAATATACTAGTGTTGTTAATTTTAGTTTTAAACCAAATACTTGAATATTTTGCATCGATATTGTAGTTATAATTCAAAAGGAGAAGCAAAAGCAGTTTAGAGGACTTTGGCAACCAATTTAATAGTCCTTTCATTTAGAAATTATTCTATATGGCCTGGGTATTTATTGCATACATCTGATAGGAGGAGGGAGGGTCAGTGGGGCAAAGCCCCCCTTTTCATAAATTGTGCAAGCTCAACCTTGTGAAGCACCCTTAGACTTGTAGCCCGGGTTGGAGAAGGGTGAAGGGGTCGGCTAAGGTGAGCCCCTTCTTTAGAAGCCTAAGGGTTGGGTAGGAGATGAGCCCTCCCACACCCAAAGCCAAAATCCATTGTTACCTCCTACCTACAAGCAGGTAACAACAAACAAAAAGTAAGCAATGGAAGAAAGACATGAAAGGAAAATTTTAAAAAACAAGCAAAGAGAAAAATAACAAATGCCATGAAATCTAGCTACGGTTTTGCCCAAGGAGATCAAGTTGGGACTTGGAAGTGGAGGTCGTGAATGGATCCATCTTCCTCTCCCTTTACTATTTGCATCTCCACCTCAAGAGTGCAAATGACCCAATCTAAGGTTTGAAAGCCTTTTGAAGGGCTCATAAGAATCTTTAAAGTTTTTCTAGGGTTGTTGAGATGGAGGGATGAGATGAAAAACATCGAAGGGTGGGGATTTAACCCTATTGGATGGAATAGCCTATTTTCAAAGGGGTCAACTTTAATAAATTATTTTATTATTTTAATTTTATGTTTCTCTTGAAGAGGGTCGTGTGGGGGATGTCACTCAATAAAGTGAATATCATAACATAAAAAGATCCCTTAATATTTTATCCAAAGTGAGTCATAACTTTAAAACACCCCTTAGCATTTTTTTCAAACTAACCTCATAACTAATGTATGTGTATACGCATTCAAAAATCCAATGAGATTAGTCTTACTTAGGAAGCTTGTGACCATGCAACTGAATCTAAACTCAAAGAGCTTATAGATTGACCGTGTGTATTTGTTATGCAACTTTGCACTCTTTGGTCTTACACATTTGTTATTATTTTGTTCAAACTAATCTTCTAACTAATGTTGTGTATACGCATAAAACACCCAATGAGATTGGTCTTATGTTTAAGAAACTCATGACCATGCAACTGAATCTAAACTTAAAGAGCTTATAGATTGACCATACGCATTTGTTATGCAACTTTGCACTCTAACCTACTATTGCATGTTCTTGTCTTTTTGTTCAAAAATATATACCCCTTATTTTTATCTTGTTTTCCCAATGGAATTTTATGCATAATACAAGTTGCATGTTTATAAACCTGGTGAGATAGCACACCATCAGAGTTTCTAGATTGGACATCAAAATGATAAACTATTGTCAATTTCCAATTCTTTTGTGAACTTAGTGTTGTCGAAAATGTTGTTTATGTGTGCATAAAATTCTTCTAATTTCTCTTTGCCATGTTGTTAGCGTAGATTGGTATCGTCAATAAATCTCTTCCACCACCTAGGTTTTAAAGGTAAGGAGGTGAGAACTTTTTCTTCAAAACATTACAGAAATAGGTTGGCCATTAATGGAAATAGAAGGGATCTCATCCCTACACCTTCCAATTGTTTTTTTTTCTCCTATGTGGCAATGGGATCCCCTTTGTCGCTAGTGATAGCCAACCTCTAGATGAGATGTTTGGAACAAAAAAGTCTCACCTCCTCTCTAAAACCTAGGTGATAGAAGACATTTTTCGACAATATTAATTTAAGTTTGCAACATGACAAAGAAATTAGAAATATTTCATGCACAAAAACAACATTATGTTCACAAAAAAATTGAAAGTGATGGTAGGTCAGCTTTTCTTGACATATTCTCTACAAACTTTGATGGCACACTATCTCATTGAATTTATAAAAAGGCGACACACTAATTCTCTATTTTCATTCTACCTTCCATCACCCCTAATTCAAAACATGAGGGTCCTTAAAACCTTGGCCACTAGAGCCTTTAGGGTTTGTGATGATGAACATATTGATGAAGAAATTGCTCACTTTAACATGTCTTTAAAAGGATGCCTATAAAGAGAAATAGATTGCCAGGGTGTTCAAACAAGGAAAAATAAGAAAAGAAATTATTTGAAGAAGATACATCAAGGGCACCAATAGCATTTATATCATTATTTGTGGGATCTCCAACAATATATTTTAGATTTACTTGAGAAAAAAGCATCATGTCTTCCTTTGTTTCACACAAAAATGTTGAGCAAGTTTATCAAATCCTCCATAGACCAACTGAAAATGACCAAGAAATGTTGAGTCTATTAAATTGACCACTCGTGTGGGGATTCCATATATTGATGAAATTTTTTGATCAATGAGCACAAAGGTGAAGCAGCGTGATGTTAACATAAAGCAAGTATGAATCAATAAGTTTGAATTGGCAAAACATTCTTCTAAAACTTAACACCATGTTTACATCAAAAATATTAACATTCATGACATGAAAAATCATTATTATAAAAAACACTTGAGGAAAACAGTTGAAACCAATAAATATCCAGTGAATTTAAACATGGATGACGGATTAAACATATTTATACATATTCCTTTCATGTCTAGACTTTTTAAGATAAATGAAAGGATAAATATGCTAGAAGGGCCATATTCCTTTCATGTCCCTTTCAGCATGTTTTTTCCTTTCATGTCTATATTCCTAGGTTAATAGTGGCACCCAACATTCAAAAGATACTTCCTTATTTGCATGATCAATAAGATCAAAGCTAAAATGGCCCAACACATAATATAATTATATAACACTGAATATTAAAAAGCCAATAATAATATCTAATTGTAACTTTGGTATTAGCAACAACTTACACTACTGCAATATTAAAATAGTTCAAAATTTGAAATATAATTACATAAAAAATTAATAATGTGTACTAAGATCATTTAATAATTACAAGAAATGTCCCAAGATCGAGTCCTTGTCCACAATCCATACATATTTTCTCATTATCCCTAATGATAAATTGCTGAGAGTAATCCAGAAGGTTGATTTAAAAGCTTTCCACAAAATTGTTTCCGGAAGCTGTCACTAATTTTATATGGACTTTCAAAACATTATATATCTAAAGAATCAATATTCCAAATTTTTACCCCCCAATAAAATTGGGCAGAACAAAAGCAAGAGATCATCCACTAAATTGTAGCAGATGTTAAAATAAATAATTTGTTAAACAATCACAGGGTGTATTCCCCATAACATTTTGGAAATTCTAAAAAATACAGAAAAAAATAATGTTACAAAATGGAAAAAAAAAAATTGAAAAACCTTTGGCTTTCGACAATATTTGAAATAAAAATATGTATCATACTATTTCTCTCAACCACATTCAAATAATACATTAGCAGCCTTGGATCGTTTGACTTAGTCTGCCAAAGATAATCTAAGCATTTCTACATTTGATCGGGAGATTGCTGCTACCGGAGGTGGACTAGAACCATGGTATTTAAACTGCATTCTGTGTCTACCAAATCCGTGTTTTTGCCCATTTAAAGAAAGATGGATTTGACTAGTACATAGATCCTAGTGTCCAGCAGGGCTAACTTGCCTTTTAACCTAACCTGTTGGAAATTGTCTTGTCAGTCGGTTCTCGGTCAATCTAGTTAACCAAGACAGAGACACGAAACATGTTGAATAATGGACATACAAGTCCTCAACATTCATGACAGAATTTGAAGATTAATTTAATTTTCAACCTAGGGAGAGAGCCCTTCCAAATCTTCTCTTCCAAATCAAATCAATTAATTGCATTGCTCTCGTTGCAGGACATTGCATCAAAAGCTGACATCATTATTGTGAAGCAAATCCAATGTAAAAATGGCAATCACATTAGATGGGAAGTGCAATCCTCCTGTAGAACTCTACGGTGCAAGCCATTATTTGCTAAAATAACACTGAACTTCCCTTGTACTGAAGAAGATGTGCATTGGCAACTGACCGTAGACGTCACCTCTGCCTAGCAGCATAGATCATGATCACAAGTTCACAACTTACCAATTCCTGCAGGATGCATGCCAGTTATGTACAATTCATTTACGTGTTTTTCAATACCCTTGGCCCATAGATGTAGTGACTACTTGCTCTTTCTGCAGCAAGCGAACCGGTTTAATCATCATATCAATGTCATCAACTGGTAATCCAATATTGCTTAAAAAATCAACCTCTGATTTTTTTGTGGGAGACACAGCACCACAAATCAAGTTATTATCATCGACATCTTCATCTGGGGCATCGAGACTGATAAACTCAACACACTCAAGTTCCCTTGATGGCAATTCAAGTGCCGTTTGCTGCTCAGAATGCAACTTGAACAATGTAGATGCTAATTCACTAATACCCAGATCATCAGATACAAAGTAGCGCCTTTTAGAAATAATACCACCCTTGCGCCTGCTGGAACCTTTGGGCTTGTCTTTCTTCTTTGGGTGATGAAGCTTACAAGATAGCCTTTCTGGGCACTCACCTGTTATACCATACTGGGGACATACGTATGTGTGCTTTTTATTACACTGTTCAAAAAGGACATTAGAGTAAAAGATTAAATACCAAACAAAATAATCTGAAATCTCCATGCCAGCATACCAATGCCAAATTTTATGGCAACAAAGCTCTTAAGTATGGAAAACAAAGGGATAAATCCAGATATGACGATGATCTTACAAATGAATATAAATATCAAGCATCAAAACTGTGACAGATTTTATTGGGATCCTTGGTAGTCTGCTCAAGATAAGAGAAATACTGAACTCAGAAATCAACATAACAATACAGGATTATTTGAAAAGCATAAGTCAGGAAATTTATACAACTAGCTCACAGTACACTAGTTTGTAAGAATTTTTGGAATTCCAGACTTTCTGACTTTCCACAGAATCCCCAGTTTTCTTCCTTCCAGATTGATACACGGTGCTTTTTCTAGGTATCATATTAAATTCAACTCATTTGCCAATTATATTTGTCTGGTCGACCAGAACAAATTTGAATGATATCAACTTCTATTTCAAACAAGTCAAAGTTCGTGAATGTTTATGCTTACTTTGTGGTTTTTGCATGGTCAAAGGGTCAAACAACAATAAAGAAAATATTCTCTTCTTTCTCTGCAGGCTTACATTATGTCTGTGCCCTCCATGTTGACCCCTCTTGCCGACTACGTAAGATGTAGAGGTTTATAAATTATTTAATGATTTACTTATTTAATTCAGCCATATATGTTTTAATTGAACAGTTAAACATTGCCTTCACCATATATTACAATATTAATATAAGAATTTAGCTGACATATTAAAGATTGAGATAAATTAGAATATTATAGAAACATTTTTGTAACTTAAGATAATATTAGAGATTGAGATAATTAAGATATTATATGTATGTCTATTTTGACATTTTATGCATTCATTTTTATTTAGAAAGTTAAATCATAAATATGATCAAGCATCTATCATTTGAACTTTAAAACGGACTTTCTTTAAAATTTTACTAACAGATTTTTATTTTTTTTGCATTTTATACTCGGGAAACACAAATATGAATTTGAACATTGTTAACAGCTGGTACATATGATTTTGCTATCCAAAAACATATACAAGGATGCCAGAACCTCTTACCAAGTTGACCAATACCAAAAAACCAAGGAAATCCTAATTATGGGCTTTCTACACTCAACACCATAGCCATCCTCTTACTTAATGACCCACGTAACAGAAGAGTTTATTACAGCAAACAAAAACCGCATGTCAACCTGAGTGGACCTTATGGTGAAGATGTGTGCCCTCCACAGAGGGGGCACAGGTTCAAATCCAGAGGTGGGCAGGGTATGTACCCCTTGTTGAACAATATAAAAGGTCAATGGAAGGAACAATCCCCTTGTGAAAGCCCAAAGGGGGGTCTTATACAACAATCAGTGTCTTGCTTGGCAGTGACCTAAAACACTAGCTTTACATTTTAACAAATGAAAATATGAACATGTTCATAAACACAATATAGTACCTCATGTCCTTCAGCACCGTACCCTTTTAAACTACATATTTTATTACAGAACACAGAATAAACTTCAACAAACAAAATGCTGACGATGACCGTAACACAATATGATACCTTATCTCCTTCAGCACAGTACCCTTTAAGAAATCCATCGCAAACAGGTGCCTTGGGGTTGACATTTACATGTCTGTATGGGCAATTCTCATTGGTGCAAAAACCTGTCAACAAACATAAACAGGTTCACATGGTTTCAGTAAACATTCATCACTCAAAATATTCTGTATGTAAATTTACCTTGGAGAAAATAAGAGCAATCTTCCATGCGCTCTGGAATGATCTGCACACAAAAACACACCCTGCATAAGAAATGTAGTAACTAGACCTATCATATAATAAATAGCAACTGCCCTATTTATGTCTCCAGAAACCTACTTAGCTACTCCATAAGACAATTGGTATCTGACAATACCTCGTGCGTCAATTCACAGTTCACATTAGAGCAGGCACCCTTGAGGAACTTCGTGCATACAGCTACCTTTTCTCGATCATGAATATAAGGGCATTTCCCATCCTCCTTATTACACTTGCCAAATCGTGTAAAAAATTGGCAGTATTGTTGTTTTTTAGCTAAACGACGCCTTGCAGTGTGCAAACTCCATCTAACTTTCTCACTGGCCAGGACACGGCATACTTTCTTTGGATCCCTAATCAATTGGTTTCCATTCCCTACCCTTAAATATCTGCTCAAATCCCACATCAAGAACTCGTCATTCAAGTTTGAAACACTAATGATTCAATTTTTTAAACGACAGTACCATGTTAAACTAAAACACCATTACATGTTCAGATGTCAAGGGAAGAAAAGTTTGTTATACCAACGTGAAAAGCAATAAATAATCAATTCTGAAAATCATATGAAACTTCAAATGGAACAAAAATAGGGCAACATACTCATCACCACCGATGGATACCCTCCTCGGAGTGACAATCTTTGCTGTATCAATTGTGTGACTCGCCAATAAAGTATTGAAGCTTGAGGTAGACTCTTCTGCTATAATATCAAAAAAATTACAAGTTATAGAACAAAATTAAAAGTTATATGACTAACTAATTACTCTCACAGTATGAAGGATGAGAAAAACATCACCAGGTATCATCTGAAGCGTCCGCTTAGATGGATCCATCTTATATCGAAATAAACCAACTTGGACAATGCGCTCTCCTGCACATAAACTCATTTACACAGTATAAAATTCAAAGCCAGCAAATAATTTACGCTGTTATGCAGTTACGCCCACCCGCAAGGTAAGTCATAGCCCGGCCCATGCCAATAACAAATGAATGTTGTTCCTCATAAAATTTATACCCGTTGCTTGTCTTGACTTGCGGGCCCGTAGTTTGATTCCCCGAGCTGGCTTCGAAGACCGTCTAACTGCATTTGCTTTGGAAGCAGAAGTAACAACATCACCAACACCCTTTGCCTCCCTCTTCTTCTTTTCTGCTGCTGCTACTGCCATTGTTATCTCCTACAAAATATATAGAACTAAGTACTATCTATTATATAAAATGAAATTCCTCACAAGTCCTGATCACGAATCAATAAATGTTAGAATAAGAATGGCGTAACTTACCTCACTAGCCCGTTTTGAGCGTTTCTCAAGAGACTTTGACCATTTTAGGTTAGATCCTCCAAGACTCAAAACACCTGATCTATGTAATGAGAAACCATTCAGTGATTTTGTGTAGACGGTATCCCTCTTCTGGAGACGATTCAACTTCTTCCTGGCATCATAGAAACCACACAATTGCTTCAGTTAATAATTAGTTTGGTAATCAACAAAGGCATTATTTGCTAAGATTCTCAAAAGAAACAACAAACGAACAGAATAATATAGTAGATAATAAACAATGAGATGAAGCATTTGTCAGCACCTTATTAGAGAAAGAGAGGAACCTTTACTGATACTTGGTACAGCTTTAAGTTTTCCTACAAGACCTGATTTTCCATAAGAAGGTCTTTTCCAAGGAAAAAGCAAAGGAGCCACCCTTCTTGATTGCAAAAGAGGTACTTTAGATGACTCTGATTTACCAAGAGTCCACACCCATGAAGACTGTGACGTCCAACGTTTCTTCTGCTTCAAAACTGCACTCATTGAGGACAGATCTGGAATTAGTTAGACAAGGCCAACACCTTACAGGATAGTCACAGAATGATTACATTAATTTTATAGTTGCACCAAGTAGCATAAAAAATACAGGATGAATTAAGATTCCATTTCAGTCAAAAACTTGAGTATAGATCTATAGAAAAAGGGTGAATGGGGTAGCAAACTTAGGATAGTGTTTTAATGGGGAAGCAGGAAGCCAAATAGGAAAGAAAAATCTGGTATTCAGAAATATATCCTCCATGCAGGAAAGAAACACTTCTCTAGCAAGCAAACATGCAATGGATAGATGCCTCAACAATTCTGAATTCCAATTCCCATAATGTCAGATGGAAAAGAACTGCCACAATCAATGCCATCAGCCCAATCTAGCCATCCTTTATATGCCGTTAAATCTTCAGATGTGTTTGCAGGGGTAGTGTAAACATTTCAAAGACATGTATGTGTCTTGAAGACGGGGAGACCCACCAGAGACGCCTCATACATGCAAGGTGAATATGGTCAACAATACCAATATCCTCTAATATAGGAGAAGGGTGAAAACCATACTAGATCCAACATACATACAATATACCGCACCGTAAAGTAGGATGGAGCTGTAAACAAGGGCCATTTGTAAAAAAGGGAATCAAGGATATAGTTAGGAAACCTATGCTGCAAGGAAGAGATGAATAAAGACAACCTAGATCAGAGATGTAAAAGAGGTAAACTAAAAAGATAGATATGCCATTAGATGGTAACCAACCAAGGGGTATCTAGACTAATGATTGTAACCAAGAGGTATCTAATTAAGAATATTTAAGAATATACTGGCATGCAAAGATAACATAAGTTAACTTAAGCATGGGAAGATAACAACATACTACTCTAGCATATATATATATATATAAATCAAATAAAAGTAGGAATCTAGGGATAGGGGTAGGGAAACTTACCTTGGGTTGACTTTTCGGCACATCAATCTCCCCCTTGGCTCAAGTGGCACTTTATGAGAGATGTAAGTGAAGCTCAAGATGTAAAGAAGAAAAACTAAGCATTCTCAATTGGGAACTCAAAAGACTAAGATGCACATCTCTAGTTCAGCTTCTCTCCTTAAGAATCCAAAGACCTTGAGCAAGCATAGACCTACACAAGTATAAGCTCCTCTACCCTAATTCTACTTCTTCTGCTAAAGGCAGGTTTTCGTGTGCAAGCAAAGCATAATGGTGTTGAACTTATATAAAAAAGACAATTGGGAATCCTCTAAATACCAGTCAAATCACTAAAAGTCAACTATCAAATATGCATAAAACTACATTAGCTATGGCTGATAAACTTGGGAAAGGCAACAACAAAGATAAGATTGTGTCGGTACTGAGCGATACAATAGGAAATACTGGCAATACGATTGAGTTAGTAAGAAAAGGGCACAAAATGAGCAGAAGAGGGGCAAAGAAGCCTGAATCAGCCAGTGTATATATAAAATAAACATTTAAGTAGATATGGATATTTAGTTTCTTATAATTTTTAGTTATATTTTTTATATATACTTTCAAGATGTTTGAGAGTGATTTCGGACCTCTAGGAGTTATAATGCAGATTCTAGGTTTTGGAGGATCCTATCAGATTTCAAACTTAGCTAGATTTCAAGGATTCAAGATTCCAAGATTTTAGGAAGGTGTCATAGGAGGCGTGAAGGTAGTATGAAGGAATATATGATCACGGAGGAATCTCTCACAAAATAGCACGAACTGGCCCACTCCGATCCTAGCGCACTCCTTAGGATGTGCACTCAGGGAAATTGATGCAACAACGAGTCTTGCAAGAGAAATCATTAGTAAGTAAAAAAATATAGGTGTATCAACCTCCCTATTGTAGGAGACATCTCTAACATGCAGAGAATGTTTCCAACAGATCTCGTTTCAGAATAGTATTGCACTAATGCATAAAAGGTCAAAAGACTCCACCCAAGCCATTTCTCACTCGTTCAAAAAATTTATTGGCAGAAAATTTGGGGAGCATCCATGTCATGCAAGCAGTTGCAAAATTTTTAAAAGAGCAGTTTTGGGTAGAATAGATTTGCAAAGAATATTATCATCACATGAACCTCATTTAATCTAAGATCCAAAATTTATGACATTTCTGACCTAAAGATGGACCTAGAAGAGGAACTCAAAACATAAGTAATATTAAACTTTATCATTGCGATCATAAAAGCACAATTTTAAAAAACATCTTTTTTTTTTTAATTTGCATCTGTAACTAATCCTTACTGTTATGAAGCATTTTCTTCAATGATTTTTAAAATACGCATCTGAATATTAATTTATAAATATAGATATTTTTAGTTTTATTATTTGGGAAATGTGATCATTTATAGTTTTAATTTGGGTCGTTTATTTATTTTTATTATAGGGTAACATGAAGATTAATATTTTTTATTTTGATCAACTTTTCATGGTTTATATGTTTTGACATCTAAGATAGTTTTCAAAAGCTATCTAGCAAAATTTATTTATTTTCACATTGCTGTGCATTTATTTTTTGATTTGAAAATAAAACTAATAGAAATGCAAATTTATAATCTTCTAACTTTATCACAAGTTTTTTACCAATTTTTATTGGCAGGTGAACTTATTTAGAATTTTATCCTCACTGAACACAAACATGAACCTGAACCTTGTGAATTAGCCAACAAGTAATAGATTTCAATGGCTGCAGTTTCAGGTTCGCATTATTCTATGTTTTTCTGTAAAAATATTGGTTGTTCTTCTAGTTTTTCAGACCCAGATCTCTGACGGTTACACAGTTACAGTAATGATTGATCAAGAATCATTTTAATGGTATCAAATCATTTTTACTGGACTCGTGGGTGGACACCAACAATGGAAGATTTTTTCAAAGAAGTAAAGTGTCTACGGGGTCCTCTTAAAAGTTGAAGGTTCTAAAACAGAGGCAACAAGCAAGGATAGAAATAGTCTAATCAATGAAATTCCTAGCAAAGATTAGGTCCTCAATGATAACCTTACAAGCATGAAGTTGACGATGATGATATAGCTAGACGTTTAGTCGATTGTTGCAGTCAACATCCTCTTGCAGTTGTTACTAAGTAAGCAATCATGCCATTAATTATTTAATCTCACAAAGTCCCCAGGCATTTGTGATGTAGAGAATAGGGTACCACATCGGCTAATCTTCATCCAGCTGGACAGGTTGTTTAAAAAAAATTGTAGATGATATTATTCCACCTCTCGGCACCCGACAGTCACTACCACAGCAGCACCACTGCTGAAAAACCCAAATCATGAGCCCTCTATGTTCCCTGTGCCCTACACTCTACATGCATTATCAATGGTCCCCAACCCTGAAACCCTGAGTCTCTTGTGGATTGTGTCAAACCTGTCTCCATATCCCCAGCCCTAAGACACCTGCACCCTGCACAAGTAGTGTCGCCCCTATCAAGCCCAGGCACAATTATTTTTATTAAATTCCCTCCAAATATTCAACAGAAGGAAAATTTGTTATTATCAAAGCATGATTGCTTGAGTGGTGTGATGGCAAAATTCTTTTTGGGAAACCCTTCTCACAAAAGGAAGGCCTTATGTTCAAAACTCACCAAAGCTGTTTTTTAAACAAAAAGACTTTTTTTACAAATGGGGGGATTTTTTTACAGAGGGAAAGGCATTTTTTAAATATTTTTATTATTGTAAGCTACGTTACCGGATACACCCCTACGCCCCCCTTGAAATGGGCATGTGGCGTTTTGATACGGGTACAGGGGGGGCGGTACGCCAGCCCTACACCCAAGGTACGCCCCTTTATTAAAAAAAATTGATGCATTTAAGGGGACCTTTTTAAATAGAGGGATTTTTTTTTTTTAACTCTTTGGCACCTCGAGGTCATTTCAGACTCATCACCAGCACCTTTCATTTGCTGTTGAAGACCGGAGGGTGGGCCCGGTGTGACAGGTGATCAAACCACCCCCACACAAGATTTTTTGCTAATCAGCCTACTTGGCCTACATTCCACGCTCAACTTCAATTGGGCATATCTCCCCACTAGGAACACCTTTTAAGATGTCTTTTTTTAAAAGAGCATTTTTTCTGCCACAGATTCAGATTTGCAATCAAAATCTCGTCTCATGTACAAAAACTGAAATTTTTTCTGGTTCCCATTTTATATTGAAAATTTGTAAAGGTGGGAATTTTTTTTTTTTGTGATGACACTATTCTATAAAGTGCCAAAATCTTTCTAAGTCAGTGTACCTGCCTTCTACTTCTTTGGGCCAAGCTTTGTAATAGCACTATGTTATAAAATGTAGGAGGGCATACTTCACTGGGCATAGTGATTTGTGTGCCTTAGCGTTCTGGGGCCTTTGTATACGACATATTTGACACCCTTGAGGTAGTGTCAAACTCTTTTTTAGCACCTTGGTCCTTCACTTTTTTATGCATGCACTAGGGCACACTTTGGCTTCTCACTCTCAATTTTGGGTTTTCACTTTGCTTGTAGACAGGTGAACAACCTATTCCTTTTAATAGAGTCACTTTTGCAAACCACCAATCATGGCACAGTCCTTTCCAGCAGTATCCTTTGAGGAGACAAACTATACACTGTGCCGTACTTACATGGAACATTTCTTTAATGAACAGGGCCTCAGTCCTTTTATGTATGAACAGATTTCTGCTCCAAATCGTGGCCCATACATTCAGTGGCTCAGCTCATGTGATATTGTTTATGGTGATATGATGCTGTCTATATGGACCTTAGTCCTTTCTGTATGAACAGATTCTTGCTCCTTCAAATTGTGGTCCATACATGCAGTGGCTCAACTCGGGGGGGAATTTCTGACCAAGATCCACAGTAGGAGAATTAACCTTCCAAGGCAGAACAGCGGCAAGGTTTTGAACTAGGGTCCAGCCGCTCAAATCTTCTCTTTTCCAATGGCTTCTTCACTCCCTTGGTTATGCTTCTTGTTCTTGGGGTCCCATAGACTTTGTTGGTCTCGTGGACATTATAAAAATCTCTATCTATCTATCTATCTATCAATCACTTGGAGCACACAAACAATCAATCTACTCATTGGAAAATTCTTGAACACCTGTTCGGAGACACCACATGATTCGGCAAACACTTCATCTGAGATTGAAGTATCTACCATTCCTCCTCCTATTGAGTATGATGATTCTTTTTTGTCCGATTTTGCTCTCCTCTTTGTAGAGCCTCCTTTACGGGATGAGTTTTTGCAAAACATGAAATGTCTTTTTGCAAATCTATCTCCTCTTTTCCTGTAGGATAGTGCTCTTATTGAGTCAATATCTATTGATCGTTTTAATGATGATTCGAAGAATCTCGTTTCCATTGATGGAAGTGTCCATACTAAGTTTTTGGGGACTTCCACCATTGATCACTCCAGTGACAATCCACCTTGTCTTGTGTGTCCTCGTTCTTCAAATGCTTTCATGGTTGACGTGACACACCTTCCACTTCACATAGACACTCTTTCAGCAAATGGTCCATGTCCTTCTTCAATCAGGTCTACTTTCGTGGCATTGCTTTCAGTTCTTGTGCGCGATCTTGACAAACATATGCCACATTTCAGTTTTGGACTTGCTACAGACATCTGCATATTGTTGCCTTCGTCTTCCTTCATGGAATGGAAAAAAAATCAATTTACATCCTCTATCCTTCCTCTTGCAAGGGGCAGAAACATTGTTCGGTATAGGTGGGACCTCCTTCAGTCTTTGGGCAGAGGCCCTTGTCATTGACACTGTTCAATTCATGACTCACATTCTTTCACTGCCTTCAACATTTCATCTAAAGGAAGTAGTCGTTGGGCAGAGGTATCTCTAGTCCTCCTTCCTTTAAGTAAGATCTCCATGAAAGGGAGATAGCTCATGAGAGACCACTTTGATCTTTTTTATACTAAGTTTTAGTGTATGGTCTTCAATCAATGCAATATGTTCCTTAGTATCTTGTAAGTATGGAGTATTGCCCATTGTGATCCTGATGGTTTCTTCGTCAATACTTGGCAAAATTCTAATTAAGATCTTTCTTTTCTGGAATATGTTGACCTTTACAAAGAAGATCCAAAGAGGCATCTCTTAGAAATTAAAGGTTCCAAATCAGAGACAACAAGCAAGGATGGGAAGTCTAATCAATGATAGCCCTTACAAACATAAAGTTGACAATGATGATATAGCTAGGCATTTACTCAATTGTTGCAGTCAGCATCCTCTTGCAGTCCTTACTAAGGAAGCAATTATACCACTGATTATTTAATCTCACAAAGCCCCCAAGTATTTGTGATGTAGAGAAGGGAATAACTGCATTGGCTAATCTTCTTCCAGCTGGACAGATCGTTGAAAAACTTTTGTAGATGATATTATTACACCATCAACCATAGATTTTCAAGAAGTAAAGATCAGAAAAATTCAAAAAAGCAAAATTCAGAAGACTTACCTGCTAGATTAGTATATAAAGGTCCAGTTGGCCATGTGTCCATTGACACAATTCACCATTGTGGAACCGTGCTTTATCTGTTCTCTTTTTCTTCTACCACAACTTGAGAGATAAGAATAAACCAAAAAGTTTGAAACACGAGACTTATAGTCCAAGGAGACATGCACGAAGCTATAATCACTCTTTATGAGAAATACCGTTAAAGCACCTTACTGCTTGGAATCATTGGCCACATTAAAGGAAGGGAAATCAAAGTTCTTAGTAGATTGTACCATCTTCAGCATGTATTTGTGTAAGTACAAGTGTGGATACATTAGGAACCATCATTTGAGTAGGTAGTAATGTATGAAATTCTAGAAATTTGAAGAACTTGTTGTTCTGGTCAGCTTGACCAAGGAACATGGACAAAGAATATGGAAGCTCTCACATGACTGTACAAGATATGGAAGCTCTCACATTCTATCATTACTAAGTTTTTAAGAATTAGAATTATAATTGTCTTAATTAATTGAAGGATTCCACCAACAATTTAATAATATTATTAATTAGATAACAATTTTTGTGGGATTTTTACTTGTGTATGTTTTAATCATTACCCAAATGACATGTTCCCTCACATATTTTTAACAATAATCACATGGCAAGGGGACCCACTTAAACACACAGCCACCATAAGCATTTGTTAGTAGGGGGGAGGAATGGTGAATGTAATTCACCACTTTGAATTTCTCACCCTCTAGCACATTTTCCCAATGGCAAAGCTTTTAATAAGTGTAGTACCTAATAAATCATCCTTGTCTCAAAGTGAGATTAACCCAATGGCAACCCAATCATGTACTTTAATATCAAGTTGAAGACTTCCACAAGCAATTTTAATTAGATATTTAAAAAAATTGGAATTTTTACCCGTATATGTTTGTGGAATTTTGCTAGGCCATCTCAAGATGACCTCAATGAGTAGTCATTACCTTAATGACATTTTTCCACATGTATTTTATGTAAAATCACAAGGCATGGAACCCACACAGTCGGTATTTATAATTGCCTTTGGCCATTTGACCCAAATGGCAATGTTCAACATGAGGAGGAGAAGTCCAAAAGTTGCTTAAAAGAAACAACAATTCTTCATCACCCAGCTCAAGAGTGTGCCTCTTTGACTGTAGTGAAGCTTGAAAAAGACACCCTTGTGTTGAGCAATAGTATTCCTAAAGAACGTCGGGGCCTATATTAAATTGAACTCCACTAGATGTAATGGTATTTGGAAGGTGGAGAACCATTTAGTGTTGAACAAAAAGTAGTCAATAAAACAAGTCATGTAATTGCACCATTAAAAAATGATTTCATGCAAAAGCAATGGACCAAATTTATATTCTGTACATTTACAATCTCTTGTAATTAATACATTTCAAAATGGCTTTCCAAATAATTTAAACACCTGAAAGAAAAGATTAGCTTCGGTACATACAAATATTTTTATTGTATGAATTTGATAGGCTTAGGTGGCTCCAAGAAGGTGTAGCGGTCCTGTCAACATATGGTGCCTATTTACTGGCATCCATCCCCTAGTTGTACTGAATTAAATCAGCTATGAAGAAACAAATCAGTTATACAGGGTTATACTTGTTATGTCCTAATGCACTCATCAGTTACATATCAGTTATGCAGTCAAAAATTATGAAATCAGTTACCCATTAGTTGCACAAAAATAAGTGGGAAAATGACAGTTACCATAAACTGACTCTATCGGGGACAATATGAATCTTAGATCAGTTAAAAAAGGCCTTTAAGCCTCAAGTAAAAGTGCATTTTGAGCTGATAAACAATTGAGTAGGAAACTGTGGGAGCACTGTTTGTGGCCAAGTGCAGCACCCATACTGCTCTCGTATCATCTTATCTACTACATGCAAATGCCATTAAGAATTCTAATACAGTCATATTTGAGTTTTTCAAGATCTTGAGTGTATCTCCAGAAATTTCAGAGTTCAGTTTTGAAAAAACACAATACAAAAAAAAAAGTAAAATTTGTGTTTTAGATTTTTCAATTTTTGCTGCTGTTTATGTGCTTATTAGAAGTTCCAAATTTACAATCACGAGACATTGTCACATATCCATGTAAACCCATAATGTAATTCTTAAAATGTCATCCATGTACCTGTAACAATGTCTCTCAATAACAATGGTATACACTAAAGCATGGAATTATTTTAACTAGCCCACGTTATATTTGGGTGGGGTATGAAGCGTAAGAAAATCAATTCAATTAATTAAGACTACATACCTCTGCCAAGCTTTGTTTGGAAGAATGTCATTCCCCGTGTATCTTTCAGCGATGGAGCCTTCAATTCTATATCCAAAGATGATCTTACACCAGGAACCTCTAATGATTTGGTTATTTTACTGTCCATTGGCAAATTGCTCCGAACAAGCTGATTCTTCTTTCTCTTATAGTAATGATCTTGCACAAGGCAATTCGGGGGAAAATGGCCACCTTCACCTATAGATGCTTTTGAACCCTGTGATTTACATGTTGGAGCTGCAATCAACTGGTTTGACATCCGCTTCACATATATCATTTGAGCTATATCAGCTTTCTCAATGTGATCCTCGTTCCAATTTCTTTTATGCAGTGACAAATTGTTCGATGGATCATGGATCGGGTGTTCGATTAAAATGTTGGCCGCACTAGGAATTCTTTCACTATTAACCTTAAAATCATCTTCATCTTGTGCATCAGTAGTCAGCATATGTACTTCAGTTGGATTACCTGATACCATAGCAGGAAGAAAAGACTGAGGAGAGCCAGTAATGCAGACCGGAGATTTGAAAGTTGGTGCTACAGGTGTATTACTAGGTCTCTCAAAAGCAGAGGTGGAAACCGAAAATTCCAAAGCAGAGGGCAGCCCATTGGACCCAACATTACTGCCTAAACCAGGTACAACATTGTTTATAGCTCCTGTTGTTGAGATGCGTTTAAGAGGAGAAGATTTCCATTTCAATGTCTTGCCAGTATTCAATGGATCGGCCAAACTTGACTTTAATGAAGATAATCCAATAGGAGGATAGGGAGCCCTCAAAAGACTATTTCCTTTGCGAACATATGCAGCTGATTGGCATTTCTCCACCTTAGACATTTCCTGCCCACCTGAAGTAGCATCATTATGAATAACAAGAGGCCTAATCAACACAGAAGAACCTGTTGCATTATTAGTCCGATGCCAGGTTCGAGACCTTCCAGCAAGCATTGAACTAGCTACCACTTTAGCCGTAGTTGGATGGTGAGTAATAGGGAGTCTACTTGTACGCAAAGTAGGTACCAATATGGTATTTTGAGAGGATTTCCTTTCTGGCCATGAGTTTTGAATTTGGTACACACGTGAAGATTGATGGAATGAATTTGATCTCAACGTCCCATTGACCAACACTTGATCCCCAGTAATGGGTCCTTCTGAGTCTGTCACATCAGTACAAGCTTGCAAAACTGAAGATGACAAAAGAGGACCCTCTGTCCTTATATTATCAGTTAAGGCAGGCTTTTCTCTTTGCTCAACTTTCAACTTCTTCTGCAGTCTTTCCTTAGCATCTGATTTGTCAATAGCCTTGCAAATTGATGGTGTTAAAGAGGTATCCTGGTAGCCACCTTCTTGCATGAGTATTGAAGTAAGGTTGGGCTCAGAGGTGGCATTATTAGACATGTTATCGAGTGGCTTTAAAGGTTGTGTGCATGTAGGTGAGGATTCCACAGTGGGTGGTCCATTGCCAGATTGATTGGATTTTAGATTGACTGGACGATCATTTTCCCTGCAGTCCAATGAAAAATGGTTCTCTGCCGGTGCAAATCTCTCCTGGGACTGTATTGCTGAAGTAGTTCCAATTTTATTGTCTAGACCCTCCAAATAACAAGGAGGCTCAACTGAATCACCTTGTACATCCAAAGCTTTTTCAGATGAAATAATTTCTGAAGTCAGGTTCATAAACTTAGTTTTTGATGGAGAACCTACATTCTGATGGTCTTCCGACCTCTTTTCCTCAAAGAAAGTATCTTGACCATCTATAATTTTGATCTCGCCTTCTTCCACTTCTAAATCTTCCGGTTGAATCAAACTTTTGGAAGCAGTCTGATTATTATCGAATGAGGTAACAACCTCCTGTGCAACCATACCACTGCGTCTGAAAACAACAGAAAGATCTGATTTGCTCCTTTCATATTTAGCTTCAGATGATTGCTCACCTTGTGGGGTTGACTCTAGCAAATGAGAGAGAGATCCATTTTGGGACATCTTTCCCTGTGGAACCGATGCAGAAGCAGGTGCAGGAAATGAATGAGGTGATTTTTGCTTTGGCTTAACTTTCTTCTGGCTTGTTTGAATCGATGACGAAATTTTGTTTTTCAGTTTCTTCGACTGCATATTGCCCACATTTCCATTTTTCCCTTTGATGTGAATCTTCCCTTTTCTTGATTCTGACTGTTGCAGCCCCGCTACAGTGGACGTAGAAGCTAATACTTGATCTTTCAAGTCAGATAAGAGTGACGTGAGGGTGCGCCTCCTGTCTTCCGCTTCCACTTCCATCTCCACCTCCTCCTCAACCTCCACCCCTTTGGATAGGTCATTATGCACTGCCATGAAATCATCAAAACCTCTTCCACCTCCAATAGAAGGACCAAAAGAAACTACATCCCTTTCCCTCTCCCTCTCTCCCATCATTGTGTGAGTACCGGTGTGGGCTTGTTCAAACAAATCGTGCTGCCATTTAACCCTGGGAGGTGGCAAAAACAAATCTCCGGGAGGGGCAGGCGGAGGGAGAGGGGGGACTGCGGGCGGAGGAAAGAGGGGGTGGTCATATTCATACTCATATTGTACAAATTTGGGCCTTTTACGGATCTGAAACTCCTCAGCATAATCATCTTCTTCTACTCTAGCTCTTTTATCCACACCAAATCTAAATATCCCTCCTTGATCCAGCGCAGGGCTAGGGTTAGAGCTAGGGTTAGAGGGTGCCCATACCTGATGGTGATAAAGCTGCGGCTCCTGGTCTCTAAAGCGCCAATCTCGATAGTCGTGTTGTCTGCGTATTCTAGAAGGAGAACGAGATGGAGAAATATCCCTCGGCCTGGACCATCTTAAGCGATCTGCTTCCTCCAACAATACAGCTGCTCTCGTGTGGTGGTGGTGGTGGTCATCATTTCTGCGGGCATAGGCGTGGGCGTGGGAATTAGCATTAACTCTGTTTCGGTATTCCAGAATACCCTGGTGATCCCATGGTTCCAGTGGCACGGGTGCAGACTTCGGCGCATAATTACCATACCTTGAAGGTGCAACATTATTCACTTCCTGAAATGGGTAACTCATGCTGCTGCTTCTTCTTCCTCTGTAAGCGCCCTGCAATTGTCTAACCCTTTCCTCCATTGCAACTCTATCAAAAATGTTCAGAACAAAACTATTTATTGAACGCCTATATACGTTCACTGCTCACTCCGCTGGTCAACGTTCGAATAAAGCCAGCGAATCAAAATAAATCTCTCTCTCAACAGGCCGACCTATGCAAAATTGGAGTGCGTTTGGTGCGCATTTTGGATCAATTCATTTGTAAATCAAGAGAGAATCGCCTTCTTCTCTGAAATTTGAATTAATAGCAGTTCTCAAATCTCTGCGAAGAGTGAGAGCTTCACTAAAATCTTCTCCAAAAAAAAAAAATTCCGGAGATCATATTTTAGCTTTAAAAGATTTTTTAAAGGAGTGCCTCGATTTTATAAGAGAGGAAATCTTCCACATCGATAACTTCTTAAATATCATTATTTTTTTTTTGCCACAAGCATTGCATGATCAAAGACATGGTCATTGCCTAAATACTTTTAACTTCATCCTGTCCTTTTATCTAATGAATTAATAGCTATCCAAAATCTATTCTTTTTTTTAAGAACCAAAATCAAATTCTCTAAGCAAAGAAGTAATGAAGAAGGATGTGGTTTGGGGTTTTAAAATTATTTTTACAAAAGTCTCGTTATAAGAATATCTGAAAATCAATTTTTTGGAATTTATTTGATAAAAGAAATTTTTTCACATTTTTACGTTAATTTTAGGAAGACCTTAAAGGATCCAAACTTTTTTTGCATGCCATGAAGGTGTATTAATATGAGAGAACAACTTATTGTAGCCTTGTTTCATTGAAAAGTTTGCAGAAATATCCCCAGACCATTTTAATCTATCAATTTCCATTGAATCGCTGATATGGTGATAGTTCATGAAGAAGTTCAAATAAATTAGAAGATTAGAGGAATGGTTGGTAGTAGAAAGACTTAGATTTTTCCATCTTCTCTGGGGGACCCGTATACTTTGGGTTTCAACCCTACAAACTAGTGGTCCCCATAGGTTTAAAAAATGCTTTTCTAAAATGTTGAAGGAAGGATAATTATAGAGAGGGCCCACACTAGACTAAGCATCTTTCCAGGGGTTAACATAACCACCATTTTTAATATCCTAGCAAAGGGAGTTAGAGATAAGGTATTTACATTTCCCAAGGAAGTTTCAGTTGTCAGACCCATACATCCAATGCTTTGTGTTAAAAATAGTAGTCATATCATCTACATTATCAAGATGCTTTCTTCATATCAAGATGCTCCAAGTGTTATCTTTGTCCTAATAGTTCCTCCATTGAAGTTTTGTTCCTAGAGTTACATTCATCTTGAACAAATTTTTAATTACAGACCCATCTTTTGATTTAAGCAATCATACCTCTTTCCATTTCATTAAAGCAACTGAATATATTCAAAATGACCATTTCACAAAAAAAATCATAATATTAGTTAATCTGGATTTAACACTAACTGGGGCTTTTGAGACTGACATCATATAGATTGGGATTGTTTTGAGAACAACTTCAATTAATTGAATTTTTCCTACCCAAGAGAGCCATTTCCCTTTCCAAGAAGCTAGTTTATTTTGGAATGTTATGGTCATGTCCTAAAATTCTTTTTTCGACCGCCCATCAAAGAGAGGGATCCCCAAGTATTTGCTAGGAAGAGAACTTAAAGAAAATCTAAGAATATGTTTTATCTTATTTTGTTTGTGGAGGAAGAAAATGCTAGATTTCAAAAGGTTGATCTCCTCTTAAGCACGTTGATACCAATCTAGAATTTTCTTCAGCAATCTAACTTCCCGAATGCAAGCAAAGCTTCCCAGAATTATATCATCCACAAACTAACCATGAGATAAGTTTACATTCTCAATAATATTGAAGTCGTTAATGAGATTTAACAATTTTGCCTTTGAGAAAGCTCTACCTAGGGCTTCTGCCATGGTGATGAAGAGGTAAGGATCTCGAGATATGACCTCCTTGATGGAGACATCTTGAAGCATTGAAAAATCTAGTCGAGACTCCGTTTATAAGAACAAAAAACATAGGACTCAAAATGCAAGACTTGATCCAATCACACCAAGCCTCCAAGAACCCAAACTTCTTAAGGATTTTGAAAAAAAAATGCGAGTTAACCCTATCATACGCTTTGTTAATATCAAGTTTGATGATCGTTGTTGCTTCCATCTTTAATTTAGTTAAGTGAATTAGCTCGTGCAAAATAACCACTCTATCTAAGATTTGTCTATTTCAGACAAAACTTCCTTGATGTTCTGAAATAAGAAGAGGAAGGAGGATTTGAAGACAATCAACCAAGGCTCTTGAGATAATCTTGTAGATGGTATTGCACATGGCTATATGTGTGAAACTATCTAGAAACCCTGTGTTAGTTTTCTTGGAGATAAAATCTATAAAGGTGTAAATAAAATCCTTTAAAAAAACTTGAGGATCTTGATTCATTAGCAGCTTTGAGAATATCCTCTTTTAAAATTTCCCAAAAGTTTTTAAAAATCCTCGAAGGGAACCCATCAAGACCTGAGACTTTAGCATTATCCATGCTCCAAACCGCAGTCTAGAATTATTCTTCTATGAAAGGCCTCATTAAATCAGTGTTATGATTGTCATTGATAATACCTATAATAAGATTCATGAATTCTTGTTACTCTGAAGCAAAAATTGGAGAGGGGTCCTTAAGGAAGTTTGTAAAAAAATGGACAACCTCATTTTTTAATCACATCCAAATCTTTAGTATAAGGACCACTGCTAGTTTGAGTTTTGAGATCCTATTATGAGTACAAGTAGCCAAGGTTGATTGGTGAAAAAAATTAGTATTACAATATCCTTCCTTAAGCCAACACTCTTTAGATTTTTGTTTCGAGAAAATATCCTCTTTTACCAAAACTAAGATCAACTTTTCACTTAGTTATTTTTCCATCAGAAGTGAGGTTTTGTCATGACCAACCCTTTACACTTGGTCTTGAAGACTCTGAATATCATACTCAATGATGGCTTTTTCCCTGAATATGTTCCCAAAGACTTCCTTGTCCCATTTATAGATGTGTTGTCTAACATTTTTTTAGATTGTGAGCTAAAATAAACTTCCCAGTGTTGCCTCTAGGTCTTCGTTCCTTCCACCAATATTTCATAAGGTCCATCAGATTTGGATCCTTTAGCCACATCAGTTTGAATTTGAAAGGCATGCCAAAAGGAGATGTGTCTCTTTTGATAGTGAGAGAAATAGGTAAAAGGTTATACCCTGAGACTTTTAGAATATCTGAGTGAAGGATCCACTTTTGGTTTAGCCAGTGATTAGAGACTAAGAATCTATCAATTTGTTTATTAATGTTTCCAAAACCAACCATTTTGTTAGTCCAAGTAAAGGATCCATATCTAGGCTCAATGTCCCAGAGATTGTTTTCCCTAACAAAATTAATGAAGTGTAATTGTGATTAAGTATTTCTCTGAATTCCACCTCTTTTCTCATGATTTCTCAAGATGCAGTTGAAGTCACCAACATATTTTTTTCATCTTGAAAAGAGTTCAAGACTCCAGAGATTTCCTTCCATAATAAATGTTTAGCAACTGAGCTTGAAGGAGCATACACATTAAAGATGCAAAAATACATATTCTCTTCGAGGCTTGAGATCTCAAGGCAGATCCAATATTTCCCTGAGTCGACAATTGAGCAAGTAACTGAAGATTTCTTGAAATGGATTCAAAGACCACCTGGGTGAACCTCAATTTCAATAGAAAATGAAGTAAAGAGTTTGAAGAATTTTGAACACTTATCGAGACACATTACTTTAGGAAGTTTAGTTTCTTGGATAAAAACTAAATCTAGGACTTGGATTTGAAGTTGTCGATTGAGCAACCTTTATTTGTTATTCCCCTAACATCACAAGAGAAGATCTTCATTGCTCATTATATTTTTAATATATTTATTTTTAAAATGTTAGATATCAATTTTGAAGTGTTTATTTTGGGCAGTTCAAGAAACTTTAAAATTGATGACTATTATTTTTCTACAAATTTATCATCCATTGATGATAGATGACTTTAATTAGTTTCACCAATATGTCTCGTTTGAAAAAAAAATGAGAAAAAACATATGTGCAAGATATCATGATTTTTCAATCACTCTCTAAATAAGAAGGAAAAAACTTGTACGATGATCAAGTGAACATCAAATTTAAGGTCAAATTTATTCTATGTTGGTCTAATAGACATCTAATTTTAGGTTAAATCTGCCATATGCCAATCAAATGGACATCAAATTTAAGGTTGGCCATTTTTATTGACATCTCACACTCTTACACTCCACCCCCACCCCCCCCCCCCCCTCCTCATTGTCATTATAAGTTATGCCTATAAGCATGATTATAACTAGTACAAATATTTTAAATAAATATGTCCAAAATACAACAAAAGATATCAGTCTTAAGGTTCTCATCTTATATTTTTCACATACCACATTGATTAATAATTCCATTACTTTCTCCACAAATTTCCCACTGACTGGTAACAAATTGTATCAACCTTGCTACACCACTATGTTGGGTTCAACGAAGTACTTCTATGAAAAAAAGGTCTCCAAACTCTGATATGGCTAAGATAATACAATTTTTTGTTTGACTTCGCTAAGCATAAAGAAAAAACTTCTAAGTGACAGTCAAATTTAACGCTGAAATCATGATGTGACTATCAAACGAACATCAAATTTAAGGCCAAACATAATTGTGAACACACTCGCACCATTACATCTCACCCCTTACTACCAATGTAGAATCCCTATCAGCATAATCATATCAATGTCCACAAAAGGTCAAAATTAGCCTATGGGACTCAAAAGTACAATGTAATGCAAGGAATACAAAGTGTAAACATAATTATAGCCAATCTAAAAGAGAACATAAACTAATAAGGAAAAATGTATCTAAGAGAAAATATATGAAAAAAAATTGCATCTTATGATGCCTCACAAATCTAATCATATCTACAAGTCTTTCATGAGGTTGCTTCCTATTCAATCTTGAAAAAGAAACAAGGTGAATGCAAAAAACAATCCTCTAGTAATAGATTATTGTGGAAGCAAATTCTTTGGCCAAATGTTGACAAAGATCAAACATCTCTAGAAAGAAAAGAGTCAAAGCATATATGATCCTTTTAAGCTATGAAGGTTTGAAGTGAGTTATACAAGTCTCTAAAAAGGAAAAAGAATTATCCCTTGATCTCATAGTAAGGAGAGCATATAAATACAATTTATGATCATTGGTTTCAGGCTCCATGGAATAAATATGACAAATATAATGTACCTAAGGAATATGGTGAGTTGTCTCTTGCATACATGGTGTGAATAAACTATAAATTGTTGGGACCTTCAAATTGCAAGGTAATTGGAGTGTAGTTTAACATGGATGTTGGATAAGCTCATCCTCGAAGTGAATATATCTAATGTAATAGTGTTCAATCTTTGATTTAATAAATTATTGAGACTCTAACCATGTGGATCCTAGGTAGGCTCTATAGATCTCATCTTTGATGCCCCAATTTAGGTCCATATATATAGATCTAGCACATCAATTGAAAAAATATGAGGATGTTTATATGTGTCAATATCTAAAAGGTCTAGTAGAGCATAAGCCTTTGCATACAAACCATATATCCCACTTTATGTTAGCTACATAGAGGATTTCAATGCTTAATAAGGGTAACTAAAGAAATCAATTGAAAATTTGGCCATCTATCTAAGATTGTATAGTCACCACTTGAAAAATAATAATAATATTAAGTGGGGTTGTACCAAATTCAATGAGGGTGATGTCTTGAGGAACCAATCTTTTAGGATGGAGATACTTGCATAACATGGACGTATGCACTCCTTCATCTTAACTTCGATTGACTTTCCTAAAGTAAGGCCCCATATAGAAGAGTATATGTAACAAGTAAGTGAAAGAGACAAATATTTAAGTAGGTACCTTGAAACAGAAGTTGAAAGCATTATTTCTTAGTAGAGGTGAGGGAAATGCACCCTTTGCTTAGTCTAGATTCAATAGTGGTGACAAACTGAAGTGTGGCCCAAAAAAAGACTCTTAGATATACATATCAAGATACCACTGTTGGGTTTTTTCCCATGTATTCCTAAACAATCCTATGCCATTTGTGCTAGTCTAATAAATAGACACTTCTTACATTGGCCCATCACTTAAGCTTTGACAATTAATCGCTCATTGAGGCATAGAGAGAGACTATTGATCTTGTTAGGTTAGTGATGGAGAAGTCATTACAAAGGAAACTATAAAAGCAAGCTCAAACATTGAACAAATACCAAGGAAATATAAATCTATTCTAAATGCAAGGACAACATTATGTGCACGCATTACAATTCAATATGCAAGGGATTTATAACATAATTATCATATTCATTTATAATATAGTGGTTCATACATCAACATGCATAAACTACAACAATACATTTGAGCTCCAACAATGGAAACTTCATGCAATATTATGTTACTTTTTACTCAATATATTTAAATATAATCTTAACTAAGTCCCCCCCACTAAAAAAAAATGGTAGGACAAGTTTATAGATAATAACTTCGACTTACTCTCAATGTCAATTCATAACCCTAAAAGCTAGATTCCATAGTAGTTTCTTCTAATGATCCTTTTCTTTGTGCTTCTCTCTTTTAAACCAATTGCTTTTCACCAAGTTTCCATCTAAGATCTACTAAGTTTTAACTACATTGGTCCTATGATGGTGCATAATAAGATAAGAGAAATATTTTAACTAAGTATGAAGTTTGTGCAGGTATTTTGAGGTTTTATGCAATGATCTAGTAGTATATAGGGTTGCACAAAATTACATGTGTGCAAGAGTTCCAAAAAACGTATTGTAGACACCTAAATTTGGTATTAAACACTAAACAAGGTTAGTTTTGACATACATGACTTATGTGTACACATTTGACTCTTACTCACATTCTCCCCTATTTGTTTATCTATTTATTGACTTAACTAAACTAATTTATTGTCATTCATATTCAGTATCTATATATTCTATGCCATAACAATCCATAATCATAAGCAGATTGTTGTCATAGTCTAGATCCCTAATTTTTCCTCTTTAGATAGTGTCGACAACAATAGGATGTTAATAGTCACCATAGTATTTCACCTTCACCAATAATGTTCTGAGTCCCTTAATGGTTATTTTTAAAATTCAAATACTTCCCTGGGGTCAGCCTATGCATGTTTCCTATGTTAATTACTGAGGAAAATACCAAATAGTCATCTATAAATACAAGTTAAGCCTAATACTTTTCCTATCTAGACCTATCTATAACTCATCTAGGCGAGCTTGATAAATCCATTGCACACCTTTTTATACATTATCCAAAAACATCCAAATCTAAAAACCCTCAAAGGAGTAGTCTTAAGAGCCAAGCCTGAGTATAAATGCAAGGTCAAAGTTACATGTTGTGAAGTGTATAAACCTAAATAGTTATATTACATTTTAGAGGAATGTAATTGATCACACATATACATAGGTGGGAGAAAGACATGAGATTTGAACCCTCTTAAAAGTATTGGAACATAGGGAACTCTCAACCACTCAGCAAGGAGTGGTGGGGGTTGTCCAATCCATCTTTTACTCCTCTTATTTTAGGTCAAGATTATGTCAAAATATGAGCTAAGATTTCAAGGCAAACGAAGACAAAATTTGGATTTGCTCACAAGATTGAGGTCAATAAATCACACATAAATCATCTATATAAGTAGGTACAATAATATGTGGCAAAACAGACTAGAAAAATACACACGAACAATACTTGCAAAGTGGATGAAATCGATTATCACAAGTGTTTATGCTTTATTGGTAGCGTCCGCACAAATTTTGACAGTCTATTTGTAGAGCCGAGCAGTCACAAAACTATTACAGAGCATTTTAGTGGATTATACATAGGCAATGACCAATACATAATAAAATATTAGGTAAGTGCCCTCTCTCTTGGTAATTTATCTATTTAATGAGTATAGTTAATCTTTGTTTAACAATTCAAATTTGTGTGGTTTATGTTATATATTATGCAAACCTAATTTCAATAGTTTTGGCCTATTTAGATTGACTAAATCCAAAATATGTTAAACATTATAAAAAACCCAATATTTCTTTTGAGTGTGGCAAACCCTATGTCTTCTTTTAGGGTTTCTTATTTCCTCCTTAGGGATTCATATTTCCACTGCATTAGGGTTTGGATCCAATTCTTGAATTTTCTTTGTGTTCACATAATCATAATGGAAAATATAATTGTCATGGATGTTGATAAGGGAAATGATTATATTGACTTTCATGATATATTTGATGATATAGATCAAATGAAACTAATCGGATATATTAAAAGGAATCCATGCATGGTTGATGCATTATTACGTGTAACTAGAGATGAAATGAAAAATATTGCTAAGGAACCTACATTTGAGGAGCAAAATCCCAAGATCTTTAATGATGTTGATTTATCTTTTAAAGGCATATATTCTATAATAGATGTTCAAACCACTACTGCTACTACTACTACTCATATGTCTACACCCATGGCTACAAAAGTGTTGCCCACTTGTGGTGCAGTGGAAACACAAGTCAATCCTCAAATTTCTATGGCTATTCTTGCATAAAATACTCTTGTGCCTTTTAATGTTGTTATTAATGTTTTATCATCTATTGATACTCAATCTTATACTACTCAAACTCTAGTGCAAACTATTCTTGATCTTCAAGCTAAGGTTTTAAAATTGGAACAAGGTTATTCTATAACATGTCATTTGACTATTTTTAAAGTATTGTTACACAACCCATTAGCCCCAAATATTACAACTTATCCTTTATCTATAATATTTTTTGCACCTAACCTTACACCTTATGATCGTAAAGGTGATCCAGAACAACATATTTAAATCTTTTCATGCAACATGTTTTGACTATGGATCAAATGATAAGTTGTTGACCAATTTATTTCTAAGAATTCTTAAGGACTATGTTTTGTGATGGTCCTATGACCTCCATTTATAATCAATGCATGAATTTAATCCTTTAACCGATCAATTCTTAACACACTTTTATATTAACATTAGTGAGAAGGTGTCATATGGTCAAAGTGCAAAACTTAAGCAAGGACATAGTGAACCCATCAATGACTATGTGCTTATTTATAAGACTATGCTCTCCAACACGATAAATATTATCATTGATAACAAGTTTTAATACACATTCAAGGAAAGCCTATTTGCTCCATTTCATGAGTCTATTATGTTCAAATATTTTAAATATTTTGGTGACTTGTGTCATATAATTAAATACCATGAAGTTAAGATTATTTCTATGAATATTCTAAAGTATGGGTCTAAATCAAAAGGGTTGTAGTCCAATTAGTGAGGATGTTGGTTGCTTATATCCATCCACCAATGTACAAATCCCTATAGATACTTGACACATAGAGTCAAGTGATTAAGGCCAGGATCGTACCCTAGGTGATTTTTACAGCATAGATACCCCTCACTTATGGTTGCTTAGCATAGGAGCACACTAATTTAGATGTATACTTACTTAGCATTATAAATATGTTATATGGTTATTTCTAAAATATGGGTAGAGATACTGACATTCTATGTAATTCAATGATTCCATGTAATGCCTTTGGGCATATCAAAAAAAAATATGGGTCTAATTCTCCAACATCTTTTAGTGAAAGGTTTTAGAGCAAACTAACTTTTAAAACTAAAGCAAATAATACTAATAATGAGGCTAAGGTAATAATTAATGCAATTTTACAACCAACTAATAGGCTTATCTTATCAACTCCTTAAAGGAGGAACTTTACATAATTATCTAAACCTCCTCATAAGGTATTAGAAAGGCTACTTTAGTGCAATCTCACATCTCTCCCTCCACCAATGGGGTTTGATATGAATAAGGCACAACCTAAGTGGTTTGATATCAATGCATATTATGATTGGCATAAATGCACAAGACACTCTACAAACATATGCTTTAGATTGAAATGCAACATATAATATCTAATCAAGAACAATGTTATTTAGGTCAATGGCATTAATACACCTACAAACGAGTTAGTGACATGCTTGAATATGAAGTTGGAGATATTTTCCAATCCATTTTAAAATCATGAAATAAAAGAGACCAAGACTAATATTGAGGTGCATATGATTTACAAAGCGCAACCTCCTTGATTTATTATGCTTCTAGAACAAGGAGTAAAATCTTGTAGGTAGTCTTATTAATGCACTTAAAGATGCATCAATACACAATCCTATGATCACAGTTGATGAGCATGAGATTATCTATGATGACTCTATTAATGCACCCTTATTTATGTGCATTTACATTGCCTTTTATCCTATACACAATGTTATGGTGGATAATGATTCAAGTGAAAACATTTGCACTATGACATTATTTACTAGTATTGGATTCACACATGAAGACTTGATTGTTATGACAAAGACAATGAAAGGATTCAATGAAAAAATATAAAACTATCTTGGGGGAATTATGTTGTGGCTTATGGTAGGACCTGCAATAGATGCTACTTGCTTCTTAGTTATACCCAATACTAGGGAATTTGAAATGCTACTAAGATGTCCATGGATACATAAGATACTTCCAATAGTATCTTTGATACATCGATATGTGAAATACATGTATAACAACTAAGTGGTTATATTTATGGATATTATATATGAGTATCCTATTTAGTCAAATATATTTCTTCTACCACCTCAACCACAACATGTTATATAACTTGTATAAGTTCATTCTACGAGGCAATTTAAAATTAGGTAATTGATCTTCCTCGAAAGATAATGCTTCAATGTCCATTACATCAAAGGTTTATTCGAGTTTAGTAAACATTACCTACTTAGTCACATCTTAATTTTTTATAGGTTACTCCATGTGTCACATGATAATACCCATACATCACTCTCCTAGCATATATATCAATTCATAGGTTACTATGGTATGTATATCTACACAACATACACGGGGTCGTGTTGACTATGATGGTAATACCAGATATGTTAAAGTGCATGATCACTCCTCATATTCATATAGAGATACATATGTTACAACTCACCTAAGGTTGGTGACATTCACACTGATTGATCCGAGACTTACCCTTGATCATCCCATTGTTGGGACCATTGGTTAGTATGAACATATTTTAGTTTAAAAAATACCCAAATAAAACAATAAAATAAAATAAAAAATGTCAAATCAGGACTTGTGCATGACATGATTTGCTAATTGCATGATTGATTGATGTTATTATACATGGTAGATTATATGTCCATTCTCTACGCACATGATTTTCACAGTAGACATAAGTGGGATGCCAAACGTATGGGTTACATATGATACATGAACATACAGATTTAAAACAGTCCTTACACTGAGGGGCATACCTACACTGGGGACATCTTGGCACACTTTACAGGTTATATCTTTCTTTGACCATTCCATTATTTATATTTATATGTATCTTACTCTTGTATATACTCTTTAGGGTGTTATTCCATATGGATATTATGTTTATATGTGATGATGACATGGATTGATTGCGTGGATTAGCATTACTTATTCTATGTTTTTGATGTTGATGATTGTTAGGTGGTATAATCATTGATTATGTGTTACATTGTGTGATGATTGATGTGCATTAAAGTTCACATTTATTACGTGGCAATTGATATGTGTGACATGATGTGATCTATTGTGTGACTATGTGAGTGCATTAATTATGTGTTGTCACATCATGCATCAATGGTGTTGAGGATCCTATATTTTGTGTCATAGCCATGTTGTGTCTGTGTCAAGTTAGAGTTGAGTCATGTCTTGAATTCTTACATGCATCATGATCATGACATTGTGTGCATATGCATATGGATATATCTATGTTTCTTTTAGAGTGTAGTGTTATGATTGTTATCACACCTTATTCTATTGTGTGCAATGGCATGATTGTTACCATGTGTCTTCTGTATGGATTATTTTTAAGTGCTTATTATTATGATGTATATTACTACATGTCTAATTGATATATCTACTTAATATGAAACTTGTATGTACATTGTCTTAGATTACATGTTTTATATGTTTGTGAGTGATCAGATATTTATATGATGACTTGTATATTCATGTTAGAAAACATGCTTTACATGATTACATTTTTTACTATAATGTGATTTGTAACTCTTTATTTCGAGACAAGTGATTCACAAACTTCATCCCTCACCTCAAAGGAGGGAATACAATGGGATTGACATAGAGATTCAGGCTATGACAAACATATGATTTAGATTTCAGGTCAAAATATGTGATTCATATTGAGACAAATTGAGAAAAATAAGACATATGTAAGGCATATGTGGGGAATTCCACATGATTATAAGAGAAATTTGACAAATTATATGACAATATGATATAGATTATATGGGTCATATTTATTAGATTACATGGATCAAATTGAGTAGACTGAGCATATTAACATACAAATTATGGAATTTTATGTAACATTAAAGTACATATGAATCAAATGAGGGGATTGAATTTTTTTCATGCAAACATTTTTCTATTCCTAAGATGAGTTCGATTGTACTACTTAAGTGATTTGGTTCTAAAATCCACATGAAGTGGTTTATTCAGATTTTCAATTTGCATATGAACATATTTCAATATTCCATTAAAAATAATTATGATGATATTTTGAGTAGTGTAGTTGAGGTTCTACATCGCTCAACTTCTAGATCTTATCCTTCTCCAATAATGGTTGAGGCATTAACACTCCTCAACACATGATTTCAACACCTGTATCTCCTTTAAAAATAATTAACCCATGACATTCTCTGATTAAGTTCAAATGGTATCTTGATTAGCATACTCTCAAGTGCAATCTTTTCTTGACCTTTCTATGTCAAATAGTTCAATGATTTAAATTGTTTAAGATTTTATATCATGAGTGGACACTTATTTATACATGTTTCCTTTCAGGTTTTGCATGGAGAAAGTTAGATATTTGGGCCATACTAGTCAACACCAAATCCAGTTACACCTAGGTACCAAATTTATTTATTTTTATCCTTTCAATCTTACATTTTCAATATTGGACTAAAATGGGGGCATTTGTAGACACCTAAATTTGATATTAGACACTTGACAACATGAGTTTTGACATATCTTTGAAATACATGACTTGTGCATACATGTTTGACTCTTGCTCACATTCTCTCCTATCCATTTATATATCTATTGATATGACCAACCTAATTTGTTGTCATTCATATTCAATATATCCCTAGTCTGTGCTAGAACCATCTATAATACTGAACAAACTATCACCACATTACATATCATTGATTTTCCTTATTTGGATAGTGCTAGAAATAGTCATACATTGGTGGTTACTACAAGTGTCTATCTTTGTCGATAGTGTCCCATAACTCTTAATAGTTGTTTTTTAAATTCAAACCTTTCCCTTGGGTCATCCTAAACATGTTTCCTATGTCATATATGGAGGTAACTACCAAATATTTATCTATAAATACAAGTCAAGCCTAAGGCCATTCCTATCTAGACCTATTTAACACTCATTTGGGCAAGCTTGATAAAACCATTTGTACACCTTTGAGACGTTATCCAAAAGCATCCAATTAAAAAAAACCTTAGAGGAAAAATCCTAAAATCCAAGTCTAAATACAAAATCAAGGTCAAAGTTGTACATTGTCAAGTGTCACAAGATAAAGAGTTGCATTGCATTCTAGTGGAACATGATTGAGCACACATACACATAAGTGAGAGAAATAAATGTGATTTGAGCCCCATTTAAAATATTTGAACATAAGTAATGCTTACCCACTCAATGAGGAGTGGTTAGGGCTATATAACCCATATTTTATCCTCCTCATTTTAGGTCATGTCAAAAGTAGAGCTAGGGTTTGAATCCAAAGGAAGACTAAATCAAGATCTTTGCTATGATCAAGGTCAATAAATCACATGTGAAATCATATAGACAAGTAGGTGTAGTGATTTAAGGTAGAACAAATTGGAAAAAAAAATAGGGACAATACTTATAGACAACAGATAGAACTAGTTGCCACAGGTGTTTGTGCTTTGTCACCAACAACCACATAAATTTTGGTAGTTTGTTTCTTAAGCCGAATAGTCATAGAGATATCACTGAGCATTTAAGTGGATTATATATAGGTAGTGAAAAATACATAATAGAATATTATCTAAGTGCATTTTCTCTTGGTCATTTCTATGTTCAATAAGTGCAATCCATCTTTGTTTAGTAGTTCAGATTTGTGTAGTTTATGTTAGATCTTATGCAATATAAATTTCAATAGTTTTGGCCTATTTATATCTACTAAATCCAAAATAAGGTGAAACACATACAAAAAATATGTGAGTGTGTAAGAATAAGTATAATCAAAGGGTGCACATAAGTACAAGTATCAAAGAAGACATAAGGGCACATACACTGATAATTAGGAACAAAATCATATGAATATTTTGATAGGACCGAAGTTCCCCAAAGCTCTGACACAACTTGTTAGAATTAAGAGCACACATGATTACCGTTGTATAAGCAACTTAAGATTGCAGAAATAACCAGAAGAACAAATAACTATCAATGAGAAAACACACAGAATATGAGAGGCAACACACAATTGTATTCAACTCATTATAGAAGGAAATTACAACAAAGAGGTGGCACTCTTTCTTCCACTTCGTGGGCTTACAGTAATCTTCCCTCAAGAGTAATCTTCTCTCACTAGGTCACAACACACAGCTAATACAAGCTATTGTTCACCTCATTGTACATTTGTACAATCGAGTACGAACCGGTACTCCAAGTAGATCTCACCATGATCCTGCTCCTGCTGTATTGCTGTCACCTTGGATCCTGCTCCCCCGCCGATCTCTGTTTGACCCTCGCATACACACATCCCTGCAGACCAACTTGATCTTACTTATCACATGTAGATCTCCACCATGATCCTGCAACACCTTGCATATCAAACCTAATCTTACATACATGGGGAATCCTACTTGATTCCACCATGGGAAGAACTCTCCAAGTTCTACATAGCTCTTCTACAAGTTCTCCACTTAACAATACAGCCCATGAGTCTATTATATAGATCTCATGCATACAATAATTAGACAAGCGGCTCAAAGACTCGAACTAGTCTTTATCATGCAAACTTCGCGTTCACTTAACTGACTGTTCGTCAACAGTAGTTCTGACTGCCACAAGTGATCGACGTCGGTCCCTGCCTGACTGGAGGTGACCGACACCGGCCGATCCCTGTCGATGCCGGTTTCCTTCTGCGCTTCCCCTGACTGACGTCGGTTGTGGCCTACCGACGCCGGTGACTGTCATGCTCAAAAATCCTCCATGTTTGCCTAAGGTGAAGCTTTTAGCTCCACACCCTAACAATCTCCCACTTGGAGATAAATAGCTACACATGTACTTAAACCAGTACTCTGTCTAATCTGCATCCTGGCTTATATTCCTCTTCAAGCTCCCACTTGAAGACAACCCACCACACTCCTTGTGGTGTTAATCCTGTGCCTGAATTTCTTCATCCTCAGCTTACCTTCTTCTGCCATTACTATACTCCCACTCAAACAACAACCCCTGTGAGTAACCTGTAATCAACAACACTTAACAGATCTGGGCCATTTGTTAGTCAAACTCGCTCTGAGAACATCTAACCTCGCTCTGATACCATTTGATAGGACCGAAGTTCCCCAAAGCTCTGACACAACTTGTCAGAATTAAGAGCACACATGATTACCATTGTATAAGCAATTTAAGATTGCGGAAATAACCAGAAGAACAAATAACTATCAATGAGAAAACACACAGAATATGAGAGGCAACACACAATTGTATTCAACTCATTATAGAAGGAAATTACAACAAAGAGGTGGCACTCTTTCTTCCACTTCATGGGCTTACAATAATCTTCCCTCAAGAGTAATCTTCTCTCACTAGGTCACAACACAGCTAATACAAGCTGTTGTTCACCTCATTGTACATCTGTACAATCGAGTACGAACCGTTACTCCAAGTAGATCTCACCATGATCCTGCTCCTAATGTATTGCTATCACCTTGGATCCTGCTCCCCCGCCGATCTCTGTTTGACCCTCGCATACACACATCCCTGCAGACCAACTTGATCTTACTTATCACATGTAGATCTCCACCATGATCCTGCAACACCCTGCATATCAAACCTGATCTTACATACATGGGGAATCCTACTTGATTCCACCATGGGAAGAACTCTCCAAGTTCTACATAGCTCTTCTACAAGTTCTCCACTTAACAATACAGCCCATGAGTCTATTATATAGATCTCATGCATATAATAATTAGACAAGCGGCTCAAAGACTCGAACTGGTATTTATCATGCAAACTCCGTGTTCACTTAACTGACTATTCGTCAACAGCAGTTCTGATCACCACAGGTGACTGACGTCGGTCCCTACTTGACTGGAGGTGACCGACGCCGGTCGATCCCTATCGATGTCGATTTCCTTCTGCGCTTCCCCTGACCGACGTCCGTTGTGGCCTGCTGATGCCGGTGACTGTCATGCTCAGAAATCCTCCATGTTTGCCTAAGGTGAAACTTTTAGCTCCACACCCTAACATATTTATTATAAGATTCATAAGATCTTCTAGAGCCTTATAGAGTAAATATACTTGGATCTAGCTATCAAGAGTAGTTTGGTGGGGGAGGGAAATATAAATAATAGCCAAGACCTCTCATTAAGACACGTGGTGAGAGAGTACACATTTTATACACACTTTGACATGTCATATATTTTGTACAACTTGTAAAGCATTTTGTAATTAATAAATGAAGTGATCTATATGTAGAAGTAATTGTATGTGCAATTATGATGTATATGATTTGTATATGGGTTTAAATGATTAATTAAAATTACTCTATTATTATTTATCACATGTAATGAGTTTTTGGTTTAATTGATGGTTACGGTTTGAATGATGGTTTTATGCACTTTTTGTTATGCTTAATTTTAATGTTTGTAATCTTCTTAATGGTTGGTTGTTGATGTATCTTGTGTGATTAGGTGAATTATTAGACACAAATTTAAATAATATGCCCACATACTAGAGTTTTTAAAGTGTTTTTGTAACTAGAGTTTGGTTGGTATTGAATGTATCCTACAATACTGCAAATTTTTGGTTCATTTTCGAGACCATATTTGCTTAGGATATGGAGATAGAGGGTTTTTATGGTAGAATGAATAATGTTGGAACATGTTAAGGTGTGCGAAGGGACATGACTTATTAAAATGTCCACAAAGCAAGAAATGACATATTCAAATGTCAAAGAGGCAAACAAAGGCACGGGGGCTACAAACAAAGGAGCATATTTAAATGCTCAATCAATAAATATAATAACAAGGCAAGACACTCAAGGAAGTGCATAAATGGAAGCATAAATAACCAACATAAACATATCATACTAGTCCTTAGATATATGTGTTAGCTATGTTAAGTACATAACATATCAAGTACACTGCAAAAGATATTAACATTGATAAAGGCATGTGTAAGTACATATATGAGCTCAAATATGATAAAGTAAAGTGACCATAGAATGATATAACTTGGATGTATCATGATCATTGAGGTGGATGATCCCAACATCTTGGTGACATGAGTAGAGGGAAAGCCTAACATATAAAAGTGCATAGATCATGTATCTGTGTATGCCTAAATCAAACTCAAAAGATGTGTGAAACATGTGTATATATAAAATATTGATATGCCATCTACCAACATGAAACCACAACATGTATGCCAAGGAGATAATAGAACATTTAAATGCTATTTTTTGGGGGGTTTTTTAAGTTTTTTATTTTTTGTAGTATTTATAGAATATGGTTATGAACTGGGAAAAATGCCACTAGAACCCAAAGATCTCATCAAGGATATGCCTCTGTGAAATCCTTGTATCATATGTGTCATATTCGTACACTACATAATCAAAAAGTGTATCATGCTCTTTTGGTAAGTTTGTACTTAGTATATTTGGTTTGGATTTATCCACATTTGGTTTCTCATTTGTTGGCGATGGATTCATTTGATAGGTACCAGGTCCAGTAGATATTAATAGATTATGTGGTAAATTACCAAGTAGATCAAAACATAGTTTGTTAAACTTTTCATCTAAATATTGTTTACCATCTATATGAGAAACAAATTTGTCTTTATTTGAATAAAATATTGTAGCTCCCTCCTTTATATCCATATTTGGAACATTAGATTTGTCAAGTGTCTCTTGATTTTTGACATCTTTTGTTATAATTTGATGTGGCCATTACTCTTTTTGTAACGTTACCTTTTCTATTTGTACTTTATTCTTTGACTTGTTCTCATTTTTAGGTTCTTGATTTTTGAAAAAATATATATTTGAATGATTTGCATCAATATTACCACTATATACCAATCCTTGTTGATCATTATTATTAGATGCAGTGATAGGATGAGTTATGCCTTGGGAATGTTTTCCCAATCCTTGACCATGATAATCAAAGTTTTGTAAATATTGATTTTCAAAACCATACTATTTAAAAATTTGAGTATCATTATTGAGAGGTAAATTTATATCATTTCCTTGATCTGATTTATCTTTTTGAACTTTTTATTGCTCTATATTTGATATTTATAACTACTTTTTCTCTGAATTTCTGTTTGGTACCCACATTTATTGTCTTGATATTTGTGGTTTAGGTGAGGTATTCATAATGTGAATGGTTTTCTTGTTTGATGTATCAATGATATGATCACCACTATCTTTGTGATTTTGTATTTTATTCTTTAATCTAAAACAGCAATCTGTATGATGCCCATGCATTCTATGATATGCACAATATTATATAAATTTCCTTATAGGATGTAGAGAAGGTAATTGGATCACTTTTTTTCAAAACATATCTATTAAGATTTCACTTGGACTTTTATTAGTCTTTTGGTTACTTTTGGTTATAGATGTATTTTATTTTATCTTTTCATTTGGATAAGAAACCTTATTAGGTATAACATTTATAGATGAAGATTAAAACACATGATTAACACTAACATATTTTGTATTCTATAAATATGCAATCTAATTTTGTAACTCTTTTATTAACTTGCTAATAGTGGTGGTTTCATCCTTTAGGGCTTCACAGGCACAAACCCTAGGTGTTTCAGATTAAATATGCATACATGTACCATCTACCTTACTCCTTGAAGGTATGATAACATGAACCTAATTAGAGGGATGGTAGTTATCAGCCTCTTTAGGGTTAGGAGGAGGAAGAGGCTCCTTTGTATTCATTTTAAATGTTATTAAAATTCATATAAGAATAGTATAAGAAAGACATTCAAATGGTAAGGAGCAATCAATCATGATACAATAAGGATGTAGTAATTTCAGACTATTGGTTGAGTTTTTTAATAATCTAAGATAGAGTTTTCTATAAATACTTGAAATGAGACCAATCTAGAAAAATAGGGAAACAAAATTACAATATACAGCTTGTAGGTCTAAATTTACTAAAAATAATAAAATGTTACATTAACAAAATCCATACAATATTTTGGAAAACCAAAATAGTCTTTTATCTATATCAAAATAATTATGAAAAACTAATGTGTAATTTTAAATTTTATTTATTATGAATTAGAAATATGCTAAACAATATGGAATGCTTCACAGGCAAAACCTAGAATATTCCAAATAAAAAATCAATAGTTTTGATAAAACAATAATTTATTTCAGAGATATGAGAGAGGTTTTTAGATAAAGATTATCTTTTATATAGTAATTTCAGATGATTGGTTGAGTTTTTAATAATTTGAGATAGAATTTTTTGTAAAAACATGAAATGAGACCAATCTAAAAAAATAGGGAAACAAAAGTATAATGTACGGCTTGTAGGTCTAAATTTACTAAAAATAGTAAAATGTTACATTCACAAAAACCATATAATATTTTGGCAAACCAAAATAGGCTTTTGTCTATATCAAAATAACTATGAAAAAATTATGTGTAATTTTAAATTTGGTTTATTATGAATTAGAAATATGCCAAATAATGCAGAATGCTTCACAAGCAAAACCCTATAATATTCCAAATAAAAAATCAACAATTTTGATAAAACAATAATTTAGTTCAGAGATATGAGAGAGATTTTAAAATAAAGATTGTTTTTTTATGAAATAAATAAATTAATTATAAAATAAGTACACCATTTGCCTCGTATGCCAATATTTACTAAAAATAGTAAATTAAAAAAAATGAAAAATACATATGAAATTTTGGCTAAAAAAAAAGGTTTTGTATTATATCAACGTGGGTAGGAAATACCTCTGAGTAATTTTAAAAGGGACATGTTTTGAGGCCAAAATATGTTAATCAAGGAAGAAGCAACTTTCAAGTGTTTGAATACAAATCTTGGCAATAAGAGGAGGGTAAAACCTTAGGGTAAAGTTTTAGATCTGAAAACTAATCACAACAAGATCAAACTATAGAAGGTTGGAAATCCTAGAGGAATTTTTTTTTTGCATTCACATGGATCGGGTTCACCAAATATTTAACCCTAAAATCTAGATGTGAGAAATCTTGAGTTAAATGGGTAAGAGATAGCCTAGGGTATAAGGATGGTAGACTATCTATAAAACATGCCAATTATTTGTGAAACTCAGATAGAACATATACTAAATTTATTATGTTGAGATGTTAAAGATAGAAGTACAACTATGCTAGATATTGCAATGAAAATAAGATATTTATTTATGTTTGATGTTAATACCAATCTATATCTAGAACAGACATAAAGTAGACTGGATTAATATTTTACAATAGTCACATGATTTTGGAAATTATGATTTTGTAGCCACAGACACTTGTATCAACCTAGGATAGTTGCATCAACACTACTATCTAACTTGGATGCAAGTGTCCAATATGAAATACCTATTGAAACTAGATGCGACCACCTAGATGCTTCTAGATTCCAAATCACTTTCACTCTGGTACATTCAAATTTAGGTCATAGACTATTGTTCCTTGTCAAATAGAAAAACCCTAGTTCTTCATCTTCATATTGGTTGTGAAAAAAATAGGTTAGTGGGCACATAATGTTACGCTACCCAAATTACCCTTTTATCAATAAGTGTTGCCTACATAGCCAATACTTTGAAGAGGGCCTCAAAATCATGTAGTTCTCCCCTACGTGTTAACTTGTGTTTGAATCATGCAATGTGTGATAAACAAGTAGAATAATGACATATCTTGTAATTTGGAAAACATAGTTCTTGGGCTACTCATTCATTACTTTAGACCTGTAGAAGAGTTATCCCTATGACTAATAAGAAAATAAGATAAAATAGGGAAGCTTTACTTACTTGAGTACTTGATATAATGCTTTTGGTAAGTTTCCTTGGTATCTTTAGGTATTTTTTAGGTGAGGAATGAATGAGGGTTGATCTTGTATTTATACCAATCCCTTTGGAGAATATCTCACATTAAAGCACTTAGGCCAACCATAGGTATATATTTTAGTTATAAATTAGATGATTTTAGGGTACTACACACATGTGTTAGGATATGACATTTGTGTCGACGTAGTCATTTGACTGGGATGCAAGTGTTTGGGCAGTTAAAAAATAGATGCAGGTCTAGAACTTATAGAGATGGAAGATAAGTAGTTTTATAACATTTTGGGTATGATAAAAGGCATGGGTCATCGTAATAACATTGGTCAGACTAAGAGATAAGTAATTAGTCACAAAGAGACAATGTATGCAAGCCTCTTTAGTAATGATAAAGGTCTAAAAGTTGAAGGTGCATCCATGATATGTATTTTCCAAGTGTACAAGACTGAGGTGCTATATAATTTAGAAATAATGTCTATAGTAATGTATTTATCTATAAATCCCTCTTGTAGGCATATAAATGAATATCAAGACCCACTAGGTAAATTAAAGAACCAATCTAATGTTTCACCACTTAATGTATTAGGAAACAACTTAAGGAATACCACACCATGATTTTCAAAACATATAGATAAAACATGGCATGAAGGTGTGATTTGGAGTCTCCATGACCTTCAAATAATTATAATGTTTTCATCTCTAAGTCATGAGGTAGAAGCATGTTAAGCACATCTTTATGAATTATAGTATTGGAAGGCACTACATTATCCCAAACCCTACCATGGGAACCATTTTTATGAAGTGAAATATTACAAATTTGTCTTTGTAGGATTATAATATTATGCATCATAGTCATTATCACATGTGTGGGAACGGTGCTATTCTCAACATGTTCTTTAAAAATTTTAATTATAGGAACACTAGTGGTCGTGTGTATAAGAGTTAAACATTCATTAAAAAGCATGGAAGATGTAGGAATATAAGCACAAAGATTATGAGTGTTTACATGAGAAATATTGGTGTTACTTGATTCCTTGTCCATTTTTATTATTTTATGAATGATATTAGGGTTTGTTATAAAATGTGATCTAGTAGTTTGTAACATGCATTGATTGTTTCTTTCATCAGTTGAAACTTTCACATTTTTTAATTTAGCATCCACTAAGGACAAAATACTTTCCTCAATTTTGATAATATAACCCATGATTACTACTAAGAAAAGCCACATACTAAGAAACCCTAATGGATGGATAAACCCTAAAATTATAACCTAAATGTATCTAAAATTGTAACCCTGAAGGGGTAAGAGGGTAAAATCCTAGGTTGAATATAAGAATGTTGGGGTTCACCAATATGATTCACTCTAGTTTTGGATTTTGTGTAATGTCATAATCAAATAAGGTGAAACTAATATACGAAGGAGATATAGTATGTATTTATTAAAACAATACTTTTATATTTACCCTAGCATCTAAAATGATTTTAACAAGCCAATTAAATAATTTGAAATAAGAAATGGACAATATGAAAGAAAAAAATGATTGAAAAAATCATACATTGTCAAATTCTAGATTTATTAGCATGGATTTAGGTTGTAAAATTATGGATCTACCTCTATGTAAAACTATTTTTTGATTATGTAGGGATGGGATTGGCACTTGCATTGATCATGCCTAGGGTGGGATTGTCATTCAATCAATTTGACTTCCATACATGTCCTGCTATATCAATTGTGTCTTGTGTTATTTCTTGGATTTTTATTTCTTATATACTTATGTACAACTAGGCTTTGTATCTTTATGTACCCGCTCTTTAACAAATTGGTGGACATAATCTCCTAATTTTATCCTTCAATTCATTTGACCTGACTTATCATAAGATGTTAGAGAAAAATACAAGAGAATAAGTAATTGGGTTGGCCAACCACCTAGGTGGGGTTGTAACTAATCATATTATAATCCATAATTAAACCCCTCGTATTTCATGTGCAATGTGAATGGATAATTTGATAGAATAAACTCTGCCTTATATCTCTACTTTGAGATGCATATACATGCACATTGACCTAGGTCAATTTTGGTATAGAACGTAAGTCATTGAGCGAAGATAAATCAATGTAGATGTGTGTGTACTAAGAAATGAACACAATAATTGTAAAACTTGTGTGGAATCAAATTAATACTTCTTTCAAGAACTTGATGGATACAAGTTCCTAGATGGATTTAGAGGTCATGGATTATTTGTATTTAGAGGCTTCTCATGGTTTAAATTAGAGAGTTATTGGCATGTAAATTCTGATAAAAGGAAAGGGGTACAACCAAAAAATGGATCCAAATTTTGAAAAAATGAGATCGTAGAAAAAAGGGCCCATAAATATAAAAAGGATAAGATCAACTAACTGTCATTATTATGCCAGAGGAAGAAACAAATATAGATAAAAAGAGGAGAGACAAAGCAGGCTCATAAGCACAATAAAAACATGATGAAATGAAAAACATAAGAAAACAAGACAATAAAATTGTACAAAGGAGAATAAAAAAGACAAACAAGTGCCAACAAGTCCCTAATTCAAGTTGATTTCCCATATACACAAAACAATGGCAAAAGCATTGTAATAAGAATGTTTATACCAAAATAGTGTGTTTACACATATAATTAAAAGCCCTGCAAGTAAAATACAAAAAAATAAATTAATATTATAATTATTTGAAATAATTATATTTAAAAAACTAAAAAGTATACCTCTTCTTCGAGTCCCTAGTAATAGAAGAAGGACGTTGACTCATCCCAGTGCCCTCCTTTCTCTCATCCTCCTTCAATTCATCGATACACAATAATTATGTTAATAACTAATAAACAATGGAATTTGGATTTAAAATGTTATTGAAGCAATTAAAAGTGAAAATATAAAAAAATGTTATATCAATGGTAAGACCATTGAGGTGTTCAAGGAATGTGGTAATCCTTGTCAATATCACATTGTGTGATAACATGAACATTGGACACATCATAATTCACATTGTACAACATCCTCCTAATTAAGTTTCCATGCAATTTTCCATGAGAAGGCCTACTATCATTCTTGTGTGCATGATATTTAATACATTAATTCAACTTGTAAAAAATAAATTAAAAAATCTTATTTATTAGTCTAATTTTTATCCAATTTGTTAGGTCAATTTTTAATTTTATTGTCTTAATTGTTTTTGTTCGATTGTTAAGTCTATTAGCAAGAATTCAATTTTTTTTCTTTGAATGCAATATGAATGATGGGCATGGTTGAATAATGACTAGAGACAATGAGGAAGGTTGCAAATTGTTAGTGTATATTATGATATACACTATTACATTGCCTAATATGCACTTGTAATTATATTATTTATGGATAATGCACACCTCACGTGCAAATCATTATCCATAAATTATTTATAATGAATAATTTATAAGTCGTTTATACATAATAATATATTTAATGGTTATCCTCAAAATAAATTTTGTTTATTTCGATCTAATACCATAAATATAATATTCCTTCCTATCATAAACCTCTTTACTTATCTATATAAGAAGCTGGAAGGTATGGATGGAGGTCAATCCATTGTAAGTTATTTTGTACTATATTTTTCATGTAAGGATGGTATTTTTATCTCCTATACATCTCATCTTAATGCATTGGTATTCATTCTACCTTGATCATATTTGTATATATATATTTTTAATATTTCACACGTATGCACATACAAATGTGGGTGATAATATTGAGGTTACTTCATCAAATATCTTGGAACCTATACCAAATATACATATCATTAGACCCTTCCAAAAATCTATCATAATATAAAATATTTCCTAAGATTCACTTCATTGTTTGATGATTTTCATCTATGGAGATCATCTTCTCTTCAGTTTTGTGGGATTTTTGTCAAATTTGCATCAAGAGACCCTACTAGTTTTGCCAAGTTTAGAGCTTCCTAGGGAGTTTTCAGCTATTCTATTACATCTATAACATCCAAGAAAGTCAATTTTGACTTTATTTTCATAAAAAATGGATGTACGAAGCTTAATTAATGGAGGTTTGAAAATAGGCCAATCGTAGCCTTATTACATGTTTTTTTTTTTTGTGTGTGTGTGCACGTATGTGCATGTTTGTGTATAACTTTAGTTAGTTTTTCTTCAATAAATAAAAAAATAAAACAAAAATGCAAATTATACAATATTTTACTAAATTTAGAAAGTATTTTATGGAAAAAAATAGTTTTTTAGTTTTGGAGCTACAGGATAATATTTTTTGTAGGTTTGGACACTTTTTTTTAGTTTTGGATAATGTTTTAAAGATGATCTCTCAAGATCTTGCTCCTTTTTTGGTACCCTGACTTTGACGTGCCATATCTTGGTCATAAGATGGTCCATATTAGTGATTTTTTTTTTTCATGTATATTTATTCAAGAGATTTGCATGGATATATATTTATGATTTATAGATATTTAACTTGTTTTTTATTATTGACAATTTTTTAGATGCCACATGGACCATCCATGCTTGACTTTGTGATAGATTTTGTGTACAGAAATTTTTTGTCATGACTTTTTTGAAATTACATATCTTCTAAAGAGGAAAACTATGGTCCATTTATATTTCTGATTTTATGTTAGATGCGACCATTTTCATTGTTTCCTTTTCTATTAGCCTGTATATGCATTTGTTAGTCAGTATTTGATACCTAGACATACATATGTTACACATTGACTTTTTAGTTTACTGAGGTCCATATTGAGGATGGTTGTTCTTGGGCCAACGGTTCTTCATAACTTGGTGAGTGCTTCCTTAGCATGTTAAGAAAAGGCTTTGTTCTTCTCATAGCTTGATAAAATTTTAGACATGTTTGACCATTACTCCTGAACAAAAAATGTGTCTTTTGCAAAGAAAATAATATTTTCTCACACAGGGTTGACCATTAATCCTCCACAAATAAAATGTGTCATCTTCAAAGTAAAGGTTTTCTACTCACATAGGTTTTATCCATTAATCATGCACATTAAAATGTGTCGAGTGTTCAGAGAAGATAGATTTTAAATTATAGTGGTAAAGTCAAATTTCTCTCTTTGTAGGCATTTTATAATCAGTAGTTGATAACTCTATACATTTTTGATACACATTGATTTTTACCAACATTTACACATAAGGACCTTAGCATTATTTTTCTTCATCAAGATATAGACATGCTTTAGCATCATTTTTATTTTAGTCATTCTTGTGATCATTATTTGTACTTATTATAAATATATACCTAACATGACTCACTTTTTGGAACCCATATTAGAGGTTTATCTCACTTGCTCACTTTCTCTAAGTTACTCTTTGGGGGGTGGGGTGGGGAGGGGCCGCGCAGGAGGCATATTGATGTACACATAATTTTGTACACAACATCATTTCTAAGCTTAATTAGGCTAGTGTAGCTTCATTCATCATCTCCATTTTACATTATATCTTGTGGATGATAGTGTATATTAGGATATGCACTATTGTATTATCTAAGATACATTTGTAATTATATTATTTGTGGATAATGCAAAACTCATGTGCACATAATTATCCATAAATTATTTATAATTATATTATAAATAAGAATATATTTAATGGTTTTCATTAAAATAGGGTTTGCTTATTTTGAGTTAATATCCCTAAAGATAAGTTTCCTTCCTATCAAAAGCCTCCTTAATTATCTATATGCAAAGCAAGAAGGCATGGATGAAGGTTAACCCATTGTAATTCCTTTTCTATTGTATTTTTCATGTGAAGTGGGCCTCTATTCTTCTTGCACATATTGATTTAATATTTCATAAACCTATGCACATGCAATCATGGGTGATATTTTTGAGATTGCTTCTTTAAAAAACATGGAACCTATACCATATCTACATATCATGGGACCTTCCAAAAACATAAGTAAAACCATACTAAGATACAATTGGGAATATCATTAAACACTTTGCATTCAACCTAGAAAAGAAAATAGAAGAAATCAAATTGAGTATTTCGTCAAACAATTAACATGCAACCTAGAAAAGAAAAAAAAGGAAACCAAATTAGGATTTTCATCAAACAAATTGCATTGTTTTAGAATTATGTGTCAGATAAATCAAATATGTTATTATAAATTCAATAAAATGTAATGATGTATATGAGAGTGAGGTGAATATCAAGGGTTTATGTAGTTTTTTTAGGTTTTTAATGTGTTTTTCTTATGGGTTTTCCTATTTTTTTATAGGAATTGCATTAATATAAATCAAATTCACCTATAAATTAAAAAATACATACTTTTAACCTTATGTTTTGTAGAGGGCATATATTATTCCTTTTATTTTATGTAAGTGGATCCCTTCTTTGTTTCCATTCACTCCTTCCCATTTTTGTTACTTTGTCCCCAAAACTTTGTTGGTAGATAGACATCTTGTTGTCCATCTCTCTCTCTCTCTCTCTCTCTCTCTCTCTCTCTCTCTCTCTCTCTCACACACACACACACACACAAAGGGTATGTTGTCCCTTTCTCAAGGTCCTCGTCTCTTTTTTCCACATTGTATCCATCTTCACCACTTTAGAGAATAAAATAACACTAATTTTGTGCCACAAATGTGTGTCATGGGAAAAAATGATTGTAGTGCAACTCTAACCCAATTAATGATGCTATGTACACTAGATCCAGTAGTGCAAAACATTTTTATTCCTTATCCATTGTAGGTTCTATTGCCATATTAAGGGTTTGAAGAAGGTGATCAATTCTTCATGGATATGCATGCAATTTTATAATGATGAATGAGGTTTTTAGAGCCCTAGACCTTTTGAACAGAGTCATCCAAGTAGTATTTTTGTATCCATTGTTTGATAGAAACATGTAGTAGATGGTTTTGGTTACCAAAAATGTTGAGTATATGATTCTGGAAAGGTGCTTATCTTGTTAAAAGTTTTGTGTTCTTGTTATGCCATAAAAGCCTTGATCTTGTTAAATTATGATGTTTTTTTCTAGATTTGTATGAAAATCAAATACTCCACTAAACCCTCCTCATGTCAATTATTACATTGGAATTAGTTTATTAAATAATTATAATTATATTGTTTTGCGTTTGATTACATTTAGTTATATATTTTATGAGTAAGTGTGATGCAATTTGGCTTAGATCCATTAATTACAATAACAGGCATTCGGCAATGGAAGGTAGGGGTGGTAGTGGTGGACTGTAATTTATGTGAGATGTTAAAAATTAATGGAAACCTTAAATTTGACACCTATTTGACCATTACAGGGTATTTCAACATTAAATTTGATGTCCATTTGACCGTCACCTGGAAGTTTTCTTAGATTCTTACTTGGAGAAGTCAATTGAAAAATTGTAATATCTTGAGCATATGGTGGTGTTTGGAGCCCATTTTTTTCAAAAAATAGTTTTTTGAGCTTGGTGCAATCGTAAATATAGATTGAGGACATATACTACCATTTAGCAATCTTTTTTTGAAAAAATTAAAGGAGTCATTAGTTAATATCATATGTGAAAAATCCAAGATATGCATCTCAAGATTGATATCTCTCAACATTTTTCAGATAGATATATTTAAAATATTTGTACTATTTATGTCGATAGGCATTTTATAATGGCATCTCGAGGGTGGTGGTGGGTTTTAATTTAATGACTGTGACCACTTTTAATTCCAACCTTAAATTTGATTGTCATTTAAGAAAAAACTCACTGACATTATTATAGCATATTAACTTTTATTAAAAATATAATTTTATGAGTGAACACTATTACAAGTTAAAACCTGATTGACATTATTAAATCATATTAATTATTATTAAAAATATAATTTTAAGAGCTGACACTATTACAAGTTAAGAAATTAAAATACATACTTTTTAATTTCATCCCACCTTCCACTATCACACATTAATTTTATTTTCTTTGGCGTGTTAAGATTGTAAACTTATAAGATCGTACCATTATGATTATACATAATATCAAATTCCATTCCTATTTGCTCCACGTGCCAAGTCTAGCCAAGAAATCTATTTTTTTGATCTATGTAGTAAAATTGGTTATTTTTATTTTAATTTTTAATGATGGTGTGTGTTTGCAAATAATCACTTATGCTTTTATATACACCCTAATTTGGTCAAGCAACCACAAGTATTGTCTTTTGTTGCTATTTCACATGAAGGTCTTAGTGATGAATATAACCATTATTCGCATGGTCATTTGGGATCTTTTAATCTTTTTTATGTCTTATATTCTCTATTTATTGTACCCCTAATGGTCTTAACTCACCTCCTCCCAGTCACAGGGGCCCCTAGTCTATCTTACCTTGTCCTAACTCTATTTTTAGGTCTCAAGACACTAGCACCATTATCAATATAGTAGCACCAAGTGGTACAGTGTCTAATTATGGCTCTAGTGTCTAACGGTCATTTCCTCCTATGTTTTGGGTCATAACCCTACCTTGAGCCTTCTCTTATGGTTTTATCACTCTTTTGTGACTTATTGGCCAACGAATAAGGTCTTACATTCAAATCAAAGTTCCTTATATATAAAGAGCTTCAAAGGCATTTTATATCTAACACTTACTATTTTGACACCTAATTACATAAAATCAGTCAATATTACAATTTAATACTTTACATACTACTTAGCTATCACATTTAGACATTACATGCTTGATCAAATAAGGGCCTAAGTGAAAGTCATTCTAGCATAACATGCACATGGATTATACATGTTACCTAAGGGAGAACTACATGTGATATGAGACCCCTAACATTAGGGTTAATGTAGGCAACAACCAAGACAATAGGGGTTCAGCTCTGCATGATCATAATATCCCAAAACCTAGTTTTTCCCTTTCTTTTACATTTGATCTAGTTGTTGTTTCATGTGTATAGGTATTCATTAGGGTTTTAGAAGATATCCAATTAAAATAATGACACAAGCGAGCTTTTAGAAGACATATAACCCTTATAATTTCCCCAAAATATCTCATAGCTTCCCTCAAAGTTTTAGATAGCTCCAAGAAGGACACTAGTGCCATAATTAGACACTAGCACCACATGGTGCTACTATCCACAGAAGGGCACTACTGTCTAAAGCCTAATTTCACCTATAGTCATGTAACAAAAGTTGTCTGATTAGTTATCCAACATGTTTTAGCCTCCTGAGTCACAAAAATACCTATTTTACTCTAGATAAGTAATATTTCTTTACATGTTTGCTATTTTGGGAAAGGCTTGTCAAATCAATTATTTCCTATTTTCATTCCAAGTTATTGTTATACTCATCCCTTTAACAACATATGATTTACATGCACTAAGTCCTAAAAGGTTAAAACATTTGGTGAACTTATCTTACTTTGAATATTGCTTAAAACCCTAGTTTTAAAGATTTACCTTATTTAAATTTTTATGCATTAAATTAGGGTTACGAATTTTCATTTTTTCTTGATTTTTGGCACAACCTAGCTCATTCAAATCAATCCTATATTAGGGTTTCATTAGTTTAATATAATTTAACTTTTTACAAAACTACCATCATTTAAACCCTAGATCCACATACTAGGTCCCTATACATACAAATACTAACAATTAGTGTTTTAGGTATAATCCTAATTTCTTCTACATATTGGGTTAAACATTTCCCATAGTTGCACATATACCTATGTTAGATTACATTCTACCTCTTGTGTGATTGTTATTCATTATTTATATTATCTTCTTTGGTAAGTTTAAAATGACATCTAAAAAGCCTCTTACCCCTTACCCAGTTGATGAATTTTTGAAATTTTCTCATTAATATAATAATTAATGGACAAATTTTCAATCTTGCACATTAGCACATGATAATGATTTCATTTATAATGATGATGATGGCTATTGTTGTAATAATGGATATGAGTATTAATATGAACATGACAATGAAAATGTTGATGAAGACATACTAGATATATATTCTTCTCTTTCCTCTCCCTCTTTTCCTACACCTCAAAATCAAACTAACAATATAATGCTAAAAGAACCTCTTGTTGGTAGTGATTTGTTCTAATGTGCTCCAAGATTTTCAACTATTTTCACTACCTCCTTATTCAAATTATATCAATATATTTTTAATACATGAAATTAACCTTTATATGATTCAAGTAACATATAAAAGAGCAATGCACCTTCTTTACCCTTCTCAATTAAATTCAAAAAAGCATGTACCAATGATATTACACCTTTTACTAATGCAAAAATTAAGGTAGATGAAATTATTTTATCACCTTCTTTTAAATTCCAAGCTCAATGCAATGATTCTTTGCAACATATTGATAATGCAAATGTATCTAACTCTTTGCCTACATGTCATGATATTCTAAATGAAAACATGGTTGCCACTTATTCTACCCTTGACTCCAAGATTGAAAGTAATAATTATTCATGCACTCCACACATAGCTAATGAATAAATTCATCACATTACACCCTCACATGATGACATATTGCATAGTAATAAAAAGTTAAAATCATCTCTTACTCTCTCTCTTAGTAAGTATGTGAATGATACTTCTTCTACTCTTATTTATACAAGTGAATTAAACTCTAATTTTGATAAACCTTGAAATAATGATGATTACTATGATTATGGTGAATAAGACATGGAGTATACACATTCTAGTTTCCCCCTTACTTCACCTATTTCTCATATTGAAACTAATGTTAGGTCAAATGCTAAAAAAGACACACACACTTATTATTATGTTCATAGTTTACATAACTTTCATTTATAAGATAATAAAGTACCTTCTAGTACATTAATATGTGATACTTATTTACAAATTAACAAAATAAGGGATACCAATGAATCTCCCTCAACCCCCCTTACTACAGTAGAATTTGTTTCTCAACCTAACCTACACAAGGGTGTTAGCTCATTTCCCTCTAACTAGGTCCAAGCTATCACCTCTCCAAATGTTATAGAGAGCAAACCAATCCTACCTAAAAAAGGTTCCCAATGTAATATACCAATGTCTAAGATAAATAACAAAATTTAAGAGTTAAATGAACCCCTTGATGATGACAATATACCTTCACAAGTGGTAATTTCTTCGATGCATGTCATGGGTGATTCGCAACAACAAGTACACCATCTAACATTAGAGAATAAAGCATACCATTCTCAGGTTGATTACAATGTCATCCATGGTAATCCTATTCCATGCAGAATCTTCACTACAAAGTTGCCACCTAACTTTTAGATACCAGTGTTACCTAAATTTGATGGGAAATGAGACCCATACTTGCACCTTTAGGCTTATGAGAGACCCATGGCACATGTCACCAACAAGTTGAGTCTACCACAATTATTTCCAAAGGCTCTAGATGGGGAAGCACTAAATTGGTTTCATCATGCACTCCCTAGTGGGTCACTACATACATATGATGAGTTAGAAGTAGTCATTCTCAGGCACTACATACAAACTAAGGGACTTCAAGTCACATATGATAGGTTACCTTTATTACACCAGGGTGAGATAGATACAATAACTAAATACATTCTAAGATTCAAATCATGTATGCATTAGTTAATTTACTAGCCTTCAAATTTAGAGGTATAATACATCTTTGTCAGAGGCCTCATTTTTCCTCTTAAGGAGAAATTACTATATCAAACATCCAAATTATTCTGGCATCTATATAACACAATTATAACATTAGAGATGGAATTGGGAATAGTTGCTACACATTCAGAGGCATAATTAGATGCAGGTTTCTTAGAGCCACATTTATATAACATGGTACAAGAACCTACTCCACTTTAGATTAAGAAACCAAAGGAAAAAAAAAAAACAATAAAGATTCTCAAAAAGGGAAAAGATCCACTTCACAGAGCACCTCCTATAGTGAGTAGAGCATAGGACACACATAGAGGGGTTATACAGTTTTTAGATTGAGATAGGCCTCATGATATCTTGATTACAATATTAGATAAGGAGATGATCACACTACCTCCAACTCATCACCATCCATCACACCATCTAAACAGGGTATAAAATAAGCCATATTATAATTTTCATAAGATAGATAGACATTTATAAAATAACTATTATGCATTCTAAGATTGTATTGACCAGTATGTCAATAAAGGCATTATAGAATTCACATAGGGGGCATTGAAATCTCAACCTCTATAATCTCCTAGATCACACTCCTCTACGATCGAGTTATCCCAAGATTTTCCCTTTAAGGAGCTATTAGTTACTCATCATATGAGCCATGAAATTTTTAGGACACCTATTTATGAGCAATCTCGTACACCACAAATTTGATAAAGATGATAGCTAGTTCATAGAGATCAAAATATAATCTTAGTATGCAAACCAATTAAGATATTTGGAAACAATCATAGAGATCATAACATATCCTCAGTTCAACCACCAATCAAGATATTTGACAACAATCATAGAGATCAAAATCATAGTCTTAGTTTAACCACCAATCAAGATATTTGGAAATAATCACAGAGATTAGAACATAATCTCAATTTGACCACCAATTAACATATTTGGTAATAATCATAGATATCAGATCACAGTCTCAATTCAACCACCGATCAATAATTTTTCAAGAGATCACAAAAATTAGAACATAGTCCAGCAATCAATCAAGATATTTGGCAATGATCATAGAGCTCAGAGAATGGTTTCAATATGGCATCCAATCATGCTCTTTGATATAGAGTCTACACACCTAACTAGTAGTAGTGTATCACATGCAATATCTAGTCCAAAGTCTATTTCTACACTGACACAACATGAGTAATATGGTCATTTGTTCACAATGCCATCTAGGTTTAGATAGAGTATACCACAATTACATGATCCACACACATATATACTATGAGACTCTTGTAAAAATTATACTAACAAATAAAATTCCTAGTCCACTACACATGTCTACATAAGCATTTATAAATAGATAAAAAATTCATTACCATTACTTAGACAAATACCATATTCTAGTATCACCATTTAACACAATGAAAACAATTAAAAACATGTACACATGCACAATATAACCAAATCAAGATACCAATATACATAGTGCCCATATAACAATGAAAATCCATATGTTAACTCAAAACATAATTTCAATACAAATACTATAAATCACTCAATAATTTAGACATGACCACTAGGATCAGCCCCCTCACTCTCAATCTTAAACATATCCATACTAGAATTGAAGTCCCCACTATCCCTTTGTGACCTTGATTGATGCATGCATCTGATCTCTCTCCTATAACATACTAGCTTGACCATACACTCTATATGCTATCACTATAGACATATGTACTCATCCACTATCTAGAGACTTACCCCACCCATAGAATCAAGTGTGGGCATGGTCCATCTCTACAACTCTGTGCATGACTCATCCATGTCTGAAGTTGCTCACCTATATGCCATAGTAGCTATAGAAGCTTGATCAAATAAAATAGACATAAACACCAACAACATCTATGGCCCTCTCCACTAATCCATCATCCATGACATCATCAAGATGTCAGTATACAAAGTGAAAACTTGATGGTAGTCTCCTAATACTCATCATCACCAAAACATACACATAACAACACAGTGCATCAAATACCTAACCAAGTAAATAAGTAACCAAATACATAAAATATACAAACATACAATAACAACTTAGCGTCAACATCCCTAAGGGGATACACATCTAGCACATTCTTTGCAATGATCCCACCTCTCAAAAAAAGAGGTGCCCATCTATGCTTTCTCCTTTAGGCTACATAGGCATCAGTAGCTCCTACATCATCCACATCTGGTATATCAATCATTAAAACCCATTCTGTCAACATAATCAATACTAATGATGTCATATATGGTCTAGGCCTACTACCTGGCCTCATTGGAGCTCAAGAACTCCTCAACCACGCCATTGGCACTAGTGACACATCCTACATAACACTAAACTATCATGTCGACTGCTCATACTAGAACTTCTCAAATACATTGACCCAATGGTCATGTAGATAATATCTCACTTGCACTTATCTAAGTTGAATATCATCCTTAGGCCATCCCTTATAGCTCCTATAGGGCCTCCATATAATGTCTTCAATCATTAACCTATCAAACACTTACTAATACTACATTATGCTCTTCCTAGGCACTGCATTGTACCACTCCACCTCTCTAAAAATGATTGAGGGTGAGCCCAATCACATCATTGAGGTAACACTAATCTAATCACTATTATATGCTCATATGCATAATAGTGTAATAGTGTGGAAGATCTAATACCTACAACATAAAATGGTATAATCCCAATACATGTGGGATAGCATAGTATGACTCCATGAGTATACAGTGTTGTATTCCTCTATGTCTTGCAGTATCTCATGCATTTTGTATGAGATCAATACCCTACTCCCATCTATGACAAAAAATGAAAATAATAAAATTACTAAGAACTTCTACAACTATAGAACATTATTTATGACAATCATCAATAATAATATATCATTATGCATTCCTACACAATGAGTCCCTACAGACACCACATAAAAATATCTAGCAACCTAATATATAACTCAATCAACACTATCTTTTTGTAATACTACCCTCTACCCAGTAATAGATAACCACATAATCCTATACACATCCTCCATGGTGACAGTCATCTCCTCAGTAGGTAACCAAAATGTGCAGGTATCTACATCCCACCTCTCACACAGTGAAGTCATCATGTGTTTATCCTAGGGCATTAGATCTAAGGATTCTATGTGACTCAAACTAGGTCTCTTTACCACAATGATCTCTACATCTATCATGGGTAATCCCCGTAATGTCTCCATCATCTGGCCACTCCAGAACTCTCTCATATACACATCAACCTACAAAATATAACCAAAATTGACATTGTATCATAGAATATCAAATAAATAGACAATAACGATCATCAAACACTAGTCAACAATAAAAAACATCACAAACTAGGCTTATTAGACATTAGCACTGTATATGGGACAATAGTGCCATACCCAGGACACTAGTGCCATGTCTTAGACACTAATGCCATTATCAAGACAGTAGCACCAAATTTCTAAAAATAGCCGTAAACTACCATATTTATAATAAAAATAGTAAAAAATATATTATGTGTAATAAAAATAGGAAAATGAACAAGGTCCTACCAGGGTAACCTCCTCCCCAGCCTTGATAAGAGCCTCCACCTCTTCATACCGAGTCAAAGTCACTCCTCATCTCCTCGACATACTCTCTAACTCAAAGCAAACAAGCACTATCAAGTCAAATGATTCAAATGAATTACCAAATTAATCAAATAACCTATTTAAGTCACATTTATAAAAATGCCACCTTACTAAAGTTGATTTTGTGCACCAATTTCACCAACTAATACTAACTTATTTCAAATGCGATATCTAGAGAAACGTAACTCTAATTTGTGATCCATTTCTTACATGTGGAACTTGAGTTAAATATACCTCACCCTATATTGGTTCTACAAATATCTCAATCACCTTTAAACCTTCAAAATGATAAACATTATATTCACTTAACAAACTCAATATAGACAAAGGTCTATCCCATTACCAATTTCAACAATAGACTTCATCACAATCGATAAAATATTCAAACTTAAAACAACATCACCCTCGCTAATTAACACCAATACATCGGCCATTACCACTTTTGGTTAGACACCCTTAACTCAGTCTCAATTATCTCACCAAAAGGAGGGGCCAAATACACATAAGTTGCTTTAGATATACACATATTCAGACACACATGTTCACTTAGATACATATATTTAGACACAAAAGTTCACTTAGATACATATATTTAGACACACAAGTTCACTTAGATACAAATATTCATACACATAGGTTCACTCAGATACATATATTTAGACATATAAGTTCACTCAAATACAAATATTCAAACAATACGTATACTCAAATATAGATATTCAGATATGTAGGTTCACTCAGATATAAATATTTTGACACACATGATCACTCAGATATAGATATTTATACACACAGGTTTACTCAACTGTATAATTTGGCTTAGATACACAAATTTACTCAAGTTTGACTCAGATTAATTTAACTCATATATACATTTTGAATCATATATATAGTTTGACTCATAAATACATTTTGACTTAAATATATAGTTTGGCTCAGGTATATAATTTGACTCAGATATAGAGATTGACTTAGATATACAGATGTTTAGATAAATAACTACATTACTTAGATATCAGGATTGGGGGCATGATGTAGAACACATGTCATTGATCTCTATTCTCATATTGCCAGGTCACACTCAAATTGTCACCAAGATGTCACTAGGATACCACCAAGGTTCACTAGTTTGGGTCATAGTTCTAGCTACAACAATTGATCCATAGCCTTCCACTAAACCCAATTTACATACTTAGATTCAGTACACATATCAAAGTGGGGGAAAACATGACTTGTTTCTCCACATATCTAGTTTACATATTCAAATTCAGTCTAGATATCAAGGTGGGGGGAACATAGGGTTTTGTTCCTCATAATTCAGTTCACTATTTAGATTTAGTATATAAGACACCCACATTATGGATTTCCTCTTCACATACTTCACTCTAGCTCTTGTCCACTTCTTTAGCTAAGAAGTGACCCAGGTCCAAAACACTTTTGTACATGTAAGCACATGTACACGTTCCTCTTTTTCTTTTACTCTAGTACTTTCATTTGATTGCACTACTAGAATAAAGGGGGGATATATACGCCCTAATTTGGTCAAGTAACCATAAGTACCATGTTTTTTGTTACTCTTTCACATGTCTTAGTGATGAATATAACCCTTATTTGCATCATCATTTTGGGTCTTTTGATATTTTTTATGTCTTATTTTCCTTATTTGTTTCACCTCTAATGGTCTTGAGTCACCTCTTCCTCGTAATAGGGGCCCCTAGCCTATCCTGCCTAGTCTTGACTCTATTTTTAGGCCTCTGAACACTAACACCACTATTAGGATAGTAGTGCCATGTGGCGCTAGTGTCCAATTATGGTTCTAATGTCTAATAGTCATTTCCTCTTGTGTTTTAGATCATAACCCTACCTTGAGCCATGTCTTATGTTTTTATCTCTTTTTTACGACTTATCATCCAACAAATAAGGTCTTACATTTAAATCAAAGTTCCTTCTATATAAATAACCTCACAAGGCATTTTACATCTAGCACTTACTATTTTGGCACATAATTACATAAAACCAATCAATTAGTACAACTCAATACTCTACATACTACTCAGCTATTATATTTAGACATTGCATACTTGATCAAATAAGGGCCTAAGTGAAAGTCATTCTAGCATACCATGTGCATTAATTATGCATGTTCCCTAAGGGATAACCACATGTGATCTGAGACCCCTAACATTGGGGTTAATGTAGGCAATGACTGAGATAATAGGGGTTCTACTCTACATGATCGTAATATCTCACAACCCAATTTTTCAATTTCTTTTGCATTTGGTCTAGTTGTCATTTCATGTGTGCAGTTATTCATTAGGTTTTTAGAAGATATTCAGTCAAAATAATGACACATGCGAGCCTATGACAGACATAAAACCACCTAAAAGTCCCCTAAAATCTCCCATAACTTCCTTAAAAGTTTTAGACAACTCCTCCCAGAAGGACACTAGCACCATAATTGGACACTAGTGCCACATGATATAACTGTCCACATAAGGGCGCTATTGTAGAAACCCTAATTTCAGCTACAGTCATGGAACAAAAATTGTCTAACTGGTTATTTAGGCTATTTCAGCCTCTTGAGTCATAAAAATACCTTATTTTACTTCAGATAAGTACTCTCTATTTACATCTTTGCTATTTTGGGAAAGGCTTGTCAAATCAATTATTTCTTATTTTCATTCCATGTTATTGCTATACTCAACCCTTTAAAACATAGGATTTAAATGCACTAAGTCCTAATAGGTTGAAACAACTTCCATATAAGACTTCAAAGTGTATTTTGAGTGGTGTTGCAACTAAAGTCTCTAAATCTATTATATGGTATTTACAAAACTATGTTCATTTTTATGTTTAATTTTTTTCTGATGGATTAATAATTGTGGTGTTATTTTTTTCTTAAGTGAGCTTGCGACTGTAGCTTGGGAGAAGAATAAATATTTTTTAGAGATTTCAATTATGTTGTAGTAGTCCTAAGTGACAATATTTTTTATAAATTTAATAATGCTTAACTAAAATAAAAATAGGGTGATGCTTAGATTTATAAACTAAATCTGATCAACGTGTGAGTCATGGATTTATGTAAAACTCTTTGTATTAAATTACAATCAAATTATTTTATAGATGTAAATTTTGAGCACATTGAACTATTAAAGCATATATGTATTTACTTTAGTGTTTCTATCTTTGACAATGATTTATATGGGCAATGTTGAATAATAAAACTTTCTAAACCCATTCAAACTAGATGTATCATATAATAAAATTCTAAGACTTAAATGTTCACTGAGTGAAGTTTATTATGGATGAATTTGGAATGAACATAACTTTTTAAAGTGACTCTCATTCCTCATGGTTATTGTTATAAATGATAGACAAGGCTTTATACATGGTTGCTAGGTGCAACTATATGTACTAGAGAAAATGTGTTTAATTGATAAAATATGGATAAGAATAAACAATTTGATTAAAAATATATATAAATATTATATTAGTTAATCTTATTATTTTTTTCATATATTTATTTTTTATTTTAAATTAATAATTAACTAGCATCCATATCTTAGATAAATTTATGTAAAATATTTCGAGAGATGTCATTCTCGAGGTGCTCTATTACATTTATTTCACAAATCCAAAATTATATAAGTGCCTTGAGAATGTTATCTCTACGCATCTTATATATATATATATATATATATATATATATATATATATATATATATATATATATATATATATATATATATATATATATATATTGTTGGGTGAATATTTTGTCAATCAGCATACTGATGAACAAAATAGGTCTGATCAACCACAGTAGGAAGATTGGTCGGCCAGTTGTGCAGGTTTACTACATCAACAGGGGACAAATCTCTCCTCTCATCAAGGGGAGGTTTCCTATAGATACGTAGGAGCTATATACAATATAAATAAGCAAAAAATAACATATGGGGGCAGAATAAACCATCCATCTCTCTTCTTTCAGAGATGATGCTCATAGACAAAGGAGAAAATCCTAGTGGAAACATTGAAGGCACTTCTCTTCTTTCATAAGTGTTCTTGCAGGAAACAACAAGAGTTTCTTTCAGGTAGTGAAAGTAACTGGTGACAAAGAGCGCAGTAACTAGTAGGATGAAACAAAATGCAACGTTTCCGCCTCAACTGCCCCAAAGAGTATATCACAAAGGATAATGGGGGCACAAGTCATCCCAAAATCCACAACATAGAAAGAAAAGAAAAACACACGCTGAAAATAATTGTGAAAGCACAAAGTCTTCTCACAGTTATTTTTAGGACACCTCCCTTTTTAACTTCACTAATTCTACTTTTCAAATTAAATAAATAAGAATGCTTCTAGGAAATAGACATAAGAACAATCTCCTAAAGTAGCACAAGCCAAAACATCACAAAGTCTGTAAACAACTCGCTTTCTCATTAAGATAAAATGAAATGAAATTACAATCTGAGCTCGAAGTCTCAGTCTTCTTCTTTCAAAATGGGCAGAGTTTTGATCTTGTAAAAATGAAAAAGTCCCCCTCAATGATATGAAAGGTTACATTATATAGAGGCAGAGATAGCCCTGACGCCTTTTCCCATGGGGTGATCCATTCAGTGCATTAATGCCTTGGATGCATTCTTGATTTTGTTATGCTGGAACAGGGCAGCAGCTTTAATTGTGGTGTGCTAGTTCATCTTCTTTGTCTACTCCTTAGCCTAAATCACTCATTCCATCACCTGCTAGTCGCATAATTATCTATTCTACCTTTATCCCAAAGGGGACAAACAGATGGCACTTTCAATGTTTGGAGGCCCCATATATTTGCTCGACGAACTACTTCACCTACTAGAAATAACTCCTACTAAGTTTCCCTCTTTGTTTATGTCCCAGCCTTAGGCTCTTTGAATGAATTTGGGTCTGCACCTTGAGTCTGCTAAAATCAACAGATGCTTAAATGTAGTTGATTTGGCATTCACAGGTCTTTCTTCGATTAAAGGTTAACGACTAGCCAGTCGCTCTGAATTTGACATTCACGGGCCTGTCATTCTGCTATGACGCGAGTGAGGACACGTGGTGGCATCCGTGTCTTTGAAATAAGCTTATCGTAATGAGCTTTGAAATTGTTAAAGGATGGGAGCATGGATGCAGACACATGGTAGCTTCCACTGCATTGGGATGGGACACATGGTGAGTTCTGCTCTTTGAAGCTTCATTTGAAACTATGTTTCAGTGCGTGACACTTGGCAGCTTTCGCTGTGCTTTGATGCTTTGACCTTTTCCAAAGGGAACATGCCTTTCGGGGTCTTGAAGAAGGTTCATTTCATGTGTGTTGAATGTCCCCCCACAAGGGTATATGCCCTTCGAGATCTTCTAGGTGGCCTTCAGGCGTCAATTTCTTCCAAGGGCTGTTGGTCCCTTTATTTCCTTCAGACAAAATGTCCGGAGGAAGTCCCCTCCTTTTGGTTCTTTGTCTTTGCATTTAAGGGTGCCTCATCCTTTGACACGTGGCATCTTCCATCGCTTCTTCATGGACACGTGGCATTTTCTACTGCATCATATTGAAACATTCCATTATTGACACTTGGCACTTTCTGCTCTCAGGCTTTTGCAACACCATAGAAACATTTGGGGCTTAGTTAGGCTCTCATAGACGACAACACTTGTCAACCTCTATTGATCTCTGCAAGGGACATGTGGCACGGTCTGAATACATTTGTTAGTTGCACAAATGCAGACACTTGGCGTGTTCTACTTCATTTAGTCACTCGTCCCCAAGCCCACCATGGTCTTTGCTCGAAATAGTGAAGCTAAGGGAAAAGACTACGGATATTAACACTTGGTAGCATCTGTTTGACTCTTTCTATTGCACACACTTCTTTTCTTAACTGAGGTGGCCTTTGAACCTTTAAACCCAGTGCATTGAACTGATTGAATGTTGAACCCATTGAATCGATGAACCAAAATGGGTCAAGGTTCAACAATTCAAGCTTTTGAGACTTGTTAAGTGATTGGGGCCGTGAAACCTTGAAATGATTAAAATTTGAACCTCTACCGAAGCGCTTAGCTCTTGTTGACGACATTGAACCTTTGAACCCATTGAACCCATTAAACTAAAAAGGTTCGAGGTTCAATGGTTCAATCCTTGTTTTGATGCTTGTTGATAGAACCTTTTTGATTGAACCAAAGTGTTGACCCATATCTGAAGGTGACCAAGCATTGGAAACTAGTTCTTTTGATTGAACTCGCCTACAGAAGCCTTTGAACTGGTTGAACCTACTAATCCTTTTACCAAAAAGTTGAGAAAATGATGAAATTGAATGTTCAGGACAAATTTTTGGAAATGGAAGGGACAATTTTGGCCATGCAGGACCAAAATAGTCATATGTTGTCCCAAAAAATGAGAAGTCATTTTTCGGGGATAACAGCTGGCTCCTATTGGGGAACTGCCTTCAGTTGGAAACTTGAAACACAGCTGAGGGAGTAGAAACTACAATCTCCAGTGATTTGAAGTGTGCCATTGGGCTATGGAGTCACGCTACCCAAGAAGAAAGGCTCCAAAAATGAAAACAAAAGAACAAAACATAAACAAAAGACTATAAATATACATATGTACAGGGGAACTCATCCGATACTTCAAGAGTTGAAGTGCTTCAGATGTTTCCCATTATGAGGTAGAGAAAAGAGAGTGCCATCTTGATACTTCAATAGGAAATAGTTTTTACCATTGAGCTGATGAATAGTAAAAGGGCCCCTCCACAGGGAACCAAATTTTTCGTGCATCCCCTTTGGTTCTCTTCTCTTGTCCCACAGTAGGAATTGATCTCCAATTTGGAAATCATGATTCTTTGCTTTCCAGTAGAAGAGCTTCTTCACTAGACTCTGATGGGCAGCAATTCGATCCACCACTGCAGTTCTCTGCTCATTCAACTCAGCAAGGCACATGATCCTCTTCTCAAGTGAGCTCTCATATGTTTGATCCTTAATCGCCTTAGCCAATTTCAATGCAAGAAATTCAAAGGTGATTGGTATCTCAGCATTGACACCATAAAAGAGTTGGAAGGGAGACATACCAATTGCCCTCTTGGGTGTAATTCTGTCTGCCCATAGAGCATCAACCAATGCCTTAGGCCAAGTCCTTTGGTTGTCTGATGGAACCTAAAATGACCTTCCTCAAAATTCACAGATCTGATACCAAATTGCTGACTTGCTGCCCGTAGTCTTAAACAGTACAGTCTACACTTCCTTTGTTGTATGCTCTTCTTCTTGAATTTGATGAAAATGCCCTTCTCTACAAAATAAAATTCTGGTCCAGAATACTATAACAACTCTACCAGCTGAGTTAAGACGGCCTGATACCAAATGATGGACTGATGTCTTCCTTAGAATACCAATTGATAAACCAACATACATCCAACAGGGCTAATATATATATATATATATATATATATATATATATATATATCTGACAGAATTAAATCATATATGTATTTCAGACAAAAAAAAAATAATGTCACCTTATACAGCGAATGGTTCAACTGATAACTTTGACGGCTTCCATCTGTAGACTCTCCTCCACATCAGAACACATCACCTAATTCTAGCTTAAGTTTACACTCATGTTTCTTGCATAGCAGAAAATTCCTTGTTCCCAAGGTTCCAATTATTTCAAATGGATCCAGAGCTTGACCACAACTACTATTAGTATTGTGTAGTTCGAACTGCTTCGTGTTTTGCCCAAGAACGGGCAAATGGCCTTCATGAGCATATGATTTAAGTGCAGTTTCTATAACTTTCTACATCGGATCATCACAAATCACCAAAAAAAATCTCAATGGTCCAGCACTACCCAATACATTTACGGTCACCAGCAGGCGATTGACCTCATTTGCCTTTTCCTAATTTTTATTGAGCAGGGAAGCGAGCGGTGACTTGGGAAATTGGCGAGGAGCACTGTTAGCTGCAGATTTAACTGGCATGCAGATTTCAAGTGAATTCCTTCATGTTTGGGCCTGGGTGCTCACATGCAAACTAATACTCTAAATCTGACCAGCCGTTTCAATGGCTTGTTTATTCTTCAGTCGGCTGCATGTAGTTATAGAATCGGCAAATACACTTAGCAGAAACACAGTGAAATTTGCATGTGAATAGAATAACTAATACATGAACTGCAGTAAACAAATGTAACTTTTATTCATATCATTGACACAATACCATCCATTCAATACAGAATTGAAGTTTACATTACCACTATATATGTTCCATTTTTTAAAGATTACCAAATGCCCCTTCTTATTATACACAATATTGAAAATTGGCTTCTCCGAACGCTTAGATCCAACTCTGACGTTTTCTCTTCAAAACCACACCATAATCATTATTTCATATAGAACAATCCTTTACACAATTTGCATAACGTATAGAGCTAAAAACATACAATAAACATTATTTTCTCAAATTTGTTATAGTCTGTCTATATGCAGTCCTTTCTCGGACTTGCCCCTAAACTTCCTCCTACACTACTGAAATAGTCTTAATTTACTTCAAAAATAATTCAACAAACTCCTAGAAAAAATCAACAAATGCATTTAAACATAGCATTATTCAGCTAACACCTAACCTATGCCACTTATGGCTTGATTTTCCTGATTTCACATGGTGACAAGGTTGTCAATAACTAAATTTGATCTTTACAATACTCAAATAAGCCTATCCCTTCCTCTTGAAAAGTGTACAAGATTTAAATTTTTGAACTACAATAATTTTTAAAAGAAATCTTTATCCATATTCTACGCACTCCCAAGATGCTCCTGCATCATTGTCATCCACCAGCTTCTTGATGATAGTCACTAGGTTCTTAGTGCTTGACTCAGCCTATCCATTCCCTTGTGGAAAGTAATCAGAAGAGTGGGAGAGTGTGATTCCATAATGGAAATAGAATTGAGTAATCTCCTAGAAAGTGAAATAGGTGGCATTGTCAGTGACAATTTTGATTGGGACCCCAAACCTGGACATGATGTTTTCTTTGAGGAAATTGCATAATACTTTTGAAATAACATGTTTGGTCAGAACTACTTCCACCCATTTGGTGAAGTAGTCTGTTGTTGTGAGGACATAGTCATGTCCAGCACTTGATGATGGGTTTATAGCTCTAATAAAATCAATCCCCCATTGCTGGAATGGCTCCTCTATGATCACTAGTTCGAGAGGCAGGGCAGCTAGCTTGGGCCTTCCAATAAACTGCTGGCACAATTCACATCCCCTAACCCACTTGTATGCATCTTGAAAGAGAGTTGGCCAATAGTACCTAGCTCATAGGATCTTATGGGCAGTCATAAGGGCAGAAAAATGTCTTCCACAGGCTGAGTTGTGGAAGGACTTCATAAGTCGGCTTTGTTGCTCCTTGTTCACACAGCGAAGGAACATTTCATCAAGGCTCCTCTTGTATAGGCCATTGTCCCAGAGGACAAAATTAGTAGCTTTCAGCTTGATGGTCCTCCTTTCTTTATAAGATAGGTGAGCCAGACACTCACCATAAGTAAGGAAATGAGCAATACCTAAATACCACTCATTCATGGTGGAGACAAAGGGGACTGTTGGTGTGTCATCCACTTTTGGTTCTTCATGCTTTGTTCTTCTTGACTTGTTATCAACAATTAGTTGGCATAGCCCCTTTCCATGCACTAGATTTATTAGCTTAATGATCAGGTTGAACTCTTGGATCTTTGCAACCCAATTGCCTCTTTTCATCCCAAACTCCTGCTGAGTTAGTATAGATTTCACTGTGGTGTCAGGGACCAAGGCAGTAACTCGAGAATTAAGGATGTAGAAATTAAATTTTTTTTATGGCCTTCACCACTACATAAGGGTGCTTCTCCATATTTGAGTACTTCAGCTCATGAGCTTTGAGAGGACAACTCATGAAGGAAATGAGAGATTCCATACCTTCTTTATTCTATTGAACCAAAATTGCTGAAAGCATATGTTCTAAATCATAGCTGTAAATGGTGAACTCTTTGCTATAGTCTAGACAAGCCAGAATTGAAGCATGGGCAATGGCAGCCTTGACATCCTCAAATGCCGACTTACCTTCTTCAGTCCAGCTGAAAGTGGCTTTTCCCTTCATCATGTTTACAATGTACCTAGTCTTCTCGGCAAACTCAGGGATGAACCTCTGTAAGAAATTCACCTTTCCAAAGAAAAAGTGAACAACAGTCTTGCTTGTAGGCAAGAAAAGTTCTTGGATAGACTTGACTCTGTCTGAGTCAATCTTTATGCTTCTTTTGGACACAATGTGTCTGAGAAATTTCCCCTCCGTTACTCTAAAAATTGACTTATTGGGGTTTAAGGAAATGCCATTCTGGCGGCAACGTTCTAGCACTTGTTGCAAATGGCTCACATAATCTGGGTGATGCTTAGAGAAGACAGTCAAGTCATCAAGATAAACTATAATGAATTTACCCATCTCATCTTTGAAGGCAAGGTCTATTTCTCTTTGGAAGGTGGCACTGGCATTTATCAAGCTAAAAGGCATTCTTCTATATGTAAATGTGCTCCAAGGTGTGGTGAAAGTGACCTTATGCTAGTCTGCCTCACCAACTTCAACCTGATTATATTCTGAGAAGCCATCTATCATTGATAACATCTCTGAGCCCATCACTATGTGCAACCTTGATCCATGATTGGCAAAGGATAATTATCCTTCAAGGATGCTTGATTCAAATTCCTAAAATCCACACAAAGGCGAATTTCACCATTCTTCTTTCTTACAGGCACTATATTGGCAATCCATGTAGAATGATGGATTGAGAAGATTATCTTGGCATTTAGCATTTTTTGTATCTCAGATAAAATAGTACTTGATATTTTTGGATTATAGTGCTTGGACTTTTGCCTATAAGGTGTTGAATCAGCCTTGAGAGTGATGTTGTGTCGAATTTCGTCAGGTTGAAGTGATTTCAGGTCAGCATAGGTGTACGCTAGGACATCCATGTATTCATTGATCAAAGAGGTGAACTTGAGATGCTCTTCAGGAGTACAACATTTCCCAATGTTCACCATCTTGGGGTCTTCCTTGGTTCCTAGATTTACTTGATCAAATTCTGGAGATGAGCTTGAATCCATTGGCTATTGTCTGATGAATATATCATGCTTATTGAATAGATTCTCAAGGGATATTAGGCCCTTGGAAATCTTATTCCCTTTGAGTTGCAAGAACTCCTCATTTGTGGCTGTATTTGATTCAGGAGCTATTTCACACTTCTGAGGTTCACTGCCTTTAAAATTTAGCCATTCAAAGTTGTCTTTTTGCTCCAAGAAGGCAATGATTTGGATGTCAATGTTAAATACCTACCAATGACTAGCATTATCAGGTACACTTGGCTAAAAGACCAGCTCAATCATATACTTGTCTCCTTTGAAATTTGGATGGGGGACCAAGAGAGTAGCTGAAATAGCCAGTGCATCCACTCGGTCATTGAATTCTCTAAGAACTGTAGAGATGTTGAAATCATCAAAGTCTTCAAACTAGTCCCAGACTAGATTGCGATAATGACACAATCTTTCATTCTTGGTTTGATACAGGTTCCTCACCTGAAAAACCACTAGTTCGGCATCTCCTTTAGCATGAAGGAGCTTGATGCCTTTGTCTTGAGCAGCTCTCAATCCAAGCAACAAAGACTCATATTCAATTGTGTTATTCATGTTGCTAAATTGCAATTTATAAGATGAGGAAAAAATATCTCCTTGAGGAGATATTAACACAACCCCAGCTCTTGAACCAGTAGAAGAGCAGCTACCATCAAATTCAAGAATCCATACCTCATTTGATACTGATTTTCTTTTGGATTCTTCTTCATCTAGGGGTGGAGATACTTCCACACTCGCCTTATGCTCAGCCAATTCCTCTACTGTTCTAGCTGAATGCATTTCCAAGCTGTCATCTACAAAAGCTTCATCAGATATCTCATGAACTCCATCTGTGTATAGAAATTAGTTACCCATGCCCGAAGACTCAAATAGAATTTGAGCTTCAGGTTGTGAGGTCTGGGTAACCACATATTTTGCTTTCTTCTCAAGGAGCAGCCTCTTCATAACACCTCTGATTGGAATCCTCACCTCTGATAAATCCATGCTCAATTCACATCCAACATCCCTGCAAAAATTTAGCCCAAGAAGGATGCCATATGATGTTGGGATGTCTACTACCAAGACAATCATCTTGATTCTTTTGTCTGGAAAGGCAGGAAATGTAAATTGGGCATCTTTAATTTGTCCCAACAAAGGCACTTGCTTGTTCTCCATGGAGAAGCATCTACCAAAAGTCTTGGTCAATGTAAGGTCAAGGGATTCGGCCACTTTAGCAGACATGACATTGTCTAAAGCTCCAAAATCAATGATATAATTATTCATCTGATGTCCATTTATCAGTTTTGAGACATAAAAAGGTTCAGTTCTACCAGGAGCAGCAGGGGGAGCAATGACAAGGTTGTTCCTGGTGGGTGCATTCCTAGTAGGATCATGTGTTACTTTGGGAATTGCTTATTCAACAGAGATGTTCTAGTTTTTAACACATTAAACCAGTCTGTCTAATTACTCAAGATGGGACTGTAGAAATTCAAATTCAGACATTTGAATTTTGGTTTTCTTTATATGGTCAATGATATCAAATGTCTGGAATGAGCTAAGAGCAGAGGCTAGAAGTTCATTCTTTTGGTTTTTGAAAGGGGGAGGACTGGATTGTGAATTTGAAGTAGAAGGCATGGGGGCATTTGGGGGTACTTACCTTTTTTACATTCACCGAGTCCTTTGGCTGGAAAGGAAGAGTGGATCCCTGCTTAGCAATTGAAAATGCTAGTTGAGGTCACTCCTCTACTTTCTCCTTATCAGCTTTTTGAGTTGATTGATTCTTGGATCGGGTGAATACATCATATGACCCCTCAGTTGCATTGCCTTCTCTTCTGGGTTCATCCTGATAGTTTAGGAAACCAATATGGGAGTCGCCAGCTAATTCTTCTTCTTCCTCAGTGAAGAGATTAGCGTCATCTTTGTGATTCAACTCAGGCTGGAATGAGAAATCTGATTCAACTTCAAGATATCCAACTATTGAGTTAGTTAGAGGTGCCTCAAGGGCGAGGTTCCTTTGTGGAGGAGGAAGACGATTTTGCTGTCCTAGATTCCTGGCAGAATTGCCTTAGTACGCCTAATTTTGAAATGTTCTCCTAGGCATATCTCTATATGCAGGGGCAGATGACATCCCTTGTGCCACTTGCTTTCTGAGAGCTAGCATTTCATTTGCCAACTTTTGCACCATTGGGTCAGTGGTGGCTATAGGTAAGTATTCAGAAGATGAAGAGGATTTACCTTTATTAGGGTCTCTCCTTATCTTTTCTGCCAAGATAAAGTCATCTTCTACCTCAGTAGCCAAGTCTTGAGTAGCAACAAGGTCTATGTGTCTAGCTCGTCTCAGCAAGAAACTCAGTTTATGTAGTTGTGAGTTGATGAAGAAGCATTTGAGGTTCTGAGGTGTCAGCTGGGTGACCATGGAAATCCTGTGCCTCAGCTTGTCAAACCTGGCAATAAAATCCCTCATAGGCTCATGAGACTCTTTCTTCATCTGAGTGAGCTGGGCCAGCAAGGCATGTGCATCTTTTACAGGCTTAAACTTGGCTTCAAACTTGTCTTTCAAAGTGTCCTAATTAGTCACTGATCTAGCCTGCAGGTGGTAGAACTAGTTTGCAGTAGCACCTTGTAGTGTCTCCATGAACAGCTTGACTGTTATGTCTTCAAATTCCACCCTTATTATGACACAGGCTATGCTGAAAGCTACAATGTGTTCATCAAGATAAACTTTTCCATCACCAAAGAATTTGGAGAAGTTTTTCCTTAAACTGCATGGAAGCTCATGTAGAGGTGGAGTTAAATTCAGTGGATCGAAAGAGTTACCCCAGGGGCCTTGAGCCATGATTTGATTATGTAAAAATGGGATCACTAATCCAGGTGGAGTGTGGATAGGCAAAACTTGACCAACAACAGAAAAAAAAGCTCTGCCTTGTGGCAGTGACTTGGTAGGACTAGGAGGAAGACTCCTAGTTTATCTAAGGTGAGGTTGTGGAGGAAACAACTCAAAATTACTCTGCTGCACCAACTCAAAAGCAGGGTCAACAACACCTTGGGATTTTTGGCCTCTAGTATAGCATGGAGTTGCCAGATTGTGAAACAAAAATAGAAAAAGGACTGGTCTTGCTTTAATTTGAAGCTTGAGGCTTCAAACTGCTTGTCTCTCCCTAGCGAAGTTGCTAAAAACTATTTTGCAAGGCTGGGGAGGAAAAATTAACAATGGGAAAGCATTAGAGCAATTCATTCTTCCACAATGGAATGCATGGATAAGGTTATAATGATAATGGGTAAGACACAAGTGATGTTTCAATCTGAAACTTGAGGTTCTAAATTGCATAAAATTACTGTGTCCCCAACGGAGTCGCTAAAAACTATTGGGTGAATATTTTGTGAATCAGCGTACTGATAAACAAAATAGGTCTGATCAACCACAATAAGAAGATTGGTCAGCTAGTTGTGCAAGTTTACTACATCAATAGGGGACAAATCTCTCCTCTCATCAAGGGGAGGTTCCCTATATATACGTAGGAGCTATATACAATATAAATAAGCAGAAAATAACACATGGGGGCAGAATAAACCATCCATCTCTCTTCTTTCAGAGATAATGCTCATAGACAAAGGAGAAAATCTTGGTGGAAACACTAAAGGCACTTATCTTCTTTTAGAAGTGTTCTTGCAGGAAACAAGAGTTTCTTTCAGGTAGTGAAAGTAACTGGTGACAAAGAGCACAATAACTAGCAGGATGAAACATAATGCAAAGTTTCCACCTCAATTTCCCAAAGAGTATATCACAAAGGATAATGGGGGCACAAAGTCATTCCAGAATCCTCAACACAGAAAAAAAAACACATGCTGAAAACAATTGTGAAAGCATAAAGTCTTCTCACAATTGTTTTCAGGACACCTCCCTTTTTACCTTCACTAATTCTACTTGTCAAATTAAATAAATAAGAATGCTTCTAAGAAATAGACATAAGAATAATCTCCTAAAGTAGCACAAGCCAAAACAACACAAAGTCTGCAAACAACTTGTTTTCTCATTCAGATAAAATGAAATGAAATTACAATATGAGCTCAAAGTCTCAGTCTTCTTCTTTCAAAATGGACAGAGTTTTGCTCTTGTAAAAATGAAAAATTCCCCCTCAATGATATGAAAGATTACATTATATAGAGGCAGAGAGAGGCCTAGCGCATTTTCCCATGGGGTGATCCATTCAGTGCATTAATGCCTTGGATGCATTCTTGATTTTGTTATGCTAGAATAGGGTGGCTGCTTTCACTGTGGTGTGCTAGTTCATCTTCTTTGTCTACTCCTTAGCTTGAATCGCTCATTCCATCACCTGCTAGACACACAATTATCTATTTTGCCTTTATCCCAAAGGGGACAAACAGATGGTGCTTTCAATGTTTGGAGGCCCCAAATATTTACCTAGCGAACTGTCAGGATTAGGAGCACAATTGATTACCTTTTATAAGTAACTAAACATGGAATTAAACTAGAAGTAAAATGTAACTAGAAATCAGAAACAACACAAAATATGAGATACAATGCAATCTTGTATTAACACTCTTCCAAAAGGAAATACAATGAATAAATCACACACTTCCCACACCTCTAGGGCGTACCAGTAATTCTCCTTCAAGAGTTCTCTCTCTCACAACCAATTACAACCACAACTCAAATACAGAGTTGTACCCTCCACCAGTCAATAACAATACTGCCAGTACCAAGTACTCAAAGTACTCCAAGTAGATCCCCTGATCCTGCACCCCTGCAATTCACTCAATCTTACTTACCATGTAGATCTCCCCTAATCTTGCAACAACCTGCAAATCAATTGATCTTACAATCGAAAGGATCTCTTCCTTGTCCTTGATTACAATACAGCCCCATGGGTCTCTTAAATAGATCCCATACAAACAATAATTAGACTTCCTAATTACAATAATTAGAAACGCAGACTCAAGACTAAAATTTGTCTTTTACATGTAAACTAACTGTCTGTCTAAAATTAGACCAGTTCTGGAAGCGCATGCAAACACACGCACACACAGGTTGCCGACGTTGGTTCTTATCTAACCAATGTCAGCTGACACATAACCGATGTCGGTTACTACAAAAACTGAAGATGACCAATGTCGATTGCTCTGCAACTCAGCAACCTCCTCTGTTTGCATCAGTAAAGCTTTTAGCTCCACAACTTAACAATCTCCCAATTAAAAATAAACAACTGCACCTGTACCTATACCTGTACATCATCTAATTTTGTTTCTTGGCTTGTATCCCTCTTCAAGTTCAATCTTGAAGACCAATCACCACATATCTTGTGGTGTTACTCCTATCATCCAAGTAACCTGCCATATCCGAATCTACATACCCATGTAGAGAAGTGCTTGACCCTGCATAACATGTTAACCTGCTGCTGGTCCCTCTCAGATACCTAAGAATCCACTGAACTAGTTTCCAATGCTCCTTTTTCGGATTGGCCACAAACTTGCTGACAACTCCCACTGCTTTGGTAATATTAGGTCTAGTACACATGTACTCAACCTCATCATGTGATTTGGGACACTGTTCTGTGAACAATCCATCGATAGGTGTGCTAACTGGTTTTGCATCTTGCATATTGAACCTCTCCACTACCTTATTCACATAATCATCCTGAGACAACATCAGCCTATGATTTTCCCTGTCTCTATAAATACTCATGCCAAAGAATTTCATTGCTTCCAAATCTTTCATGGCATACCTCTGAACTAACTTTACCTTTAGCTCATCAACTCCATGCATGTGTGACCCTGCAACAAGCATATACACCACATATAGTAACATGATAATGTAGTTAATATTATCCAACCTGGTAAAGTAAACACAATGGTCGCATTGACATTGACTAAAGCTATGCTTTGTCATACACCTGTTAAACCTTAAACACCATTGTCCTGCAGCCTTCTCAAGCCCATATAACCTGGCCTTCTGTCTCACGTGTCCATTCTCTCCTTTCTTTAACCTAGGAATCCATTTGTATTTTAGTGCTTTCTTTTTGGCTAGCAACTCTACCAAATCTCCCGTTTAGTTCTCTTCCAAGGAATCAATTTTCTCATTCATGCCATGCTCCCATTGTTTCTTGGATTCTACCTACTCTGCCTCTTTAAAACTTCCTAGTTCTTGACCATCAGTGAGCAACAAGTAGTGTAAAGAAGGGGATTAATGAATTTGAGGCTTACTTACCCTTTTAGTCCTCCTCATGGGCATTTGAGACTCCTTGACAGCTTGTTGTCCGCCCAAAATCCATTTTAATAGTGACCGATGTCGGTCACCTCTGGCCGACCTTGGTTTGCACCTGACCGATGTCGTTGCCACCTAATCACCGATGTTGGTTCCCTAACCGACGTCAATGTCCTCTTGCCCGACACCACCGACTCTAGTCTGCACATGACCGACGTTGATACCTACCTATTCGATGTCAGTTCCATTTAACTAACGTCGGTAACTATGTTTTCCTGTGAGTGATGACTTTTTACCCGCAAGCTCACCTTGGATCATAACCTTGTCCAAACTGCCCTGCTCAGAATTATTCAACCCCTTGAGCTGATCTCTATCCATCATCTTCTCCTTGAAAACCAAGGCTTTCCTGATCTTGTCAAAAACATCAGATTTCCTCTTCCTGCATTAAACCCGATCCTTTCTTGTAGCATACCACTGTGATCCTCTAATAGAAGCTCCCTTCTTTATTGACCCAGTTTCAAGAAACCTCACTTTCTTTTGTTGCTTATAAAAATCTCGATCTATGTTTTCTGAATCTGAACTCTTACCTTTTGACTCAAGAACATGCATCCCCTTCTTACTCATGTGACCAAGCCTACAAAGCCACATCTTCACATCTACATCTGAAGTAGATAAACTAGAAGGAGAATTAGTAATACAAGTAGATAGATAAAGAGTACCTACTTTCTTATCTCTTGCTAAAAAAAGTGCACCCTTGAAAAGTTTTTAAGATTTCACTGTGAGAGTTACTGTGCATCCCTCATCACCCAAATTTTCTACATAAATCAAATTCTGCTTCAGGACTGGGACATGCATGACCTCCTTCAACACCCATGTGTTGCCCGTCTGCAATTTCAGCTGCACTTTTCCTTTGCCAACCATTTGACAAGGCTTACCATCCCCTAAATAAATATTTCTAAAGTCTCCCTGGACATAATCATGGAAAAATTCTATATTTGGGGTTGCATGGAAAGAGGCACCAAAATCTAAAACCCAATATTCCACTTTATCCAAGAAACATACAAGAGCATCCTGTGCAACAATACCTGCAACATCTGCTTCTTCATTTCCTTCATGCTGATCTTCTACCAACCAACAATCTTTCTTTACATGCCCTTTCTTTCCACAATTCTAGCAGATCTTACTGCCATACCTAGATCTGGATCTCCTGCCTATCTTTGACCTTGATTTTCCTTGCTCGACCTTCTCTCTTTGCTTTCCCCTGCTTTCAACACTTAAAGCATTCTCTGATGATTCCCTTGTGTTTTTCTTGTGAATTTCTTCATTGAAGATTACACTAACAACATCATCAACTTTCAAGATTTTTGAAGCAGACACGGTATTACTAACTGCCATTACCAAACTATCCCAACTTTCAGGTAAAGAGCATAAGATTAAGAGAGCCTTAATTTTATCATCAAAAGCTATATTGACTAAAATTAACTGGTTTATCAAACCATGGAAATCACTAAGATGACTATGTACCGATCCACCTTCCAGCATTTGAAAATTAAATAATTGCTTCATAAGAAATACCTTTTTCAAAGTTGAGGGTTTTTCATATAAAATTTTCAAAGATTCCATTAACTCTATCATTGTCTTAACCTGTGATAAGTTGGAAATCACAGATGATGCCAGGCTCAACCTTATAGATCCCAGAGCCTTCTGATCAAGAACATTCCATTTTTCATCTTTCATATCTGTGGGCTTGCTTGCAACCCCACCCAATGGTAAGTACAGATCTTTCTGATATAGATAATCTTCTATCTGCATCCTCCATAATTTATAATTCTTGCCATTGAATTTCTCCATTCTTAGCTTACTTTCTTTTGCCATTGCTTTACTCCCACTCAATCAGAAACCCCTGAGAGTGACCTGTAATCAACAAACACTAACCTGCTCTGAACCACGCTCTGATACCACTTTGTCATGATTAGGAGCACAATTGATTACCTTTTATAAGCAACTAAACATGGAATTAAACTAGAAGTAAAATGTAACTAGAAATCAGAAACAACACAAAATATGAGAGACAATACAATCTTGTATTAACACTCTTCCAAAAGGAAATACAATGAAGAAATCACACTCTTCCCACACCTCTAGGGCGTAATAGTAATTCTCCCTCAAGAGTTCTCTCTCTCACAACCAATTACAACCACAACTCAAATACAGAGTTGTACCCTCCACCAGTCAATAACAATACTGCCAGTACCAAGTACTCAAAGTACTCCAAGTAGATCCCCTGATCTTGCACACCTGCAAATCACTCGATCTTACTTACCATGTAGATCTCCCCTAATATTACAACAACCTACAGATCAACTGATCTTACAATCGGAAGGATTTCTTCCTTGTCCTTGATTACAATACAGCCCCATGGGTCTCTTAAATAGATCCCATACAAACAATAATTAGACTTCCTAATTACAATAATTAGAAACGCAGACTCAAGACTAAAATTCTTTTACATGTAAACTAACTGTCTGTCTAAAATTAGACCAGTTCTAGAAGCGCATGCAAACGCACGCACACACAGGTTGCCGACGTTGGTTCCTATCTAACCAATGTCAACTGACACATAATCGATGTCAATTACTGCAAACACTGAAGATGACCAATGTCAATTGCTCTGTAACTCAGCAACCTCCTCCGTTTGCATCAGTGAAGTTTTAGCTCCACAACTTAACAATCTCCCACTTGAAAATAAACAACTGCACCTATACCTAAATCTGTACATCATCTAATTTTGTTTCTTGGCTTGTATCCCTCTTCAAGTTCAATCTTGAAGACCAACCACCACATATCTTGTGGTGTTACTCCTGTCATCCAAGTAACCTGCCATAGCTGAATCTACATACCCATGTAGAGAAGTGCTTGACCCTGCATAACATGTTAACCTGCTGCTGGTCCCTCTCAGATACCTAAGAATCCACTGAACTAGTTTCCAGTGCTCCTTTCTCGGATTGGCCACAAACTTGTTGACAACTCCCACTGCTTGGGTAATATTAGGTCTAGTACACATGTACTCAACCTCGTCATGTGATTTGGGACACTGTTCTGTGAACAATCCATCGATAGGTGTGCTAACTAGTTCTGCATCTTGCATATTGAACCTCTCCACTACCTTACTCACATAATCATCCTGAGACAACATTAGCCTATGATTTTCCCTGTCTCTAGAAATACTCATGCCAAAGAATTTTGTTGCTTCCAAATCCTTCATGGCATACCTCTGAACTAACTTTACCTTTAGCTCATCAAATCCATGCATGTGTGACCCTACAACAAGCATATACACCACATACAGTAACATGATAATGTAGCTAATATTATCCAACCTGGTAAAGTAAACACAATGGTCACATTGACATTGACTAAAGCTATGCTTTGTCATACACCTGTTAAACTTTAAACACCATTATCCTGCAGCCTGCTCAAGCCCATATAACTTGGCCTTCTGTCATTGTCTATCATTGTCTTAGCCTGTGATAAGTTGGAAATCACAGATGATGCCAGGCTCAACCTTATAGATCCCAGAGCCTTCTGATCAAGAACATTCAATTTTTCATCTTTCATATCTGTGGGCTTGCTTGCAACCCCACCCAATGGTAAGTACAGATCTTTTTGATATAGATAATCTTCTATCTGCATCCTCCATAATTGATAATTCTTGCCATTGAATTTCTCCATTCTTAGCTTACTTTATTTTGCCATTGCTTTACTCCCACTCAATCAAAAACCCCTGAGAGTGACGTGTAATCAACAAACACTAACCTGCTCCGAACCACGCTTTGATACCACTTTGTCAAGATTAGGAGCACAATTGATTACCTTTTATAAGCAACTAAACATGGAATTAAACTAGAAGTAAAATGTAACTAAAAATCAGAAACAACACAGAATATGAGAGACAATACATTCTTATATTAACACTCTTCCAAAAAGAAATATAATGAAGAAATCACACTCTTTCCACACCTCTAGGGCGTACCAGTAATTCTCCTTCAAGAGTTCTCTCTCTCACAACCAATTACAACCACAACTCAAACACAGAGTTGTACCCTCCACCAGTTAGTAACAATACTGCCAGTACTAAGTACTCAAAGTACTCCAAGTAGATCTCCTGATCTTGCACACCTACAAATCACACGATCTTACTTACCATGTAGATCTCCCCTGATCTTGCAACAACCTGCAGATCAATTAATCTTACAATTGGAAGGATCTCTTCCTTGTCCTTGATTACAATACAGCCCCATGGGTCTCTTAAATAGATCCCATACAAACAATAATTAGACTTCCTAATTACAATAATTAGAAATGCAGACTCAAGACTAAAATTAATCTTTTACATGCAAACTAACTATCCGTCTAAAATTAGACTAGTTCTGGAAGTGCATGCAAACACACGCACACACAAGTTATCGACGTCGGTTCTTGTCTGACCGATGTCGACTGACACATAACCGATGTCAGTTACTGTGAACACTAAAGATGATCGACGTCAATTGATCAGACTGACGTCAATTGCTCTACAACTCAACAACCTCCTCCATTTGCATCAGTGAACCTTTTAGCTCCACAACTTAACATGAACTGCTTCACCTACTGGAAATAACTCCTACTGAGTTTCCCTCTTTGTCTATGTCCTAGCCTTAGGCTCTTTGAATGCATTCAGGTCCATGCCTTTAGTCTGCTAGAATCAATAGATGCTTAAATGCAGTTGATTTGGCATTCATGGGTCTTTCCTCAATTAAAGGTTAATGGCTAGCCAGTCGCTCTGAATTTGACATTCGCGGGCCTCTCCTTCTGTTGTGACATGGGTGAGGACACATGGTGACATCTGTGTCTTTGAAATAAGCTTATCAAAATGAGCTTTGAAACTGTTAAAGGTTGGGGGTGTGGATGCAGACACGTGGCAACTTTTGCTACACTGGGATGGGACACATGGTGAGTTCTACTCTTTGAAGCTTCATTTGAAACTATGTCTTGGTGCGCGACACTTGGTAGCTTTCTCTGCAATTTGATGCTTCGACCTTTTCTAAAGGGAACATGCCTTTCAGGGTCTTGAAGAAGGTTCATTTCATGTGTGTCAAATGTCCCCCCACAAGGGTATCTGCCCTTCGAGATCTTCCAGGTGGCCTTCGAGTGTCAATTTCTTTGAAGGGCTGTTGGTCCCTTTATTTCCTTCAAACAAAATGTCCGAAGGAAGTCCCCTCCTTTTGGTTCTCTGTCTTTGCATTTAAGGGTGCCCTATCCTTTGACACATGGTGTCTTCCATCACTTCTTCATGGACACGTGGCATTTTCTGTCACATCATACTGAAACATTATACCGTTGACACTTGGCACTTTCTACTCTCAGGATTTTGCAACACCATAAAAACATTTGGGGCTCAGTTAGGCTCTCGCAGACGATAACACTTGTCGGCCTCCACCGATCTCTGCAAGGGACACATGACGCGGTTTGAATACATTTGTTAGTCACACAGATGCATACACTTGGCATGTTTTGCTTCATTTAGTCACTCATCCCTGGGCCCACCATGGTCTTTGCTTGAAACAGTGAAGCTAAGGGAAAAGACTGTGGATATTGACACTTGGCAGCATCTGTCTGACTCTTTCTATTATGCGCACTTCTTTTCTTAATTGAGGCGGCCTTTAAACCTTTGAACCCGGTGCATTGAACCGATTAAATGTTGAACCCATTGAACCAATGAACCAAAATGTTTCAAGGTTCAACAGTTCAAGCTTTTGAGACTTGTTAAGTGATCGGGGCCGTGGAACCTTGAAACGGTTAAAATTTGAACCCCTGCCGAAGCACTTAGCTCTTGTTGACGATGTTGAACCTTTGAACCCATTGAACCCATTAAACCGAAAAGGTTCGAGGTTCAATGGTTCAATGGTTCAATCCTTGTTTTGATGCTTACTGATAGACCCTTTTTGATTGAACCAAAGTGCTGACCCATATCTGAAGGTGACCAAGCATTGGAAACTAGTTCTTTTGATTGAACTCACCTGCAGAAGCCTTTCAATTGGTTGAACCTGCTAATCTTTTTACCAAAAAGTTGAGAAAATGATGAAATTGAATGTTTAGGACAAATTTTTGGAAATGGAAGGGACAATTTTGGCCATGTAGGACCAAAATAGTCATATGTTGTCCCAAAAAATGAAAAGTCATTTTTTGGGGACAACATATATATATATATATATATATATATATATATATATATATATATAGTAGTTTATATTACAATAAAATATACAAGAAAGAGAAGGTCTGCGAGACATAACTTTGAAACTTTAGCAATGTTAATGGGGAAAACATGATGACTTGAACCCACCACTTCAAAGATTTTCACCCTTTAACTTCTTACCCTATTAAGAAAGCTTTTGATATTGATAATACTTTATAAATTTCCTTTGTACGGACCAACACACAGAGTGAACTGCTCTAACGCAGGTCAAGCCCCCTATGACCTTTAGGTAATATGAACCGGTCCCTCAACACACACTATAGTGTAAGCAAGGAGTTGAACCCATGATCAAAACTACCTCTACAGTTTTCCAAGATTGAATGAGGTAAACCGTAGGGCCTGTTTATGTCAGAGGCATTATATTTGTATAGAGCTTATAAATATTCATCTCAACATCTTTAAAAATGCCAATCCTATCAATTTGTTATGTTAGAGTTGTCAATTGTCAATGGTCATGGATGAGGAGATCGACAATGTCAAGATTGCTAAATGACGAGGAATAGTTGCAACTTGATGGTAAAAAGGGATTCTATGGTCTTCAGTTGGATTAAAATCTTGTTGCTTGACTCCTCCATTCGCTCCTCTGTGAGATCTGAACCCATAATTTCTTATTGTACAAATTCCATCATAAAAAATGTCTTACAGCCTTATTTTCACTTGTATTAACTCAGCATTGAATCAGGACTGGTTCGATCTTCCCATAAATATATATAACGTACTAGCTTGTCCCAATTTTTGGCATAAGGAGGCCACATACGATTCCAATCTATCCTTATAATATCTTAAGTTTGGGTCTATTATACTAATAAAAAAAATGTGTTTTATATTACATATACAAAGATGTAGTGCATATACATTTTTCTAAATTTTAAAAAAATCATTAAGTATTTTTTATAATTTTTTTTTTTAAATTTATACGGTCGCGTAGTGGGACGTGGAGTATCATATAAACATACATTATATTGTAATATATATTACTATTTCAATTTGTTATTTAATATACTATTATATAACATATTAAGATATAATATATTAATATATTATAGTTTATTTATTTATATTATAATTAATTAATTATTATAATACATATAAATATAAATATTATATTATATATCACTTTTTTAATTTATAATTTAATATCATGTTACATGGTATATAAATTTAATATATTAATATATATTATAATATTATATAATATATTAAAATATCAAAATATTGTATAATAGTTATATTTATTTATATTATAATAATAATGTTTTTTTTCCTCAGTAAATGAGGGTTAGTGGGTCCCTCACCCATTTTATTTCAAAAAAGAAAAAAGCTTATAACAAACTTGAAACATACCACAAAAAGATCTAATAGGATCCACTTGATAGCATGCCTAAGAATTTCGAACCTGGGGTCAAGAAGCTAGGGCACCACAATCCTCAAGAAACATCCCTCCCTTTCCCTTCACTGTGGGATCACAATGTCCTCAATCAAGGGGCTGGTGGTAATCACCGTTTCCTTTTCTTCTGAACTAGAGTCCAATTCTCACCTTCCCTCAAGTCACCAACTTCCACCTCATCAAAGAGTAAGTGGCTACTAGATGTTATTTCACAAGAAATACTTGTTGATGAAGAACCAACTATTATTGCACCCATTGCACCCTTCATCATTACTAATGATGAATACATATGAGTTATCTTATCATGTATAATAGTAGTCGGTGATTTGGGGTTGAAGCCTTTAAAAACTAAGAGATGTGTGGGAAGCAAAACCTTCCACCAAGAAGATTCAAATTTACAACTGGCACTTTAACATTCTAAGGTTACATAACTTATTTTAAAGCATTTTTTACACCCAAAAGGAATCCCCTCATAATAAAAGGTTGAGTCCAACATCTATCCTTGAATTTTAACATAATATTAGCGAGGAAATCCTATGAGGTATCTAAAGAAGCCAGGATTCAAGCAAAAGTGGTGTGAAGGAAAGTTGAAGTGGATGCATCTACTACTATCAACTCACCCAAGGCATGGCTAATGGATAAAAGATATGTTGTAGCCCAAAACTATAGAGATAGGTGTGGTAGATGAACCTAAATGGGCTTGATGGTAAGGGTTTCCATTAGAGGGTTGAAGGAAGGAAACCACGACTTCAGAAAGAGGAGATGTTGGTCCCATCTCCAGGTGCAAACTTGGAACACCTTATTTTGATCCTCTGACCTATCAAAGGCCATAATAAAGAAACCCTGACATATGGGTCAATCTCCAAGCTATCTATCATGAGGGTTTTTTAAGAATCCAACATCCATTTGTGTAGCACATAAAGGTTAGACTAGAATTTATCAAAGTAACATATAAGTCCCCTAGAGGCAAACCAATACTCATTTATATGGACCTCTTCAATGGCTTCATCCCCAAAAGAGATGTAAGGGCTAGTGGAGGAAACTTTCAAGGGTTCAGATTCAACTATCCCCCATTGATAGATGGTCTCATTGAAAGAAATCCCCTCCATTGCCTTGGAAGAGACCAAAACATAACCCTATCTTTGAAGTGACATCAACTACTTCAATTGTTGAAAAGCACAAAGCGAGTGAGCACTCAAATCACCATTAGGGCTCCTGCAAGGAGTTGTCATGAAAGTCCCAGCCACCATCATTACCTTATTACATTTTGATTCATTATTAGGCAAACTATTTGATTATCCAAATATATTTCTAGTTGACACATTTGATTTGATTAATTTAGACTAAACCTCAAGATAGATGTTGTTATGGGATAGTAGGATATTACTTAGGATACATGTTTGCATTGTTGTGATTTAGATGTAGTGTATTATGTTTACATTATGAATATATTGATGTGTTATTTCTCTTATATTTTATGATGTATATATATCATGTTAATATGATCTAACTACCTTCTTGTTGTGAGGTTTATGCAAGAGAACTCATCCCTTAGAGCGTGACAGATGGAGAGCATCATCAGAGAGGATAACATAGATGGAGATGTCAGAGGATGATAGAGAACTCGATGAGAACCCTGCACACTCCATAATAGTTAGCACATGTTAGAATGCATAATAAAATGGATAACATAGTGTGCTTATTTTTTATTGCATTAGATAGTTGATTTTCTTGGTTTACCAATATAATTTAAATGGCTTAGTAAACTTGTTTTGTGTGATTAGTATGTTTGATCATCAATGATAATAAAAATTTTATTAATGTAATTAGATTTAAAAATATAGATTATTAGTCGATGAAATTATCGTTAAAATTTTGTGGCAACAAAAGATGTTAATTAATTTAGTAAATTACGGATTTTTTTTAATTTATGTTAAAATAAATCAAAGATGGAAATTACTATTAAAAGGGAAATAATGGAAAAAAAAAGAAAATAAATAAATTAAAGGACTTAAATTAAGAAAAACTAAAGAAATAAATACATTTAAAAAATAACAAAAACAAAAGAAAAACAAAAAAATATAAAACAAAGAAAAATCTTTTAGAAAGAAGGATTATGTGTATTTATCATAACAGAAATTAGGAAAGAAAGGGGGAGAGATTATAAGAAATTGAAAATAAAAATGGAAGCGCTGAAGAAATGCGTAGCACAAGGAGAAGGGATAAGACATAGTAAATCAATAAAGCATCTTGCCAAGTAGGCAATGTATTTCAATTCTTTACATCCATGCTAGATTTTATAATATTTAGGGAAAGATAAAATGTTAAATGAATTAAATTCTTCGTATGTTTAACAGTCCATGTAACCCAAATAAATACATGATAGATTTCTTCAAAACCAAGATAGGTAACGACCTAGACTTTGCATGCCTGTCTATAGCCTAGACATCTCATAGAAAATCTTGAATACATCAAAATAGGTGATTTCCATAAGATATACACTTGTAAAGGCATCGATACGCTTGTTCACTACTGAGTTGATTCACACACACACACACACACACACACACACACACACACACACACACACACACACAGACACGCGCATAATGGCTGGTGTGGCTGGAAACCAATTAGACAAATTTGAATAAAATATATATCTACACAATATATATTTAACTGAATAATAGTAATAAGATTGAATAAATTACATATATAATTGTACAACATGGTTGTCAACCAATTTTTAGACAAGAGACCAATCAAAAAATATTTAACACATAATTATAGAGGCATCGCTATATTTTAGGGTGTAATGATGATTATAATATAAATGGCATCATTGTGTTATTTGAATATCTAAACATGGTTAGATGAACCCTATAGCATCATTGTAGATTCATTTCAGCCTATATAATTGCCTTTATTGTGACCAATTACCATAATTAGTTGAGTGGCATCCTTATTTATTTAATTCCAAGCCTTATGGTATATATTGGCATTGTTTAAGTTAATACTCATCTTTTAATATATGCAAAGGGTCACTCTATTTTGTATCAAGGAGTATTGTTAATCATAGTAAATAATGTCATTGTTGATATTTCATTCCTAGCCATATAACATGACATGTGCATTGATATATATTATATTGTTCTCAATTGGAGTCATTGTATTGTGTCATCACTATATATTTAATCCTCAGCCTATATATGTGTGTGTGACATTTCTAATATCTTATTTCCAGCCTGTAAAATGTGGAATGAGTCACAATAGTTCATTCTTAACCGATGGAGCAAGCTTAACATCCAGATGCCACGTATAGTAAATAAAGCATATATGAATAAAGCTTAATGGTTGTATTAAATTACAATATATATGAATAAAGCACATAGCAAAAAAAAACTCCAGCATGTTATATTTTCCAGATGCCAAGTATGGTGATTTTATTTTTAAAAGAATATATTAGATTTTAATAGCTAATTGGGTCATAAAGACGTGATCTAATTTGCAATATAATTTGCTTTATTAAGTTGGGAAATGGAATTAAGAGTTGAATTAATTTATTAACTAGGGAGTTCAAACATTTTCTTTAATGCTTCTTGTCAAGAAAAATCAAGTTATATTTTTATAATATATCCATATATTTAAACGTTTTATATGACTAACTTGAGTTAAGTAATGTTCGGGTAATATTAAACCTATGAGATTGAAATAAGACCACAAATACATTTTGGGATGTGTATGAACTTGGATATGAGTACATAATAAAACATGAACGAGAGTTATGAATAATGATCAACGGAATTGATCTTATTATAAAATATAAATTTGATAGTTGAATTATAAAGGATTGTAGTTATAACTTACCAGAATCCTAAACATAGTATTCACTAAGGCATATGGAGTGTAAAACGTAGTCTTTCATTATTTTGTGATAACTATGATATACTTAGTATATAGCTTAGGGTATAAAACCCATTGCACTGATGCAAAATTATAAAAGTTGCATATTGATGAATTATTAATGCTATACTCAAAAATAACATAGCTATACTTATGCTTATTAGCTTATACTTGAACAAATGGGTGTATTCCTCTACATATAGTTCCACTGTGGTTATAAATTATAGAATTATGTCTAATCGAGACTCATGTATTACATGCATGCAACCCCTGAGAATATAACAAATGCTAGATTTGAGTGTTCTATGTTTCATGTGTACTGAGACTTGTTTTGTTATATCTAGTTGTTTGTATATTATGACTACTTTATTAGACTGGTTGCGGTACTTAGTAGTTATGCTTAAAAATACTAGACTATGGTAATATGGGTTATCATAGGGTGTATAATGTTTACAAACTAATTGTGGTAGCTAAAATCTACAGTTAAATGTGTATTTTACCCAGATGGTATTAACTATAGTCATTATTTCTAGTATGAAATAGATGAATATCTAAAATTTATTCATACATTTTGTTGTTCCCAAAATCTGTCACTCATTTCTGGTACAACATATGAACTATTTTGGTCCTATAGGCCAAAATCCTCTCTTCCCTTCTCAATTTTTTTTTGAGTATTCAAATTCTCCATTATTCAAGCTTTTTCAGATTTCTAAGGACTCTGCAGGCTTGAAACTAGCAAGTTCAATGGCTTCAACAGGCGAGTTCTCACCAAGGAGCAAGTTTCCAGCACTTAGGCAATTTCAAGATTGGTTCAAACACCTCGGTTCAACTAAAAATGTTCATCGACAAGCTTCATTCAAAGGATTGAACCATTGAACCACTGAACCCCACTTCCAAAAGGTTCAACGGTTCAACGGGTTTAAAGGTTCAATGTCATCGGCAAGCTTAAAGAGTTAAGCACTTTGTCAAAGGTTCAAAGTTCAACCGATTCAATAAGTTCAATTCTTTCAAAAGACTTAGTGAAAAACAAAGGAATGAACCATTGAACCGTTGAACCTTGAACCAAAATGGTTCAACGGGTTCAATGGGTTCGAAGAGATCAAAAGACTTAGACAAAATGAAGGCTTCAAACGCAAGATTGAACTGTTGAACCTTTGAACCAAAGTTGGTTCAATCAGTCGGTTCAATCGGTCGATTCAAAGGACTGCCCCAAAGCTGAAAGAACAAGTGCCCTTGTGGAGGGCAGTGAACTAAAGGCAAGTGCCCTTATGGAGGGCAAGGAACATTGGTTCAAAGATCAAAGAGAAGGCCGAAAGAGAAGATTTCCTTCAGACTTTTTGTTTGAGGAAATTACTAAGTAAAGGAACTGAAAGAATTCCTTTGGAAGGATTTTTCATAGAAAAATGACTAAGGCATTTCCTTCAGATAAATTGTTTAAAGAAATTCACCCGAAAGGAAAAGCAAAAGCCTGAAGAAAAGTGGACAAAGCAAAGGAAGATTTCCTTCAGACATTTTGTCCGAAGGAAATGAAGGATCAAGGCCGCTCGAAGGAATTAACCCAAAAGCTGCCTAAAGAAACTCGAAGGGTAGGTACCCTTGTGGGGGGCTCTCGACACCCACAATATGGACCTTTTGTTAGGTATGTGGAGCTAAAAGCTTCACCAAGGAGCATAGACAAACAGGGTCGGGTCTACACAGACACCGGTGTCGATCAGGAGCGACCGACGTCGGTCAGTTGCAGTTCAGAGGCGCCGACGTCGGCAGTATGGTCGGCCGGCGACGGTCACAGGCGAACAGGCAGGAACCGACGTCGGTTACCTGCGTGTCCAGAAAGCGATTTTCGAGGACAGAAGCGAGTGTTTGCATGATGAGTTTGAGTTGTAGACTCATGCTCGCGTCTCTATTGTTAGCAATATTATTTTTAGAGCCCTTGTTGAAGAGGCTTAACTGTTTGTTGTAAGAGCATGCTCAAAGTCTCCTATTTCTATATGTAGGAGAGATCTTCTAAGCTATTGTATGATGATGAGAGAGTGTAATAGAGTACGAGTAGAACATTGTGAATGTTTGAAGGACTGTACTTTAGAGAGAGCTCTTGAGGAATAGAGATCTAGTGAGAGATCTTGTGTGCATCTGAGAGAGGTGTGGAAGAACAAAGTTCTTCATTTGTATTCCTATTGTAAAGAGTTTTTTAATACAAGTTTTCAGGGTGTTTTCTTGTATATCTTGTTCTGTGCTATTTATCATTTCAGTTACTTATCTATCCGTTTATTTCCGCATTCATTGCTTTCATAAGTGTAATCCATTGTTGGTTGATCCCCAACAAGTGGTATCAGAGCTCAGGTTCACTAACAGGTGGTTCAGATCTGTGTAGTGTGTTCGGATTACAGGTTGCTCACAGGGATTTCTGTTTGAGTGGGAGAAGCAATGGCAGAGGAAAGTAAGTTGAGAATGGAAAAGTTTAATGGCAAGAACTATCAGCACTGGAGAATGCAGATAGAGGACTATCTGTATCAGAAGGATCTTTACTTACCGTTAGGTGGGATAGCAAAGAAGCCCAAGGACATGGAGGATGAAGAATGGGAAGTTCTTGACAGAAAGGCTCTTGGGTCTATAAGACTGAGTCTGGCCTCCACTGTGATATCCAATTTGTCACAGGCAAAAACTACGGTAGAGTTAATGACCACGTTAGCAAATTTGTATGAAAAACCCTCCGCTTCAAATAAGGTATATTTGATGAAGCAATTATTTAATTTGCATATGCAAGAAGGTGGATCTGTTTCTAATCACCTGAATGATTTCCACGGTATTGTTAATCAGTTAAGTTCTGTTAATATTGTATTCAAAGATGAAATAAAGGCTCTTTTAATTTTATGTTCTTTGCCTGAAAGCTGGCATGGCTTGGTAATGGCAGTTTCTAATACTGCTTCTGCTTCGAATATTTTAAAAGTAGAGGATGTGGTTAGTGTTATTTTGAATGAGGAAATTCGCAGGAAAAGCACAGAAGAGACTTCTGGGACATCCGGGAACGCTTTAAATTTCGAGAGCAGAGGAAGGCAAAAAGAAAGGAGCAAGAGGAGATCAAGATCTAAATCTAAGGGAAGAGGCAGATCCAAATCCAGGAATGGCAGAAGGCCACAATGCTGGAACTGTGGAAAGTTGGGGCACATAAGCAGAGATTGCTGGTCAAAGCCTAAGGAGGACAATCAGCACGAAGGAAAGGAAGAGACAAAGGTTGCAGGTATTACACAAGATGCTCTTATTTTCTCTTTGCATAATAACATAGAATCTTGGGTATTAGATTCTGGTGCATCTTTCCATGCTACCCCTAACAAAGAATATTTCAGTGACTATGTCCATGGAGATTTTGGAATAGTGTACTTAGGGGATGATGAGCCTTGTAAGATTATTGGCAAAGGTAAAGTGCAGCTAAAGATGCAGAATGGCAACACATGGGTGTTGAGGGATGTGATGCATGTTCCTAGTTTGAAGAGAAATTTGATTTCTGCAGGTAAGCTTGGTGATGAGGGTTGTACAGTAACTCTCACAGCAGATTCTTGGAAAGTGACCAAGGGTGCACTTGTTATGGCCAGAGGTAAGAGAGAAGGTACTCTCTATTTGTGTAATTGTATTACTAACAAATCTCCTTCAGTTTTATCTACTTCAGATGTGGATGCTAAATTGTGGCACTCAAGGCTTGGCCACATGAGTGAGAAGGGGATGTCTATCCTTAAGTCTAAAGGTATGCTTTCAGATTTGAAAAGTATGGATCTAGAATTTTGTGAGCATTGTGTGTTTGGAAAACAGAAAAAGGTTAGTTTTCTAAAGACTGGGTCTACTAAGAAAAGGCAGAAGTTGCAGCTTGTTCACACAGACGTGTGGGGACCGGCTCATGTAGCCTCTATTGGCGGATCACAGTACTATGTTACATTCATAGATGACGCCACAAGAAAGGTATGGATCTACTGTATTAAAAAGAAATCTGATGTTTTTGAGACTTTTAAGATATGGAAAGCCATGGTTGAGAATGAAACAGGCAAAAGATTAAAGTGCTTGAGATCCGATAATGGTGGTGAGTTCTGCAGTCTTAAGTTCAAATTGTATTGTTACGTAAATGGAATCCGTAGGCAAAGGAAGGTTCCAAGGACACCTCAGCAGAATGGTATTGCTGAAAGGATGAACAGGACTAATATGGAGCGTGCAAGATGTATGAGATTGCATGCAGGGTTGCCCTTAGAGTTTTGGGCAGAAGCAGTTGACACCGCAGTGTACCTGATCAACAGAGGACCCTCTACAGCTCTGGATGGTGGAATTCCAGAAGAGGCATGGACAGGTAAAAAGGTTGATCTCTCATATCTCAAAGTTTTTGGTTGTGAAGCCTTTGTGCACATAGATAAGGAAAATAGAAAGAAGCTTGATGCTAAGTCTATGAGGTGCACGTTTATAGGCTATGGCTCAGATGATTTTGGTTTCAGATTTTGGAATCTAGGAACTAACAAGGTAATTAGGAGCCGTGATGTTGTTTTCAATGAAAGAGTGATGTACAGTGATCAGACAAGGAAGCTAGATCAAGCTGGGCAGAGCAATAATGAGTTGGACGAAATTATGGTCCAAAATGAGCTCGCGGGAAAAAGAAATAATCACTTACAGGAAAACACAGAGACCGACGTCGACAGGTTTGGAACCGGCGTCGGCAATACAGAAACCGATGTCGATCAGACAGAGACCGACGTCGGCAGACCAGGCACCGGCGTCGGCCAGGAAGAACCGGCGTCGGCCAGTAACAGGTCTACAGGTGGCCGAGGTCGGTCACTGTCAGAAAATTTGGGTGGACAGATTGTGGAAAACGAGTCCAAGACACCAATCAGGAGGTCTGAAAGGGTAAGTAAGCCTCCAATTAGATACTCTCCTTCTTTATATTATTTATTGCTAACCGATGGTGGAGAACCAGAAAGTTTTGAAGAAGCTTTACAGGTGGAGTCCAGGAGTAAGTGGGAACATGGCATGGTTGAGGAGATGGAGTCCTTAAGAGAGAACCAAACATGGGATTTGGTTGAATTGCCAGCTGGTAAGAGAACACTGAAGAACAGGTGGACTTACAGGTTGAAGGAAGGCGAGGATGGTCAGATGAGATACAAGGCCAGATTGGTTGTAAAAGGATTTGCACAAAAGCCAGGTATTGACTTTGGCGAGATTTTTTCTCCGGTTGTTAAGATGACTTCTATAAGGGTTGTACTGTCTTTGGTTGCTTTTAAGGATTTGCATCTCGAGCAGCTAGATGTTAAAACAACATTTCTTCATGGAGATTTAGATGAGGAAATTTACATGGAACAGCCAGAAGGTTTCGAAGTCAAGGGTAAGGAGAAACTAGTGTGCAGGTTAAAGAAAAGCTTGTATGGCCTCAAGCAAGCTCCAAGGCAATGGTACTTGAAATTTGACAGGTTTATGACTGAGCATGGTTTCAGTAGGTGTCAATCAGACCATTGTGTATATTTTAAGAGATTTGATAACGGTAGATACATTATTCTATTGTTGTATGTAGATGACATGTTGGTTGCAGGGTCTCACATGCAGGATATCTCAGAGCTTAAGGTGAAGTTAGCTAAAACGTTTGCCATGAAGGATTTGGGAGCAGCTAAGAAAATCCTTGGCATGAGCATTAAGAGAGACAGAGAAAATCACAGGTTGATATTGTCTCAAGAAGATTATGTGGACAAGGTGTTGAAACGGTTCAACATGCAGGATGCGAAACCGGTAAGCACACCTTTGGCAGGACATTTCAAGTTAAGCAAAGAACAATGTCCTAATTCACATGATGAGGTAGAGTACATGAACAAGGTTCCATATTCTTCCGCGGTAGGAAGTTTGATGTATGCAATGGTGTGTACTAGACCAGATATTGCCCAAGCAGTGGGAGTAGTAAGCAGGTATATGGCCAATCCAGGAAAGGAACATTGGAAAGCAGTACAATGGATCCTTAGATATCTGAGAGGAACCAGCAGTAGACACTTATGCTATGGAGGTTCAGATACCTCTCTACATGGCTATGTAGATTCAGATATGGTAGGGGATTTGGATGGCAGGAGGAGCACCACAGGTTATGTTTTTACTGTAGGTGGAACGGCAGTTAGTTGGATTTCTAAGTTGCAGAAGGTTGTAGCCTTGTCAACTACAGAAGCAGAATATATTGCAGCTACAGAAGCTAGCAAGGAGATGATATGGATGACACGGTTCATGGAAGAGCTTGGAAGGGAGCATGGGAGTTGCAGATTGCATAGTGACAGTCAGAGTGCAATCCATTTGGCTAAGAACTCAGCTTTTCACTCTAGAACCAAGCACATACAGCTAAGGTACCACTTCATACGGCAGGTATTGGAAGATGGTGAGTTGAAGCTGGAGAAGATCCATACAGACATGAATCCTGCTGATATGCTAACAAAGCCGGTTACTAAGGAGAAGTTGAATCTTCATTCAACTTCTGTTGGTCTTCATGATTGAGTTGAAGATGGAGGAGCTAGAAGATCTTGCTGTACAGGTATTGGTGCAGCTGGTTTATCTCCAAGTGGGAGATTGTTAGGTATGTGGAGCTAAAAGCTTCACCAAGGAGCATAGACAAATAGGGTCGGGTCTACACAGACGCCGGCGTCGGTCAGGAGCGACCGACGTCGGTCAGTTGCAGTTTAGTGGCGCCGACGTCGACAGTATGGTCGGCCGGCGACGGTCACAGGCGAACAGGCAGGAACCGACGTCGGTTACCTGCGTGTCCAGAAAGCGATTTCCGAGGACAGAAGCGAGTGTTTGCATGATGAGTTTGATTTGTAGACTCATGCTCGCGTCTCTATTGTTAGCAATATTATTTTAAGAGCCCTTGTTGAAGAGGCTTAACTGTTTGTTGTAAGAGCATGCTCAAAGTCTCCTATTTCTATATGTAGGAGAGATCTTCTAAGCTATTGTATGATGATGAGAGAGTGTAATAGAGTACGAGTAGAACATTGTGAATGTTTGAAGGACTGTACTTTAGAGAGAGCTCTTGAGGAATAGAGATCTAGTGAGAGATCTTGTGTGCATCTGAGAGAGGTGTGGAAGAACAAAGTTCTTCATTTGTATTCCTATTGTAAAGAGTTTTTTAATACAAGTTTTCAGGGTGTTTTCTTGTATATCTTGTTCTGTGCTATTTATCATTTCAGTTACTTATCTATCTGTTTATTTCCGCATTCATTGCTTTCATAAGTGTAATCCATTGTTGGTTGATCCCCAACACCTTTTTCAAAGACTCGAAGGGACACCTTCCCTTCAGGGTGTTCCAAAGACATATAATTGAAGGAATTTCAAGGCTTCAAAGGGACTTAGAAAAATCAAAGATTCGATGGAACAAAAGATGAACCAATGAACCGATTGAACCTTGAACCAAAAGAGTTCAATGGTTCACAGGTTCAATGGTTCAAAGGAAGCTCTAAACAAAGGAAGTAAACAGATGATTCTAGAAGACTGGTTCAAAGGGATGGTTCAACCAAAGAGCAAGGAAGCGATTAAACTAGGGAAGCCTTGAACCAATAAAGACTGCCTGAACCATTGAACTATTGAACCGATGAGCTTTCAAAGGTTCAAAGGTTCATGGTTCAAATAACCAGCAACCATTGACGGCCTCGTAGACGTCAAATTTAAGGTAATGGAATATCCGTTAGTTTTTAAATATAGTGTGAAACTTGAAGGATGAACCAAGTGACCAGTTGATAAGAGAGCCCAAGAGCTCAAATTGCTATAATGAAGAGACAACAATACAAAAATATTAGAAATATCTACAAGAGAGTTATTTCCAGTAGGTGAAATAGTTCACCAAGTAGACTTTTGAGCGTGCCAAATCAAGGATGTGGCCTATTTTTCTTCCATGAAGTAAAGGCAAAGTGGACAGTTGCGTAGACATCAAGAAAAGGACTAGACAACCCATGCTAAGGAGGAGACATATAAGATGAATGGGCATGCCATAGTTAAGGCAATGCACTATTCCAAGCATGGCCCCTTGACAAAACTAAAAGTGCATTTAAGGCATTAAATGCAGTATGGGCCATTCCATGGAACAAAGTGCCAAGCCTATCTTGGTTGCCTTATATTGTAATCTCTTGTTTTATGTAGGGGAGACTTTTCCATTATAGAAGAGAAACTCTGCCAAAATTGAGAGGTGATTACTGAGACTTTGAGCGCAGATTGTTCATCATATTTCTTTGTTTGAATGAGAAAGTAAGTTACTTTTAGACTTTGTGTTGTTATAGCTTGTGTCATTTTAGGAGATTGTTCTTATGTCTGTTTCCTGAATGTATTCTTGTTTATTCAATTTAACAAGCAGAACTAGTGGAAGTAATTAGGAAGGTGTCCTGAAGCCAACTGTGGAAAGACTTTGTGCTGTCACAGTTGTCTTCAGTGTGTGTTTTTTAGTTTATTTCTGTGTAAAGTATCTTGGGATGACTTTGTGCCCCCATTACCCTTCTTATTTCACTATTTGGGCAGTTGAAGTGGAGACTTTGTGTTGCACTTCATTTTGTTGGTTACTGTGCCCTTGTTACCTGTTTGTTACCCATCAAAAATAACTCATGCGCCCTGCTGCAAGACCACTTCTGAAAGAAGAGAAGTGCCTTCAGTATTATCATCAGGATTTATCCTTTGTCTGTGAACATCATCTCTGAAAAAAGAGAGATGGATGGTGTAGTCCTACCCCTAAGTGTTATTTTTTGCTTATATATACATAATATATAACTCCTCATATTTATAGGGAATCTCCCCTTGATGAGAGGAGAGATTTGTCCACCTCTGATGTAGTAAACCTACACATTTGGCTGACCAATCTCCCTGTGATGTGGTGAAGGGACCTATTTTACTCATCAGTTAGCTGGTGACAAAATATTCACCCAACAATTTTTTGGTGACTCCGCTTGGGAAGAACGCACAATTTGAAGCCTCAAGCTTCAAGCTAAAGTAGGGCCAGTTCTTTTCCATTTTTATTCTACAATCTAGAAACTCCACGCTATACTAGAAGCCAGAGAGCCCAAGGTGTTGTTGACCCTATTTTTGAGTTGGTGCAGCAGGGCAATTTCAATTTGTTCCCTCCCCAACTTCAATTTCAATGATCTAGGAGTGTTCCTCCTATCCATACCAGGTCACCAACATAAGGTAGAGCTTCTTTTTTTGTTGTTAGTAGAGCTTTGCCTATACATACTCCACCTAGATTTGTTATCCCCTTTTTCCATAATCAAATCATGGCAGTTCAAGGCCCCTGGGGTAACTCTTTTGGTCCACTAAATCTTACTCCACCTCTACATGAGCTTCCACGCAATTCAAGAAAGAATTTCCCAAAATTCTTTGGTGATGGGAGAGTTCATCCTGATGAACATATTGTAGCCTTCAGCATAGCCTGTGGCGTGATAGGTGTGGAATTTGAAGACGTAGCAGTCAGGTTGTTTATAGAAACACTATAAGGTGCTGCTGCAGACTGGTTCTACCATCTACAAGCTAGGTCAATGACTGACTAGGACACTCTCAAAGCTAAATTTGAAGCTAGGTTCAAGCCTACAGAAGATGTGCATGCCTTGCTGGCCCAACTCACACACATAAAGAAGGAACCTCATGAGCCTATGAGGGATTTCATAGCAAAGTTTGACAAGCTGAGGAACATGATTCTTATAATTACTCAGCCAACAATTGAGAATCTCAAATGCTTCTTCATCAATTCTCAGCTACCTGAAGTGAGTTTTCTACTGAGACATGCTGGCCACATAGACCTTGCTGTTGCTCAGGATTTGGCTACTGAGGTTGAAGATGACCTTATCTTGGCAAGAAAGATAAGGAGAGATCCAAACAGAGGTAAATCCTCTTCATCTTCTGAATACTCACCTAAAGTCACCACTGATCCAATGGTGCAGAAGCTGGCAAAAGAATTGCTAGCTCTTATAAAGCAAATGGCATAGGGGATGTCATATGCCCCTTCATATAGAGATATACCAAGAAGGACATTCCCTAATCAGTCATACGAAGGTAATGCTACTAAGAATCAAGGGCAGCCAAATCGTCTTCCTTCCCCATAGAGTAACCTTGCCCTTTAAGTGCCTCCAACCAATTCAATAGTTGGATATCTTGAAGTAGAATTAGATTTATCCTTCTAGCCTGAGTTGAACCTAGAAGATGACACTAATCTCTTCACAAAAGGAGAAGAAGAATTACCTGGCGACTCCAACGTTAGTTTCTTGAATTATCAGGATGAACCCAGAAGTGAAGGTAAAGCAGATGAGGGATCATATGCTATATTCATTCAGTCCAAAAAACAGTCAGCCTAGCAAGTTCATAAAGAAAAAATAGAGGAGTGACCTCAACTAGCAATTTCAATTGCTAAGCGGGGAACCACTCTACCTTTCCAACCAAAGGACTCGGTGATTGCAAGAAAGGTAAGTACATCAAACATCCCTACACCTTCTACTTCAAATTCACAGATCAGTCCTTCCCCTCCCAAAAACCAAAAAGATAAATTTCCATCCTCTGTTCTTAGTTCATTTCAGACATTTGACATAATTGACCATATAAAGAAAACTAAAATTCAAATGTCTGAATTTAAATTTCTGCAATCCAACCCTGAGCAGTTAGATAAACTGGTTCAATGTGTAAAGAACCAAGCCATCCCTATAGGAAAAGCAATTCTAAAGGTAACTCGTGATCCCCCCAAGAACACATCCACTAGGAATAACCTTGTCATTACTCCTCTTGCTACTCCCGAGAGGACTAAACCATTTTATGTCTCTTTGCTGATAAATGGACACCAACTGAACAATTGCATCATAGATTATGGTGCATCTGATAATGTCATGCCTGCAAAAGTGGTAGAATGCCTTGGTCTCACACTGACCAAGACATTTAGGAGATGTTTCTCCATGGAGAACAAACAAGTGCCAATGCTGGGACAAATCAAGGATGCCCAATTTGCATTTGCAGCATTCTTAGACAAGAGAATCAAGATGATTGTCCTGGTGGTCAACATTTTAGCATCATACGGCATCCTTCTTAGGCAAATTTTTTGCAAGAATGTTGGTGGTGAATTAAGCATGGACCTATCTGAGGTGAGAATCCTAGTCAAAGGCGTTATGCAGAGATCACTCCTTGAGAAGGAAGCAAAATACGTGGTTACTCAAACATCAGTGGCTGAAGCTCAAATTTTGTTTGAGTCTTCATGCATGGGTAATTACTTTTTATCCACGGAGGAATTCCATGAGGTGTCTGGTGAAATTTCCAAATGTATCAACCTAAAAAGTGTTTCAAATGGAATAGTAGAAATATTGGTGGAGCGCAGTACGAGTGTAGAGGAATCTCCCCCTCCAAACGAAGAAAAATCTAAAGAAAATTTAGTGTCTGATGAGGTATGGATTCTAGAATTTGGTGGCAGTTGCTCCTCTACCAGTTTAGAAGATGAGATTGTGTTGATAAATCTCTATTGCTTAGATTGAAGGCTGCTCAATATAAAGGCATCAAACTCTTTCATACAAAAGGAGATGCTGAACTAGTGGTTTGTCAGGTAAAGAACCTGTATCAAACCAAAAATGATAGATTATGCCACTATCATAATCTAGTATGGGATCAAGTTGAAAGCTTTGATGCTTTTAGCATCTTTGCCATACTCAGGGAATTTAATGACAGAGCTGATGCATTGGATATTTCAACAACTCTCTCGATTCTTCACCCTAATTTTAAGGGAGACATGTACACTATTGAACTAGTCTTTCGACCAAGTGTGCTTGATAATGCCAATCATTGGCAAGTGTTCAATGGTGACAACTAGCTCATTATCTTCTTGAAGCAAAAAGACAATTTTGAACAACTTCATTTTGAAGGCAGTGAGCCTCAAAAGCTTGAACCAGCCCCTGAATCAAGTGCAGACATAGGTGAAGAATTCCTGCAACTTAAAGGAAATAAAATCCCAAAAGGCCTGGTTTCCCTTGAGAAGATGTTTGACAAACATGACAGGTTCATCAAATAGCAGTAAATGGATTCAAGCTCCTCCTAGGTGTTTGACCAAATAAATTTGGGTACCATCGAAAATCCCAAGATGGTGAACAATGGGAAATGCTGCACTCAAGAAGAAAAGTTCAAATTCACTACTTTGCTCAGCTAGTACATGGATGTCCTAGCATATTCCTATAATGATCTGAAGTCACTCAGGCCTGAAGAAATCTGCCATGAGATTCCTCTCAAGAGTGATTTGGTACCTTACAAGCAAAAATATAGGTAGTACAATCTAAAGATATCAGGTACTATTCTGTCTGAAATTCAAAAAATGCTGAATGCTAAGATAATTTTCTCAATCCATTATTCCACATAGATTACCAACATAGTACTTGTGAGGAAGAAGAATGGCAAAATTCACCTCTATGTGGACTTCAAGAATTTAAATCAGTGATCCTTAAAGGATAACTATCCTCTACCCATCATGGATCAAGTCTTTCAGACAGTGATTGGTTCAAAGATGTTATCAATGCTAGATGGCTTCTCAGGATACAATCAAGTTGAAGTTGGTGAATCAGACCAACATAAGACTGCCTTCACCACACCTTGGGACACCTTTGCCTATCAAAGAATGCCTTTTGTCCAAATAAATGCTGGCACCACCTTCGAAAGAGCAATGGACCTTGCTTTCAAAGATGAGATGGGTAAGTTCATTGTAGTGTACCTGGATGATTTAACAGTCTTTTCCAAGCATCGCCCTGACCATGTGCGCCATTTACAACAAGTGCTATAATGTTGCCACCAGAATGGCATTTTTTTAAATCCTAAGAAGTCTATTTTTGGAGTAATAGAGTGAAAACTTCTTGAACACATTGTATCCTAAGAAGGCATAAAAATTGACTCAAAAAGAGTCAAGTCTATCCAAGAGCTTACTTTGCCTACAATTAAGATTGTAGTTCACTCTTTCTTCAGAAAAGTGAATTTTTTATCAAGGTTCATCCCCGAGTTTGTTGAGAAGACTCACCATATTGTAAACATGATGAAGGGAAAGGCCACTTTCAGCTAGACTGAAGAAGGCAAATTGACATTTTGAGACATTAAGATAGCTATTGCCCACACCCCAATTCTAGTTTGTCCAGATTATACCAAGGATTTCACAATGTATAGTTATGCTTTCGAGCACACACTTTCAGCAATTCTGGTTCAACAGAACCAAGAAGGTGTGGAATCTCCCATATTCTTCATGAGTTATCCTCTCAAAGCTCATGAGCTGAAGTATTCAAACATGGAGAAGCATGCTTATGTAGTGGTAAAGGCAGTAAAACACTTCCAATTTTACATCCTGAATTCACAAGTTACTGCCTTGGTTCTTGATACCACCGTTAAGTCCATATTGACTCAGCAGGAGTTTGGAACGAAAAGAGGTAATTAGATTGCAAAAATTTAGGAGTTTGATCTAGTCATCAAACCAATGAAGCTGGTGCGGGGAAAGGGCCTATGCCAATTTATTGCTGACAACAAACCAAAAAAAATAGAGCACAGAGAAGAAGAAATTGAAGACATGCCAACAATCCTCTTTGTCTCCACCATGAATGAGTGGTATTCAGGTATTGCTCATTTCCTTACTTATGGTGAGTGTCCTAGTTAGCTATCTCGTAAAGAAAGGAGGTGATCCGGGCAACAATTTGAGGTGACCAGATTTGAGCAACAATTCGAGGTGACCATTTGATGGCAGTTAATTCCTCGACTTTTGTATTGTTTTCATTTTGTTTTGTCCTCGAGCGATTATATCCTCGAGCGTTGTATTGTGCTGGGACGTATGTCCTCAAGCATTGTATTGTTTAATGCTGGGACATTAAGTTGCCATCGGTTAATTCCTTGAGCCATGTAATCTCTCGTGCAATGGTCTTCAAACATATGTATAAATGCATTGTAACTTGAAAGGGAAAAGGGCAGACATCTCTTTGCAGAGATAAGTGCATGTTTTGTATTATAGTTGTTAAGTAATATGACTTCTCTTCTCACAGACTCCATTGTTATTGTGTTATTTCTGTGCTATTGAAATATTCGTCAGCCAGAAATTTTGAGTTTTGGATCAGTGGTATCAGAGCGGTTTGTCTTGAGAGTGTATGTTCCCGAGGATGAGGTCAAGATACAGGAAACTTGGGTGGGAAGTGACATAGCTTCCAGATGCTCCCCCTATGCATCCCAAATTACCTCAAATGGTAGATGACACCAAGACATCTGATCCTTTCAAGGAAATGGTGAATGAAGTCCTCCAACGACAATAAGCACAGATGCTCCAATAATTTGCTCAAATTCTTCAAACACTTTTGATGGGAAATTCTGGCTCTGCGGCTACACAGCCAGGCTCCTCATCGAGGGAGCTTCCTTTCAGTGCCCCAACACCCTTCAAGGTTCAGGTAAATTTTGATATTCCCACATTTGAAGGCAAAATCAATGCTGATGTGGTGGAAAATTGGTTGGACCAACTGTCGTCCTACTTATCGTTAAATAAGTTCACCGATAGAGAAAAGATCACTTTTGCTCTTTTGAAATCATCATTGCCCATGAAAAATTGGTGGGAAGTATACAAAAAGAGGTTCAATTTGGATATCATTGGCCTTAGGGTGGAACCCACCTGGGATGATTTTACGGAAGCAGTAAAATAAGAATACTATCCCCTCAGCGCATATGATGATCTATACATACAGTGGCAACAACTTTGCCAAGGCAAGGACCAATCTGTGCAAGATTACACAGACGCTTTTCATTCTTTGTCTACAAGATTGGGCATTGAAGAAAGTGAGAAACATAAAACTCTCAAATATCATGGTGGACTATAATGGTACATCCGGGGGGGAATGGAACTCTTCAATTTGGAAACCCTCGGTGAGGCATATAAATTTGCAATGAAGATTGAACAGAAGCATGGCAGGAAGAATATGAAAAGACAACCTTCAAAAGGGAAAAGTGACAAGGAAGGTCAAACACGAGGCCAAAACTGGAAGCAAAAGGAGTTTCAGGACAATAAATCCCAGAAGGGGAAGGCTAAAAAATGGTGTGATTACCACAAAACTGGAACTCTCTCCAAAGAAGAATGTCGAGCCATTAAGTCGCTGCTCTCTAAGTCACAATGCTCGACGTCTACTACTCTACCTCATACACAACCTACAGTTGAAGAGGATGAAGAAATTGTAGATGCTAAGCCTGACACCATCATCGCTTCGTCACAAGCCCATGAGGAAAGACCAGATGACAAAGAAAGATTGGTTCACTCTAAATTATGGGTAAAAGGTAAGCCTCTGCATTTCATTCTTGATAGCAGGAGTCAAAAGAATTTAATCTTGGCTAAAGTTGTGAAAAGACTAGGTCTATCCATGAAGCCTCATCCAAAGCCATATAGTATTGGGTGGTTAAGCCCAAGGAGAGACTTTCGTGTCACCCATTAGTGTCTTCTTTCATATGCTATAAAACCATTCCAGGATGAAGTCTTGTGTGACATGGTCAATATAGACATTTGTGATGTCCTCCTTGGTCAACCATTCATGTATGAGCAACATGGCATCTATGAATCCCAAACCTGAAGGATCACCCTCACTCTTGGAACATGGTGCTATAGGGTATCAGAGGTACCACCTTCCACATATGTTTCCCTAATCAGTGCTAAGCAATGCAAGAGATTGGTGGAGAAGACAAAGCAATTTGTTCTCATGATGGTCAAACCACATAGATCTAAGGAGGCCGATGTTGCGGTCCTAACTACACAATCAACACAACAACAAGAGCAGATATGATGAATCACAGGTGAATATGCTGACTTATTCAAGTCACCCACAGGAGTTCCATTGCATTGCCAGGTAAAACATTCTATCGATTTAATCCCAGGTTCACCTTTGCCTAACAGTCCTGTGTATCGCAGATCAGTTTTTGAGAATGATGAGATAAAAAGATAGATTCAAGAATTGATCAAAAGGGGTCACACCAGGCCAAGCTCTTCACCTTGTGGCAGCCCAATCATCTTGGCACCGAAGAAAGATGGAACATGGAGGCTTTGCATTGACTACCGAGCCCTAAATAAAATCTCTGTGAGGAATCGCTACCCTCTCCCCATAATTGATGACTTGTTGGACCAACTCTGTGGTGTGAAGTTCTTCACCAAAATCGATCTCAAATTTGGTTATCACCGAATTCCCATCGATCCCACTGATGTCTGGAAAATTGCATTCAAATCTAAGGAGGGGCTCTTTGAATGGTTGGTTATGCCTTTTGGTCTAACTAACACACTTGCAACCTTCATGAGGATGATGGATGACATCCTACGACCCTTCATCAACTCATTCATGGTGGTCTACTTAGATGACATTCTCATCTATAGCAAAACATGGGAAGAACATTTGCAACATGTCCGTAAGGTGCTTCAAACTCTTTGGGAGCACAAGTTATTCGTAAATCTTGACAAATGCACATTCGGAATGGAAACAATTCAGTACCTTAGGTACGTTGTGAATGAGGAAGGGGTCCACATCGATCCAAAAAAGATTTAGGTTATTTGAGAATGGCCCACACTAAGGACCCTCATAGAGATTCGCAACTTTTTGGGCCTTGCAAATTTATACCGCAGGTTTGTTCTTGGATTTTCACATGTGGCTTGGTCACTAACCCAAGTGACTAAAGGAGGAGCTAAAGCTACATTTTAGTGCTGTGAAATATAGTGAAGGGCATTTGAGAATTTGAAGAATAGACTCTGCTCAACCCCTATTCTTGCCTTGCCAGATTTGCATCAACCGTTTGAGTTGATGACAGATGCATCTGAATATGACATGGGAGCTGTCATCATGCAACATGGCCATCCTGTTACATACCACAGTGAAAATTTCACTGATACAGTCAAGAAATATCCAACATATGATAAGGATCTCTATGCCATTGTACAAGCCTACAAACATTAGAAACACTACATCCTGGGGAAAGAGACGGTCATCCACACTGACCACAAACCATTGGAATTCATCCAGATGCAAAACAAACTATGAAATGAGAGGCACCAAAAGTGGGCCACGTGTCTTCAACAATTCCACCTGATAATCAAACACAAAAAGGGAAGCTCAGATACAATCACAGATTGCCTAAGCCACCCACCAATTACTGCACTCATAGAGGTGCTTGACCTGTGTAAACATGAGACTGCCACTTGGGGTGCTCTGTATGAAACAAATCTTATCTTTGCTGACACATATCAAGCACTCCAAAAAAGTGAACATGTTTCTGACTTCTATTTGCAAAATAATGTCCTCTGCCATATGGGGCACATCTATGTTCCTATTGCAGAGTAGCAAAAGATGATATGGGAAGCACACTTCAGTAGGACAGCTGGCCACTTTGGTATCGAAAAAACATTGGCAGTTCTTCAGAAACACTTCTACTGGTCCCATATGCGCAAAGATGTGGAAAGATATCTCAAATCTTGCATCCCATGTGCAAATGCCAAGCCAACAAATAAGAAGCAAGGATTGTACATGCCATTGCCAGAACCAACCAGGCCTTGGGAATCCATCTCAATGGATTTCCTCTCAGGTTTGCCCACTTCCAAACATGGCAAGGACTGTATTTTTGTGGTAGTTGATCATTTTTCAAAAATGGCTATTATGCTTGCTTGTAAGAAAAATATGTTTGCTGAGGAAACTGCTCAACTATATTTTAGTCATGTATGGCTCCATTTTGGTCTCCCCAAGTCCATTGTCTCAGATCAAGATAGCAGGTTCCTGAGCATCTTCTAGTCTATTCTATGGAAAATGATGGATACTAAGCTGATGAAGTCCACCGCCTTCCATCCACAGACTGATGGTCAAATCGAGGTGGTAAACCACTTGATTGTTCACATGATTTGGATGTATCACTCCAAACATCCACGCACATGGGACAAGGGAATTCTGTTCATCCAACACGGATACAATCGGGCACTGCATAGCTTGACCAAGCACAGTCCCTTCCAAGTATGTTTTGGGTTCCAACCCATGACACCAATTGATATAGCTGTTCCATTCTCCACCATGGAATACACAGCTCATGGAAGCTCTAAGGCAGCAAAAGTGACCAAGTTTATTGAACACATGCAGCATATCCAAGAACAAGTTCACGACATCTTGAAGAATATGAATCAAAATTAATAACTATGCCATGACAACATAGGATTGCACACCATTTTGCAGTGGGTGACAAGGTTTGGTTACGACTTCAGAAGGAGCAACTTGCAGGCCCACACAAAAAGATTTGGCCTTTGTAATATGGTCCATACACCATCACCAAAAAAGTTGCAGAAAATGCTTTTAAGTTGAACCTACCAGCCTACCTTGGTCTGCATCTAATATTCAATGTGGAGCTCCTCAAACCGTATCACCCACCTCTATTGGACACTTCAGTTGTGGTAGAACAACTAGACATTAATGAGCTTGATCCACAGAGTCTTACTCTAGTAGAAGAGGATCAGATTGTGGATACTTGGATGAAGACAACAAGAGGATGCTCTATTCCACTGTATCGAGTGGTCAGACGAGGCCAGCTTAGCCACCATGGTGAGTGGCTCACAGTGAATCAAATCAAGACACAACTACCCCACCTGATAGGAAATCTTGATGCAATGGAGACCATTGCTTTTCAAGGAGGGAGGAATGATCTGGGCAACAATTCAAGGTGACCATTTGGTGGCAATTAATTCCTTGACTTTTGTATTGTTTTCATTTTGTTTTGTCCTCAAGCGATTATATCCTCAAGCATTGCATTGTGCTGGGACGTATGTCCTAGAGCGTTGTATTGTTTAATGTTGGGACATTAAGTTGCCATCGGTTAATTCCTCGAGCCATGTAATCTCCCACGCGGTGTTCTTCAAACATATGTATAAATGCATTGTAACCCAAAAGGGAAAAGGGCAGACATATCTTCACAGAGATAAGCACATGTTTTGTATTACAGTTATTTGGTAATACGACGTCTCTTTTAAGAGACTCCATTGTTATTGTGTTATTTCTATGCTATTGAAATATTCATCAGCTAGAACTTTTGAGTTTTGGATCAAGAGGACTATCAAGTTAAAAGCTGCCAATTTTGTCCTCTAGGACAATAGCCTGCATAAGAGAAGCCTTGATGGAGTGTTCCTTTACTACGTGGATAAAGAGCAACAGAACCAACTTTTGAAGTTCTTCCACAATCTGGCCTGTGGAGGACATTTTTCTGCTCCTATGGCTACCCATAAGATTCTATGAGCTAGGTATTACTGGCCTACTCTGTCACAAGATGCATACAAATGGGTACGAAGATGTGAACTATGCCAACAGTTCATTGAAAAATCTAAATTAGCTAATCTACCTCTTAATCCAGTGGTGATAGAAGAGCCATTTCAGTAATGGAGAATCAATTTCATTGGTGCTATAAACCCATCTTCAAGTGTTGGACATGATTATGTCCTCACAGCCACATATTACTTCACCAAATGGGTGGAAGCTATTCCAACCAAGCATGCTACTTCAGAAGTAGTATGCAATTTCCTCAAGGAGAACATCATTTCTAGGTTTGGGGTCCCAACCAAGATTGTCACATACAATGCAACTTATTTCTCTTCCCAAGAGATTATTCAGTTCTATTTTTATTATGGGATTACCCTATCCCACTCTTTCGATTATTTTTCACAAGGGAATGGCCAAGCTGAGTCAATCAACAAGAACTTGGTGACTATCATCAAGAAGTTGGTAGATGACAACCAATGAACATGACATAAAGCATTGGTTGATGCTTTATGGGCAGACAAAATTACACCCAAGAGGGCAATTGGTATATCACCTTTCCAACTTCTTTATGGTCTTAATGTTGAGATACCAATGACCCTCGAATTGCTGGCATTGAAATTGGCTAAGGCAGTCAAGGATCAAACATATGAAATCTCCATCGATAAGAGGATCATGTGCTTGACTGAGCTGGATGAGCAACGAACTATGGTGGTGGACCAAATTACTGCACATCAAATTCTAGTGAAGAAGCTCTTCGACCAGAAAGCAAAAAACTATGATTTCCAAATTGGAGATCAATTCCTATTGTGGGACAAGAGGAGAGAACCAAAGGGAGTGCATAGGAAGTTTGATTCCCTGTGGAGAGGCCCATTTATTATCCATCATCTCAATGGTGAAAATAGTTTTTTGTTGAAGTATCAAGATGGCACACCCTTTTCTCTGCCTCACAATGGGCAGCATCTGAAGCACTTCAATTCTTGAAGTATCAGATAAGTTCACCTGTACATATGTATATTTGTATAATCTTTAGTTCTATTTTGTGTTGTTCATTTTCATTTTTTGACGTCTTTCTTTTTTGGGTAGCATGACTCCATGGCCCAATGGCATACTTCAAGGCATTGGAGATTCGGGTTTCTAATCCCCTCAACTGTTCCAAGTTTTCAACTGAAGGAAGTTCCCCAACTGGAGCTAGCTGTTGTTCCCAAAATCTATCACTCATTTTTGGGACAACATATGAACTATTTTGGTCTTGTAGGCCAAAATTCTCTCTTCCCTTCTCAAAAATTGTTCTGAGTATTCAAATTCTCCATTATTTAAGATTTTTTAGATTTCTATGGACTCTGTAGGCTTCAAACTATGGACTCTACAAGCCTGAAACTATGGACTCTGCAGGCTTATTTCTACAGACTCTATAGGTTTGAAACTAGCAGGTTTAATGGCTCCAATAGGCAATTTCTCATAAAGGAGCAAGTTTCCAACACTTAGGTAATTTCAAGATTGGTTCAAATGCCTCATTTCAACTAAAAATGTTCATCGTCAAGCTTCATTCAAAGGATTGAACTATTGAACCATTGAACCCCACTTCCAAAAGGTTCAACAGGTTCAAAGGTTCAACATTGTCGACAAGCTTAAAGAGTTAAGTGCTTTGTCAAAGGTTCAAAGTTTAACTGCTTTAATAAGTTCAATTATTTCAAAAGACTTAGCAAAAAATAAAGGAATAAACCGTTGAACCATTGAACCGTTGAACCTTGAACCAAAATGGTTCAACAGGTTTAACGGGTTCAATGGGTTTGAAGAGATCAAAAGACTTAGACAAAATGAAGGCTTCAAACACAAGATTAAATCATTAAACCTTTGAACTAAAGTTGGTTCAATCGGTCGATTCAAAGGACTACCCCAAAGCCAAAAGAACAAGTGCCCTTGCGGAGGGCAGTGAATTAAAGGCAGGTGCCCTTGCGGAGGGCAGGAAACATTGGTTCAAAGGTCAAAGAGAAGGCCAAAAGAGAATATTTCCTTAAAAAATTTTGTCCAAGGAAATTACTAAGTAAAGGAATCGAAAGAATTCCTTTGGAAGGATTTTCTACGGAAAAATGACTAAGGCATTTCCTTTGGACAAATTGTCTGAAGGAATTCGCCTAAAAGGAAAAGCAAAATCATGAAGAAAAGCAGACAAAGCAAAGGAAGATTTTCTTTAGACATTTTGTCTGAAGGAAATGAAGGATCAAGGCTACCCAAAGGAATTAACCCAAAAGCCACTTGAAGAAACCTGAAGGGTAGGTACCCTTGCGGGGGGCTCTTAGCGCCCACAAAATGGACCTTTCTCAAAGACCCAAAGGGACACCTTCCCTTTGGGGTGTTCCAAAGACATATAGTCGAAGGAATTTCAAGGCTTCAAAGGGACTTAGAAAAATCAAGGATTCGATGGAACAAAGGATGAACCAATGAACCGATTGAACCTTGAACCAAAGGAGTTCAAAGTTCAATGGTTCATAGGTTCAATGGTTTAAAGGAAGCTCCAGATAAAGGAAGGAAACAGATGATTCCAAAAGATCGATTCAAAGGGATGGTTCAACCAAAGAGCAAGGAAGCGATTGAACCAGTGAAGCACTAAACTGATAAAGACCGCCTAAACCATTGAACTATTAAACCGATGAACTTTCAAAGGTTCAAAGGTTCATGGTTCAATATGGTTCAAACAACCAGAAACCATTGATGGCCCCACAGATGTCAAATTTTAGGTAATGGAATATCCATTAGTTTTTAAATATAGTGCAAAACTTGAAGGATGAACCAAGCAACCAGCTAAAAAGAGAGCCCGAGAGCTCAAATTGCTACAGGGAAGAGAGTAGAATACAAAAATATCAAAAATATCTACAAGAGAGTTATTTCCAGTAGGTGAAACAGTTCACCAAGTAGACTTCTGAGCACGCCAAATCAAGGGCGTGGCCTATTTTTCTTCCATGAAGTAAAGACAAAGTGGACAGCTGCACAGACATCAAGAAAAGGACCAGACAACCCATGCTAATGAGGAGACATATAAGATGAATGGGCACACCATAAGGAAATGCACTATTCGAAGCATGACCCTTCGACAGAATTGAAATCACATTTAAGGCATTGAATGAAGTATGGGCCATTTCATAGAACAAAGTGTCAAGCCTTTCTTGGCTGCCTTATATTGTAATCTCTTATTTTATGCAGGGGATACTTTTCCATTATAGAAGCGAAACTCTGCCAAAATTGAGAGGCGATTACTGAGACTTTGAGCTTAGATTTTTTATCATATTTATTTGTTTGAATGAGAAAGTAAGTTACTTTCAGACTTTGTGCTGTTATAGCTTGTGTCATTTTAGGAGATTGTTCTTATGTCTGTTTCTTAAATGTATTCTTGTTTATTCAATTTAACAAGCAAAACTAGTGGAAGTAATTAGGAAGGTGTCCTAAAGCCAATTGTGGAAAGACTTTGTGTTGTCACAGTTGTCCTCAGTGTGTGCTTTTTAGTTTCTTTTTATGTAAAGGATCTTGGGATGAATTTGTGCCCCCATTACCCTTCGTATTTCACTCTTTGGGCAGTTGAAGTGGAGACTTTACGTTGCACTTCATTCTGTTGGTTACTATGCCCTTGTTACCTATTGGTTACCCACCAGAAAGAACTCATACGCCCTATTACAAGACCACTTTTGAAAGAAGAAAAGTGCCTTCAGTATTATCATCAAGATTTCTCCTTTGTCTGTGAACATCATCTCTGAAAAAAGAAAGATGGATGGTGTAGTCCTACCCCTGAGTGTTATTTTTTGCTTATATATACATAGTATATAACTCGTCATATTTATAGGGAACCTCCCCTTGATGAGAGGAGAGATTTGTCCACCTATGATGTAGTAAACTTGCACATTTAGCTGACTAATCTCCCTGTGCTGTGGTTGAAGGGACCTATTTTTCTCATCAATTAGCTGGTGACAAAATATTCACCCAACACATTTGATGAAATAAATGTATATTTTGATTACTTCTATGCTTCGCATGTTTTGTGATATGATTGCTAGTAGGATGTAAGTTGTATGAATCTTGTGGTTAAATTATGTTTGACTAATTTGAATTATTGATACTGAGTAAGGAATGAGATGGACTTCACTGGGTTATTAGTGTCACAATGCCAGATGAAAGCAATCTGATCAAGTGGTGTGTATAAATTTTGATTGATTTATAGATCATTATTATTATTGAAAACTTTGGCCTAAGTATGTTTAGTGAGACATTATCATTTCATGAGTATGATTGACATGTTTGTGTAATATCTTGTAATAGAACATGTTTTCTATGATACACTACATGTTTAGTTTTACAAATCATATAACACACATGTACTTGATTGTCTCTCTGAATTCTTGTGCTATCTCTATCTCCTCATATGTGAAGGGAGGGTCATTCCTTGATGGGATTAATGCAGGGGATCGTTGGTCCATGGTTGGTGTAGAAAAGTGATCCGATGATGCTCTCCCTCCCCACAACAAAACTACTTTTGAGATAACACTTGAGATTGCCATGGATACTTGAATTTGAGAACTATGCTCTAGGGGAGCCATGTATCTTATATGTACATTGTATTGTATTGCATTTATTATTGAAATATTGTCATGAAGAGTTGTAATTACTTATTTATTATACATTGACATTAGTGGCTTTAGACTTGTATCAGTTGTGGCTGAGTTAATGTAATTTCTTTTGATATTCATAACATGTTATGTTTTCCTGATATTAGAGATCAGTGATATATAATGTAATATGCTTTATTTATTATTATCAATCTTGAGTATTTCATATGATCTCTATTTATATTCTTGTAATGTAATTCTATTTATGGTATATGTGTTTATTTAAAAAAAATGTATTTCCAGGTAGATTTCAGTGGGGATGTTACATGTATCAAAGCTACGAATTGAACTCTAAGACCTAATGAGTCCACTAACATTTTCATATCCTTCTATTGACAGAAAGAAGGATGGTGAAAACTAGAGTTTCTAGAGAGGTTCCTTTGAATGCTAATGATAAAAATGCTCTATTTTGTCATGGCCAATTTTTTGCTGAGCAGTCAACAAAGATGGTCCAAATTGTCATAACCATGAATGAGACCAGTGATCAGATTATAGCTCTAGAGTAGGTGGTTTATGGCCATGAAGAAGAAGAACAATAGGATGTACCTGAAGAGCATCTTGTTGAACAAGAAAATCCTTAGGATGCTAGAGATCATGTATCTATGGAGTTGGCTAGAGATATGAAGAAGGTGAACCCACCTAAGTTTGATGAGACTATTCTGGGTGATGGAGCTGAGGCATGGCGGATTGAGATGGAGAAGTATTTTGAAATTTGAAACTACTCTAAGGTAATCAAGGCAGTATGGGGGACATACCAGTTGGCTGGTTAGGTAGCTACTGGTGGGCCAACAAGAGGTTGGAAATGAATCGTAACTTGACCACTATTACTTGGTACCATTTTATGGCATTCTTCAGGCATGATGGTTCCCATAGCTTTATTTTGATTATAAGCTCATAGATTTCTAAAATCTAAAGTAGGGTGATTTGTCAGTGAATTAATATTGGGAATAGTTCACCAAACTTATGAATTATGTACCTTAGTAACAGGGAGATGATCAGTTAAGAATCAAGAAGTTTATCATGGGTTTGAGACTCCAAATTGATGGAGAGGTAGATGTTCATGGACCTTCTACCATGGACCAGGTCTTCGAGAAGGTGATCAAACAAGAACATAAGTTGAAGTTTATTTTTTAGGCCAAGGACAAGTTCAAGAAAAGGTTTGGAAATTCTAGTCAACCTTCAAAAAGAATAATTGAAAACAAAAGGGTGGAGACTCCAAAAAGCAGTTTAAAAGTCAGAATGCCAAGTTCAACAATAGTTCAGGCAACAAGAAATAGAGTAATGGAAACAAAGGTTGTTTTAAGGGAAACTAATAGAATGATATGAAAGGACCACCTAGAGGTTGTTTATTGTCCTTAGGACAAGTCAAAGGGCAAATGTCCTAATCTTCAATAGGGTATTTTTTAGCAATAGATTCATGCAATAGTTAATAATCAATAAGTCAAATTTTAGGTATTACCCATAGAGCTATCAGGTACTTTGTTTGACCATCTAATTTCTATTTTTATAGATACATAAGCCACAAAGTGTTTTATAGCTCTTAGGATGCTTAGTAAGTTAACTAGAAGAAATGGAGTAATGGCAAATGCATGGTCAATACAATATGGAAATGATTTAAAAGTCATGGTTGATAAGTGTTTAGTTGAAGCAGATATTAGGTTGCCCAAACTCATAACAATTGTGGATTTGTATGTAGAACCACTAGGGTCATATGATGTGATCTTAGGAGTCAACTGGCTTGCAAAACACAAGACTAAGATTGACTGCTACCTAAAGAAGGTTGAGTATCTTGATGATTTTAGAAATTAGCTAGATTCAAAGTGAGAAGAGAGAAGAAAGAGTTGAAGTTTAGGCAAAATTATATAATACAACTCAAGAGGGATCAAACAAAAAGGTGCCAAACATTTATTGTCAAGATAAATTAAATGAAGGAACCTAAGGAACCATCTCTCAAAGATTACCCATTTATTAGATATTTTCATGATGTGTTTCCATAAGAATTGTCGAGTTTGCCTCCTAGATGTGAGTTCAATTTTTCTATTGACATTATACTTCGTTTTAAACCATAGTCTAAGGCACCATATATAATGACAACCACCAAGTTGGTTGAATTGAAGGCTCAACTTCAGGAATTGTTGGCTAAGAGGTTGATCAGGCCAAGTGTGTCACCATGGGGTGCATTGGTTATTTTTATCAAAAAGAAGGATGATACCCTTAGACTTTGCATTGATTATAAAATGTTGAACAAGGAAATTATAAAAAAAAAACTATCCATTACCTTGTATAGATGATATTTTTGATCAAATACGGGGAGCAACAATATTTTATAAGATTGATCTTAGAGTGGGATACCATCAGTTGAGGATACAAGAAGAGGATATTCTAAAAAAAATGTTCAAAACTCAGTACATGCATATTAGTTTATAGTGTAACTATTCGGGCTGACTAATGCTCTGGTGACATTCTTAAATCTCATGAACAATGTGTTTAGATATTATATTGATTACTTTGTTCTAGTTTTTTTCGATGACATTCTTATCTATTCAAAGAATGAAGAGGAACACCTTCAACATCTGGATTTGGTTCTACAATGGTTACAGAAGCACAAATTGTATGATTATTATTTTGACATCAACTATATCTAAGGCAAGGAAAATAGAGTAGTCCATGCCCTCAATCACAGAAGGTACATAGCAACTATATCTACTATCAGGAGTACTTTCAGAGAATGGGTGATTAAATTATCACTATAAGATGAATTTTATGATCATGTTAGAAAAGTTTTGTCTGAAAATGTTCAGAATCCTTGATACAAAGGATTCATAGTAGATAGTGATGGTCTTTTGCATTACAATGGAAGGATATATGTGCCAAATTGAGAGAATTTTCAAAGCACAGTGCTAAAGGAACTGCATAATGCCCCATATTCAAGACATTCAGGAGTAACCAAGCTCATGGCAGAGCTTAGACCATTATATTTTTGAAAAGGAATCAAGAAATATGTATCAAATTATGTGTCACATTATTTGGAATGTCAGCAATTGAAAGCTGAGCATGTGCATCTCATTGGATTTCTATATCCACATGATATACCAGAATGGAAATGACAGGTGATCAATATGGATTTTGTCAAAGGTTTAATGATGTCACATAATAGGGATGATATAATCTTGGTAGTTGTTGACAAACTAACCAAGGTGGCTCATTATATACCAAGCAATTTGATAGATTATGTACCTACCCTTACAAAGAGGTTCATAAAGGAAGTGTATAAGTTGCATAGATTTATAAAGAAGATCATTTCATTTTGTGATTCAAATATGACTTCAAGATTTTGGGTAACTTTGAATTCAGCTTTGGGTATGCAACTAAATTTTAGTACAACATATCACCCAGAGATTGATGGGCAGACTAAGAGAGTTAATTAGGTGTTAGAGTATCTTCTTCATATATATTGCATGGATCAGTAATATAAGTGGAAATACTATATTCCATTGATTGAGTTTGCATATAACAACTCATACCAATCAGCTTTGAAGATGGCACCATTTGAGGCACTGTACAAAACAAGGTGTAGGACACCAATCAGTTGGGACAAGTTAGAGGACAAGGTAGTCTTTGGACCAGATATGCTTTCAGAGATGGAAGAGAAAGTTAGATTAATCAGGCAGAGATTGGTCAAGGTCAATGATAGGTAGAAAAGTTATGTCGATCTGAAGAGGATAGAAAGACACTTTGCAGGAGGTGATAAAGTGTTTTTGTGGGTTAAGCCATAGAAGAGCTCAATTAAATTTCAAAAGTCAACATAATTATCACTGAGATATGTGGGACCTTTTGAGGTGTTAAAAGTGGTCAATCTTATAGCGTATAGGCTTACATTACCACCATCCCTAGCTCTATTACATAATATCTTCCATGTTTCTTATCAAAAAAATTATATAGTTGATCCTACGCATATGTTGGATTGGAATGCTTTGTAAGTTCTAGATCTTAGGGTAGTCATAGTAGAACCAATTAGGATAATTGACATACATAAACTTTGTTTGCATAACAGAGAGATGTCAAGTACAAAGTCCAGTGGGACCAATACTCTAAGGATAGTACTACTTGGGAGGGATATGATGAATTCTACAAGAGATTCCCACATTTATTTGCTTGATTAGATACTATTACACTATATTATTTTTCTTTTGAATAATATTTTTAATTCAGAACTTATGTTTGAATAAGAGTCATCTGGGATGATGACTAGCTTTAGGTGGGAAGGATGTTACATTATGATTCCTCGCTAAGTAAAGTATTTGATTATTCATGGATATTATAGTTGATATATTTGATTTGATTAATTTAGATTAAACTTTGAGATATATGTTGTTATGGGACAATAGGATATAGTTTATGATACATGTTTGCATTGTTGTGATTTGGCTATAGTGTATGTGTTTACATTACAATTATTTTGATATGTTATTTATGTTATATTTTATGATGTATATATATCATGTTGATATGATCTAATTACCTTCTTGTTGTGAGGTTGATGCAAAAGAACTCATCCTTCAGAGTGTGATGGAGGAAGAACATCATCAGAGAGGGTGACATAGATGGAGATGTCAGAGGATGACAAAGAAACCAATGAGAACCCTGCACATACCACAATAGTTAGCACATGTTAGAATGCATAATGAAATGGGTAACATAATATATTTATTTTTTATTGTATTAGATAGTAAATTTCCATGGTTTTCAAGTATAGTTTAAATAACTTAGTGAAACTCATTTGCCATGATTGGTATATTTGATCATTAATGCTAATAAAAATGTTATTAGCATAATTCGATTTAAAAATCCAGATTATTAGTTGATGAAATTGTCATTAAAATTATATGGCAATAAAAGATGTTAATTAAATTAGTAAATTATGGATTTTGTATAATTTATGTTAAAATAAATAAAAGTTAGAAATTACCATGAAAATGGAAAACTTGGAAAAAAAATAAAAAGAAATGAAAGGAATATGATTAATAAAAACTAAAGAAATAATTACATTAAAAAAATAACAAAAACAAAAAAAACAAAGAAAAAAATAAAAAAACAAAGAAAAATATTTTAGAAAGAAGGACTATGCCTATTTATCACAACGAAAATTAGGAAAGAATGGGGGAGAGATCATAAGAAATTGAGAAGATAATTGGAAGAGTTGAAGAAAGGCATTACACAAGGAGAAGGGAGAGGACACAAAGGAAATCAATAAAGCATCTTGCTAGGTAAGCGATGCATTTCAATTCTTTATCAAGGAGAAGGGAGAAGACACAAAGGAAATCAACAAAGCATCTTGCCAGGTAGGCGATGCATTTCAATTCTTTACATCAATGTTGGATGTTATAATATTTAGGGAAAGATAAAATGTTGAATGAATTAAATTCTCTGTATGTTTAATAGTCCAGGCAACCCAAATAAGTATATGATAAATTTATTCAAAACCAAGATACGCATTAACCTAAAGTTTGCATGCCTATCTTTAGTGGTTATCGTTAAAATAAAGTTTGCTTATTTTGAGTTAATATTTCTAGAGATAAGTTTCCTTCCTATCAAAAACCTCCTTAATTATCTATATAAGAAGCTAGAAGGCATGGATGAAGGTTAACCCATTGTAATTCCCTTTTTATTGTATTCTTTATGTGAGGATGGCCTTTATCCCTCTTGCACATATGAAATTAATATATTTGTATTCATTATACCTTAATCATATATGTATCGATATTGCTTTAATATTTCATAGACCTATGCACATGCAATCATGGTTGATATTATTGAGATTGCTTCTTCAAAAATCCTAGAACCTATACCAGATCTACATATCATGGGCCCTTCCCAAAATACAACTAAAACCATACTAAGATATAATTAGGAATATCATCAAACAATTTACATTCAACCTAGAAAAGAAAAGACATGAAATAAATTGAGAATTTCATCAAACAATTAGCATGCAACCTAGAAAAGAAAAAGAGGAAACCAAATTAGGAATTTCATCAAACAACTTGTACGTGGCTTAGAATTATGTGCAAAAGAAATCAAAGGTGTTATTATAAATTCAATAAAATATAGTTATATATAGGCGAGTGAGGTGACTATTAAGGGTTTATGTAGGGTTTTTATGTTTTTAATGTGTTTCACTTATGGTTTTTCCCAATATTTTTTAATAGGAATTACATTAATATAAACCATATTCACCTATAAAATTAAAAAAGTACATGATTTTGACCTTATGCTTTGTAGGGGGCATATATTCTTCCTTTTCTTCATATGTAAGTGGATCCCTTCTTTGTTTCCCTCCACTCCTTCCCATTTTCATTACCTTGTCCCCAAAACTTTACTAGTAGGTAGACATCTTGTTGTCCCTTTCAACCTTCTTTTTCCCTATTGTCTCTTACTTCCTCCTTGTTATTTCTTTTTCCATCCTCTCTCTCTCTCTCTCTCTCTCTCTCTCTCTCTCTCTCTCTCTCTCTCTCTCTCTCTCTCTCTCTCTCTCTCTCTCTCTCTCTCTCTCTCTCTCTCTCTCTCTCTCTCTCTCTCACACACACACACACACACACACACACACGTGTGCACGTGCATGTGCACACACACGCATGCATGCAGACACGTACACACACATAAAGAGTATGTTATCCCTTTCTCAAGGTCCTTTTATATTTATTCCACACTGTATCTATCTTCACCACTTTAGAGAATAAAATAACACCAATTTTGTGCCATAAATGTGTGTCATGGGAAAAAGTGATTGCAGTGCAACTCTAACCCAATTAATGACGCTATGTACACTAAATGTAGTAGTGCAAAACGGTTTTTTCCTTATCCATTGTAGTTTCTATTTCCATAATAGGGGTTTGAAGAAGGAGATAAATTTTGTTGGGATATGCATATAATTTTAGAATAATGAATGAGGTTTTTAGAGCCCTAGACCTTGTGAAGAGAGTCATCCAATTAGTATTTTCCTATCCATTGTTTGAGATAAACATGCCGTATATGGTTTCAATTACCAAAAAAGTCAAATATATGATTTTAAAAAGGTGTTTATCTTGCCAGAAGTTTTGTGTGTTCTCATTGTGCCATAAAAACATTGATCTTGCTGTCAAACTATGATGATTTTTTTCTAGATTTGTGTCAAAATTAAATTCTCCTCTAAACCCTCCTCATGTTGATTATTACATTGGAGTTAATTTAAATAAATTTGATTTTGTTGTTTTACATTTAATTATATATTTTATGAGTAGGTGTGATGCAATTTGGCCTAGATCCATTAATTACAATAATAGACATTCGACAATGGAAGGCAGGGGTGGTAGTGATGGACTGTAATTTCCATGAGATGTTAAAAATTAAGGCGAACTTAAAATTAAAACCCATTTGACCATTATAGACTCAACCTTAGATTTAAATTTGACCATCACATCGAAGTTTTCTTAGATTCTTACTTAGAGAAGTTGATTGAAAATTTGTAATATTTTGAGCATACGGTGGAGTTTGGAGCCCTAATTTTAAAAAAAATAGTTTTTTGATCTTGATACAATGGTAAATATAGATTGAGGCCATATATTACCATTCAAAATTTTTTTTTTAAAAATGTAAAGGAGTCATTAATCAACATCGTATGTGAAAAATCTTAGATATGCATCTCAAGATTTATATCTCTCAACATTTTTTAGATAGATATATTTAAGATATTTGTACTAGTTATGCTAATAGATGTTCTATAATGACATTTCAAGGGTGATGGTTGGTTGTAATTTAATGAGTGTGTCCACTATTAATATCAACCTTAAATCTAAATGTCATTTAAAAAAAATCCAATTAAAAAAACCCTTACTGCCATTATTATATCATATTAACTTTTATCAAAAATATAATTTTATGAGCGAATACTATTACAAGTTAAAACTCGATCGACATTATTATACCATATTAATTATTATCAAAAATATAATATTATGAACTGACACTATTACATGTTAAGAAATTAAAATGCATATTTTTTAATTTCATCCCACCTTCCACTGTTACACATTAAGTTTATTTTGTTTGGTACATTAAGGTCGTAAACTTATAAGATTTTACGATTGTGCTTATCTACAATATCATTTTCCATTCCCATTTGCTCCACATGCAAAGTGTAGTCAAGAAATCTATTTTTCGATTTATGTAGTAAAAGTGTTATTTTTATTTAAGTTTTAATGATGGTGTGTGTTTGCAAAGAATCACTTTTACTTCCATCTAAGACTCCAAAGTGTATTTTGAATGGAATTGCAACTAGAGTCTCCAAATATATTATATGGTACTTAAAAAACTATGTTTCTACGTTTGAAAAATTATTTTCTTTGATGGATTAATAACTGCGGTGTTATTTTTTTCTTAAGTGAGCTTGCGGCTAGAGTTGAGAGAAGAAAAAATATTATTTGGAGATGTCAATTACGTTGTAGCAACCCCAGATGATAATATTTTTTATAAATTTAATAATGTTTAATTGAAATAAAAATAAAGTTATTCTTAGGTTTGCAAACTAAGTTTGATCATCGTGTGAGTCATGAATTTATGTACAACTCTTTGTATTAAATTACAATCAAAATGTTTTGTAGATGCAAAATTTGAGCACACCATACTATTAAATTATATATTTATTTACTTTAATGTTTCCATCTTTTACTATGATTTATATGGGTAATGTTGAATAATAAAACTTTTAAAACTCATTCAGACTAGATGTATGATATAATAAAATTCCAAGACCTAAATGTTCGTTGAGTGACATTTATTATGGATGAATTTAGAATGAACACAACTTTATAAAGCATCTGTTGGTCCTCATGGCTATTGTTATAAATGATAGTCAAGACCCTATACATGGCTCTCAGGGGCAACTATATGCACTAGAGAAAATGTGTGTAACAGACAAAATATGAATAAGAATAGATATTTTAATTAAAAAATAAATTTAAATATTATATTAATTAATCTTATTATTTTTTCATATATTTATTTTTTATTTTAAATTAATAGTTAACTAGCATCCATATCTTAGATAAATTTATGTTAAAGATTCTGAGAGATATCATTCTCAAAGTGCTTTATTACATTTATTTTATAAATTCAAAATTATATAAACACCTTGAGAATGATATCTCTCAACGTCTTTTACATAGATTTATCTAAGATATATATAATATTTTATATTACAATAAAACTCACAAGAAATAGATGGTTTGCAAGACATAAATTTGAAACTTTAGCAATGTTAATGGGGAAAACATGATGACTTGAACCCACCACTTCAAAGATTTTCACCCTTCAACCTCTTATGTTATTAAAAAAACTTTTGATATTGATAATACTTTATAAACCACCTTTGTAAGAACCAACACCAAGAGCTAATTGTTTTAACACAGGATGGGCCCTTTATAACCTTTGAGCAATGTGAACTGGTCCCTCAACACAGACTATAGGGTAAGCCAAGAGTCGAACCCATGACCAGAACTACTTCTACAAGTTTATAAGACCAAATGAAGTAAACCCTAGGGCCTTTTTATGTCAGAGGCATTATACTTGTATAGAACTTGTAAATATTTGTTTACATCTTTAAGATGCCAATCCTGTCAATTCATTATGTTGGAGTTATCAACTATCAATGGTCTTGGATGAGGAGATTGATGGTGTCAGGCATGTTAGATGATGAGGAATCATTGCAACGTAGTGGTGAAAAGGGATTATATGGTCTTCAATTGGATCAAAATCCTAATGCTTGACTCCTTCATTTGCTCCTCTGTGAGCTTGGAACCCACGACCTCTTATTATATAGATTCCATTGTAAAAAATATCTTACAACCTCATATTCACTTGTACTAACTAGCCATCAAATTGAGACTAGTTTGATTTGCCCATAAATATTACCAATACCAAAGCTAGTTATGTGGTCATTGGTAGTGGGAGGTTGGCTGGTGTCAGCACTGCATGATTGCTAATAATGTTACACACACACACACACAGATACACATATATATATTTATATTAAATAATAGTATAATATTAAAATAATGTGTCCTGATTTTTGGCATAAAGAGGTCACATACACTTATAATCTCTCCTCAAAATATCTTGAGTTTGGGTCATTTATACTAATTAAATATGTTTTATATTATATATAAAAGGATGTAGTGCATATACATTTTTCCAAAAAATTTAAAAAATCATTAAATATTTTTTATAATTTATTTTTGAATTATTTTTTGAAATTTTTTAGTCGCCTAGTGGGAAATAATATCATATTATATTAAGATATTATAATTTATTTATTTATATTATAATTAATTTAATTATTATAATACATATAAATATAATATTATATATCACTTTTTTAATTTATAATTCAATATCATATTACATGGTATATAAATTTAATATATTAATATACTTTATAATATTATATAATACATAAAGATATAGTATGAGTTATATTTATTCATATAATAATAATAATAATAATAATAATAATAATAATAATAATAATAATAATAATAATAATAATAATAATAATAATCTCTTTTTTTCCTCTGTAAATGAGGGTTAGTGGGTCCCTCACCCATTTTATTTCGAAAAAGAAATAAGCTTACAACAATCCCAAAACATACCACAAAAAGATCCAATAGGTTCCACTTTACAACATCCCCAAAAATCTTGAACCTGAGGCTTGAAATCCAGGACACCACAATCTTTAAGCAACATCCCTCCCTTCCCCTTCATTATGGGATCACAATGTCCTTAATTAAGGTGTTTGTGGTGATCACCCTTTCCTTTTCTTCTAAACTAGAGTCTAATTCTCACCTTCCCTCAAGTCACCAAATTCCACCTCACCAAGGAGTAAGTGGCTACCAGATGCTATTTCACAAAAATTCTTTGTTGATGAAGAACCAATTATTACCACAACCATTATACTCTTTACCACCACTTATGATGGTTGCAAAAGAGTTATCCTATCTTGTATAGCAATAGTCAATGATTCGGGGGTGGATCTTACAAAAACTATGAGATGTGTGGGAAGCAAATCTTTCCACCACAAATATATAGATATATGATTGGTGCTTCAATATTTTAGGGCTACATGACCTGTTTCAAATCATTTTTGGCACCTAAAAGGAATGCCCTCATAATCCAAAGGTTGAGTACAACACCGGTACTTAATTTTTAACATGATATTGGTTGGGAGATCCTATGAGGTATCTAAAGAAACCAAGATTCGAGCAAAGTGGTGGAAAGGAAATTTGAAGTGGATGCATCAACTGCTATTAAATCACTGAAGGCATGGCCAATAGATGAAAGACATGTATTAGCCCAAAATTGTAGTATCAAGTGCAATAAATATACCCAAGTGGGCCTGATGGTAAGGGTTTCTATTAGAGGGTTGAAGGACAAAAACCATGACTTCAAAAAGAGAAGATGTTGGTCCCAGTTCTAGGTGCGAACTTGGAACACCTTATTCTAATCCTCTAAGCTATCAAAGACCACAATAAAGAAACCCTTGGAATAGGGTTAAATCTCCAAACTATCTATCATGAGAGGTTTCCAAGAATCTGACATCCATTTGTGTAACATAAAGAGACTAGGCGAGAATTGATCAAAGTGACAAATACGTCCCTTAGAATCAAACCAATACTCATTTCTACAAACCTTTTTAATGGATTCATCCCCAAAATAAATAAAAAGGCTGATGGAGGCAACTTTCAAGGGTTTAGATTCGTCTATCCCCCATCAAATGATGGTCTCAACAAAATAAATCCCCTCCACTGCCTTGGGAGAGACCAAAACATGACCTTATCTTCGAAGCAACACTGACTGCTTCAACTGTTGAATAGGGCAAAGTAGATAAACTCTCAAGTTATCTCCAGACTTTTTGCAAGGAGTTATTGTGGAAGTCCCAACCACCATCAGACCTCTATTACCTCCGATCGATGTCCCCTCAACCTGACCCTCTATCGTTGCTAAAGCTTTCACCCCATTGACCACATGTACATCATCCCAAGAATGCAAGCATGCCCTATATGAATATTATAGGAGCATTAGGGAACTCCAATCAACCATCATTTCCTCATAAAAAAATGATATTCTAAAATGGTGGGTAAGGGGTTTTTTTATAACCAAAATGCCCAAACTAGCGGTGAATAATATTCCCAGCCATAGGCTATGGACTTACCTTGTCATATTAAACACATGTTTCAAGATAAATGTCGACCCCCATCACATTGAACACCAAACTGATAATCTATTGCATCAAATACTTTTCATGAATAACCCATCGTAGCTTAGTGTGGGAACAAAACTAGAGAATGGTCATCTTGGAATGGACCCTGAGACCTCCCACTTCTAACACTCAACTCACTCTCTCCTATGCTATCATCGTCAGGGTAATAATAATGTTATTATTAACATACAAGGTTTATTTTTTATATATAATATATATCTGATATTAAATTAAATATTTCATATTTACTTTAAAAAGTTATTATAATATTTAATAACTGTATAATATAGGGTATGTTAGGTTGTGGAGCTAAAAGCTTCACTGATGCAGACATGGAGGAGGTTGCAGAGAGTTCGCTGTGTCACATACGCCGGTGTCGGTCAGGTCAACTAACCTCGGTAGGATCAGACAAGAAGGCAACTGACTTCGGCCAGAAGTCGGCCGGCGTCGGCACCCCCAGGCAGACAGGGATCGACGTCGGTCACCTGTGTGATTCAACTGTGAGTGTTTTACGGGCAGTTAGCTAACGAACCAAGTGTTTGCATGTCAAGAGCCAATTTTAAACTCAAAGTTGCAGATCTAATTATTGTAATTAGGTGTCTAATTATTGTTTGGATGAGATCTATATAATAGACTCATGGATTGTATTGTAAGTTGTTCTAGTTTGAGTTGAGCACAGTTTGCTTCTTCTGTGTGTGAGGTGAGCAAGGGTGTTCCTCCTAATTCCACAACAGTACCAAGGTGGGTGCTGGATTGGAGAATCAGCAGGGTTCTTCATGTATGTATGATCTTGGTCATTAGATGAGCATGGATAATTTAGGAGATCTACATGGTAAGTAAGATCATTGATCTGCAGGTGTATGTGTGTGCAAGGTCAAGGTTCACAGGTGTGCAGAACCAAATTGATTTGTAGGTGTGCAAGATCAGATAGGACAACAAAACAATAGGGGGTAGAATCAGGTGGGATCTACTTGGAGTATAGATGTGTACTCAGAGCAAAGAGGAAGGCAAGGCAGTTCCTTCCATAAGTAAGATCAGATTGGGTTGCAGGTTGTTGCAGTTTAGGGGAGATCTACTTGAAGTATGTTTGTGTACTTTTGGAGTGTGTAGAGCACAGGAGTACTGGCAGTAGTGGATACTAGCTGGTTGGAGGTGAACACCAACTCTGTATTTGAGTTGGGTGTTGGGACCTAAGGGAGAGAGCTTTGAGGGAAGATTTACTATTTATGCCCTAGAGGTGTGTAAGGAAGAAGAACTGTGGCAGCCTTCTTTATTATATTTCCTTTTGAAAGAGTTTTAATACAAGTTGTGTACTATCTCTCATATCATGTGTTATTTATGAATTCTAGTTACTTGTTGATTTTGGTTATTTCCGCATATTATGTTGCTTGGTAATCAATTGTGTGCTTCCGTTATATTCTTCCCAACACGTGGTATCAGAGCTAAGGTTGCAGGGAACAGGTTTTGTGTTTGGTTATAGGTCACTCTCAAGGGTTTCTAATTGAGTGGGAGTAGAGCAATGGCAGATCAAAGTAAGCTAAAAATAGAGGAGTTGAAAAGCACAAATGATCACTTACGGTCCTATGGAAAGAAAGAGCAGGTAAAATAAAAATGTTGGTTTGTGGAAGATCAACATGAAGGAACTGAAGAAGTAGATGTTGCAGGTGTTGTGGCACAGGATGCTCTGGTATGTTTCTTGAATAAAGTTGAATCTTGGATTATAGATTTTGTTGCCTCTTTCCATGTAGCCCCAGGTAGAGGAGCTGGTGAGCCTTGCCAAAGGCAAAGGGGAAGTGAAGTTGAAACTGCAGGCGGCCAACACATGGGTGTTGAAGAAGGTCATGCAGGTCCCAGGTTTGAAGATGTGGCTAATTTCTTCAGAAAGGTTGGGTGATGAGATATGCACAAGAACTCTCACAACAGATGCACTTGAATTAGCTGGTGGTAAGAAAATAGGTATTCTTTATTTACTTGTTTATATTACTAATTCTTCTTCTGTTGCAGAGACATGGCTTTGTAGGCTTGGTCACATGAGCAAGAAGGAGATGCATGTTCTTAAGTGGAAGATAGATGTGTTTGATAGGCTTAAGAATTGGAAAGCCTTGGTGTTCTTGGAGGAGATGGTGGACAGAGACCAGTGGATGAGGCTAGATACTTCTGAGCAGGGCAGTTTGGATATGGGTGTTGATTCAAAGGAGCTCACGGGTAAAAAGTCACCACTCACAGGCGAACACAGGTACTGGCATCGGTAGGAGGACTGATGTCGATAGTAGGTAAGATCGACATCAGTCAGGAGGACCGACATCGGCAATAGGAGACACTGACATCGACAGGGTCGATAGTCAAGGACAGGCGCATGGGAACCGACGTCAGTTGGATGCAGACTGTGTGGTGACCGAGGTTGGTCACTGTAATGGATTTTGGGTAGACAACACACTGTCAAGGAGTCTCAAACGCCCATATGGAGGACTAAAGGTGGTAAGTAAGCCTCAAATTCATTGTTCCTCTTCTTTATACTAGTTGCTTACTGCAGAGCAAGAAGGATCCAGGAAACAGTGGGAGCATGGCAGGAATATGATGCAAAACTAAATAGGAGATTTGGTAGGGTTGCCAGTCGGTATGAAAGCACAGAGATGAATGGATTTCTTAGTTGAAGAATAGAGTGAACAGACACGTGAGACGGAAGACCAGGTCATATGGTCTTGAGGAAGCTGCAAGACAGTGGTACAGGTTTGACAGGTGGAGGACGAAGCATGGCTTCAGTCAATGTCAGGGTAACTACTGTGGTTTGTCTTACTAGGGGGATGATGAGTCATGACATCATTTTGTTGTTGTATGTGGATGGTATGCTAGCTATCAGGTTTGTACATACAGGGTTTTGCTGAGCTAAGGGTAAGATTAGTTTAGTGGTTTGCTATGAAGAATTTGGAGCAGTGAAATTCTTTGGCATGGGAGACATGGAGATCACAGGTTGATTTTGTCTCCAGTGGGAGCTGATGTGAATCTGGTGTTGGCGAGGTTTAGGATGTAGAATCAGAGCACACCAAATGCTAGACAGTTCAGTGTCCAAAATCACATGAGGTCTGGTATAGACCTGAGTTTGCCTAAGCAGTGGGTGTTGTCAGAGAGTTAGGAGCCAATTCAGAGAAGTGGGTTCTCAGGGATGTGAGAGGGACCAGCAGCAGGGATTCATGCTATTCAGGGTCAGGACTTCACTACATGGGTTTGTAGGTTCGGATGTGGCAGAGTACTCGAATGACAGGAGGTGCACCACAGGTTGTGTGGTGGTTAGTCTTCAAGTGGGAGCTTGAAGAGGGATACAATCCAAGAAATAGATTAGATGGGGTACAAGTACAGGTACAGTGCAGTTGTTTATCTCCAAGTGGGAGATTGTTAGGTTGTGGAGCTAAAAACTTCACTGATGCAGACATGGAGGAGGTTACTGGAGGAGGTTGTAGAGAGTTCGCTGTGTCACAGACGCCGGCATCGGTCAGGCCAACCGACGTTGGCAGGATCAGACAAGAAGGCAACTAACATCGGCCAGAAGTCGGCCAGCGTTGGCACCCCCCAGGTAGACAGGGACTGATGTCGGTCACCTGTGTGGTTCGATTGCGAGTGTTTTATAGGAAGTTAGCTAACGAACTAAGTGTTTGCATGTCAAGAGCCAATTTTAGACTCAAAGCTGTAGATCTAATTATTGTAATTAGGTGTCTAATTATTGTTTGGATGAGATCTATATAATAGACTCATGGATTGTATTGTAAGTTGTTCTAGTTTGAGTTGAGCAAAGTTTACTTCTTCTGTGTGTGAGGTGAGCAAGGGTGTTCCTCCTAGTTCCACAGCAGTACCAAGGTGGGTGTTGAATTGGAGAATCAACAGGGTTCTTCATGTATGTATGACCTTGGTCATCAGGTGAGCATGGCTACTTTAGGAGATCTACATGGTAAGTAAAATCATTGATCTGCAGGTGTATGTGTGTGTAAGTTCAAGGTTCATAGGTGTGCAAAACTAGATTGATTTGTAGGTGTGAAAGATCAGATAGGACAACAACACAACAGGGAGCAGAATCAAGTGGGATCTACTTGGAGTACAGGTGTGTACTCAGAGCAAAGAGTAAGGCAAGGCAGTTCCTTCCATAAGTAAGATCAGATTGGGTTGCAGGTTGTTGCAGTTCAGGGGAGATCTACTTGAAGTATATTTGTGTACTTGTGGAGTGCGTGGAGCACTTGTGGAGTGCATGGAGCATAGGAGTACTGACAGTAGTGGATACTAGCTGGTTGGAGGTGAACACCAACTCTGTATTTGAGTTGGGTGTTGGGACCTAAGGGAGAGAGCTTTGAGGGAAGATTTACTGTTTATGCCCTAGAGGTGTGTAAGGAAGAAGAACTGTGGCAGCCTTCTTTGTTGTATTTCCTTCTGAAAGAGTTTTAATACAAGTTGTGTATTGTCTCTCATATCATGTGTTATTTTTGAATTCTAGTTACTTGTTGATTCTGGTTATTTCCGCATATTAAGTTGCTTGGTAATCAATTGTGTGCTTCCGTTATTTTTTCCAACAGGGTACCCTATATTATATTATATTATATTTAGTATCATACATAAGAGGGCCCATATCATACATGAACCTATATGGGTTTTGAGTGACATACAATTATCAATTTACACTCTTTTTCTTTACAAAACCATGCATTATCAAAATAAAAAATTACATCCCTTCCGACGTAACTTGCACTCTTACTTGTATGGGAGTTTTAACCTCCATGAAGGAAGTTATAACAGATGGTGTGGTTCTAAATTTTAGATAGATCAAATTGCCATAGTGCTTGGAGAGAGTATGGAGACATTAGTGGCAAGTCAAACCCAGGACCATCAAATCATCCAAAATTGGCAGTGTTTGTGGTCTTGGTGATAATTTTACCTTTCCTCCATTCATCAAATAAAAATAAATGATCACTATTATTATAAATAAAATAGTAATTGTTAATGTTACTGAGAATGAGAATGAAAAAATCTTGGACATATATCTATAATATATTTATATAATATAAATATCCACAGTAGAACTTCATCTACTTTGATTAAGTTTGGATTTTTTATCGTAATTACGGGGTGGTTGTTTGTCTTTGTTGCTCCTTGTACTTTTATTTTTAAGAAGAATGTACAATGATTTTGTAAGTAGTGAAATATTTCAAGGTGAGTTGGGCACTGATGGTAGGGAGAAATAATAGGTTATTCAGGTGATATCATACACCAAGGGGCCCATATCATACACTAGACCCAAAATCAGGGCAACTATTAGATTCACATGACCAACACACATTGTAAAGGTGTTTGTAACTTGTAAGGTGGTGACATCTTTGATTGGTCATTTTCTATTATCAAGGGTGGATAAGGATGTCATGAGGAATTATTTAATTATGGTAGGGCTCCATGTCTCATGAGCAAATCAAATTAGTGATACGATGCCATTGATTTCAAGATAAGACATTGAGGTCCCAACGTCTATCTTATAGCTTCCTTTCATCCATAATGCCAATATATTGATGCCTAGATAAATTACATCAGGGTTAAGAACATACAAAAATGTCATACTCAGACCCTTAGAAGAAATGGTAAGGCCATACAAAACATGAAAATAGTGAAATATTTCAAGGCGAGATGAGCAACGACGTTGAGGGACAATGACAAGGTATTTTTGATATCATACATCATGAGAGATTATTTAATTGTAGTAGGGCTCCATATCTAATGTGTAACTCAAATCAATGATAGAATGTTGTTGATCCTATAACTAGACATTGAGGTCCCAAAGTCTATCTTATAGCTTCCATTCATCCATGATGCCTTTTGTCCCCCAAAAATATCACTCATTTTTGGGACAACATTTGAACTATTTTGGCCCTGCACAAACCAAAAATCATCTCTCCCCTTTTCAAAAAATTGTTCTGAGCATTAAGGTTCATTTTTCAAAGCTTTTCTAGAAATCTATGGACTATGCAGGCTTGAATCTACGAACTCTGTAGGCTTGGACTCTACAGGAAGAAATCTATGGACTCTGCAGGCTTAAAACTATTAACTCCGTAGGCTCATTTCTATGGACTCTTTCAAGGCTCGAGAGAAAACTTAGAGAAAACTATGGACTTCACAGGTTGATTTCTATGGACTCTGCAAGAAAGAAACAAGCTCTCAGCACTCGAGCAATTTCAAGGTTGGTTCAACGACAAGGTTCAACCAAAATGTCCATCGGCAAGATTTTAAGCAAGGATCAAACCATTGAACCGTTGAACCTTGAACCATTTTCATTCAACGGGTTCAATGGGTTCAAAGGTTCAACTTCATCAACAAGAGTTAAGTGCATTTGTCAAGGTTCAAAGTTCAACTGCTTCAAGGTTCAACGGCTTCAAAACACTTATCAAAGAGAAGAAGGCTTGAACCATTGAACCATTGAACCATTTTGGTTCAAAGGTTCAATGGGTTCAATGGTTCAAAGGTTCAATGCATGGCTAGTTCAAGCAGACAAAGGACTTAGCCAAATAAAGGGATTGAACCAAATGAAACATTGAACTATTGAACCAAAGTTGGTTCAATTGGTAGGTTCAAGGGGCTACCCTAAAGCCAAAGGAACAAGTGCCCTTGTGGAGGGCGGTGAACGAAGGCCTACAACCCTTGTGAAGGGAAACGAGAAAAAATAGACAAAGTGAATTCCTTCGAGAAAATGAACAAGGTAAAGGACAAAGTGAGATCCTTCAGACAATTTATCTGAAGGAATTTGCCCAAAAAACAAAGCAAAGCCTGGCGGAAAGACAAGGCAAGGAAGATTTCCTTTGGACAAATTGCCCAAAGGAATTCCTTTAAACATTTTGTCTAAAGGAAATAAAGGATAAAGCCCGCCAGAAGAAAGAAGCCCGAAGGCCATCTGAAGACCGCTCAAAGGGCAGATACCCTTGTGGGGAGCTCTTCTCGACCCAAAGCGGACCATTTCTCAAGGCCTCGAAGGGTAGGTCCCCTCCGAGAAAGATCAAATGACAAAGCTAAAGGAATTGCTGAGGAAATTGATGTGCTCGCAGACGTCAAAGTCACAACAATGAAATAGTCATTAATCCTTGCAGGTTTAAGCACAGACCCAAATGTATTAAAAGGCTTTAAGGCCAAGGCCAAAAGGAAGAACCACTGAGAGGAGTGTAAAGAGCCAATAAAGCTGGGAACGTAGCCTCAAGAGATTAAATTTTGGGAAGAGACAAAGCTGGAAAAGACAAAAGTAGAAAGAGGGAAAAGCCAAAAATATCTGCACAGAAGTAATTTCAGTAGGTGAAATAGTCCACTAAGCAGATATTTTGGCTTGCAAACATTGAAGGCGCGACCTGTTAGTCTCCTTTGGAGTAAAGACAAAATGGACAGCTGTGCAGATGTCAGAGGGGATAGACCAGAAGATCCAGACCTAGGAAGAGACATATTAGATGAATGGACACACCATAATTAAGGCAATGTGTTGTTCCAAGCATGGTTCTTCCAGATAGAAATGAAAATGCATTGAAGGCATTGACTGCAACATGGGCCGTCCCACGGGAGAGAGTGCCAAGCCTTGCTTGGTGCCTATATATTGTAATCTCTTTTATTGTTTAAGGAGATCTTTCCGTTACCAAAAGCAAAACTCTGCCCAAATTGAAAGCCGAATACTAAGACTTTGAGCTTAGATTGCAGTTCATATTATTTAATCTGAATGAGAAAGTAAGTGACTTGCAGACTTTGTGCTGTTATAGTTTGTGCTATTTTAGGAAATTGTTCTTATGTCTGTTTCCTAGGAACATTCTTGTTTATTTGATCTAACAAGTAGAACTAGTAGAAGTAATCAGGAAGGTGTCTTGAAGTCAGTTGTGGAAGACTTTGTGTTGTCTATAATTGTCTTTAGTGTGTGTTTTTATTTTCTATTTCTGTGTAAAGGACCTTGGGATGACTTTGTGCCCCCATTGTTCTTCATATCTCACTCTTGGGTAGTCAAGGTGGAGACTTTTTGCTACATCTTAGATTGTTGGTTGCTACGCCTTTGGCACCCTGTTACTTATCCTACTAGAAAGAGTCCTGCTATTTGCAAGAACAAACACTTTTGAAAGGAGTACCTTCTGTTGCTTCACCAAGATTTCTACTCTCCAAGAAGGGATTTGGCTCTTGGCTAAAAGTTACTTCTGAAAGAAGAGAAGTACCTTCACCAATCACCCAAGATTTCTCTTATGTTTATTAGCATCATCTCTGAAAAAAGAGAGATGGATGATTTATCCCACCCTTGTGTCTTACTTTCTACTTATTTATATAGTATATAGCCTCCGCATATTTAATAGGGAACCTCCCCTTGATGGGAGGAGAGATTTGTCCCCTTTGGATGTGGTAAACCTGCAACATTGGACGACTAATCTCCCTATGTTGTGGTGATAGGAACTATTTTGGTCACCAGTTAGCTAGCCGAAAAAATATTCACCCAATAGTTTTTGGCGACTCTGCTGGGAATGAACGTGTAGTTTGAAGCCTCAAGTTTCAAATTGAAGCAGTTCCTTCTCTTATCCATTATATAGACTCTGGCGACTCCGTTTTGTGTCTTACCCATTATCCATTTATAGCCTTACCATTTTCTTCCATCTCCATTATTTTATCTGGTCTGCAAAACCAGAGCTGCTAGGAACGAGTGCGCAATTTTAAGCCTCAAGCTAAAGCAGGACTAGTTCTTTTCTATTTTTGTTCTACAATCTGGCCACTCCACCCAGATTTGTTATCTTTATTTGTCATAATTAAATCATGGCAGTTCGAGGCCCCTGGGGTAACTATTTTAGCCCACTCAACTTGACTCCACCTCTGCATGAACTTCCATGCAGTTCAAGAAATAATTTCCCCAAATTCTTTGGTGATGGGAAGGTTCATCCTGATGAACACATTACAGCTTTCAACATAGCCTATGGTGTAATAAGGGTGGAATTTGAAGACATAGCAGTCAGGCTATTCATGGAGACATTACAAGGTGCTGCTATAGACTAATTCTACCATCTACAAGCTAGATCAGTGACTAACTAGGATACACTCAAAGACAAATTTGAAGCCAGGTTCAAGCCTGTAGAAGATGCATATGCTTTACTAGCCTAGCTCACATAGATGAAGAAGGAGCCCCATGAACCTATGAGGTATTTCATTTCCAAGTTTGACAAGCTGAGACACAGGTTTCCCATGGTTGCCCAACCAACACCTTAGAATCTCAAGTGTTTCTTCATCAACTCACAACTGCCTGAAGTGAGTTTCTTGTTGAGACGGACCAGACACATAGACCTTGAGGCTGCTCAAGACTTGGCTACTAAGCTAGAAGATGACCTTATCTTGGTAGGAAAGATAAGGAGAGATCCTAACAGAGGTAAACCCTCTTCATCTTTTGAATACTCACCCACAACCACCATTCACCCAATGGTACAAAAGCTAGCAAATGAATTGCTAGCCTTGAAAAGGCAAATGGCACAAGGTATATATCCTACTCCACAAGGTATGTATTCTGCTCCTCTATATAAAGATATACCAACGAGGACATTCCCCAATCAGCCATATCAAGGCAACGTTGCCGAAAGTGAAGGGCAACCAAATTGTCTTCCTCCCCCACAGAGGAACCTTGCCCTTGAAGCACCTCCAACCAACTCAATAGTGGTATATCTAGAAACAGAACATGTTTCCTATTTCCAACCTAAGTTTGAGCAAGAAAATGATGCTGGTCTCTTCATGGAGGATCAAGAAGAATCAACTGGCGACTTCCACATCGATTTCCTGAATTACCAGGATGAACCTAGAAGTGAAGGTGAAGCAGATGAGGGATCACACGCAGTATTCACCCCCTGAGAATCAATCAACCTAGTAAGCTAATAAAGAAAGAATAGAGGAATGAACTCAGCCTGCAATTCTAATTGCTAAGTGGGGAACCACTCTACCTTTCCAATCAAAGGACCCAGTGATTGCCAAGAAGGTTAGTACATCAAACATCTCTACACCTTCTATTTCAACTTCACAGATCAGTCCTCCCCCTCTCAAAAACTAAAAGGATGAACTCCCGGCCTCTCTTCCAAGTCCATCTCAGTCATTTGACATGAATGATCATGTCAATAAATCCAAAATTCAAATGACTGAGTTTGAATCCCTGCAAGCCAATCCTGAGCAATTGGACATTGGTGGAGAACTAGGTGTGGACTTGTCTGAGGCAAAAATTATGGTCACCCAAATGTCAGCGCCTGAAGATCAAATTTTATTTGAGCCACCAGGTAGGGGTAATTACTTCTTGACCACATAGGATGCTCATGTTTCAGCTGATGAAAGTCCTGTAGCTGGCAATCCAAGATTTGATCCAAACAAGACATTAGAAGAATTGGTAGGGCGCAATATAAATCAAGAAGGATTTTCCATCTCCAATGAATAGAAACCTGATAGAAGATCAGCTTCTGATGATGCTTGGATCCTGGAATCTGATGGTAGCAATTCTTCCACTCATGCTGGATGCGGATCTCTGTTGCTCGGATTGAAGACTGCTCATAATGAAGAGATCAAACTCCTTCACACCAAAGGAGATGTTGAGCTGATAGTTTGTCAAGAGTTTGACGCTAACAATCAAATCATGTGCTAGACTAAACTAGTAGAACAACAAGCTATGGTGGTGGACCATACTGATGTACTCCAAAGTCAGCAAAAGGAACTCTTCACCAAGAGAGCAAGGAGTTTTGGTTTTCAATTTGAAGACCATGTCCAACCATGGGGCAAGAATAAGAAAGAGCCAAGAGGAAGACACAAAAAAATAGTTTCTTGGTGGAGAGTTCCATTCGTCTGTCACCGTTTCTAGGGACAAAACGGTTTCCTACTAGTTTATCAGGATGACACACCATTTTCACTATCTCACAGTGGGTGGCATCTGAAGCGCTTCAAATCTTGAGGCATCAGATAAGATCATCTGTATATATGTATAGTCTTTAGTTCTATTTTATGCTTTTCATTTTCATTTTTTGGAGCCTTTCTTTTTGAGTAGCATGACTCCATAGCCCAATGGCATACTTCAAGGCACTGGAGATTTTGGTTTCTACTCCCCTTAGCTGTTCCAAGTTTTCAACTAAAGGAAGTTCCCCAACTAGAGCCAACTGTTGTCCCCCAAAAATATCACTCATTTTTGGGACAACATTTGAACTATTTTGGCCCTACACAGACCAAAAATGATCTCCCCCTTTTCAAAAAATTGTTCTGAGCATTCGAGTTCTTCATTTTTTAAAGCTTTTTTAGAAATCTACGGACTCTGTAAGCTTGAATCTATAGACTCTGTAGGCTTGAATCTATGGACTCTATAGGAAGAAATCTACGGACTCTACAGGCTTAAAACTATGGACTCCGCAGGCTCATTTCTACAGACTCTTTCAAGGCTTGAGAGAAAACTTAGAGAAAACTACAGACTTCACAGGTTGATTTCTACAGACTCTGTAGGAAAGAAACAAGTTCTCAACACTCAGGCAATTTCAAGGTTGGTTCAATGACAAGGTTCAACCAAAATGTCCATTGGCAAGCTTCTAAGCAAGGATCAAACCATTGAACCATTGAACCTTGAACCATTTTGGTTCAACGAGTTCAATGGGTTCAAAAGTTCAACGTCATCAACAAGAGTTAAGTGCATTTGTCAAGGTTCAAAGTTCAACGGCTTCAAGGTTCAATAGCTTCAAAACACTTATCAAAGAGAAGAAGGCTTGAACCATTAAACCATTGAACCATTGAACCATTTTGGTTCAAAGGTTCAAAGGTTCAACGCGCGGTTGGTTCAAGCGGACAAAGGACTTAGCCAAATAAATGGATTGAACCGATTTGAACCATTGAATCATTGAACCAAAGTTGGTTCAATCAGTAGGTTTAAGGGGCTGCCCCAAAGCCAAAGGAATAATTGCCCTTGTGGAGGGCGGTGAACCAAGGCCTAGAACCCTTGTGGAGGGCAACGAGCAAAAATAGACAAAGTGAATTCCTTTGGGAAAATGAACAAGGCAAAGGATAAAGTGAAATCTTTCGAACAATTTGTCCGAAGGAATTCACCCAAAAAACAAAGCAAAGCCTGGCGAAAAGACAATTCAAGGAAGATTTCCTTTAGACAAATTGCCCAAAGGAATTCCTTCAGACATTTTGTCCGAAGGAAATAAAGGATAAAGCCCGCCGAAAGAAAGAAGCCTGAAGGCCATCCGAAGACCACCTGAAGGGCAGATACCCTTGCGGGGGGCTCTTATTGACCCAAAGTGGACCATTTCTCAAGGCCCTGAAGGGCAGGTCCCCTCTAGGAAAGATCAAATGACAAAGCCAAAGGAATTCCTGAGGAAAGTGATGTGCCCACAGACGTCAAAGTCACAATAATAAAATAGTCATTGATCGTTACAGGTTTAAGCACATACCCGAATGCATTCAAAGGCTTTAAGGCCAAGGCTAAAAGGAAGAACCGCTGAGATGAGCATAAAGAGCCAGTAAAGCTAGGAATGTAGCCCCGAGAGCTTAAATTTTGGGAAGAGATAAAACTGGAAAAGAAAAAAGCAGAAAGAGGGAAAAGCCTAAAATATCTATGCAGAAGTAATTTCAGTAGGTGGAATAGTCCACTAAGCAGATATTTTGGCTTGCAAACATTGAAGGCACAACCTGTTAGTCTCCTTTAGAGTAAAGACAAAATGGATAGCTGTGCAGACATCAAATGGGATAGACCAGAAGGTCCAGACCTAGGAAGAGACATATTAGATGAATGGACATGCCATAATTAAGGCAATGCACTGTTCCAAGCATGGTCCCTCTAGACAAAACTAAAAATGCAATGAAGGCATTGATTGCAGCATGGGCCATCCCATGGGAGAGAGCGCCAAGCCTTGCTTGGTGCCTATATATTGTAATCTCTTTTATTGTTTTAAGGAGATCTTCCCGTTACCAGAAGCAAAACTCTGCGGAAATTAAAAGGCGAATACTGAGACTTTGAGCTCAGATTGTAGTTCATATTATTTTATCTGAATGAGAAAGCAAGTGACTTGCAGATTTTGTGCTGTTATAGCTTGTGCTATTTTAGGAAATTGTTCTTATGTCTATTTCCTAGGATCATTCTTGTTTATTTGATCTAATAAGCAGAACTAGCAGAAGTAATCAGGAAGGTGTCTTGAAGTCAGTTGTGGAAGACTTTGTGCTATCTGCAATTGTCTATAGTGTGTGTTTTTATTTTCTATTTCAGTGTAAAGGACCTTGGGACGACTTTGTGCCCCCATTATTTTTTGTATCTCACTCTTGGGCAGTCAAGGTGGAGACTTTGTGTTACATCTTAGATTGCTAGTTGCTACACCCTTGGCACCCTATTACTTATCCTACCAGAAAGAGTCCTATTGTTTGCAAGAACAAGCACTTCTGAAAGAAGAGGAGTGCCTTCTATTGCTTCACCAGGATTTCTACTCTCCAAGAAGGGATCTGGCTCTTGGCTGAAAGTTACTTCTGAAAGAAGAGAAGTACCTTCACCAATCATCCAAGATTTATCCTCTATTTGTCAGCATCATCTCTAAAAAAGAGAGATGGTTGGTTTATCTCACCCCTGTGTCTTACTTTCTTCTTATTTATATAGTATATAGCCTCCGCATATTTAATAGGGAACCTCCCATTGATGAGAGGAGAGATTTGTCCCCTTTGGATGTGGTAAACCTATAACATTGGATGACCAATCTCTGTATGCTGTGGTGATAGGAACTATTTTGGTCACTAGTTAGCTGGCCGACAAAATATTCACCCAACAATGCCAATATATTGATGCCTAAAGCAATTATACTAGGGTTAAGAACATACAAAAATGTCATACTCAGACCCCTAAAAGAAATGGCAAGGCCATATAAAACTTGAAAATAGTGAAAGATTTCAAGGTGAGATAAGCATGACCATGACCATCACCCATTACAAAGGGGTTCATAGCTTGCAAGGTGGCATAATCTTTGAATGACCATTTTTTTATTATCAAGGGTGGATGAGATGTCACGAGAACTGATTTGATTATGATTAGGCTCCATGTTTGGGCTCCATATTTGATGTATGGCTTGAATTAATGATGCAATCCTTCTTGTCATGGGGCTAACTCGACGAAGCTAAAAATTGTGTGGCACTGCTTGTTCCCACTTGAGTCCCTCCATGAGAATATAAATCTATGAGAACCACAGACTACTCCTTCAGTGTTTACCTACACAAGAATGCACACAACACAGTGGTATTTTACTTGTATTCCAATGGATTAGAAGTGGACGTCAAACATGACACTTACAAAGATTTGGGAACAACTCAAACACACATAAACATTCACGCAATGCAAAAATAAATGGGAGAATGTGTATTTTATTTACTATTGCAGGATAAAATAGTCAAAAGTACAATAAACAAGAAAAAAACCAAATACACAATAACCATGAAGTCAAGCTCAATTGATAATTCTTAGAACCACTCAAATGATTATAGTGAACAATTCCCTCCTAAGGTTTGATTACTCTTTGCTTATGAAAACCCAACCTCTACTTCACAAAATCTAAGACCAACATAACTGTTCACAAAAACTCAGACAAAGTTGCATGGATACATGCCCACAACAACTTGGGATAAAAAGCACATTGCTTCGCTTTAACACTTTGCCAATCCAAACTTGTGTTCACTAAAATCACTACACAAAGAAGGCTAATGGATCATTTGATCAACATAGACCAAATCCTGAATGTGGGTGATGAATTTCAAAGTCATACATCCATCATAGACTCCCCCACTTACAATTGGTGATAACCTCAGTGTCAACACGACTCTTCCATTAGTAACCTAGAGGAGGTCTCCTATTCATACTCAATACAGAGCCAAGAGACCAACATATCCCCTATTTAGACTAAACACATAGCCAAGAGACAAAAACATTCCCTATTCAGACTCAACATAGAGCCAAGGGACCAAGGCCAACTCCCTGACCTTATCCTTGTCGATCATAAGGGTTTCTTACTACTCCCATCTTGATGAAAAACCACCATTCTAATGCAGTAGAAACTCCCTCTACTTCAGATTGCCATATAACCCACTATATTCACCTCAACAAATTATTCCAACTACCAATCTGATTTACCCATCACATATGTAAAAGGGCACTTAGACAGGAACCAAATTGGTTCAGATTCATCAGTGACTAAAGGTTTCAACTGGTTATAACTAAGAAATAAACTAAATCTCCAACAACTTTAGCACATAGACAATCTTGCCTACACAAGCCACATCCAACATAATGCAACTATGCAAGATCAACCTGATCTTGCCAACCCTCAATTAGGGGTAGAGGAAACTAATTCTTGATGATCAACCTATTCAAGACTATAAAACCTACAAAGTCTAAATGAACCATCAAAATTCCTCCATAATAGTACTGATGCTTCAACATAAGAGCACAATGGACAAAGGCAACTCTTCAGACCAACCATCTTAGGTCTAAATAATAGGAATTGGGCCCTTATCAAAGGACTCTCCTCTGGAACCAACTCGATGTGATGATTAATTGTTCTTCTTATTGATAAATAAGGTGATAGCTCCTTGAGCATACTAATTCATTGTGAAGAACCCAACTCACTTTAATGGGAAAAGGAACATGTTACTCCTATTTAATATCCCAACTGCCAACAAGGGAAGCAAGATATATTAGCTCCTCACCAATTCTTGCAGTCTTTCATATATTAACAACTAAACACACCTTCATCTTCCCTATTTGCCTCCTCTACATTGTCTTCACCAAGCACATCTGTAATGGATCTAACACAAAGAAAACTTCTCAATGGTGAAAAAATGCCACTTTACCCTTTCAGATAAATTCCTGTCTTAGCACTAATTGGATGGCTTGTAGCTACTTTAAACCTTCTCACACCTCTAGAGGACTAGAGGCCAAGCTACAAAGCTAACCAACTGATAACACAATTGTAGGGCATACCTGAGTCCATGAGCGTAGTGGTTTTCAAACACATGATCACCACCTCTATAATATCTATCCCAACAACTTATAGTGACCATATCCAAACTCAAGCTTCACCTAGTGTTGAGCCCCCTAAGCACACACATCACCTACTCACACAATTCATCTGGCTGCATTGTCTGAACTACAAACACCCCTGCCACTTTAGACAATCTCTGTTACTATGATCTAGATCTTAAGTACAAAACCTCAAATGGAAATGCTTCTTAATATATTTTCCATTATGTGATTTATTCTTTCCATCTTTGGAGGTGCTCCAAGACTTTCAAGATCCCTCTTACGATTTCAAAGTAGCCTTCCTTCCCTAGTCACCAAATAGGTTTCTTGAAGACTTACTTGACCCCTTACCAATGCCTCCACCCATGGATGTGCAAGAGCCCAAGGTGCTTTTGGATGAAAACTCATCCCTAAAATGAAAGAGATGATATATTATAGTAATTACTTCACTAACTTCAGACACTTCATGGTGACAAAGATCCACCTCAGCCCATGACTGAAGACCATGAGTAAACTTGAATAATTTATTTGCCTTAGACATGTCAGTGGTTTCCAACATAAGGTTCTAAAAAGAATCGATGTACTCTCTCATCTCCCTATTATGTTTCATATGACTCAACTTGGTCCTAGCCAACGATGTTGCATTCCTAGGTCAAAATTGATCCCAAGGGCTTTCTTCAAATCCTCCCAAAAGTCCAACTTCCTTGTAGAACTCCTTGATGCAAGCCCCCTAAGCACACACATTGTCTACTCGCATAGTTCATCTAGCTTCACCATTTGAACTGTAAACACCCCCTGCCACATCAGATAATCTCTATTGTAGTGATCCACACCACAAGTCCAACACCTTAAATAGAAATGCTTCCCATTTGATTCTCCATCATGTGATTTATTCTTGTCATCTTTTGAGGTGCTCCAAGACTTTTGAGATCCCTTTGACAACTTCACAGCAGCTTGCCTTCTTTAGTCACTAACTAGCTTTCCTGAAGACTTACTTGACCCCTTAACAATGCCTCCACCCATGGATGCACAAGAGCCTAAGGTGATTTTGGATGAAAACTCATCCTTAAAATCAAAGAGATGATCTGTTATAGTAATTGCTTTGTTAACTTCAGACACTTCATGGCAATAGAGTTCCACCTCAGCCTAGGACTGAAGACCATGAATAAACTGGAATAATTTATTTACCTCGAACATGTCTGTGATTTCCAACATAAGGCTCTGGAAAGAATTGATGTACTCTCTCATCTCCCCAATCTATTTCAGTTGACTCAACTTGGTTTTAGCCAACCATGTTGCATTCCTAGGTTAAAACTGATCCCAATGGCTTTCTTCATATCCTCCTAAGAGTCCAACTTCCTTATAGAACTCCTTGATGCAATATCATTAGCCAAGGTTCTATAACAAACCTTTATCGTACTCGTGAGGTACCTTGTCATAGCATGCACCTCGTGTGTGTCTAATAGTCCCCCCAAACCTGCCAGACACTCCTCCATATCCCAAAAGAAATTCTCCATAAGATGATCATTTCTAGCACCGTCATAATAATCTGGTTCTTTCAACTTGGGGAAATTTGAAACTGTTGAAGAGATGGACCTTGATGCCTTCAGCAAACCCAATATCGTTGATCGACACATAGTCACTTCATCCTGTAACTTCATTTGGAACACCAAGCTCTCCTCCAACTTTGTAGTAAGTTCCATGATCGTCTGCTATATGGTCTCAACCTTCTCCTTGAGCTTGCTGAATCTCGTACCCACACACTCCTCTATAAACTAGAATTGGGCACCAAATTGATTGACAAGGCCTTCTTCCACAACATCAACTTTTGACTTATTGTTGTGGTGATTGCCACCACATTCACCTTTATCTTTAACCCACTCCTGACCTCTGATGGTCACATTCTCGAGCAACATTTCAGATGAATCTCCAACCATACTGACTTAGACACAACACACTAGACTGACTTGATAGGGGAAGGTGTACAACATAGCGTAATTAGGCCAACACAACCCAACCAAGACACAAACTGTGTGCTCTGATACCAACTATCATGGGGCCAGCTTAACAGAGTTGAAAATTGTGCAGCACTGCTTGTTCCCAACCGTGTCCTTTTGTGAGAATGGAACTCTATAAGAACTATAAACTGTGCCTTCAATGTTTACTTGCACAAGAACACACACAACACAGTGGTATTCTACTTTTATTTCAATGGATTAGTAGCAGGAGTCAAACATAACACTTGCAAAGATTGGGGAAAAATTCAAACACACACATGAACATTCACCCAATGCAAGAACAAATGGGAGAACATGTATTTTATTCACTCTTACTAGAAAAAATAGTGCAAAGTACAATAAACATGGAAAACAAGGTGGCTCGTGTGGCTCATCCAGATCTGGAGGTGATGGTAGGGGCTAGGGATCTCCTCCCCCATCCCAAGATGGTGATATCAGAGGTTGGGGTTTGCCTCCCTAAGACAAATTCCCATGTCTGGCTCTGGCAATTTCCCCTGAAAGAAATTAAAATGAGACTTTGGAAGCTCAGTAAAACACTGGTTGGGAGCCCTTACCTCTTGAAAGATCCTTCTGCCATGGGAGGATGGGGTGATAAGCCTTAGGGTCCGCTATCTCCTCTGCCACCCCCGATGTCCATGTTTGTTGCTCTGCTTAAATGTTCTCGTTATTGTTATTTGTACTTTGCTTTCTCTGCTTTGCTGGCAATTACTAATGTGATGTATTATTTTGTGGGTGTGGTCATTTTTTGGCCACTTTTTAGACTTGTTTTGAGGGTATTTTTTAACCCTCAATGTGATTTTGCTCGTGGGGTGTGACTTCTCCATCTTTTTTTAAAAATATGATTAACATTGTACCATATCTTGTTTTATAAATATATAGGTGCTTTTCAATTAAAAAAAAGGAAAACAACCACATACACAACAACCATCGATTTTGGCTCAGCCGATAATATTTGGAACCACTCAAATGATTACAATGAACAATTCCCTCCCAAGGTCTGATTACTCTTTGCCTAAGATAACCCAACCCTTGCTTCACAAAATCTAAGACCAACAGAACTGCTCACAAACACCCGCACGACACTACATAGATACATGCCCATTGCTACAACAACTCGAGACAAAAAGCACAATGCTTCGTTTTACCACTTTGCCAGTCCAGACTTGCGTTCACTTTAATCACTTACACAAAGAAGGCTAACGGCTCGCTTGATCAACACAAACCAACTCGTAAACGTGGGTGATGGATGTCGAAGTCATACATCCATCATACTGCGAATATGGGGACAAGACATTACAGTCTCATATCATATTGTGTAGTTTACATTTGTCCATACTCAAATTACATTGAAAGACGTGACATATCACAAAACTTTAAACATGTGTCTTCGTAAGATTTATTGAATCCATTACTAAAAATAAAAATTACCGACATCCCTTCCAACATAACTTACACCTTTTGAGTGACTACAACATTTTCAGTTTAAAGACTTTTTCTTAAACATTTATTGGGCGTGCGCGTCGACCGACAAAGTCTCGCCATCTTCCTCGTCAGTTCCATGCAAGTCGGACCAATATATCCGTCGTTTGTTTGACCGCTCAAAGTTTGTTAAATCGTTTGCGGAATATTCATTTGTCGCCAAGCTTGAGTTGACAGTTGGAATTGGTTGGAAGTTGGAAGGAGTATAAGGGGGATTTTGTCGAGTATTAAGGGCGACGCGGAATGCCGAGCTTCCGTGATGCATCCAGGGAAGCCAAGGCGAAGTCTCCGATGGGCTTTCCGCTTGCCATATATGTCCCTGCCGCTGCAGTGTCGGCTATTCTTTCTATTTCCCAATGGCGCTACCTGAGAGCGAGGAGGGCGTTAGGGTTTCATTCGGCGTATATAAACCCACAGACGGCCACGACATTGACGAGGCAGTCGCGCATCTGCGGGCTCTCATCTCCGCCGCCGAGCGAGCCGCCCAGCTCAGAGCGCTCATCCTCAAGAGCGTTAATGGCTCCTGGGTACGAAACGAAATCGAACTTACCGGAATTTTATTTTAATTTAATTGCCCTTTTTTTTTAGCTATTTTGCTCACTTCTCCCGCTGGATAAATTTACAGGTGTCCGTTTTCTGTATTTCCAAGATTCCGATGAGCGATTTCGCCGAGAATCGAACCGGCGACGACGATGTGATCAGAACCGTGGACCGGGGTTCGTTCCACCTGATCACGGAGGAGTACAAGCCTGACAAGAATTCGGTGTCGGCGGGCGACATTGTTAGCGTGAGGAGAATTTATACGGATTCCACGAATCAAGAGGTGATTGCCTACAGCTGCCTCGCTCTATTGAAGTCCTATTTTTCACAGATAGAGGGTCTTCAGTCCTGTGCCTTCTATAAGTCTCAGGACGGGACGCTGGTTCTGGGGTTAAGCATATGGGACGACGCCGACTCCGCCTCCGCATTTTTGGATTCCCGCAGAGGCAGCCCCGGGGAACCCTACTGGAAGGACCTGGGCGCCATGAATCTCAAGTATGAAGTTTGTCAGGTTGTTTACACCACCAACGATAAGTTTATCTTTAACTTAAACCCTAAAGAAGAGAAAACCTAACGACCAGAAGAAAATCCTCTCGTTGGAATTGGTGAACGCAGTCGCACATTTACAGGGAAAGAGGATCGAAATTTCGCTCAGGTACGACCAGAATCTGTGACAGAAAAAGCGTCGCTAGTCCAATATTTTATTTTTCAGTCCATTATTTTCAGGGGGCCGCTCCGGTAACGGAGAAAACGAAACTCGTCCAATGGGGCTGCTGCTTTGACTTCAATTATGTTGTAAAACCCATTTTTTTTTTTTCAGAGGATTATATAAAGAGTCACCAACGCTGTGCACCATAGTTGCATGTGAAATGTTGGTAGGCTTATATATTTATTTGTAAAATTATATGTATATATATTTTGATTTTTGATTTTTTCTCGATAAATAATGTTAGTGTAAAATATTGACCAATGTATATATATTTTTATTTTATTTTAATGTTAGTGTAAAATATTGACCAATGTATAAATTATATTAAAAATCAATCAATATAAATTTATAGGACTTTTCTTTCAAAAAGAGTTCAAAAAACTTTTTTTTAAGATCACATATTACAAAGATGATATAAACAAATGATATTGTTCTTACAAAATCTTAATGTTCCTCAACAATTCAATCAGTTCATACAAAACCTTAATGTTCCTCAACAATTTGAATGAAAAACAAGCTCATACTTGTTGTAGATAGGATCTTGCATAATAAACTAACATAAATAAAAGGTATGTTATAATAATCTTAAACGTACAAGATCAAAGACATGCACAAAGAATACACAATATTTTACCTAGGAAAACCTTTTCAGGTAAAAGAAAAAAGTATAAGAACCTCTTTGTTTATAGCCTTAGCTTAACCATTTACATCACCACATTACAACACTTTATCTACATTATACCATGCACATTACAATGTATACACTTCAACATGCATTTTTTGCATTCATGAAATTACTTGCATCATCTGCTTTTCAACTTCATTTATCACCCTAGTAATGTTTCTGCATTTATCTCACACATCACTTTATAACACCCACATAACAAGGGAATATGTAGTCACACTAGTTATTGAGAAAAATGATCATTGTATAACGTTCCTTAACAACTCCATAATAGAGTGCTACCAAGACATTGTTCACACACCTTTAGTTAACTGATCTAATCTAACAAGTGTGTAGTAATGCCTCAAGTTTGACTTGCATTGCATTATTGTGTTGCACAAATCCTCACAACACCTTACTATGAAACCCATGCGAAACCACATTGTAATCTTCCAAAGTGAAATTATACTGTACAACTTAGCACATCATTCTCATACACTAAATTCCTTGTGCAATAACCATATACAACATTTGTGCAAGTCTTGCGTAACATCATTGTCTTGGACAAACATCCTATGCAATGATGCATAATTATGCACCCATCATGCACAACATCTTGTGTAATAGTGATTATGCAAACAACCTACGTAACACCAACATTGCACACAAGCATCTTACATATACTCATGCAAAATTAAAACACATTCCCAACTATCTCCCACTTGTTGAACACTTTACATAAAGGAGCATGGATCCAAACTTTTAGCAACTATGGGAAACCATGCCTGCTGATTTCCTATGTTAAGAGAATTTCTCAATACTCACTGCCTTAGTCAATGAATCTATAACATTTTAATTCACCCACCTCCAATAATTTCTTCTTCTCTTTCGCCATTCCCCTTACAAAATGGTATTGTACATCAATGTTCTTCAACTAACAATGATAGACAAGGTTCTTTGCTATACATATTATACTTTGACTATTGTAATCTATCCTCACCACTTTATAAGTGAACCCAAAAATAGAAGATAACCTTTCAATCTAAATCACTTCCTTACTCGCATTACTCAGCGTTTGTGGTGGATATTGTAACACTTTCTTGTTGTTTGCTCACCCAACTTACAACTGCACCAACCAAGTTGAACACATATGCACTAGTACATCTATGATAATCAAGATCTCCAGCCTAATTAAAATCCACAAATCCATGTAGAATCAACATTTTGTTTTCATCAAGTGCACCCTAATAGCAGTATACAGAGTTAAAAGTCATATGTAGATACTTGAAGATCCTCTTCACTGTCATCTAAAGCTACTTGCCCAGATTGGACATGAATATGATCAAAAATCCCACTGCAGACACAATGTCAGGTCTCATGCAGACCATTACATACATTAGGCTTCCCAAAACACTTGTATACAAACCCTAAACCATGTCCTCTAACTCCTCTTGTGTCTTGGGACACTATATAGTAGATAGTTTTTGACAAACTAGAAAGGGTGTGTGTATTGACTTGTTATCCTATATAATAAACCTCTCCAATATCATCTCATTGTATTTCCTATAGTCCACCCAAAGATTCACATTCACACAATCTCAATTGATTTCTATCCGCAAGATGAATCTTGTGGCACCAAGATATTTCATGTCAAACTATGTAGATAATTGAGACTTTACCTATTTTATCTTTTCCTTTTCATTCTCGATCAACAACATGTCATCCACATAGAGAACTATGATGAGAAAGTTATTATCTTCTTATTTATTGTACATGCAAGAATCAACTTTGTTGTGTGTAAGTCCAATTCCAACCTTTTTCGAACTTATGTTCCACATCATTGGTGATTGTTTCAAGCATGCAAGGATGTCTTCAGTGTTTAGAAAAATCCTCTTTACCTTTCACTTTGAAACTTCTCGGTTGTGACATGTAGATTTATTCTTCAAGATCTTCATGCAAGAATGAATCATAATATTTATCCAATCAATCTTAAGATCAAATATAGCAAAAATAAATAAATAAAATCTAATGGAATTCAATTTCAAAATAAGAGATAAGATCTCAGCAAATTAAATTGCCTTTACATACGATAATCCATTTACTATCGTGTGAGCCTTTTACTTCTCGTATTTTCTCTGTGCATTTTCATTCTTCTTGAAAACTCATTTGCAGCCTATAGGTTATCTACCAAGAGGAAAGTTTACCAAGTCCAAAGCATCATTTTTATCTAAATATTCCATTTCCTCCTTCATGGATTTCTTCCAAGACTTGCTTTCATTTGATCCAAGAGCTTCCACTACCATCAAGAACACAAAATGAAAATATGGGGATTTCATACACCCTTTTTGATCTTCTAAGAGGAGATACTAGATCATCCTCTTCTTGAGAATCCTGTGACTCTTCATCTGTCACCTCATATTTGGATACATGCTCTTCAACATATACATCAACTTGCATATTTTTGTTTCTTCCTTTGATTTATTATTTTGTTGTTATTTTGCACATGAATCCTCTTCACCTCCCTAATGACCACATTTTATATATAGGCCACCTTATTTGTTTTAAAATTCCACAACTTGTCTCCTTTTACACCACTCCCATATCAAATGAAGATACACTTCACAAATTTAGAGTAAAATTTTGATCTCTTTTCCTTTTGAATATGGACATAAACTTCATAATTAAATATTCACTAGTATCACATAGATGGTTTCTTACTAGTCCAAGCTTCTTGCAGAGCTTTTTAAACATTGTGGGAAGTATGGTTAAAAGATAATAAGTAGTAGCCACTACTTATGTCCACTATTTTTACTCGAGGAATGCACCACTTATCATACTTTAGGCTTTGTTAATTAACATCTTGTTGGTTCCCAGTTGTACACCTCTTACACTCAGACTTGCACACTTTGAGAAAATGACAAAGAAAGATGAAAAACCCACAAATATGTCATTATATTCGGTTAAGGGTTTAACATTAAGATGAACTCAATATAGATAATGACTGGAATACATCGACAAAGGGTATGGTTAATTCCCTGCTACTTTTGGCTCTGCCTAAACCAAGGTGAGAGGACCTGAGGGGTAGCTTGCTCACATGGAGGGATACTACAATTCAATCTCCATGGAGATTATTAGCACACAAGGAACACAAATCTGACTAGAACAAAACCAAACTTGCTCACTCCACTCGGTAAGAATTATCACATGGAATGAACAAATGCTCTAATCTGTACACAAGCTACTAAAGATATATGCAAATATGATTGTGACCTTCATTTTAAATAAATTTTCAACAACAAAGGGATAAATGGAAGACTATAATGCTGAGATTTAAAACAAAAAATATAGATACATTTTAGATACATAGTGTTTAAGCATCTGCAGGCAAATAACACTCAAAATATGCAACAGGGTGTATTATGTGCAAGGTAGGATAGGTTAGGACGAGTTAAGTAATTATTTAAAAGAGTGGTGTGGTGGTGTGGTTTTTCAAACAACATGATCTCCTTCAACAGACAAGATATCATTCATTTGCAAAGATGAAGAAAGACTAAAATACAAGCTATGGAAACTATCAGGAATGATTTGCATCCATTGGTGCCAATACAATGCAAATATTCAAATGATTCTTGAAACCCTAAAGTATACACTAAAAATAGAGATTCAAATGCCGTTTTCCTATCAAATCCATAAACCCAGGGTGCCCTTAAGAGGTTATCAACAACATACTCCCAAATCATAAAGCAATTTAGGAATTTACAACTAAGATCTATGCCCAAAATAACTACCAACATTGATAAGCATAAACTAAATACCCAATCAACAGAACATGTATAATATGTTATTGCATTTTAATAACAAGATACAACATAAATCACAACCATTTTCCTTTATCTTGAAAATAAATCTCACATACATCAGTGTTTCAAGATGCTATCATGGGGTAAATCATGGTGAGTTTGCTCTTGAACAGGGGAGACATATACAATGCTCTCAGAGCTTGCTAATGGTTGTCCAACTGTAACCACCTTTGCAAGAGAGACAAACTATACACACAACAAGGATCCCAAAATTTGAAAGACCCTAATTACTTAGAAAGAACAACAACCAACAATAACTTTTGAAAAGAGGATAAACCCTCTTTTTATATAACTCTTCCACCCAAAATATTCTAAGAATATGCTTCAACTATAAAATACCCTTGATCATGTCTCGAAGCTCATGCCTTGTAAGAAAATCATTTTGGTAACTGCCTATCCTTGCAATGATGAAAATTTCAAGTAAACCCTTGATCTTCTTGGTTGGAAATGCACTGCACTTGGACTTGAGGGATAATATTCCCTTAAGAGCTAAACAAACTCCTTGTCTTCATGTGTAACTGCTTGGCCATGCTCTCCCATTAATCATTTGCAAAATTGGAAACTTTTAGACAACTACCCTTCTTCTTGTGTATGCTAAAGAAAGCCCATTACCTTGTGATGATTGCATTAGAATACTCTAGTTGTGATAGAAGCAAAGAAGGATCCATAACCATTTGGAAAATATGCTTGGAATTTCCCACCTTGACTTCATAAACCCTGAAAGATATTTTTCCTCCAAGGAGGTCTTCGACACAAGTAAAATATTAAAAATGATAATACTTAGCTTTGTTTTACCTTTTTGCCTTTATGCCAAACTTTGCCATGCCTTTCGTATTTCTATTTTTCCTTTGACCTTTTTAGGGTTGCCGCCAAACTCTATAATGATTAAGTGCATTATTTTACCCCTTTTAAAAGCTTGGCTTCATTGTTTGACCCTCCATGTAGATTATATTAATAGCATGGTCCTCTTCTACTTAAAATCTCATGCTTTGAAATTTTTTAACTTCCACGTGGACATGTCATACATTTTGGAATGAGCAAAAATAATGATGTGGCCTCTGATTTCCCTTGAAACTTCATTGCTCTCCTTTTGGACCATCTCTCCTTTGACTGCATGTTGACTGGTGGGTGGTGGACATTGGCTTGAATCAAAGTTTCTGAGCACAAAGTATTTGAACAAAAAGTCTGACACAAAAAGTCTGATGATCAAATCCTTTGAAGCAAGGAAAACGTAGAACAAAATGTTTGATCAAAGATTCTAAACAAAATGTCTAACTTGCAAAATGTTTGACTTTACATAAAGTTTGACTTTGCACAAAGACCTAATTTACATAAATACCAAATTTGTAAAAAGCCCAAATTTACACAAACCTTGAATTTGTAAAATTTAAAAAAAAATCAAACTTGAGAATTTTACAAAAAACTTAAGAATTTTTCCAAAAATTGAAGAATTTGAAAAATCGAACTTGTATTTTTTGCAACTTGTTTCTTCGCCATATGTTCCCATGGAACCTTCCACCCCAACTAAAATTTACAATTTTTAAATCTTGCAATCAACCTTGAGAATATTACTACTTTAAAGCCTTTTAGAAGATGGAAAACTTCATGCTCTACGCTATTTTATTTTTTTGCCTTGTTTTTCATCATAGATGTTGTAATCTCAATAAAACATGAAAACCTTAAGCATTAGCTAGAACTAGGATTATATAGGGTTTTCACAAGGTAAAATATGGATTTTTAATTCAGGTGAACACTTACAAATAGGAGGCAACTTTTAGATATTCAGGCATTGATATTTGAAAATGAAACATAAATTGCTAAGTGAAAATGTGGGCACTAACACTGGCTCTCACCCATGGATGTACATCCCTTGTGGGTGTGCAAAGAACCCCATAAAACAAGACTAGGTGCCAATCCATTAGGCCACAGAGTCAAAACTAGACAATTTATCAACAAACATTCACATAAATTGAATTGGACAAAGGTAAACCAATAAAAATAGATCTAGAGGATTTGAGAATGAACACACGACACAAAAACACCAAAAGGAACTATACAAACAAAGGCCCAATATAAAGGGGCAATAAAGCTATAAAACTATACACTGTACAATACTTTACACAACCATGGACTCAATCAAGGAAGTGCTTCAAATGTCTACCATTAACTAACAGCTCCAATATTTTACCATCCAGGTTTCTCAAGAAGAAAGTATGTTCCCCAATTCTGTAGTCAATGGAATAAAGGACCATCCACAAGGCATCCAACTTGCCATGCTTGTCTTTATCTTCATGCTTGTTGTCCCAAAGTAAAACTAGATCACCTAATTGAAAAGTTCTCTAAGCAACCTTTCTATCAAATATTCTTTTAAGTCTTTTCTTGAAATTGAGGTGTCTCTCATGAGCTTGTCTTCTAGTTTCATCAAGGTCAACAATCTGGTTTATTCTACTTTTATAGTGGTTATTTCATCATCTTCCTCTAGCTACTACATAAATTGATAGGTTAGAAACTATAAATTCATAGGCAAAATAGATTGAGCTCCATATATAAGCTCAAAATGGGTTTTACCTATAGCTATCTTAAGCGTGATCCTATCAACCCATAGAAAAACTTCAACTATTCACCCACTTCTTTTGGTTTGCTTCCAACATTCATCTAATGATTTTGAGCAAGTTGTTATTACTAGATTCTGCTTGCCCATTTCCTTGAGGGTTGTTATTGGAAGTGTAAATTAATTTGATCCCATATTTTTTGCATAATACCACCAAAGGTTTAGCTCTGAAGCTCATGGCATTATCGACAATTACTTTAATATGCACACCAGATCTATAAATAATTTGATTCAAGAGAAAGTCCATAATCACTTGGTGTGTAGCCTTCTTTGTAAGGACCACTTCAACCCATTTCATGAAGTAGTCAATTATAACTAGTATCCATCTATGTCCAATGCTTGATGAATCAATAATTTTTCCAATGAAATCCATTCCCCACTATCTAAATGGGCCTTCAATCATTGCAGGCTGCAATGGAAGAAAACTTGAAGCTTTCAAACTCCTGACAAAGCACTGACATTTCTTGAATTTTCTAAATTTTTGAGCCACATCTTTAAATAGTGATGGCCACCAATAACCAACTCTTAGAATTTTATGATGTATGACTTTAGGTGCAAAATGGCCAAAGGGTCCAGATTAATCTAGAAAAAATGTAATATAGTATGCCTAAATTAACCTACTAATTTATTAAATCTAAATTTGATCAATTAATTATTAAAAGATAGCAAGCAAGGGGATAGACAGTGAACCTAGCTAATTTTTGGACTGAGATAGAATAATATGGAACTACAAATTGATGAGTTGATTGGGTAAACTATAAAAAATAGGACCCAAAAGTCTATTTTTTGCCTAGACAGTAGCACCATAAACTGAACACTTTAGGGTCTATCACTATAGTCCTAGTTTTGGCACTATAGTCCTTTTAATCTACTTCTTCTAAGCTTTTTGGGTTCTATTTTGATGCTTTTGGAGGCTCTGTGTCTGAATTTGTAAGTCTCAATCGTCTATAGAACTCCGTGTGCAACTGATTTTGTCTCCTAAGGTCCTAGTTCTTCCTTAAGCTTGATAAGTGGTCTTGAATCAACTAAAAATGGGTTAGTGTGTATTATGCACTAAATGTGTGATCACACCCCATGTGTGGGCATGTTTCTTACATACCAATACTCTGAAGAGGGATCAAGGCCAAGCAGTTCTCATAAATTGAATGTGTATTATGTAATTCTATGTATGTAATGCAAGTATTATATGAATTTGGGCAAGTTTAAGATGACTCATGACTTGTGCAAGAGCCTAAGTAGGATATAAATAACAATGGTTGGTTATATGCAGAGAATAGGAGGATTTTATTGAAGGTGCTTAGTGTATTTCTAGCTTGTGCCTTTTGAATATTGCCAACCCTTCTAAATGACCTTTTAATAGGATTTTATAGGAAAATTTGTGATCCTAGGATAGATGTTTCATATTAGGCTGACAAGGAAAAAGATAAGGAATCAGAGAAATCTGATCGTTTGAGGCTAAGAGTGACTTGGACAATAGCACTAGAAAGTGGACACCTTGGGGTCTAACGGTATAGTCCAACTTATGGTGCTAGTGTCCAAGGGGAAAGGGACCCTGAGTGATAGGTTTGTGCCTGGGAGAGGAATTTGGGATAGTTGGCGATGAATCTGGAAGGCTTTAGATGACTGAGAAATAGTAAAAAACATGCTTAGTGGGTTATGCAAAGAAGTAGGAGAGACCTATGTTTTAGGTGTCACAAGTTATGCTCAAGTTGTACAAATTATATTTTTATGTGATTATATTTCTCCCCATTTATTCTAAGTATGCAGCTAAGTAAAATACTAGGATAAAGGAGAAACATAGAAGCGTACCTAAACTTACTTGTGAGGCTAATCCCAAGAAGCTATGTGATGTTAGATTGTTGGTAGTGAGAACACATTGTACTGTGTAAATCTACAAGTAAGTAAAGTGAAAGTAGATCAGTTTTAACTAGATACACTATATCTAAAATAAGAACATACAAAGTTGGGTAAATAGAGAAATAGGAAGAGAAAGGAATGAATACACCTCACCAAGTACGTGAACCAATACAAAACCTATTGTGCTGAGTGATGTTGGATGTATGTTTGAACTAAGAGTTATATATATGAATGAGATGAGTGCTCAATCCCCTAGAAGGTGGCTCAAGAATGCAAAGGCAGGGCCTTTGGATCCATCATCACCAACTATGCAAAGTTAACAAATCATGCATGTTTTAATCGATGTCTAGACCATGTGTCTAATCCCTCTGAATAGGTGGCTCAAGAATATAAAGGCTAGCTTGCCCCATGATGTCAAGCTAATTAGAAAGATATTAGTATAAGCTAAATGTCATATGAGATGGATCATGAAGCCCATGAATGTGTTGTAATTTGATGATGTTGGCATGGATAGCCAAATGTAACTAGAAATTAGGCCAATGTTGGCCACTTCAAAAAATGGAGATTGGACTTGTATAGAAGCCCCTCCGAAACTGAAATCAAGGCTTAGGAAGCCACTCAAGAACTCAGGTACATGGGAAGTAAACTTGTATGAGATTTTACTTGAAAGTGATGCCAACCACCTACAGATGGATTAAGGCATGCAACTACTAGGAATATGCAAGAAAAATGTACTGAACTCAAAAAAGAGAATGCCCATGTGCTGCACATATTGCTTCCAATAACTAGTGTCTAAAACATAGATTCTGAACTGAAAGTTGTATCAACTGCCATGTCTGAATTGTAAGTGGAAACCCTCATGCCATGCAAGATGCCCCTTGTATCTGGATTCTCTGAGCAAATAAGTGCTAAAAACTACTGTATTCTAGAGTGTATCATTATGGCAAAACCATGATTGAACTCACCCCTTTGGCTGATTCTAGAAAAACTATAAATTATGATGTCTGGACACTAGTACTAAAAACTAGACACTCAGGGTCTAGTGCTATATTCACATATTTGGTGCTAATATCCAGAGCCAAAACTAAAAACTGGATTGTGTTCTCTACTATCTACTTGGTCTAGCCTGCCTGTACTAAATTATGGAATCTAGACTATGTATTTTGAAACTAATTTTTTGACCATTTAGGAGCTCTGATCTCTATGACAAAACCCCTATTTATTGCCCTATCTTTTGAGGGTAGGAATGAAGACCATGTAATGACTGCCCTCAGAAGAAGAAGCTGTGCAAGTGTGTTAAGTTGTAAAAATGTTTGATATAACATTGATATTCATGATCTCAAGACATAGCGAGAGTTGTATAGAGAGATTGTTAGATCCACAAGGGTATGCCTAGATAGATATAATAATGTAATAGCATGCGCATAAAAAGAAAACTATAATGCACAATGTTAGTTGTTAGTAGCATGGAGGGATGGATCCTGATGTCCATCATGGCATCCAAGAAATAAGATAAATGCATGATTGGAATCACGGCATTGTACATACAAAGATAAATAATCAAGTAACAAGCATACAAAACAAGAAGCAAAAAACACACAAGAGTGGCCAAGGGGACAAATAGACACACAAGGCATACAAGGCATGTTAAAGAAAGATTGGCACAAGGGCCACAAGCACATAGAAGGCACACACAAAGGATATTGGAAAATGTCCAAAGGCACACACAATATAGATAAAAGTAAAGGACATTGTCAAATGTCCTAAAATGCAAGTAAGAAGCAAATAAGAACTGGAAAATGCAAACACATCTAGCTAATCAAATCACAAATGGAAGCATGTAAAATAGTAGAAATATAGATAAGCATCTAATTATGGAAAGCAAGAAGTAAGAGTATACAAGATATGTGGCACAAGACTAATGTATATGCTCTGAAATACAAAAGTGTGATAAATGCTACTAGATGTCGATGTGATATATGTGTAAGTAAGGTATGTACTACACAAGATGTCTAGAGTGTGGAGTGTGAGAATGACATAGCCTGGATGGTGTAGTCATGTAGAGTGTGGCCCCAGTAGGTAGATGTATTGATGTGTAGCTAGAATGTAGAAGTAAGATGCCCCTCGATGGGTGGAGTAAAGCAATGAAGGATTTGGATGTATTGCACACACTCAAATAAGATCAAGTGAAGTATGGTAATATAGATAAATTGACAAACAAGTAGCATATAACAATGTGATGTAAGTCTAGCATAGTGTTTTAGCAATGTAAGAACATAGTTGATGCATACAATTGACATATTTGTATTTTTGGAATAAGCTATGTACAATCAAGCAGAAGAAGACTATATACAAGTAATGTGAGAAAGGAAAATATATACAAACATAACATCATAATATAATAGATACTAGGCTGGGGGTGGGAAAGGATCCTGAGATGGAGGTTGTTGGGGATAAAAATGGAGGAATGGATTATGGCCATCATTGAATGCATCTAGATCATCATCATTAGTATCATAATATGCTAGAAATGTTGTGTTCGTGTTGTTATCAACTCAAAGACAAATTGAAGGTTGCTCTAGTGGTGGAGATTCTACTATTTCTCTTGGTTGTTTAGCCCTGTTGGTGAGTGATTTCATTAGAAGTGTTGCTGGAGCTGCAGGTAGAGATATGAATTGAATAATGCCTCAATCTTGTAGTTTATCTAATTATTGTTGTAAAGTTGTACATGAGTCAGTATCATGGTCAGTGATCCTATGAAAAAGGAAAAATGGCTTACCTTCCTTTTGTGATAATCTATTGATAGATATGTTTTGTACTATAGGAAGCTTGATTAATTTATGATCAAGTAACATCTATAACAAAATCTATTATTGATGTTGTGTACTGCCTGCCTGAATCTGAATGACTATCCTTTTTATTGTAGAAGTGACCATGTTAATTGTAGGATGCTTAATAAGTGATCTAGAATCATCTTGATATTCTCTTGGGTTAACTAGTGTAAAGTTTAATGCACATAGATAATCATCTGTGAGTGTGGGTGTTGTATCATCATTGTCTAAGGTACCCTGGGAATTTGTATCAATGTCATGCGCGTAAGATAACTCTAAATTTACCATAAGGGGTAACTGTGATATATAAGTCTCAGTAATTGTAGTAGAAGAAGGTGATGATGTTGGGAGAGTATTTGTATTAGTTTGAGGGGATGTATCTATGGGAGCAACTGACACTACTAAAACTATTGTTAGTGATGGTGTAAGTGTAACAAGTGTTTATACTGTGATTGCTAGAGTTATTGGAGTTGTTATAATTGGTTGAGAAGCTGGATTTGGAGTTATATCTAGAGTTTGAGAAACATGAGATGTGCTAGTTTCTCTCACCTCATATGTATGTATTTTATCCAAAGGAATATGATGAGGTGGTGACTGTACAGTAAGAGAAGGTGTTATGTTTGATGAAATAGTCAGATATGACTCTGTAACTCAAAAGTATCTAAATGGTTGATTATTTGCTGGACATGTGTAGAGATATTATCATGAATGAACTTGACACATCAATGTAGATTAGAAGGAATGGCTTGCATAATGTGTATCCATGGTCATCCAAGTAAAATATTATAATGGAGAGGACCATGCATAACCTGAAATTGGGTAGTAAGGGTTTTTGGCCCTACTATGATATCCAATGCAATGGTGCCCAATGTTTGTCATGGTATATCATCAAACCCTTTAATGGTCTTATATGATTTCTACATGGATGCCATATCTACACCCATAGCTTGTAAGAATATGATATTGCATATATTTATTCTAGCACCACTATCAACTAGAACTCTCTTTATTGCACTAGTTTTAATTTGAATCTATATGAATAGTGGTAAATTTTTATCAATAAATACCTGAGATGGTGTGCCATCTTTATCGAAAGAAATGGCATCTTCAATAGTTTTTAGTGTATTAACCATGGATGCAAAATAAGCAGGTTTAGAGTTAGTTGTCATGGAAATATGAGTGAGTTTTTGATAAAGAATGTCCTTAAACACATTAGCTTTTTGGAGCAATTCTAACATTGAAATTTTTACTGGAGTATTGTGCAACTGATCACAATATCATATGCCTTGATTGCATCTGATTATGTAATATGCCTAGGTCGGGGATGGGATGGAACAGGTGGATTGCGGGGTTCCTGGGTGGGTGGAGGAGGGATAATGGCATGTTGAATAACAACTCTAACCACATTATCCACTATCCATATAATATTAGTAGCGTGTGCAGGAGGAGAGCGTAGATAATCGATATGGTGGGGAGGTGGAGGGATGAAGGGTGATAGAGTAGATCTTTGGTGATGGGTAGTAACCTGTGGAATGGAGAAACCAACTATGCAACAATAGTCATTATGGAAGACAGGTTCCATGAGAGATGGGGCAAGAAGTGTCTTAACATATGTAACAATAGTTTGTTGAATATCATTCCATACTATAAAAAGCAAACATGTAAAGCAAAGAATGAAAATTTATACTAACATGTGATAAACTTCATCATTCATGTACATGATAGGGCTTATTATTGTTTCCTTTTTATTTACAAGAAATGTAAGAAACATTTGTAAATAAGTATCATTTTTGCAATTTGGCTATGCATATAAGGTGATACCTCAAGATGCAATAGGACCTAGTGTATGTAGCTAGGGATTTTTCTAGAAATTGATTTGGAAAATAATTATGAACTTTTGAATTTGAAAATGATTTTTTGATTTTAATATTCCATCAAAATTTGCAGAAAATAAGTGGAATAGTGTTGGAAATTTACTGAGAATTAGTTGATACAACTAGGTCATGAAATAATTTTTTTCAAAATCAATGCGATAATTTGAAAAATTTACTAAAAATTTGTAGATTTGAACTTGAAGAATTTAGGAAAAATCTAAAAATATTTGTAAATTTAGCAGAATATTTTTCCTAGTGATTTGGAAGTGATTTCGTGCAAAATTGACCTAGTATGTGAAAACTAGGGTTTAAGTGAATTATTGAAAATATTGCACTAAAATTGTAGTTTTTTAATTTTTAAATTCTATAAAAATCAAGAAAATATTGGAAAAAATCATAAATAATTAGCCCTAGGGTTTCTAGGGTTTTTGTACAAAAATTTAAAGTAAGTCAGGTTCACCAAATGTTTTACTATTTTTAGGAAACTAAGTGTTTAATTTCCTAATTAGTAAAGGGTCTAGATACATCTAGAAAATATGTAATGTAGTATGGCTAAATTAACCTACTAATTTACTAAATTTGGATTTGATTAATTAATAACTAAAAATAGCAAGCAAGGGGATATAAAGTGAACTTAGCTGATTTTTGAACTGAGATGGAGGAATCTGGAACTACAAATTGATGAGCTGACTAGGCAAACTATAAAAAATATGACTTAGAAGTCTATTTTTTACCTGGATAGTAGAAAAAAAATTGGAAACTTTGGGGTCTAGTGCTATAGTCCTATTTTTGGTGCTATAGTCCTTTTGATCTACTTCCTCCAAGCTTTGTGGGTTTTATTCTAATGCTTCTGGAGGCTCTGTGTTTGAATTTTCAAGTCTCGATCATCTATGGAGCTCTGTGTGCAACTAATTTTGTCTTTAAAGTTCCTAGTTCCACCTTAAGCTTGATAAGTGGTTTTGAATCAACTAAAAAAAGGGGTTAGTGTGTATTATGCACTGAACATGCGATCACACCCCATGTGTGGGCATGTTGCCTACCTATCAATACTCTGAAGAGGGATCAGGGCCAATGTCGTTCTCCCAAATTGAATGTGTATTATGCAATTCTATGTATGTAATGCAAGTATTATGTGAATCTGGGCAAGCTTGAGATGACTCATGACTTGTACGAGAGCTTGAGTAGGCTAAAAATAGAAATGGTTGGCTATATGCAGAGAAGAAGAGGATTTGCTTGAAGGTTCTTAGTGTATTTCTAGCTTATGCCTTTTAAATGATTGCTAACCCTTATAAATGACCTTTGAATAGGATTTTATAGGGAAATTAATGATCCTAGGTTAGATGAATTCAAATTAGGTTGACAGGAAAAAAGATAAGGAATAGGGGAAATCTGACCATTTGAGGTTAAGAGTGACTTGGACAATAGCACCAGAAAGTGGACACCCTAGGGTCTAGTGCTATAGTCCAAATTATGGTGCTAGTAACCAAGGGGAAAGGGACCCTGGGGGATAGGTCTGTGCCTGGGAGAGGATTCTGGGACAACTGGTGCTAAATGTGGAAGGCTTCAAATGACTGGGAAATAGTAAAAAACATGCCTAGTGGGCTGTGCAAGGAAGCAAGAAAGACCTATGTTTTGAGTGTCACAAGTCATGCTCAAGTTGTACAAATTGCATTTTAATGTGATTACACCGCCACATACTCCACTATGGAAGTTTTCAATCAGGTTAATAATTTATTTTTTTAACATACATCATAGGAGAACCCCATCCAAATTCTTCCATGTTAGTCCTCTTTTAGTCAAGAGATATTTCTGGGATGCAAGATTGAGATTTATTCTTTGGTTCTTATCCAAATCAAGGGGACAATTCATATTTTACAATTAATAAACAATTTCTTTATCCCATGGAGAGATGCTAATTTGACTCAAAGAATCATCAATATTAACAACATTTACCTCAATAACTTGCAAATTTTTCTTAGCCATGAGCTTGGCTAGACCCATCCCTCTCACTAATTTGGTGGTCTGAATATCCATGTCATACTCTTGTAACTTGTTGACCCACCTACATCTCTTGTTGGATGCTTCAATCTGAGTCAAGATGTCATTCACCATTGTATGTAGGATGTATGTAATAATATTTAAACTTAGAATCTAAATGTTTTAACAGCCTTCAAGAGAGCTAAATCTTGTTTTTCCATGATGGTATAGTTCAGTTCAGAACCTTGCATAGCTTTGCTAAAAAAATACATAGGCTACTCATGACTATCATCATTCTTTTACAACGAGACAACAACCATGATATTATGTGATGCAAAAGAGAATATCTGAAATTCTTTAGTGTAGTTAGGACTGGTCAAGACGGGGGGAAATTTTAAGGCTCCTTTGATGTCATTGAATGCTTGCATGGCCTTCTCCTACTTGATGGTATAGTATTTCTTCAACATAGAAGTAATAGGTAGAGTATTCTCTACAAAATTAGACACAAACCTTCTGACAAAGTTAAATGGTCCAAACAAGGACTAAATTCCCTTATTGAAATGTGGGATAGGCACTTTGTCACTGGATTCTACTCACTTGGGGTCAATCATGACACCATCCTTAGACACTATATGTCCTAAAAACTTGTCCTTTTATACTCCAAAGTGACACTTCTTAGGATTAAGTGAAATGCCAAACTCCTTGCATCTAATGAACACTTTCTCTATATGCTCCAAATGTTCCTTTCTATTTTTGGAGTACACAGTAATAGCATCCTGATACACAACTATAAACTTGTTAATTACCTTTACAAATGCAACATCCATAGCTCGATAAAATATTTCATCAACATTAATTAACCCAAAATGCATCCTCATGTAGACATACATGCCCTAAGGCATTGTAAATGCACTTTTGGGTCTCTCAAATTCTTTTACCACAACCTAGTTATAACCTGAGAAACCATCTAAAGTGGTCACAATTTTTGATCCTGTAACACTATGTAGCAGGTTATCCATATTAGGCAGTGGTAATTATCCTTTAAATAAGCTTTATTCAAATTTCAAAAATCCACACATAAGCGAATGTCACCATTTTTATTTCTCATAGGGACTAAGTTTGCTAACCATGATGAATAATCCTACCATCTCTTAGCTTCTTTAACTCCTCCCACATCTTGGAGGCCAAGATGGGGTTGATCGGTCTTTACTTTTGCCTGAAAGGCTTAATATTAGGTTGTAATGGGATGACATATTGAAACAAATCCTCCCTATGTGCTTTCAATTCAGAATAAGACCAATCCAAGTAATCCTGGTACTTTTTTAGCAATTGCATGTAAGTTTGCTTTTTTGCTGCACTTAGGTGAGTACCCAATCAAACTTTCCTTAGATTCTCATGAGAACCCAAATTACACTCAGTTAATCTTTTGAGATAAATGAGTCTCTAGTTTTAACTCTATCTACTCCATCAAAATATGCTTCTAAACTCACTAATCCCTTGGGAGAGTGTTTGTCTTCAATTGAATTATATCCTTCCCAAACGAGGTTTCATTTCCATCATAGGTCTGAACCATGGATTCCAAGTCTATCAACTTATCTTGAAATTCATCTTCATAATTTAGAAACCTTCTAATCTATTCATCATCATTAAAAACCTACCAATGATGAATATTGTCTTAGATTGAAGGCCTAACAAGCACCTCCCCTTGATACTGATAGTGTGGGTTCACATTTTCAATTTCAAATTGAACACCTAACCCTGCAAGTCTTTTAGCTTCTTTATTGAAACTTCTATCATGATAACAAATATTGAATGCATCAAAGAATTATAGAAAATACCATACAACATTTCTATACTATTTTAACCTTTTATTTTTCATGGCATAAGCATTGCTGACTTATTTAACCACTAGTTTGGAATCACCCCTTACAACCAAGCTTATGATTCCATGTTCATAGGTAATTCTTAAACCAAGCAAGAGTGCTTCATACTCAACAGTATTATTTGTGCACTCACAGAATAACTGAAAAGAAAACTTGGAACATTTAACATTGGGGGTGTAAAATATAACCCCAGCTCTATTTCTAAGATTAGAGCAAGCCCCATCAAAACACATTTTCCAAACTTCACCTTCACTATCAGGTTCAACATCAATAATGACAAGCTATTCATCAGCATCAATATTCCCAATGAAGTTGCCCAACTCAACATCCATGTATAATACTTCATTTAAATCATGTTTTGGATCTTCAAGTACATGTAACATATTAGGCTCTCTATAAAGTTTGACCATCTTCCCATCTAAAAGAATGGTGGCATAAGATAAATCCATCTACATGCTCACACCCATATTGGTAGCCCATTTCCATGACAATAACATCCCCCACTTAGGTGGGTAGTCCATAACTACCACATACATATTCAAATACTTCCTTGGATGCACCACCAACTTTACCACTAACCCTTTGACTTGTCCAACAATTGGAACCTCTCATGAATCCATGACATAACACTTGCCAAAAGCTGATGTGATTTTCACCTTGAGCTCATTTAAGATAGCCAAGGGCATCACGTTGTAAGAAGTTCTAGAATCCATCATGCAATTATGGACAATCAAACCATTAATCAGTAGGGTAGTGTAAAATGGATCCACATTCAACTGAATCTCTACCAATGCAGTCCCCAAATAAATTTCCAGGGCTACTTCAAAAATCTCATATGATTTTTTATCATCTTCTTGGAGTATTGGGGGTGAAGTCATTTCATTTGTAGCTAATTTCTCACCAAATTCCAAATACTTGAATGCCCTCTTTCTATGTTCAGGTATTCATAGAAACTCAATAAGTGGTACAGTGATTTTCAATTAGTTCAACACTTGAGCCATATCACACATGCTATACTTAGCAAGAGGAGTATTAGGTGGAAGGGTGACAACACCTTCATCTAGAATACAATCACTTAAAGTCTGAAGTGGAATAGGCTAGGGGGAATTTGCATGTTTAACATCAACCTTCAAGGGTGGATTTAGTCTAACATCATTCATACCCTTAGGAATACTAGACAATATGGGTACTCTATTCTTGGGTGGAACACTTCTTGGTTTGGCAACTTGGGAAATGAGTACTGGTTTAGAGGAATTAGGGACTATTGTAGTTTTATTTAGTTCTTTACTTGCATCCCTTGCCCTTGGATTTGTAGGGGTAGTGTCCTAAGGAACAATACCTTGATACTTGCTTTTTAGGTGGTATTCTTTCTCTTGGGCAACTACTGCATTAATTATCAGTTGCTTGTCCTCAATTGAAGGAATCCCCTCATCATATTTCTTAATCATCATTGATCTTAAAAACTCAAATCATGAATGGGAAATTCATATACTTGTGTCATATTAACATCACAAGAAAACTCAAAATTTGGGACACATATCTTTCGTACTACACTCCAAAACTAATTAATAGTGGTAGCACTCAATAATTCTATGGAGGTAGACAATTTACTTTGAGAGACTTGATAATAACTCATCAAAATCTCATCATCATCAGGTGTAGACTCAGGTTCCTCTACATATTCATCAATTCATTCAATAATATCACATGGAAGATGGGGAAGGAAGCATTTATCACACCAATAGATGCCAATATCACAATTTATAGCATTGACTTTGACATTTAATGGATCAAGTACTTCCTTTTCAGCCCCTCTATTCTAATTTTTAGCATTTTTTTCATCCTGGGCAAGCCTTTTCTCTCTGTGATTATCTCTAATGTGGAAAGGGGGTCTCCCTTGTGCTTGATTCTTACTTTGATTTCTCTCCTGACTTGTAAACCCATGAGGCAACCCCTTTTTAGCTCTAGCCAGCTTATAGGACATCTCCTTGATGGTGGAGACCAAAGTTTTCATGATTTCCTCAAGGTTGACATTATTAGTGGACTAATTTTTTTCAAGATTAACCAATTCACATCATCCCATTTGTTTAAGGGATTACTCACAACCTTTATGTTATTTTAAATTTGGATGGCCATGTTAAATGCCAATCTGAGGTTTGTAGGAGCCTTGTCCCTCAAGTAATAGGCTGCCTTCTTGTCAAATGCATCACAATATTTAATCAAGCAAGTTGTATCACTATCCTAATATTCTCAGGTAGCCTCATCATAGTATTTTTGAACCTTATATTAAAATTCTACACGCACTCATTAGAGTTCTTATTAATGTTTTCAAATTCAGCAAGAAGGAACCTAGGATCAATTCTATCACCATACTGTATTTTGAAAATATTTTTAATTTCTTCCCATGAATCAATGCATCAACAAGGAAGGGAATTGAACCACTCAAGATCACCTTCCTCTAATGTGTGCACAAATGACTTAATGCAAGCATCCTCATGGTCAACCTCATAATCCTTAATGATAATGTGAAAAGCCCTCAATTGTTGATCATCGGTCATTGCATTATTCCTTTAAAACTTAGGGAGGTAGTTCCTTACTTCATTTGGAACTTCATTGGGGTACTCCTCTATTTCATCAAAATTGATAGTTCTAAATCTAATAATCCTAAATGCAGGATGCTTACTCTAATCCTAATCCTTATACCTCATAATTGATTTAATGGTGGTTTTAAGATCAAATGTCAAAGAATGTGAGGGGGTGAGTGAGGTGGACTTGGTGGATCAAATCTAGGAGGAGATTTAGTTGGTTTAGAATATGTTGGGTAATAAATTGGACTATAAGGCTCTGAATGATCAAGATAACTATGCTAATCTTAAATTAAAGTAGGTTCAATAAATAAGAGTTCAGGTGTACCAAAATCTTGACAATCCAAACACTCTTTTGTTGTTGAAATTTGTCCTTCAATTGGTCTCCAAACTTGTCTCTTTCCTATTTGATAAACACTCAAGGGTGAGACAATATACTTTGATGGGTCACTTTTGAAGGATGATCTCAATCCTTCCATATTTGCAAGCAAAAGAACACTCACAACTGAAGGATTTAAAAATAGGCATTGATCTTCCTTAAAACCAGATACTATGTTGGAATCACCACTAGAAGAAAACATCTAGAATATAACAGATTAAAAACATGTTGTGATACATACTAAAAATATACTTTTCTAAAGTTAATCATGAGATAATAAAACAAAGATACTAAAAATATAGATTTGTGTTCAAAAGGAGAAAACACCTTAAAACATGAACAAGTTATAACCCTTTGTAATAAATATTTCATTAACACAAGTGCCAAGGTATCGTGTCCCTGACAATGATGCCAGTGGAGTGTTGGTTCCTAGTTGTAAACCTATTGCACTCAGCCTTACACACTTTGAGAAAATGTAAAACAAAGATGAAAAACCCACAAATATGTCATTATATCTAGGGAAGGGTTTAACATCAAGATGGACTGAACATAGATAATGACTGGAAGACACCAATAAAGGCTACGGTTAAATCTCTTCTACTTATGGATTTGACTGAATCAAGGTGAGAGGACTTGAGGGGTAACTTTCTCACATAGAGGGATACTACAATTCAATCTCCATGGCGATTATTGACACACAAGAAACACAAATTTGACAAGAACATAACCAAACTTGCTCACTCTACTCAGTAAGAGTTATCACACATAATGATTAAATGCTCTAGGCCAGACACAAGTTATTAAAGACATATGTAAATATGATTGCAACCTTTATTTTAAAGAATTTTTCAATAATAAAGAGATAAATAGAAGACTACAATGCTAAGATTTAATCACAAAACATAGATACATTTCAGATATGCAATGTTTAAGCATTTGTAGGCAAATAACACTTAAAATATGCAATAGGGTGTATTATGTGCAAGGTAGGATAGGGTAGGATGAATTAAGTAACTATTTAAAAGAGTGGTGTGGTGGTGTGGTTTTAAAAACATCAAGACCTCCTTCAACAGGAATGACATCATTCATTTTCAAAGATGAAGAAAGACTAAAATATAAGCTATGGAAACTATGAGGAATGATTTGCATCCATTGGTGCCAATACAATGCAAATATTCAAATGATTCTTGAAACCCTAAAGCATATATTATAACTAGAGATTCAAATGCTTTTTATTATAAAATCCATCCACCTAGGGTGCCCTGAAGAGGTTATCAAAAACATACTCACAAATCACAAATCATAAAGGAATTTACAACTTAGATCTATGCCCAAAACAACTGCCACCATTGATAAGCTTAAACATAATACCCAATCAAAATAACATGTAAAATATGTTATTGAATTTTAATGGCAAGATATAATAGAGATCATAGCCATTTTTCATTATCTTAAAAATAAATCTCATGTACATCAGTGTTTTAGAATGCTATCATGGGGTAAAGCCTGGTGAGTTTACTCTTGAATAGGGGAGACATATACAATACTCTCAGAGCTTGCTAATGGCTATACAATTGTAACCACCTTTGCAAGAGAGACAAAACATACACACAACAAGGATCCTAAAATTTGTAAGATCCTAAAAACCTAGAAAGAACAACAACAAATAATAACCTTTGAAAAGAGGACAATCCCTCTTTTTATAAAACTCTTTCACTCAAAATATTCTAGGAATATGCTAGAACTAGAAAATACCCTTGATCATGCTTGGAAGCTCATACCTTGTAAGAAAATCATTCTGGTAACTACTTATCCTTGCAACGATGAAAATTTCAAGAAAACCCTTGATAGTCTTGGATGGAAATGCACTACACTTAGGCTTGAAGGAGAATATTTCTTTGGGAGCAAAACAAACTCCTTATTTTCACATGTAAATGCTTGGCCATGCTCTCCCGTTAATCATTTATAAAATTGGAAACTTATGGATAGTTGCCCTTCCTCTTGTGCACACCAAAGAAATCCCATTGCCTTGTGATGATTGCATTGGAATACTCAAGCTATGATAGAAGCAAAGAAGGATCCATGGGTATTTGGAAAATATGCTTGAAATGGCCCACCTTGGCCTCATAAACCTTGTAAGATATTTTTCCTCCAAGGAGGTGTTTGACACAAGCAAAATATTAAAAATGGCAATACTTAGCTTTGTTTTACCTTTTTGCCTTTATGGCAAACTTTCCCGTGCCTTCCACATTTAAATTTTTCCTTTGACCTTTTTAAGGTTGCCACCAAACTCTATAATGCTTAAGTGCATTATTTTACCGCTTTTAAAATATTGGCTTTGCCGTTTCACCCTCCATGTGAATTGTATTAATAATGTGGATCTCTTTTACTTAAAATCTCATGCTTTGAATTTTTTTAACTTTTACTTGGACAGGGCATACATTTTGGAATGAGCAAAAAATACTGATGTGGCCTTTGATTTGCTTATGTGGCCTCTGATTTCCTTTAAAACTTCACTGCTTCCCTTTTGGACCATCTCTCCTTTGACTACATGTTGATTGGTGGGTGACAAACATTGGCTTGAATTGAAGGTTTCGAGCATAAATTGTCTGAACAAAAAGTTTGACACAAAAAGTTTGATGACCAAATCCTTTGAAGCAAGGGAAACTCATAACAAAATGTCTGACCAAAGATTTCAAACAAAATGTTTGACTTGAAAAATAATTGACTTGCAAAAACTCCAGCTTTACACAAAATTTGAATTTACACAAAACCCAAATTTCAACAAAGCCCGAATTTACGCAAATCTTGAAATTACACAAAGCCCAAATTTACACGAAACCCAAATTTGCACAAAGCCCAAATTTACACAAAGCCCAAATTTGCAAAATTAAAAAAAAAAAAAAAAAAAAAAAAAAAAAACTTGAGAATTTTCAAAAAAACTTAATTTTTTTTGAAAACTTTAAAATTTGAAAAATTAAACTTGCATTTTTTGAAACTTGTTTCTTTGCCATATGTTCCTACAGACCCTTCCACCCTAACTGCAATTACAATTTTGAAATCTTGTAATCAACCTTGATAATTCTTCCACTTCAAATCCTTTTAGAAGATGGAAAACATCATGCTCAACATTATTTGATTTTTATCACAGACCCTACAATCTCAATAAAACATGAAAACCTTAAGCATTATCTGGAACCAAGATTATACAAGGTTTTCATAAGGTAAAAGCTATATTTTTAACTCAAGTGAAATCTTACAAATAGGAGGCAACTTTTAGATATTCAAGCATTGATATTAAAGAACAAGGCACAAATTTCTAAGTGTAAATTTGGGGACTAACACATCATATTCATACACTATGTAATTCCATAATATTGCAATGTGTATGGAGTTGTATTTTGCATTTTAATTCTACATTGCTTACATAATTCCTCAAACTCTTATAATAAATATTCACCCTCATTGTCCATGCGCAATAGCTTTATCATTTTCTCCATATAATTCTCAACAAGAGCTTTAAACTCTTTTGAGTATCTCAAATGTATCCTAGAGAAAGTATATATAGGTCTTCATGAAAAAAAACATCTATGAAAGACACATAGAATTGAGACCTAATTAGTGATGTAACATCTACCGGTTCAAACACATCAATACAAATCACCTAAAAAATTACATTTTCTCAAGAAAGATTATGGAGAATTTCACTCAATTATTATTACCATAGATGCAATGCTCATAAAATTTGAAATCTAAGGTGAAAACTATGAGACCCAAATTTTATATTAGTATTTTTGTACTTTCCACTATTATGTACCTGTCTTGATATGATGTGTTGTATTTATTACTTGAGGCATGAGATGTCCTTTTTGATATTATGTCACTCAAACCTTGGATTTTATATATATGATGCTCTTGTTTTGCTTACATGAGTACTATTTATATACTAGTTTTAGATGGCATTCCTACTAGATTTATATAGTTTCATCTTTCTCATTGACATGCCTATTTGTATGCTCTTGATAATATACCTAGCACATCCTTACCATCCTTAGCATATTTGATTATATGGGTGCTTGAGCTTTGAAATGATGATATTACCTCATCGAGGTATTGAGATATATTTTAAAAATGCTTCTATGTATGATTTGTGTGTTGATATATGTTACTTGATGTTTTACTTATTTTGACTACATATAGTAAAACCAAGGCTAATTTAAATTATGTCAAGATATATAAATAACATAAAAATTTGAATTAGAAATGGAATAGATTGATATTGCACTTATGCAATTTAAAAGGGGAGAGATGTAAATAGATTTTATTATATTCTATTACTGATAACAATCATCATTAATTCTAAAAATAATCTGTGTATGCTCAATCACTACTAAGATCACAAAAATTAGCCCAAACCTTCCCTGAACATGACCGATAAATTGTGACCCAATGGTAACCAATACTATTTTGACTCTACTAGTAGTGTTCTTATATAATGAACACATTTGTAAATAATCATACCCATATGACTACACCCATAGATGTTTCCTATGCGTGTGATTTCCTTTGGTTTAATCCATTGATATTTATTTTCCTTCTCCTTCCATCCAAACCTTAATTGTGCTTTTGACCAAAATATGACCCTTGAAAAATGGGTTCGTAATTTAGGCTCGATATCCCCAAAAACTCCCTACTGAAGGACTAAGCATTACTTACATTCTAATACTCTGAAGAGGGATCAAACCACATGTAATTCTCCCACTTATGTGTATGTGGTTGCAATATTGTGATCAATCTAAAATGTAATATAATGTTTAGCTTTTGACACTTGACACCATGCAAATTTTAATTTCATGTGTATTCAAAGTTGGGTCTAGGGATGCTCATTTAAGGGGTTTTTAGATATGTATGCCTTTGTGATAATGTGTCAAGAGATTTCAAGTATATTTCTCAAGCATTGTTCAAGTAATTTTAAAGTTACTTGATTGTGACCTAGTGAGTGATAACCTTAGGATTGATTTGTATTTATAGACAACTTTTCATTATTTACCATTATGATCTACCCATGAAACATGTATAGTATAACGTAATAAAAAACTTCACACTTTAAAAAATAGTCATTGAGGGTTCCTAGACATTGCTGGTCAAGGCAAACACCTATGGTAACCATAATTATCCAGTCATTATAAGTACTATACTAGGAGTGAAAATCAATGATCTAAGGTATAGGAGAAGGTCTATTTAAGATCCTAGAATGTTCTTATACATCATTTACACATATTGAATATATATTTTTTCAATATAAATAATATTAAATTGCATAATTATAATTTTTGTCAATCATTGGTTGCACCAACATTATTTATCGATATTTTGTCTTAAACATTAACCAACTCAAATTATATTAAGCACCAACCAATAAAAACTAATAAACAATAGTGATAGTCAATAAAATAAATAGTTTTAAAAAAAATTCCAAATTAAACTAGACGATTAATACTTTTTTACCATACATAACATAACATGCAAATATATTATTTTAATAATTAATTTCATATTAAAATAACACAATAAAATTCACTATTAGATAAACCAAACCAAAATTTGAGAGTTTATTTTGATCTAAACATGGCCTTTCACTTATAAAGATACAAAAAAAAAACTTAAAATCACACATCAAAAATATGATAAAAACAAAAAGTATTGTTACTAAAGATACCACTGCATGTTTTTCCTATGAATCCTTGTTGTGCCTCAACAATTTGAATGAAAAATAAGTTCATACTTGTTGTGTATAGGACTCTACAGAATATATAGAAATTGTTGTGGTTTAAAACATACACCCATGGATGCTTCAAGATATGGTGGTGCTTTGTAATGGGGTGCTTGGTGAAAATGTCTTGCATAGGGCACAAAAGTTTGTAGCACTGGGCATGAAAGTATTAGATCTTAGTTGCATGCACGAACATCGGTTGTCTCATCATAACGATGGGAATGTGCCCAAGGTGTGGGACCCTTACACTCCTTGTGATGAGCCTCTAGAGTAGGCCAAATTCCTTTTATTCTAAGTGCATCTAGTTTAAGATTGGTGCACAAGCCTAAAGAGTAGAAATGTAAATCTATCGCTAGTCTAAACCTAAGATCTTCAAGGAAAAGGGAGGGAGAAGGTAAGAAATGATGAAACATAAAGAGGTGATGTACCTAGAATAGAGAGATCACTCCTACTACCATAAACATAATATAGACCTTTGAGGATAAGATAATATCACATAGCTTCCACTAAAGATACTCTAAGCAAATTAGTGTTTCGCATGGAGGCACGAGAATGCAGTGCAATATTGAGAGGGATGACAAATGGTCCATAGGCAATATCAACATAGACATAAGTGTGCATAAAATATGACCTATAAGCGAGTTCCAATTTTGATGAGGAGGTGTTAGGAATGGACAATAGTGAGAGGGGTGAACATTACCCACAATCAAGGATCAAAAAACATAAATAACACATAGATCATCAAAACAATAGAAAGAGGTGAAATTAATTCTCATTAGTCTACAAGATTTAGCCAATATAAGTGCTCATGGAGGGAAAATTTTAGTAGCATAAGGCTATTGGAAATGTGTCGACCCTTTTACAAGTGAATAACTAAGATTTTATAGTAAACAAGCCTGTTTTACAATAAATTCACCACTTGGGGTGATAGGTGTAGCCTTAAATCCTTTTGCAGCATCGTGGCCATGCTTCTTGAAGTTTGTTTGATGATTGGACCCAGATTTGGTATAATTATTATTTTTGGATATGCATGTACATAAGGGAATAAAATATTTTTCTAACAAGGTCAGAGGGTGGTGTGTACTCAAGTCCTGATATCTAGCAGCCACTTTTGCATTTACTCACTTTGATCATGCCTTGAGTTCCTCTCAATTACCTCTAATGACCTTCTTTATATTTGGCTGCCACTTGGTATGTGGTACTTTCTAATTGGTCTTGAGTATGGCATTGTAGGAGTGACATGTGTCATTTTTTCAGGCTCTTGGAAGAGTCTCCTTGGAGTCTTAGATGAAAGTAGTGTAGTCATGACATGTGGGTGCCACTTATTAGCTATGGTTATTTGGTGGGTCCCCTTTTCCTTCTATACCATCCAAATGGCATGACTTGCATCTATGTCAGAAAGGGAGTGGCCTTAGATGAGCACCAAGTTGTCACGTGGAAATATGGCACTTATCCTAGGAGAAATCTGAAGATCCTTACATCAAACAAGAACTGGGTCACCACATGGTAGCAATGGAAGGAAAGTTACATACTACACATTTACAAGGCATAGTTGTAAGATATTATGTATAGGCACATGAATGTGTTAGTTAAGCATGAGGAAGACTTAAAATAGGGATGTGCATGAAGATTTAAAATCTTAGGCATGCCCTTCATGATGCATAATTGATTATGCATTGTCCTCCCAGTTAACCATTTCAGGACCTAGAGACCTATATCTTTGACCTTGTGCACCACATAATTATGCAAAAATACATGCGTTGAGATATTTATGCAAGCATGAGTTATTATTGCATTATTTGATAGACCCATGGCTTTATCTCAAGTTTGGGCACAAACGAGAAGCACTTGTGCACTTTTTGTTTGGAGTACCTAAGGCCTTGCAGGTGCACTCCCTCATTGTAAGCCTTGAGAGGCCCTACACCGATCAAGGGGTGAGTTATAAAGTCAAGAATTTTGGTGACCTTTATAGATCACTTACCTACTAAGTATGAATCTAGTATCCTTTGATTATTCCATTAGGCATGGAGTCATAGAAGCATCCAAAAATCCTCACATTTTGAAAATGCAAGACAGTTGCAACCTACCTGGCTTTACGCTTGAGCCAATCTTTTAAAACTAAAAACACACCTCAATAAATGAGGAAATAAAACAACATAAATTATGCCAGATATATTTATATGAAGGTATAAAATACTAAACTATTTACAATGTACATGTAGGAACTTGGAAGAAATAAAAACATCTAACCTACCCTAAACTAACCAATGAAAAGGCCATCTAAATAAAGCCATTGACTAGTTGTACAAAATAGCTACCCTTTCTCACTAACCTAATACGCCTTACATGCTTGAGTGCAACTAACCAAATATGGAGAAGGAGTAAATAGTCAACAAATTTTGGATACACTTCTCAAAAAATAAGAACATAAATAAACTCACCTACTAAATCTGATTGGCTAAGCATAAAATTATCTTGGAATGGATAGGCAAATTGATCTTGCTCTTTTGAATGCTCAATTTTATGCTCTAAATTAAGCACAACATGTGATGGTTCCTCCTTACTACCTTCTAACCAAGACAGATACTTGATGAGGCACCCTCTTGTCAAGACAAAGTTTGAGCAATTAGAATTTCCCTCCCTTATCCATTTACTTCTCCATCATTCTACTGATTGGGATGCACTTGACCAAGTGATTGAGTTGGGAACACATCTACTTCCTCCTATTGTTCCTGTTACTCATGGTTTTCCCCTTTAATATATGATGGTTTAATTCTAATGCTTAAACAAAAATCCTCTAACTCATCCCAAAAGAAATCTTCTTCCAGCTGCTCTTTGCTCTTCTGCATAAAAGGCCTCATTACAGCTCATGATTGACCTCATCTTCTTCCATACTGAATGAAAGCTTGTTTATCCAAGAGAGTGCCTCATCATCTTTCCCCTATGCATTACCCTGCTACTCTAGCTAATCATGTTCATCCTTTTCCTATAGTAGCTCTAAATTTTTTGATTTAGTGGCACAAAGAGGCTTACCAATAATGATTTCCTCATCATACCCACTCAAAATATCCTCCTCTTCATCAAATGGTATTCACTTGCCTTCCATATAACTAGTCCTCCTTTTAAAATGGAGATGGTGGGAGGGAAAGAGGTTTTAATTGGCACAGAGGGAGGGGGTTTTATAAGGTTTGACATTGTGAAGTTTTGATGCATGGTCTAATAAGGCTGCCATGACTACGCTTGGGGTTTTTGAGGAGGAATGAGGGTAGTCTCTTTCAAGGAAGGGGGACCTCTGAATCTTGTAACCTTAGTAAATTAGGGGATTTAATTGAAATTATAGAGGATTTATCTTGCTTGAAGCTAAGAAAGGGAGGAATGGAGGCAATTGGCTACAATTCATTTTTTTGTATCTATGTAAGCAACTTATGATCTACTCTTCCTTAGCTATGATCTACCTAACCAAACACTTTTATTTCATATCTACATTATCCCATCACCTCTGGTTGTCATGTGTAAGCTTCATGTGCAAGTTATTCCTGCTGCCTACTATACTCTTTCTCTCTTTCAATCTCCATCAGTTATCTCTGGAAATCAAGCTGTATATCATTGATGCTCTTTTGGGACTGATTAGGAGGGTAATAATGCATATTGGGAGCAATGTATCCTTATTTAGGATGGTTATACAAAATAGGATTCCAAGAAGGTTGAACCTATGTGGGAGGGAGGCAATTATTATGAAAATGAAGATATTCTATTGTGATAGGGTTATTTAGGATAAAACCAACAACATTTTCAATTTGATATGGATGGTAGGAAGGCATAGAAAATTCATTTTGATGGATGAGGGGAAAAGGCTTATTTTCCATGATAGCTTGACATATTAGATCATTCAAACAAGGAACAATCAAGTCTACCTTTTCAATAATAAGTGCATACCAACAAAGTCACTAGGTGATTAGATTAATTCCAAAGAATGGAAAAGACCTAGAATATCACATAAATCTTGATCTTTGGTAATATTTAAGTGTTTAGAATACTTAAATCAGTATATTTGATCTTTGGAGTCACCATGGGTTGAATAAACTACCCTGAATGGCAAGATGCACTTAAGAACACACCAAAATCCTTTAATGGATGATGTAAGGATCATCAAATTATGTCCCACCAGGTGTGCCATAAACTATTGTAGTTAAAAACATGCACCCATGGATACTTTGTGGCACAGGGGTGATTTGAAATAGGGTACTTGGCACAGAGGTCTTGCACATGGTACACAAGTCTATGGTGCTAGGCATAGAAGTATTAGAGCCCAACTACAGACATGAGCATCAATTGTTTCATCATAATGATGGGAACATCCCCAAGGTGTGGGACCCTTTTTCTCTTTGGGATGAACCTCTAGAGTAGGGTCGATTCCTTCTATTCTAAGCACACCTAGTTTAAGACCAGTGCATAGGCCTAAAGAGTAGAAAGGTAAATCTACCGCTAGTCTAATCCTAAGATCTTAGAGGAAAAGGGAGGGAGAAGATAAGAAATGATGAAACATAAAGAAGCAATTCACCCAAAATAGAACAAGCACTCTTACTATTTTAAACATAATACATACCTTTGAGGACAAGATAATATCACACAACTTCCACCAAAGATACTCTAAGTGCATAAGTGTTTTGCATGGAGGTGCAAGAATGCAACACAACACTGAGAGGGATGACAAATGGTCCACAAATAGTATCAACATACACTAGAGTACACATAAAATACAACCTATAAGTGAGTTCCAAGTTTGACGAGGAGGTGTTGGGCATAGACAATGGTGAGAGGGGTAAACATTACCCACAGTCAAGGATCAACAAATGCAAATAACACATAGATCATCAGAATAATAAAAGGAGGTGAACTTAATTCTTATTAGGCTACAAAATTCAGCCAATACAAATGCTCATGGAGGGCCAATTTTAGCAGTGTAAGGTTGCTGGAAAAGTGTTGACCCTTTTACAAGTGAAGAACCAAGTTTTTATAGTGAACAAGCTTGTTTTACAATAAATGCACCTCTTGGGGTGGTAGATGTAGCCTTAAATACTTTTACGTACCAAAACCATGATTCTTGAATTTTTTTGATGATTAGACCTGAAGTTGGTGGTAGGATCATCTCTAGATATGTGTGTGCATAAGGGAACAAAATATTTATTTGACAAGGTCAGAGGGTGGTGTGTACTCAAGTCCCAATATCTAGTGGCTACTTTTATATTTACTCACTCTGACTGTGCCTCGAGTTCCTCTCAACTGCCTCTATTGACCTTATCTATATTCAGATTCCACTTGGCATGTGGTGATTTTTGATTCGTCTTGAGCATGAAAATGTCAGAGCAACATGCTTCATCTTTGTAGGCTCTCAGAAGATTTTCCTTAGGGTCTTAGATGGAAGTAATGTGGTCATGACACATGGGTGCCACTTCTTCACTATGGCTATTTGGTGGGTCCCCTTTTAATTTTGTGCTATCTAAATGGTATGGCTTGCATCTATGTCAAAAAAGGACTGACCTTAGATGAGCATTGGGTTACCATGTAGAGAGATGACACTTATCTTAGGATAACTATGAAGATATTTACATTAAACAAGCACTGGGTCACCACATGTCAATGATGGAAGGAAGGTTGTACATTGCACATTTCCAAGGTGTAGATGTAGGATCCTATGCATGGGCATGAGACTGTGTTAGTCGAGCATGAGAAAGACTTAAAATAGGGGCATGTATGAAGATTAAAAATCTTAGGTGCGGCCATCATGATTCATAACTATGTCTATGTTATCCTCCCAATTAACCATTTTAGGACTAGGGGACCTGTATCCTTAAACTCATGCACTCTTAGACTTGAGCACCATAAAATCCTACATGAAGACATGTATTGAGATCTTTATGCAAGTGTGAGTTATTTCTATATTATTGCATAAACCTGAACCTTTATCTTGGGTTTGGGCATAGATGGGAAGTGCTTGTGCACTTTCTGCTTGGAGTACCTAGGGCCTCATGAGTGCGTTCCCTCATTGTAAGCCTTGGAAGGCCCTACACTGATTAGGGGGTGACTTAGAAAGTCAATAGGACCCTATACAATAAATTATGTATATGAACCTATGAAATAAACTAACATAGAGAAGAGTTACGCTACGAGAATATTAAACATTAAAAAATAAAGACATGCACAAAGAAGATATAACATTTTACCTAGGAAATCCCTTTTAGATTTAAAAAACAAGCACAATATCTTCTTTATTAATAACATTAAATTTTTTATTTGCAATACCACAATTTTTAAGGTATTGTATCTTACTTACAATACTTTACTTTATATACATTATATCATGCATATTACAATGCATACACTTCAACATGTATTTTATGCATTCATACAATTACTTACACCATATGCTAATTCAATTTCAATTATTTTCCTATGAAGATTGATGCCTTTATCTAACACATCACTTTTTAGTGCCCACATAATAAGGGAATTTATACTCACACTAATTACTAAGTAAAGTGATCATTATGTAACTTTCCTTAACCAATCCATGTTAGAGTTATACTAATATATTGCTCGCACACCTCCATTCGATAGAAATATTTTAACAAGTGTTTAGTAACACCTCAAATTTGGCTTGCATTGCATTACTATGTTACAAAGCTCTTGGAAACACCTTAATACAAAACCCATCAAACCATTGTGCCTAGTTTGAAATATTTTAGAGTGAAATGATACCATGCAACTTAGGACATCATTATCACACACTAACTTCCTTTCACAACCACCATATATAACCTTTTCTCAAGTCCTACGTAAGATCATTATCTTGCACAAACATCTTGTGTAACAATACTTGTACACCCATCATGTGCAACATCTTATGCAATACTGTTTGTGAATTTTTTTAATTAATTCCAACCTTGCATATAAGCATATTACATAGATTAGTGATAAGTTGAAAGACATTCCCAATAATCTCCAACTTATTGAAAATTTTGCATAAAGGATCATAAATCCAAACTTTCAACAACAATGAGAAATAATACCCATTTAAAACCAAGAGAACTTATCGATACTTAGTGCCATAGTTAATGAGTCTAAAATATTTTAATTTGTGTCCACCTTAACCAATAGTGTTTTCTTCTATTCCACCATTCCCCTTACAAAATGGTATCATACATCAATGTTCATTGATTGAGAATGATGCACATGGTTATTTATTAGATATATTATGCTTTGAATATTTGAATATATTGAGAAGTGTTGTCAATGATGTCATTGACGTCATTGATGTCAAGGTGCATCTTTGAAGATGCATGGTGAGAGATCTTTGAGGTACGCACTTATGAGCTTGATATGACAAGGAAATCATGTGACTAGATGCATTTGAAGGCAAGAGATAATTTTAAGGAAAAAGAGAATTTAAAGGCAAATAATTTCTTATATTTGCTTGGTTGATGTTTTTTTGAGGTCATGACATGGAAGGAACAGGTCAAGGTATCATGTGCATTGGAAGTTTGAGTCTAGTCATGGCATGGTATAAGTGTGAGATGGTGGCATGATGAGGTGAGTGATCTTAGGCATGTGAGAGATTGTTAAGGTTGTATGAGAATTTGGTGTGGATGCACTTAGAAGTGTTTCAAAGTGATCCTACAAGGGTAGAAACTATAGTCTAGGTTTGCATCTAAACCTCTTTTAAACCCTGCCTGGTCTAATGAGGCATGAAGATCAGTTTTCAAGGCAAGTTTGCATATGTAAGCATGGAAAAAGGTATGTAGTGTATTTATATGGTTATTAATTTTATTTTATTATTTCTATTATTGATAAATTCATAAGTAATAGGTTTTTGAGTTCAAGTGCTTAAGTAGCCTAAGCCTAGTCATGGTGAAGAGACCTTATGAGAAGGTATGAGTATGAAGAATTGGTGAGATGAGTGTACATAGGCATGATTGGTTGTATGAGGTTGATTGGGTATTTATTTGAGGTATTGGATCACTAAAAGAGTCTCAGGGTGAGCATACAAGAGTAAGACCTTCAAACCAAGTCTGCACCTAGACCACTCCTAGACCCTGCCTGGCCTAATGAGGTATCATGATATGTTATCAAGGCATGTAAAGGATGAATGAAAATTTTTAATCATGAGAGATGTTTAATTAGTATGTTATTCATGTGTATAGTTCATGGAAAGAGGCATGGATGTCATTTTTAAGGCCTAATGTGGTTTGCAGGACAAGGTCTAGAAGAGCAAAGAGAGAGAGAGTATGGCCTAATGAGGGGTCATGATCAGATTTTAAGGTGTTTGAGATAATTTAAGCATGATCAAAGATTAATTATGTTTTTAAAATTTTTTCATTCAGTTTTTGGTTCTAGTTTGAAGGACAAGGCATGAAAAGTTGTTTGGAGTTCTCTCGAGTGCTCAAAATGAAGGGTTCTCAACCTGAGAATAATTTTCTCATGATCACTAGCTCATAAAAAATTTGCATGGGAAAATAATTATTTCATGGTATATGGGGAATTGTCCTATCTCAAAATTCTAGGCATTATTTTTTGGTTTGAGGGGATATGCTTTATGAATGATTGTTAAGAGTGGAAGCATGTTTAAACCCTCTTAGAAAACTAATAAGGACTCGCTGTTGAAGATGTTGATCAAAATTTACTATAATCGATTGGTATTCTAAATTAATCTATTGGAAATTATATTAGACTCTCATAGGTACATCCAAGTAGTATTAGTTAGAGAAAGGAGAGATAAAATGTTGAGTTATAGGATTATTTCCAAAGAGGTTACTGTAGAAGTCAAAATTTACATTGGACATTGTAAGAAAATGGATGGAGGAAGAAGATAGAGACTTATGTTTCATGTCCATGAAGGTTTTTTAATAGGTTATATCCATCAACTATGATAAATCAATCATTTAATTTAGCTAGTCACTAATAGGCCTAATGGTGCAAAATATGAAAAGCCCAGGCAATAGTGAGAAGATGAATATGAATGTGTTTTCATGATATAAAGATGAAACCAAATGGATGGAGATATTTTTCAAGACTTTTAATGTATGATAATTCTTTGAATAATATTTGGATATCATGTGTGTGGTGTAAAAGTTGTTCACAAGTTCAACTGTCAGGTTCAGATAAAATAATGAGATATAAGGTCATAAGACTAGTCCACAAGACCAATTTTTTCCATTTGACCATATGATATTTCTAACTAATAATGGAATAATTATATCATAGGATCATCTACATACGTCATAATTCATTGAAAATGTCTATACAGGTGTTGGAGGTCTAAGTCACCATGACTGTGTTTTGAGGAAAACTGATAGTTCTGAGTGAGTGAGTTGCAAAGGTGTTTTTGGGTCTTTATCTCCTGAGTAGAATTGTATAATTCATATGGTGATGTTTATGGGGTAATTTAGACTCTATTAATATAATTATTTGATCATATTTGAGTGTATTATGTATGGTTGAGCTTCATTTTTGTAATACATTTTATGAGGCACACAAGCTTAATAGGGCAATTTGTCTTAGAGAAGGTTTCAAGGTATGAATGAAGAATGTAGATATAAAAAATAATGGAAGAGGTCAAAATATTTACTTTAATAAGTGTTTTAATGTTTATAAAGTGTTAGAGAAATCCATCTCAGCCTAAGAGAATCAAGTTTTGTCATAAAGAGTTAGACCTAATGCAATTAGGTCTCCGTGAGTCCTATTAGAGAAATAAGGCCTAACTGAGTTATGGATGACCAAGATGGATCCAAATTATGATTAAATCATGTCCAAAATATGTACTAATACTTATTATATGTCCAAACTTAGAGGTTGAGGGTGTGTATCTGATTAAGTGGTATATGAACAAGGAATGTTATATATACAAGATAGTTTTAGGCCTACATATGGAGGAAGTAGAGAGTATGTGAATGAAATAATACATTGTTGAGCAGAAGTAGGTATTATATACCATTAGAGGAGTGCATATTATCTATAATTAAGATTTAATAGTGTGTCTGCCTATGAATATCAAGGTCATATGACCTAATTAGTCTTAAAGAGACCTAGTTGAGCGAAGAGGCCTAAAAGGTAGTTTGAGAGGGATAAGAGTGTGAAGAGTTGAAGAAATGGTCATCATCTATCAATTAAGAAACATAGTGTTATGAAGGTGATAAAAATAATTAGGTGGTTGAGTGGGTGCTGAGTCATCTAAGGGGTTGGTGCCTCCTTGTAAGTGGTTGATTGCTAAAGCTTAGTCAAGTGGGTGTTTAACTAGTTAGGGTTAGTGCTCCATGTGGAGTTAGTGCTTCACTAAATTTGGTTTTTACATTATAGGACTATAGTCCATTTTCATATATCATGGGTTTTCTTCCCCTTGAGGGTTTTACACATATGTAATGTGTTCTTGTGTTTCATTCTTATAGTTGTTAGATCTATATGTTTGTTTGAATGATTCATGATTACTCAAGTGGATTTGAAAGAAAGGTCTTAAAGACTGATTCACCCCCCTCTTAATCATTATGATTCTAACATTTGGTATTAGATCTTGGTCCTTTGAAGAAATTCTAACATCCTAAACGAGATCTTAGAAGCAAAGATGGCTAGTAGTCAAGTTCAAGGAGGTTTCTCTAGCAGTAAGGATTCATTCTTCAATGAGATTAATTATGATTTTTAGAGCATAAAAATGAGGATCTAATGTTAATCGGCCATGACATATGGAATTTAATTATGGATGGATACACTCCACCTCCTACACCACCAACTGATACAAGAGGTAAGAAGGAAAGTGAGAACAATTCTATAGCAATGAATGCCATTCTATGTGGCCTATGAGAGGCAAAGTTTGTGAAGGTGATGCACTGGGAGTTAGCCAAGGTGATATGGGACAAGTTGAAGAATATCTATGAAGGTGAAATCAAGGTGAAGATGGTTAAATTATAGACCCATAAAAGGCAACTTGAAAGTTTGAGTATAAAGGAAGATGAGAGCATTGCATCCTACTTGTTATGGGTTGATGAAGTTGTCAATGCCATCAAAGGTATTGTAGAAGATGTGAAATAGTCTGCAGTTGTACAAAAGGTATTGAGATCCCTAAATTCTAAATTTGATTCAAAGGTTTATGCAGTATAAGAAATGAAAGATGTAGACACACTTCAGATGGATGGGCTTCATGGCATATTGACTGCTTATGAGATGAGAAAATGAAGGAAGACCTTCCAAGAAGGAAGCAACATTAAAAGCTGAGAAAAAATCAAAAGCCAAGAAGGTCAATGATGAGGTAAGTTCAAAAATTGATGATGATGAATTGATAGCCATGTTTTCTAGGAATTGAAGATTGGATTTGGTAATTACAAGGATAAGTTATCTTTTAAATATTTTAATTATGGTAATATTGGTCACTTTTCATCTCAGTGTCCTAATAAGGATAAGATTGAGCATGATGAAAAACATGAAGAACATCATGGTGATGATAAGAAGGTCTATAAGCTTGAAAAAAGTAAGAAAGATTTTTAGAAGTATGAAGGCAAGAAAGGGGCATTCAAGAACAAGAGAAGTTTCTGTAGCAAAGAAGATAATAGCTCATCTAATGTAAGTGATAAAAGTACATTTGATAGTGATGATGATAGTAATGATTATGACAATAATGAAACCTTATTCATGGCTATCGAACTAGATAATGAGGGTTGTTCAAAAGGGAAAGGCCTTATGGATGATGAAGAATTAGTTGAAGAAGAAGCTAAAGTGAACCTTGAGGTATAATTGGTGAGTGCTCTAAAGGAGTTAAAGTTTCAAATAAGGAAGAATTAGAAAATAAGATCTTTAGTTAAGGAATATGAAGATCAGATTGGTTTGTTTGAAGAGAGACTGAGTAACACATCCAAGGAGCATGATGAGATCATCAATTCGGTTGAAACTCAGATGAGATAATCAATTCTAGCCTAAAGGCTAAGGAAGAAGAATTCACTAGGTGTGAATTAGAAATGGAGTTCTTAAAGTCATAATTAGATCAAGCAATTATCAAGATGAAGACCTATGAGAAGTTTGAAAAGAGCATTGAGGCTCTAGATGACATTTTGAGTAGTCTTAAGTATACCAATGATAAGGTAGGTCTTGGTTTCAATGTAGATCAAAAGGAGAATAAGGAGAATGCTAATGTGAACAAGAAGGCCAACCTCAAGAACAATATGAAGACAAATTCTATTAGATAATATAATACCATAAGGTATGCAAATTCATTCAATGGTTACTATTTCTCATGTAGTCAGTTTAGTCATAAAATAAGAGAGTGTATAAGATCCTCCAAGAATGAGTACTCATAGAATTATGAAAGGAGTCATAGTTCACATTAGTCAAGATATATGAGTGATGTTGTTTGCTATAATTTTTTAAAAATTGGTCATATTTCAAGATTTTTTCATCATGAATCATAAAGATAGAACAATAAGATTCAAGCTCCTAGAGATCAATAAAAAAGACAAACCAAGGTGTAGAATCCAAAGACAATCAAGCTTAGTCCTAATCAATATAATCAGTGTACAAGCTAAAGTGGACTATTTTCTATGATAGAGAATAGGTCAGATATTGAAGAGTATTAAGAGTGTTCATTATAAACTTAGATTGTTGACCACATAGATAATGAAGAGGCAAAGATAAAGAGACTAATCAAGCCTAAAAGGATCCTAAAGGATCATCAGTCTTGTGAGAGCATGAAGATCTAGGAATTCCTGAGTTTGTGTTGTATTAATGCCCTATGATAAGGGGTGATTCCATTAGGATTCATGGAGACACTCATTATTTAGTTGAAGCTTGGTAGCTATCATGAAGACATGTTGAAGGATGTTGATATAATTGGAAGTGTTGTTGGTATATGAGAGGTAAGCAAAAAGTTGTTCTTTATTTCTAGTAGTTGGTAGTTAAGCTTGATTTGTGTTGAGAAATGGTTTTGGTATCAAAATGTTTGAAGGAATTTGAGAATGGTCTGAGAGTCCTAATGACTCATGTGGTGAGCTCAAGCTGTGAAGATAAAGGGGGAGTCCCTAATTCTTCAATTGATGTCAAGAATATGGTGGGGCAGTGTGTGATCAAAGGTTTGAGTCATATCAGTCATATCAAGGATAAGGTGAGTGGTCCCATGATATGAGTTCATATTAAGGAGGTATGCATAGAGCAAGGGAGATCATATTTGTGTAATGATTCATATTCTATGTGTTGAGATTTTATTACAAGAAGGTGTGATTCTAGATAGGAGTTTGTGTAAGATCCTTTGTCATTAATGTCAAAGGGGGAGAAAAACTAGAATGGGGGAGATGAGATTGATCAAGTTGTAGTGTGTTTACCATTAATTAAAAAGGGTGATTTTGTTGAGAATTTTTGTCATTTATTTTAAGGTGCATTTGGTGAAGATGCATGGTGAGTGATCTTTGAGGTATGAGCTTGTGAGCTTGATATGATGAGGGAACCATGTGACAAGATGCATTTTAAGGTGAGAGAGAATTTGAAGGAATGAGAGAATTTGAAGTAAAGAGATAATTTGAAAACAACTAATGTCTTGTATCTTCATGGTTGATGTTATTTTTGAGGCCATGGCATGGAAGGAATATGTCAAGGCATCATGTGCATTAGAAGTTTGAGTCTAGTCATGACATATTAGAAGTATGAGTTGGTGGCATGATGAGGTGAGTGATATTAGGCATGTAAGAGATTGTGAAGGTTTAATGAGCATGAGTATGAGGTGTGTATGTACTTATAAGTGTTTCAAAGTTAGCTTACATGGGTAGAACCTTCAGTCTAGGTCTGCATCTAGACCTCTCTTAAACCCTTCCTAGTCTAATGAGGCATGAAGATAAATTTTCAAGTAAAGTTTGCATATATAATCATGGATAGAGGTATGTAGTGTATTTTAGTGGTTATGAATGTTTTTTTCTTGTTTCCATTATTTATAAATGCACAGGTAGCAAGTATTTGAGTTCAAGTGCTTAAGTAGCCTAATCCTAGTCATATCATGAAGAGACCTTGTGAGAAGGTATGAGTATGATGGCTTGGTGAGATGAGTGAATATAGACATGAGTGGTTTTATGAGGTTGGTTGAGTATGTATGCAAGTAATTTAATCACTCATGAGGGTCTCAGGGTGAGCCTACATGAGTAAGACCTTTAGACCAAATCTGCACCTAGACCACTCCTATACCCTCCCTGGCCTAATGAGGTACCATGATCTATTGTTAAGGCATGTAAAGGATGTATTGAAGTATTTAAGGATGAGATAGGTTATCTTGATCATGTGAGTGAGGTGGAAAGTGCATGGAAAGAGGAATGAAGTTTAGTTTTAAGGCCTAATGTGGTTTGTAGGATAAGGTTTAGAAGAGCAAAAAGAGGAAGTGTGGCCTAATGAGGGGTAATAATCATATTTAAAGATTTTTGAGATCATGTAAGAATTTTTAGAGGTTAGTTATGTTTTTTCAAGTTTTTTCATGTAATTTGAGGTTCTAGTTTGAAGGACAAGGCATGAAAATTTGTTTGGAGTTCTCTCAAGTTATTAGAATGAAGGGTTCTCAACTCGAGAAGGATTTTATTATGCTAATTAACTCATCAAAACTTTGCATGGGAACCTAAGAAGTTCATGGTATATGGGTAAGGGTCATAACTCAAATTTCTAGGCATTAGTTTTTGATTTGAGGGGCTATGCTTTATAAATGATTGTTAAGAGTAGAAACATATTTAAACCCTCTTAGAACCCTAATAAGGACCCAGTGTTGAAGATGTTAAAAAGTGCCTAGAATATATTAGTATGATCAAGTAAGCTATTGAAACTTGTAGTGGACTCTACCAGGTACCTACATGTGACATTGGTTAGAAAGAGGAGAGAGAAAATGTTGAGTTATAGGCTTGTGTCTAAAGAAGTTGTTATAGAAGTCAAAAGTTGAATTGGACATTGTAGATGGAGGAAGAATGTATATAATAATGTTTCATGTCCATGAAGGTTTATAAATAGGTTCTATCCCTCAAGTCTGCTAAAATGATCATCCAAGTTAGTTAGTCACTAACAATCCTAATGGTGTAAATAGTGAAAAACCCAAGCAACAGTGAAAAGATGAATAGGAATTTGTTTTCATGATATAAAGATGAAACAAAGTGAATGGATAAGTTTTTAAGTAATTTTAAGATATGATCATGCTTTTAATAAGCTTTTGACATCATGTGTGTGGTGAAAAAGTTGTTCACAAGTTGACCTATCTAGTTTAGATTAGATAGTGACATATAAGGTCATGAAAGTGGTCTGCAAGACCAATATTTGCCATTTGACCATATGATATTTATATATAATAATGGTATAATTATATCATAAGATTATATACATGCATCAATATTAATTTAAAATGTCTATACAGGTGTTGGAGGTCTAAGTCACCATGACTATGTTTTGAAGAAAACTGGCAGTACTGAGTGAATGAGTTACGAAGGTGTTTTTGGGTCCTTATCTCCTGAGTAGAAGTGTATAATGAATATAGTGATATTTATGAGGTCATATATACTTTTTTGATCATATTTGAGTGGTTTGAGTATGGTTGAGCTTCATTCTTGCAAGATAGTTTTTTGAGGCACACAGGCCTAATAGGTTAATTTGTCCTAAAGAAGATTTCAAGGTATGAATGAAGAATGCATATATAAACAAGCATGGAAGAGGTAACAATATTTAATTGACTAAGTTTTTGATAAATCCATCTAGGCCCAAGAGAATCAAGTTTCGGTGTTAAGAGATAGACCTAATGCAATTAGGTCTCCATGAGTCCTAATAAAGAAATAAGGCTTAATTGAGTTATGGATGACCAAGATGGATCCAAATTATGAACGAATGATGTCAAAAATATTTCCTAATACCTATTATATTTAATAGTTAATAGGTTAAGGGTGTGTGACAAACTAAGTGGTATATGACAAGGAATGGTATATATACAAGACATTTGGAGGAAGCAAAGAGTATGCGAATGAAATAACACATTGTTGAGCAGAATGAGGTCTTGTAGACCATCAAAGGAGTGTAGAAGATTTTTAATGAATATTTGATAGTGTGTCTTCATATGAAGTTTAAGTTCATATGTCATAATCAGTCTTAAAGAGACCTAGTTGAGTGAAGAGGCCTAGAAGATAGTTTGAGAGGGATAGGAGTGTGAAGAGCTGAAGAAGTGGTCATCACCTATTAGTTGAGAAACATAGCATTATTAAGGTGATAAAAATAATTATGTGGTTGAGTGGGTGATGATTCATCTAGGGCGTTGGTGCCGCCTTGCAAGTGGGTGCTTGATAAAGCTTAGTCAAGTGGGTGTTTGGCTAGTTGGGGTTGGTGCTCCATTTGGAGTTGGTGCTTCACTAAATTTGGTTTTTATCTTATAGGAATATATTCCATTTTTATATATCAGTGGGTTTTCTTCCCCTTAAGGTTTTCCCACATATGTGATGTGTTCTTGTGTTTCATGCTTATGTGGATAGTTGCTTGTGTTTACTAGATCTATATGTTTGTTTGAATGATTCATTATTGATCAAGTGGATTTCAAAGAAAGGTTTTAAATACTGATTCACCCTCCCTCTTAGTCATTATTATTCCAAACAATATATCTACACTAATTTCTAAGTTAACCTAATATAGAACACAATCTTTGAATCTAAACTGTTTCATTGCTCACATGAATAGTTTCCATATACTTAAGCTCTATGGTGGATATTGTAATACTTTCTTGTCATTTTCTTATCCAAATTAAAACTCCACCAAATAATTTGAAAACATATAGAATAGGACATCATAAGTCAATATTTATAGCCCAATTAAAATCCAAAAATCCGTACATAATTTTTTGTTTTTGACCAAGTGTACCTTGATAGAAGATTGTGGAGTCAGATGTCCCATGTAGATATTTGAAGATCCTCTTCATTTCCATCCAATGCTCCTTACTCAGATTAGAAATGAATATTATTATTAATATCATTGCATGCACAATTTCAGGTCTCATTTTGACCATTACATACACTATTCTTCCTACTGTACTCATATACAAAACCTGAGCCATGCTCTCCAATTCCTCTTATGTCTTGGGACAATATGCCATAAATAGTTCTTGACCAATTAGAAAGGGTGTGTGAATATAGTTTCTATATTACATCCTAAAAATCTCTAATACCATCTCATTTTATTTCCTATGGCTAAAAATTCACATAATATTAATTTATTTCCATCCCTGAGATGAATCTTGTGGCACCAAAATCTTTCATGTCAAACTATGTAGACAATTGAGAGTTTACCTTTTGATATTTTCTTTTCATTCCTAATCAACAACATATCATACACATAGATAAATATTATGAAAAATATATTACCTTCATATTTTTAGTACACACAAGGATTATTTTTTTTGTATGCAAGTCCATGTCTAACCACAAAGTTATTGAACTTATGTTCCACATCCTTGGTAATTGTTTCAAGCCATACAAGGAATTACGAAGTATGTAGACAAAGTCCTCTTTACCTTTAACTTTTTATCTTTTTAACTTTGTCATGTAGATTTATTATTCAAGATTTATATGCAAGAATAATATCTTAACATCCATCCAATATATATTAAGATTATACATAGCAAAAATAGCTAAAATAAGTCTAATGGAAATCAATTACACAAAAATATAAAAGGTCTCACCCAATTCAATTCCCTCTACATGTGATAATCCATTTTCTAGCAGGTGAGCCTTATACTTGTCCAATCTCTTTGTGAATTATGTTTCTTCTTGAAAACCCACTTACAACCTACATGTTATCTACCAGGAGGAAAAATTACCACATCCCAAGTATCATTCTTATCTAGAGATTTTATCTCCTCCATTGATGTCTTCAAAGACTTTCTCTCATTTGATCCAAGAGCTTCCTTTAGAATATTTAGGTCTTTATTAGCCATAATAACAAGAGAACATAACGAAAATCTACTGGGCTATACTTTTTAGGAATTTTTCATACCCATTCTAATTTTGTCAAAGAGGAAGTCACTAACTCCTCCTCTTCTAGCAAATCTTGCAACTCTTCATCTATTTTCTCATTCTCATATACATGCTCTTCAACATATACATGATTTTTCATCTTTTTGTTTCTTCCTTTGGTTGTTTTACTCCACATGAAACTTGTTCACCTCTTCGATGAACACATTTCATCTATAGACTACCTTATTTATTTTAAGATTCCACAACTCATATCTTTTGACACCACTTGGATATCAAATGAAGATGCACTTAAAAAAATTAAATTAAAATTTTTATCTCTTTTGCTTTGGAATATGGACGTAAATTTCACAACCAAATATTCATAGGTATCATAGTGATGATTTATTACTTGTCCAAGCTTGTTAAAGAGGTTTATCAATCAATGTCAATATGGGTAATTTGGTTAAAAAATAATAAGCCATAGTCACTACTTCTACCCAATATTTATGCGCCAAGTAAACACCATTTATCATACTTTAGGCCTTATTCACCAATGTCCTATTCATCCATATTTAATTCCATTCTACTATGATGTGTATGGAGTTATTGTTTGCATTTTAATTTTACAGTGCTTGCAGAATTCCTGAAACTCTTTTAAGAAATATTCATCTTTATTGTCCATATGTAACAAATTTATCCTTTTCTCCATCTAATTCTAAACAAATGATTTAAACTCTTTAAAATTCTTGACTATCTCAAATTTCTTATAGAGAAAGTATATCTAGGTCATGGAAAAATCATCTATGAAGGACACAAAGAACTGAGACATGCTTAGTGACAAAACATCTACTAATTTAAACACATCAATATGAATCACATAAAAAATGCCATTGTCTCAAGAATTGTTTGATGGGAATTTCACTTGAATCTACTTATCATAAATTTAATGCTTACAAAAGTTTTAAACCAAGGGACAATCTGTTAGGCCCAAATTTCACATTACTATTTTTGTACCTTCCACTATTATGTACTTGTCATGATATGATGTGTCATATTTATTATTCAAGGCATGAGATGTCCTTTGTAATATTATTTTACTTAAACGATGGATTATATATATATGATGTTCCTAGTTTACTTACATGAGTACTATTCATATGCTAGTTTTAGATGAAGTTCCTAGTTGATCTAGATGATTTCATCTTTCTCATTGATATACATATTTTTATGATATTGATAGTATAACTAACACCTCATTACCATGTTATTTAAGTATAAGGGTGTTTTAAATTTGACACGATGACATTATTTCTTTAAGATACTGAGATGTGTTTTTAAGATTCTTCTATGTATGCTTTGTGTGTTGATACATGTTACTTGATGTATGCTTTCGAAGACCATGGAGTAGAAGACCATGGCATGGAAGACCATGGTGTGGAAGAGGAAAGTCATGTGGAAAAAATAAGCATGATACCAAGAGAATCTAAAAATATTTGACTTGGATATTAGCAAACGACTTGGGGAAGGTAGGGAAAGCAGAGATGGTTAGGGAGCGATTCGCATGAACATCATAGAAGAATAAGTAAAACATGAATCTAGCACTAGCCTATGGGAAGATAGGATATAAATAATGAGGATATAGCATAGAGAGATAATATAAGGGAAATTAGGTCTGGGTCCTTAGGAATTCATTGTAAACAACTTGTCATGACTCATTTCTGTTAATGATCATTGGCGATTCATCTTTTTTGTATTTATTTCTATAACTGAATGGTCATTTTGAACCAATTATAAATACCCCCTTATTTTACTTAGTATTATTGTTGATGAGTTATTGATCATTGTAATTATGGAATCATTGTAATCTTGACATACCTTATGAATGTAATGATAGGAATTTTGTGTTGATAAAATACTTGTGTACATCTATTCATGGTTATTATGGAGTTAATATTGTTTTGTTATGAGTTTACACTAGCTTCTTTTTATTTTCTTAGTTAAGTGGTGAATGAATAGTTAAGAATTAGATACAAAATTAAGTATGAGTTTATGACTAAGTTCTTGTTCAAGTGCCCTAGATTAGGAAAGTAGACGAATACACCTTCACATGACAAAACCAATGGGAACCAATCTTAAGCTATGTGCTTCAAGTGAGCACGTGATAACCTTTTCTTGTGTGATATGCTGATGTGCTAGTTTATTGGAACTCTTGTTTACTTAGGCACACAACTAGGGAAAAGATATGATAGACTAAATGAAAATAGAACAAAAATTTGGCTCCATTATTGGGACACGTAGCACTTATTTTCATGATGGTGGGAAGATGCTCAAATGACTATCTCTAGAGAATGTCAAATGATGGGTTACTATAATAAAAGACAATTCTGCAATACAATATCTTGAATCAGGAATTTTTGCATGCACATGGGTAAAACAACACATATATGACTCACTCTATGAAGCTTTATTTGTATAAGTGTCCATTCACTTGCAAGATTAGATTTTGACATATGCATAAGACCTTTTAAATAATTATGAACATAAGATCTCCTGGTTAGTAGAGCATCACTCAACCTTGGCAAGATTACTAATACCTTGGATGTGTCTAGTGGATGTTTGGTGGTGAGGAACCTTGAATAATAATATTTTAGAATATGTAGTCTTAACGTACTCTTGTCTAGAGGAAACTTGGTCTTACTTCCTTTGGAAATTATGAAGAAGGTATATTAGGCAATTTTTGTTCGAGATTAAGAAGCTTATAGTTGATTATGGACTTAAAAAATTCCACATGGATAACTAAACTTTCTCGCATGAGAAAAAAAGTTGGTGGGGAAATGAAGCGGCACACTTTGATATAATATTTTTGGTTCAGTATGGAAGCTAGTCAATGGGAGTTATAAAAGTGCAAGTATGATGAGGCTTGGTATATGACTATGATTGGGAGTGATCTAAGGAGGGGTCGAGAGGACTCAAGAAGTGTCATGAGGATTTATAGGTAGGTGGAAAGGCATAATGAGGACTTTTAAACCATAAGACCATACTTAACACTAGCATAAGTATACATAGGAGAAATAAGTTAAGCAATGGTGATGAAAGAACCCAATTTGAATAAGCCCAATTCCCCACACATAACACGTGTTCATGCTCTTGAGTTAGATGATGTTCTTGTATGAACTTGGGATACAAATAGTGTAGAGTTAGAGATTGAACCCGTTGGAGATACTTATGAAGAACAAGACCGAGATAATAGTTTGTTATTAATTTATTTTTCATCACAATTTAATCCTAGGCATAATTTGGAATGTCTGGTGGACTAAACATAGCCAATGGGAAGAGTACATGCCCTTCCTTAGTTAATCAACCTAATTATGTGCCCAATGTATCAAGTGATTCAGTTACTTCATGCGGTGTGAAAGTGGTATCAGTGGTTGTTCAACCAGAGGATCTAGAGATGGTGTAGGAGGCATTGGTGGACCTCCCACACAAAGTCTAGGAGGGACATGAATTACATCACAACAAGCTATACTACCAACACCCAATCCAATCACTATTTATCATGAGATGATGTTCCATTTACCTGAGTATCATGGTGTGGAAAATTTAGTATAACATGTTCACAAGTGTGAACTTATCTAATGTGTATATGACATTACTTCTACTCAATGAAAGGCAACCCAGTATTCTACTACTCTTTTGGATCATGCACACAAGTTGTACCAAAATTTTGATCTACAACAAGCTATGGTGAATTACATGTAACTGAATTCAACCTTTCTCTAGTAATTTGATATCCTAGAGTTTGAACAATAGAGCATTGCTACACTAAAGAACATTAAACAAGAACTCACTAAGAGTGTGTGTGAATATTATGTGCATTTTATTTTATGATGCTTCTTTCTGATCTCTCATTTTAGATAAATGCAACTTAGCATGCCTAGTTGTTTTTTGGAGGTTTTTTGCTTCCCTTCTAATGCACATTATCCCATAAGACCATCATTGACCTAGATGAGGCCTTAGAATCTACCCTTCCTGCCGAAGCCATTAGAAGCATATACATATGGATTATTCCCTTTATGTAATCCCAAATTATTACTATGGCATGTCAGTTTGAGAAACTCACACAAATAACACTCACAACACTTTGTGGTGTGTTGATGGTGAAACTGATGGTCATAATAAGAATAATTATCTTAGAGAGAGTTTTTGCATTATGGTGAAGAAATCCTATGAGATTTTCCAAGAAGACCATGATGTGAGGTATTGCCCCCTATTTCAATGTGCTAAACAATCAAAGGTGTCCTCATTATAAAATATTTTATGTATATACTCATGATACCAATGATTTCTACTTTATTAGTGAGACTCATGAGGTGCATGTGTGTGGTACTCATCAGACTTATGTTACCAACAACTAAGACAATGGTAGAGTCTAGTATTATAGAGGTGGCAGTCGTGGAGATGAAGGTGGTTGTTTTACACCTAGAACTTTTATTTGTAAACTTAAGCAATAATATGCTTGCGTATTTTAATTTTGATTTATAATATAAATTTATGGAATAATTTAAAAATTGACTTAAAAAACACCAATTCAACAAGAAGAATTCAAGAGATTCTCAAAACACAACACACAATTTGATAACAGAGTTTGACAAATGCCTATGTTTCCAGATTCAGTTAAAACATGAACCAATCCACTATAAAATGATTTCAAATACAACAAATAAATGCTTACAATCAATGATGGATCCACATGTGTTTCAGACCTTTGAAGAATCCTAAAAACACCTTTAGATGTTTTTTACTAAAAAATATCACTTATGAGCATCAAAATCAGTGATAAGTGACCTCAAATTTGGACACTCAGCATATCGTTGGAACCATCTCAAAAACTAAAATATTTCACTAGTTTACCTCAAAGTCCAGAAATGATTCTAGATGCCTCAAATTGGAGTAAGAGTGAAGACTAGTCCTTAAGCCTTACCAACATTGGTTGAATTCCATTCGTTATATTAAAATAAAATTTTGTGGCTTTATATAGCCACTCAAGCTTGTAGCCCAAGCGGTTGGGTATTATCTTTTTATCCAAACTTGTCATGGTTCGATTCCCTTCTTCTACATTTTCGATGGGTAAAGCATATCTTTGTCCCACATTTGGGAAGTTGGGTAGCATTTGGATATAGTTATACCATGTAATTTGTGGAATATTTAGTGGTTTCACATGGAATATTGAGTGGAATCACCTGGAAACTTAGGACATGGAATGTGAATGGAATATGGGGTCACATAGGGTTACATGGGAAGTACGTGGAAATGGTAAGTTGTTTTGTTTGGAACATTTAGGAATAATTAAAATTAGACCATGGTAATTATTTGTTGGTAAGCCATGTGGTGGTTTAAGGACCCACCACATGGTCTAATCTCCACTCACCAATTATCGACCACTTGCCACTTGTCGAGATCCAACTGGATATTTCATCCTAACCCCAATTTTTTTTGTCCTGTTACATTACACCTATTGAAGATGACTATATTTTCATGTCAAAGACAAATGACTGAAATGCACTATTTTCCCAAACGAACTAAATTCCACGTGTCATGTTCTTATTGGACCACATTTTGCCACATGATCCTATTGATTAAGTTTGGCCACAACTTTGACCGGCCATAACTTACACATATAGACTCCATTTCACAAACCATAAATTGTGCTAAAAAAGTCATGATGAGATATTTATAGTGGAACTATTTCAAATTGTTCCATAATGATCATTTTCTGCAATTTGGCCAACTTTGACCTACTTTGACCAGTTTGATTGGAACTTTGACCATCTACACAAGGAGCATACGAGTTCCATTTTTTGCATTCCACATACCATTGGAAAGGTATCAATGGGACCTATGTGATGGTATAGGTTTTGATTTGCTTCAAGACCTTTTATGAATTGACTTCTGGATCAAACTTGCTACAAGTTGAGATCTATAAAGCATTACTAGTGTGACTGCCTAGTTTATCCCATGTTTACTTTTTGTAAGAATGAGCATCATCTAGAGGAATGTCTAGATTTGTATACTACCATCACCAAGGAAAAAAATAAAAAGGGTGTTGGAATGATTTAGATTTAAAAGACTCTAATTTATTAATGGAGACCGTGCCCTACTACTCTGATTGGTCCTAAAGTCAATATTAGTACATAAAATAATGCTCCTTCCCAATCCATTTCAAATCCACCCACTGATAAGGTTCAACAAGATGAACCTCATTAAAATATCTATTTAGATGTTCAATAATAGAAAGAAGTGTTACATGACATAATGAATTTGGTACATGAGCTACAAGGTGAAATTAAATTCCTTAAGGATAGAGATGCTAATATGCATGCTGAAATATAGAAAGCTTTGGATTTTCAAGACTCAACATGTGATGAGTTCCATGAGTTATGCAAATGACTTCTTGATGAAGACATTGTGTCCCTTTTGTGGAATTCATTAAGTCATCAATCACCAAAGCCTACAAAGGATCATCTATTGAACCATGCACAATGACAAGAGGGTCATATCTAATCTAGTATAGAGGCTGATAAATAAATCTTACTAAATATAGCTATTGATGGTTGGATCATTTAGGATATCCTAGTCGACACTGGTGTAGAGGTGAATGTACTCACTAAGGATGCTTAGATAAATATGGCAAGCCCCATTTTGCAGTGTGTTGTCCCCCAAAAATATCACTCATTTTTGGGACAACATTTAGACTATTTTAAACTATTTTGGTCCAACAGACAAAAATTCTCTCCCCTTCTCAAAAATTGTTTTAGGCATTCAAATTCTCCATTTTTCAAACTTTTTCAATATCTACGGACTCTGCAGGCCCAAATCTACGGACTCCGCCAGTTCTACAGACTCAAATCTACGGACTTCCCCATTTCTACGAACTCATTTCTATGAACTCTGTAGGGTGGAACTACAAACTTCACAAATGGTTTCTACAGACTCTGCCAGCTAGATTTCTATGGACTCTGCAGGCAAACTCAAATCTACAAACTCTACAAATATATTTCTACAGAATCAACATGCTTGAAATCAGTAAGTTTAACACGTTCAAAGGCTTCTACAGGTGAGTTCAATCAAAAGAACAAGTTTTAAACACTTAGTCATTTTTTAGGATTGGTTTAATGCCTTGGTTCAACCAAAAGAGTTCATCGGCAAGCTTCTACGTAGTGTTTGAACCATTGAACCGTTGAACCTTGAACCATTTTGGTTCAACAAGTTCAATGGGTTCAAAGGTTCAACGTCATCAGTAAGAGTTAAGCGCATTTGTCAAGGTTCAAAGTTTAACCACTTCTAGATTCAATGGCTTCAAAACACTTATCAAAGAAAAAAAGGCTTGAACCATTGAACCACTTTGGTTCAAAGGTTCAATGGGTTCAATAGTTTAATGAGTTCAAGTGGTTTAGTTTAAAGCGTATGGTTCAATGTGGTTTGGTTCAAAGTGTTTGGTTCAAGCGGTCAAGTGAATGAGTGAAACACAAGCATTGAACCATTAAACCATTGAACCAAAGTTGGTTCAATTGGTTGGTTCAATCAACAGGTTCAAGGGGTCTTCCAAGAGCCCGAAGGACAAGTGCCCTTGTGGAGGGCACTTAGGAACCAAAGTGGACCGTAGAAAAAATTTGAAAGGGCAATGAACCAAGCTGAGTGCCCTTGCGGAGGGCAACGAGTAAAAATGAACAAAGAGAATTCCTTCAAAAAAGTGAACCAAGGACAAACAACCCTTGTGGAGGGCAGGCAGGGAACATGCAGACCATTTCAAAGACCAAGTGAAGACCAGGAAATTCTTTTAGATCTGAAGGAATTCCTTCAGACATTTTGTCTGAAGAAATTCACCTGGGGAGAAATCTTGATGGAAAGCAAAAGCCCGCTGAAAGAAAGAATGAAGGAAAGGAACAATTCAATTCCTTCGAACTTTTGTTTGAGGGAAAAGCCCGAAGTGAAAGTCTATTGATGAAGACAAAACCCACCGAGGAGAAAGAAGCCCGAAGGCCATCCAAAGACCACCCGAAGGGTATGTGCCCTTGCAGGGGGCTCTCGCTAAGAAAAAGGAACCTTTCTCAAGACCTTGAAGGGTAGGTCCCCTTCGAGAAGGATCACATAAGAAAGCTAAAGGAATTGCCAAGGAATACGACGGGCCCGCAAACGTCAAAGTTAAACACCATGAACTAGCTGTTGGTTTCCTAACAATGAGGGCCTGAAGACATCAAATTTAGGGTAACAAACTAGCTGTTGGTTTCCTAATGATGATGGGCCCGAAGATGTCAAATTCATAGAAATGAAATAGCCATTGATCTTTGAAAGCTAGAACATAGACCTGAATGCAAAAGGCCAAAATGCCAAAGGGAAAAACTGCTAATGGAAGGGTGTAAGGAGCCAACAAGACCAAAAAAGATATCCTGAGAGATTTGATCACACAGATAAGGATGAAATATAGTAAGGAAATGGGGAACGATGGAGAAAGATCAAAAATATCCATGCATAAGATATGTTTTTAGAAGGTAAAGTAGCTCACCAGGTGGACATTAGAAGAGCACAAACATTCAATGGCGTGACCCATTTTTCTGCATCGAGTAAAGCAAACGGTTGCAGGCACATCAGGAAACACATGAGGCATCCCATATTAAAGATCGATGCTCGATTCTAGCATAGCCCATAGACAAAATTTAAAATGCATTAAAGGCATTGAATGCATCATAACAATTTTTGTGAAATAAAATGCCCAAGTCTTTCTTGGAGCATTATATATTGGACTCTCTCTTATTGTTTTAGATATCTCAGTCTGTAATCAGAAACAAAACTTTGCCCAAATTGAAAGGCATTACTAAGACTTTGAGCTCAGATTGTTGATCATATTTCGTTATTTGAATAAGAAAACAAGTGACTTTTCAGACTTTGTGCTGGAATAGCTTGGTTGTTGGGGAAATTGTTCTTATGTCTATTTCCTTAATACATTTTTTGTCCATTTGATTAAATAAGTAGAATTAGTGAAAGTGATTAGGAAGGTGTCTTGAAGCCAGTTGTGGAGAGACTTTGTGCTGCCACAATTGTCTTTAGTTTTTATGTTTCTCTATTCCTCTGTAAAGGATCTTGGGACGACTTTGTGCCCTCATTATCCTTCGTATTCTTTTTCTGTGTATAAGAACTTAGGATGACTTTGTGCCTTCATTGTATTTTGTATTTCACTCTTTGGCAGTTGAGGGGGAGACTTTGTGCCTCATTTCATCTTGCTGTGTCACAGCACCCTATTACAGTTACTTATCATCACCTAAAAGATTCCTTTTGTCTGCTAAACAACACTTCTGAAAGAAGAGGAGTGTCTTCTGTCATTTCATCAAGATTTCTTCTTTGATTTGTGAACATCATCTCTAAAAAAAGAGAGATGGATGGTTTATCCTACCCTTGAGTGTTATTTTTTGTTTATATATATAGTATATAGCTCCTGCATATCTACAGGGAACCTCCCCTTGATGAAAGGAGAGATTTGTCCCCTTTTGCTGTAGTAAACCTGCACATCTGGCCGACTAATTTCCTTATGATGTGGTTGAAGAGACCTATTTTGCTCATCAATTAGTTGATCAACAAAATATTCACCCAAAAGTTTTTGGTGACTCTACTGGGGATAAACGTGCAATCTGAAGCCTCAAGTTTCAGATTGAAGCAGTCCCTACCCTTATCCATTACAGTTTTTTGTGACTCCACTAGGGACACAATAATTTTGTGTAATTTGAAGCCTCAAGATTTAGATTGAAACATCACCTGTGTCTTACCCATTATCATTATAACCTTATCCATTTATCTTGTTGTGAAAGAATGCACAGTTTGAAGCCTGAAGCTTCAAGCTGAAGCAGGGCCAGTTCTTTCGCATTTTTGTTTTTCAATTTGGCAACTCCATGCTATACGTGAAGCCAAAGTGATAAAGGTATTATCGACCCTATATTTGAGTTGGTAAAACAAAGTAATTATGATCTATTTCCTTCACCATCTCGCCTCCAATGAACTAGGAGCTTTCCTCCTACTAAAGTCAAGTCTCCATTACCAGGCAAAGCATCCATTTATGCTATTAATAAAGCTTTGCCAATAATTACCCCTTTGAGATTTGTTATTCCACCTTTCCATAGTCATACGATGGTACTTCAAGGTCCTTGGGGTAACTCTTTTGGCCCACTCAATTTAACTCCACCTCTACATGAGCTACCACGCATTTCAAGGAAAAACTTCCCCAAATTCTATGGTGATGGAAAGGTTCATCCTGATGAACATATTGTAGCCTTCAACATACCCTGTGGTGTAATAGGAGTGGAATTTGAGGATGTGGCAGCCAGGTTTTTCATAGAAACACTACAAGGTCCTACTGCAGACTCATTCTACCATCTGTAGGCTAGATCAATGACTGACTAGAACACCCTCAAAGCCAAGTTTGAAGCCAGATTCAAGCTTGTAGAAGATGCACATGCCTAACTAGCTCAACTCACACAAATGAAGAAGGAGCCTCATGAACCAATGAGGGATTTCATAGCCAAGTTCGACAAATTGAGGAACATGATTCCTGATATTACTCAGCCTACACCTAAGAATCTCAAATGTTTCTTCATCAACTCTCAACTGTCTGAAGTAAGTTTTTTGCTGAGACATGCTGGCCAAATAGACCTTACTGCAGCTCAAGATTTGGCCACTGAGGTGGAAGATACCTTATCTTCACAGGAAAGATAAGGAGAGATCCAAACAAAGGTAAATCCTCTTCATCTTTTGAATACCCATCTATAGGTACCACTGATCCAATGGTGTAGAAGCTGGCAAATGAGTTGCTAGCTCTCAGAAAGCAAATGGCCCAAGGTATGTCTACTCCTTCGTACATAGATATGCCAAGAAGGACATTTCCCAATTAATCATATCAAGGCAATGCTGCCAGAAGTCAAGGGCAGCCAAATCATCTTCTTCCCCCATAAGGGAAACTTGACATTGAAGCACCCCCAACCAATTCAGCAGTTAGATATCTCGAAATAGAATCTAATTTTTCTTTCCAGCCTGAATTAAACTAAGAAAATCACACTGATCTCCTTTTAGAAGACCAAGAAGAATCAGTTGGCGACTCCAACATTAGTTTTCTGAATTATCAAGATGAACCTAGAAGTGAAGGTAAATCAAATGAGAGATCATATGCTATGTTCACCCAGTCCAAGAACTAGTTAGCCCAGCAAGCTGATAAAGGGAAGACAGAGGAGGAATCTCAACCAACAATTTCAATTGTTAAGGGTGGAACCACTTTGCCTTTCTAGCCAAAGGACCCATTGATTTCCAGAAAGGTAAGTATATCAAACATCTGTGCACCTTTTATTTTAAATCTATAGACCAGTCCTCCCCCTCCCAAAAATAAAAAAGATGAACTCCCTTCCTCTATTCATAATCTATTTCAGTCATTTGACATAATCGACCATGTCAAAAAAACCAAAATTCAAATGTCTGAATTTTAATTTCTACAAGCCAATCCTGAGCAGTTGGATAGGTTGGTTGAATGTGTGAAGAATAGAGCCATTTTTGCAAGACAAAATGTTAAGAAGGTAACTCATGATCCCCCAAAGAACATATCCATCCCAAACAATCTTGTCATTACTCCTCCTGCTACCCCTGGGAAAATAGAGCCTTTTTATGTTTCCCTATTGATAAATAGTCATAAGTTGAGCAATTGCATCATTGATTCTGGTGCATCTGACAATGTCATGCCTGGCAAAGTGGCAGAATCTCTTGGTCTCACACTGACCAAGACATTTTGGAGGTGTTTCTCCATGGAGAACAAACAATTACTTCTGCTGGGACAAGTCAAGGATGCCCAATTTGCATTTGCAGCATTCCCAGACAAAAGGATCAAGATGATAGTCCTGGTGGCCAACGTCTCAGCCTCATATGACATTCTTCTTGGATGAAATTTCTGTAAGTACATTAGAGAAAAATTAAATATGGACCTTTCTGAAGCAAGGATTCCTATCAAAGGCATCATGAAGAGGTTGCTTCCTAAAAAGGAATCAAAATATGTTGTCACTTAGATATCAGCCCCTGAAGCTCAAATTCTGTTTAAATCTTCAGACATGGGTAATTATTTCTTGACCACAGAGGATACTCATGTTTCAGTTGATGAAACTTCTAAAAATGATAGTCTAAAAATTGGTTCAGATAGAACAACAGAAGATGAAAGAGAACATAGTGTAAGCACAGAAGGATTCCCCCTTTCAAGTAAAGAGAAATTTAAGGAAAAATTAGTTGTTGATGATGTTTGGATCTTGGAATTTGATGGCAGAAATTCTTCTACCAGCTCAGGGGCTGGGATTGTGTTGATATCTCCTCAAAGAGATATTTTTCCTTCTTCATATAAGTTGCAATTTAACAACACTAACAATATAGCTGAGTATGGATCTCTATTGCTTAGATTGAAGGCTGCTCGAGATAAAGGCATCAAACTCCTTCATGCCAAAGGAGATGCTGAACTGGTGGTTTATCAGGTGAGAAACTTGTATCAAACTAAAAGTGAGAGATTACGCCACTATCATAATCTAGTCTAGGATCAAATTGAAATCTTTGATACTTTTAACATCTCTGCCATACCTAGGGAATTCAATGATAGAGTTGATGCACGAGCGATTTTAGCAACTCTCTTAGTCCTTCACCCAGACTTTACAGGAGGCAAATACACCATCAAGCTGGTATTCTAACCAAGTGTACCTGATAATGCTAGTCATTGGAAGGTGTTTAACAATGACAACCAAATCATCACCTTTTTGGAACAAAGAGACAGCTTCAAACAGTTACACTTTGAAGGCATTGATCCTCAAAAGCTTGAATTAGCTCTTGAAATGAACTCAGATACAGATGAAAAATTCTTGCAACTCAAAGGGAATAAAATTCCCAAAGGCCTGGTTTCCCTTGAGAAGTTGTTTAACAAACATGACAAATTCATCAAATAGCAACAAATAGATTCAAGCTCCTCCCAGGGGTTTGATCAGATAAATTTAGGTGCCAAGGAAGATCCTAAAATGGTGAATATTGGAAAGTGCTGCACTCCTGAGGAAAGATTCAAGTTCACTACTCTACTCCGCTAATACATGGATGTCATAACATACTCCTATGATGATCTGAAGTCACTCAGACTTGAGGAAATTCACCATGAAATTCTTCTCAAGGATGATTTAGTACCTTACAAGCAAAAATCTAGGTAGTACAATCTAAAGATATCAAGTACTATTCTGTCTGATATACAAAAAATGCTGAATGCTAAGATAAGTTTCCCAGTCCATCATTCTACATGGATTGCCAAAATAGTACCTATGAAGAAGAAGAATGGAAAAATTCACGTCTGTGTAGATTTTAGGAATTTGAATCAGCCATCCTTAAAAGATAACTATCCTTTGCCTATCATGGATCAAGTACTTAAAATAGTGACCGGCTCAGAGATGTTATCAATGCTAGATGGCTTCTCAGGATACAATCAAGTTGAAGTTAGTAAAGCAGACCAATACAAGACTGCCTTCACCACACCTTGGGCCACATTTGCATATAAAAAGATGCCTTTTGGCTTAATAAATGCTGGCACCACTTTTTTTAGAGCAATGGACCTTACTTTCAAAGATGAGATGGGTAAGTTCATTATAGTTTATCTTGATGACTTGACCATTTTTTCTAAGCATCGCCCAGATCATATACACCACTTACAACAAGTGCTAGAGGGCTGCTGCCAGAATAACATTTCCTTGAACCCCAAGAAGTCAATTTTTAGAGTAACAGAGGGGAAACTTCTCAGACACATTATGTCCAAAGAAGGCATAAAGATTGACTCAGACAGAGTCAAGTCTATCCAAGAGCTTACCTTACCTACAAGTAAGACTGCTATTCATTTTTTCTTTAGAAAGGTGAATTTTTTACAAAGATTCATTCATGAGTTTGTTGAGAAGACTCGACACATTGTGAACATGATGAAGGGAAAGGCCACCTTCAGCTGGATTGAAGAAGGCAAGTCATCATTTGAGGATATCAAGACTGCCATTGCCCACACCTCAATTCTAGTTTGTCTAGACTACAACAAATAGTTTATCATATATAGTTATGCTTTTGAACACACACTTTCAACAATTCTGGTTCAATAGAATAAACAAGGTATGGAAGTTCTCATTTAATTTATGAGCTACCCTCTCAAAGCTCATGAGATCAAGTACTCGAATATAGAGAAGCATGCTTATGCAGTAGTGAAGGTAGTCAAATATTTTTGCTTCTACATCTTGAATTCTCACACTACTACCTTGGTTCCTGATACCACGGTCAAATCCATACTAACCCAGCAGGAGTTTGGGATGAAAAGAGGCAATTGGATTGCAAAGATCTAGGAGTTTGATCTAGTCATCAAGCCAACAAAGCTAGTACAGAGAAAATGCTTATGCCAATTAATTACTGATAACAAACCAAAAGAAATAGAGCATTAGAAAGCAAAGGTGGAAGACACACCGACAGTCCTCTTTGTCTCCACCATGAATGAGTGGTATTCAAGTATTGATCATTTCCTTACTTATGGTGAGTGTCCTACTCACCTATCTTACAAAGAAAGGAGGACTATCAAGTTGAAAGCTACCAATTTTGTCCTTTGAGACAACGGCCTATACAAGAGGAGCCTTGATGGAGTGTTTCTTCATTGTGTGGACAAGGAGCAACAAAGCCATCTTTTGAAATCCTTCCACAATCTAGCTTGTGGAGGACATTTTTCTGCTCCTGTGACTACTCATAAATTTTTTTGAGCCAAGTATTACTGGCCAACTCTTTTCCAAGATGCATATAAGTGGGTAAGAAAATGTGAACTGTGCCAACAATTTATTGGGAGACCCAAATTAGCTACTCTGCCTCTCAAGCCAGTGGTCATAGAGGAACCATTCTAGCAATGGAGAATTGATTTTATTAGAGTTGTAAACCCATCTTCAAGTGATAGACATAATTATGTCCTTATAGTAACTGACTACTTCACCAAGTGGGTGGAAGCGATTCTAACCAAGTATACTACTTCAGAAGTAGTGTGTAATTTACTCAAGGAGAATATCATTTCCAAGTTTAGAGTCTCAACCAAGATTGTTACTTACAATGTAGCTTGTTTCACTTTCCAGGAGATTACACAATTCTATTTATACTATGGTATTACTCTCTCCCACTCTTCCGATTACTTTTTACAAGGAAATGGACAAGCTAAATCAAGCAATAAGAATCTGGTGACTATCATCAAGAATCTGGTGGATGACAACCAAAGGACATGGCATAAAGCATTGTTTCATGCTTTGTGGGTAGATAGAATTACACTAAAAAGAGCAATTGGTATGTCTCCTTTCCGACTTCTTTATGGTATCAATGATAAGATACCAATCACCTTGGAATTACCAGCATTAAAATTGGCTAAGACAATTGAAGATCAGACATATGAAAGCTCCATTGATAAGAGGATCATGTGTTTAATTGAGCTGGATGAGTAGAGAACTAGGGTGGTGGACTTAATTACTGCCCATCAAAATTTGGTGAAGAAGCTCTTTGACCAGAAGGCAAAAAATAGTGATTTCCAGGTTGGAGATCAAGTCCTACTGTGGGACAAGAGAAGAGAACCAAAGGGGATGCATGGAAAGTTTGACTCCCTTTGGAGAGGCCCATTTATTATCCATCAGCTCAATGGTAAAAATAGTTTTCTATTGAAATATCAAGATGGCATGCTCTTCTCTCTGCCTTACAATGGGCATCATCTAAAGCACTTTAATCTGTGAAGTATCAGATAAGATCAGCTTGTACATATGTATATTTGTATAATCTTTAGTTCTATTTTTGTGCTTTTATTTTTGTTTTTGTTGCCTTTTTTTTTGGGTAGCATGACTCCATAGCCGAATGGCATACTTTAAGGCATTGGAGATTCTGGTTTCTACTCCCCTCAGTTGTTTCAAGTTTTCAACTGAAGGAAGTTCTCCAACTAGAGCCAGCTGTTGTCCCCCAAAAATATTACTCATTTTTGAACAATATTTGAACTATTTTGGTCTAACAGACCAAAATTCTCTCTCCCCTTCTCAAAAATTGTTCTAGGCATTCAAATTCTCCAATTTTTAAACTTTTTCAAGATCTATGGACTCTGTAGGCTTGAGTCTACGGACTCTGCAGGCTTGAATCTACGAACTCTGCAAGCCCATTTCTACGGACTCTATAGGCCCAAATCTATAAAGTCAGCCAGTTCTACAGACTCAAATCTATGGACTTCTCCAGTTCTAAAAACTCTAGAGGGTGGAACTACAAACGTCACAGATGGTTTCTATGGACTCTGCCAGCTAGATTTCTACAGACTCTACAAGCAAACTCAAATCTATGAACTCTACAGATATATTTCTATAGACTCAACATGCTTGAAATCAACAAGTTTAATAGGTTTAACAAGTTCAAAGGCTTCTACAAGTGAGTTCAATCAAAATAACAAGTTTCAAACACTTAGTCATTTTTTAGGATTGGTTTAATGCCTTGGTTCAACTAAAAGAGTTCATCGGCAAGCTTCTACGCAATGTTTGAAACATTGAACCATTGAACCTTAAACCATTTTGATTCAATGGGTTCAATGGGCTCAAAGGTTCAATGTCATCAGTAAGAGTTAAGCGCATTTGTTAAGATTCAAACTTTAACCGCTTCTAGGTTCAACGGCTTCAAAAAACTTATCAAAGAAAAAAATGCTTGAACCATTGAACCGTTGAACCATTAAACCACTTTGGTTCAAACGTTTAATGGGTTCAATAGTTCAATGGGTTCAAGTGGTTTGGTTCAAAGCATATGGTTCAACGTGGTTTGGTTCAAAGCATTTGGTTCAAGTGGTCAAGTGAATGAGTGAAACACAAGCTTTGAACCATTGAACTGTTGAACCAAAGTTGGTTCAATCGACAAGTTCAAGGGATCTTCCAAGAGCTCGAAGGACAAGTGCCCTTGCAGAGGGCACTTAAGAACCAAAGTGGACCATAGAAAAAATTTGAAAGGGAAATGAACCAAGCCAAGTGCCCTTGCAGAGGGTAGAGATAAAAAGTGGACAAAGAGAATTCCTTTGGAAAAGTGAACCAAGGACAAACAGCCCTTGCGAAGGGCAGGCAGGGAACATGCGGACCGTTTCAAAGACCAAGTGAAGAGTAGGGAATTATTTCAGAAAAGTTCTCACAAAAAAGTAAACAAGGCATAATTCCTTCAGACAAAATGTCTGAAGGAATTCCTTTGGATATTTTGTTTGAAGAAATTCACCCGGGGAGAAAGCCCGATGGAAAGCAAAAGCCCACTGAAAAAAAGAATGAAGGAAAGGAATAATATTCCTTCAGACAAAATGTTCAAAGGAATTCCTTCGGATATTTTTCTGAGGGAAAAGCCTGAAGTGAAAGTTCATCGACGAAGACAAAACCCGTCGAGGAAAAAGAAGCCCGAAGGCCATCTGAAGATCACCTGAAGGGTATGTGCCCTTGCGAGGGGCTCTTGCCAAGAAAAAGGGACCTTTCTCAGGACCCCAAAGGGTAAGTCCCCTTTGAGAAGGATCAAACAAGAAAGCTGAAGGAATTGCCAAGGAATATGATGAGCTTGCAGATGTTAAAGTTAAACACTATGAACTAGCCGTTGGTTTCCTAACGATGACGGGCCTGAAGACATCAAATTCAGGGTAATAAACTAGCCATCGGTTTCCTAATGATGACGAGCTTGAAGACATCAAATTCACATAAATGAAATAGCCGTTGATCTTTGAAAGCTGGAACATGGACCTGAATGCAAAAGGCCAAAATGCCAAAGGGAAAAACCACTGATGGAAGAGTGTAAGGAGCCAGCAAGATCGAAAAAGATAGCCTGAGAGCTCAGATCGCACGAATAAGGATGAAATACAGCAAGGAAAGGGGGAACAATGGAGAAAGATTAGAAATATCCATTCATAAGATATGTTTCTATAAGGTAAAGTAGCTCACCAGGTGGACATTAGAAGAGAACAAACATTCAATGGCGTGACCCATTTTTCTGCATTGAGTAAAGTAAATAGTTGTGCGCACATCAAGAAACACATCAGGTGGCCCATATGAAAGACCAACACTCAATTCCAGCATAGCCCATGGACAAAATTTAAAATGCATTAAAGGCATTGAATGCATCGTAACACATTTTTGTGAAACAAAATACCCAAGTCTTTTTTGGAGCACTATATATTGGACTCTCTCTTATTGTTTTACATATCTCAGTCTATAATTAGAAACTAAACTCTGCCCAAATTGAAAGGCATTATTGAGACTTTGAGCTCAGATTGTTGATCATATTTTGTTATTTGAATAAGAAAACAAGTGACTTTTTAGACTTTGTGCTGGAATAGCTTGGTTGTTGGGGAAATTGTTCTTATGTCTGTTTCTTTAATAATTTTTTTGTCTATTTGATTAAATAAGTAGAATTAGTGAAAGTGATCAAGAAGGTGTCCTGAAGCTAGTTTTGGAGAGACTTTATGCTGCCACAATTGTCTTTAGTTTGTCTATTTCTCTATTCCTATGTAAAGGATCTTGGGATGATTTTGTGCCCTCATACTCCTTCGTATTCTATTTTTGTGTAAAAGACCTTGGGATGACTTTGTGCCCTCATTGTCTTTCGTATTTCACTCTTTAGTAGTTGAGGAGGAGACTTTGTGCCTCATTTCATCCTGCTGTGTTACAGTGCCCTGTTACAGTTACTTATCATCACCCAAAAGATTCTTTTTGTCTGCTGAACAACGCTTCTGAAAGAAGAGGTGTGTCTTCTATCATTTCATTAGGATTTCTTTTTTGATTTGTGAACATCATCTCTAAAAAAAGAGAGATGGATGGTTTTTCCTACCCTTGAGTGTTATTTTCTATTTATATATATAATATATAGCTCCTACATATCTATAGGGAACCTCCCCTTGATGAGAGGAGAGATTTATCCCCTTTTGATGTAGTAAACCTGCACATCTAGCCAACCAATTTCCCTATGCTGTGGTTAAAGAGACCTATTTTGCTCATTAGTTAGCTGATCGACAAAATATTCACCCAATAGTTTTTGGCGACTCTGCTGGGGATGAACGTGCAATATGAAGCCTCAAGTTTCAGATTGAAGCAGTCCCTACCCTTATCCATTACAATTTTTGGTGACTCCACTGGGGACACAATAATTTTGTGCAATTTGAAGCCTCAAGCTTCAGATTGAAACATCACCTGTGTCTTACCCATTATCATTATAACCTTATCCATTTATCTTGTTGTGAATAATGCACAGTTTGAAGCCTCAAGCTTCAAACTAAAGCAGGGCTAGTTCTTTCCCATTTTTGTTTTACAATTTGGCAACTCCACGCTATACGCGAAGCCAAAGGGATAAAGTTATTGTCGACCCTATATTTGAGTTGGTACAACAAAGTAATTCTGATTTGTTTCCTTCACCATCACACCTCCAACAAATCAAGAGCTTTCCTCCTACTAAAGTCAAGTCTCTATTACCAGGCAAAGCATCTATTTTTTCTATTAATAAAGCTTTGCCAATAATTACCCCTCTTAGATTTTTTATTTCACCTTTCCATAGTCATACAATGGCAGTTCAAGGTCCTTGGGGTAACTCTTTTGGCCCACTCAATTTAACTCCACCTCTACATGAGCTACCACACAGTTCAAGGAAAATTTTTCCCAAATTCTATGGTGATGGGAAGGTTCATCTTGACAAACATATTGCAGCCTTTAGCATAGCCTATGGTGTAATAGGATTGTAATTTGAGGATTTGGCAGTCAGGCTTTTCATAGAAACACTACAAAGTGCTGCTGCAAATTGGTTCTACCATCTGTAGGCTAGATTAGTGACTGACTGAAACACCCTCAAAACTAAGTTTGAAGCCAGATTTAAGCCTGTAGAAGATGCACATGCCCTACTGGCTCATCTCACACAAATGAAGAAGGAGCCTCATGAACCAATGAGGGATTTCATAGCCAAGTTCGACAAATTTAGAAACAATATTCCTGCTATTGCTTAGCCTACATCTGAGAATCTCAAATGTTTCTTCATCAACTCTTAGCTGCTTGAAGTGAGTTTTTTACTGAGACATGCTAGCCAAATAGACCTTGTTGCAGCTTAGGATTTGGCCACTAAGGTGGAAGATGACCTTATCTTGGCAGGAAAGATAAAAAGAGATCCAAACAGAGGTAAATCCTATTCATCATCTAAATACCCATGTACAGGTACCATTGATCCAATGGTGCAGAAGCTAGAAAATGAGTTGCTAGATCTCAAGAAGCAAATGGCCCAAAGTATGTTTGCTCCTTCGTATAGAGATATGCCAAGAAGGACATTCTCCAATCAGTCATATCAAGACAATGCTACCAGAAGTCAAGGGCAACCAAATTATCTTCCTCCCCCACAAAGGAAACTTGCCATTGAAGCACCCCTAACCAATTCAGCAGTTGGATATCTCAAAATAGAATCTGATTTCTCTTTTTAGCCTAAATTGAACCAAGAAAATGACACTGATCTCCTTTTAGAATACCAAGAAGAATTATCTGGTGACTCCAACATTGGTTTCCTGTATTATCAAGATGAACCCAGAAGTGAAGGTAAAGTAGATGAGAGATCATATGCCGTGTTCACCCAGTCTAAGAACCAGTCAACCCAACAAGCTGATAAAGGGAAGACAAAGGAGCAATCTCAACCAATAATTTCAATTGCTAAGCATGGAACCACTCTACCTTTCTAGCCAAAGGACCCAGTGATTTCCAAAAAGGTAAGTACATCAAACATCTCTGCACCTTCTACTTCAAATCTGTAGACCAGTCCTCCTCCTCCCAAAAATCAAAAAGATGAACTCCCTTCTTCTATTCCTAACCCATTTTAGTCATTTGACATAATCGACCATGTCAAGAAAACCAAAATTCAAATGTCTAAATTTGAATTTCTACAAGCCAATCTTGAGCAGTTGGATAGGTTGGTTGAATGTGTGAAGAATAGAGCCATTCCTACAAGATAAGATGTTAAGAAGGTAACTCATGATCCCCCAAAGAACATATCCATCCCAAACAATCTTTTCATTACTGCTCCTACTACCCCTATAAAAATAGAGCCTTTTTATGTTTTCTTTTTGATAAACGGTCACAAGCTGAGCAACTGCATCATTGATTCTGGTGCATCTGACAAAGTCATGCCTGCCAAAGTGGTAGAATATCTTGGTCTCAGACTAACCAAAAAATTTTGGAGGTGTTTTTCCATGGAGAACAAATAAGTACCTCTTCTGAGACAAATCAAGGATGCCCAATTTGTATTTGCAGCATTCCCAGACAAAAGGATCAAGATGATAGTCCTGGTGGCCAACGTCCCAGCCTCATATGACATTCTTCTTAGATAAAATTTCAGCAAGGACATTGGAGGAGAATTGAATATGGACCTATTTGAAGTGAGGATTCCTGTCAAAGGCATCATGTAGAGGCTACTTCCTGAAAAGGAATCAAAATATGTTGTCACTCAGATATCAGCCCCTGAAGTTTAAATTCTATTTGAATCTTCAGACATGGGTAATTATTTCTTGACCACAGAGGATACTCATGTTTCAGCTGATGAAACTTCTGAAAATGATAGTCTTAAAATTGGTTCAGACAGAACAATAGAAGATGAGAGAAAACACAGTGCAAGCACATAAGGATCCCCTGTTCTAAGCAAGGAGAAATCTAAGGAAAAATTAGTTGCTGATGATGTTTAGATCTTGGAATTTGATGGTAGTAATTCTTCTACTAGCTCAAGAGTTGGGATTGTGTTGATATCTCCTTAAGGAGATATTTTTCCTTCTTCATACAAGTTGTAGTTCAGCAACACCAACAATACAACTGAGTATGAATCTCTATTGCTTGGATTGAAGGTTACTCGAGATAAATGCATCAAACTCCTTCATGCCAAAGGAGATACTAAACTGGTGGTTTATCAAGTGAGAAACTTGTATCAAACCAAAAGTGAGAGATTATGCCACTATCACAATCTCGTCTGGGACCAAATTGAAAGCTTTGATGCTTTCAACATCTCTACCATACCTAGGGAATTTAATGACAGAGCTGATGCACTGGTGATTTCAGCAACTCTCTTAGTCCCTCACCCAGACTTCACAGGAGGTAAATACACTATCGAGCTGGTCTTCTGACCAAGTGTACTTGATAATGCCAGTCATTGGCAGGTGTTTAAAAATGACAACCAAATCATCACCTTTTTGGATCAAAGAGACAGCTTCAAATAGTTGCACTTTGAAAGTAGTGATCCTTAAAAGCTTGAATCAGCTCCTAAAATGAACTCAGATGCAGATGAAGAATTCTTGCAACTCAAAGGGAATAAAATTATCAAAGGCTAGTTTCTGTCAAGAAGTTATTTGACAAACATGACAGATTCATCAAACAACAACAAATAGATTCAAGCTCCTCCCAAGGGTTTGATCAGATAAATTTGGGTGCCAAAGAAGATCTCAAAATAGTGAATATTGGGAAGTGCTGCACTCTTGAAGAAAGATTCAAGTTCACTACTCTACTTTGCCAATACATGGATGTCCTAACATACTCTTATGATGATCTGAAGTCACTCAGACCTGAGGAAATTCACCATACAATTCCTCTTAAGGATGATTCAGTACCTTACAAGCAAAAATCTAGGCAGTACAATCTGAAGATATCAGGTACTATTCTGTCTAAGATACATAAATGCTGAATGTTAAGATAATTTTCCCAATCCATCATTCTACATGGATTGTCAACATAGTACCTATGAGGAAGAAGAATGGCAAAATTCACATTTGTGTAGATTTCAGAAATCTGAATCAGTCATCCTTAAAAGATAACTATCCTTTGCCCATCATGGATCAAGTACTTCAAATAGCGACCAGCTCAGAGATGTTATCAATGCTCGATGGCTTCTCAAGATACAATTAAGTTAAATTTAGTGAAGTAGACCAATACAAGACTGCCTTCACCACACTTTGGGGCACGCTTGCATATAAAAGGATGCCTTTTGACTTAATAAATGTTGGCACCACCTTTCAGAGAGCAATAGACCTTGTTTTCAAAGATGAGATGGGTAAGTTCATTGTAGTTTATCTTGATGACTTGACCATTTTTTTAAGCATCGCCCAAATCATATACACCACTTGCAACAAGTGCTGGAGTGCTGCTGCCAGAATGGCATTTCCTTGAACCCCAAGAAGTCAATTTTTGGAGTAATAGAGGGGAAACTTCTCAGACACATTGTGTCTAAAGAAGGCATAAAGATTGACTTAGATAGAGTCAAGTCTATCCAAGAGCTTACCTTGCCTATAAGTAAGACTGTTGTTCATTCTTTCTTCAAAAAGGTGAATTTTTTACGAAGAGCAAAAGTGGACAAAGAGAATTCCTTCAGAAAAGTGAACCAAGGATAAACAACCCTTGTGGAGGGTAGGCAGGGAACATGCGGACCATTTCAAAGACCAAGTGAAGAGCAGGGAATTATTTCAGAAAAGTTCCTACAAAAAAGTAAACAAGGCACAAGTCCTTCAGACAAAATGTCTGAAGGAATTCCTTCAAACATTTTATTTGAAGAAATTCACCCAGGGAGAAATCTCGATGAAAAGCAAAAGCCCGTCGAAAGAAAGAATGAAGGAAAGGAACAATTCCTTTAGACAAAATGTCTAAAGGAATTCCTTCAGACTTTTGTTTGAGGGAAAAGCCCGAAGTGAAAGTCCACTAATGAAGACAAAATCCGTCGAGGAGAAAGAAGCCTGAAGGCCATTTGAAGACCACCCGAAGGGTATGTGCCCTTGCGGGGGGATCTCTCCAAGAAAAAGGGACCTTTCTCAAGACCTCAAAGGGTAGGTCCCCTTTGGGAAGGATCAAACAAGAAAGCTGAAGGAATTGCCAAGGAATATGACGGGTCCGTAGATGTCAAAGTTAAACACCATGAACTAGCTGTTGGTTTCCTAACGATGATGGGACCAAAGCCATCAAATTTAGGGTAACAAACTAGCTGTTGGTTTCCTAACAATGATGGGCCCGAAGACATCAAATTCACAGAAATGAAATAGATGTTGATCTTTGAAAGCTAGAACACAAACCTGAATGTAAAAGGCCAAAATGCCAAAGGGAAAAATTGCTGATGGAAGAGTGTAAGGAGCTAGCAAAATTGAAAAAGATAGCCCGAGAGCTCAGATCACACAGATAAGGATGAAATATAGTAAGGAAAGGGGGAACAATGGAGAAAGATAAAAAATATCTGTGCATAAGATATGTTTCTAGAAGGTAAAGCAACTCACTAGGTGGACATTGGAAGAGCATGAACATTCAATGGCATGACCCATTTTTCTGCATCAAGTAAAGCAAACAGTTGTGCACACATCAGGAAACACATTAGACAACCCATATTAAAGACCAACGCTCGATTCTAGCATAGCCTGTAGATAGAATTTAAAATGCATTAAAGGCATTGAATGAATCGTAACACATTTTTGTGAAACAAAACACCCAAGTCTTTCTTGGAGCACTATATATTGGACTCTCTCTTATTGTTTTAGATATCTTGGTCTGTAATCAGAAATGAAACTTTGCCCAAATTGAAAGGCATTACTGAGACTTTGAGCTTATATTTTTGATCATATTTTGTTATTTGAATAAGAAAACAAGTGACTTTTTAGACTTTGTGCTGAAATAGCTTGGTTGTTGGGGAAATTGTTCTTATGTCTGTTTCCTTAATACATTTTTTATCCATTTGATTAAATAAGTAGAATTAGTGAAAGTGATCAAGAAGGTGTCCTAAAGTCGGTTGTGGAGAGACTTTATGTTGCCACAATTGTCTTTAGTTTGTCTATTTATCTATTCCTGTGTAAAGGATCTTGGGACGACTTTGTGCCCTCATTATCCTTTGTATTTTATTTCTGTGTAAAATACCTTGGGATGACTTTGTGTCCTCATTGTATTTTGTATTTCACTTTTTGATAATTGAGGTGGAGACTATGTGCCTCATTTCATCCTGCTATGTTACAGCACCCTGTTACAGTTACTTAGCATCACCTAAAAGATTCCTTTTGTCTGTTGAACAACACTTTTGAAAGAAGAGGAGTGTCTTCTATCATTTCATCAAGATTTCTTCTTTGATTTGTGAACATCATCTCTGAAAAAAGAGAGATGGATGGTTTATCTTACCTTTGAGTGTTATGTTCTGTTTATATATATAATAAATAGCTCCTACATATCTACAAGTAACCTCACCTTGATGAGAGGAGAGATTTGTCCCCTTTTGATGTAGTAAACCTGCACATCTAGCCAACCAATTTCCCTATGTTGTGGTTGAAGAGACCTATTTTCCTCATCAGTTAGATGATCGAAAAAATATTCACCCAACACAGTGCTCTCCTCATGTGTTATTCATGGTTAATAAGACTTGTACACTATGCATAGGAGTTCTTAAGGATGCCACAATGGACATTTTAGGTATCACTTTCAAGGTTGTCTTTGAATTAATTGACTTGGCTGAAGCTAGTGATTTTATGGATCTTTTGGGTTGCCCTTTGTGTTATGTGAACATTGATGACTTGAGATTCAAAAAAGATACACCAATTTTGAAAATGATGATCAATGCATTGTAATCCCTTTAGACCATGTTCAAGGACCTCTTTTGTTTATCCATTTAACATTGATGAGGAAATTAATCCTATCTATAATGCCATAGCTTAGGGAGTTGAATGCCTTGATACAAGTTTGGATGACATATTACATTGGGTGGATGCATAGTCTATCTCTGATACTATTAGTAATGTTTATGACTATTGGGTTCATGGCGCGTATGATCTTACTATGTGAATTTGTGGTGCCATTGGTAGTCGAGAGGATGCTCCACACAAGCAACCTAAATGCCATAAGTTTGTTCACCTTCTTCATGGACGTATTATGGTCGCACCACCCATGAGGATAGATGAAGCTCTTAAATTCCATGGTCAAATATAAGTCCAAGATTATGTGCAACGGTTGGAATCTTTCTATGTGTTTGAAGACAAATGGATGCATGTAATTATCCATATTTTTTATGGAATAACTAATCGATGGTGGAGAACTCACCATCATAATTTTCTCTGTTGGGACCCAATTCACACTACTATGCATAATTATTTTCATCATGATAATCATGTTCATAACACCTTAAGTTATGATGGCATTAGTGCTCTAGAAGATCATGTTGAGGCTTATGAAAATGTGGGGAATACAAATAAGACATCTTTGTTTGAGGATCTATGGGTTCATGCATTTTATGGTACTCTATGTACTTAGACTAAAGCATGGTATGTACATCAAGAATGATGCTTGGAGATGGATTTTTGGAGTGTCCTTCAAAATAATATGATTTTTGCATTATCTTACCCATCTCCTCAGATGGATTTATGCCTAACCCTGCAAGCCTTGCGTCGAGATATTGTAGGTAATTCTACACCAGTTGAAGATCACATAAGACATATACATGGTGCAGGTGAGGAGAGCTTGTACATATTTCAAGACTATGATACGAAAGATTCATCTTCTTCACCAATTGAATCTCAACTAGACCATGTATTAAGGGAACAAATTCAAAAAGGTAAATAGAAGGTTGTGCACCAGGTTAATGAAGGTATCAATTTTGACCCACTAGATCCATCCATTGATCACTTGGATTTGCATACTGAGTATAGAGCATGCAATGTATGAGACACCACATATAATGAACAAAAACCATATTTAGAGCTACTTCAGATGATTCAACATAATATTGGCACAAAGGACATGCCCAAGATGTCTATTATGGAGAATTATTGGACTGATATTGAGATCTCTAAGGTTTTGATTTATTAAAGGAGTATCAAGACATTTTTCCATAGAATTACACTGAGATGAAAGGAATGAATTATTCATTGGGTTAAATGCACATAAAGTTAGTTAAAGGTGCTTGACCTATTATAAAGAGATTTTAGAATACAAATCTTAATCTTCATGATTGGGTTAAGGAGGATATTGATATTATGTTATGCACTGGAGTTATCACTCCTATTGATTGAGTCTAAATGGGTAAGTCCCATGGTGATCAGTATCAATAAGGATATATACATTCATGTCTATATAGACTATCAAGTAATCAATGCTACTTATGTAACCGACCCTTTTTTGATGCCTTTCACTGAGGAGATCTTAGAAGGAATTTTTGGGTGTGAGATTTATACCTTCACTGATGGTTTTTTTGGATATCTTTAGGTCCAGATCGTAGAGGAAGATAAATCTAAGATCACCTTTAAAACTGAATGGGGTTCATTCACTTACAATGTGATGCTCTTTAGGTTGAAAAATGCTCTAGTTATGTTCTCATGGATTGTAGTCAAGGCTTTCAAGGATTTTATTCGTAAATTCCTTAAAGTCTACTTGGATGATTAGACCATCTATCGTTTAGTATAGGATCATTATGATAATCTTCACCTTATGCTTGAGTGCTACTGATAGCTTCAGATTTATTTGAATCTAAAGAAGTGTGTTTTTGCTAACCCATTTGGAATTTTTTTAGGTCATTTTATTTATCATGATGGACTGTTGATGGATCTGACCAATATTGCAATCATTATTAACCTTCTAGAATCAACCACCCAATTTGAGGTTTTCACCTTCCTAGGACACACATGATTCTTTTAAAAGTTCATTCAGGGATATGCTAAGATCACAATGCTACTATAAGAATTACTTAAACACAATGGTCCATTTATATGGATAGATGCTCACTAGTAGGCATTCATCACACTCAAGGACAAGCTAATCACTACCCCAATTCTCTAGTTTCTAGACTGGACAAAGCCCTTTCATGTGCATGTTGATGGTTTAGGCATGGTAGTGGCTACTATCCTTGCTCAAATTGGTGAGGGTAATATTCATCATCCTATTTACTTTGCTAGTTAGAAGCTCACTCCAACTGAATGAAATTACTTGATTACAAAACATGAATCCTTGTCCATGGTATAAGCACTTCAAAATTTTAGTAAGTATTATTGGTAACCTTTTTCATTTTAATTATAGATCATAAAGCATTGAAATACCTCATGAATAAGCTAGTGTTCCAAGGACACATTTGTCATTAGATTGTTCTCTTTCAATAATTTTAGTTTTCTATGATGGTGAAACTAGGTAAGGATAATTGTGGACTTGATCACTTGTCACATGCTAATCTAGTGAATCAGTGTAGGCTATTGAAGATGACCTGCTTGATATGCAATTTTTTTGAGTTATGTGTGTGACCAAGGAATTAGAGGATATTACAACTTTTCTTACTACAGGTTTAACACCAACCCACCTTATCACTCAAGAGAAAAATTAGTTGGTTGTTCATGCTATTCCTTTCCAGCTCATTGGGGGTGACCTTTATAATATTGGATGAGATGAAGTATTATGCCACTTCATCATGTAACATGAGTGCACTGAAGTTATTCATGAGGTTCATGAAGGTGTTTCCAGAGGACATTATTTTAATGATGTTACAACACAAAAGGTTCTATTAGTTGGGTTATGGTGGCATACTCTATTTGAGGATGTTAAAGCTTACACATGCCAATGTGATATCTATCAGCATGTGGGTAAACTAAATTGATGGGATGTTATGCCCCTTCATCTAATTCTAGCTCATGAACCTTTTGAGAAATGGGCTATTGATTTTGTTAGCCTCATTACTATAGTATGGAGGCACACTGAAGCACATTATGTCATTCCACCACTCATTACCTCACTCACTGGGATGAATCAGTGCTAACCAGGGATTGTACTACTACCATTGCTATTATATTTCTTTGGGAGAATATTATTACAAGGTATTGATGTCATTTATGTTTGACTAGTGAAAGAGGAACTCATTTCCTTAACAAGATAATATACATTATTTTGGTTAAGTTCATGATTGCACACAACAAGACTACACCTTACCACCCTCAGGACAATGGTACAATTGAAGTGTTCAATAAAATCTTGGGTCACACAGTGATGGAGATTTGTAAAGTTGGTTTCACTGATTGGGATGATCACATTTTTATGGTATTATGGGCATATCAAAACACATATAAATGGTTAAACAAGAGTACTCTCTTTAATCTTATCTATGGTGCCAAAGCCATTCTCCCAATATAACTCCTTGTACCTTATTTACATATTATGAGCATTGATCAGTTAAATGACAAGGAGTCTTTGAAAGCACACCTGGATGATTTTCTTCAGTTAGATGAAACCCATTTTATAGCGTATTGGAGTCAAGGAGTGAAGAAGTAGAGACAAAAGGCTTAGGATGATATGCATCTTTAGAAAAAGACTTTTTCTTTGGGTATGCATGTATTGGTTTATGACTCCAAGTTCACATGCCATTTAGGAAAACTTAATGTCCATTAGGATGGTCCATTTATTATTCATAGTATTCATCCCACTAGTGCATGTAAGTTGAAGAGGTTAGATGTCCAGTTTCTTCTAGGCCATTTCAATGGTAGTCAGATTTGCCCATACCAATCTCAGTGATGTTTCTCTTTTGTTAATAAGGCGTATGCCACTAGTTTAGTTTAGGATTTTGGTTTTTTTTTCAATAAGGCATGGCATTGGTTGTACACCCTTGTTTAGGTTTAGATCAACACTTTATTTTTTATTTTATTTGTTATGTTGTATAGGACCACAAACATATTTTAGTGTGGGGTAAGTGTGAAATATGTAAAATTACAAAATGCTAAGGAATCAATGGAAGGAAATGCATATGGGAAAAGGGGCACAAAAATGAAAGTGTATAAGGAAAAGTGGATAAAAAATATGTAGTGTATAACTACTATGAATATTTGAGATAAAGAAAGGAGGTTCCTGCCTTGGAAATGGAATTTAAAAAAAAAATATTTACAGCTGTCATGCACTTCAAGAAAAGTGTTGGATAGGATAAATGTGTTAAATGCGATAAAATCATGTGTAATGGTAAGTGTGCCAAATGTAAATCATGGTAATATCATTAGAGGCATTAAATGCATGAAATGATGAATGAGGTCATGGGGAAGTAAATGTGGATTACCTCTCAAAGCTATCAAAGATTGACCAATCATCATTTTTACACTTTACTATTGTTAAATCACAAGTTTTTAGATCTAGAAGAGAATTTTTAAGTTACCAAAGGAGCGCTTATCAACTTTTAGTGACCAATTTGAATATTATGGAATAAGGTGATCATAGTGAATAGGGAAAGTGGTGGAATAGTGATTGGGGAAGCATATATTTAAGGAATTATAGGTTTCAAGTGTCTACATCCGCCATTGGAGGATGTTGAAGCAAGAGAGCCAAGGGCATTAAAGTAGTAATCATATATTCATTTAGGAGGATGAGACAGTCATGCCTCAACCTTTGAGATCCTTAGAGGGTGATGTAACCAAATAAAAAGGCCTAGCGTAGTGAGCCCTTACCTTTTATACATGAGGAAGAAGATTTTGAGAGCATAGGAGTACAATAAATTTTTATAAGAGAACTACTTGGTGAATCTGGCATGCATGAGCAAAACTTACCATAACAAATTGAGAGAATGAACATGAAAGAATCTAAAATGGTGCACCAGGAAAAGAAGAAAGAAACAACACCTCCCCTACCCCAAATATTGATTAAAGAGATGCAATATATTGAAGTAGTGTTGCATGCAAAGAAGAGGGAGTCTAATGTGTTGACTTGCCAAGTTTTTGACTAAAATCACCACCAACTATGGAATGAGGTGGAGTTACAATGTGATTATTGGGCTGAATGATAGAAAACTCAGAATGAACTTGTTTATGACCTTACTATTTTCAATAAACTCATTGATGTTATATTTTTTAGCTATTTAATCTACCTTACTTTAGAAAACCTTTGGAGGATGTGAAGTTTCTTATCTTGCATATACATGAGGATTACTTCTATTTTTTAGGGTACATGATGAAGATCACATCCCAAAGAGTTAGAAAAGTCATAGGTCTACAATGCTCAAGTGCTGACCTCAGTGGAGATTTGGAAGATCAGAAAGAAATTGAGAATACTATGATGGCACTTAAATAAAAGAAGTAAGGCCACATAATACATATAACTAGTCTTTAGGATTCCTCACTTAGAGTGGCTACATGCTTGGTTATGACCAAGGTTGGATGTGTAGATAGATGGAAATAAGTTGACATGGTGCAATTATATGTTTCCCACCAAATAACCCTTAGGGTCAAGTATAATTGGTTATGATATTTTGTTGATTAAATTATTATAGATGTAGAGAAGGCCCATTACCTGCCTAATCAAAAATTTACTTGGGGCACTATTTTTTTATTATTGGTATTTGATGAATTTGGCATGCTAGAGTACTCAAGTGGTGAGTTAAAAGTCTTTAGTGGAAAAGGTTTAAATAATTCACATGCCTTGGCGCTATAACTCATTCTCATAAAGCTAAGATGAAGGGTCAATACAATGGAATGAAGGAAGCCTTTGGAAATGAGTGGCACATTCCCAAAGACTTGCCTTCTCAGTTGGGAGACCAAGCCTAATTTATAGTAAAGAAACATTTTTCTCTAGCATGCATATGAATGAGCCCTTTAGATGACTTGTTCAGATGGCTCAAGTTATATGATTTCAAAATAAAGTGTTTTATGTAAACCATCAATAGGATATATGATGTGTTCCCTGTGAAGATAAATGTGGTAAAGATTGATGTTGAAACTTATAATCTTCATCAAATATATGTTTATCCAGGGAAGAAGGCCTATAGAGAGAAATTGGAATCAAATAATATCGACATAAAGTTATAACAAATTTTGGTTAGGAAGTATGTTCATTTATTATTTTATATGTTGAAGCCACAAAAGAGGACACTAGGGAGTACTGAGGATAAGAAATAAACTATTATACCCCTACTAGAGATTGGGTAGCATAAGAAGTAATAGAGGTTGGGGCATATTGTTAGCATGAGCGCTCAACCTGAACAACCTAAACATCAAAGGACTACCCATTTACCCTAAAATATAATGTACCTCCAAGTTAACCAGAAGGTGTTGATTCTATGCCACCGACATCTATTATGGAATAGGATACTTCAATGCCTAAGGATGGTGACCCAGCTTAGAAGGGAGTAATTCTAAAAGTGATACCGAAGAGGGGACCTTACGTCAATGAACAAGAGGAATGATAAGTCACATCAGAGCTAGAGAAGAATCCCTTGCTAAAACAACATGAACAAGCCACCCTTAAATAGTGTGTTTTAGAGAAATTTCATTTATGTTCTTTGGAAGGAAGATAAAAGAAACTCGAGAAGGGTATGGTATAAAAACTTGATATGTTATATACACGTTAATATGGATAGTTGTAGATACTCTTATTTATCTTGGGAGGAATGACTTGTAAATAAGAAATCACTCAAAGAAATGGTTGATTAGCTAGATAGTAGGGTGGATTACCTATCAAGCTAGATCCAAGAAGCATGAGCTTCCTTGGGGGATGTCAATCCACACTTTTAAACAATCAAGTTCTTAAAAATAAAGATAAAGTACTTGTATATATGATAGAAGATACTAAAATGAAATACAAGAAGTGCTTAATGAAAGAATAAATGAAATTAACTAATTATAACAATAAGTGGGTCAATATTAATGATAAATAGGTTAGGTATGGTTCAAAAAATAGGTTATGGGCTTTGTGATTAGGTAGGGAATTTGAAAGTGAGATTTGGTTATGGTCTAGTGGGTAAAAATATCTTGTTATTTTGTCACATAATAACCATTGATGGTTGGGGTGACTGTCGATGGTTGGGGTAACCATTGGTGGTCAGGGTGACCATTAGTGGTTACCATGGGTTGAGTCTAGTCAAGAAAAGGCTATTTTGATGAGGTTATAAAATGGAATTCTAAGAGATGGGTTTGGGCTCGGTTGATTGCAAAATAAAAAAAAAGTAATTGAATGATTGAAAATAGATACCTCACTTGTTAGTTGTTGATTTGATGAATGGTTGAGGGATTGGTGGAGCCCGAAGCAATTTCAGTAGAGTAACAATACTTGGTTATTGGCTGATAGATGACTAGTGCTTTAGATCTCTGTCACACTTGCTTGTTCACTAGGAGAACACCTATAAAAGATAACGTTGATGCAAGAGGCTCTAGCTCTGGATGTGAATGATGATCGGTTAATTCTGGATCCCCTTTCACCCTCTCCTCCTTTCTTTTTATAGGAAGGAAGGTGTAATAATATGTCAATAAGAGGTTTAACAAGTAGTTTAGATTTTGATTTCATATGCATTGGTTCACATATGAATTAAATGAGCTAAATATAAAAAAACAAGCTAAAGTCGAATGGAGTTTGACTGTTTAGGTGGTGGAAACCTGATCATCGATGGTCAGGCCTAATCAGTGATGATTAGGGTGATTATTGATAGTCCAGGGTCAAAAGCTAAGTTGGGTCAAAAAGTGGGTTAGTAAGTGGGTCATTCTAACTTGGGTTTATGGTTGTCAGGGGTGTGGATGGTCCTTAGGGGGTCCTAGGGTGGTTTAAGAGTTTTTAGGCATCTAGAACCATTGTGTGCAGTTTTGTAGTGTCTACATTTTGCCCCTTTTTGTTATGTAGTTTGTATTAACAAGCGACAAAATAAAAATGGAGTACGGTTCAAAGGTTTGGTTGCCTCAAACATGGGAAGAGGTGTTCTCCCTCAAACTAGGAGTTGATGAGGTGAAATAAAATCAGTTATGGGTTTGATAAGTGATTAAGTTGATATTGAGTTGGTGGTTGATGGGTTGGGTATTGAAGCACAAACATACGCATAAAATGTAACTAAGTATGATAACCAAGATCACATATTGACTACGTTACCATTATTGGTAAAAATCAAGGTCAGTACTAGAAGGACAAGTGATAAGTAGACCACATGACCACATGTGATGGTTGGGCTACACTCATAAACATAAGTCTCCTAGACAAATTTAGTGTATTCATAGGTATCCAAGGTGCGAAGTGCTCCTCTGAAGACATAAATTGGTCAGGTGTGCACAAGGTAGTGTAAGTTTAAAATGTTTAACTTAGTAATGTAGTCAGTGCAGTCAAAAGGACCAAGGCAAGGTCATCGCAAAACATGTGAAAGTTGTGGGCTAAAATGACAATTGGTGAGGTTGATGTGGTGTAGTCAAGGTGGATAGAGAAGGTGATCTCCATAGGTGGGCACTTAGTGTGGGTACATGCTAAAAGGTGAGAAGTTGGTGGTTTGGAGGAGAAACCCTAAAAATGGTGACCATCAATGATCAAGGTTGACCTTTGGGGTTGACCATCAATGGTCAGCTTTATTGTTAGTGCTCAGGTGTCAGCCCTAAAAGGGTGGAGACAAAAAGTGTCATCGTGGGTCTTGTTTGCTCAGTTGAGTGAAATGACTTTGATGATTTTACTTCTTGGCATTTAGTGAGAGAATTATCATGATGCTGGCTAGTGATTGATTGGGTGAGGTTGATTGCATGGGCCTAAGGTTAGATCGATGAGGATGAAGGGTGGGTGAGGTAGGGCATGGGGCTAGGCCATAGGTCCGAGAGTTTCTCCTCGATGATGGTCAAGGAATGAGGTAGGTACCATGTTGAATTGGTAAAGTAGTTTTGAATTTGGATAAATGTATTTGAATTTGAATTTATTATTTGTGGTAGATTTGGTTTATGGTATGATTGACATAGGTTTAATTTGTGAGAGTTTTATGGTTAATTTGAGGTCAATTTTGAAATTGGTAAGGGTAGGGTAGTTAGGGTAGGTAGAGGTAAAAGGTTGTTTATTTGATTATGGTTATTGTGTGGGTATTAGGGGTGTGTAGGGTTTGAATGTTTCATCAATGGTCATGTACTGTGATCATCAGTAGTCACCACTGACCATCGACAATCAATAAGAGACTGTCAAAGGTGGCATGACCATTGGTGGTCGATAGGAGGTGGATTCATATTGGAAAGTTATTTGGATGTTTTAATGATTTTAATGGTTGATGATTTATATTTAAAGTTAAAAATTTGAAGGCTAAGGTGTAAAAATGAATGTCATAGGGGAGATGTTAAAGTTCAAGGGTATAATTGGATGTTTAGATGTTAGAAATAGGAGTGAGGTTTGGTTGAATGTTATAAGACATAGGGTTTGAGTATTGGTTTAAGGGTTCATAGGATTGTTGTGTATTCAGGTAAAGTTGTAAGAGATAGATAGATGAAGTAGGGTAGGTACAATAAAATGATGTAGTTTGTATAGGTGTTTTTAGGTGAAAAGGTATAGTCTATAGGAAAAGTGTGTCAGTGAACTAAGTTTTTTTTTATCAAACCTTTCAGGCATAAGAGAGGATCTATATGTGAGATCAAGTGCCCCAAATATTTGACAAGATTCACTAAGGTATGATTACTGATGATTGAGCCCATATAGAGGAGGTGGGTCTCAATAGTATGATGCATTACCAACATGTGTCACGGGATGTGGCAATGATAGTGGCACTTATCGAGAGATGGGATCCTACCAATAACACCTTCCTACTACCTACAAGTGAGATGACCATTCTACTTGAGGATATCCATAGGATTATATAGTTACACATACAAGGTGAACCAATTTACCATATTGAGAGGGAAAAGCAAGATGATTTTATGGAGATGACCTCGACTATACGAGGTGGCATGTAGGAGGATTCAACTATAATCTATTATACCAAAGAGCTAGAGACAATAGGTGGATGCTATTGATAATGATGATAGTGGTCTCATGCTATGCCATACCATATTTGAATAGTGGGAGGTTCCTTTATTTATTATTGGGGGTGATAGTTGAGATGTTATTGGGTTGTACAATCTTTGGATGGGTGCCTGTGTTGCTAGTGCAAATTTATAAAGACCTATGGGGATTTGAATATCATGGGAGGTACAAGATCAGTGCCAAATTTTTTCTCTACTGTTGGGCCTATGATCATATCTAGGTACTAAGGTAAATGGGGATATCATGGGAGGGGTATGCTTAGATGGGTTTATGATTTGGATTTATGCAGTAGAGATCTAATTTTTTCCTCTTAAGACCAGGTGGAGGGGTTCATGATATTGATTGGTTCAGAGGTTTACTAGATGCCTTGGTCATTGAGGATGTGATTTGGAGACTATACATCAGGTTTTTAGATTGGGCAGACTAGAAGAGATAAACACTATCATTATAAAGCTATTGATGGATCTTTAGTAGGAGGGATGGTGAGATAGAGATCATTATTTTTGATAGCATGCTATGATAGTTTAGCCTTGCTTAGGATATTTTGGGTCCATTCTTGAGATATAGGTAGGAGGATGTAAAGCTACTACTACCTGAGCCACAACTAGTTCATGTTGTTATTGATCATGAGGAGTTAGCCATGAAGATAGATAGGGATGATGCTGGTGTTACATAGGCCTACCCTATATAGTACCATGCACTCTATGTGGTAGCTAATTTTGGGGGTGATGATCTTGGTCAATAGGCATAGGGATAAGGGGTTACCCTAGATATGTAGGCAGTGATTGGTCGGAGGGACTAAGCACAAGTGACACTACCATGGTATAGGCATCCATGATAACATTACAAGCATTACTGGTAGTAGTATAAGGTTAGTTGGCTACTATCATAGGTGAGAGAGACCAGGCCAGAGCTACACTAGCTCTAGTGACATAGGAAATAGATTCTCTGATAGGCGAGAAGCAAAGTACCAATAGCATGGGGATCAATAGGGACCATCTTGATGTAGAGATATGTAATGACTATGGAAGAGCTATGGTATTATGAGGCCATAGTCTTTAGGTATTGTCTAGATGAGCCTCAATGGGGTGAGTATAGGGATAGGATTGCAGGTGGTGTAGGTACAGTGACACCAGGTTAGTGGGCTACATTTGTAGGTGGATAGATAGGTACAAGAGGACAAGTTCCAGGGGGTAGTGGTGCACTAAGAGGTAGTGGTGCCTTAGGTTTTTAGGAGACATCATATTTATTATGTATATGAGTATTAATACTGACCTATGAGCTGATGTAGTGAGATGTATATTTATTTTGAGAGATACATGTACACGATTATACACATGATGACGATTATGATTATAGACTTATGATTTATAGATATGATCTTTGTTTATAGTTTGTGGTTCATGTTTATTATGTTCATGTTGATTATTTTTTATTATTGTTACGATCATGATGATGTTGATGTAGACCTATCTAGCTAGGTATGTGATGATATGTCTCTATATTCATGTTTATGATAATGTTTGGTTATGAATATGATGCTATCTCATGTGATTATGATGAGAATGTGATGTTGTTGATGACTAGGATGATGTTTATAATATTTATGATTATGGCTCTTGAGTATGTTGTGTATGGATGTGATGATTTAATTTCATGTTTGAGATGATCATGTTTATGACAATGTCATGATGATGATGTTTATGCTGAAATTTGATGAGTATATGCTTCCTCATTTAGATTTAGACATGTGGTGAAAATGGTTTATTGTTCATTTTTCATGGATGTTATGATGTTAATATGCTGTTATGTATTTTGATGATGATTGTGATGTGGTTATGATTATGGTCATTTTGTTTAAAGTGAAGCACATAAAGAATTTAAATAACAAAACTAGATGTGAGAAAGAGAAGATAATCAAGAGACAAATGTCTAAGTGAATATATCAACTAGTATGAGAGGATAAGAATAGGGCACAATGCTTCCTCTTTGGAAAGGATTGAAACAACTAAAATTAGATTGGCTTAAGGAACATAAGCCCTTCGAATGCATGAAATTAGCATTTGTTAGTTGGTTAAAAAGGTGTCTTGATCACATAATGTTAAGTAAGCTCATAAATCCCTTACTTATAATGTATAAAGGGGAGATGGATGAAGATGGAACCTTCTTGTGAGACTAACATGCCTCTTCTAGATGTTACTAAAGAGCTAGTATAAACAAGTCCATGTCATATAAGGTGTATACTGATCGATGTGGGAAGTCTACTCATGAGAGCCGATTATGGCTTTCAAAATTATGTTGCTTTTTTTGATGTTTGATAATAGGTCCTTTACTATTTTGTTGTTGTTTGTGAGGGTTGGGGAAGCTGATCGATGTGGGAAGCTTTGAAGAAATTTCTATGCTTTGACCAATGCTTTACTCATCCATCTTTCAAGGGAGTGGTCTAAGTTTGTGTGCTTTATTTAATCATTTTGGTAGCTGTCCTTCAAAGGAGTAGTCTACCTTACTTTGAGCAATTTTGATATATTTTTGGTAGCTATACTTCAAGGGAGCAGTTTGTGAATACTAGGAATGACCCATGTGGGCTCTTTTGATTTTTATTTTGATGTTTTATTTTGATGTCATGCACCTTCTTGCATAGGCCTAAAGGGTCACCTTTTATGAAGGAAAAAATAAAAACATAAGAAGGTTGATTAGGTGTAAAAGAGGTTTAGGTGACAATGACCATCAGAATCCATCCTATAACAAGGGTAGAAAGTACCATGAGAATCATGCCATGGGTAGAGCTGTGGTAACCATTGTTTAAAATTAGGCTATGATTGTGATGGATAATCACATGATTTGGTGTTAATTAGTTGCCCCTTAAATAGGGAGATGAACGTGGTTTGAAATCTAGGGATGAGTTTAAGTTAGACAAAAGGTGAGTTTGATCCTTTTTAACAAAAAAAAGGATGTAAATGCAAATCATTAAGGGCCTCAAGCTCTAGGTTTCCCTCAAGAGAGGAAACTGATAAGCTTCTGATCTATACTTGTGTGTTATGATGTAAGGTCCAAGCCAATTGAAAGCAAACTTGCCTCACTTGATTTTATCCATATTTGTGACATGCTAATTCTCCTTTAGAATAAGGTCTCCAATATTGAATTCTCATACTTTAAGGTTTTTATTATAAGCATGCTTGATTTGCTCCTAATAGACATGAAGGTGAGTAAGGGATGGTAAATGATTCTCATCATGTAGCTCAAGTTGGGCTAAGTTTTCTTGATGATAATCACTCTCAAAGACAATATCTTGTAAATATATGTGAAGAGAGGGAATTTGGACTTTGAGAGGCAAGACAACCTCTGTTCCAAAAACTAGAGAGAAAGGGTAACACATGTAGGGGTTTTAATTCTAATATGATAATAAGACGAAGGGGATATATAAATGCCAATCCCAACTAGATGCATTAACCATTTTAGTTAGCATGATATTGAGAGTTTTGTTAGAATATTCCACCTATCTATTTTCTTGAGGATGATAGGGTGAAGAGAAACTTAATACTGAATGCATCACAAAGACCTTGGACTTGTTTGTTTTTGAAAGATTTTCCATTATTAATGATGATTTTGTGAGAAACACCAAAATGACAGATGATGTGATGGTTGATAATGTCAATAATACTTTTGACTTTGGTCGAGACAAGAGCAATAGAATCTACCAATTTAGTAAATTACTCAGTCACAATGATGATATAATGATGTAATTATAAATAATGGGGGTTAATATCACCAATAAGGGCCAGACCCCATTTTGAGAATGGCCAAAAATCTATGGATACATGAAGACTATAGCTAGGTGCATGATGTAAATTGGCATGTTGTTGACACTTAATACACTTATTCATGTAATCACAATAATCTTGTGATGTAGGAGCATCTCAAAACAACTTCATGCTAGACATGGTTACGTTGGGATTAGTCTTCACTAGGCATGAAAGCTTTAGTCATGTTTGAGTTTAAATTCAAATTATTGTATTTTCCCTCCAAAATGATGTCTAAGGAGGAGTAATTGTAATTGTTAAAAGTAAAAAGAGTGGAAAGGTAAAAGTTAGTTATAAATAATCCCATGTTGGAGGCTTGTTGAGAAAATCAAGGGAATGGATGAAATCTTTCAACCATAGATGTTTGTTAGGGAATCTTCCCAAATAACATGTTTGTTAGATAACAAATCTTCCTAGTTAGATTTGAAGCCCAATATGGATGCAGGAGAAAGGTGACTCTTTCAAAAGATTAATATATGGTATGGAAGAAGGAGAGGTATGTAAAGGAAAGAGAGAGAGAGAATCTCTCATTCAAGGAGAGAGAAAGAATGATTAGAAGGAAGTAAGAAAGCAAGAGAAGGAGGAGATTGTATGTAAAGATGAAGGTATGAACGAGTAAATAAGGCTTTGTGAAGCCATTGGTTATTGATTATGGAAAATTGATCATCGTTCATGTTGATGCTGGAGATTGCACCCGGTTAGCAAGAAAACAGGTTCCTGCTTTCTCCCTGCAACATGGAAACCCCTCTCTCGCCTGTGGGACGGCGAAGCAGGAGAGGAGAGTCTCTAGGTATGGGCTAGTTCCCTCTGATGTATCTTGTTTGTTTTTGATAGTGAAAAAATAATAGATATACAGCTATAAATTGGGGGGGATGAAAAGGGGGAAGAAATGCATGAAAACAAACTGCCTACACTAAAGAGGTGATACACCAAAATAAAGGTTGACCTTCCACATCCACTCTCAGAATCAAGAGAAATGCAAGTATACACATCTGGCAGAAGAACCAGGCTACTAAGACTAATAGGGAGGCTATAATGGAAAATACATAATAGAGGTTTACCAAGGTGCTGTGGAATGCACACTTATAAGCAGCTTCCTCTGTCCTGTCCTTCTCAAATATTACTCTTCTCCTTTCAGCTGTAGGAATGGCCCTTGTAGATGACTGGTCTGTTGGCATTAACCTATGAAAGCATTGAAAATAATGACTAAACACAAATAATACTCATGGCATACACAACAAATCTATCCAAGATGGAGGCAAAAACTGTATTTTATTGATTCAGGTGGAAAATTTGGAGAGCTGTGCTCTTTACAAAATTGGAGAAGATTTAGATAAATGAACAAGTTTGCCCATTTATATGGGAAAAGCCAAGAGGAGTCTCATTGGGAAGAGTGAAAAAACACTGTAGCTGACATCATAAAACTATTGGGACCATGGTTGATGCCTCGTTTTGTGTGTAGCTTGCTCCTTTGGCGGCTGGGTGGGCCTTTTCCTGTGTTTTGCAGGGCTTTTTTACTGCCTGATGTTGTGAGCGGTAAATTTGCCACTCAATGTCATGGACTACATGCGGGACTTTTTTGACATCGGCCAAGTAGGCTATCGAGCACGACAATTTTGTCGACGTCGACCGAGTTCATGGCCTTTCTTTTCTCCACTTGTGTTGTGAGCTGCAATTTTGCCGCTGATTGCATTTGTTTGCAGTCTCCTTTTACCCGCCGGTGTTGTGGGTAGCAATTTTGCCACCGACTACATTGTTCTTGTAAACGTCTGCCTTTCTTTTGCCTTAGTGTTAAGTGCCCCAACTTTTTCCTCTCCCCTTTTGTGAACGTTTGAAGACTCTGCCTTATGCTACTGTGAATGCCAACGAATGAGGCTGATGAGCCAATGCTTTAAAACAGAGCTGTTAAACGTTGAAGGTGGACCTTGCAACCCAAAATTAATTGGCCATGCAAAGCAAGTGCAGAAGGTGACTGAGATTTTGCCAGAGGGGCAAAATTGGGTCAACAAATTGGCGACTCATAGGGGAAGCGTGCCTGCTATGCTTAGAACCCAGTTTCCTTACATTCCATTGGGTGTGAAGTCAGATGGTGTCTTTGAAGAGAGTTCACAATAGCTTTGAAAATCCCAGAATCAAATACACAAAATTTACCCCCAAACGAAGGGAAACATACAAGGCTAAAAAATAACTACCTGTGCAACTGCACTTAGGGAAAAATAGGGAAAACAACTGAAAGCAAACTATTATATACAACTAACCAGGAATGTTTGCCTCCCTCCTAGATAGAAAGGAAAATTTCTTAAGTCCCCTTCCTGGTGAGAAGACTTATCGTGGCAGGCAAGTAGCTGGAAGAGAATGAGATTTGGTGACTTGCTCCTCCTACCTGTCACCTGAGTTGGCTGGAAACTGAGGGGATCAAAATCAAACATGCCTCCAATATATACATATTCTGCTTGTCCTTAGAGGCCTGTTAAATGCTGGTCCCTGATATTGGTGCCCCTCACCAAGAAATCAATGGCTACCGGCTCATCACCGTAAGCCTTCTGATCTGCACAATTCTTCTGCAATGTATCATGGTCTGATTTGTTTCCTTCTGCTTCATTGTAGGCTCTGTCAGACTCGTCCTCTGCTTCCTCGTGGCCTTCTTGAAGAAAGTTGACTGTGGTGATGTCTAAAATGGGCTCGAAAAATGACTTCTCATCCCATAAGACTTCACTTTCCTGTTTAAAGCTCAGTTCTTCAAGGCATTCCTCCACGAAGATAGACTTCTCCTTTCACTCTTTGCTGATCAGGTTCCCTAGATTTTCAAGAATATTCTCCTGATCCTCCTCTAACTTAGATTCTTCAATGTAGTCATCCTCATCAATATAGCAAGGAAGTTCATCAAAATGAGGGGAAGAGAGCTTACCATGCATTTGTTCCTCCTCAAATTGCTGGAACATCTGCATATACACAAGACCTGCATCTTCTCCACTGCTGATAAGGTCTTCACAAGGGGCATTAATGATGATTTCTTCTTCGTTGTCGCTCATAACAGCCTCCTGAAGACTTGCAGATTGGATTTTTTGCCCCTCACTTGCCTCTTGCAAAATAGGTTCTTCTTTGAGAAGGGACGAAGTGGAGAAAACATGTGGAAGAGGAAACAGTCCTTGAGCTAGAATCAAATGATTCTCCTCTCTCCACTTGATCAACACTTCATCAATATTAGGCACGGCCTGACAACTCTCTTGGAAATATGTAGGTGGGGTGTGTTCAAACATATAATGCACTATTTGGTCTGAACCGTCCATCACACATTGGCTGAGGGAACTCTCTTTGAATTCCAAATCTGCTATTCTCTTGGCCAGATCTTCTTGGAAAAGCTTTTCCTGGAGGTCTCTAGCATTATCATGAGTAAGGGCAGCATTAGCTTCTTCAAGGTTTTGAGAAAAACCTTACTTTTCTTCTTCTTTTTCTTTGCTGCCCCATGACTCCACTGTTTTCCCCCAATTTAGGATCTCTGAATTAGAATTCTGCCCTTGTGAACATGGAGCAACTTTGTTTTCCACAAGGTCCTGAGGCTCCTCCACAAGGTCTGGAAATTTTATCTCTTTTTCAAGAAGTAGCTTTATCCTAGCCTCTAAGTCTTCAATTTGTCTGGCTAGGTTTTCCTGGAAGAGTCTCTCTTGGAGGTGACCAACATGATCCTCTTCAAAGCTCTGAGCTTGTCCTTGGCATTCCTTCCTCCAACTCAAAATTTGCACATCATGCTGGGAAACTTGGGGAGGCTGAGGAATGCAAGGAAAACACTGTTGGTGCGTTGGAGGAGCCTTTAGAAGAGGGACGTGCTGGCTGGTGGTATTATTCTCAATGGAAGGTTCCTGATCTAAGGAGTTGAAAAGATTGATCTCTATGGGAGGTTGCTTTGATGTCACTTGGTGTTAGAAAGCCAGGCGCACGGGATTGGGAGCAGCTATATTTGATGAGCTGGAGTGAGCAAGTGTGATTTGATAAAATGGATTTGGTGCAAAAGAGGGATTTTTCTTCAGGGTAGGAGGGGGCACGCAAGGCTGACTGCCTTGAATAAATGGATTTGTCCATTTTGTTACCTCCTCCTTCATGGATTGCAAAGCATGTGCTTGCCTAAACAAGCACTCCTCTTTATACATCAGCTCCTGCTGATATCTGTATCGCTCTTCCAACTTGTCGATTTCCATTGTCTGCCTCTCAAATTTGAGCCTGACCCCCCTTATAGTTGTAGGGTAACTAGGAGAGCCGCTTGAGGGGATTGCATAAATATCTGAAGTCTGATCGACATTATATGAAGGAAAACAAAACCCATGATTTTTTGCAAAATAAGTATACATACAAGAAATGGATGATTTTTTGATGGCACTAGACTGCTTAACCAGTGGATTTAACTCAGAGTCACCAGATGCTGAAGGAAAAATTTGATCTACTGTAACAGGACCAGCATCAATCCTGCAACATTACTATGTTAAAAAAAACTGGTCCCACCGGGCGTGCCAAAATTGTTGATGCACACGGTGCTGTATTGGTGGTTCCTTTGCTGTAACAGGATCAACGAGTAACCCTACAACTTTTTTGATTAAAAACTTGTGGTCCCACTGGGCGTGCCAAAATTGTTGATGGTTTAGATTGCACCTGGTTAGCAAGAAAATAGGTTCCTGCCTTCTCCTCGCAACATGGAAACCCCTCTCTCACCTGTGGGACGACGAAGCAGGAGAGGAGAGTCTCTAGATATGGGCTAGTTCCCTCTAATGTATCTTGTTTGTTTTCGATAGTGCAAAAATAATGGATATACAGCTATAAACTGGGGGGGGATGAAAAGGGGGAAGAAATGCATGAAAACAAACTGCCTACACTAAAGAGGTGATACACCAAAATAAAGGTTGACCTTCCACATCCACTCTCAGAATCAAGAGAGATGCAAGTATACTCTACACATCTGGCAGAAGAACCAGGCTGCTAAGACTAATAGGGAGGCTATAATGGAAAATACATAACAGAGGTTTACCAAGGTGCTTTGGAATGCACACTTATAAGCAGCTTCCTCTATCCTGTCCTTCTCAAATATTGCTCTTCTCCTTTCAGCTGTAGGAATGGCCCTTGTAGATGACTGGTCTGTTGGCATTAACCTATGAAAGCATTGAAAATAATGACTAAACACAAATAATACTCATGGCATACACAACAAATCTATCCAAGATGGAGGCAAAAACTGTATTTTATTGATTCAGGTGGAAAATTTGGAGAGATGTGCTCTTTACAAAATTGGAGAAGATCTAGATAAATGAACAAGTCTACCCATTTATATGGGAAAAGCCAAGAGGAGTCTCATTGGGAAGAGTGAAAAAACACTATAGCTGACGTCATAAAACTACTGGGACCATGCTTGATGCCTCATTTTGTGTGTGGCCTGCTCCTTTAGTGGCTGGGCAGGCCTTTTCCTATGTTCTGCAGGGATTTTTTGCCGCCTGATGTTGTGAGCGGTAAATTTGCCACCCAATGTCATGGACTGCATGCGGGACTATGCCGACGTCGACTGATTTACTGCTGAGCGCGATAGTTTTGCCGACGTCAGCTGAGTAGGCTGCTGAGCGTGGTAATTTTGCTGATGTCGGCCAAGTTCATGGCCTTTCTTTTCTCTGCTTATGTTGTGAGTGGCAATTTTGTCGTTGACTACATTTGTTTGCGGTCTCCTTTTACCCGCCGGTGTTGTGGGCGGCAATTTTGCTGCCGACTACATTGTTCTTGTAAACGTCTGCCCTTATTTTGCCTTAGTGTTAAGTGCCCCAGCTTTTTCCTCTCCCCTTTTGTGAATGTTTGAAGACTCTGCCTTATGCTACCGTGAATGCCAATGAATGAGGCTGATGAGCCAATGCTTTGAAACGGAGCTGTTAAACCCTGAAGGTGGACCTTACAACCCAAAATTAATTGGCCATGCAAAGCAAGTGCAGAAGGTGACCGAGATTTTGCCAAAGGGGAAAAATTGGGTCAATAGTTCATGTATTGAATTTTAAGTAATATTTCTTGATTGAGAAGGATGAATATTGATTCTAATGGTTATGTAAACAATGGTTTCCTTTATAAAATTTTGGTTATACAATGACAGGCCTGTGTATGTGTGTGTATGGATATATTTAGATCATAGGAAAATAATGATAAATTTTTTATATAATAAACCTCTAAACATCTGTTAGAAAACCATTGGAGATTGTATCTTATGATAAAGATATCTAAAATTCTTGAAATGGATAAAGGAACATAAATAGGGTATGACAGGTTATAGGCAATGATAAGAAATTTGCATGTTTTATATAGTAGATTGATTTTTAAAGTTAATATTTTGGTATGATAATATGAATGAGGAATCTATAGACATTATTTAGTAACCATTTATAACTTGTGTCTTATTTTAAATGAAGGTTAGAGTGGTTTGATTCAAGAAAGGGGTAAAAATAAGACACTCTAAACCTAGGCACACAGTCCACTATCAAAACACATTGGATCAATGTGAAAATGAAAGCATGAAGTTTAAAGAAACATATGGAAAGGTTTTTGAGTTCATTGAGAGTCTAAATTATGAGAATGGAAGACATAAAACCTATTAAATGCTTTAAGATTCATAAAACCTTGTTCTCAGGCCTGTACATGACTGTGCACATGCAATAAGGAAAGAGTTTGTGTGTTTTGTGAGATAATTGCTTTGATGGAAGCCTTTTAGACATTAAAATAGGATAGATATATATATATATAAGGGAAATGTTTTTTTAAGAAATATATACCTATGAATCAAGGTTATGATGAAATCATTATCAAACCCCTTCTCGCTGTCATAGAAACACAGTGAAAGTAATTTGAACAAACTTTGTATAAGGTGAAAAGAGGATATTAAGGATTAAATAATGATTGAAAAGGATTGAAGAAAAAATATAGATCTCAAACACCTAAATATATTCCTTGAAACATCCTAGAACACTCCCAGTTTAAATAACTATGCTCTCAACCCTGTACTGATCTAAAAAGCCCTAGAACTAGGGTTTAAGTGATTTAAGGAGAATCCACTGATGAAATTGTCTAAAAATTTGTAATATTTATACAAGGAATGTTACCCAAATATTTGAGGTGGTTTCAGGTTGATAGGGTATGGAAAAGTATGGAAATATTCCATTGTAAGTAAGTTCTAGGTGTATGCATGCTTGAAGGAGTAGGCCTATCCAAGAAAAGGTGATTTTGTACAAAGGAGTGTACCAATAAATGATTTATTAACCTATAAGGATGTAAGGGGTATCTGTAAAGGTTCGTATTTTGGTTGGAAATTCCATACTCTGCTCAAGACAAGGAGTTTTGCATGAAAGGAGGGTTAATTAGAGTAGGACCTAAAGAAGGAAGTACAATTACTTACAAAGTAACCTCATGAGATTTTTTGGTATGTTATATAGGATCATAATGGGTATCCAAAAGTGTTTTTATATTCATGATTGAGACAACCTATGAGAATTTATGTCCAAAATAAAAAGAAAAAGGGTTATAAAGAAAGGTGGACAAGCCAACAAGTAAACGAAGAATATAGAGCTTTCAATCAAGGAATTAATGATCTAAATGGGTATATATAGGTATGTTAAGATGTATGAAGTGTCTATATGAGGTCAGATTGAATCAATAAGTTGTTTTTCATAGAGTAAGGTTTTGAGCTCATGTGAAAAAAGATATGGTAAAAAATCAGGGTTTGCAGGGCTACAAGGATCCTAGGCCTACCTACAAGACTGTTAAGGTTTATAAACAATGCTACACCAGGTGAAGATCAAGAAATGTTAGATTAGGTCTATTTTATGGTTTGTGATGCTAGCATAAGTGTTGATCTATTAAATTTGTTATGCTTTCTTCTTGGTTGAATTCTTCGATGACATATGCCAAGTGTGGGTTGTAACGGTTGTAAAATAAAAAGAAGAGTTCATCATTTGAAAATAACATAGATTAATGTGACATGTTGGTAAGGTAACCTAAGGTGTAAGCAAGGTGAGGGTTACATCAATTTTGGTATTATATAATGAAGCTTTTGGGAATTTGATAAATTGTTGATGATTATGATTGCTAATGAGTTGCTACAGGATTTGAAAAAGGGATCAACAAGTCATGTAAGAGATCAAAAGACTAGGTACAATAGACCTCGGTGAGATCCAATAAATTGTCAAAATACCAGGAAAGAGAAAGTCTTGAGTGAGACAAGTGGACTAAAAACTAGGGTGCAAAATACCTAGGTGAAGACTTGAATAGACTAAGAGACCAAGGTGGAAAAGACTTGGGTGAATATCTTAGAGATGGAGATATTATTGAGTACATTATAGAGCATCAAAATATATGAGGGTACTAATAAGGAAGCAAGCATCTAAAAGAAGAGAGGTATGACTAGTAATGAATTTGATAAAGAGATTACCAGTTTGAAGAGAGATTTAGCTAAATTTTTAAATAGATATGAGTCTTGGATGCAGTTGAACAGGCAAGCATGGGTATGGCCAATGAGGAAGAGGTTGAAGTGGCCAATAGATCTCCTAATGAAGAGGAGAAAGAGGCAAAAGGAGATTTCCAAGAAGAGTAAATCCCATAGAGGCTTGAAGAAGATAAGAAGGTTACCAAGTGAGCAACAAGAGGAGAAAGAGGTGGTGAATAAGGTTCTTATTGTAAAGAACAAGAGAAGAGAATAAAGAGAAGATGAAGTGTCAGGAGGAGTACTTGAGAAGATGAGAGTGTTGGTGAAAATAACACTCATAGGGACCTTGTGGTCTCTTGTTTTTATATCTAATATTGTATTTGAATGGGTAATTGTAGGTATGAGCAACCTTGTGAAGGTCAAGAGGAGGGCCTTGGAGAATGCAAAGATTGGTGCAAGAGGAGACACCAAGTACACAAATAAATGTGCAAGAGAGAGAAGTAAGTTTGATACTATTGATAAAGGAGAGATGCATTGGGTAATGCATGAAGAAGGTGTTGAGGACACCATACAAGTAAGGGAAGAGATGGAAGATGAGGATGACTTCCATGATGTCATTAAAAGCCAAGAAGAGGCAAGAGAATAACCAAGCATAATGGAAGAGGAAAGTACAAATAAATCAAGAAGCCATGCAAGTTAAAGAACCCATGGAGTATCCCATTAAGGAGGTAAAGGTGAATTCAAAAGTTGATTTTTCTTATTCTCATAGGCATGAAGCTATTGATATATAGGTTAGATAATCAAAGAGAAAGGTGGAGTTTTTAATTAGCCATGGATATGTGATGCCTAAATGGTAGAATAAGCAAACTCCCAAGAAACAAGAAGTGTTGGTACAAGAACATGGGTATAGGATGCCTAGATAGCTTGAGAAGCCAAATGATAAGAAGGAGCAAGTATGGGTAACTAAGAAGGCAAAGAGTGAAGATGTGAGTGTTGAGGTAACAACATCAAGAAGTAAATGGAGGAAGGTGGAAGTTGACACAAGAAACCAAAGGCATGAGGATGACACAATTATATGGAAAGGTAAACAAATTGTTTATAATGATGTTTTTAAATCATTTAATAATCTCTTTACAGAAAAATATGAATGGAAAATGGGTATGAGGACTAATATGCAGCAAAGAGAAAGTTCTAAATGGTTGGATGATGAGGAAAGAGGTGAGCATACAAAAAAAGAATGCCTTATTGAAGGCAAGGAGCAAAAAAGTTAGTTTCAAGAAGAGATTGAAGAGAGCAAGGAGATAAAAGGTAATAATGTTTCAATTATATTTGATAAGTGTACTAATGTAGAAATTGGTTTGTGTGAAGACAAGCCAATAAAAGATGAGATTAAGGGTAAATGACAAGTAATCCTTAAGAATGAAGGACCCAAGTTTGATGAAGAGAATGGTGAGACAGATGAGACCTCACTAAATAAGTTGAAAATGTTGGAAGAACTCTTTAGTTCTCCAAGAGGGTTGTGTAAAGGTACAATTTATGATGAGGACACCATTAGTGAGAATGAAGCAAGAAAAGAGCAAACCCAAGAGGCAAGGACAGTTTTGATCAAGGCACAAGAGAGTGGAGGAAACCAAGAGACTTCATTGTCTCAATTTTTTGATTCTAAGGTGGATTTTTATGTTTTGATTGCAGGTTTTGAAGAGGTGAAGATGAATGAAGTCCATAGCTCAATGGATAAGCTCTTGAAATGATAAGATCAAGAGGATCTTGAAGATTTGTATGGAGATGAAGAGGCATGGATATAGGAGGTTGAAACTGAGAAGGAGATGATAAGAAGGACATATCAAAAGAGGAAGAAAAGCAAAATGAAATGAAAAGATTATTACAAATAAAGATAAGCATTGGCATTGGCAACAAGATGTTGGGATCTAGGTATAGAGTGAAGACTAAAGTATGGAGGAAGAATTACATTTTTTCTAAGGTTCAAATTATTTATAGAGGGAGAGTATGATACAGGAGCATCTCAAAACATCTTCATGCTAGACATGGTTATGTTGGGATTAGTCTTCACTAGGAATGCAAGCTTTAGTCATGTTTGAATTCAAATTCAAATTATTGTATTTTCCCTCCAAAAAGTTATCTAAGGAGGAGTAATTGTAATTGTTAAAATTTAAAAGAGTGAAAAGGTAAAATTTAGTTAGAAATAATCCCACATTGGAAGCTTTTTGAGAAAATTAAGGGAATGGTTGAAATCTTCCAACCATAGATGTTTGTTACAGAATCTTACCAAATAACATGTTTGTTAGATAACAAATATTATTAGTTGGATTTGGAGCCCAAGATGGACGTAGGAAAGAGGAGACTCTTTCAAAAGAGGAATATATGGAATGGAAGGAGAGGTATGTAGAGGAAAGAGAGAGAGAGAATCTCTCATTCAAGGAGAGAGAAAGAATGATCAGAAGAAAGTAAGAAAGCAAGAGAAGGAGGAGTTGTATGTAAAAATAAGAAGGTATGAAGGAACAAATAAGGATTTGTGAAGCCATTGGTTATTGAGTATGGAAAATTTATCATAGTTCATGTATTTAATTATAAGAAATCTTTCTTGATTAAGAAGGATGAATATTGATTCTAATGGTTATGTAAACAATGGCTTTCTTTGTTGAATTCTAGTTATACAGTGATAGGCCTGTGTATGTGTGTGTATGGATCTCTATAGAGCATGGGAAAATAATGAGAAATTTGTTGCATAATAAACCTATAAACATCTATTAAAAAACCATTGGAGATTGTACCTTGAGATAAATATATCTAGAATTTTTGAAATGGATAAATGAACATAAACATGGTATGACAGGGTACAGGTAGTGATAAGAAATTTGCATGTCTTGTATAGTATATTGATTGATAAATTTCATATTTTTTGGTATGAGAATATGAATGAGGAATATGTAGACATTGTGTATTAACCATTTATAACTTGTGTCTTATTGTAAAATAAGGTTAGAGTGGTTGGATTTAATAAAGGGATAAAAAAAGACACTCTAAACCTAAACACACAGTCCACTATCAAAAAACATTGGATCAATGTGAATATGAAAGCATGAATTTTAAAGAAACATATGGAAAGGTTTTTGAGTTAATTGAGAGTATAAATTATGAGAATGGAAAACATAGAACCCATTAAATGCTTTAATATCCATAAAACCTTGTTCTCGAGCCTATACATGACTGTGCACAGGCAGTAAGGAAAGAGTTTATGTGTTTTATGAGATAATTGCTTTGATGGAAGCCTTTTAGACATGAAAATAGGATATATAGATAATTTAAATTCTTTTTTAAGATATATATACTTGGGAATCAAGGTTATGATGAATTCATTGTCAAACCCCAACTCATTGTCATAGAAACACAGTGAAAGTAATTTGAACAAACTTTATATAAGATGAACAGAGGATATTAAGGCTTAAATAATGATTGAAAAGGATGGAATAAAAATAAATATACCTAAAACACCTAATTATATTCCTTGAAACATCTTATAACACTTCAATTTCAAATAACTATGCTCTCGGCCTTGTACTGATCTAAAAAGCCCTAGAACTAGGGTTTAGGTGATTAAAGGAGAATCTACTAATGAAATTGTCTAAAAATTTGTAATATTTATATAAGGAATGTTACCCAACTTTTTGAGCTGGTTTTAGGTTGATAGGGTATGGAAAAGTATGGAAATATTCCATTGTAAGTTCTAGGTGTGTGCATGCTTGAAGGAGTAGGCCTATCCAAGAAAAGGTGATTTTGTACAAAGGAGTGTACCAATAAATGATTGATTAATCTATATGGAGGTAATGGGTATCTGCAAAGGTTCTTATTTTGGTTGGAAAGTCCACACTTTTCTCAAGACAAGGAGTTTTGCATGAAAGGAGGGTTAATTGGAGCATGACCTAAAGAAGGAAGTACAATTACTTACAAAGTAACCTCATGAGATTTTTAAGTATGTTATAGAGGGGAATAATGGGTATCCAAAAGTGTTTTTTACATTCATTATTGAGACAACCTATCATAAGTTATGTCTAAAATACAAAGAAAAAGGGTTACAAAGAAAGGTGGACAAGCCAATAAGTAAACGAAGAATATAGAGCTTTCAATCAAGGAATGAATGATCTGAATGGGTTTGTATAGGTATGTTAAGATGAATGAAGTTTATATATTAGGTTAGATTGAATCAAGAATTTTTTTTCATAGAGTAAGGTTTTGAGCTCATGTGAAGAAAGATATGGTAAAAAATCAGGGTTTATAGGGTTACAAGGATCCTAAGCCTGCCTACAAGACTATTAAGGTTTATAAATAATGCTACACTAGGTGAAGATCAAGAAATTTTAGAATAGGTATATTTTATGGTTTGTGATGCTATCATAAGTGTTGATCTCTTAAATTTGTTATGCTTTCTTCTTGGTTGAATTCTTCGATGACATATGCCAAGTGTGGGTTGTAACGGTTGTAAAATGAAAAGAAAAGTTCATCATTTGAAAATAACATAGATTAAATTGAAATGTTGGTAAGGTAACCTGAGGTGTAAAAAAGGTGAGGGTTACATCATCTTGGTTAAGGGTAGGCCAGTAATAGCCAAGATGAAGGATGCGTTTAGCAATGGCGAGGCCACTAAAGTGTCCCTCATAGATCCCATCATGCATTTTAATGATAGGATGAGAGGCCTTGTGATGACATAGGTATAAAAATAAGAGACCATGAAATCCATTTTTATAAATAATTACCCCAAATATGGTATAATGTGAGCTACTCTAGATAGATGCTCTTCAAGCATTCATAGAAAGATAAAAAAGAATGATGGCAAGGTTGAGATAGTCAAAGTTCTACTGATACCAAAGGTCATATTGGGTATCCTCTACATTAAATATGGTGGGATAGTTTGATTTGACATAAGGGGCTGGTTAAGTCTATTGATAATGATAGATAGCTTGGAGTTAGAGGGTGTAGATGGGATCTGAGAGGCAAGGGAAGCCATCGTATCGATAAACTTGTTCATAGATCATGGGTTGGTTTGGATATGGTAATGTTTAAATGAGGCTAAGAGGGGATACACTAATTATTTGTACTATTACAAAACATCATTCTTACATTGATAAGAGCCATTGATTTGGGTGACCACTAGTTGAGAGTCACCAAAGATGTTGATCATTTTGACTCCCAAGGCTAATGCAGGCTGAATGCCTATTATTAGGGCTTCATACTCAACCATGTTGTTGGTGCATTTGAAATATAGCTTGAAGGATAAAGGAAGAGGTTCACCATGAAGGGGGATAAGGATAATTCTGGTTCCCCCACCATATTGACACTTTGATCCATCATAGAACATGGTCACTTGATAGGTGAAGTCTGCCTGACAGGGGGTCATGATGGACTCATCAGAAAATTCAAGAGGAGGAGGTTGATCATTTGCTAAGGGTGTATTAGCCAATTATTCAGTAATGACTTGCCCTTAAATTGACTTTTACTAAAGAAATTCAAGGTCAAACTTAGCTCAAATCATGAGCCATTTGGTCATACGTTGGTTTTGGTATGGCTTATAGTGCATCTACTTAAGTGGGTGAGTGTTGGTTATGACATAGGTCTTGTGGTTGAGAAGGTATTGGTGGAGTTTTGTGGCCATGAAGACCAAGACTAGGCAAAGATTCTTGGTATGGGTGTACCAAGTTTCATATTCTACAAACATGTGGCTGATGTAGTAGACAACTTGCTCTTTGTGTTGTTCATATCAATGAGTGAGCATGGCCCCTAAGGAATGGTTTGTGGTAGAGATATAAAGGTAGAAATGTTGAGCATCCTTTGGATGAATTAGGACATGTGGAGACAAAAGGTACTATTTAAGTGAATCAAAGTCCTTTTGATAGTGTTCCACTTAAAAAATATATCCTTCTTCAAAAGGTGGTGGAAGGGTTGGCATTTTTTTGAGAGATGGGAGATAAATCAATGAATGGATTGGAGCTTCCCCTATAAGATATGAAGTTGATTGAGGTGGGTAGGAGGCATGTCAAGGATTGCTTTGATTTTGGCTGAATCAATTTCAATTCATCAAAGGGATACGATGAAGCCAAGGAGCTTTCCTAATAAGACCCCAAAAATGCACTTCTTGGGTTTAAGGCAGACATGGTAATGGATGAGTCATTCAAAGATAATAATGAGAACAACTAAATGATATTTATGATAGTTGGATTTCTCAAGAAATTCATCAACATAATATTCTATGATTTTATGGATAAGGTCATGGAAGATGTAGGTCATAACACATTGGTAGGTTTCACTGACATTCTTCAGTCCAAAAGGCATGACCCTATAACAAAAATTTTCCCATGGGGTGATAAAATAAATTTTGTGTTGATCTTCAAGGGTAATTAAGATATTATTATAACCCAAGAATCTATCCATAAGAGATAACATCTCATGACTGACTATAAGATCAACTAGCTAATCAATGCTTGGTAAAAGAAATTCATCTTTTAGGTAAGCAAGGTTTAGGTCATGAAAGTCCACACAAATGCATAGTCCCTTTGTGGCTTTAATGATAGGTATGATGTTTGAGACCCATTAAGGATAGTCAATGGGTTGAATGAATTTGAAAGATAGGAGATGTTGAATCTCTTATTTGATGAGAAGAGCTATGCAAGGATGCATTCATCAAAGTTTATGTCTAATAGGATTAGCATCGTGGTTGGTGACTATGTTGTGGGTAGAGATAGAGGGGTTGATTTATAGCATGTTACTGTAAGACCAAGCAAATTTTATGCTATGATCTTGTAGGAAGGAGGGGAAGTCTCAAAGATCCTCATAATTTAGTGATTGGCCAATTTTGATAATGTGTAGGTTATCTAGACTACCAAAGTTGATATCCATGGTGGATTTGTTCAACATGGTTAAAGTCTCAAGAAGAAGGGATTTGTGATATAAAAATATAGCACACCAAGATAGGTGAGAATGGAATCATCATCTTGAAACTAAATGGTTTTAATGATAGGATAATCATCTCCTATCATCTCAAGATGGGTCAGAAAGATGGTTGTGATGACCCCTTCCTTTTGATAAGTCAAGGGTCTTAGGCTGATCATGTTGGTAAAAAAAAGTTAGGGGGATGATGTTAGAATCCTCAACTGTTGATGGTGGAGTAGATGGTGAGGATGGGATTCAATGATGGTAGTGGGAAGTGAGTTATTTTTTTCTTTAGGTGGCATAAAATTAAGGCCATGCTTTTCATGAGGTTTGTGGGTTTTGATTGGAAGCAACTCGTGCTGCCCATGTTCATACCGATCTAGGCTAAACCCCTTCTAAGTACACTAGTAGAGGTATGTCTTGGCAAATTTTGAATTATCTACATAGAAAAACTAGAGGTGAATGGTTGAGGTGAACAAGAGGTGGTAGGGTTTATCAAGTCCCCCATAGCTAAAATTGGTTTAATGAGTTAAGGGCCTGAAAGGAATAATGGTTCCAATATTGGGGTCATAACCAAGTTATTAGTCAAGATTCCCATATTCCTAGGGAGTAGGGAAAGCGTCAAGGGTAAAAAGGCAATATTCTGCCAATGAAAAACATTGGAAGGTTGATTCCAAAGGGTACATTATGGGAATTTAGGTAAAAGGAATGAATGAATTGGTGGACACTTCAGCGGCAGAAGAAAATGTGGCCTCATCTTTTACTAGTGAAGGCTTGTTAGATTGAGGGAGGAGAATGTCATTGGGTCGATACGTCATGTTGCATGATGTAAAAGGGCTCATGTCAGCTTGTATGGTAACAACTTGACCTTCATGCTCAAATTTGATGCATCGATGTAGGGTGGATAGCACACAACCCATGGAACAAATCTAAGGGCATCCAAACAAGATGTATTAGAACTCTCCTTCCACTACATATAAGAGCTCAAGAAGCATGCAAGGTCAGGAGATTATGAAGGAAAATAGTTCTTAGAGTTATGGCCATGGTATCATTGAATGATTAGAGCACCATGGAGGTTTCTAACATGATGTTTTTGGGTAATTTGAGTTGGTTGTAGGCATGGGAGGAGATGATGTTGATACTAGTTCCTTCATTAATAATAACCCTATTGATGTAGGTCTGGTTGATATAGGCGATAATGAAGAGAGGAGGATCTAGATCATCTAGATTGATAGAGGGTATTTGTGAATCCTTAAAGGTAACAAGGTTGGAAATGTGAAGAGATCTGATAAAGGTTGCTAAAGGTTGAGGGTCTTTCCACCTCACCTCTATAGATTGTAATGATTCTATCATTGCTTGGCAGTGGTGGGGTGAGGTACTGATTGGTTTATAAAACTCATCTTTACCAGCATCTGGTGAATCTATTTCAGAACTACTTAGATTGATTTAGATCGATTAGAGTGAGAGGGTCCCAAGATGGAAACTTTGTGTTTATTTAAAGGTAAAGGTGCTTGGTGTTGGCTAGGTAGTTAGGTAGAAGAAGAGGGATATGTCCATGGAATAGAAACCTTTGTCTTCTGCTTATCCTTTGGTTGAGCCTATGATTGGATGGCCAAATGGATGGTATATATCGGGGGAGGAGTCAGGCTAGGTGATTGCTTCAGTTCCTCTTCACTCTGAGGTGAGAGTGGAGGGGTAGGTAGGTGGTGGTCGATGGTTGTTGGTTCTTGGATTGATGTGGGGCTTAGTAGAGGCTCTTTTGATAATAAGTCATCTTTATGATATAGTTGACAAGATATCACTTGGAGAGATTTTTAGTTCTCTATGTCATGCTCAAGTGTCCTAGTTATAAATGTATTAGTTTGTCATTGTACCAAGATAGTTTAGGACTCTTTGGGTTGAATGGTTTGATAGGCAGTAAGGTTAAGTAGGATGCTTACAATAACCTCTAAAGGATGGTTGAGTAGGAATCCAATAAAGGTGGCAAGGGTATGGGAGTCTTAGGTTTGGTGGTTGGGGTAGGAGCCCTTTTAGGAGGAGGCTTGATGGTGGAAGTCTTGGGTGAAGGAAATTTTTTGGTGGATGCTTTAGGCATGGATGGCTTAGAGGTGGATGACTTGGGGGTAGAAGGTGTTGGGGTAAAGATTTGAGGGATTAGTATTTTGGTTATAGAAGCTGTGGTGAAGATGGGTGAGGATGACAGTAGGAGTGATGGTGTGACCAAAGGTGGTGGTTGGGTTTGAGCTTTGTTTGGAGTGGTTGGTTTTCCTACTATGGTAGAGGGGTGAGGTCCCAAAATAGAGGGAAAAGCATAATGTAGAGGTAAATTTTTGGTTTGTGGGATCTTGGGTGGTTTTTATTTCTTAGTTGATTTGATTAGGGGTTTATTTTATAGGTTTGGTGGGTTTAAATCCACTTTTACTAATGGACGAGTAAGGTTTTGAGTAGGAAACATGCCAAGATTCATGGTGGGCTTAGTTGGAATGATAAGAGGTGATTGGGCTACCTTAGGTAGGTTAGGTTGAGTTGATTTGGTGATGGTTTGGTTGGTAGAGATGTATAATGGTTTGGGTGTGATGGTGCTGGGTTTTCCAGTAAAGGTGATAGGTTGGGTTGATAATGGTGTGGTTGGGGATTCTTTCCTAGTTGGGTAAGGAAGTCTGAGATGGTACCAAAATGTGGCATGATCCATGTTAGGTTGGGATAGGTATCTTAAGTTTTGGACCAGTCAATAAGAAGGTTTTTAGATAGGTTGGATCCCCTTGGCATTGGTCTTAAAAGATAATCTCGTAGGTGGAGAAAGGGGAGTGGATAACTTATCCTTTGCCTCAATCAAAAGTTTTGAGGCTTGGGAAGGTAGTTCCTCAATGGGAGGAGTAGGTAGAATTATTTATTCTTTAGGGATGATTTCCAAAGGGAGAGTGAATTTTTGTATGTTGGAAGAAAAATGTGTGGTGGGAATGGTCGTCTCTTTTGATATGTCTACCAGAAGGGTTGGTTGCTCCACTATCTCCACAGGTGGAGGAAGGTAAAAGGTTATATCCTTTGTTTTAGTTTTTAAAGGAGAGGTTGGTGACTCCATTACCTTAATAAGTGGAGGGGATGGTAGGGTAGGTTGGATAGTGGTCTTCTCATGAATGAGTTCACTAACCACCATGTTAACAGTGTGTACCTCATGGGAGGATTCTACTTTGTTTTCATTGTTGGTGGATGGAGTGTTGTTGGGAATTGGTTGTCTAAAGACGTCAAGTGATTGGTTTTGGGGTGCATTAGGGTTAATGAGATTTTGGACAACACTCTTAAAGGTGTTTCACCTACTAACATCATGTCCAATGACACGGTAGAAGGCACACAATTTGTTCTCTTTATCCCAAGCAGGTGCAGGATGAGAAGAGTCAAATTATTATGGAGGTTTGATCAGGGGAAGTTGGCTAATGTTGGATTTTAATAGTTTCTCCAAGATTGAAGCATATTATTCCCATAGCAGAGTAAATTATCTTTAGTTGTTGCAGTTTGGATTCTTGGTATTTTGATTGGAGGAATTAGAAGAATTAGATTGGTTAACAGTGGGTGGAGGGGTAGTTTTAAGGACAACCCATATTTGAAGTCCCCTTATGTTTGAGTTGAGTGTTGTTTTGGTTGGTGGGTTTGGAGGATGAGGTCTTACTTGATTTGAAGGTGAGTTCTTATTTTTTAACTTTAATTTTCACTCATTAACAACTCTATTTTCTAGTTTGTGGGAAATGGTGAAAGCCTCATCAAAGGTCCTAAAGCTCTAAACTCACAAAGTAGAGGAAATGTGTTTGATACATGCCTGAGTGAAGAGATCAATTAGATTAGGTTGGGGTAGAGAAAAAAAGAGTTCGTTTATGAGACTTCTCTAGTGGGCCACAAAGTTAACAATAGATTTGTCGTCAAACTGTCAGATGGAGTATAACTTAGTGATGAAAACCTTCCTAGAGATGTTTATTTAAAAGTGGTCTAGGAAGGTTTGGGTGAGATGGGTGAAAGAAAAGAGAGAGTGCCTAGGAATAACACTATACCAATCTAGTGCCAACCCTGATAGAGACATAGGGAAGGTTCGAAGGAAGAGACCATCATCATAGGCAATCAAGTATCATGAGTGCCTAAATGCCCTCAAATGTTTTTGGGGATCTTCCTTGCTTTGAAATTTATAAAATTTGGGAAGCTCTCATTGGGGTGGGTAAGGTCAGACAGGGAAGGATGGGTGAATAGGTTCATTATAGATTTGGTCATATGATAAGAGGTTTTAAGTACCAGAGATAGATGACTCTAAGGTGGTCATTTTTTCCATTAGCAATTTGATGAGATTAGTTTGTGGTTGTGTGCCCCTGTAGTTATAGGGTATATTTTCTTGGGTTTGGGTAGGCACAACATAAGGATAACCAATAAAAGGTTGGGAAGTTGGCACATATTAGTATGTAGATGGGAGTGGTTGAGAGGGTGCTAGGTATAGGTAAGTAGACGTGGAAGTTTGGGTGGAGGATGGGGCCACATATCCTTGTGGGTTTGAGATATGGCTTAGCCTTGGTGCGATAGGTACTTGTTTAGAAGTTGGTATGGGTTGAATGGGAGGTATGGTTAAGTTGGTGGGTTTGGGGTAGGTGGTGATCTTAGTATTGATGGGTGTAAGGGTGGAAGGTATAGGAATAACCAAGCTCTGGATTGGATTTGAGGTAGGTGGGTTGGAATAAGAGGGAAAGTAGCAATACGGGTAGAAGGTATTCCCACTTTAAGAGGGGTATGGGTGGCCAAAGGTTGGGTTGCTCTTGTGTTAAAGGAGTTGTTTATTAGGGAAGGTGGTGTTTGGTTGTTGATTGGTTGGGTAGATTGGTTTTGGATAGTGGTGTCAATGGGATGATGGGTGGAAGATGATGCCTGGGTAACCAAAGGTCTGATGGAAGTGGGGGAACTATAGGTGGTGCCCATAAGGTGGGATGGCATCCCATAGGGTAGTTTGATAGGTAGAACCGAAATAGAGGTATGGTGAGAGATGGTGTTGAGGTAATGTTGAAGAGCTATAGGGTTGTTATCCAAGAACATGATGGAATCTTCATCTCCTTGGGCAACCATCTGAGGGATGCTAGGACTACTAGAAGGGTGGGGGGAACCATATACATCTGAGACATAATCCATGGATGAAGAGGAAGAGGGATGATTAAGATGTGGATCTTGGTTTTCTCGATTCTTTTGTTGTTGCCTAGTTAAAACCATGCAAATAGGGGAAAGAAGAAGATACAAACAATCTCACAACTCAAATAAAGAGAAAAAAAGAAAAAAACTGAGAAAAAGAAACACACACTAAAGCATGTTAATCCTATGATTTATTTTAGTCTCTCTTGTGGCTTATGCCTTAAGCTTTAAGAACTATGTGACTCAACTTGGCTTGTAGAACAAGAACTATAAAATAAGTCTATAGTTGGTTTCAGGTTGTGTTTAGGCTTTCAAAGGTATATTTATTAGAAATTAGTATGTGGTTTGATATTGGGGCCTACCCCTCACTTCACACACTGAAATGATAAGGGTATAGGGTGCTTAGCCAAGATATACCGATTGCCATAATTTATACTCAACTAGAGAGTTGAGTTAGTTCTCCCTTTGGTGATGAAATCCAAGTAGGATAATCGAGAAAGGTGACTGCTAGGTAATGAAATCCCATTCGAGCCTTATGTCAATGTTTGATGCTTGATAAGTGTAATTAATTTGGTCTTGTGTGTGTGACAAGAGTGAAGTTATGATTGAATTAATTTAATTTAATGTAAACTATGTGAGCTAAAATTGCAAGCAACCATTGCATGCAATCAATGTTAATCTAAAAAAGAAACTTTGATTTCATTGTATGAGTAGAAAGATAAGAAGAAGAAAGCACTTAGATACAACTATGAACCCAAGAAAAGACTCAAAGGGTCCCACCAGGCATGCTAGAATGTTTCAAAGAATTTCACTTATGTTCTTTGGAAGGAACAGAAGAAAATTGAGAAGGGTATGGTAGAAAAACCTGATATTTTATGTGCACATTGATCTAGACATTTGTAGATACTCCTCTTTGGCTTGGGAGGAATGATCTGTAGATAATAAAGCACTCAAATAAATGGTTGATTAGTTAGATAGTAGGGTGTATTGCCTAGAAATATAGATCTAAGAAGCATGAGCTTCCTTGGGGGCTATCAATCCACACTTTTAAACAATCAAGTTTTGAAAAGAAAAGAAAAAATACTTGCATATATCACAGAAGATACTAAAATGAAATACAAGAAGTGCTTGATGAAAGAATAGATGAAATTGACTAATTATAGTAATAAGTGGTCAATATTAATGCTCAATAGATCAAGTATGGTTCAAAAAATAGGTTAGAGGCTCTGTGATTAGGAAGGGAGTCTAAAAGTGAGATTTGGTTGAGGTCTAGTGGGTGAAAATAGCTTGCTGTTATTTTATCACATAGTGACCATCAACAATTGGGGTGACCATTGATGGTTAGGATAACCATCGATGGTTGGGGTAACCATTGGTAGTTAGGATAGACCATCTGTGGTCAAGGTGACCATCGGTGGTTACTGTGGGTTGAGTCTGGTCAAGAAAAGACTATTTTGATGAGGTCACATAATGGAATTTTGAGAGATGGGTTTAGGCTAGGTTGATTACAAAATAGAAACAAAGTAACTGAATGATTTAAAATAGATACCTAGCTTGTTGGTTACTGATTTGATAAATAGTTAAGGGATTGGTGGATCCTAGAGCAATTTTGGAAAAGTAATAGTACTTGGATATTGGCCAATAAATGATATTGCTTCGGATCTCTATCACACTTACTAGTTCACTAGGAGAATACCTACAAAAGAGAATGCTGATGCAAGAAGATCTAGCTATGGATGTGAATGATGATCGCTTGATTTTGGATCCCCTTTCACCCTCTCCTCCTCTCTTTTTTATAGGAAGGAAGGAGAGGTACAATAATATTTCAACAAGATGTTAAACAAGAAGTTCAAATTTAGCTTTCACATGCATTAGTTTTCACATGAATCAGATGAGCTAAATATAAAAAATCAAGCTAGAGTTGACTAGAGTTTGACTATTGAAGCAATGGAAACCTGACCATTGATGGTTAGGCCTAACCATTGATAGTTAGGGTGGTTGTTGATAATCAAGGGTCAAATACTAAGTTGGGTCAAAAGGTGGGTTAGTCAGTGGGTCATTTTGACTTGGGTTTACAGTCGTAAGGGATGCAGATGGTCCCTAGGGGTCCTAAGGTGGTTTGGGTTTTTTTTGACATCTAGAACCATTGTGTGTGGTTTTGTAGTGTCTACACATAGATTTGGGCATGGGTAATCTTGATGTAGGTCCAAGTCACTAGGAGGAGGATCCAAATGTAGAAATACTTGAGCATGATCCCTCTAATGGGAAGGAACCTATTGATGAATATGTGTATTAAAGGTCGATGACTACCAATGTAAACATTTGATTTTATGCTTAGTATCAATAGGGTGTGCTGGAGAAATGCTTGTTTATGTGGGAATATTTATCTAAGGAGGGATCGACTGAGTAAACTTGACAAGAATTATTATTTATAATGATATATATAATGAAGAGTTCCAATGTGAACTGCCTTTAGAGAGCATTATTTGGGCACTAGGAGAGGTGGAACTTCTTGACACAATTTGGGTGGATCCCATATTTGCACAACATCCCAAGCAAGTGTAGCACTATTTAAATTTGCTCATGAGGTGGCAAGGTAAAATGCTTTGCATGAATTTGATGTAAAACAGCTCTGAAAGAAACATCAAGAGGTTTTTGTTCTTTATCACAATGAGTGCACAATAAATATAAAGATTGAAGATGAATTAGGAGAGCTCAAGTCCTAACTAGAAATAATGATGATGGATAGAGTGAATACGCTAACACTCTACAAGTATATTTTAGGATAGGAGCCAACCCTTTTAGATGGAGTAACTCTTATCAGAGAGGCTATAGATAAGTTGAAAACCCTAATGAAGCTATGGTTGAATAAATGCAAAGACTATCCCAATCCCCAACATGAGAAAACTAGGGTGACATAGTAATTTATTGAGGCCATCAAAGTATGTAAAAGATTTTTGAATAGAGTTGGTAATACAGTTCCCATCTTTGATGGGGTTTTTGCTAAACTAACATAGCTTAGGAAATTTTTGGAAGCATGGCTTCAAGCAGAGGAAATTCAATGCCAAAATTCGGTTGAGAGTGCATTGATAATAAAATATCAAGCTAAGTGCGTCAAAGCATTTCAAGATGTGGAAGACCTAGAGAATAAAATAAGTGCTCACCAACAAGATTTGAATGCTAGTTTTATGATGCTCTAAGGATAGGTTTTGACAGAGTCACTTCACTGGAAGACATTTATAAGGATACTTCTGCACCACTTGAGTGTTTAACCATTCAAGTGGATAACTTTCTAGAAAAAAATGAGGAAACTAAGAGGCTTAAGGAGCTAGTCAAGAAAATCACTTTTAAGCTCCAAAATACATTGAATCATTGGGAGGGAGTGAAGTGATAGGTTGAAAAGATGGGACCTAAGTTTTTAGTAAAGGGACTTGAACATAATGCATGGTCTAGGACATATTATTGACTTAGTGGGGTTGATTTTGGGCCCTCAATTTCTAAGAAATTTTGGTGAAGTAATTTTTGAAGACCAATGATATGGAAGACCATGGCACAAAAGACAATGGAATATACAAGGAAAGTCATGTGGAAAAAGTAATCATGAAACATGAATAACTTGATAATGTAAGACTTAGATATTAGTGAAAGACTTGGGGAAGGCATAGAAAGTAGAGATGTTTAGGGAGTAGTTTGCATGAACGTCAAATAAAAATAACTCAAGGATGACTCTAGCACCAACCATGGGAAGATTAGCACTTGGTAACAAGTATCCAACATAGAGAGAGAATATAGGAGTAGTTAGGCCCGTGTCCTTAGTAATTCATTATAAATGGCTTGTCTGACTCATTTCTATTAATGGTCATTGGTGAGTCATATTTTTTGTATTTACTTTTGTATTCGGGGTGAACCATGTATAAATACCCCTTTGTTTTACTTAGTATTATTGTTGATGAGTTATTCATAATTGTAATTATGGAATTATTGTAATATTGGCATACCTTATGAATGTAATGACGTGAAGCTTATGTTGATGAAATACTTGGGTACATCTGTTCATAGTTATAATGGAGTTAATACTATTTTGTTATCAGTTTACACCAAATTATTTTTATTTTGTTAAATTAAGTGGTGAATGAATAGTTAAGAGTTAGATACAAAACTAAGTATGAGTTTAGGACTAAGTGTTTGTTCGAGTGCCCTAGCTTATGAAAGTAGATGAATACACCTTCATGTGATAAAACCAATGGGAGCCGGTCTTAAGTTACGTGCTTCAGGTGAGCACGTGAGAACCTTTTCTAGCATAATATAATGGCACACTAGTTCATTATAACTCTTGTTTACATAGGTTCACAACTAGGGAAAAGTTATGCCAGACTAAAGGAAAAGAGCCCAATAGGTCTATCACACATGTATTCTTAGTGTCTAAGCTTTAAATTCTTTCTAGCTTTTCTTCAGTCTAGATGAAATGTTCTATCTCCATCGGTCTAAATAAATAATATTCCAATATCGACAACTAAGCAGATAAAAGTTTAGGAAACTCACACCATAAAACTTCATATATTTCTCCATGAATATGCTCAGTTATAATTTCTTTCATCGTTCTTCTAATTAGTCTGGCATATTCTTCTATGATTTTTTGAATTCTTTCATCCAACCATTATTCCAAATCTCTTTGACCTAAGAGCCATTTCAAAATATTTTGGGTTTCATGCTCACGATACCATTATTAGCAGAGATTCTTGGAAAATCCCATCAAAATATGCCAAGGAGTGTTTGTGTTAAGATAATTAAAGACTAAGAACATAGATGGGGATATAATAATTTATATATATATATATATTTTCATAATTTAATGGGTATTTAGAGAATGCATGATGAGTAGAGAACAATCATTATTGTTATACTAAAAAGCATATTTGAATGAAAATAAAGTATACATGTGCCTGGAACAAGTGCAAAATGACATTCAAAATAACCATCATCAGATCTCTATATTAATCTCTCATATTCAAAACTCTTTTCCTTTACAATTGAACACTATTTAAAGAGCTTACAAAGTCTTTGTCGCTTCACATTCTAAACCTTCCATTTCTTTCTCGAATGAGTCTTTACCTAGTATATAGACTTTTAATATATAACCATGTGCCAAATGCATATAAAATGATATATAATATACAAAATACTACACGTCACACACTTGTCATTCATACATACTCTATGATTTTGCACTCCTACATCTATTACAACCATGTAATTTAGAGGAAGGGACATCAAAATTAGACACAAAATATCAATTGAAGTTCTAGTTTGATCAACAATGGTGCAGATGTGTGTCTAGAGCTAGACAATACCACTGAACATGACAAGTTGAAGCATCCAAAAGGAGGATATTTTTGCCCAATAAATGTTTTGGACTATGTACCTAAAAGGCTAGTGGCATGCATGATCACTATAAATCTATATGTAGGGTTAAGGTTCAATTATACTTTTAAGGATATGGCATATTTGGCATAAAGGGTGGGCAAAGACAATCACTTTTGATTTTGAAAAATATGTTGAGGAGGAAATGGTAAAGAATGTGAGAAAGGCACATGATGTGGATAACATAGTTTTTTGATGGGGAAACTTCCTAATTTTGATCATACTAGAATAATTAGCAATTCATATAGAGATCCCTTTTTATATACCTATAGCTGGGAATATTCTTACGAAGATGTATTGGGAGGTTTTGTAAATATATGATCTCCAATTATAAGAGGAAGATGAAATCCTAGTTTGAATAAAAATTTAAAGGCATTTTGAGATGAACCACTCATCTTAAATGAGATGGTATAGGGATACAAGGAGGTAGTGAGGTTTGGGGTATAATCTCAATACTCATTGGTACTAGTATCTAATGTTGTAGGACTCAAGGGGGATAGGATCACATGCCATGCTCATTCTCTATGAGATGGTTGGATTAGACTCTTGTAAGTGTGCTATAAAAAATAAGGCCAATGAATCTTTACATGAAGGAAATGGACATAACATGAGATGGGATACACATGAGATATATAATGGAAAACTTAAGCTAATAAATAATGAATACTTAAAGTAGTTTATGACCTTGAGTGAGCTAATTTGGCTAAAATATGAAATGAGAGATGTTATTGAGGTCACAGAAATACTGAGACCTATTTGTCTAAAGGACAAATTGAAGTTACACTTTAACTAATCAATTTTTAGATCCTAGTCATAGCAAAGAAGAGGATGAAATAAATGAGCTTTGTATAAGGCTTAGGGGGAAAATAAAGTCACGACGAAACATCTTGGGTTGGGGAAAAGGAGGAAAGATAGAAATAAGTCACAAGGGATAAGAGGAATAGTAAGAAGAAGAAGGAATAAGAGGAGAATATTGAGGAAAAAAGGAGGGAAGAGATTTTAATACTATATGAGGATAAGCAACATGAAGAAGTCAAAAATGCAACACGTAGGGGAAAATACAACTTTATGCAGGTGCAAACGCAAAAAAGAGAGGATGATCCTAGTATAAATGATTATGCAAATATAATAGAGAGTGAGGAAGATCACTCTTTTAGGAGAGATGAGCAAGAAGACTTGGGAGAAAGTGAGACAAGAATGTTAAAGGGATCACTAAATGCCAAGTGGGTGAGTTTATGTAGGTATATAAGATGAAATCTAGTTTTAATATACCAGTTGAAGGGGTAGAAATGATGACATAGAGGGTATGCTCTAAAGAAATGTAGATTTAATGATGTGAACCAAAAAATCAAGCTTTTAAAATACAAGACTTGTATTGGTTGCCATGGCAGTAAAGACATCAACTAGGAGCATAGTCCTAGAAGTACAACTAGAGAAGAGCAAATAAATGACCATAAAAAGTGAGAAAAAACTAAGGTCAAAACTAATCTAGATAGGGTGAAATAAAAAATAAAAAATAAAAAATTCCCTAGGGATGGTTGAGAAGGAGAGGCCAAGTTTTTGGAATGGGATGAATGTTGGTGGAATGAAAACTTCTAATAAGTGCATTCATGTTGAAACTTTTGAAAGAAGCCCTAAAAGTCAAGATGGTTTCCAAAGAACTAAGTGCTAAGCAATTGGATCAAGTATCGAGAGCAACTCAAGATGCACATGAGGAAATGAGCAATTTGGAGGAAGAGCTTGACCAAAATAACAATGATTTACAAAGCATTTTCAACAAGCTAAAGCACACAGGTAGATTGTCAGCTGCAAGAGTTTCCAAAGGTATGGTAACAATGGAATAACTAAAGAAGAAAGCCTTGGATGAGGAGGACCTAATAAAATTAATGAGGTTAGAAAAAGAGGTGCAAGAATTCTCATACCTTTATTTTTGATTACCAAGAGAAGGTAGTAAATGAAAAAGTGCCAATAAGATGTTATTGGTTTGACGAAAGGATCAAGATTGAAAGAGAGCATCATGTTAGGTGAAGACCGTTATTTAGTTTGTTATATAGTAATTGTTCCCTTTTCTTCAACTGGAATTTAATAATGATAAAGCAATATTATATAGATATATAAAAAGATGTTAAAACAACACCACTATGTTTATGAAATATCATATTTGCATATATTGTGTTATCTCCCATGCTATGTCACAAAAAACTTATTTAGTAGACTAACATAGTTATGAATTTTATTGGCTCATAAATAATTATTGATAATTCATAACTATTATGTGAGACTAAATATCCTTTTAAAAAAAAATATTAATTAAACAAATAAATTCAAAATATGAAAAGTATAAATTCCAATTTTTTTAAGTTTATGTTTAGATGGCTTCTAAATTTTGAAATGTCATATTAAAAACTCTAAGAATGAAACCTTTATATAATAGTTTAAACATCCATTCATAGATTTTGTTGGGGTGAGAAATTAGTTTTTTAGTATTATAAAATCAAGATATGAGCTTTCAAATTAAACATCTTCAATAATTCATTTGTATGCATGAAGATAACATTACATAATAATGGGTAAGTATAGAATTTACAAAATCAGTTTTATCAAATTCTATGTGAATTTAATGGATAAAACCTCTTAATATTTAGATTTAAGTTGAATAATTGATCAATAAATAAAAAATTAAATGAATTATGTTACAATTTATAATACATAGTCCATTGAAATGGAAAAGCTTATCTTGCAGGTGTATTTAGAAATAGTATTTACAAAATTAGTTTTATCAATTGTAAATGGGCTATATTACAATTTACAATACAATGCTGGTTGAAATAGAAGAGCTTATCTTGTCATTACATTCATAAATCAACAAAATTTGATTTAGATTCATCTGGCCAGACACATCTTTAGCATCTTTGCATGTGATTTAGAATGGTTAGCTAAATATAAATAGATGAGAGACACATGCTCAGCTCATTGAAATACTACTTTCAGTAGTTAGTGGGATGGATTAGTTACATAATGAACTTGTATACATCATATCAAGCACATTGACTCCCATATCCTGCCATTATACTTCTTCAACTCTGCTGCAACATTTAGCATAAAAATTGCATAGCTAAGCATAAACAGTTTAGAGGCACATGCTCGGCTCATTGAAACAATGCTTGCAGTAGTTAGTGAGATGCAATGGTTACATAAATGACTTTGCATATACATCATATCTAATCACATCGACTCCCATGTCCAACCAATATACTTCTCTAGGGTTGCTACAACATTCAACATTAAAGGCACATACCCTCTCAATGTTCTCCCATAATCCCAACCCCATTATCATCATGCCAATACCACCTCTACCACCATTATCATTATTAAAAGGTTCATAAAATTTAGAGGAAATAATTCACTTCAATTTGGGGAAGTAGGCCTTGAGAAGGGCCAAGCAGCTGTATGCTTGAAGTTCTCTTTTCCCACTACCTGAGTAGAGTATCCTGCGCACGCTCACAATATTCCCCACTCACAGTGAAGGAGATTATACTCTATGAGATTTTGAGCTCAATTAGAAGCATCCACTATCCACCATTCTTACCCAACTCCTTAATTCTCTTTCCAATTCCTCCATCGGCTCCTCCTCCACAACTATTGCTTCTTTCCTCACATATAAAATGGCTGCATGTATAAACAAGTATGATATATTAATGAAGGGTGCATCATAATTGTAATGATAAAGAGAAGAAAAGAGATGATAAGCATAAATATAAGAAAATACCTTTGGATAAATTATGTGATTTTGTGTTTTTAGGATTATAAGATGTGATTTTAAATGTCAATCAAATAATCTTACACATAGATTATCTAAAAGCCTTCTTTTTTATTTTATAGATTGTGATAATATAAAATTTATAAATATTTAAGATATTTGATTTAATGTTCAGATCACATCCTTGATTTTGTGTTCCTCTGATTATAGGATGTGATCCAAACTATCGATCAAATAATCTTTCATATAAAATATCCAAAATCTTTCTTTTTAATTTTATAGTCTATGAAAACATAAAATCTATGAGAAAATTAGTACTCAGGATATTTGATCGATGTTTAGTTCACATCCTATGATTTTAAGTTCTTTAGATCATCGAATGTAATCCAAAACATCAATTCACAACCTTATTTTCAATTTCATGGAATGTGAAAACCTAAAATATCTAGGAGGAGATAAGTACCCAGGAAGCATTAATGCTCTTGAGGATGGATGCTTTGAAGCTAGAGTTGTTGTCTTCAAATTTGGCAAAGGCTACAATTATGCGAGGCACTACCTACTTGATATTTAGGACAGTGAGAGGCTTACAAATTCCAAAAAATATCCTTAGATTTGTTAGGAGGATGGCCATTTGAAAATAATACAATTTGGTAATTGAAGTTGGGAAATCTGAAGGCTAAATATCCTTATATAAGAAGTGAAGGGAAAGGCTTCGTAATGAACTTCCTATGTGGGGAATATAAACTTCCCATTATGTGTCTTATATACGTGCCAGAATTCATTGAGTGTATGCCACTTTTTACCAATGATCATATAACACTTATTTGCTCTAATTCATCAAAGGTCAAATGAACAATTCAAAATGGGCCCCCAAACAAATTTGATGAAATACTTGTGGACATCACTTCATGGTTATAATGGAGTTAATACTATTTTGTTATCAATTTACGCTAAATTCTTTTTCTTTTGTTAGTTAAGTGGTTAATGAATAGTTAAGAGTTAGATATAGAATTAAGTATGAGTTTAGGATAAAGTGTTTGTTCGATCACCCTAGTTTAGGAAAGTAGATGAATACACCTTCACATGACAAAACCAATGGAAACTGGTCTTAAGCTATGTGTTTCAAGTGAGTGCATGAGAATATTTTCTTGCATGATATGTCGACATGCTTGCTCATTAGAACTTTTATTTAGTTATGCACGTAAGTAGGGAAAATATATGCTGGACTAAAGGAAAAGATCCCAAAAAGTTTGTTTTATTTTTAGGACATGTAACACTTGATTGTATGATGGTGGAAAGATACTCCAACACTTGTCTCTAAAGAATTTCAAATGATGGGTTAATACAATATAAGACAATTTTGCCTAGGTGTGTAAAGTTCCATAGAATGCATGCACCCATAAGTACTCTGGTAAGTATGATTCTTCATCTCTCCACATTATCTCACAAGCTTCTATATGGGGTTTAGGTGCTAGTACTTTGCTATAGCTGATTGTTCCCCTGACTTTATTGTCATGATAGAACTAGTGATGCAAGGCAGAGCACACTTGGTCCCACTGGAGGAGTCACTCATGATGGGTTCACCACCATCTTGTAGTTGTACCATCAAAGAGGTGAACTAAGGATTGTATATGATCAGTGTTAGTGTGATAAAATTCCTCAAGGCATTGGGCACAGTCATAAACTTCCATTTGTCTATGGAAGCATGGAGCCTCATCGAGTCTCTCTAAAGGTGTATTTCTAATTGGTCCCCTCATGACTTATCCAGTAATAAGGTAGATGAACTTGTGATGTTTATGAAGCTAGTGCAAAATGGTCTCCTAACTTCTAATGGCACTACACACTCTTCCAATGAGGTCATAATTGCTATGTGCCCAACAATTACAAGCATTGATTGTAGTGTCAGAAAGGGACCGAGTGTCTGTCCATCAAAGAATGCCATCAGGAGTAGGATCATGTTGCTCATCATCTCTAGTAGTGACATTATAGATGTAGTTTATATCTTCTTCAACATTAATAGGTTTGACGTATGGGGGCTCATGTGTTTGATCAAGAGGAATAACAATGCATTGGTTAGCATTCTCAAAATTGATGTAGCACTTTTTGAAACTTAAATCTATATTGTTTTCATAACACCAAGGTCTCCCTAATAGAGCATAGAATTCATTGGCCTTTGTTAACTTGAGAACCTCAAAATTAGCTTTGAAGGGTACTCCAAGTATATCAATTATTGCATTCTTTATGACTCCAATTGGTAGAGTATGAGTTTTATTAGCCATAAACATTATATGTGGTGAAGGTTGTAGTGTTGGACTAGCCATTTTGCACCATGCTTCCTTCATGAGGGCATTTACTTCAGTACCAATGTCAACTAGGATGTCTTGAATTACCTAACCATTAATGGTAGCATTTACTAATATCTCCTTATCCTCTAGAGGTGTATGAGAAATAGGGGTATCTTGCTATTGAGCATGATTTAATCGAAGATCCTCAATCTACCAAGTCATTGGAGGTTGAGCGTCAATTGGTGCTTGTATCTAATTCTTAAGCCAAACATTGAGTTGTGGAATAATGTCTTCATCCAATATATGCTTACAAAACTTTTGGAAGTCATCTTGTATCCCATTTTGAGGCTCTGATGCCTTTTGTATATCAACATGTTGTGTTGCCTCTTTGTCCTTGAGAAATTGAATTTCTCCTTGGAGTGCTCCTACCAACATCATAGTGTCCTGGAGCACATCCTTCTATTATTGGGCATCGAGATACTTCCTTGCCCAAGGCTCCTCATGTTGTACCTTCTCAATAGGAATGGTTATGGATTGAGATTGTCCTCCACTACACATAGTGATATTCACTTATTGAGTTATTGGGGTGGCTGAACATGCATGCCAATGTGGTTTCTCTATATGAATCATACCTGCACCCTTTTCATTTCTCTCCTTAGTGATGGATGTGTATAGGTTAGGACACTCCTTTAGTCAATAATCATTTTTATAGAAAGCACATGTAGGGTAAATTGGACAATCTCTTTGATAGTGGTCTGGAGATCCATACATGTAACATATTCTTTGTGGGAAACAACCACCTCCCCATCCTCTTCTTTTACCATAACCATGATAGCCACCATTATCTTGATTATTTGCCATCGAGGTTTGGTGCATACCGCATGTGCATGCTTCATGGATGTCACTAATTAGTTGGTAATCATTAGTGTCATGGGTGTAAACATCACATATTTTACAATAGTCAGACATCTTCAAGTGTGTAGCTAACTATAAAAGAGGGAAAGAAACATCATGGTCCTCATGGTAGATTTCACATGACTACTTCGGTAAAATGCATATGTTCTTAGATGAGTAGTTACTTTGAGTATGTCCTTCAAACTCACAATCAGTACACTAAAGACCACTATGAGTGTCATGTGCATTATTTATAGTTAGTTTTTTAAGTTGTGATGCCATTGAAGCTATATGGGCTTCCATGAAAGGACTGATCGTAGTATCAATACTACCAATTACTTCAATGTAGAGGGTGGCTTCCAAATCCTTGCACGAGCTAGTGAAGGTCTTCTGAGATAATGTTCATTGAAAAGGAAGTAACAACCCTCCCACAAACCACTATGCATGCTAAGAAGCATTGATTTCAAATGATAGTTTTGACAACATTGTTTTGAACCTTGCATCATACTTTCATACACTTTCAGTAAGTTCCTACTTTATGTCCTTCAAAATGACTATGATTTGTTGTTCAAGTTTAGGAATAGTAAATTCTTGAAGGAATGCTATTTTAATTTGATCATATTCAATCACCATTTGTTGAGGATAGAATTTATATACCATTTGTGAGCTGGCTCCAAAAGTGTAGTCATGAACTATGTGGCTTTTTGCTCAAAAGAGGTGATGCCTTGTGCCCTCCAATTATAGACATGTTCTACAACATTCTCCATGCCTCGATATTTAGGTAAGTGAAGTGTCATTTTTTAATATACCAATGATGGCTGAGGAGCTTGAACTGGTGGTTGTTGAGGACCTCTAGGTGCTATCCCTTAAGGGGGAAGTCCACCACTTCCTCCCATGCCACCTCTTAGTCTACCTCCAACACCCCCATTATTAATGCCCATGCCATAGGGTGTGGTAGTTAGTTGATTAATCATACTTGGGACCATGTTTTATCCACCCTAAATTCCAAGTTTGCTAGGCATTCCAAGTTGAGCCATGTAATTCCCTTGGAGAGGGAAAAAAGTGTTAGGTCCATATGAGTTGAAAATGGCTTAACTACAATATCCATTATGGGTTCTGTCTTTGATTCCATACCATTTGTATCCTAATTATGTATATGTATGTCATCTGAATCAAAATCATGAGTGCACACTATGGTTGGGGAGCCTAGTTGGTTCAAACTTGGTTCTTCAATTTTTGTCATCCAACTGGTTTTGCCTTCGTATGATAAAAATGGTATGGGGGGCAGTTCAAAAATGATGGGGTCCTCTTTATGTGTTTCCACTTCCCTGTGGATCCTAAAAACAATTCTTGAGTTCTTTTGGTCTCTTCTTGTACTGCTTCCTCCTATAATCCTCTTTCAAGCTTCATCATATTTCTGCTTCAACAATGCCCACTGACTAGCTACCATTATGAACCCACAATATTTTACCAACACTTCTTTACTCCCCTTCCAAATGTGAAACTTATGAAAAAATGGATTTAACTTTCCATTAGCATAGTCTTAATTCCACAATTAATAAACAACTTCTTGATTTCTAAATAAAAATGTCTAATGTAATAGCCATGCAGTTCTCTAAGGAACTGAAACTTGGCTTCTTTAGGACATGTGTTGGCCCCTCAATTTTGACCAAGTATTTTTTCTAGTTTTGGCACTCAACATGAAGGGACCATTGTCTATTTTTATATAAATACCAACATTTTACAGGAGAACCATGGAATGGGAGGACCATGACACGAGACTAGTAGTGTAAGAGTTGAAGGATGTGGAAGGATAATGGCACAAAACACCTAGCATGGAAGGACCCAATCAAGAGAAAATGTGGCACGAGGAACCTGAGAATAGAGGACTCAAAATAAGAAATAGAAGACTAGGGGAGTGCAAAGGAATTGGAGAGCAAAGAACATGAGAGTAGTTAAAAGAATAAATCAAATAGGACACTTTGACCCCATCGATTGGAGGCCTTGTACAAGCCCACAAGGAACAAAACACTTGAAAATGAATGTGTAACATAGATCAGGCATCTAAGGGTGCATTGACCCAATTATATAGGAATAATTAGTTGCAAGATCCATGACTCTTAGCCTGTTGAGAGTCTATGTGCCGTGTGTCCATCTTGAGTTGGGAACTTGACACTTAGATAGGGAAAAATAAGTATAAAAACCCCTATGGTAAGCATTCATGGAGGGAATGGTATGGGTGAACCTTTGAAGGAATATAGAGCATTTTATCTTGTAATCCATAAGCACTTAATGAGAATTCAATGTTTATCATATGGTACTTCCAGCAATGGACTATTAACTATGTTGAATATTGAAATGTGTTAAGAAAATAAAGTCATGAGTTCCTTTCTTCTTTTATAATTAGCTAGTGATGGTAGTATAATCTGGTATGTTAAGGAATAATAGTAAGGTATTTTTTTGATAAGAAATGAGTAAACACATGTCATGCTTCAAAGTCTTTGGGAAATGGTCTTTTATTGTGTGCTTTGAGTGAGCACGTGAAACTCATCCCTTGTGTGATAGGGCCAACAAGTTAGCTTGTTGGGAGGAGGTTTCAACATCGACATAAGGCTAAAGAGAACCCCAACATTTTGGTTCATGTTTATGTGTATGCCACCACCTAGCAATGGTGCCATCGAAAATGTGGTCTAATGACCTCATCTGTTCATTTTTGGTTTCATAGAAATCTTTTAGATAGCCGAAGACACAAAGAAGGAACATAAAATGCCTAAGTATAGGTTCCCTTGGGGGGAAATATTATTATTATTATTAGTTTCTAATGAAATAAGGGTGCCTAACTATAATTTAAGATGTTTGAAGTGGGTGTATCCCCTGACTCACAAATCCCCCACCGAGCACTTCAAAGCTTTCACCTACCCTCAACACATCACTCCAATGTATAAGTTAAAGATGAGGTACTAGTTTGATGGAATGAATGTGGATTTTGGGAATGAATCGCATATCCCCAAGGATATACCCTCCCTAATAGAGGATGAAGTAGAATTCACTATGAAGCAACACTACTCCCTAGCACGTATTCAGATGAATCCTTTGGGGGAGATTTCAGCATGGCTTAAGATGCTATATGACTTCTATGTGCACTACTTTGTTGATTCTATCAATATAATTTATGATGCACAACCAATAAAAATAAAATTAGAATAGATCAATGCAAAGTGCCTTATCCTCCATAAGATGTTTGTCTATCTAGGTAGAAGTGCCTATACGGTGAGGGGAGAAATATCCTTAACCAACATTAAGGTTAAGAATATCTTGGTTGGGGAATAGATACATGAAATGTTCTATATGTTGCACCCCAATCCATGCCCTCAAGATGGAGACCTCAAAGAGAGGATCCCTAAGGCACCACTAAAAATGAGGCAACTCAAGCCAAGCATCAGCACAAGTGGGTAGCAGGGCCCCCAAAAGTGAAAAAAGATAGTGCAGGCATAACCCTCCAAACTAGATCAACATCACCAAATAACACCTCAACCACCACATTACACTTCACCTTCACCTTAGTCTTCATCTTCACCACCTCAACCATCTAAATCTCACATCTCATCATCGCATGTATCACCTTCACCTCATCCTACTCCTTTCGACTTACCTTCCCCACCTTCTCCACGTTCTCCACCACCACAACTACCTTCATCTCCACCTTCTCCAAGGACTACCACTGGGTCAGTGCCTCACCACTCTCCAAGTCAAGCACCCCAAAGGCACCCCTCATAGGTGTAGATACATAATGTGGAACTTGATCTAGAGGAGACTCCATTTCTTGTGTGAGAAGTCCCAACTATTGATCAAATCTATACTAGAGAAATGTGAATGGATGGCATGGATACTAGAAGCCATAAAAAACTTGAGCAAGACCCAAGAAAGTGGAAGGGGCTAACTGAGGGGAACCAAAATAGAGAGTGTTGTCTAATCTATGTGAATGATACTAGTTTGGTGTAGACAAATAAAAACTCTATCTTTAGAAGTATTTCTACCTCAATGATGTGACCCAAGAAATAAAGAAGCAATTATCCTTCTTTTTAGAGATGTATAATGAGGAGCCTCAGTTCGACACTCCATTAGATTCCATTTTCTCTAGCCCAGATGCCCTAGGTCTGCTAAACCTTATGAAGTTTGATCCATAATAGCTCTCCTCAATAATGACAAGTGCCACATTTTTTAAACTTGCCATGGAAGTGATGCACCAGAATATTTTGTCAAAATTAGATGCATGCATGATCGAAAAGAAACATAGCAAGATGGTGAAAATGTATAATAAAGTGTATGTTGAAAAATAGGTGTTAACTGATGAAGTGGCCTCCTTAAAGCAACAACTTCAAGAGGCCATCGAGGCTAAGGTAAGGGTTTTAAACCTTTGTAAAACAATTTTTAAGAGCCAACACTGGCATATGGTGTACCATTGGATGGGGATGCCCTAGGGAAATTAGAGACATTAGTTGAAATTTTGCTCAAAAAGAATAAGGAGTGCCCCGGACCTAGAAATGAGTCCCAAAAAATTTTAGAATAGTTTACCACTACAACAAATATTTACCGTAGTAATTTGGAAAGAGTCAGGGAGGTTATCCCAATTTTGGATAACATTTTTGCATGTATGGTGTGCCCTAATAAGATGATAGAAGCTTGACTCAATAACAAAGAGGTCATGAGGCAACAAGTGACTGATGTCGCTCTTTTAATAAAAGATCATGTTGAGTGCACAAATGCATTTAAGGACATAGAAATGATGGAAGATGTTATTAATAACCATCATTAATAAATAAATGCTAGTTTGACCACATTGTAAAGACCTGTTGATAAGGAGGTCTCCAAATTAGAGAACATATATAAAGAAGCTAGTGTAGCCCTAGATGAAAAGATGAAGAACACTGAGACTCTAATTTAGTCTGAGGAGTTGCAAGCAATAAAGGAGGCCATTGAAAAATAACTACTAAAGTTCTTGTTGCCTTATCCCATTGGGATGAGTTGATGAAAGAACTCGAGTAGAATAGGCCTAAGTTCCTTGAGGACGCCAATATAACTTAGTTTGGGATAGACTAAGAGCTTAGTGTGGGGTGTTGTTAGCCTCTCAATTTTGACCAAGTATTTATTCTAATTTTTGGCACTTGACATAGAGGGACCATTATCCATTTTTATGTAAGTACCGACATGATGTGGGAGAACCATAGTGTTGGATGACCATGGTGCGATACTAGTAGCATGAGAGTTGAAGGATGTAAGAAGGATAATGGTGTGAAAGACCTAGTGTGGGAGGACCCAGTCAAGAGAAAACATGGCACGAGGAACATGAGAACAAAGGACTAAGAACATGAAATGGAAAGGACTAGGGAACTATGAGGGAAGTGGATTTTCAAGAATGCAAGAGTAGTTAGAAGAATAAATCAAATACGACACTTTGAGCCCATCGATCAGAGGCCTTGTACCATCTTGTGAAGAATAAAACACTTGGAAATAAATGTATAACATAGAGTGGGCATCTAGAGGTGAAAAGCCCTGATTCTATAAGAATAATTAGTTATAAGAGCCATGACTCTTAGCCAGTTAAGAGTCTATGTACCATGTGTCCATCTTGAGTTAGAAACTTGACACTTGGATAGGGAAAAACAAGTATAAAGACCCCTATTGTAAGGCATTCATGGGGGGGGAATGGTGTGGGTGAACCTTTAAAGGAATATAGAGCATTTTATCTTGTAATTTATAAGCACTTAATAAGAATTTCAATGTTTATCATATGGTACTTTGAGCAATAGATTGTTAACTGTCGAATATTGAAATGTGTTAAAGTGAATAAAGTCATGAGTTCCTTTCTTATTTTATAATTATATAGTGATGGTAGTATAATCTATTATGTTAAGGAACAATAGAAGGATATTTTTTTGATAAGAAATAAGTAAACACACATCATGATTCAAAGTCTTAGGGAAATGGTCTTTCATTGCATGCTTCGAGTGAGCACATGAGACTTCCTTTGAATGATAGGGCTAGTGCGTTAGCTTATTGGGAGGAGGTTTCAATACTGACATAAAGATAATGAGAACCCTGATAACATGAATAGGGTAGTTATAACATACTATAAAATGTAGCTATTCAATACTCCTCTCTACCAAATGTTGACATCCAACGTCCACAGGGTGCTAACTCATGCTAAAGTTCTTTATCATTCTAATGTCCAAGCCTGTCTTCTCCCAAGGTTCATGGTTATCCTTGAGTATATGTAGATAACCAAGTGTGAAAATGAACCATGATCTCAATAAATAAAGTTTCATATAATGCACTATAGAGATTATGCTCTACCCACTGTCATGTGAAAACTCTTGGTTTAAGGTAGGGAACCACAAAAATTATCTTCAACTCTATTAATCCATTTTTTTAATACTCTCAAGGCTGATGCACTCAAATATCTTCCATGACTGTGTAACAAGTGCTATGGGTTCTGATAATAGATCCAAAATGTTGGGATTTTATTCTTATTATAAATTTGGTGCTAAAGTGTAGCCCAACAAGCTAACGTGTTGGCTCTTTCACGCAAGACTATGGTCTTACATGCTCACACCAAAGCATGCATCTAGAGACCAGTTCTCATAGGTTATGTTGCATAGTAACATTATCTTAGGTATATTCCTTAAGTTAAACATATATTTAAATAGATATTTCCATAGAGAAAAAGATACACTTTAATCCTAGTATTATTATGTTCAACCACAATAATCACACAAATGAGTGCCATAGAGTTATGAGATTGTTAGAAAAAGAAAATAATTGAATAGGTTTCATACTAAGTTCTAATTATCAAATGCCTCAACTCAACCTATTGCAGATACATAACAATCCTTGTAACTAATTATGAACACATGAATGGTTATAATATCTGCAATTCATATATTAAGCTTTAACAAAGTATTATCAAGAAAAATCTGTTGTCACAGTGATTAGCAATAGGGGTATTTATACTTATTTATCCTTGACCAAGTAATTAAAATAATAATGATAGGAGTAATTGACCAATGAAATCTCTACAAACTGAGAGTCATGGTGATTTATCAATTAACTTCTCCTAAGGACTCGGGCATTTGCGCCCCCTATATACTTGATCTATGCTATATCCTTTTTTCCATGTGTTTATTTCATCGTAGGCCTATATAAAACTCTGATGGATAAGGTTTGGGTGACCCTCAAGAATCACTCTTTAACCATCTCCCACTTCCCATGCACTCCCAAAGTCTTTTGGTGTTTTTTTCCAAGTCCTATACTCTCATGTTCCTCATGACTAATTCTTCTTTGACTGGGTCCTCTCACACTATTACTTTTACACCTTTGTGCTTTTGTACCCTATAGGTTTCATGCCACATTGCTTAAAATCCATTTGATTTCTATGTCATAGTATTATGTGCTAATCTCCTTCTTTGTCATGCCAATTTTGTGCCAAAATGTGAAAACACTTAGCCAAAATTTAGGGTCCAACATCCTATCTACTTTTCCATTTAGAAGCTCACTCCAATTGAACAAATTTACTCGACTATAGAATACAAAGCCTTATCCATGGTATACATGCTTCAAGAGTTCCATCAGTATTTGTTTGCCACCCCATTTATTTTATTTATAGACCATGAATCACTAAAATACCTTGTGAATAAGCTAGTGTTGCATAGATACATTGCCAGTAGATTGTGCTCTTTCAAGAATTTTAGTTTTATGTCACAGTGAAATCGAGTAAGGTTAATTATGGACCTGATCATTTATCATGCATTTAACTAGTGAATTCCATTGAGGATGACCTACCTAATTTATAACTTTTTCAAGTCATGCATGTGCCCAATAAATTTGAGGATATCATAACTTTATTAATACAAGTTCAACACCAGCCCACCTCAACACTTAGGAGAAAAAGTAGATGGCTATTTGTGTTTCTCCTTTCCATCTCATTGGGGGTTACCTTTATAATCTTAGACAGGATGAAGTATTATGCTGCTGCATCATGCAGCATGAGGATGCTCAATTTTTTAGGAGGTTCATGAAGGTGTTGCTAGATTACATTATATTAGTGATGTTATAGTGTGGAACGTTCTATTAGCTAGGTTTTGGTGGCCTACTCTGTTTAAGGATACTAACTCTTATGCATACCAATGTGATATCTATCAATTCATGGGTAAACTAAATTGATGGGATGATATGCCTATTTATCCGATCCTAGCTCATGAACCTTTTGTGAAATGGGCTATTGATTTTGTTGTCCCCACTACTCTAGTAGGGAGGTGTACTAGAACATGTTATGTGATTACCACCACTGATTACCTCACTCATTGGGTTTAATCAATGCCAACTAGGGATTTTACTATTGTAACTACTATTATATTTCTTTGGGAGAATAGTATTACAAGGTATGGATGCCTGTTAAGTTTGACTAGTGATTGAGGAACTCATTTCCTTAATGAAACAATCTATATCCTTTTGGTTGAGTTAATGATTATGCACCACAATACTACACCTTACCACCCTTAGGTGAATGGTATAACTAAAGTGTTCAATAAAATCTTGGGTCACACATTGACTAATATTTATAATATTAGTCACACTGACTAAGATGATCACATTTTTTACGATATTATGGGCATATCGAACCATATATAAACAGTTGAAAAAGATTACTCCCTCTAATCTTGTCTTTGGTTCTGAGGTCATTATCCTAGTTGAGTTCTATATGATGTGAAATTTGAGCAATAGATTTAAATCACATAATAACTAGATAAATCAAGCTCAAAATTTACAAAACATAAAAAAGAGAGAATGAGGAAGCAATCAACTTGTAATTGGAATAATCTTTCCATAATTTTGCCTCCTTGAGTCTTCCCTCCAAGATCATAAGTGTTTTTTTTATGAAAATTTGATCATATGATGTTGGATTGCAAGACAAAATGGCTTCAAGGCTTTGGTAGATTGGTTATGGATGCAAAACAAAGATTATAGAAGCTCACACGATTGCTGATTTTATGATTAGTCTTAGCCAAGATCTTTTCATGGATATTTATAAGGGTGGTGAAGGGAATAAAAGGGAATTAAAAATTCCCAAGAATCCTTTAGTTTTAGAGGATCTAGAGTGATGGCAGAAGTTGAGGGAAGTTTCCTTGTTAGATAACTCTATACCTAATTAAGGGTTAATGAGGATTACACATGGGATTAGATGGGGTTGGCAAGAGGGTTAGGTGAGGAATAGGGAGTAGGTTTTAGGAAAGCTTATGAGTAGGCTAGTAGTTGGGATTGTGAATTTAAAATTTATAAATATAATGGATAAGTAAATGTTAAGTGATAAGTGGGATTCAATAAAAGCAGGATTAATTGGATGTGGGAATTATAATGTTAGTGGATTGATAATAAGAATTAAGGTGATGTTAGAAAATGAATTGGAAGGGTGTTAGTTAGTAGGGTTGAATGAAATTAAATAGGATTAGAGATAAATTTAGTGAGTCAGGGAAGGTGAGAAAATTGGGATGCATACAAGTTCCTTGTACCTTCTCTATGTATTACATGTATTGGTCAGTTAGATGATGAGGAATCTTTAAAAGTGCACGTAGATGTTTTACTTCTATTGGATGAAACCCATTTTATATCTCATTAGAGTCAAGGAGTGGAGAAGTGGAAATATAAAGTCTGACATGATAGACATCTTAAGAATAAGACTTTTTCTTTGAGTATGCAAGTATTGGTTTATGACTTAAGTTCACGTGTCATTCATAAAAACTTCACATCCATTGGGATGGTCCATTTATTATTCATAGTATTCATCCCACTGACATGTGTATGTTGAAAAGTTTAGATGGCCAATTTCTTCCAGAATATTTCAATGGTATTCAACTTTGCCCATACCATTCTCAGTCATGTTTCCCTTTTATTAATAAGGCATATACCAGTAGTTTAGTTTAGGATTTTGGTTTGTTTTTCAATAAGGCATGGCATTGGTTGCGTGACCTTGTTTAGGTTTAGATCAACACTTGGTTCTTTATTATTTTATTTGTTATGTCATGGAGGACCACAAACTTATTTTAGTGTGGGGTAAGTGTGAAAGAAGTAAAATTATAGAGCACCAAGGAAAAGGTGGAAGGAAATGCACATGAGAAAAAAGGTGCACAAGTGAAAGTATATAAGGACACGTGGATATGAAGGATGTAGTGCACAATTGCTATGAAAATTCAAGATAAATAAAGGAGGTTCCCACCTTGGAAATGGAATTTTTTAAAAATTAGTTACAACAGTCATGGACTTTGATAGATGCACGAGATGGGACATATGTGTTAAATATGATAAAATCATGTGTAATGGCGAGTTTGCTAAATATAAATCATGGTAATACATTAGAGACATGAAATGAATGAAATGATGGATGAGGTCATGGGGAAGTAAATGTGAAAACTTCCCTTTATGCGTCTTATATAAGTGCCAACCTTCATTTGGTGTTAGTTCCAAAATGAGGATGGTTAGTATGGTGTTAGTTCCAAAATGAAAACAAAATGAAATAAACACACTAATATCATAACATCTCTAGGCCTAAACACTAGGGAGAGCTTGGTAACAAAACATGAATAAAACACACAACTAAAATGCAAAAGAAACCTCTTTTACCTTCCTTGGATGGTCCAAAATGCTTGTTGTAGTGGCTTGCTCAACTTGTGCTCATGAAGTCCTTGGCAATGGAAGCTTGGCTACCTCCATCACTCCTTGGCACCTTTGGCTTGTGGCTTGGCTTGGATTGGAATTATTTTGGCATTATAACACTAGTTTATTGAAGATTTTGGAACCATTTGTGCATTATAACTTTGCCTAATCAAGTCTCTTGAAGATATTTGAGCATAATAACTCTGCACCAAAATAGCTTAGAAATGATGCTCATGGCCTCTCTATTTATAGATTTTTGAAAATGTTTAGAATGAACCTGAACCATCCATCCTAAGATTGAGATGTGTGGCTGAGGATTAATTCAATTTTTGGAATTAAGTTTATAATTATCCTCATCATGACATTGGAAAAAGGGGCAATTATGACCTAGGGATATCTTCTCAAAAAATGAGGTCACCTGATGATGCAGATATTTAATATTCATTTCCAAAAATAAGTTTTCAACAAATTTTCATGGAATTATTGATTAGGCCTTAATTTGGGTTAATTAGCTCTTAAGCATGCTTAAGCACTTTGTGCACAAATTACTCAAATTGATTAGAATGCCTTGTTATTGGTCTAAAATTCAACTGGATTGGAATTGGAAGTCTTTGTCAAATGCATTGGAACCATTATCCTATTTAGGATTTTACCAATAAAAATAACAAAGACATGTATCTTGTGCAAGATATTTGTTAGGAAAGAGCAATCCAGAGCACCAAGGTGCAAAATTGGCATTTTGACTCAAATTGATCTGATCAAATTTAACTAGCCCATAAATTAAATTACACCATTTAGGGATACCCTGGCCAAAATCAAAACTTGAATATGTTAGTTTCACATTATTTAGCGTGTTTTAGTATTTTTAGTCCAAATTATACATTTTAGGTGAAAATTGGCCAAAAGCCTGATTGGAGGTTATCAATGGCCAGTTTTAGGTGTCTATAGTTTGCCCCTATTTGGGAAGGTGTTGCAAGATATAAGCACAATAATATCTTCTCAAGGAATGAAAAGGTCCTACATGCCTATAATTGTAATGATGATAAACTAACTATATGATGCCCCTTGAGGGAATGGTTGGCACAAGTCGGTCGACAAATGGTCCCTCAATAAGAAGTAAAATGAGAGGACAAAAGAAAGGAAACATGATGGGGTGAAAACATAATGATAGTGAAAAAGTAATCAAAATAATTGAGAATTAAAGTGTGATGGTGTACACTTGTTTTCCCAAAGGTGGTTATAAACATTATACCCTGATAGTGGCAACATGGTATGATAACACAATGATTTGCCCAAAGGTGGTTATAATCATTGAGAAGATAGAGCTACCCCAGTTAGGACAGACAAACAAGATAATAACATGCCCCTATATAGGCAAAAAAAGTAAAGTGGTGACCACACAATAATTTTCCCAAAGGCAGTTATAATCATTGAGAAATGTAGGTGGGACAGTGTGCAATGATTTGCCCATAGGTAGTTATAATCATTAGACCTCAATTATGGAAAACATGATAAACTTGGTCAAGGATGATGATAAATTAATGAAGAGGGTAACGATGAATTGGAACCTACTAGTAGGGAGATGCTCATTCGAACTAATAAATATTGAAATTCTTTCATGTTTAATTACTATGTTTAGGGTATGATTAGGATGGAATTAGGATGTTGATGCCAAAGAGAGGCCACCATTTGCTAAATAAATTTTTTAAATCTTAGGTTTGTTGTAGCATATGTCAGTAGGCATCATGGTATACCATCATGAGGACTTGGATGAAATATGCATAAGGACTAACTCCTATAATTCAATACTCAATAGAAAACAATGCACCAATGATAGAAACCATGATGACAATGTAAACATATGAATATGGATGGATTTGAGTATAAGTGTGGGTAAGGAATCACCTAGTTAACACACATAAATTGAATCAAGGCAACCGTGCTAAAAGGAAACAAAGAAGCAGATAAATAAATAAGTTAACTAGAAACAAACAAACAAATAATGCAATAGAAACCCTACAAACATTACCCTTAAAAAAAAGGTGACAACTTAACAAATAAACAAAATAGGGGTATAGAAGAAAAGGAGGGGGGTGGCCGAGCTATCTCCATATATACTGGGCAAGTAGATGCTACCTACATAGTTCCATAGATGTAATATCCAATAAAAAACTTTAGACCAAATGTAGTTCTCCCAGGGATTGGGAAGCAAATGATAACTGATGAAAACAAACATAATGGATGTGATAGAAGAATAGGAATGGTCTTGAAAAATGACAAGTGCATGATAAAAAAGGCCAAAAAGGATGGGAAAACTTAGTGACAAGTGGTTTTCTTGCAACTTAGTGAGGGTTCATAGAATCCTTAAGGCAAAGAAATGGTCAAATGTTTTTGGTTTTTTCTAACGATTTTACAAATGTTTTTAAAATTTTGAAAGTATCTCAACTTGATCAATAATGATGAGAGACCAAATGGTTCAAGCTCACAAAATAGAGAGAGCATTCAAACTTAGGTTGCTCAAAAAATGGCGAGAGTATAGCTTAGGGTTCTCATAAAATGGTGAGAGTGTGGCTTAGGTTGCTTGTAAAATGGTGAGAGCATGGTGGAAATAGTGACTAAGCTGACCTAAAAAAGTATTGAGCATTGCCTACATAATCCCAAAGTAGGACCTCAAGTCACTGTAGTTCTGCCCTTACAGTGGAGGAAATCGACTAGTGTAGCAATCAATTCAAACAAAATAGGCATAGTTGGTAAAAAGGCACAACATGGCATAAGAAGTGGCAAGTTGTTAAATCAAGGCTTAATTTTGCCCCTAGTTTGCCCATAGGTGGTTATAACCAAGACACAATGGCATAAATCAATGGTATTATATTACCCAAAGGTGGTTATAATTAGTAGTAAGATTGGTGGTAAGAAAAGAATAACAAATAAAGGATGCAACTGCTGAAACTTCTATCACACTATCTCAAAATACACTCTCTATCTAAAGTACTTGAAATAACTAATGAACTGATCAGATACCTTGATCCTAAAAATATGTAATGAATGGCAAAAACCAAGGTCAAACATGCTAGGCTTTAGAACACACTAGGTCAATAGAATGGAAGTAGAAAGTGGATACAACAAAGAGACAAATAAGGATGGTATTTTTATAAAGAAGAATAGTGATAAAATGGCATAACTAAAATGATCCTTATAGACAATACACCTTAGCATTCAAGCATAGTACCACTTGAGATGAATAGTATTCATTAGCTCTAGAAGTTCATCACCATCTGGTGTGGCAAGCTTGTATGCTCCTAATGCATAATCTACAGTGATGATGAAAGACCCTATCCAGTTTGGTTTGGATTTTCCTTTATGCTTCTTCTTAATCATGGTATTCTTTTGGTTTTATTTAAGAACAAGATCACCAAGTTCAAATGTTCTATACTTAACACACCAATTATAGTGGCCTTTGAGTCAGTTCTGTTATGCTTAAAGATTATTGAGTGCGAATGTGCATTTTTCATCAAGTAGATCTAGCTATTGTAGGTGAGCTACTTAATAGTCATGATCATCCAGGACATGCTTAAAAGAGATGCATAGTGAAGGTAATTTGACCTCAATGGGAAGGATGGATTCAGTACCATAAACAAGTGAGTATGGAGTGGCTCTTGTGGGGGTACGATGATTGGTATGGTATGCCCAAAGGGCATGGAATATCTAGAGGTGTCAATCATGATCGACATCATTGACAATCTTTTTGATAATGTTGAAAATGGTTTTATTGGATGCCTCAACTTGGCCATTACCTTGATGGTAATATGCTGTAGAAAAATGTTGTGTGATGTTGTATTCAACACATAACTATTCTACATCCTTGTTCTTGAATGGTCCTCCATTATTAGATATAATGTCAGAGGGGACATCGTAGCAGAAAATGAGGTGGTTAAAAATGAATTTGAAAGTTTGCTTTCCAATCATGTGAGGGGTATAGCTTTAACCCACTTAGTAAAATACTCAACGGTGATAAGGATATGTTTATGGCCATCAAATGAAGTGGGGTTAATCTTCCCAATGAGGTCAAGTCACCATGTATAAAATAGCCATGGTGTCAACATCAGTTTTAGAGTTTTTACTGGGGCATGAATCATATTAGCATGCCATTGACATTTGTCACACTTTTTTACATAGATAGTGGCATCTACATCCATTATGGGCCAATAATAACCAATACGTAAAAGCTTTTTGGATAGGACTACCTCGCTAGAATGAGATCCACACACTCCTTCCTAAACTTCTCTTAACGCTAGTGTAGACTCTACCAAGTTTAAACAATGAAGCAAAGTTCCATAAAAAATGTGATCGTAAAGGGTGGATCCAAGTAGAGTATAACAAGTGGAATGATGAATGAAGGTTTTAGTTTATTTTTGAGATACATTAGGTGGCAGAACTTGGTCATGAAGGTTGTTGTAAAGGTCTGAGTACCAGATAGAATTAGGACCAATAATATCATCAATCCTAGAAATGGTTGAAGGTTCATGAGCTAGTGTTGAAAAATTCTTGATGAGGAACTAATACTCTCTATCTTTATATGTTTGTTTAATTAAAGAGCCAATAGTAGCCATGTCATATATAGTTCTATTACTAGCCCTCGGTATGTGCTCAAACTAAATATTGACAATTTGTTGTTTAAGAGTGTCCACCATGGCTTTATATGGAACCAGCTTGTCGTCTTTTGTATAAAAATGATCTGTAACTTGATTGATGATTAACTAAGAATCAACATAAAATTAGAGTTGAGATATATTCCAATACACAAATTTTTGAAGCCCTGCAACAAGTGATTCATACTTAGCCATGTTGTTTGTATAAGGAAAGCTGATTCTGAATGATTTAGGGATTAGATCCCCATATAGTATAATAAATAATAGGCCTACCCCCGATTCATGTGTAGTGAATGAACCATAAAATATAGTTTCCAGGACTACTCCTCAAGGGGTGTGTCAATGACGGTCATGATAGATTCATCAAGAAATTGAAATGCGAGTGGTTGTGTGTCTATGAGAGGTGCTTCAACAAGTTGATATGTAATAACTTGTCCCTTTATTTCCTTCTAATTGACATAATCTATGTCAAAATCACTAAAAAGCATGATATATTTAGCCATTCTTCCTTGCAAAGCTATTTTAGATAGTAGATACTTGAGTGGATCTACTTTTGAAATGACCATGGTCTTATTATTCAACATGTAATGGCATAGTTTCTGAGCTGTGAAGAACATGGCTAGACAAGCTTTTTCAATAGGTGCATAGTTATGTTCTTATGTAACCAAGGTATGACTTAGGTAGTATACAGTGTGATCCTTTATTTTGTCATCATGTTGAGCCAAGAGTGCCTAAAAAGCATGATTGGTAGCTGATAGGTATAAAAAAAATGGTTTTCCTGGCATAGGAGGTAATAAAATAGGCAGATTAACAAGATATTCTTTGAGTTGTTAAAAAGCTATTTGGTAGTGATCATCCCAGTAAAATGCAACTCCATTCTTTAAAATGTGTGTAAATGGATGACACTTTTCTGCTAATTGAGAGATGAAGCATCCAATTGACTAGATTTTACCCTGTAAACATCTCGATTATAACATGAAATTTAACTAGATCAACTTCAATACCTCTATGAGACATGATGAATCCAAGTAATTTGCTTGAAGTTACACTGAACACACATTTCTTTGGATTGAGTCTAAATTTGTACTCCCATAATCTTTTAAATATATTATGCAGCACTGCTGGATGGTCATCCCTAGTTTTGTAATTTCTTAATATGTCATCGACATAGTCTTCAACACTATCATTCATCATATCATGGAATATGATAGTCATGGCCCTTTGATATGTAGCTCTAGCATTTTTAAGGCAAAATGACATTACTTGATAACAAAATATTCCCCATGGAGTGGTGAATGGTGTTTTATGTTCATCTTCTAGTGCTATTCTAATCTGGTTATATCCTGAAAAACCATCCATGAGTGGAAGCATTTCATAACCGATTGTGGAGTTGATGATCATGTCAATATTAGGCAAGGGAAAGTCATCTTTAGGACAAGCTTTGTTGATGTCTCCAAATTTAGTACAATTTTTTATCCCTTTAAGATTTTTATTAATAGGTACCACATTAGAGATCCATTTTGAGTAGTCAATGGATTAGATACATCATGCTTCTAAGAGTTTTTCCAACTCTTTCTTTACCAATATAGCAATGTGAGGATGCATCTTACATAACTTTTGCTTTATCAGTTTGGCATCAAGATTAACCATAAGGTGGTGCAAAACCAAGGTTGGGTCTAAACCTAGCATGTCAGAATAGGCCCATGCAAAGATATCTATAAATTCTCTCAATAGAGCTGTAAAGATGTCATATTCGTCCTCAGTGAGGGATGCACCTAATTTTATCCATTTTAGGTCTGATGGATTCTTGATATTTACCTCTATTATAGCTTTGAATAGAAGGGTTAAACCATCTTCAAGGATAGTAGGTAATGACTTGAACTGTTGAATTATGTTAGGGTCCTCCATTAGGACTTTATCTTCAACTTCTCCTAGGCATGATGAATGTGAGTCCCCTAATGGAAGATCTAGCCATATGACAAAAATAGTAGGAAATTCTTCAAGAATTTGATCAAATACTTATTTTTGCTCAAATCTGAACTCTGATCCATAGGTAAGTTCATCATGGGTGGTCTCCTAGTCTAAATTCGAAGAAGAATTAACACCCCCATCTAATAACACCTGAAATAGGTTTTCACCACTAGAGTGGCCTTTATCTTTACTTTTTCCCTAGTCAAAAAGTGCCTCAAAGAGGTTTTCACTTTGGGACCTCAATGTTTTACTTATTTTTTTTGCTAAGGGTGTTCACTCGCTCTCCAAAATAGGCTACAAGATCCAATGTGATTGAGAAACCTGATTTGTGATCTCCTAATGAAACATTGTCTCTAAGGCCTAAAAAGTCATAGAATGACCCATCATTCTAAAAATCATCAATTAGTAGACTGAATTCTTATTGGTCCAAATCGATTAGTTGGGGATAATATAATGGCAAATAGTTACGATGAATGGCTAAGGTAAGGGTACAAATGGCATTGTTATCAAAAAAGTTAGTTTCAGCTAGGTCATCAAAGGTGAGACTATGATTGGACTCTGCTTCACTGTCGACATCATCATCACTAGTCACTAGTGAGGGAGTTTGAATAAGATATGCAGGGTTAACCCCAGGTGATTTAAGTCTAAGTTCATAAGGTCTTTCATACTTAGTCATGGAAATTGGCTCGATGGTTCCTTGCTGATTTGGTTCGAGGCCTCTTCCTTCATAATTGTGATACTCCATGATCTTATTAGGAATAGGATACTTTATACTTTTATAGCAATCAGCTTGGTTGTCATTGTATAACCATGATTCATCCCCTTTAAGAGGGTCAGGTTCTAGGCCAGATGTTGATACAAATGTAATAGGTCCCTTATCTTTGTTTTTTTGTTACTAATGCATATGTGGAGTGACTTTAGGTCACCCAAAGGTTTTTGAATTATGAAGAAGATTGGCAATATTAAATATATCATGGGTCACATACTCTCCCATTCCATTATCTGAAATGGTGAAATGATTAGAAGCTTTAGGAGGTGGCATGTGGGAAAGGGAATCCAAGGTATTAGGATATATGCAATTATTTGGTGAAGGATCAATAAGTATAGCCTTTCCTTTATCTTGCTTGGAACTTAGATTCATACCATACTAATAATTATGGCTTTTAAATTCAGCCTCAAGATGCTTACAATGTTCATATGGGTGTAAATCTCCTGGAATATTCACTTCCATCCCTGAGTGGGAAAACTTGATACATTGGTGCAGTCTTGATGGGATTGCATGGATCTCATTTAACCAAGGCCTTCCTAGAAGCATATTGTATGATAACTCAAGATCAATCATATGGAAAAGTGTATCATGGGTCAAAGGCCCAATGATAACTGGAAAACTAATGGTGCCTTATGATTCTGTTTCCTGATTATCATAGGCTTTGATAGTTATTATTTTTGGTTAGAGATCTACCATTGTGTACCCAAGAAGCTTTATGAGCTTTAGACATACTATGTTGAGGCTAGATCCATTATATATAAGGGCATGTTTCATTTTATGTCACTTTATATAAACTTCTATGTATAATGGATTATTATGGAGCGGGTCAAGGGAAGACATATCGCTTTGGTTGAATGTGACTTGTTGGGATGGAGCTAGGTGTCTAACCAAAGCTTAAAATTGATCAGGGGTTATGTCACTAACAATCATGGATTGAGTTAAAAAATAATTCAAGATGTTTTAATGGATTATTGGCATTTGTAACAAATCTAAAATAGAAATTTATGTTGGTGTCTTCTATAATTGTTCCACAATATCAAATTTTTTGTCTTGGTCAGTAGTGAACGGTTTATTCTGAGGATGAATGGTTGGTTGGATGATAGGCAAAGTGGTGGATGGTTGTGGGCTTGGGATAGTAATAATCAACCTCCAAGTTATGATTGCAAAATCAAGATTAAATACTAGACCATTATTGCTAACAAATACTGGGAATGGTGTGGGACCAGATAGGGCAAGTCTCAATTGCCGGTGCACTTGCATGTGGTCACGTGGCAAGAACGAGTTATCGATATAAGGTTCAAAAGGGGAAGTCCTAGTTTTCTAGTTTGCCTGTATGCACTCCCAGGTTAAAAAAGGATTATCCATGTAATTTGGTTGAATATTGTTGTTTAGCAATATTCTAGGCTAGTTAGTGCTTGGTTTAGGATTAATGGAGATGGTATTAATGCTACCCCTTGCAATATGACCTACAACCCTATTGTAGTCATGTGCAACTGCATGGTAGGTTTGTTGGGTTTTACCATTTTGACCTTGGTTTTGTCCATTATTATATCATTATAGGTTTTATTAATGATTTTGTTGGTTCTCTAGTTCAACCTTTGATTTTGATACTATTGATTTTGTTGATGCATTGACCGTTGTTGTTATTGTTGTTGACTATTTTTTTGTTAATGATTGTTATGTTAGGGAAAGGGGTTTTGATAAATACCAAGAGTTTGATTAGAAGTGGAAGCACCATTATCCAATTTTATCTCCCCATTCTCCAACATATTCTTAATTAAATGCTTGATTTGGACACATCTTTGTAGATTATGTCCATTGACTTGATGATAGTCACATAATTCATTTTCATGATACCAATCAAGATAAGGAATACCTTGAAAATAATGCTTTGGTATAGGCCAAGTAATCAGATTAGTGGCATTAATCTTGTGAAATTTAGACTTAATAGGTTCTTCTAGGTCGCTAAAGACATGACGTGCAGGCACGGTTCTTCTAGGAGGAGGGGTTTACAATGGTAACGACTACTATATTTGTTATGTAAGTTTTGGTTATTGTGCTTACATTACTAGTTGAGTAGGAGTAATTTGAAAAGGTGGTATAGATGATGTTTACACATGATGGGATTTAGTTACTCTATTTCCCACAACATTCCTATTGTGGTTGAATTGCTTCAGTCTTTCATGGTTATTGACCTGTGCCAATTGTGATGCTTGCACTTAGATGAGATGTTGGTCATTTCCCTAATTGGTACCTTGATTTTTATTAGTTAAATTAAGCTTGATGACTCTTTTATTGATGAGTGGCCTCTCAATCAACAAAACTTTATCAATGATCTCCTTGAATGTATGTGCACATTGTAGTTCTAAATGATAAGCTATCTCACTATGCAAATTTTTGGTAAACAAAGTGGCTAATTGTTTATCTAGTAAACTATGGGTGAAACAAATCACAAGGGCTCTCCATCACTGTAAATAACTTGCAAAACTCTCACCAACTTTTGGTTTTACTTACGTTAAGTCCACTAATGAAATATCATGCTCAAGATTATAGGAAAAGTGTTGAACAAAGTTATCAGAAAGATCATCAAAATTTGTTACTAAATTTTTGGGCAATTTCAAAAACCACTCCAAGGCTTGTCCAACCAAGCTCCTTAGAAACAATAGCAAAATGTATATGTTGCTATATGCCACTGGTTGACATTCGACAAAAAATTTGGTTAAATGAGCCTTAGGGTCACCTTTCCCTTTATATTTATCAAATTTTAGTGGTTCATATCCTAAAGAAAATGGTATCTGTAAATACTCCATGTTGAATGGATGGGAACATACGTCATCTAATTTGAAATTTTTAGTTTGTTTACCATCTTGAATGGTAGCAATTGCATCCTTCATCTGTTATAATTCTTGAGATAAGAAACTAGAAGGAATATTGGTTTGAGGGAGAATTTGGTTTTGGATAGATGGTTGGGAGGTCATAAGTGGGACACTTTGACCAAGGTATGATGGAGATACCTGTTGAGGTACATTGGTGTGGTTGGGGAATGGACCAAGAATACACATACGTGGATTAGGATGTGCTTGAAATTACACACTTGGTTGTGTGATATTTTGGTTTGGGTTGGTGATAAAAGTTTGACTTGGAGGATTTTGTGGTTGGGACGAAGGGATATAACTATACTATGCCTACTATGGTTGAAAAGGGACATGTTGTCGACTAAATGAACCTTACTGTTGAGTGGGAACTTGTGGACCAAGACCCTGTCCCTAGATTTGTGGCACATTTTGAACCAACAGTTGTCTATTAGGTACTTGAGAAACATGGGGACCTCCTTGTTACATGAATCCCTATGAGGAAGTAAAAATGGGTTACAAATTTGGCATCTATTGTTGACCAATATTTGCACATTGTTGACTAGTTATTGTTTGGTTTTAGATTGGCATATTCATCTATGACTGAAGAGGTATGTTCCTTATTACCTGGTGAGGTGGAACATTTATTGTCCCTAATTGAGGTGGCAATGTATTTGTCCTTTATTGTGTTAATACACTAGACTATGCCTGTTGTGAAGAATACTAATCGTTACTTATTGAGAAGGAGTAGGATTCATCACATTCTATCATTGAGGCATGATATTGGTCATTATTTGATTACCTAATCTCATAGGTTGTACATTTGAGGAAGCAGTCAGTTGAGGTTGTGGTGTAGAAGCTCTTATTCCTTGGTATGATGACCTATTCATAGGATTAACTACATGCACATATTAATGGCTAATTGTTTATAAATTAGTACCACTTTGATTAGGATTAGACATTGTTTACATATTATCTACTACATTTGGCTCGCTATTCTGTGTATAGACTGAAGACACTTCTTCAATAATGGGCATATAGATCAAGTTATCTATCGAAGAAATTTGTACAATGGGTTAGAATTTGGATTCTCTTATCTAGTTAACTCTATCAACACTCTTGTTGAAGGAACTAGGTCAATGAGAGGCTTACTTACCATGTTCATCTGATTGAAATCATGTGTTAGATTCAAATATGTTTGATATGCTATCTGCATTTGGTTAAAGTGATCTTCCATGATGTTTTTACCTCGATAAAATATATTAGGATCTTGGTACATTGTTTGGAATAGAGCCATAGGATTGATAGAAAAATCCTGTTGATCATAAATGATATTGTGAGGCACTCTTATTAGACTTGGTAAATTTTCATGGGAGAAGTCTGTTGGAAACTTAGCCCCTACCTCTATGGTTATAACCAAAATCTCATTTTTGTTCTCTAACAAATGTTGTTAAAAAAATGGATCATATGTGGAAGCCGTATTAGTAGAATATTACTATTGAAGTACTTGCTCGTCCACTATAGGTATTGTAGCTAGGTATTGTGTAGTTTATTCTTGATCTTATTCTAAATAAGGTGGTGTGTTAACCACATAGTTAGCCAATGGATCTTATCTTTGTGCCCCTGATTGAGTATCATAAGAGGGATAAAAATCCATCTCATAAGCAATATTATCAACATAAGGGTCTTGCTTCTTCCTGTGCAACCACGTTACTAATCCCTAGATTGTACATGAGTCCACTACGAGTGTAGGAATACATGTTGGGATCCATAGTCAATGTTTTTGCGATAAAAAGTCAAAGAGTTCTACAAACTCTAAAAAGGACAATGTCTAAAATAGATGATGTCCCAAATTGGTCTAGATTTATCAAAAAGATCAAAAGGTTTATGCAAAGATTTGTGAGAAAACAAGCTAACATGAAATATTTAACATTTCATCATTAACACAAAGATAAGCAAGTAAATGGTACAAAAATCAAAATTCTAAACTCTAAGGTCAAAGTATTTCAAATCAATATAATCTAGGAATTTAAAAGTTGCTAGGTCTTTTGGCCAAACATGGCATCAAAATCTAGGCTCAAACAAGGCATGTGCTAGGACTCTTGGCCAAACGACATCAAAATATATACTTTAAAATAGATGAAAGTTTTTAATCTAATGGATTTGAAACACTTCTAACAAACACTAGGCATTTGATTCTTGGACATGAACTTGATCAACTAAGTATAAGCTATGAAACAAAAGACACTTTAGAAATAGTTTATTTTCCCACAAAAATGGTATAAAACTTGGTTCTTTTAACAAACAAGCTAGACAAAAGTGAACAATATAATGATTTTAGATAAAAGATCACAAAATCACACTTGGATTGATCTAAAAATATAGGAGCAAATTTGAAAATCTATGCAATAAGGTCTATGAAACAATTTTCAAAATGTTTTGGGCAGCGTAACGATGCTATACTACCCAAAAGGTGTGAAAAAAAGGTTTGTTTGAAAAAATCTCTAAGGCAAAGAAATTTTCCTACAATTTTGATAGCATAACATTACTTTTCTTGACTCAAAAATGTTGTGGTGCATAAAATTAAAGTGCAAGTGTTTAACACCAAATGGATTAAGTCTATCAAATGATGATAATGATTATGAGTCTTTAAACGACCTTCAACCTAAATTGGAAATTAAACCTAAGTTCCCTCAAGTTTAGTGCAAATGGCGAACCCACTTAACACATCAACTCTATGAACTTGTAAAGGTGTTATTTTAAATTTAGATTATAAGTGAAGGACTTAAACAACTTTGGTAAACGTCTAGACTCAATTGGGAAGCATAATTATGTCAAAGTGGATAATATAACTCTCAAGCTTTTGATGAACTTTTGAACAAGGCAAATTGATGATCTCACACGAGCAGCATAACACCTCTTTATTCAAAGGAAAATTTGGACTATGTGTTTGGTTTGGATTGTCTGTTTACACCAAGTTTTGACTCTAAACAAGACTTTAAACTAGGACAAGACCAACTAATTAATCATTCTTAGATCCTAAACTGATAAGGTTGCTTGATATTATTGCAATCCATCAATATACGTCATTTGAGAGGATTTTAAGTGTTCATCTAAAAGTAAATGCACATTATATACTAGGATTTTTACACCCCCCTTCTCTCAAATGATAGTACTGTGACATAGACCTTGAGGTGCACCTTGAACCAACAATAATTCTATGAAAAGTGGGGATTTGTCTAAGATCTAACAATTTTTTGAATGATCTAGGGTAATCAATTGCACAATGAATTTCACACTAAACAATGTAAAAGAAAATCATGGATTTTGGGTCCGTATCACTTGGCTTGTTACAAAAAAGTCTAGTCCTTTTTATAACCACTACATCCTGCTATTTGCTTAGTATAGTGTGATGTCCAAAGTGCCACTATGTCCCATGTGCAACTTAAAAGGAGCCAAATGAAGTCAATGCTGGGAGATGAAACCCCAGGTCAAATCTTCCCTAATGAACTTGAGGGAGGTGATGAAGTACCCCTTGCAAGCCAAGATGCATAAAAAATTAAAAAAACATGAAAGTAGAAAGACTTTAGAGTCATTTTCAAGGTCACCCAAACTTTGATGAGTTTTAGGGAGTGCTTTAGACTACTTTCTTTCTAAGCCTTAGACTAGGCTATTTGTAATAGGAATGACATTTTTGATTCCAAGAGTTCCCTATAGGGGACAAATGGAAGAGCATACATGCAACATTCCTCTTTTTACCAAACAAAATTTTGATTAAACAACTATTGCAAATAAGAATTAACAAGTGTGTTTAATTTGAAACCCAAAATGAAAGATTTGGTTGTGTTCATTTGACCCCTTAGTCTTAGTTGCAAACTTTGAAAACATTCATCAAAACATCTAAGTCCTTTGTTAAACACCAAAACAAGGTTCCTAATTGATTTTTAAGCATGTAAAGGTGATTTAAACATGTTTTGAACATATATCAAGCTTGGTCCTTCAACAAAAATGTTAGCATGTATTTTAACTTTGAAACTCTTTTTAGCTTGAAACGATAAACTTTGGAAAAATAGCTCCCGAGTCTATGTTTTTGGAAAGAACATAGTGACCGACATTAGTTATTACAACTGACGATGGTTACCAAAATCTAACTGATGTCAATTTTGCTAACCGACATCGGTTAAGCCATGTAACTAATGTCAGTCTTACTTGCTGACGTTGGTTACTGTGTAAAACTAAGGCAACCAAAAATAGAAAAATAAAGTGAGAAAATCAAATTGCAAGAATTTTAAAGGTCTAAATAAATATTTTAGAGTTGAAAAATGATCTTCTTTAGGTGTGAGATGCATCTAGTCCCACCGGGTGTGCTATTATGTGATCTATGAATTTGACTCAAGAGAGGATGGTTAGTATGATGCTAGTTCTAAAATGAAAACAAAATGAAAGAAACACACTAATAACATAACATGTTTAGGCCTAGACACTAGGGAGAGCTTGGTAACAAAACATGAATAAAACACAACTAAAATGCAAAAGAAACCTCTTTTACCTTCCTTGGATTGTCTAAAATGCTTGTTGTAGTGGTTTTCTTGGTTTGTGCTAATGAAGCCCTTGGCAATGGAAGCTTGGCTACCTCCATCTCTCCTTGGCACCTTTAGCTTGTGGCTTGGCTTGGCTTGAAATAAATTTGGCATGGTAACACTAGTTGCTTGAATCTTTTGGAACCATTTGTGCATTATAAATTTTCATAATCAAGTCTCTTGAAGATATTTGAGCATAATAACTTTTCACCAAAATAGCTTAGAAATGATGTTCATGGCCTCTCTATTTATTGATTTTTATAAATGTCTAGAATCAACCTGAACCCTCTATCTTGAGATTGAGATGTGTGGTTGAGGATTAATTCAATTTTTGGAATTAAGTTTATAATTATCCTCATCATGACATTGGAAAAAGGGGCAATTAAGAGGCATGGAGGGCCTTGATGAGGTATGAGAGGCATGAATCCTGATATTTGTGGCATTTATGGCCTAGGGATGTCTTTCTAAGAAATGAGGTCACCTGATGATGTAGATATTCAATATTAATTATTAAAAATAAGTTTTCAAAAATTTTTGATGGAATTATTGATTAGGATTTAATTTGAGTTAATTAGCTCTTAAGCATGCTTAAGTGCTTTGTGCACAAATTACTTAAATTGATCAGAATGCCTTGTTATTGGTCCAAAATTTGACTAGATTGGAATTGGAAGTCCATGTCAGATGCGTTGGAACTATTATCCCATTTAGGATGTTACTAAAAACAAATAAAAAAGGCACACATCTTGTGCGAGATATTTGATAGGAAAGAGAAATCCAGAGCACCTAGGTGCAAAATTGGCATTTTGACTCGAACTGATCTGATCAAAGTTAGCTGGCCCATAAATTGCGTTGCCCCATTTAGGGAAACCTTGGCCAAAATCAACACTTGAATATGTTAGTTTCACATTATTTAGCATGTTTTAGTGTTTTTAGGCCAAATTATGCATTTTGGGTGAAAATTGGCTAAAAGCATGATTGGAGGTTATCAATGGCCAATTTTAGGTGTCTACAAAAAAGTGCATAAGTGAAAGTATATAAGGCCAAGTGGATATGAAGGATGCAGTGTGTAATTGCTATGAAGATTCAAGATAAAGAAAGGAGGTTCTTGCCTTGGAAATGGAATTTTTTAAAAGTTATTTACAATTGTCATAGATTTTGATATAAGCACGAAATGGGACAGATGTGTTAAATGTGATAAAATCATGTGTAATCACAAGTGTGCTAAATGTAAATCATGGAAATACATTAGAACCATGAAATGAATGAAATTATGGATGAGGTCATGGGGAAGTAAATGTGGAAAATTACCTTTACACATCTTAAATAAGTGCCAGCCTTTATTTAGCATATGCCACTTTTTACTGACACTCATATCACGCTTCCACTTTTTACCGATGCTCATATCAATTTATGAAGATTTATTTGTATAAGTGTCCATTCACTTGCATGCTTTACTTTTAATTTATGCACAAGACCATTTAAGGAACTACGAATGGAAGATCTCTTGGACAATAGAGCATCAATTAGCTTTGGTAATATTAGGAACCCCTTGGACATATCCAGTGGATGTTGGGTGGTGAGGAACCATGAATAGCTATATTTTGGAATATGCAATCTCAACGTACTCTTGTCCAAAGGATGCCTATTTTAACTTCCTTTGGAATCCATGCAGAAGGTATCTCAAGCAATTTTCATTCGAGATTAAGAAGCTTATAGTTGATTCTAGACTTGATAGCTTCCACATGGATGGTAAAACTATCTTTTGTGTGAGTAGTGAAATTGGTGAGGAAATGAAGGGGCACACTTTGATATAATATTATTGGTTCAGTATGGTAGCTAGTTAGTGGGAGTTGTGGAAGTGCAATTATGATGGGTCTAGGTAAAAGGATATGATCAAAAGTGATCTAGGGAGGGGCCAAGAGGACTCAGGAAGTGTCATGAGGATCCATAGGGAGGAGGAAAGGCATCATGAGGAATTTCCAACCATAGGACAAAAATGAACACCAATATAGGTATGTGTGGGAGAAACAAGTCAAGCATTGGTGACTGAAGAACCCAATTTGGGTAGGCCCAGTTCCCCACCCATATCACATGCTCATGCTCTTGAGTTAAATGATATTCTTGTATAAAAGAGATATAAATAATGTAGAGTCAGATATTGAACTTGTTGGAGATACTTTTGAAGAACAAGACCTAGATAGTAGTTTCTTATTAATTTATATTTTGTCACAAGTCAATCCCATAGCTTAGTTTGGAATTCTTAGTGTACCAAGCATAACTAGTGGGTAGAGTACCAACCCTTCCATAATTAATCAACCTACTTATATGCACAATGTATCATGTTATTCTATTGCTACAAGAGGTGTAGGAGGCAGTATCGATATTGGTTCAATTGGAGGATCCGAAGGTGGTGTAGGAGGCATTGGTGGACCTATCCCACAAGGTCTAAGAGGGACTGAAAGTAAATCACAACAAGCTCCATCTTTAGCACCTAGTATACTCACTATTTATTACGAGATGATACTCCATTTACCTGAGTATTATGTGTGAAAAATGTAATGAAACATGTTCACAAGTGTGAGCTTATTTGGTGAGCGCATGACATTACTTCTACTGAATAAAGGGCAACTCAGTTTATGACTACTCTTTTAGACCACATGCATAAGTGGTACCAAAAGTTTATTTCATAGTAAGATGTGGTGAGTTATGAGTAGTTGAAGGCAACCTATCTTTAGGAATTTGATATCTCAGAGTTTGAATAACAAAGCATTACTGCATTGAAGGACATTAAACAAGAACTCATCAAGAGTGTGTGTGAGTATGATGCACATTTTAAGATGCTTCTTTCAAAGCTATCATTTGAGATAAACTCATCTCAATATGCCCAGTGGTTCATAGGAGGCTTGTTACTTCCCTTATGATGCACATTGTCCTAGAAGACCTTCACTAACCTGTATGAGGCCTTGGAAGCTACCCTTCACACTGAAGCCATTGGAATGCTATGGCATCTTAGTTGGAGAAGCTCATTGTAAATAACACTCATGATACTTGCAATAGTTTGTGGTGTGTTGACCATGAAATTGATGGTCACAATATGAATAATTCTCCCAAAAGGAGTATTCATACCATGATAAACTAATCTTGTGAGATTTGCCAAGAAGACCATGAAGTGGGGCATTGCCCCTATTTCAAAGTGCTACACAATCAAAGGTACCCTCATATTGTAAAATATGGGATGCATATACTCATGATAACAATGATTTCTACCTTATTATTGAGATTCATGAGGCTTGTGTGTGTGGTAATAATTGGACTTATGTTTCCAACAACTAAGACAATGGTGGTGGCCAATCTTTTAGAGGTCATGGTCATGGATGTGGAAGTTGTTATTTTCTGCCTAGAACCTATTACAAGTGTGGATCTCTGGAGTACTACCAGTGTGACTGCCCAATTTATCCCACATGTGCTTTTTGTAAGAATGAGCATTTGGGGGAATGCCAAGACTTGTATATTGTCATCACCAAGGAGTGGAATGAAAAGGGTGATGGATTGATATGGATTGAAAAGAGTCCAACTTCTCAATGGAGACCATGCCCTACAACTCCAAATGGTCCCAAGGTCAATATTATTACATGAAGTAGTATTCATTCCAAATCCATTTCAAATATTCCCACTAATAAGGTTAAATAGGAGGATCCTCATGCGAGTCATTATTTGGATGCTCAACAATAGAAGGAAGTGTTACAAAACATATAGACTTTGGTATGGGAGCTGCAAGGTGAAATTCAATTCCTTAAGGATAGAGATGTTGCTATGCATGTTAAAATATAGAAATATTTGAATATTCAAGACTTGACATGTGATAAGTTTCATGAGTTATGTAAAGGACTTATTGACGAAGACATTGTGCCCATTTTATGGAATTGGTTAAGTCATCAACACTAAAGCCTATATAGGATTGTCAATTAGAACATACACGATGATAAGAGGCTCATATCCAACCTAGTATGAAGGGTGATAAATAAATCTTGGTAAACACAGTTATTGATGGTTGGATCATTCAAGATATCTTAGTCAACACTGGCATGGAGGTGAATGTAATCACTAAGGATGGTTGGATAAATATGGCAAGCCCTACTTTGCAGGCCTCTCCTCATGTTTTTTTCATGGATAATAAGACTCGTGCACTGACCATAAGAATTCATAAGGATGCTATCATGGACATTTTAGGTGTCACTTTCAAATCTAAATTTGAAGTAATTGAGTTGGTAAAGCTGATGATTTATTGGATCTTTAAGATCGCCCTTGTTCTTATGCAAATAATGTTGACTTGAGCTTCAAAAAGTGCTACATCAATTTTGAAAATTATAATTAGGGTATTGTAATCCCCTTAGACCATGTTTAAGGACCTCCTTTTATTGAGATAAATAATGTTGATGAGGACATCAATCATATCTATAATGTCATAACTCAAGGAAATGAATGCCTTGATCTGAATCTAGATTGCATATTGCATTGGGAAGATGCATAGTTTATCTCTGATACTACTAGTAAAGCTTATGAATATTGGGCTCATGGTGAGTATGATATTATTGGATGAATTTTTGGTGTCATTGGTAGTTGAGAGGATTTTATGCGTAAGTAACCTAAATCATCTTCTTCATGGATGTATCATGGTTGTACCACCCATGTGGTTAGATGAATCTTTTAAATTTCAAGGTCAGATGGAAGTTTGAGAGTATGTGCAGTAATTGGAATCTTTCTATGTTTTTGAAGATGAATGGATGCACGTGATTATCCATATTTTTGATAGAACAACAACTCTATGGTGGGAAACTCACCATCATAATTTTATCACTTGGGACCAAGTTCACACTTCTGTGCAAATAATTTTCATCATGATAATTGCATTTGTAAAACTTTAAGTTATGATGTAATTATCACTCTAGAAGCTCATCTTAAGGCTTGTGATTACATGTGAAATGTAGATGAGACATCTTTACCTAAGTATCTTTGGTTTCATGCATTCTATGGTAATCTACACACCTGTGCTAGAGCATGGTATGTTCATCAAGAATGATGCTTGGAGATGGATTCTTAGAGTGTCCTATGAATTGATATGATTTTGGTTCTATCTTAATTATCTCCTTAGATGGATTTATGTCTCACCCTACAAGCCATGCATCAAGCTATTCTAGGTGATCCAACACCAGTTAAAGACCACATAAGACATATACATGGCACATTTGAGGAGAGCTTGTACATTTTCCAAGAATACAAAAACTTCATTTTCTTCACCAATTGAATCTCAACTACACCATGCACTAGGAGAATAGATTTATAAAGGCAAACAAAAGGTTGTGTTCTAGGTTGATGAAGGTACCAATTTTGACCCGTTAGATCCATCTATTGATAACTTGGATTTACATATTGAGTATGGAGTGAAAAAGATCTAATACACCATATAAAATGACCAAAAAATATATTTAGAGCCACTTCAGATGATTCAACATAATATTGGCATAGAGGATGCACCCAAAATGGCTATTATGGGGAATTATTGGTCTAATACTGAGATCTCCAAGGCTTTTGAACTATTAAAGGATTATCAAAACATTTTTCCATGGAATTAAACTAATATGAAAGGAGTGCATTCTTCATTGGGTAAGATACACATCAAGTTGGTTGAAGGTGATCGACTTGTCAGAAAGAGACCTTATCATATGAATCCTAATTTACATAGTCAGGTCAAGAAGGATATTTATAGTATGTTGCATGTTGAATTTATCACTACTATTGATGATTATAAATGGGTGAGCCCCATGGTGATAAGTATCAATAAAGAAGATCGCATTTGTGTTTGTGTAGACTATCAGGTACTCAAAGTTTCTTATGTAACTGACCCTTTTTCTACACCTTTCATTGAGGAGATCTTAGGATTGCTAGGTGTAATATTTATACATTCACTGATGGGTTTTCTAGATATCATCATATCCATATCATAGAGGAAGATAAATCAAATACCACCTTTTTAACTGAATGGGGTTTGTTTGCTTACAATATGATGCCCTTCAGGTTGAAGAATACTCTAACCATGTTCTCACATATTATGGTTGAGGATTTCAAGGATTTTATTCACAAATTCCTTCAAGTCCACTTGGATTATTGGACTGTCTATGGTTTAATGCGAGATCATTATGTTAATATTCACCTTATGCTTGAGCACTGACGATAGTTTTAAATTTATTTGAATCTGAAGAAGTACATTTTTTCTACCCCATTTTTAATTTTGTTAGGTCATGTTATTTTTTGTGATGGACTCTTAGTGGATTTGGCTAAGATTGTAGTCATTATTTTCCTTCCAGTGTTGACCACCCATCACAAGGTTCACACCTTCCTAAGACACATGGGATACTATCAAAATTTCATTTGAGGTTATGATAAAATCATAAAAACATTGAAAGAACTGCTTAAACAAAATGGTCAATTCGTATGGACAGATGCTCACCAACAGACATTCATCATACTCAAAGATAAGCTAATCATTGTCCCCATTCTATAGTTTATAGAATGGATGAAGTCCTTTCACGTACATGTTGATGCTTTAGACATTACAGTAGGTGTTATCCTTGCTCAACCTAGTGAGGGAAATCTTGATCATCCTACCTAATTTTCCATTTAGAAGCTCACTCCAACTAAATGAAATTACTTGATTATAGAATGTGAACACTTGTACATGGTATACACACTTCAAAAGTTCCATCAGTATTTGTTGGCCACCCCATTAAATTTATTTATGGACCATGAAGTACTAAAATACGTCATGAATAAACTGGTGTTGCATGGATGCATTTTCCATTGGATTGTGCTCTTTCAAAAAAATTAGTTTTATGTGATGGTGAAATCGGGTAAGGCTAATTATGGACCCGATCACTTTTTGTGCATTGATTTTGTTTAACTGGAACATGCCATTGAGAATGACCTACCTAATTTATAACATTTTCAAGTCATGCACGTGCTCAAGGAATTTGAGGATATCATAGATTTTTTTAATATAGGTTCAACACCAGCGCACCTTAGCACTCAAAAGAAAAAGTGGTTGGATATTTGTGTTGCTCCTTTCCATGTCATTGGGGTTGAATAAATAATCTTTGATAGAATGAAGTATTATGTCATTACGTTATGTAGCATGATCATGTTGAGTTCTTCAGGAGGTTCATGAAGGGTGATGCTATAGTGTAGAATGTTTTATCAGCTACGTTGTGGTGGACTACTCTATTTAAGGATGCTAAAGCTTACATGTGCCAATGTGATATCTATCAACACATGGGTGAAATTAAATCATGGGATGATATGCCCCTTCATCCAATCCTAGATTATGAACCCTTTTAGAAATAGGCTATTGATTTTGTTGGCCTCATTACTATAGTAGGGAGGTGCACTAGAGTGCATTATGTCATTACCACCACTAATTACCTCACTCATTGGGTTGAAGCAGTGCCAACTAGGTATTTTACTATTGTCACTACTATTAGATTTCCTTTAGAGAATATTTTTACAAGGGATAGATGCCCAGTAAGTTTGACTAGTGATAGAAGAACTCATTTCCTTAACAAGACAATATGCATCATTTTGGTTGAGTTCATGATTGCACACCACAAGACTACACCTTACCACCCTTAGGCCAATGGTATAACCAAAGTGTTCAATAAAATTTGGGTCACACATTCATGAAGATTTTTAATATTGGTCACACTGACTAGACTGATCACATTTGTTATGATATTATGGGCATATCGAACCATATATAAATGGTTGAATAAGAGTACTCCCTTTAATATTATCTTTGGTGCTGAATCCATTCTCCTAGTTGAGTTTTGTATGATATTAAATTTGATCAATAGATTTAAATCACACAATAACTAGCTAAATAGATCTCAAATTTTACAAAACATCAAAATGAGAGAATGAGGAAGCAATCAACTTGTAATTAAAATAATCTTACCATCATTTTGCTTCCTTGAGTCTTCTCTCCAATATGATAGATGCTTCTCTAAGATAATTTGATTATATGATGTTGGATTGTAAGACAAAATGGATTCAAGGCTTTGGTAGATGGGCTATGGATGCAAAATAAAGACTATGGATGCAATGACAATAACATGAAAGCTCACAAGATTGTTAATTTTATGATTAGTCTTAACCAAGAGGGTTATAGAGAGATGCGAGAAGTTGAAGGAAGTTTCTAGAGTTAGAGAACTCTATACTTCACTAGGGGTTAATGAGGATTACACATGGGCTTATATGGGGTTAACAAGAGGGTTAGGTGAGGAATAGGGAGTAGGTTTATAGGAAATCTTATGAGTAGGCTGGTAGTTAGGATTGTGAATTTAAAATTTAAAAATATAATGGATAAGTAGATGTTAAGTGATAAGTGGGATTCAATAAAAAGAGGATTAATTAGATGTGGAAATTATAATGTTAGTGGATTGATAAGAAGAATTAAGGTGATGCTAGAAAATGTCTAACAAGGGGGATAGTTAGTAGGGTTGAATGAAATCAAATGTGATTAGAGATAAATTTAGTGCATCGGGGAAGGTAAGGAAATTGGGATGTAAACAAGTTCATTGTACCTTATCTACATATTGTGTGTATTGGTCAGCTGCATGATGAGGAATCTTTGAAAGTGTGACTGGACGTTTTGCTTCAGTTAGATGAAACCTATTTTGTAGCACTTTGAAGTCAAGGAGTGGTGAAGTAAAAATGAAAGGCCTGACATGATAGACATATTAAGAATAAGATGTTTTCTTTGGGTATGTAGGTATTGGTTTATGACTCAAATTTTTCATTCCATTCATAAAAACTTCACGTCTATTGGGATGGTCTTTTTATTATTCATAGTATTCGTCCCACTAGCATGTGTAAGTTAAAGAGGTTAGATGGCCACTTTCTTCCAATCCATTTTAATGGTAGTTAGCTTCACCCATACCATTCTTAGAGATGTTTCCCTTTTGTTAATAAGTCATATGCCACTAGTTTGGTTTAGGATTTTGGTTATTTTTTAATAAGGCATGGCATTGGTTGTGCACCCTTATTTATGTATAAATCAACACTTGGTTCTTTATTATTTTATTTGTTATGTCATGCAGGACCATAAACATATTTTAAATCTACCTTACTTCAGAAAACCTATGGAGGTCTTGAGGTTTCTTATCTTACATGTACATGAGGATTTATTCTATTTTATAGGGCATATGATGAGGATCACATCCTAGAGAATTATAAAAGTTATAAGTCTTCAATGCTGGGATTTGACCTCAGTGGAGATTTGGAAGATCATGAGGAAATTGTGAAGACTACAATGGCACTTGAATATAAGAAATAAGGCCATGTAATGAATATAACTAGTCTTCAAGATCCTACACTTAGAGTGGTTACACACTTGGTTATGACTAGGGTTAGAGGTGTAGATAGATGGAAGTAGACATGGTGCACTTGTTTGTTTCCCATCAGATAACCATTGGGGTCAAGTATAACTAGTCACAATATTTTTTTGAGAAAATTATTGTAGATGTGGAGAAGGCCCATCGCTTACCTAATCATAAATTTTCTTGGGGTGATATTATTTTATTTTTGGTGTTTGATGAAATTGGCATGACAAAGTACTCCAGTGGTGAGTTAAAATGGGCTTACCCTTTAGAGAGTAAGTCTCCAGTAGAATAATTTAAAGCATTCACATGCCTTGGTGCTACAACCCCTTCTCATAAAGCTAAGATGAAGGACTGGTGTGATGGAATGAAGGAAGCTTTTGTAATTGAGTGGTATGTTCCCAAAGACTTGCCTGCTCAACTAGGAGACCAAGCCTGGTTTGTATTAAAGCAACATTTTTATCTAGCACACATCTAAATGAGCCCTTTAGATGAATTTTACAGATGTCTCAAGTTTTCATATGATTTCACTACAAGGTATTTTATAAATGTCATTAATAGGATATATGATGCATGCCTCATGAAGATTGAGGCTAAAAAGATTGATGTTGAGACTCATACTCTGTTAAATGTATGTTTATTTAGGGAAGAAGGCCTATAGAGAGAAAGTAGAGTTAGATAATACCGACATCAAGGCCCAAAATATTTTGGTTGGAAATTCTATTCATTTATTTTTTTATTTTTTGGAGACACAAAAGAGGACATCGAGGAGTATTGAGGACAAGAAAGAAACTATTCCACCCCTACCAGAGATTCAAAATCACAAGAAGTAAAAAAAGTCAGGGTATGATGCTAGCATGAATGCTCAACTTGGAAAATATAAATGGAAAAGGAATTCCCCTTTTCCCCCAAAAGATTATGTGCCTATGATTTAATTAGAAGGCCTTGATTCTATTATGTAGACATCTATTTCATAATAAGATACTTCAATACTTAAGGATGGTGACCTTGATCAGAAGGCATCAACTCAAGAAGTGACACCAAAGAGAGGACCTTCCCTTGAGGAACAAGAGGAATAAGAAGCCACATTGGATCTAGAGAAGGATCCCTCACCAGTGCAACATGAAGAAGCTTTCCTTGATGAAACACAAATGGATGTTGATAGTCACACTAGTGAAGAGGGAGATGAATTAAACACAACTTTGGGAATGAGTGATCTTTGGAAAGGTCTAAGTCACTAGGAGGAGGATCTAGATGTATAAATAATTGAGCATGATCCCTCTAAAGGGAAGGAACCTATTGATGAATCCATGAAGCAAAGGTCGGTGATTACCAGTGTAACCATTACCCTTTGGGCTTAGTATCAGTAGGGTGTGTAAGAAAAAACTTGTTTATATGGGAATGTTTCTCTAATGAGGACTCGACTAAGTAAAATTGATGAGAATTATATTTTTATAATGATATATATAATGAAGAGCACCAATGTGAACTACCTTTAGAGAGCATTATTTAGGCATCAAGAGAGGTGGAACTTCTTGATACAATTTGGGTGGATCCCCAGATGTGCATAATGTCCTAGGTAAGTACAACACTATTGAAATTTGCTCACAAGGTGGCAAGGTAGAATGCCTTGAAAGAATTTGATATAAATAGATCTAGATGGAACATTAAGAGGTCATTTATCTCTATCCTAATGAGTGTGCAACAAAGATAAAGCTTGAAGAGGAATTAGGAGAGTTAAAGTGCCAATTGGAAATAATAATGATGACTAGAGTGAAGACTCAAACACTCTGCAAGTTTATTCTAGGATAAGAGCTGATCCTTACAGATGGATTACTTATTACCATAGAGGCTATAGATAAGTTGGAAACCCTGGTGGAGTTATTGTTGAATAAATGTAAAGACCAACCCATTCCATAACACATAAACTTGGATGATAGATCATTTTATTGAGGCCATCAAAGTATGTAAGACATTTTTTAATAGAGTTGGTGATATGGTTCCCATCCTTGATAGGGTATTTGCTAAACTAGCATGACCTAGAAAAATTTGGAAGCACAATTTCAAGTAGATGAATTTTAACACTAGTAGTTAGCTGAGAGTGCATTGATAATAAAAAATTGAGTTGAGTGCACTAAAGCATTTCAAGATGTGGAGGCCCTAGAGAAAAAAATAAGTGCTCATTGACAGTAGTTGAATGCCATTTTTGTGGTACACTAAGGATAGGTTTTAATAGAGCTCACTTCATTGGAAGATGTTCATAATGATGCTTTTTCTCACTTGAGCATTTAACCATTCAAGCAGGTGACTTTCTAGAGCAACCTAAGAGACTAAGAGGCTTAAGGAGGCAGTTGAGAAAATCTCTTATAAACTCCAAAATGCATTGAATCATTGGGATGGATTGAAATAATAGGTTAAATAGATGGGACCAGAGTTTTTGGTAGAGGGACCTAAACAAAATGCATAGTTCAAGATGAACTATTGACTTAGTGTTAGGTGATGTTGGGCCCTCAATTTTTAAGAAATTTTGGTTAATTACTTTTGAAGGAAAGTGGCACAAAAGACCATGGTGTGAAATACCATGGAATGGAAGAGGAAATTCATGTGGAAGAAAGAAACATGATACATAGAGAAACCAAGAATGTAGGACTTAGATATTAGCAAAATACTTGGGGAATGTGTAGAAAGCAGAGGTGGTTAGGGAGTGATTTGCATGAACATCAAAAAATAATACATCAAGTGAAAATATAGCACTAACCCAAAAAAAGATAAGCACTTGATGATGAGGATTTAACATAGAGAGAATATAGGATTTGTTAGGCCTAGATCCTTAGGAATTCATTATAAATGGCTTGCCATGACTCATTTCTGTTAATGATCTTTGGTGAGTCATATTTTTTATATTTACTTCTATAACTAAATGGTCGGGGTGAACCATGTATAAATACCCCTTTGTTTTACTTAGTATTATTTTTGATGAGTTGTTGATCATTGTAATTCTAAAATCATTATAATCTTGACATACCTTATGAATGTAATGATAGGAAGCTTATGTTGATGAAATACTTGTGTACATCTATTCATGGTTATAATGGAGTTAATATTGTTTTGTTACCAGTTTGTGCCAACTTTTTTTTATTTTGTTATTTATGTGGTGAATGAATAGTTAAGAGTTAGATAAGGAACTAAGTATGAGTTTAGGACTAAGTTCTTATTTGAGTGCCCTAGCATAAAAAATTGATGAATACACATTCATTTGATAAAACCAACTAGAACTGGTCTTAAGCTGTATGCTTTGGGTGAGTGTGCAAGAATTTTTTCTTACGTATATGTCAAAATGATAGCTCATTGGAACTCTTGTTTACTTAGATGCACAAGTAGGGAAAAGATATGTCAGACTAAATGAAAAGATCCCAATAGGTCTATCACACACATACACTAAATGTTTATGATTCAAAGTCTTTCTATATTTTCTTCAGTCTAGATGAAATGTTCTATCTCAATTAGTCTAAAGCAATAATATTCCAATATTGACAACCAAGTGGATAAAAGTTTAGGAAACTCACACCATAAAAATTCATATATTTTTCCATGAATATGCTCAATTATAATTTATTTAGTTGTGCCTTTAATTAGTCTAGCATCTTCATCTATGGTTTTTTGAATTCTTTCATTCAATCATCATTCCAAATCTCTTTGACTTGATAGCCATTTCAATTTTTTTTGGGTTCCACGCTCATCACACCATTGTTAGTATAGGTTCTTATAAAATCCCATCAAAATATGCTAAGGAGTATTTGTGTTAAGATAATTATAGACTTAGAATGTAGATGAGGATATAACAATTTATATTATTCATTTATTTCATACTTTAATGAGTATTTAGAGAAATGCATGCTAGAAAAGTAGAGAACACTCATTGTTTTTATATTAAAAATCATACTCTAATGAAAACAAAGTATACATGTGCATGGAACAAGTACAAAACAACATTCATAAGAACCATCCTCAAATCTCTATATTAATATCTCATTTTCAAAATTCTTTTCCTTTACACTTGAACACTATTTAAAGAGCTTACAAAGGCTCTATTGCTTCACATTTTAGACCTTCCATTTCTTTATCGAAGGAGTCCTTACCTAGTCTACAGACTTTTAATATATAATCGTGTGTTGAATGCATACAAGACGATATAAAATATACAAAATACTACATATTACACATGTAAATTTAATACATACTTGAATTTTTCACTCTTACATCTACTATTAACATGTACTTTAGAGGAAGGGACATCAAAATTAGACATAAAATATCAATTAAAGTTCTGGTTTGATCAACAATGGTACAGATGTGTACCTAGAACTAGATATACCATTGAGCATGACAAGTTAAAGTATCCAAAAGGAGGATATTTTTGCCAATAAATGTTTTTGATCATGTACCTACAAGGGTAGTGACATGCATGATCACTACAAATCTATATGTGGGGTTGAGGTTCAATTCTACTTTTAAGGATATGTCATATTTGGCACAAAGGGTGGGCAAAGGCAATCACTTTTGATTTTGAAAAATAGGTTATGGAGGAAATGATAAAGGATGTGAAAAGGGCACATGATGTGGATAACATAGTTTTTTGATGGAGAAACTTCTTAATTTTGATCATATTGGAAGAACTAGGAATTCATACGGAGATCCCCTTTTGTATGCCTATAGTTTGGAATATTCTTATGAAGATGTACCAAGATGTTTTATAAATATATGATTTATAATTAAAAGAGGAAGATGAAAACCTAGTTTGAATAAAATTTTAAAGGTATTTGGAGATGAACCACTCATATTAAATGAGATGGTATAGGGATATAAGGAGGTAGTGTGGTTTGGGGTAAAATCCCAATACTCATCAGTACTAGTAACTAATATTGTAGGAGTCTAGGGGGATAAGATCACATGTCATGCTCAATCTCTATGAGATGGTTGTATTAGGTTCTTGTAAGAGTGATAAAAAAGTAAGGCCAAATAACCTTGACATGAAGGCAATGGACACAACATGAGATGGGATGCACATGAGATATAGAATAGAAAATTTTATCTAATAGATAATGTATACTTAGAGAAGTCTATGACCCTGAGTGAGCCAATTCGGTTGAGATATGAAATGAGATATTTTATTGGGGTCACACAAATATTGAGATCTATTTATCTAAAGGAAAATTGAAGTTACAGTTCAATCGATCAATTTTTAGGTCCTAGTCATAACAGAGAAGAGGAGGAAAGAAATGAGCTCTGCAGAAGGCTTAGAGGAAAAAAAGTTAAGATGAAACATCTTGGGATGCAGAAAAGGAGGAAAGATATAAATAAGTCATAAGGGAAAAGAGGAAGAGTAATAATAATAAGGAATAAGAGGATAAGATTGAGGAAGAAAGGAGGAAAGAGATTCTAATACTCTCTAAGGATAAACAACATGAAGAAGTCAAAACTAGAACACTTGGGGGAAAATATAGCTTTGTGTAGGTGTAAATGAAAAAAATAGAGGATGATCCTAGTATATATGATTATGTAAATATAATAGAGAGTGAGGAAGAGAACTCTTTTAGGAGAGATGAGAAAGAACACTTGGGATAAAGTGATATGAGAATATTGAAGAAGGGATCACTGAAGGCTGAGTGGGTGAGTTTCTATAGGTTTATAAGATTAAATCTAGTTTTGATATACCTATTAAAGGGGTAAAAATGATGAAAGAGAGGGTATGATATAAATAAAGGTAGATTTCATGATGTGAACCAAAAAATAGAGCTTGTAAAATACAAGACTTGCATTGTTTGCCATGGCGATAGAGACATCAATTAAAAGCATGGTGCTAGAAGTAGAACCAAAGAAGACCAAACAATTGAACAAAAAAAGTGAGAAAAAAATAAGGTCAAAACTAAGATTGATAGGGTGAAATCATAAATAAATGATGCCCTAGGGATGTTTGAGAAGGAGAGGCTGACTTTTTGAAATCAGATAAATGTTGGTGGAATGAAAACTTTGAGAGGATAAGTGCATTCATGTTGAAACTTTTGAAGGAAGCCCTAAAGTGAATATGGTTTCTTAAGAACTAAGTGTTAAGAAATTCATTGAAGTATTGAGAGAAACACAAAAGGCACATGAGGAAATGAACAGTTTGGAGGAAGAACTCGAGCAAAAGAACAATGATTTGTAAAACATTTTTGATAGGCTAAAGCACATAGGTAGATTGCCAGATGCAAGTGTTTACAAAAATAAGGTAACACTAGAACAACTAAATAAGAAAGCCTTCAATGAGAAGGAACTAATAACATTGATGAGTTTAGCAAAAGAGGTGCAAGCATTCTCACACCTTTATTTTTTATTACCAAGAGAGGGTAGTAAACGAAAAGTACCAATAAGTTGTGATTGGTTTAATGAAAGGATCAAGACTGGAGGAGAGCATCATGTTGGGTGAAGACCATTATTTAGTTGGTTATATGGTAATTTTTCTCTTTTCTTCAACTAGAATTTGATCATGATACAACTCAGTATTATATAGATATATAAAACGATGTTAAAATAACACCACTATGTTTATGAAATATCATATCTAGATATATTGTGTTATCTCCCATCCTATGTCGCCAAAACCTTAGTTGGTAGATTAACATAGTTATAAATTTTATTGTCTCATAAATAGTTTTGTTGATACTTCATGCCTATTAATGAGACTAGAGATCCATTTTAAAAAAAAATATTAATTAAAAAAAAAGTTAAAATATGAAATGTATAAATTCCAGTGAGTGTTTGGATGGCTTCTAAATTTTGAAATGTTATATTCAAAAATTTAAGAATGGAACCTTTTATATAATAGTTTAAGCATCCCTTCATAAATTATTTTGGTGAGAAATGAGTTTCCTAGTCTTATAAAATCAAGATATGAGCCTTCAAATTAAACATCTCTAATAATTTGTTTGCATGCATGAAAACAACATTACATAATAATGAGTAGGTATAGAATTTACAAAATTAGTTTTTTAAAATTCTATGTGCATTTGATGGAATGGAACCCCTTAGTCTTGCTTTGAATCTGGAGTTGTTGTCCTCAAATTTGGTAAGGTTTGTGATTATGTGAGGCACTACTTGCTTAATATCTAGTCCGTTGAGAGGCTTAAAAATTCTAAACGATATCCTCAAATTTGTCATGAGGAATGGCCAATTCAAAATAATACAATTTGGCAATTGAAGTTGGAAATTATGAAAGATGAATCTCCTTGTATAAGATGCGAAGGGTGAGGATTTGTAATGAATTTCTAGTGTGGGGAATGAAAGCTTCTCATTATGAATCTTATATACAGGCCAACCTTCATTGAGCATATGCCACATTTTATTGATGCTCATATCACGCTTTTCTCACTCTAATTTGTCAAGGGTTAAATGAACAATTTAGAATGTGCCCCAAATTTTTTTTGATGAAATACTTGTGTACATCTATTCATGGTTATAATGGATTTAATATTGTTTTGTTATCATTTTACACCAACTTAGGCACGTAAGTTGGTAAAAGATATGCCAGAGTAAAGGAAAAGAGCTCAAAAGTTATGTTCTATTATTAGGACACATAACACTTGTTTGCACGATAATGGAAATATGCTTGAATGACTATCTATAAATAATGTCAAATGATGGGTTAGTATAGTAGAAGACAATTTTGCATTAAAATATCTTGAGCTAGGATTTTATGCACATGTATGGGTAGAACAACACTTGTACGAGTCATTTTATGAATCTTGCTTTGTAGAAGTGCCCATTCACCTGCATGCTTGGCTTTTAGTATATGCACAAGACCATTCAAGGGACTGTAGATGGAATATCTATTGGACATTAGAGTATCAGTCAACCTTGGCAATATTTAGTACCCCTTGGACACATCTAGTGGATGTTTGGTGGTGAAGAACCCTGAATAGCTATATTTTGGAATACGTGATCTCATTGTAATCTTGTCCAAAGGAAGCCCAATTCAACTTCATTTATAATCCACATAGAAAGTATCTTAGGCAATTTTTATTTGAGATCAAGACTATTATAGTTGATTCTGGACTTGAAAGCTTCCATATGGATGGATAAACTCTCTCTTGCATGAACAGTGTAGTTGGTGAGGAAATGAAGGATCACACTTTGATATAATATTGTTAGTTCAATATGACAACCAGTTAGTGAGAATTTTAGAAGTGCAAGTATGATGAGGATAGGTAGAGGGATATGATTGGAAGTGATCTAGGAAGGGGTCGGGAGGACTCAGGAAGTGTTGTGAGGATTTGTAGGGAGGCATAAAGGCATAATGAGGACTTCCCAACCACATGACCACACTTAACACTAGCATAGGTATGCATAAGAGAAACAAGTCAAGCATTGGTGACTGAAGAACCCAATCTAGGTATACCCAATTCCCCATCCATAACACATGCTCATGTTCTTGAGTTAGATAGTGTTATTGTATGAAATAGAGATATAAATAGTGTAAACTCAAAGAATGAACTTCTTGGAGATACTTTTGAAGAACAAGACCTAGATAGTAGTTTGATATTAATTTATTTTGCATCATAAGTCAATCTTATGGCTTAGGTTGGAATGTCTGGTAGACCAAGCATAACTAGTGGGTAGAGTACCAACCCTTCCATAGTTAATCAACCTATTTCTATGCCCAAAGTATTAGGTGCTTCTATTGCTATAGGAGTTGCAGGAGGCAGTATCAGTAGTGGTTTGGATAGAGGATTCGAAGGTGGTGTAGGAGGCATTGGTGGACCTACCCCACAAGGTTTAGAAGGGACTAGAAGTACATCATGATAAGTTCCATTGCTAGCACCCAGTCTAATGCCTATTTATTATGAGATGACACTCTATTTACCCAAGTATTGTAGTGTGGAAAATACAACAAAACATGTTCACAAGTGTGAACTTATCTTTCAAGTGTGTGGCATTACTTCTAATGAATGAAAGGTAACTCAATTTACCACTACTCTTATAGACTTCACGTGTAAGTGGTATCATAAGTTTGATTCAAAATAAGATGTGGTGAATTATGAGTAGTTGAAGGCATACTTTCTCTAGGAATTTAATATCCTAGAGTTTGAATAATAGAGCATTATTGCATTAAATGACATTAAAAAATAACTCACCGAGAGTGTTCATGAGTATGATGCACATTTTAAGATGTTTCTTTCTAAGCTCTCATTTGGGATAAACTCAACTTAGGATGCCCATTGTTTCATAGCAGGGTCATTGTTTCACTTCTAATGCACATTATCCTAGAAGACCTTCACTAACCCACACAAGGCCTTGGAAGCTACCCTTCATGTTGAATCTGTTAGAATGTTATGTCATCTCAGTTGAAAAATCTCACTCCAAATAACACTCACGATGAATTAATCCTATGAAAATGCATGTCACAATAGGAATAATTATCCCAAAAAGAGTATTTACACCATGATGAAGTAATCCTATGATATTTTCTAAGAAAACCATGATGTGAGGGGTTGACCACTACTTTAGTGCACTATACAATCAAAGGTATCCTCATATTATAACATATGAGATGCATATACTCATGATAACAATGATTTCTACCTTATTAGTGATATTCATGAGGGACATATGTGTGGTACTCGTCAGACTTATGTTTTCAACAACTAGGACAATGGTGGAGGCTAGTCTTATATAGGTCATGGTCATGGACTTTGAGGTGGTTATTTTCTACTTAGAACCTGTTATAAGTACAAATATTTAGAGAATTACCAACATGATTGCCCAATTTATCCCCATGTACTCTTTGTAAGAATGAACATCATCTGGAGGAATGTCCAGACTTGTATAATGCCATCACCAAGGAGTGGAATGAAAAGGGTGATATAATGATATAGATTGAAAAGACTCTAAATGCTCAATGGAGACTGTACCCTACTACTCCAAATGGTCCCAAGGTCAATTTACTACATAAAGTGGTGCTCCTTCCCAATCTATTTCAAATCTGCCTGCTAATAAGGTTCAACAGGAGGAGCCTCATGTGAATTGCTATCTGGATGCTCAACAATATAAGGATAGATTACAAAACACATTGACTTTGGTGTGGGATCTAAAAGGTGAAATTAATTTCCTTAAAGATAGAGATGGTGCTACACATGTTGAAATATAGAAATCTTAGGATCTTCAAGACTTGGCATGTGATAAGTTCCATGAGTTATGTAAAGGAATTATTGATGAAGACATCATGCCCCCTTTTTGGAATTTGTTAAGTTATTAGCACCAAATCCTATAAAGGATTGTTGATTGAACCATGCATGATGAAAAGAGGCTCATATCCAACCTAGTATGGAGGGTGATAAAGAAATCTTTGTAAACACAACTATTGATGGTTGGATCATTCAAGATATCCTAGTTAACATTGGCATGAAAGTGAACGTAATCACTACGGATGCTTGGAGAAATATGGAAATCCCTAATTTTTAACCATCTATGCATGTGTTTTTCATGGATAATAAGACTCGTGCACTACCCATAGGAGTTCATAAGGATGACATCATGGACATTTTAGGTGTCACTTTCAACGCTGAATTTGAAGTAATTGAGTTAGATAAATTTGATTATTTTTTATCTCTTTTGGGTCATGCTTGGTGTTATGTGAACAATGTTGACTTGAGCTTCAAAAAGTGCTACATCAATTTTGAAAATTATGATCAACACATTATAATCCCCTTAGACCATGCTCAAGGACCTCCTTTTGTTGATCCAATTAACATTAACTAAGGACATTAATAATATCTATAATATCATAACTCAAGTAAATGAATGCCTTGATCCAAGTCCAGATGGCATATCGCATTGGGCAGATGCATAATCTATCTCTAATACTACCAATAATGCTTGTGATTATTGGGCTCATATAGAGTGTGATCTTACTGGACAAATTATTTGTGCCATTGGTAGTCTAGAGGATGCTACACATAAGTAACCTAAATGCCATAAGTTTGGTCACCTTCTTCATGGATGTATTATGGCTGCACCACCCATGTGGTTAGATGAAACTCTTAGATTTCATTTTCAGATTGAAGCCAGAGAGTATGTGCAGTGGTTAGAATCTTTCTATGTTTTTGAAGATGAATGAATGCATGTGATTATCCATATTTTTGATGGAAAAAATATTCAATGGTGGGAAAATCACCATCATAATTTTCTCACTTGGGAACGAGTTCACACTTTTATGCATAATCATTTTCATCATGATAATTGCGTTCACAACACCTTAAGTTATGATGGCATTAGTGATCCAAAAACTGCTCTCAAGGCCTGTGAAAACATGTGGAATGTGGATGAGACATCTTTACCTAAGTATCTATGGGTTCATGCATTCTATGGTACTCTACACACTTGGACTAGAGTTTGGTATGTACATCAAGAATGACACTTGGAGATGGATTATTAGAGTGTCCTTAAAATTAACATTATCTTACTCATCTCCTCAGATGGATATATGCCTCACGCTATAAGCCATGCATTAAGATATTGTAGGTGATCTAATGCCAGTTAAAGATCACATAAGACATATAGGTGGAACACATGAGGAAAACTTATACATTTTCAAAGAATCTGATATGGAAGATTCATCTTTTTCTCTAATTGAATCTCAATTGGACTATGCATTAAAAGAATAAATTTAGAAAGGCAAACATAAGGTTACGTACTAGGTTAATGAAGGTACCAATTCTGACCTGCCAATCCATCCATTGATCAATTAGATCTACATATTGAGTATGGAGTGTGCAATGTCTAAGATGCCATAAAAAATGACCAATAACTATATTTAGATCTAATTGAAATGATTTTGCATAATATTGGCACAAAGGATGCACCCAAGATGGTTTTTGTGGGGAATAATTGGTCTAATACTGAGATATCCAAGGTTTTTGAACTATTAAATGAGTATCAAGACATTTTTCCATAGATTTACATTGATATGAAAGGACTAAATTATTCATTAGGTAAGATGCACATCAAGTTAGTTGAAGGTGATCGACCTATTAGAAAGAGATCTTATCATAATAATCCTCATTTGCATACTCGATTCAAGAAGGAGATTGATATTATGTTGCATGATGGAGTTATCACTTCTATTGATGAGTTTGAATGGGTAAGCCCCATGGTGATCAATATCAATAAATATGACCACATTTGTGTCTACATAGACTATCAAGTACTCAATGTTGCTTGTGTAACCGACCTTGTTATGACACCTTTCACTAAGGAGATCTTAGAATGAGTTGTTAGGTGTGAGATTTATACCTTCACTACTAGTTTTTTTAGATATCATCAGGTCTAGATCATAGAGGAAGATAAACCAAAGACCACCTTTATAACTGAATGGGTTTTGTTCACTTACAATGTGATGCCCTTTGGGTTGAAAAATGATCCAACCATGTTCTCACAGATTACGGTTGAGGCTTTCAAGGATTTTATTCATAAATTCCTTCAAGTCTACTTGGGTGATTAGACCATCTACGATTTAGTGCGAGATCATTGTGATAATCTTCACCTCATGCTTTAGTGCTGATGACAACTTCAAATTTATTTAAATCTAAATAATTGTGTTCTTGCTACCCCATTTGGAATTTTTTTAGGTCATGTTATTTGTCATGATAGACTCGTGGTGGTTTCAGCCAAGATTGCAGTCATTCTTTACCTTTTAGTACCAACCACCCACCCACCATGAGGTTCACACCTTCCTAGGACACACAAGACATTGTCAAAAGTTAATTCATGGATATTATAAGATCACAACACCACTAAATGAAATTCTTAAATAGAATGGTTAATTCGTATGGACAGATGCTCACTAACAAATATTCATCACACTCAAAGACAAGCTAATCACTACCCTGATTCTCTAGTTTTTAGATTGGACAAAGCCCTTTCATGTGCATGTTGATGCTTCAGGCATGGTAGTGGGTGTTATCCTTGCTCAACCTAGTGAAGGAAATATTGATCATCTTATCTACTTTGCCATTTGGAAGCTCACTCCAACTAAATAAAATTACTCGACTATAGAATGTAAAGCCTTATCCATGGTATATGTGCTTCAAAAGTTCCATCAGTATTTATTAGCCACCCTGTTCATTTTATTTAAAGACCATGAAGCACTAAAATACCTCATGAATAAGCTCATTTTTCATGGATGCATTTGTCAGTAGATTGTGTTCTTTCAAAAAAATTGGTTTTATGTGATGGTGAAATTGGGTAAGGCTAACTATGGACCTGATCAATTATCGTGCATTGAATTTGGTTAATTGGCATATGTCATTGAGGATGACCTACCTAATTTGTAATGCTTTCAAGTATTTCATATGCTTGAGGAATTTGAGGATATAACAACTTTTCTTAATATAGGTTCAACACCAGCCCACCTCAACACTCAAGAGAAAAAGTACTTGGTGTTATTCATGTTGCTCCTTTCCATCTCATTGGGGGTGACCTTTATAAGCTTAGATAGGATGAAGTATTATGTCACTACATCATGTAGCATGAGCACACTAAGCTATTTAAGAGATTCATAAAGGTGTCATCAGAGGACATTATACTACTGATGCGATAGTACAAAAGGTTCTATTAGCTGGGTTATGATGGCGTGTTCTATTTAAGGATGTTAAGCTTACATGATCCAATGTGATATTTATTAGTGAATGGGTAAACTGAATTGGTGAGATGTTATGCTCCTTCATCCAATCTTAGATCATGAACCTTGTGAGAAATGGACTATTGATTTTGTTGGCCCTATTACTCTAGTAGGGAAGTGTATTGGAGCACATTATGTCATACCACCATTGATTACCTCACTCTTTGGGTTGAAGCAATATAAACTAGGGATTATATTGTTGACACTACTACTAGATTTATTTGGGAGATTATTATTACAAGATATGGATGCCCATTAAGTTTGAGTAGTGATAGAGGAACTCATTTCCTTAATGAGAAAATCTACTTCCTTTTGGTTGAGTTCATGATTGCACACCACCAGACTACACTTACCACCCTTAGACCAAAGGTATAGCTTAAGCGTTCGATAAAATATTAGGTCACACATTGATGAAGATTTGTAATATTGGTTACACTGACTAGAATGATCACATTTTTTATGATCTTATGGGCATATCGAACCATATATAAATAATTGAACAAGAGTACTCCCTTTAATCTTGTCTTTGGTGCTAAAGTCATTCTCCTAGTTGAGTTATGTATGATGTGAAATTTGAGCAATAGATTTAAATCACATAATAATTAGCTAAATCAAGCTCAAAATTTACAAAACATCAAAAAGAGAGAATGAGGAAGCAATCAACTTGTAATTAGAATACTCTTACCATCATTTTGCCTCCTTGAATCTTCCCTCTAAGATCATAGGTTCTTCTTTAAGACAATTTGATTATATGATGTTGGATTTCAAGATAAAATGGCTTTAAAGATTTGGTGGATTGGCTATGGCTGCAAAAAAAAAAATTATGGATGTAATGGAAATAACATGAAAGCTCACAAGATTGCTGATTTTATGATTAGTCTTAGCCAAGAGCTTTACATGGTTATTTATAAGGGTGGTGAAGTGAACAAAATATAATTTAAAATTACCAAGAATCCTCTAGTTTTAGATGGTTCTAGAGAGATGGGAGAAGTTGAAGGAAGATTCTAGAGTTAGAGAACTCTATACTTCATTAGGGGTTAATGAAGATTACACATGGGATTAGATGGGGTTAACAAGAGTGTTAGGTGAGGAATAGGGAGTAGGTTTGAAGGAAAGCTTATGAGTAGGATGGTAGTTGGGATTGTGAAATTAAAATTTAAAAATATAATGAATAAGTAGATGTTAAGTGATAAGTGGGATTTAATAAAAGGAGGATTAATTGGATGAGGGAATTATAATGTTAGTGGATTGATAAGAAGAATTAAGGTGATGTTAGAAAATACCTAGGAAGGGGATTAGCTAATAGGGTTGAATGAAATTAAATGAGATTAGAGATTAATTTAGTGAGTCAGGGAAGGTGAGCAAATTGGGATGCATACAAGTTCCTTATACCTTCTCTACGTAATGAGTGCATTAGTCAGTTAGATGATGAGGAATCTTTGAAAGTGTGCTTGGATGTTTTGATTTAGTTGGATGAAACCCATTTTATAGTGCATTGGAGTCAAGGAGTGGAGAAGTGGAAATAGAAGGCTTGACATGATAGACATCTTAAGAATAAGACTTTTTCTCTATGTATGCAGGAATTAGTTTATGAATCCAAGTTCGCGTTCCATTCATAAAAATTCCACATCCATTAAGATGATCCATTTATTATTCATATTATTTGTCCCACCAGCACATGTAAATTGAAGAGGTTAGATGGCCAGTTTCTTCCAGGCCATTTTAATGGTATTCAACTTCACACATACCATTCTCAGTGATCTTTCCATTTTTTTAATAAAGCATATGCCACTATTTTAGTTTATGATTTTGATTTATTTTTCAATAAGGTGTGGCATTGGTTGCGTGCCCTTGTTTAGGTTTAGATCAAAACTTGGTTCTTTCATATTTGATTTATTATGTCATGGAGGAACACAAACATATTTTAGTGTGGGGTGAATGTGAAATAAGTAATACTATAGAGCACCAAAGAAACGATGGAAAGAAATGAAAATGAGAAAAAGGGGTTGTAAGTGAAAGTATATAAGGACAAGTGATATGTAGGATGTGGCACGTAATTGCTATGAAGAGTCAAGATAAATAAAGAAGGTTCCCACCTTAAAAATTATTTTTTTAAAAATCATTTACAACTGTCGTGCACTTTGATAAAAGTGTGAGATAAGACATACATGTTAAATGGGATAACATCATGTGTAATGGCAAGTGTGCTAAATGTAAATTATGATAATACCATTATAAGGCATTAAATGCATGAAATGATGGATGAGGTCATGGAGAATTAAATTTGGAATACCCCTTGAAGCTATAAAATGTTAACCAATCATCATTTTTACACTTTACTGTTGTTAATTCATAAATTTATAGACCTAGAAGAGTGTTTTCAAGCTACCAGAGGAACATTTATTAACTTTTAGTGACTAATCTCAATGTTATGGAGTAAGACAATCATATTAAATAGGGAAAGTGGTAGAATAATAATTGGGAAAGCACAAATTGAAGGAATTATAGGTTTTAGGTGTCAGCGTTTGCCATTGGAGGATGTTAAAGCAAGAGATCTGAGGCAGCTAAAGCATTAATCACATATTGATTTAGGAGGGTCAAATGGCCATGCCTCAACCTTCAAGATCCTCAAAGGTGATGCAACCAAAGAAAAAGGCCCAATGTAGTGAGCCCTTGCCTATTATACATGAGGAAGAAGAGTTTGAGAGTGCAGGTGTATAGCTAGTTTTAAGAAGAGAAGTACCTAGTGAATCTAGCACACATGATGAAAACCAGCTAAAATAGACTAAGAGAATGAAAAAGAAAGAATCTAATATGGTGTGTGAGGCAAAGAACAAATCAATAACACTGCCCCCACCCCCAATATTGATTGAAGAGATGTAGTATCATGAATTAATGTTGCATGCAGAGAAGTGGGAGTCTAATGTGCTGACTTCTTAAGTTTTTTACTAAAATCATTGCCAACTTGGGAATGAGGTGGAGTTATAGGATGACTATTAGGTAGAATATCTAGAATGAACTTGTTTATGACCTTACTATTTTCAATAAACTCAATAATGTTGAACCATTTCAACTATTTAATCTACCTTACTTTAGAAAACCTATGAAGGCCATGAGGTTTCTTATCTCGCATGTACATGAGGATTAGTTCTACTTTATAGGACACAGGATGAGGATCATGTGTTAGAGAGTTAGAAAAGTTATAAGTCTATATTGATTGGTTGTTGACCTCAGTGGAGATTTGAAAGATCATGAGGAAATTATGAAGACTATGATGTCACTTGAATACAAGAAACAAGGCCATGTAGTGCATATAACTAGTCTTCATGATCCCACCCTTAGAGTGGTTGTGCACTTGGTTTTGACCAAGGCTAGAGGTGTAGATATATGTAAGGCCATCACATAACCCTTAGGGTCAAGTATAATTGGTTATAAAAAATTTCTAAGAAAATTATTATAGATGTGGAGAAGGCCCACCACTTGCCTAATCTGAAATTTGCTTGGGGTGTTATTTTTTATTATTGGTGTTTGATGAAATTGGCATACTAGAGTACTCAAGTGGTGAGTTAAAGTTGGATTACCCTCTAGAGAATAATTATCTAGTGGAATGGTTTAAAATATTCACATGCCTTGGTGTTATAAACCCTTCTCATAAAGTTAGTATGAAGGGCTGGTGTGATGGAATGAAGGAAGCCTTTGTAAATGAGTGGCACATTCCCAAAGACTTACCTTCCAAGTTAGGAGACCAAGCCTGATTTGTAGTAAATAAACATTTTTCTCTAGTGCGCAACCAGATGAACCCTTCAGATGAATTTTCCAAATGGCTCAAGTTTCCATATGATTTCACTACAAGGTATTTTATGAACGCCATTAATAGAATATATGACATGTGCATTGTGAAGATTGATGCTGAAAATATTGATGTTGAGACTCATACTTTCTATCAAATATATGTTTATTCGAGGAAGTAGGCCTATAGAGAGAAATTAGAGTCAGATAATACCAACATCAAGGCCCAAAACATTTTGGTTGGGAATTTTATTCATTTATGGTTTTATATGTTGAATCCATAAAAGAGGACATTGAGGATTACTAAGGATAAAAAATAAACTATTCCACCCCGACTAGAGATTGGGAAGCATAGGAAGTAAAAGAGGCCTAGGCACAATGTTATCAAGAGCACTCAAACTGAATAACCTAAATGGTAAAGGAATGTCGCTTTGCCCTTAAAAGATAATGTGCCTATGGGTCAACCAAAAGGCCTTGATTATAATATATATCTATTCTCGAATAAGATACTTCAATGGATAAGGATGGTGACCTTAATCAAAAGGTATCAAGTCCAAAAGTGACACCAAAGAGGGGACCTTCCCCTTAGGAACAAAAGGAATGAGAAGCCACATCAGATCCAAATAAGGAGCCCTTGCTAGTGTAACACAAAAAAACTTCCCTTGATGAAACACAAGTGGATGTTGAGAGTCTCACTGGTGAAGAGGGGGATGGCTTAAACACAACTTTGTGTATGGGTGATCTTGATGTAGGTTCAAGTCACTAGGAGGAGGATCTGGATGTAAAAATAATTGAGCATAATCCCTTTAAAGGGAAGGAACCTATTGATGAATCAATGAAGCAAAGGTTAGTGACTACTAATGCAACCATGACCCTTCAGCCTTAGTGTCAGTAGGGTGTGCAAGAAAAAGACTTGTTTATATGGGAATATTTATATAAGTAGGATTCGACTGAGTAGACTCAACAAGAATTTTCTTTTTATATTTATATATATATATATTTATATATATAATGAAGAGCGCTAATGTGAATTACCTTTAGAGAGCATTATTTGGGCATCGACAGAGGTGGAACTTCTTGATAAAATTTGGGTGGATCCTCAGATGTGCACAATGTCCTAGGTAAGCACAACATTATTGAAATTTACTCACAAGGTGGCAAGGTAGAATGCCTTACAGGAATTTGATGTAAAATAAATCTAGAGGAAACATTAAGAGGTTGTTTCTCTCTATTGCAATGAGTGCACAACAACTATAAAACTTTAAGAGGAATAAAAAGAGTTCAAGTTCCAACTGAAAACAATGATGATGGCTAAAGTGAGAACCCTAACACTCTGCAAGTTTATTTTGGGATAAGATCTGACCTTTGTAAATGGAGTACCTATTACTATAAAGGATATTAATAAGTTGTAAACCCTAGTGGAGTTATTGTTGAATAAATGTAAAGACCAACCCATTCCCCAACATGAGTAAACTTGGGTGATAGATCAATTTACTAAGGCCGTCGAAGTATGTAAGAGATTTTTTAATAGAGTTGGTGATACGGTTCCCATCCTTGATGGGGTTTTTACTAAACTATCACAACCTGGGAAATTTTTGGAATCATAACTTCAAGTAGAGGAACTTCAATGCCAATAGTTAGTTGAGAGTGCATTAATAATAAAAGATCAATTTGAGCACGTTAAAGCATTTCAAGATGTGGAGGCCGTAGAGAAAAAAATAAGTGTTCATAGATAGTAGTTTATTGCCATTTTTGTGACACTCTGAGGATAGGTTTCAACAGAGATCACTTTATTGAAAGACATTCATAAGGATACATCTACATCACTTGAGCATTTAACCATTCAAGTGGGTGACTTTATAGAGAAACTTGAGGAGACTAAGAGGCTTAAGGAGGCGGTCAAGGAAATCACTTTTAAACTTTAAATGCATTTAATCATTACGAGGGAGTGAAATGACAAGTTTAAAAAATGGGACCAAAGTTTTTGGCAGAGGGACCTAAATAAAATGCATAGTCTAGGATGAGCTATTGACTTAGTGTCAGGTGATGTTGGGCCCTCAATTTTTAAGAAATTTTGGTTAAGTACTTTTTAAAGAAAAGCAACACGAAAGACCATGGTATGGAAGACCATGGCATAGAAGATGAAAGTCATGTGGAAGAAATAAGTATGATACACAAAGAACCCAATAATGTAGGACTCAGATATTAGTGAAAGACATGGGGAAGGCATAGAAAGCACAGACGGTTAGGGAGCGGTTCGCATGAACATCAGAAAAGAATAAATCAAGTGTGAATATTTAAGTGGCCCATGGGAAGATAAGTGATTGGTGATGAGGATCTATCATAGAGAGAATATATGGGAAGTTAGGCTTGGGTCCTTAAGAATTCATTATAAACGGCTTGCCATGACTCATTTATATTAATGATCATTGGTGAGTCATATTTTTTGAATTTACTTTTGTAACTAAATGGTCGGGGTAAATCATGCATAAATACCCTTTTTTTTCCCTTAGTATTATTGTTGATGAGTTGTTGATCATTGTAATTATGGAATTTTTATAATCTTGACATACCTTATGAATTTAATGATAGGAATCTTGTAATGATGAAATACTTGTGTACATTTTTTCATGGTTATAATGGAGTTAATATTGTTTTGTTATCAGTTTGCACCAGTTTCTTTTTATTTTGTTAGTTAAGTGGTGAATGAATAGTTAAGAGTTAGATACGGAACTAAGTATGAGTTTAGGACTAAGTGATTGTTTGAATGCCCTAGCCTAGGAAAATAGATGAATACACCTTCGTGTGATAAAACCAATTAGAATCGGTCTTAAGCTACATGCTTCGGGTGAGTGCACAAGAAATTTTTCTTACGTGATATGTCGACACACTAACTCATTAGAACTTTTGCTTACTTAGGTGCATAAGTATGGAAATGATATGTCAAACTAAAAGAAAAGAGCCCAATGGGTCTATCACACACATCCACTCAATGTTTAAGCTTTAAAGTCTTTCTATCTTTTCTTTAGTCTAGATGAAATGTTCTATCTCCCTCAATCTAAAGCAATAATATTCCAATATTGACAACCAAGTGGATAAAATTTTAGGAAACTCACACCATAAAAATTCATATATTTCTCCATGAATATGCTTAGTTGTAATTTATTTTGTTGTGCTTCTAATTAGTCTGACATCTTCTTCTATGATTTTTTGAATTCTTTCATCCAACCATCATTCCAAATCTCTTTGACCTGATAGCCATTTCAAATTGTTTTGGGTTCCACGCTCACCGCACCATTGTTAGTAGAGGTTCTTATAAAATCCCATCAGAATATGCAAAGGCTTGTTTGTGTTAAGATAATTACAGACTCATAATGTAGATGGGGATATAAAAATTTAGATTATTCATTTTCTTCATACTTTAATGAGTATTTAGAGAAATGCAGGATGGAAAAGTAGAGAACACTCATTATTGTTATATCAAAAATCATATTTGAATGAAAACAAAGTATACATGTACATGAAATAATTAAAGAATGACATTCATAAGAACCATCCCCAGATCTCTATATTAATCTCTCATATTCATAACTCTTTTCCTTTACAATTGAACACTATTTAAAGAGCTTACAAAGGCTCTACCACTTCACATTCTAGACCTTCCATTTCTTTCTCAAAGGAGTCTTTACCTAGTCTATAGACTTCTAATATATAAACATGTTCTGAATGCATACAAAATGATATACAATATACAAAATACTACATATCGCACATGTATCATTCATACATAATCTATGATTTTGCACTCCTACACCTACTACCAACATGTACTTTAGAGGAAGGGACATCAAAAATAGACACAAAATGTCAATTGAAGTTCTAGTTTGATCAACAATGGCATAGATGTGTGCCTAGAGCTAGACAATACCACTGAGCATGACAAGTTGAAATATCCAAAAGGAGGATATTTTTCCCAATAGATTTTTTGGACCATGTATCTACAAGGCTAGTGGCATGCATGATCACTACAAAGCTATATGTTGGGTTGAGGTTTAGTTCTACCTCTAAGGATATGACATATTTGGCACAAAGGGTGGGCAAAGACAATCACTTTTGATTTTTAAAAATGTGTTGTGGAGGAAATGGTAAAGGATGTGAAAAGAGCACATGATGTGGATAACATTAAGAATTCATACAGAGATCCCTTTTTATATGCCTATAGTTACAAGAGGAAGATGAAAACCTAGTTTGAATAATTTTTCAAAGGCATTTGGAGATGAACCACTCATCTTAAATGAGATGGTATATGGATACAAGGAGGTAGTGAGGTTTGGGGTAAAATCCCAATACTCATCCATAATAGTAACTAATATTGTAGGAGTCTAGGGGATAGGTTCACATTCCAGCTCATTTTCTATGAGATGGATGGATTGGGCTCTTGCAAGAGTGCGAGAAAAAATAAGGATGGAGAACCCTAACATGAAGGCAATGGACACAACATGAGATGGGATGCACATGAGATATAGAATGGAAAATTTAAGCTAATAGATAATGAATACTTAGAGAAGTCTATGACCTTGAGTGAGATAATTTGGTTAAAAGATAAAATGAGATATATTATTGAGGTCACACAAAGATTGAGACCTATTTGTCTAAACGACAAATTGAAGTTATAGTTCAACTGATCAATTTTTAGGTCCTAGTCATAACGGAGAAGAGGAAGAATGAAATGAGCTCTGCAGAAGGCTTAGAGGAAAAAAAAGTTATGATGAAACATCTTGGGTTGGGGAAAATGAGGAAAGATAGAACTAAGTCACAAGGGAGAAGAGAAAGAGTAATAAACAAAAGGAAGAAGAGGAGAAAGTTGAGGGAGAAAGGAGGGAAGAGATTCTAATACTCTCTGAGGATAAGCAACATGAAGAAGTCAAGAATGGAACACCTGGGGGAAAATATAGCTTTGTGTAGGTGCAAAAAGGAGAGGAGGATCCTAGTATAGATGATTATGTAAATATAATAGAGAGTTAGGAAGAGCACTCTTGTAGGAGAGATGATCAAGAAGACTTGGGAAAAAGTGAGACAAGAATGTTGAAGAAGGGATCATTGAAGGCCGAGTGGGTGAGTTTCTATAGGTCTATAAGATGAAATCTAGTTTTGACATGCCTATTGAAGGGGTAGAAATGATGACAAAGAGGGTATGCTCTAAAGAAAGGTAGAATTCATGATGCAAACCAAAAAATAGAGATTGTAGAATGTAAGACTTGCATTGGTTACCATGACGGCAGAGACATCAACTAGGAGCATAGTCCTAGAAGTAGAACCAAAGAAGAGCAAAGAAATGGCTAAAAAAAGGTGAGAAAAAACTAAAGTCAAAGCTAAGCTAGATAGGGTGTAATAAAAAATAACTGATGCCGTAGGGATGGTTGAGAAGGAGGGCCAAGTTTTTGGAATGGGATGAATGTTGGTGGAATGAAAACTTCTTAGAGGCTAAGTGCATTCATGTTAAAACTTTTGAAAGAAGCCCTAGAAGTCAAGATGGTTTCCAAAGAACTAAGTGCTAAGCAATTCATTGAAGTATTGAGAGCAACACAAGAGGCACATGAGGAGATGAGCAATTTGGAGGAACAACTCGAGCAAAATAACAATGATTTGCAAAGCATTTTTGACAGGCTAAATCACATAGGTAGATTATCAGATGCATGAGTTTCCAAAGATAAGGTAACACTAGAACAACTAAATAAGAAAGCCTTGGATGAGAAGGACCTAATAACATTGATGTTGGAAAAAGAGGTGCAGACATTTTGACACCTTTATTTTTGATTACCAAGAAAAGCTGATAAATGAAAAAGTGCCAATAAATGTGATTGGTTTGATGAAAGAATCAAGACTAGAGGAGAGCATCACGTTGGGTGAAGACCATTATTTAGTTTATTCTATTGTAATTGTTCTCTTTTATTCAACTAACATTTGATCATGATATAACTTAATATTATATAAATAAATAAAAAGATGTTAAAATAATACCAATATGTCTATGAAATATCATATCTGGATATACTGTGTTATCTCTCATGCTATGTCACAAAAAACTTATTTAGTCAAGTAACATAGTTATGAATTTTCTTGGCTCATAAATAATTGTTGATACTTCATGCCTATTATTGAGACTAGAGATCCTTTTTAAAATAATTATTAATTAAAAAAAAAGTTAAAATATGAAATATATAAATTCCAATGTTTTTAAGTGATTGTTGAGATGGCTTCTGAATTTTGAAACGTTATATTCAAAACTTTAAGAATGAAACCTTTTATATAACAGTTTAAACATCCATTCACAGATATTTTTTGGTGAGAAATGAGTTTTGTAGTCTTATAAAATCAAGATATGAGCCTTCAAATTAAACATCTCCAATAATTGGTTTGCATGCATAAACATAACATCACATAACAATGGGTAAGTATAGAATTTACAAAATCAGTTTTATCAAATTCACCTAGAATTTGATAGAATGGAACCCCTCCTTTAGAACTGTTGAAGATTTGATCAATTAAAAAAGGTAAATGAATTATGTTACAACTTATAATACATAGCTCATTGAAATGGTAGAGCTTATCTTGCAGGTATTCAAAATTCGTATTTACAAATTTAATTTTATCAATTGTAAATGGGCTATATTACAATTTACAATACATCACTGGTTGAAATGGAAGAGCTTATCTTGCCGGTGCATTCAGAAATGACTAAAAGTCGATTTAAATTCATCTGGCTAGACACATCTTTAGCATCTTTGCATGTGATTTAGAATGGTTGGTTAAATATAAACAGTTGAGAGGCACAAGCTCATCTCATTGGAATGCTGCTTGCAGTAGTTAGTGGGATGACTTGTTTACATAAACAACCTTGCATACATCATACCAAGCATATCAACTTCCATATCCTGCCATTATACTTCTCCAGGGCTGCTGTAACATTCAGCATAAAAAGCACATGGCTAAGCATAAACAATTGAGAGGCACAGGGTCGGCTCATTGAAACGCTGCTTGCAGTAGTTAGTGGGATGACATGGTTACAAAAACGACCTTGCATACATCATATCGAAGCACACCGACTCCCAGATCCCGCCAATATACTTCTCTAGGGCTGCTGCGACATTCAGCATTAAAAGCATAAACAGTTGAGAGGCACAAGCTCGGCTAATTGAAACGCTGCTTGGGGTAGTTACTGGGATGACATGGTTACATAAACGACCTTGCATACATCATGCCGAAGCACATCGACTCCTATATCGCGCCAATATACTTCTCCAGGGCTGCTGCAACATTCAGCGTTAAAGGCACAGGCCCTCTCAATGTTCTCCCATAATCCCAACCCTATTATCATCATGCCAACACCACCTCTACCACCATTATCGTTATTACAGGGTTCGTAAAATGCAGAGGAAATAATTCCTTTCAATTTGGGGAAGTAGGCCTTGAGAAGGGCCAAGCAGCTGTAAGCCAGAAGCTCTTTTTTCCCACTATGTGAGCAGTGTATCCTGCGCACGCTCACAATATTCCCCACTCGCAGTGAAGGAGATTCTCCTCTGTGAGCTTCCGAGTTCAATTGGAAGCATCCACTGTCCACCATTCTTACCCAACTCCTTAATTCTCTCGCCAATTCCGCCACCGGCTCCTCCTCCACTGCTGATTCTTCTTTCCCCACGTACAAAACGGCTGCCTGTATAAACAATTATGATATATTAATGAAGGGTGCGTCGTAATTGTATAGAAGAAAAAACCTTTGGATAAATTGTGTGTACGATTATGTGATTTTGTGTTTTTAGGATTATAAGATGTGATTGTGAAAATATAAAATTTATAAATATTTAGGATATTTGATTTGATGTTCCAATCACATCCTTGATTTTGTGTTCTTCTGATTATAGGATGTGATCCAAAATGTCAATCAAATATTCTTACATATAAACTATTCAAAATCTTTCTTTTTTATTTCACAGTCTGTGAAAACATAAAATCTATGAAGAAATAAGTATTCAGGATATTTGATCAATTTTCCATTCAATGATTTTAAGTTCTTTAGATCATAGAATGTAATCTGAACATCGATTAACAGCCTTCTTTTCAATTTCATGGAATGTGAAAACCTAAAATATCTGAGAGCAGATAAGTACCCAGGAAGCATTAATGCTCTTGAGGACGGCTGCTTTGAAGCTGGAGTTGTTGTCTTCAAATCTGGCAAGGGCTGAGATTATGCGAGGCACTACCTGCTCGATATCCAGGCCGTTGAGAGGCTTACAAATTCCGAACGATATCCTCAGATTTGTCAGGGGGATGGCCATTTCAAAACAATACAATCTGGCAATTGAAGTTGGGAACTGTGAAGGCTGAATCTCATTGTATAAGAAGCGAAGGGCGAGGCTTCGTAACGAATTGCCGGCGTGGGGAATGGAAACTTCCCATTACGCGTCTTATATACGGGCCAGCTTTCCTTGAGCGCATGCCACTTTTTATCGACGCTCAGAAAACGCTCATGTCACACGCTTCATCGCTCTAATTCGTCAAAGGTCAAATGAACAATTCATAATGGGCCCCAAACAAATTTGATGAAATACTTGTGTACATCTGTTCATAGTTATAATGGAGTTAATATTTTTTTTGTTTTCAGTTTACGTTAATTTTTTTTTCTTTTGTTAGTTAAGTGGTGAATGAATAGTTAAGAGTTAAATACAAAATTCAGTACGAGTTTAGTATTAAGTGTTTATTCAAACGTCTTAGTTTAGGAAAGTAGATGAATACATTTTCATATGATTAAACCAATGGAAATTGGTCTTAAGTTATGTGTTTTGAGTGAGTACATGAGAATTTTTTCTTGCGTGATATACTGATGTGCTAGCTGGTTAGAACTCTTATTTATTTAGGCATGTAAGTAGGGAAAAGATATGCCAGGCTAAAGGAAAAGAGCCCAAAATTTTTGTTCTGTTGTCGAGACATGTAGCACTTGTTTGCACGACGATGGAAAGATGCTCTAATGACTATCTTTGGAGAATGTCAAATGATGGGTTTATACAGTAGAAGACAGTTTTGCATTGCAGGTCCTTAAACTAGGAGTTTATGCACGTATGGGTAGGATAACACCTGTATGACTCACTTTATGTAGCTTTATTTGTAGAAGTGTCGGTTCACCTGCATGTTTGGCTTTTAGTGTACGCACAATACCATTCAAGGAACTATAGATGGAAGATCTCTTGCCCAGTAGAGCATCAATCAACGTTGGCAAGATTGGGAACTCCTTAGACACATCCTGTAGATTTTGGTGGTGAGGAACCTTGAATAGCTATATTTTGGAATACGTGGTCTCAACATACTCTTGTCCAGAAGAAGCCCGGTTTAAATTAATTTGGAATCCACGAGGAAGGTGTCTCAGGTAATTTTTATTCGACATTAAGAAGCTTACTGTTGATTCTAGACTTGAAAGCTTCCACATGGATGGCTAAACTCTCTCTCGCATGAATAGTGTAGTTGGTGAGGAAATGAAGGGGCACACTTTGATATAAGATTGTTGGTTCAGTATGGCAGCGAGTCAGCAAGAGTTGCGGAAGTGATTAGAAGTGATCTAGGGAGGGGTTGGGAGGACTCAGGAAGTGCTGCGAGGATCAGTAAGGAGGTGGAAAGGCATAATGAGAACTTCCCAACCATAGGGCCGCACTTAACACTAGCATAGGTATACGTAGGAGAAACAAGTCGAGCATTGGTGACTGAAGAACCCAATTTGGGTAGGCCTAGTTCCCCACCCATAACAAATGCTCATGCTCTTGAGATAGACAATGTTTTTGTATGAAATAGAGATATAAATAGTGTAGAGTCAGAGATTGAACCTGTTGGAGATACTTTTGAAGAACAAGACATAGATAGTAGTTTTTTATTAATTTATTTTCCATTAGAAGTCAATCCTATGGCTCAGTTTGGAATGCCTAATAGACTAAGCATAACTAGTGGGCATAGTATTAACCCTTCCATAGTTAATCAACCTATTTATGTGCCCAATGTATCAAGTGCTTCTATTGCTACAGGTGGTGTAGGAGGCAGTGGTTCAACTATAAGATCCAAATGTGGTGCATGAGGCATTGGTGGACTTACCCCATAAGGTCTAGGACGGACTAGAGGTACATCAAAACAAACTCCATTGCTAGCACCTAGTTCATCCACTATTTATTACAAGATGACACTCCATTTATCTGAGTATTACGGTGTGGAAAATGCAACGAAACATGTTCACAAGTGTGAACTTATCTAGAGAGCATGTGGCATTACTTCGACAAGATGAAAGGAAACTTAGTTTACCACTACTCTTTTAGATCGCAAGCACAAGTGGTACCAGAAGTTTGATCCACAACAAGCTGTGGTGACTTATGAGTAGCTGAAGGCAACATTTCCATAGGAATTTGATATCCTAGAATTTGAATGACAGAGCATTACTGCACTGAAAGACATTAAATAGGAACTCACCAAGAGTGTGTATGAGTATGATGCATATTTTAAGATGCTTCTTTCTAAGCTCTCATTTAAGATAAACTTAACTCAGCATGCCTAATGGTTCATAGGAGGCTTGTTGCTTCCCTTCCAATGCACATTGTCCTAAAAGACCTTCATTAACCCATACGAGGCCTTGGAAGCTATCTTTTATGTTGAAGCCATTGGAATCCTATGGTATCTTAGTTAGAGAAGCTCACTACAGATAACACTCATGATACTCATAGCGGTTTGTGGTGTGCTGACTATGAAACTGAAGGTCACAATAGGAATAATTGTCCCAGAAAGAGTATTCACATGATGGTGAAGTAATCCTATGAGATTTTCCAAGAAGACCATGATGTGAGGGATTTCCCCCTACTTCAATACGTTACACAATCAAAGGTATCCTAATATTACAAAATATGCAATGCATATAGTCATGATACCAATGATTTATACCTTATTAGTGAGATTCATGAGGCACGCGTGTGTGGTGCTCATCAGACTTATGTTTCCAATAACCAGGATAATGGTGGAGGCTGGTCTTATAGAGGTTGTGGTCCTAGATGTGAAGGTGGTTATTTTCTGCTTAGAACTTGCTACAAGTACAGATCTTTGGGGCATAACTAGCATGACTACCCAATTTATCCCACATGTGCTTTTTGTAAGAATGAGTATTGTCTAGAGGAATGTCCAAACTTGTATATTGCCATCACCAAAGAGTGGAATGAAAAGGGTGATAGAATGATACAGATTGAAAATACTCCAACTGCTCAATGGAGACCATGCCCTACTACTCCAAATGGTCCCAAGGTCAATATTACTACATGAAGCAATACTCCTTAATCCATTTCAAATCTACCCATTGATAAGGTTCAATAGGAGGAGCCTCATGTGAATCGCTATCTAGATGCTCAATAATAGAAGGAAGTGTTACAAAACATGACTTTGGTGTGGGAGCTGCAAGGTGAAATTCAATTCCTTAAGGATAGAGATGTTGCTATGCACATTGAAATATAGAAAGCTTTGGATCTTCAAGACTTGGCATGTGATGAGTTCCATGAGTTATGTAAAGGACTTCTTGATGAAGACATCATGCCCCTTTTATGGAATTGGTTAAGTCATCTATAGAGGATTTTCGATTGAACCATGCATGATGACAAAAGGTTCATATCCAACCTAGTATGGAGGGTGATAAATAAATCTTGGTCAACACAACTATTGATGGTTGGATCATTTAGGATATCCTAGTTGACATTGGCATGGAGGTGAATTTAATCACTAAGGATGATTGGAGTAATACGGTAAGCCCTAGTTTTCAATCCTCTCCTCATGTGTTGTTCATGGCTAATAAGACTCATGCACTACCCATAGGAGTTCATAAGGATGCCATTGTGGACATTTTAGTTGTCACTTTCAAGGCTGAGTTTGAAGTAGTTGAGTTGGCTTAAGCTGATGATTTTTTAGATCTTTTGGGTTTCCCTGTGTGCTATGTGAATAATGTTGACTTGAGCTTCAAAAAGTGCTACATCAATTTTGAAAATTATGATCATCATGTTGTAATCCCCTTATACCATGCTCAAGGACCTCATTATGTTGAGCTAGTTACTATTGAGGAGGACATTAATCACATTTATAATTTAAAAAATCAATAAAATGAATTCCTTGATTTGAGTCTAGATGACATATTGCATTGGGCAGATGCACAGTCTATCTTTGATACTACCAGTAATGCATGTGATTATTGGGCTCATGGTGAGTATGATCTTACTGGATGAATTTGTGGTGCCATTGGCAGTCGAGAGGATGTTCTGTACAAGTAACCTAAATGTCATAAGTTCGTTTGCCTTCTTGATGGACGTATTATGGATGTACCACCTATGTGGTTCAATGAAGTTCATAAATTTCACAGTCAGATGGAAGTCTAAGAGTATGTGCAACAGTTGGAAGATTTCTATGTGTTTGAAGATGAATGGATGTGCATGATTATCTATATTTTTTATGGAGTAATTTCTCAATGGTGGGAGCTCACCGTCATAATTTCCTCACTTGGGATCGAGTTTATACTTCTATGCATAATCATATTCATCATGATAATCACATTCATAGAACCTTAAGTTATGATGGAGTTAGTTCTCTAGAAGCTCATCTCAAGGCTTGTGAAAACATGTGGAATGTGGATGAGACATCTTTACTTGAGTATCTGTGGGTTCATTCATTCTATGGTACTCTACACACCTGGGCTGAGCATGGCATGTACATTAAGAATGATTCTTGGAGACTAATTCTTAGAGTATCCTTCGAATTAATATGATTTTAGTGCTATCTTACTCATCTCCTCATATGGATTTATGCCTCACCCTAAAATCCATGCATCAAGCTATTGTAGGCGATCCAACCCTAATTAAAGACTGCAAAAGATATATATATATATATATATATGGTGCACATGAGGAGAGCTTGTACACTTTTCAAGAATCTAATACAAAAGCTTTAACTTCTTCACTAGGTTGATGAAGGTACTAGTTCTAACCCGTCAGATCCATTCATTGATCACTTGGCTTTGCATATTGAGTGTGGAGTGCACAATGTCTAAGGCACCATATAAAATGACCAATATCTATATTTAGAGCCACTTTAGATGATTCAACATAATATTGACATACATGATGTACCCAGGATGACCATTATGAGGAATTATTGGTCTAATACTGGTATCTCCAAGGTTTTTGAACTATTAAAGGAGTATCAAGACATTTTCCCATAGAATTACAATGATATGAAAGGAGTAAATTCTTCATTAGGTAAGATGCACATCAAGTTAGTTGAAGGTGCTTGACCTATCAAAAAGAGACCTTATCGTACGAATCCTAATTTGCATGCTCGGGTCAAGAAGGAGATTAATAGTATGTTGTGTGTTGGAGTTATCACTCCTATTGATGAGACTGAATGGGTGAACCCCATAGTGATTAGTATCAATAAATATGACCACATTCATGTGTGTGTAGACTATCGGGTACTCAATGTTGTTTATGTAACTGACCCTTTTTTGACACCTTTCACTGAGGATATATTAGGAGTTGTTGGGTGAAAAATTTATACCTTCACTGATGGTTTTTATAGATATTATTATGTCTAGATCACAGAGGAAGATAAACCAAAGACCACCTTTGTAACTAAATTGGGTTTGTTCACCTACAATGTGATGCCCTTTGGGTTGAATAATGCTCCAACCATGTTCTCATAGATTATGGTTGAGGCTTTCAAGGATTTAATTCATAAATTCCTTCAAGTCTACTTAGATGATTGGACCATCTATGGTTTAGTATGAGATCATTGTGCTAATCTTCACCTTATGATTGAGCATTGATGACAGCTTTAGATTTATTTAAATTTGAAGAAGTGTGTTTTTGCTACCCCACTTAGAATTTTGTTAAGTCATGTTATTTGTCATGATAGACTCTTGGTGGATTGGGCCAAGATTATAGTCATTCTTTGCCTTCCAGTGCCGACCACCTAGTGTGAGGTTCACACCTTCCTAGGACACATGGGACACTATCAAAAGTTCATTAAGGGCTATGTTAAGATCATAACACCGCTAGAGGAACTACTTAAATAAAATGGTCAATTCGTATGGACAAATGCTCACCAACAAGCATTCATCACACTCAAAGACAAGCTAATCACTACCCCTATCCTCAAATTTATAGATTAGATGAATCCCTTTCATGTGCAATTTGATGATTTAGGCATGGAAATGGGTGTTATCCTTGCTCAACCTAGTGAGGGAATCTTGATCATCTTATCTACTTTCCCATTTGGAATCTCACTCCAACTAAACTAAATTACTCAACTATAAAATGCGAAGCCTTGTCCATGGTATATGCACTTTAGAAGTTCCATCCATATTTGTTGGCCATCATGTTCATTTTATTTATAGACCATAAGGCACTAAAATAACTCATGAATAAGTTGGTGTTGCATGGATGCATTTGCCGGTGGATTTTGTTCTTTAAATAATTTTAGTTTTATGTGATGCTGAAACTAGGTGAGGCTAATTATGGACCTGATCACTTGTCATGCGTTGAATTTGATTAACTGGTGCATGCCATAGATGATGACCTACCTAATTTGTAAATTTTTCAAGTCATGCACACACCTAATGAATTTGAGGATATCAAAACTTTTATTAATACAAGGTCAACACCTACCCACCTCAACATTTAGGAGAAAAAGTAGTTTTTTGTTTGTATTACTCCTTTCCAGCTCATTAGGGGTGACCTTTATAAGTTTGGATAGGATGAAGTATCATGCCATTACATCATGCAACATGAGCACATTGAGTTCTTCAGGGGGTTCATAAAGGTGTCTCTATAAGACATTATACTGGTGATGCTATAGTGCAAAAGGTTTTATTAATTGGGTTGTGGTGGCCTACTCTATTTAAGGATGCTACGACTTATGTGCACTGATGTGATATCTGTTATCACATGGATAAATTGAACTAATGGGATGCTATGCCCCTTCATTTGATCTTGGCTCATGAACACTTTTAGAAATGAGTTATTGATTTTATTGGCCCCATTACTCTAGGAGGGAGGTGTACTGGAGCATGTTATGTCATTACCACCACTAATTACCTCACTCATTGGGTTGAAGAAGCACCTACTAGGGATTGTACTATTGCCATTGTTGCTAGATTTATTTAGGAGAATATTATTACAAGGTATGGATGCTCGTTAAGTTTGAATAGTGATAGAGGAAGTCATTTCCTTAACGAGACAATTTGCATTCTTTTGGTTGAGTTCATGATTGTGCACCACAAGACTACACCTTACCACCCTCAGGCCAATGTTATAGCTGAAGCGTTCAATAAAATTTTGGTTTACATATTGATGAATATTTATAATATTGGTCACAATGATTGGGATGATCAATTTTTTTATAGTATTATATACATATCAAACCATATATAAATGGTTGAACAAGAGTACTCCCTTTAATCTTGTCTTTGGTACTGAAGCTATTTTCCCAGTTGAGTTTTTTATGATGTGAAATTTGAGCAATAGATTTAAATCACACAATAACTAGCTAAATCAATCTCAAAATTTACAAAACATCAAAAAGAGAGAATGAGGAAGCAATCAACTTGTAATTGGAATACTCTTACCATCATTTTGCCTCCTTGAGTCTTCCTTCCAAGATCATAGGTGCTTCTCTAAGATAATTTGATTATATGATGTTGGATTGCAAGACAAAATGGATTCAAGGCTTTGGTGGATTAGCTATGGACGCAAAACAAAGATTATGGATGCAATAGCAATATCATGAAAGCTCACAAGATTGTTGATTTTATGATTAGCTTAGCCAAGATCTTTGCATGGATATTTATAAGGGTGGTGAAGGGAATAAAAGGGAATTTTAAAATTCCTAAGAATACTATAGTTTTAGAGGGTTATAGAGAGATGGGAGAAGTTGAAGGAAGTTTCTAGAGTTAGAGAACTCTATACTTCATTAGGGGTTAATGTGGATTGCACATGAGATTAACAATAGAGTTAGGTGAGGAATAGGGAGTAGGTTTGTAGGAAAGCTTATGAGTATGTTGGTAGTTGGGATTGTAAATTTAAAATTTAAAAATATAATGGATAAATAGATGTTAAGTGATAAGTGGGATTCAATAAAAGGAGGATTAATTGGATGTGGGAATTTTAATGTTAATGGATTGATAAGAAGAATTAAGGTGGTGTTATAAAATGTCTATGTTGACCCTTAAATTTTGGATAAGTATTGTTCTATTTTTGGCACACGATGTGGAGGGACCATTATCCATTTTGATGCAAGTCTGACACAATACAAAAGTACCATGGATCATAGCTACTAGGTGCAGGAGTATCATGGTGAAAAAATTGCCAAGTATAGAAGGACAATGGCATAGGTGACCCAATGCGAGAGGACCTTGTCAATGGAAAATGTGTCATGAGGGACTCAAGAACAAAGGACTCGAAACCAAAGTGGAAGACTAGGGGAGTGCATGGGAAGTGGAGTGTGAGGGATGTAGAAGTAGTTAGAAGAGCAACTCATGTAAGACACTTCAACCCCACTGATTGAAGGTTTTGTACCAACCTATGAGGAATGAAACACTTAGACACCAAAATATAGCATATAGCAAGTATCTAGGGGCATAGAGTCTACAAGAACAACTAGTTGTAAGAGCCATGACTCTCAGCGTGTTGGGAGTTTATGTGCCATCTATTCATGATAGTTAAAATAATGACACTTGGTCAGGGCAAAACAAGTATAAAAATCGCTATTTTAATCATTTGCATGGATGGTACTTTAGAGAATAGATACAACATTTTGTCCTGTAATTTATTAAGCAATCAATGAATAGTTAGTGTTTACCATATCGTGTGATGATTCGTGACCATTCTAAGTGTTGAATAATGAATATGATTTGTTTTTAAGTCATGGATATTTGTTTATTTTATTTCTACTATTGAATAGTATTGGTGATCCTAGTTATCGTAGTAGTTAAATCTAGAACAATAAGGATAATAGTGGTATATTTATGGTATTGAATAACTTAAGATTTGTATTATGAGAGATAAACAAATATATAACATTGTGCTTCAAAGCCTTTGAGAATTGGTCTTTCACTACGTGCTTCAGGTGAGTGCATGAGACTTACCTCTATCATGATAGGGAAAGCACACTAGCTTGTTGGGAGAAAGCTTTAGCACCAACATAGAACTAACTAAAAGAACCCAACATTTTGGTTCCATTGTTGGGACCTAAAGTAATTGGAGCATGCTCATGGGAAATGTTTGAGCGAATCACGCTAGATAATATTGAAGAATGGGTTACCAGCATCAAAGATAACTTTACGATCCCATATCTTGAACCAAGGTTTTTTGCATGATAGTGGGTAGAGAAAAATCTCTACAGTTTTCTATATGAAACCTTCTTTTTTGAGGTCTTAGTTCTCTTGCATTCTTGGATTCTAGCCTATGCTCAAGGATGATCCATAAATATTGAAAGAAGGCAACCATGGACACTTGAGCAGCAGAGGAGTTTAGCATGACTTAGAGTTCCCTGGACATGAGGAGTTAATTTTTGATGGAAAGGCATACATAATAGCTACATTCTGGAGTATGCCATAACCACCTATTCATGTCATGAGGAGGCAAAGTTCCAACTTCTATGAGAACCAAGGGGACGCTATCTCTCATTATTTGCTTTCAAACTTAAGAAACTAATTGTTGACCTTGGATTGGAGACTCTACCCATGGAGGGATAAAATATAATGTGCATGAGCTGCACATTTGGAAGGGGAGACTAGCGATTGATTGAAGATTGTGGGTTCAATATGGTAGTAAGCTAATGCACATTATGGAAACAAAATTATGATGAAGCTTGATAGAGGATTATGGGAGTTAGCAGCATGAAAAGAAATTGAGAAACCTTGAGGAATACTGTGAAGAGCTGTAGGGAGGTGGATGCACATGAGAAACCCATCAATTTTGAGCCACATCCTTTGCCACTTTTATCCTTTGAAGGAGAAACAAACTAGACTACATGAGACAAAGAACCAAGTATGAATTAATCAGGCTCCCCCACCATAGTGCATGCTTATGCGTTTGAGTTAGATAAAATACATATACAAAATTTGGATACAAAAAATATAGAGTTTGAAACTGAATAGGTATGGGAGACTAAAACTAGGCCATAGATGATCATTTAGCATCAACATTATATTTCCCTTTTTAAGGGAATTCTATGGCACAAATCAGGATGCCTGGTGGATCTAGCCCTCAAGGCTAGAATACATGCCCAAACTTGGAAAACTAACCCTCTACCATGCCTCTTTCCATGGGCACTACTACTAGAGGTGCTAGAGGAGGATCAAGAGGAGGTGTTGGAGGAGGCAGACTTCCTCTTCATGGGATAGGAACTGGATCTTCTCAGTAACCACCTATTCAACCATAACCTACTATGGTCTAATATGAGATGACATTGCATTTACCTAAATATAGAGGGATAGAGAATGCAACTGAGCATGTCCATAAGTGTGAATTGATTTGGCAAGCACATGACATCACATCTTTTTAGCGAAAGGCTACATAGTTTGCAATCATGATTTTAGAGATCATGCATAAATGGTATCACAAGTTTGACCCTCAATAAGTAGTGGTCAACTATGACCAACTCAAAGTAGCCTTCTTACAAATATTTGATATTCCTAAGTTTGAGCAGCAAGTATAGTGGTGCTGAAGGATATAAAGCAAGGACTTACAAAGAGCATGCATGAGTATGATGCATGATTCAAAACCTTGCTTTCTAAATTATCATTTGAAATAAATCCTACTCAACATGTGTAATGGTTTGTGGGATTCTTATTGTTACCTTTCCATTAAACTCTATCATAAAGAACCTTCACCAGCATGTGCAAGGCACTAGAAGCTGCCCTCCGTGCTAAAGCATTTATAAGTATGGATACAAAGATTAGTCCTTTTATGGAGCATAGATAACATCTCTATCATAACAACTTGAAAGGTTGATGGTAAATAATGCACATAAGACACACAGTGGTGTCTGGTGTACTGATTGTGAGACTAAAGGGCACACAAGGAATAACTATCCACTTAATAACATCTATGCGATACTAAAACAAACCTGTGAGATTTGTTATGAATAACATGATGTCCATTCTTTTCCACTTTTAAAATGGGATATAAACACTAAGGTATATGAGTATTTTAATATTTGTGATGCCTACACCCATGACACCGATGATTGATGATTGATTAGTGATATTCATGAAGCTCAAGTGCATGGCATGTGCCAAAGCTTAGTCACCAATACCCAAGACAATGGTGGCTACCATGGACGAGGGAGAGGATGAGGTGGTGGTTAGTTTCCACCAAGAACCTATTAAAAATGTGGTTCACCAGACCACTATTAAAAGGATTACCCAGAGTACCTGACCTATGCATTTTTCAAAAAAGACCAATGTCTAGAAGAGTGTCCTAATCTATATGCATCTATTACCAAGGACCAAAATGAAAAGGGGGCTAACATGATTTGAATAAAAAAACCACTATGAAATGCATAATCAACCATCCTGATAGTGCAACAAGTGAATATCACCACTCGTAGTGGGGGACAAACTCAATCCACAACCAACCTGATAAAAAAGGTACATTGAGAAGAACCATGGGCAAGGAAGTACCCTGATGCACAATAGTAAAAGGATGTCCTTCAGGATATAATGACACTTGTACAAGAAATCTAAGGTGAGATTAAATACCTCAAGGATAAGGATGTGACACAATGCATCATAGTGCAAAGGGAAGTTGAACCTCAACTAGTGGTGCAGGACAATTCTCAAGAACTATGCAAATGAATGTTGGATAAGGGCATTGATCCCTAGCTCAGCGCTTCGCTTAAAAGTTAGGATTGCCTACCAAACAAAGTCCACCCTCACCTTAGTCAACAAAGTAAATATCACTATTTGAATCATGCCAGACATCAAGAAACTCCTAATTTTTCCCTAGAAGATGGAGAGATATTGGTCAATGCTACTATTAATGGATGGGTAATCCAATATATCTTGGTAGATACTGGCATGGAAGTTAATGTGCTCACTAAAGATGCTTGGTGAAAAATGTCTAATGGAAAATAAGACCTGAGTGCATCCTGTTGAGATCCTCAAGCATGCCACTATTGACATACTTGGGGTTCCCTTCAAAGTAGATTTGGAGGTCCTAAAATTGGTAGAAGCTAATGAATATCTAGTCCTTCTAAGAAGGCCTTGGTGATACAAGAACCATGCAGACTTGAGCTTAAAAAATTGATACGTAAGCTTTGAGAATATTGACTAATGCATAGTAATACCCTTATACCAAGCACAAGGACATCCATATATTGACCCCATGATCACTAATGAGGACATAAATAACTTGTATAATGCGACTGCTCGAAATGATGAACAACATGATCCAACACTAGATAGTATTCTCTAGTGGATGGATAACTAGTCTATATCATATACTATAAGTAATGCTTGCAATTATTGGGCCCATGGTGACTATGATCTCACTAGAAGGTTGTGCAACACCATAAATAAAGGAGAAAGCATCCCTCGATAGCTTCTTAAATGTCACAAGTTTGTGTGCCTTGTGGGTTTAGTAATGAGAGGACCATTGGTGGGACCACTACTTGAAATACTTGATGAAGCCCCATGGTTCTAAGGATAAATGAAGGTACAAGACTTTATCTAGTGCCTCAAAGAGTTATATGATACTAAGAATAAGTGGATGAGGTCATTAGATCACATTTTTTATGGTATCACTGCTAGATGATGGCATACTCATAAAGACCACCTTTTGTATTGAGATCAAGTGTGAGTTGTTCTACATCATATATTTCATCATGATAATAAGATCATAGGCACACTTAGTTACAATGGTGTGAAAACACCTAAACCTCACATTGAGGCTTGTGAGATAATATGGTGAGTTGAGGAAACTTTATTACCATAGTACCTCTAGGTCCATGCATTTCATGGGACTTTGTGTACTTGGGCACATGCTTGATAAATTCATGAATAAAGGCACATAAGAACAAGGTTATGTAAACTACTAAATAAAAACATGAAGTCAACGTTATATTATTCATCACCAAGTATGGACTTGCACCTATCTCTTTAGGCCATGCAAGAAGCAATTGTTGGGGATCTTAGTCTCGTCAAAGATCACCTATGACATATTCTTCAAGAATCTGAAGAACCCTTGCACTTATATTTTGAGCGTCCCACATAATTAGTTCTTGCACCATTCACAATCCATAGTGAGTAATGATGAGAAGAGATCCACATGGGCAAGCAAAACTTATCTTCTAGGTAGACAAAGGTGAAGGATCCACTTCACTTGACCCCTTGAATAACCATCTAGATGTCCCTACAAGTACTAGTTCATGAACTATTCAGGACATAAGTTCTCTAATGGACAACCCTTATCATGGTCCCATTTAAACAATGCAATGTAACATTGGCATGGAGCAAGAGCCAAAGATGGCTACACTTAGAAATTATTGGACTAAGACAAAAATCTCACAATTTTTTGAGTTGTTAAAAGAGTATCAGGATGTATTTTTAAGGAATTATAGAGAAATGAAAGGGGTTCACCATTCTCTAGGGAAGATGCATATAAATTTGATTGATGATGCTCATCTTGTGAAGAAATATCCATACAAAATGAACCCTAACCTCCAAGCACACATAACGGAGGAGATCGATAACATGCTCTGTTACATAGTAATTACTCCCATTGATGAATCTGAATGGGTTAGTCCCATGGTAATCAGTATAAAAAAAGATGGGTGTATTTGGATCTATGTGGATTATCATGTTTTAAATGCATCTTCTGTGACATATCCTTTCCTGACACCTTTCATAGAGGAATTATTAGAGGGTGTTGCCGGTTGTGAAATATACTCTTTCATGGATGGGTTCTCAGGATACCACCAAGTCTAGATAGCTGAAGAAGACCAATCCAAGACTATTTTTGCTACTAAATGGGGATATTTTACCTATACCATCATACCTTTTAGGTTGAAGAATGCCCCAATAGTGTTTCATGGATAGCAGTTGAGGCTTTCAAAGATTTCATTCATAAATTCCTCCAAGTCTACTTAGATGACTAGATGGTATATGGGTTGGTTAAGGACCATTGTGCTAATATGAGACTCATGCTTGAGCGCTGTTGAGTGTTGTAAATTTATTTAAATTTGAAGAAGTACCTATTCATGACACCATTTGGTGTAATTCTTGGGCATATCATTTGTAAGGAAGGACTCCTAGTAGATCTAGCCAAGGTCTTTGTTATTCTCTATATGTCAGAACCCAAGACTCAGCACGAGGTGCATACCTTCTTAGGACACATAAGCTACTACAAAATGTTCATTCAAAGTTATGTCAAGATTGCAGCACCCCTAGAAGAGCTTCTAAAGTATAATGAATAGTTTATATGGACAAATTATTGCAAAGAAACCTTTGAAACACTTAAAGAAAGGTTAGTTATTGCTCTTATCTTGCAGTACCTTGATTTGACAAAGCCTTTTCATATCCATGTTGATGCATCTAAGATAGCAGTCAGTGTGATACTTTCACAACCAGGTGAAGGAAACTTAGATCACTAGATTTATTTTGTTAGTAGAAAGCTGACATTGATTGAAAAAAACTATACCACCATCGAACATGAATCTTTGTCTGTGGTTTATGCTCTATAAAATTTTAGGTAGTACTTTTTGGCCACTCCATTTATATTCTATATAAACCATGAGGCCTTGAAGTATCTTGTTAACAAGCCAATACTACATGAAAGGATTTGTCATTGGATTGTTCTCTTCTAATAATTCTAGTGTTTAGTAGTAGTAAATCTTGAAAAGACCAACTATGGACCTAATCATTTATGTCGCATTGAAAATGGAGAACCCCCACATGTCATAAATGATGATCTTCTTGACATACAACTCTTTTGAGTTGATCATGTACCTAAAGAGCTGGAAGATATTATGGAATTTCTCAACACTGGCTATGTGCTTGATTCCCTCACTTCATAAGAGAAAATATAACTTACGGTGTATGCTGCACCTTATCAACTCATAGCAGGAGATATATACAAAATGGATCATGATGAGGTGCTTCACTGCTATGTGATGCAACATGAATACCCTGAGGTGTTACGAGAAGTCCATGAATGTATTGATGATGGAAATTATGCTAGAGAGGCTATCACATGTAAGGTGTTGCTCGCTAGACTATAGTGGCCAAATTTATTCAAAGATGTATTGGACTAAGACAGAAATCTCACAATTTTTTGAGTTGTTAAAAGAGTATCATGATGTATTTTTAAGGAATTATAGAGAAATGAAAGGGGTTCACCATTCTCTAGGGAAGATGCATATAAATTTGATCGACGATGCTCATCTTGTGAAGAAATGTCCATACAAAATGAACCCTAACCTCCAAGCACACATAAAGTAGGAGATCGATAACATGCTTTGTGACATAGTAATTACTCCCATTGATGAATCTGAATGGGTTAGTCCCATGGTAATTAGTATAAAAAAAGATGGGTGTATTTGGATCTATGTGGATTATCATGTTTTAAATGCATCCTATGTGACAAATCCTTTCCTAACACCTTTCATAGAGGAATTATTAGAGGGTGTTGCTAGTTGTGAAATATACTCTTTCATGGATGGGTTCTCAGGATACCACCAAGTCTAGATAGCTGAAGAAGACCAATCCAAGACTATTTTTGCTACTAAATGGGGATCTTTTACCTATACCATCATGCCTTTTAGGTTGAAGAATGCCCCAATAGTGTTTCATGGATAGCAGTTGAGGCTTTCAAAGATTTCATTCATAAATTCCTCCAAGTCTACTTAGATGACTAGATGGTATATGAGTTGGTTAAGGACCATTGTGCCAATATGAGACTCATGCTTGAGTGATGTTGAGTGTTGTAAATTTATTTAAATTTGAAGAAGTACCTATTCATGACACCATTTGGTGTAATTCTTGGGCATATCATTTGTAAGGAAGGACTCCTAGTATATCTAGCCAAGGTCTTTGTTATTCTCTATCTGCCAGCACCGAAGACTCAGCACAAGGTGCATACCTTCCTAGGACACATAAGCTACTACAAAATGTACATTCAAAGTTATGTCAAGATTGTAGCACCCCTGGAAGAGCTTCTAAAGTATAATGAATAGTTTATATGGACAAATTATTGCAAAGAAACCTTTGAAACACTTAAAGAAAGGTTAGTTATTGCTCCTATCTTGCAGTACCTTGATTTGACAAAGCCTTTTCATATCCATGTTGATGCATCTAAGATAGCAGTCAGTGTGATACTTTCACAACCAGGTGAAGGATACTTAGATCACTAGATTTATTTTGTTAGTAGGAAGCTGACATCGATTGAAAGGAACTATACCACCATCGAACACGAATCTTTGTCTGTGGTTTATGCTCTATAAAATTTTAGGTATTACCTTTTAGCCACTCCATTTATATTCTATATAATCCATGAGGCCTTGAAGTATCTTGTTAACAAGCCAATACTACATGAAAGGATTTATCGTTGGATTATTCTCTTCTAAGAATTTTAGTGTTTAGTAGTAGTAAATCTCGAAAAGACAAACTATGGACCTAATCATTTATCTCGCATTGAAAATGGAGAACCCCCACATGTCATAAATGATGATCTTCTTGACATACAACTCTTTTGAGTTGCTCAGGTACTTGAAAAGTTGGAAGATATTATGGAATTTCTCAACACTGCCTGTGTGCTTGATTCCCTCACTTCATAGGAGAAAATATAACTTACGGTCTATGCTGCACCTTATCAACTCATAGCAGGAGATATATACAAAATGGATCATGATGAGGTGCTTCACCGCTATGTGATGCAACATGAATACCCTGAGGTGTTATGAGAAGTCCATGAATGTATTGAATATGGACATTATGCTAGAGAGGCTATCACATGTAAGGTGTTGCTCGCTAGACTATAGTGACCAAATTTATTCAAAGATTTATTGGACTAAGAAAAAAATCTCACAATTTTTGGGTTGTTAAAAGAGTATCATGATGTATTTTTAAGGAATTATAGAGAAATGAAAGGGGTTCACCATTCTCTAGGGAAGATGCATATAAATTTGATCGATGATGCTCATCTTGTGAAGAAATGCCCATACAAAATGAACCCTAACCTCCAAGCACACATAAAGTAGGATATCAATAACATGCTTTGTGACATAGTAATTACTCCCATTGATGAATCTGAATGGGTTAGTCCCATGGTAATTAGTATAAAAAAAGATGGGTGTATTTGGATCTATGTGGATTATCATGTTTTAAATGCATCCTATGTGACAGATCCTTTCCTAACACCTTTCATAGAGGAATTATTAGAGGGTGTTGCCGGTTGTGAAATATACTCTTTCATGGATGGGTTCTCAAGATACCACCAAGTCTAGATAGCTGAAGAAGACCAATCCAAGACTATTTTTGCTACTAAATGGGGATCTTTTATCTATACCATCATGCCTTTTAGGTTGAAGAATGACCCAATAGTGTTTTCATGGATAGCAGTTGAGGCTTTCAAAGATTTCATTCATAAATTCCTCCAAGTCTACTTAGATGACTAGATGGTATATGAGTTGGTTAAGGACCATTGTGCCAATATGAGACTCATGCTTGAGTGCTGTTGAGTGTTGTAAATTTATTTAAATTTGAAGAAGTACCTATTCATGACACCATTTGGTGTAATTCTTGGGCATATCATTTGTAAGGAAGGACTCCTAGTATATCTAGCCAAGGTCTTTGTTATTCTCTATCTGACAGCACCCAAGACTCAGCAGAGGTGCATACCTTCCTAGGACACATAAGCTACTACAAAATGTACATTCAAAGTTATGTCAAGATTGTAGCACCCCTGGAAGAGCTTCTAAAGTATAATGAATAGTTTATATGGACAAATTATTGCAAAGAAACCTTTGAAACACTTAAAGAAAGGTTAGTTATTGCTCCTATCTTGCAGTACCTTGATTTGACAAAGCCTTTTCATATCCATGTTGATGCATCTAAGATAGCAGTCAGTGTGATACTTTCACAACCAGGTGAAGGATACTTAGATCACTAGATTTATTTTGTTAGGAGTAATCTGACATCGATTGAAAGGAACTATACCACCATCGAACACAAACCTTTGTCTGTGGTTTATGCTCTATAAAATTTTAGGTAGTACCTTCTGGCCACTCCATTTATATTCTATATAAACCATGAGGCCTTGAAGTATCTTGTTAACAAGCCAATACTACATGAAAGGATTTGTCATTGGATTGTTCTCTTCTAAGAATTCTAGTGTTTAGTAGTAGTAAATCCTGAAAAGACCAACTATGGACCTAATCATTTATCTCGCATTGAAAATGGAGAACCCCCACATGTCATAAATGATGATCTTCTTGACATACAACTCTTTTGAGTTGCTCAGGTACCTAAAGAGATGGAAGATATTATGGAATTTCTCAGCACTGGCTGTGTGCTTGATTCCCTCACTTCATAGGAGAAAAAATAACTTACGGTCTATGCTGCACCTTATCAACTCATCACAGGAGATATATACAAAATGGATCATGATGAGGTGCTTCACCACTATGTGATGCAACATGAATACCCTGAGGTGTTACGAGAAGTCCATGAATGTATTGATGATGGACATTATGCTAGAGAGGCTATCACATGTAAGGTGTTGCTCGCTAGACTATAGTGGCCAAATTTATTCAAAGAAGTATTGGACTAAGATAGAAATCTCACAATTTTTTGAGTTGTTAAAAGAGTATCATGATGTATTTTTGAGGAATTATAGAGAAATGAAAGGGGTTCACCATTCTCTAGGGAAGATGCATATAAATTTGATCGACAATGCTCATCTTGTGAAGAAATGTCCATACAAAATGAACCCTAACCTCCAAGCACACATAAAGGAGGAGATTGATAACATGCTCTGTGACATAGTAATTACTCCCATTGATGAATCTGAATGGGTTAGTCCCATGGTAATTAGTATAAAAAAAGATGGGTGTATTTGGATCTATGTGGATTATCATGTTTTAAATGCATCTTATGTGACAGATCCTTTCCTAGCACCTTTCATAGAGGAATTTTTAGAGTGTGTTGCCGGTTGTGAAATATACTCTTTCATGGATGGGTTCTCAGGATACCACCAAGTCTATATAGCTAAAGAAGACCAATCCAAGACTATTTTTGCTACTAAATGAGGATCTTTTACCTATACCATCATGCCTTTTAGGTTGAAGAATGCCCCAATAGTGTTTTCATGGATAGCAGTTGAGGCTTTCAAAGATTTCATTCATAAATTCCTCCAAGTCTACTTAGATGACTAGATGGTATACGAGTTAGTTAAGGACCATTGTGTCATTATGAGACTCATGCTTGAGCGCTGTTGAGTGTTGTAAATTTATTTAAATTTGAAGAAGTACCTATTCAAGACACCATTTGGTGTAATTCTTGGGCATATCATTTGTAAGGAAGGACTCCTAGTAGATCTAGCCAAGGTCTTTGTTATTCTCTATTTGCCAGCACCCAAGACTCAACATGAGATGCATACCTTCCTAGGACACATAAGCTACTACAAAATGTTCATTCAAAGTTATGTCAAGATTGCAGCACCCCTGGAAGAGCTTCTAAAGTATAATGAATAGTTTATATGGACAAATTATTGCAAAGAAACCTTTGAAACACTTAAAGAAAGGTTAGTTATTGCTCCTATCTTGCAGTACCTTGATTTGACAAAGCCTTTTCATATCCATGTTGATGCATCTAAGATAGCAGTCAGTGTGATACTTTCACAACTAGGTGAAGGAAACTTAGATCACTAGATTTATTTTTTTAGTAGGAAGCTGACATCGATTGAAAGGAACTATACCACCATCGAACACGAATATTTGTCTGTGGTTTATGCGCTATAAAATTTTAGGTATTACCTTCTGGCCACTCCATTTATATTCTATATAAACCATGAGGCCTTGAAGTATCTTGTTAACAAGCCAATACTACATGAAAGGATTTGTCATTGGATTGTTCTCTTCTAAGAATTCTAGTGTTTAGTAGTAGTAAATCCTGAAAAGACCAACTATGGACCTAATCATTTATCTTGCATTGAAAATGGAGAACCCCCACATGTCATAAATGATGATCTTCTTGACATACAACTCTTTTGACTTGCTCAGGTACCTGAAGAGCTGGAAGATATTATGGAATTTCTCAACACTGGCTGTGTGCTTGATTCCCTCACTTCATAAGAGAAAAAATAACTTACAGTCTATGTTGCACCTTATCATCTCATAGCAGGAGATATATACAAAATGGATCATGATGAGGTGCTTCACTGCTATGTGATGCAACATGAATATCCTGAGGTGTTACGAGAAGTCCATGAATGTATTGATGATGGACATTATGCTAGAGAGGTTATCACGTGTAAGGTGTTGCTCGCTAGACTATAGTGGCCAAATTTATTCAAAGATGTAAAGGCTTATGTTAGGTAATGTGATGTCTATTAGTGCATAGGAAAACCTAACAAAAGATATGATATGCCATTATGCCCTATTCCTTCTCAAGAACCATTCAAAAAATGGGTTATTAACTTTGTGGGGCCTATCATTCAAACAGGATGATAAACGGGCTCTGGGTACATCATTGCAGCAATCGACTACCTCACATGTTGAGTTAAATTAGTGCCAATAAAAGATTATACCATAATAATTTCCATGTGATTCATTTGGTAGAACATTATAACATGGTTTAGATTCTCGATAAGCTTCACTAGTGATCATGAAACCCACTTATTGAATATGATGATTCACATTTTGTTGGCCCAATTCATGATCGTGTACCATAAGACAACACCATACCACCAACAAGAAAATGGCACAACTGAAGCCTTCAATAAGATCCTTGGTATTACTTTGATGAAAATTTTCAATTGTGATCAGACTGATTGGGATGATAGAGTATCTGTAGTATTTTAGGCCTACCGAACTACAATGAAGCACCTTAACAAAATTACACCATTCAACTTAGTTTATGAAAAGGAAGTGGTCATGCTAGTATAGTTCTTGGTTCCATCTCTCTAGATAACATGCATGGGAGACCTAGATGATGAAGCCTCTTTGAAAGCTTGGCTTGGTGATTTGATACAACTAGATGAGACTTGGTTTCTCTCCCACTAGATTCAAGATTTTGAGAAACACAAATAGAAAGCATGGCATGATCACCATCAAAAGAATAAAGTCTTTTCTCCAAGCATGAAAGTATGGTTATATGATTCCAAGTTTGTGCACCACCCTAGGAAGTTTTGGATCCATTGGGATGGTCTATTCATGATACATAGTATTCAACCTACAAGAACTTGTCGGTTAAAATGAATGGCTGGTCAGTTCCTCTTGGGGCACTATAATGGAAGTCGACTTCAGCTGTATTATGACTCTAGTTGACTAAATTTATGTAATCAATAAGGATTAATGCCATTAAATTCGGATTTATTTCTTTCAATAAAAAGTGTTACCCTTGAGGCACATGACTCTTTTATGTAATTATGAGTTACTATACTTAGATTGTTTTCATGGAGGACCATGAACCCTTTTAGTGTGAGGTAAGGTATCATGCATATAAATACAAGACAAGACATGTGGGTGTCCAAAGACAAGAAGGCACAAAGGCCATCTATGCCATGCAAGTGATGAAGGGCGTATGAGTCATTCAATGCACCTTAATATCACTTTGAAAGGTTCTTGCCATTTAGGTGATATCTGTCTTCCACTACACCATAAAGGTGGGACACAGTTGTCATCCACTCCCAAAAAATGTGTAGGAAGGGATGGATCATTAATGTGATAAGGTTAGTTATGGTGAGAAGTATGCAAATGGAATGATGGGATAAATTGGTTAAGGCACTAAATGCTCAATGCAAGATTCGAAGTATGAAGGCTGTTAGAAGATGCACATTAATGACTAGAAGTGACAAGGGGAGGGAAGGAATTAATGGAGGTTAACCCCCCCCCCCCCCCCCCCAAAAGGGCCTATAAATAATCTTTCTAAAGTCATTTTACACTTTACCTTGCTATAATATTTGAGTGCTAAGTGCCAATAGTGAACCATTGAACCAGAGAACTAGTGACCACGATACTATCGAATTCCTTTAAATTTGAATAGATCAGAGTGATTTTAAAGTTGGTAAAGACATGATAGTTGTTTCTAAGGTAAGAAGGGAGGTTACTAGTTAGGATTGGTGAATAAGAGTGAAGATCTTTATAATTGTAGGTTGTAGGTCCACCATTATCAAATCATGAAGCTCAAGAGCTAAAACAGGTTAGTCTACCACCATGAATTCATTTGGAAATGTGGGACAACTATGGGTTAACCTTCAAGCAACACGAAGGGTAATGCAGCTAAATAAAAAGGCCAAAATAATTGAAAAGATTCCAACCATACCAAAAGAGAAAGAGGTGAGAAGAGGAGCTTGGTTCTCTATAAAAAAAGAGGCTTCGAGAAACTAAGAAGAAAGATAAAAATAAGTACAACATGTAGGAGTTGTGGGAGAACATGTGGAAGAAGCAAGAGAGAGTGCAGAAGAAGCAAAGATGGTGAAGAAAGGAAAGCAAGTGTAGGCCTCTTCATCATGGAATGCCCCAGCATCTTCCCCTCCATCTTTATTAATAGAAGAGATGTAGTATCCAAAGTTAGTCTTGTATGTGGAGAATTGGGTCTCCAAGGTGTCATCTATCATAATTTTTGACTACAACCACTGCCAACTAGGAAACAAAGTAAAGTTACAAAATGATTATCAAGTCCAAACCACCAACACTAGGAATCAAGTGGTTTATGACTAGTCCATCAAGAACCAACTAGACAAGGTTGACCTCTTCCAACTTCTTGAGCTACCATACTTTGGCAAGCCTATTGAGGCAGTTTAGTTCCTTCTCTCACATATCCATAAGGACTACATTCAATTCACAGGGTAAAACATGAAGATCACCATGGAAAGGATAAGCAAAGTAATGGGACTTCAGTGCTCGAGGGTGAATGTGTTGGATGACTTGGTGGATATGGAGGAGATTCAGAAGACCACCACCATGTTGATGTACCAAAAATAAGGGCATGCAGTGCACATACAAAACCTATAAGATTCTACCCTTAGATTTGCAATGTGGATCATTTCTACTAAGGTTAAGGGATTGACAGATGGAAGGAGGTGGACATGAACCACTTGCACATTTCTCACCAAGTTGTTCAAGGTACACATTATAATTAGGCATTGTATTTTACCTAGAAGATAGTTGAAGATATAGAGAAGATGCACAAGATTCCTAAGTACAAGTTTCCTTGGGGAGCAATCCTTTTATTTTTGGTTTTTTATGAGATCGAGGTGCCTGACTATAGCTCAGGATCATTGAAGTGGGTGTACCCCCCCACTCACAAGTCCCCCACTGAGCACTTCAATTTTTTTACTTTCCCAAAAACATTACCCTGACATATAAGTTGAAGATGAGATATTGGTTTGATAGGATGAAGGTAGCTTTTGAGAATGAATGGTGCATTCTAAAGAATTTGTCCCCCTGACTACAAACCAAGTGAAATTCACTATTAAGTAGCACTACTCCCTAACATGCATTCATATGAACACTTTTAGAGAGATTTTGGCATGGCTTAAATTTCCATATGCCTTTTCTATGCACTACTTCATTGATTCCATCAACTAGATTTATGACACATAGCCAATCAATTTGTAGGCAGAATGGATTGATGCGGAGTGCCACATGCTCCATAAAATGTTTGTGTATCCAAGCAAAAAGGCCTTTTCAGAGAGAGGGGAAACAAAATTAATCGACATCAAGGTTAAGAATATCCTATTCGAGGAGCAAGAACATAAATTGTTTTATATGTTATGCCTCCGCTAATACCCTCAAGATGAAGACCCCAAGGAGAGGCTCCCCTAAGAATCGCAAGTACAAAGGAAGAGGCCATAACCTAGTGTCAGTACAAGTGGGCAACAAGCCCATCATAAATGATAGAGAATGGTAGAAGCACAATCCTCCAAACCCACTACTTCTTGATCTTCTATGCCATATCCACCTCCACCTCACCCTTCACCTTCTCCACCTCATCCTTCACCTTCACCAAATCTTCAATCTCCATATCCTCACACTCCATCACCACCTACTTCACCTTTCCTTACTCATTCCACTCCTTCCCACTCACTTACCCCAAAACCTTCATCTCTTCAACCAAATCCCCCACCTTCACTAACATAACCACCTTCACCTTCTCCAAAAACCACCATAGGATCAGTGCCACAACAACCTCCAAGTCAAGCACCCCAGAGGGACCCCTCTCAGGAGTAGATTCCTAATTTGGGATCAGATTCAAATAAACTTCCATCCCTAGTACAAGAGGCCCTATTTGGTGATCAAATTGATATTGATGGAATGGGATAAAATGAGATGGCCTCAAAAAACCATCAAGAGGGTGAACTTGAGTGAGACCTAGAAAGGGGGAAGGGGCTAGTTAAAGGGAATAAGAATAGAGAGGGCCATCCACTATGCATGAATGTTACTAGTTTGGTGTACAAGATAAGGACCTCTATCTTTGGAATCACTTATACCCTAAGGATGTGACCCTAGAAATAAGGAATTCAGTGTCTTTCCTTTTGGAAATATGCAGTGAAGAGCCCCAATTTGACATTCCTTTAGATTGCATTGTTTCTATTCCAGATGCTCTAGGTCTACTAGACCTCATGAAGATTGATCCAAAATGACTCTCTCCATTAATGAAAAGTGCCACATTTTTGAATTTGGTCATAGAAATGATGTGCTAGAACATTTTTTTAGATTTAGACGTGCTCTCAGTAGAAAAGAAACATGGCCAGGTTTTAGAGATGTATAATAAAGCATATGCAGAAAAGCAAATGCTAGTCAAAGAAGTGGTGTCTAAGGATAAGGTAAGAGTTTTGAACCTTTTTAAAATAATTTTGAATAAGGAACCAGACTTGGTAGATGGTGTGCCATTGGGTGGGGATGCCATAAAAAAGTTGGAAACATTGGTTGAGCTATTGCTCTAGAAAAATAAGGAGCACCCCATGCCCAGAGATAAGGCCAAGGAAATAACTGAACAATTCACCATGGTGATAGACATTTGTAAAATCACCTTGGAGAGAGTCAGGGAAGTCATACCCATTTTAGATGATATTTTTACGTGCCTAGCACACTCAAATAAAATAGTGGAGGCCTAGCTCCATGATGAGGAAGTACTGAGGTAATAAGCAGTTGATGTCACCCTTTTAATAAAAGACCATGCTGAGTGCCCAAAAGCATTTAAAGATGTTGAAATGATGGAAGACACCATTAATAGCGATCATAAATAAATAAATACAAGTTTTACCATAATTTGAGGATAGGTTGACAAGGAGGTCTCTGAGTTAGAAGACATCCATAAGGAAGCCAACGTAGCCTTGGATGAATAGGTAAAAAAGATCGAGACTCTGACTCAGCCTAAGGAGCTGAAAGAAGTAAAGGAGGCCATTGAAAAAATAATTATCAAAGTCCTTGATGCATTGTCCCACTGGGATGGGCTAAATAAGGAACTCTTGTAGAAGGGGCGAAAATTCTTCGAGGATGCTAGTGAAACTTAATCTAAGATGGACTAAAGGCTTAGTGTGGGGTAATGTTGACCCTAAAATTTGGATAAGTATGGTTATATTTTTGGTTCTTGATGTTGAGGGACCATTGTCCATTTTGATGTAAGTTTGGCATAGCATGAAAGGACCATGGTATGGGAGGACCATGGTACATATCTACCAAGTACAGGAGTATCATGGCATAGAACTTGCCAGGTGCGAAAGGACAATAGTGTAGGAGACCTAGTGTGAGAAGACCCAAGGACATTTCAACCCCATCGATCAGAGATTTTATACCAACCTATGAGGAATAGAACACTTGGACACCATAATATAGCATAGAGCAAGTATCTAGGGGTTTAGAGGCCCAATTCTATAGGAACAACTAGTTATAAGAGCCATGACTCAGCCTATTGGGAGTCTATGTGCCATTTTTTCATGATAGTTAAAATAATAACACTTGGTCAGGGCAAAACAAGTATAAAAACTCATGTTGTAATCATTTGCATGGATGGTCCTTTGGAGAATAGATACATCATTCTATTTTGTAATTTGTTAAGCAATCAATGAATAGTTAGTGTTTGCCATATCGTGTGATGATTCGTAAACATTCTAAGTGTTGAATAATGAATATGTTTTATTTCTAAGTCATGGGTATACTTTTGTTTTATTAATACTCTTGAATAGTCATGGTGATCCTCGTTATCATAGTAGTTAAATTTGGAATAATTAGGATAATAGTGGTATATTTATGGTATTGAATAACTTAAGATTTGTGTTCAAGAGATGAACAAACATATAACATTATGCTTCAAATCCTTTGGAAACTGATCTTTCATTGTACGCATGAGACTTACCTCTCACATGATAGGGTCAACACATTAACTTGTTGGGAGAAAGCTTCAATGCTGATATAGAACTAACTAAAATAACCCAATAGTCTAGGAAGGGGGTTAGTTAGTAGGGTTGAATGAAATTAAATGGGATTAAAGATAAATTTAGTGAGTTGGGGAAGGTGATAAAATTGGGATACATACAAGTTACTTGTACCTTATCTATGTATTGCATTCATTTGTCAATTGGATGATGAGGAATCTTTGAAAGCACACCTGGATGTTTTTGTTCAGTTGAATGAAACCTATTTTTTAGCGCATTAGAGTCAAGGAGTGGAGAAGCAAAAATAGAAGGCTTTGCATGATAGACATCTTAAGAATGACTTTTTCTCTGGGTATGCAGGTATTGGTTTATGACTCTAAGTTTGTGTGCCATTAATAAAACCTTCACATCCATTGGGATGGTCTATTTATTATTCATAATATTTGTCCCACCAGCATGTGTAAGTTGAAGAGGTTAGATGGCCAGGTTCGTCCAGGCCATTTCAATCATAGTCATCTTCACCCATACCATTCTTAGTGATGTTTCCCTTTTGTTAATAAGGCATATGCCACTAGTTTAGTTTAGGATTTTTGTTTATTTTTCAATAAGGCATGGCATTAGTTTCATGCCCTTGTTTATATTTAGATCAACACATGGTTCTTTCTTATGTCATGGAGGACCACAAACATATTTTAGTGTGGGGTAAGTGTGAAAGAAGTAAAATTATAGAGTGCCAAGGAAATGGTGGAAGGAAATGGACAAAAGAAAAAGGGCATGCAAGTGAAAGTATATAAGGACAAGTGGATATGTAGGATGTGGCACGTAATTGCTATTAAGATTCAAGATAAAGAAAGGAGGTTCCCACATTGGAAATGGAATTTTTTAAAAATTATTTACAACTATCATGCACTTTGATAAAAGTGTGGGATGGGATAGATTTGTTAAATGTGATAGATGTGTTAAATGTGTTAAGTGTGCTAATGGTAAATACTTCAAATGATGGATGAGGTCATGGGGAAGTCAATGTTGATTACCCCTTGAAGTTATAAAATGTTAATCAATCATCATTTTTACACTTTACTATTGTTAATTCACAAATTTATAGACCTAGAAGAGTGTTTTCAAGCTACCAGAGGAGCATTTATTGACCTTTAGTGACCAATTTCAATCTTGTAGAGTAAGGTGATCATAGTAAATAGGGAAAGTGGTGGAATAGTGATTAAGAAAGTGTAAATTGAAGGAATTGTAGGTTGTGGGTGTCAGAATCTGCCATTGGAGGATGTTAAAATAGGAGAGCCAAGGGAGTTAAAGCATTAATCACATATTCATTCAGGCAGGTCAGATGGTTGTGCCTCAACCTTCAAGCTCCTTAGAGGGTGATGTGGCTAAAGTAAAATGCCTAGTATAGTGATCCCTTACCTATTATACATGAGGAAGAAGAGTTTAAGACCATAGGAGTATAGCTGGCTTTAATAAGAGAATAAGTACCTAGTGAATCTGACACATAGAGGAAAATTTGCCACAACAGATCGAGAGAATGAATAAGAAAGAATCTAAGATGGTGTGTCAGGCAAAGAAGTACCTGGTTTTAATAAGAGATGTAGTATCATGAGGTAGTGTTGTGTGCAGAGAAGTGGGAGTCTAATGTGTTAAATTCCCAAGTTTTTACTACAATCACCACTAAGGAATGAGGTGGAGTGATAGTGTGACTGACAGGTTGAATGGTAGAATACATAGAATGAACCTGATTATGACCTTACTATTTTCATTAAACTCAATAATGCCTAACCATTTCAACCATTTAATATACCTTCCTTCAAAAACCCTGTAGAGACTGTGAGGATTCTTATCTTGCATGTACAAAGGATTAATTCTATTTTATAAGGCACAGGATGAGGATCATGTCTTAGAGAGTTAGAAAAGTTATAAGTCTACAATGCTTGAGCATTGGCCTCAGTGGATATTTGGAAGATTGCGAGTAAATTATGAGAATTACGATGGTACTTGAATACAAGAAACAAGGCCATGTAATGCATATAGCTAGTCTTCAAGATCCCACCCTTAGAGTGGTTGTGTGCTTGGTTATTACCAATGTTTGAGGTGTAGATAGATGTAAGGAAGTAGACATGGTCCACTTGTATGTTTCCCATCAGACAACCCTTTGGGTCAAGTATAATTGGTCATAATATGTTGTTGAGAAAATTATTGTAAATGTGGAGGCCCATTGCCTACCTAATCATAAATTTTCTTGGGGCAATATTCATTTATTTTTGGTGTTTGGTGAAATTGGTGTGCTAGATTACTCATGTAGTGAGTTGAAGTGGGCTTACCCTCCAAATAATAAGTCTCCATTGGAATGGTTTCAAGTATTCACATGCCTTGGTGCTATAACCCCTTCTCATAAAGATAAGATGAAGGGATGGTGTGATGGAATGAATGAATCCTTTGTAAATGAGTGGCACATTCCCAAAGACTTGCCTACTTAGATAGGATACCAAGCTTGGTTTGTAGTAAAGCAACATTTTTATCTAGCATGCATCCAGATGACTTTTTTAGATGGCTCAAGTTGCCATATGCTTTCATTGAAAGGTATTTTATGAACACCATCAATAGGATATATGATGCATGCCTCGTGAAGATTGATGCTAAAAATTTTGACGTTAAGACTCATACTCTTCATCAAATGTATGTTTATTTGAGGAATAATGCCTATAGATAGAAACTAGAGATGGATACTACTAACATCAAGGCCTAAAAAATTTTGGTTTGGAATTTTATCCATTTATTATTTTATATGTTGAATCCACTAAAGAGGACATTGAGGAGTATTGAGGATAAGAAAGAAACTATTCCACCCCCATTGGAGATTGGGAAGCACAGGAAGCAAAAGAGGCCAGGGCATGATGTTAGCATGAGCACTCAACTTGAAAAACCTAAATAGTAAAGGAATGCCCATTCATCCCTAAAAGATATCATGCCTATAGGTTAACCAGAAGGCCTTGATTCTACTATGCAGACATATGTTCTAGAACAAGATACTTCAGTGCCTAAAGATGGGGACCTTGATCAGAAGGCATCAAATCTATAAGTGACACTAGAGAGGGGACCTTCCCTTAAGAAACAAGAGGAATGAGAAGACACATTAGAGCCAGAGAAGAAGCCCTCGTTAATGAAACATGAAGAAACTTCCCTTGATGAAACACAAGTGGATGTTGAGAGTCCCAATCATGAAGAGGGGGATAGATTAAACATAGCTTTGGGCATGGGTGATCTTGATGTAGGTCCAAGTCACCAGGAGGATTTGAATGTAGAAATAATGGAGCATGATCCCTCTAAAGGGAAGGAACCTATTGATGAATCCATGCAGCAAAGGCTGATGATTACCAGTGTAACCATGACCCTTCGGGCTCAATATCAATAGGGTGTGCAATAAAAAGACTTATTTATGTGGGAATATTTTTTAAAGGAGGACTTGACCGAGCAGACTTGATGAGAATTGTCTTTATATATATATATATATATATATATATATATATATATATATATATATATATATATATATATAATGAAGAGCGACAATGTGAACTACCTTCAGAGAGAATTATTTGGGCACCAAGAGAGGTGAAACTTCTTGATACAATTTGGGTGGATCCCTAGATGTGCATAATGTCCTAGGTAAACACAACACTATTGAAATTTTCTCATAAGGTAGCAAGGTAAAATGTCTTGCAATAATTTGATGTAAAATAACACTAGAGGAAACATTAAGAGGTTGTTGCTCTCTATCATAATGAGTGCAAAACAAAGATAAATCTTGAGGAATTAGGAGAGTTCAAGCACCAATTGGAAATAATGATAGAGTTTAGAGTGAAGACCCTAACTCTCTACAGTTTTATTATGGGAGAAGAGCCAACCCTTGAAGATGGAGTACCTATTATCATAGAGGCTATAGATAAGTTGGAAACCCTACTGGAGTTATTGTTGAAGAAATGTAAAGACCAACCCATTCCCCAACATGAGCAAAATTGGGTGACAAATTGGTTTATTGAGGCTATTTAAGTATGTAAGAGATTTCTTGAATAGATTTGGTGATACGGTTACCATCTTTGATGGGTTTTTTGATAATATAGCATGTCCTGGGAAATTTTTGGAAGAACGAATTCAATTAAAGGAACTTCAATGCTAGTAGTTGGTTGAGAGTGCATTGATAAGAAAAGATCAAGTTAAGTATGCCAAAACATTTCAAGATGTGGAGGCCTTAGTAAAAAAATAAGTGCTCACAAATAGTAGTTGAATGCCATTTTTTTGGTACTCCGAGGATAGGTTTTGATAGAGATCACTTAGCTGTAAGACATTCATAAGAATGCTTCTACATCACTTGAGCATTTAACCATTCAAGCGGATGACTTTATAGAGAAACCTGAGGAGACTAAGAGGCTTAAGGAGGTGGTCAAGGATATCACTTATAAAATATAAAATGCATTGAATCATTGGGAGGGAGTGAAATGATAGGTTGATCAGATGGGACCAGAGTTTTTGGTAGAGGGACCTAAACAAAATGCATAGTCTGGGATGAACTATTGACTTAGTGTTAGGTAATGTTGGGCCCTTAATTTTATATAAATTTTTTCTAAGCACTTTTTGAATAAAATCAATGTGAAAGACCATGGTGAAGAATACCATGGAATGGAAAAGGAAGAGACCATGTGGAAGAAATAACCATGATAACCCAAGAATGTAGGACTTGAATATTAGCAAAAGACTTGGGGAAGGAATGTAAAGCAAAGATGGTTAGAGAGTGGTTCAGATGAACATCATAGAAGAATAAGTTAAGTGCGAATCTAGCATAATATTAAGGGAAGATAAGCCCTCGGTGATGAGGATTTAACATACAGAGAATGTAGGGGAAGTTAAGCCTATGTCCTTAGGAATTCATTGTAAATAACTTGTCATGACTCATTATTGTTAATGATTATTGATGAGTCATGTTTTTTGTATTTACTTTTATAACTAAATGGTTGGGGTGAACCATGTATAAATACCCCTTTGTTTTACTTAGTATTGTTGTTGATGAGTTGTTGATCATTATAATTTTGGAATCGTTGTAATCTTGAGATACCTTATGAATATAATGATAGGAAGCTTGTGTTGATGAAATACTTATGTATATTTGTTCATGGTTATAATGGAGTTAATATTCTTTTGTTATTATTTTGGACCACCTTCTTTTTATTTTGTTAGTTAAGTGTTGAATGAATAGTTTAGAGTTAGATATAGAACTAAGTATGAGTTTAGGATTAAGTGCTAGTTTAAGTGCCCTAGCTTAAGAAAATAGATGAATACACCTTCGCATGATAAAACCAACTAGAACTAGTCTTAAGTTACGTGTTTCAAGTGAGTGCATAGTAAATTTTTCTTACATGATATGTCAACGCACTAGCTCATTATAAGTCTTGTTTACTTAGGTGTGCAATTAAGAAAAAGCTATGTCGAACTAAAGGAAAAGAGTCCAATAGGGCTATCACACATGTCCACTCAGTGTTTAAGCTTCAATGTCTTTCTACTTTTTCTTTAGTCTACATGAAATGTTCTCTCTCACATAGCCTAAAGCAATAATATTCCAATATTAAAAACCAAGTGGATAAAAGTTTAAGAAACTCACACCATAAAAATTCTTATATTTCACCATGAATATACTTAGTTATAATTTCTTTCATCATGCTTATAATTAGTTTGGCATCTTCATCTATGATTTTTTGAATTCTTTCATCCAACATCATTCCAAATCTCTTTGATTTGATAACCATTTCAAATTGTTTTGGGTTCCATGCTCACCACACCATTATTAGTAGAGGTTCCTAGAAAATTCCATCAGAATATGCTGAGTGTTTCTGTTAATATAATTACAAACTCATAATGTATACGGGGATATAAAAATTTAGATTAGTTATTTTTTTCATATTTTAATAAGTATTTAGAGAAATGAAGGTTGTAAAAGTAGAGATCACTCATTATTTTTATATTAAAAAGCATATTCTAATGAAAACAAAGTATACATGTGCATGAAACAAGTACAGAATCACATTCAAAAGAACCGTCCTCGAATCTCTATATTAATATCTCATATTCAAAACTTTTTCCCTTTACACTCGAATCTTATTTAAAGAGCTTACAAAATCTCTACTGCTTCACATTCTAGACCTTCTATTTCTTTCTTAAAGGAGTCTTTACCTAGTATGCAGACTTTTAATATATAATCATGTGCTGAATGCATACAACATGATATACAATATACAAAATACTACATATGGCACACATGTATTTCATACATACTCTATGATTTTGCACTCTTAAATCTACTACCAACATGCAATTTAGAGGAAGGGACATCAAAATTGGACATAAAATATCAATTAGAGTTATGGTTTGATCAATAATGGCGTAGATGTGTGCCTAGATCTAGACAATACCACTGAGTATGACAAGTTGAAGTATCCAAAAAGAGTCTATTTTTGCCCAATAGATGTTTTGGACCATGTACCTACAAGGCTAGTGGCATGCATGATGACTACAAAGCTATATGTGGGGTTGAGGGTCAATTATACTTCTAAGGATATGACATATTTGGCACAAAGGGTGGGCAAAGACAAAAACTTTTGATTTTGAAAAATATGTTGTGGAGGAAATGGTAAATGATATTAAAAGGGCACATGATGTGGATAACATATTTTTTTGATGGGGAAACTTCTTAATTTTTATCATACTTGAAGAATTAGGAATTCATATGGAGATCTCTTTTTGTATGCCTATAGATGGGAATATTCTTGGAAGATGTACTAGGAGGTTCTATAAATAGATGATCACCAATTACAAGAGGAAGATGGAAACCTAGTTTGAATAATTTTTTATAGGCATTTGGAGATGAACTACTCATCTTAAATGAGATGGTATAGGGATACAAGGAGGTAGTGAGGTTTGGGGTAAAATCCCAATACTCATCAGTACTAGTAACTAATGTTTAGGAGTCTAGGAGGATAGGATCACATGCCATGCTCATTATCTATGAGATGGTTGGATTAGGCTCTTGTAAGAGTGCTAGAAAAAATAAGGCCAAAGAACCCTAACATGAAGGCAATTGACACAACATGAGATGGGATGCACATGAGATATAGAATGGAAAATTCAAGCTAATAGATAATGAATACTTAGAGAAGTATATGACCCTGAGTGAGACAACTTGGCTAAAAGATGAAATGAGAGATATTATTGAGGTCACATTAAGATTGAGACCTATTTTTCTAAAGGATAAATTAAAGTTACTGTTCAACTGATCAATTTTTAGGTTCCAATCATAGCAGATAAGAGGAGGAAAGAAATGAGCATTGTAAAAGGCTTAGAGGAAAAAAATGTTATGACAAAACATCTTGGGTTGGGGAAGAGGAAAGATAGAAATAAGTCACAAGGGAGATCATGAAGAAGAAGGAAGAAGAGGAGAAGATTGAGGAAGAAAGGGAAGAGATTCTAATACTCTTTGAGGATAAGCAACATGAAGAAGTCAAGAATGGAAAACCTGGGAGAAAATATATCTTTTTGTAGGTGTAAATGTAAAAAAGAGAGGATGATCCTAGAAGAAATGATTATGTAAATATAATAGAGATTGAGGAAGAACACTCTTGTAGGAGAGATGGACAAGAAGACTTGGGAGAAAGTGAGGCAAGAATGTTGAAGTAGGGATCACTGAAGGTTGAGTGGGTGAGTTTTTATAGGTCTATAAGATGAAATCAAGTTTTGATATACCAGTTGAAGGGGTAGAAATGATGATAAAGAGGGTATGCTTTAAAGAAATGTAGATTTCATGATGTGAACCAAAAAATAGAGCTTAAAGAATACAAGACTTGCATTGGTTGCCATGGTGGTAGAGACGTAATTGGGAGCATAGTCCTAGAAGTAGAACCAGAGAAGAGCAAAGAAATGGCCAAAAAAAGTGATAAAAAACTAAGGTCAAAGCTAATATTGATAGGGTGAAATCATGAATAAATGATGCCCTAGGGATGGTTGAGAAGGAGAGGCCAAGTTTTTGGAATGGGATGAATGTTGGTGGAATGAAAACTTTTGAGAGGCTAAGTGCATTCATGTTGAAACTTTTGAAAGAAGCCCTAGAAGTTAAGATGATTTCCAAAGAACTAAGTGCTAAGAAATTGGTTAAAATTTTTGAGAGCAACACAAGAGGCACATGAGGAAATGAGCAGTTTAGAGGAAGAGCTCGACCAAAATAATAATGATTTGCAAAGCATTTTTGACAGACTAAAGTTGTCAAATGCATGAGTTTCCAAAGATAAGGTAACACTGGAACAACCAAATAAGAAAGCCATGGATGAGGAGGACCTAATAACATTGATGAGGTTAACAAAAGAGATGTAGGCAGTTTAACACTTTATTTTTTGATTACCAAGAGAAAGTAATAAATGAAAAAGTGCCAATAAGATGTGATTGGTTTGATGAAAGGGTCAAGAAGGAGAGCATCATGTTGGGTGAAGACCATTATTTAGTTTGTTCTATGGTAATTTTTCTCTTTTCTTCAGCTGACATTTGATCATGATATAACTCCATATTATATAGATAGATAACAGGATGTTAAAACAACACCACTATGTATGTGAAATATAATATCTAGATATTGTGTTATCTTCCATGCTATGTGGCAAAAAACTTATTTAGTAGACTAACAAGGTTATGAATTTTCTTGGCTCATAAATAGTTTTGTTGATACTTCATTCCTATTATGTGAGACTAGAGATCCTTTTTTTTAAAAAATACTAATTAAAAAAAAAGAGTTAAAATATGAAATGTATAAATTCCAATATTTTTATGTGAGTTATTAGATGGCTTCTAAATTTTGAGAAGTTATATTCAAAACTTTAAGAATGGAATCTTTATATAGAAATTTAAACATCCATTCATAGAAATTTTTGTGAGAAATGAGTTTTGCAGTCTTATAAAATCAAGATAAGAGCCTTAAAATTAAACATCTTCAATAATTTATTTGTATGTAGTGAGATAATATCACATAATAATGAGTAAGTATAGAATTTACAAAATCAATTTTATCAAATTCTATGTGAATTTGATAGAATGGAACCCTTTAATCCTTAGAATTAAGCTGAAGACTTGATCAATAAAGAAAAATAAATAAATTATGTTACAACTTATAATACATAGCTCATTGAAATGGAAGATTTTATTTGCAAGTGTCTTCATAAATGGTATTTACAAAATCAATTTTATCAATTGTAAATGGGCTATATTACAATTTACAATACACTGCTAGTTGAAATGGAAGAGCTTATCTTGCCAATGCATTAAAATTTTAACAAAATTTGATTTAGATTCATCTGGCTGGACACATCTTTAGCATCTTTGCATGTGATTTAGAATGGTTGGCGAAATATAAACAGTTGAGAGGCACAGGCTCAGCTCATTGAAATGTTCAACTCATTGAAATGCTGATTGCAATAATTAGTGGGATGACTTAGTTACATAAACGACCTTGCATACATCATACCAAGCACATCGACTTCCATATCCTACCATTATACTTCTCTAGGGCTGATGCAACATTCAACATAAAAAGCACATGGCTAAGCATAAATAGTTGAGAAGCATAGGCTTGGCTCATTGAAACTCTTCTTGTAGTAGTTAGTGGGATGACATGGTTACATAAATGACATTGCATACATCATACCGAAGCACATCAACTCCCATATCCTGCCAATATACTTCTCATTGGCTGTTGTAACATTCAACATTAAAAGCACAGGCCCTCTCAATGTTCTCCCATAATCCCAACCCCATTATTATCATGCCAACACCACCTCTACCACCATTATCATTATTATAGGGTTCATAAAATGCAGAGGAAATAATTCCATTCAATTTGGGGAAGTAGGCCTTGAGAAGGGCCAAGCAACTGTAGGCCAAAAGTTATCTTTTCTCACTATCCAAGCAGAGTATCCTATGCACACTCACAATATTCCCCACTCCCAGTGAAGGAGATTCTCCTCTGTGAGCTTCTGAGCTCAATTGGAAGCATCCATTGTCCACCATTCTTACCCAAATCCTTAATTCTCTTGCCAATTCCACCACTGGCTCCTCCTCCATTGTTGCTGCTTCTTTCCCGACGTACAAAATAGTTGCTTGTATAAACAAGTATGATATATTAATGAAGGGTGCTTCGTAATTGTAATGATAAAGAGAAGAAAAGAGGAGATAAGCAGAAATAGAAGAAAAGAACTCTGGATAAATTATGTGAAATATTATGCGATTTTATGTTTTGAGGATTATAGAATGTGATTTGAAATGTCGATCAAATAATTTTACACATAAATTATTCAAAAACCTTCTTTTCCATTTTATAAACTACAAAAATATAAAAATCTATAAGCATTTAGGATATTTAATCTTATGTTATGATCACATCCTCATTTTGTATTCCTCTGATTATAGACTATGATCCGAAATGTCAATCAGATAATGTTACATTCAGACTATCCAAAATCCTTCTTTTTTATTTCATAGTTTATGAATACATAAAATTTGAAGAAATAAGTATTCAGAGTATTTTATGGATGTTTTGTTTACATCTTATGATTTTAGGTTCTTCGGATCATAAAATGTGATCTGAAATGTCCATTAAGCAACCTTATACATAGCCTTCTTTTCAATTTCATGGAATGTGAAAACCTAAAATATATGTGAGGAGATAAGTACCCAAGAAGCATTAATGCTCTTGAGGATGGCTGCTTTGAAGCTAGAGTTGTTGTCTTCAAATATGGCAAGGGATGTGATTATGCGAGGCACTACATGCACGACATCTAGGCCATTCAGAGGATTACAAATTTTGAATGATATCCTCAAATTTGTCAAGGGGATGGTTGTTTCAAAACAATATAATCTAGGAGTTGAAGTTGGGAACTCTGAAGGCTGAATCTCCTTGTATAAGAAATGAAGGGTGAGGCTTCGTAATGAACTTCTGATGTGGGGAATGGAAACTTGCATATTGAGTATGGAGTGTGAAATGTCTAAGACACCATAAACAAGGACCAATAATTATATTTAGATCCAATTGAAATGATTTTTCATAATATTGGCATAAAGGATGCACCCAAGATGGTCATTATGGGGAATTATTGGTCTAATACTTAGATATCCAAGGTTTTTAAACTATTAAAGGAGTATCAAGACATTTTTCTATAGATTTACACTAATATGAAAGGACTAAATTCTTCATCAGGTAAGATGCACATCAAGTTAATTGAAGGTGCTCAACCTGTTAGAAAGAGATCTTATCGTAACAATCCTCATTTGCATATTGGATTCAAGAAGGAGATTGATATTATGTTGCATGGAGTTATCACTCATATTAATGAGTTTGAATGGGTAAGCCCCATGGTGATCAATATCAATAAAGATGACCGCATTTGTGTCTATGTAGACTATAGAGTACTCAAAGTTACTTGTGTAACTGAACTTGTTCTGACACCTTTCACTGAGGAGATATTAGAATGAGTTGTTAGGTGTGAGATTTATACCTTCACTGCTAGTTTTTTAGATATCATCAGGTCTATATCGTGGAGGAAGATAAACCAAAGACCACCTTTGTAATTGATTGGGTTTTGTTCGCTTACAATGTGATGCCCTTTGGGTTGAAGAATGATCCAACCGTGTTCTCATAGATTACAGCTGAGGATTTCAAGGATTTTATTCATAAATTCCTTCAAGTCTACTTGGGTGATTAGACCATCTATGGTTTAGTGTGAGATCATTGTGTTAATCTTCACCTCATGCTTTAGTGTTGATGACAACTTCAAATTTATTTAAATCTGAATAAGTGTGTTTTTGCTACCCCATTTGGAATTTTTTTAGGACATGTTATTTGTCATGATAGACTCTTGGTGGATTCAACCAAGATTGCAGTCATTCTTTACCTTTCAGTGCCGACCACCCACCATGAGGTTCACACCTTCTTAGGACACACGAGACACTATCAGAAGTTCATTTAGGGTTATGCTAAGATCACAACACCACTAAAGGAACTGATTTAATAGAATGGTCAATTCTTATGGACAAATGCTCACCAAAAAACATTCATCACACTCAAAGACAAGCTAACCACTACCCCAATTCTCTAGTTATTAGACTAGACAAATCCCTTTCATGTGCATGTTGATGCTTCAAGCATGGTAGTGGGTGTTATCCTTGCTCAACCTAGTGAAGGCAATCTTGATCATCCTATCTACTTTGCCATTTGGAAGCTCACTCCAACTAAACAAAATTACTCAACTATAGAATGTGAATCCTTGTCCAAGGTATATGTGCTTCAAAAGTTCCATCAGTATTTGTTGGCCACCCTGTTCATTTTATCTATAGACCATGAAGCACTAAAATACCTCATGAGTAAACTCATGTTTCATGGATGCATCTGTCAATAGATTTTGTTCTTTCAAAAAAATTAGTTTTATGTGATGGTGAAACTAGGTAAGGCTAACTATGGACCTGATCACTTATCGTGCGTTGAATTTGGTTAATTGGCATATGTCATTGGGGATGCCCTACCTAATTTGTAATGCTTTCAAGTCTTTCACATGCTTAAGGAATTTTAGGATATAATGACTTTTCTTAATATAGGTTCAATACCAACCCATCTCAGCACTCAAGAGAAAAAGTACTTGGTTATTTGTGTTGCTCCTTTCCATCTCATTGGGGGTGACCTTTATAAGTTTGGACAAGATGAAGTATTATGTCACTACATCATGTAGCATGAGCAAAATGAGTTATTTAGGAGCTTCATGAAGGTGTCATCAAAGGAAATTATACCAGTGATGCTATAGTGTAGAAGGTTCTATTAGCTAGGTTGTGATGGCCTATTCTATTTAAGGATGCTAAAGCTTACACACTCCAATGTGATATTTATTAGTGCATGGGTAAACTAAACTGATGGGATGTTATGATCCTTCATCCAATACTAGATCATTAACCCTTTGATAAATGGACTAATGATTTTGTTGGCCTCACTACTCTAGTAGGGAGGTGTACTAGAGCACGTTATGTCATACCGCCATTGATTACCTCACTCTTTGGGTTGAAGCAATGCCAACTAGGGATTATATTTTTGACATTGCTACTAGATTTCTTTGGGAGAATATTATTAAAATATATGGATGCCCATTAAGTTTGACTAGTGATAGAGGAACTCATTTCCTTAATGAGACAATCTACATCCTTTTAGTTGAGTTCATGATTGCGCACCACAAGACTACACCTTACCACCCTTAGACTAATGGTATAGCTTAAGTGTTCAATAAAATATTAGGTCACACATTGATGAAGATTTATAATATTGGTTACACTGACTAGAATGGTCACATTTTTTATGATATTATGGGCATAGTATAGTTCTTCAGGAGGTTTATGAAGGGTGATGCTGTAGTGTAGAATGTTTTATTATGTATGTTGTGGTGGCCTACTCTATTTAAGGATGCTAAAGCTTACATGTGCCAATATGATATCTATCAGTACATGGGTAAAATGAAATCATGGGATGCTATACCCCTTCATCTAATCCTGGATCATGAACCCTTTGAGAAATAGGCTATTGATTTTGTTGGCCTCATTACTCTAGTAGGGAGGTGTACTAGAGCGCATTATATCATTACCACTACTAATTATCTCACTCATTGGGTTAAATCAGTGCCAACTAGGTATTTTATTACTATCATTACTGCTAGATTTCCTTGAGAGAATATTTTTACAAGGTATAGATGCCCATTAAGTTTGACTAGTGATAGAGGAACTCATTTCCTTAACAAGACAATTTGCATCATTTTGGCTGAGTTCATGATTGCACACCACAAGACCACACCTTACCACCTTTAGGCCAATGGTATAGCTAAAGCATTCAATAAAATTAGGGTCACACATTGAAGAAGATTTGTAATATTGGTCACACTGACTGGAATGCTCACATTTTTTATGATATTATGGGCATATCGAACCATATATAAATGGTTGAATAAGAGTACTCTCTTTAATATTGTCTTTGGTGCCAAAGCCATTCTCCTAGTTGAGTTATGTATGATGTGAAATTTGAGCAATAGATTTAAATCACATATTAACTAGCTAAATCAAGCTCAAAATTTATAAAACATCAAAAAAAGAGAATGAGGAAGCAATCAAATTGTAATTAGAATACTCTTACCATCATTTTGACTCCTTGAGTCTTCCCTCTAAGATCATAGGTGTTTCTTTAAGATAATTTGATTATATGATGTTGGATTTCAAGACAAAATGGCTTCAAGGCTTTGGTAGATTGGATATGGATGGAAAAAAAATATTATGGATGCAATGGAAATAGTATGAAAGCTCACAAGATTGCTGATTTTATGATTAGTCTTAGCCAAGAGCTTTACATGGCTATTTATAAGGGTGGTGAAGGGAATAAAATAGAATTTAAAATTCCCAAGAATCCTCTAGTTTTATAGGGTTCTAGAGAGATGGGAGAAGTTGAAGGAAGATTCTAGAGTTAGAGAACTCTATACTTCATTAGGGGTTAATGAAGATTACACATGGGATTAGATGAGGTTAGCAAGAGGGTTAGGTGAGGAATAGGGAGTAGGTTTCAAGGAAAGCTTATAAGTAGGATGGTAGTTGGGATTGTGAAATTAAAATTTAAAAATATAATGGATAAGTAGATGTTAAGTGATAAGTGGGATTCAATAAAAGGAGGATTAATTGGATGAGGGAATTATAATGCTAGTGGATTGATAAGAAGAATTAAGGTGAGGTTAGAAAATACCTAGGAAGGGGGTTAGTTAATAGGGTTAAACGAAATTAAATGAGATTAGAGATAAATTTAGTGAGTTAGGGAAGGTGAGCAAATTGGGATGCATACAAGTTCCTTGTACCTTCTCTATATAATGCATGTATTGGTCAGTTAGATGATGAGGAATATTTGAAAGTGTGATTGGATGTTTTGTTTTAGTTGGATGAAACCCATTTTCTAGTGCATTGGAGTCAAGGAGTGGAGAAACAGAAATAGAAGGCCTGACATGATAGACATCTTAAGAATAAGACTTTTTCTCTGGGTATGCAGGTATTGGTTTATGAATCTAAGTTCATGTTCCATTTATAAAAATTCCACGTCCATTAAGATGATCTATTTATTATTCATAGTATTTGTCCCACCAACATATGTAAATTAAAGAGGTTAGATGGCCAGTTTCTTCCAGTCCATTTCAATGGTAGTCAGCTTCGCCCATGCCATTCTCAGTGATGTTTCCATTTTTTTAATAAGGCATATGCCACTATTTTAGTTTATGATTTTGATTTGTTTTTCAATAAGGCGTGGCATTTGTTGCGCGCCCTTGTTTAGGATTAGATCAAAACTTGGTTATTTCTTATTTGATTTATTATGTCATGGAGGACCGTGAACATATTTTAGTGTGGGGTAAGTGTGAAAGAAGTAATATTATAGAGCACCAAGGAAACGATGGAAGGAAATGAACATGAGAAAAAGAGGGTGTAAGTGAAAGTATATAAGGACAAGTGATATGCAGGATGTGGTAGGTAATTGCTATGAAGAGTCAAGATAAAGGAAGGAGGTTCCCACCTTGGAAATTGATTATTTTTAAACTCATTTACAACTGTCATGCACTTTGATAAAAGTGCAAGATAGGACATATGTGTTAAATGTGATAAAATCATGTGTAATGGCAAGTGTGCTAAATGTAAACTATGGTAATACCATTCGAGGCATTAAATGTGTGAAATTATGGATGAGGTCATGGAGAAGTAAATTTGGATTACCCCTTGAAGCTATAAAATGTTAACCAATCATCATTTTTACACTTTACTATTGTTAATTCATAAATTTATAGACCTATAAGAGTGTTTTCAAGCTACCAGAGGAGCATTTATTAACTTTTAGTCACTAATCTCAATATTATGGAGTAAGACGATCATAGAAAATAGGAAAAGGGTAGAATAGTGATTGGTAAAACACAAATTGAAGGAATTGCAAGTTGTAGGTGTTAACATTTGCCATTAGAGGATGTTAAATCAAGAGATTTGAGGGAGCTAAAGCATTAATTACGTATTGATTTAGGAGGGTCAAAAGGCCATGCCTTAACCTTCAAGCTCCTCAAAGGGTGATGTATCCAAAGAAAAAGGCCCAGTGTAGCAAGCCCTTGCTTGTTATACATGAGGAAGAAGAGTTTGAGAGTGCAAGAGTATAGCTAGTTTTAAGAAGAGAAGTACCTAGTGAATCCACCACACATGAGGAAAACTTGCCAAAATAGACTAAGAGAATGAAAAATAAAGAATCTAATATGGTGTGTTAGGCAAAGAACAAATCAATAACATTGCCCCCACCCCCAATATTGATTGAAGAGATGTAGTATCATGAAGTAATGTTGCCTGCAGAAAAGTGGGAGTCTAATGTGCTGACTTCCCAAGTTTTTTACTAAAATCATTGCCAACCTAGGAATGAGGTGGAGTTATAGTATGACTATCAGGTAGAATATATAGAATGAACTTGTTTATGACCTTACTATTTTCAATAAACTCAATAATGTCAAACCATTTCAACTGTTTAATCTACCTTACTTCAGAAAACCTATGAAGACCATGAGGTTTCTTATCTTGCATGTACATGAGGATTAATTCTATTTTATAAGACACATGACGAGGATCATGTCTTAGAGAGTTAGAAAATTTATAAGTCTATATTGCTTGGTTTTTGACCTCAATGGAAATTTGGAAGATCATGAGGAAATTGTAAAGACTGTGATGGTACTTGAATACAAGAAATAAGGCCACGTAGTGCATAAAACTAGTCTTCATGATCCCACCCTTAGAGTGGTTGTGCGCTTGGTTTTGAACAAGGCTAGAGGTGTAGATATATGTAAGGCCATCAAATAACCCTTGGGGTAAGGTATAATTGGTCACAAAATTTTTCTAAGAAAATTATTATAGATGTGGAGAAGTCCCACCACTTGCCTAATCAAAAATTTGCTTGGGGTGTTATTTTTTATTGTTGGTGTTTGATGAAATTGGCATGCCAGATTACTCAAGTGGTGAGTTAAATTTGGATTACCCTCCAGAGAATAATTATCTAGTGGAATGGTTTAAAATATTCACATGCCTTGGTGCTATAAAACCTTCTCATAAAGTTAATATGAAGGTCTAGTGCGATGGAATGAAGGAATCCTTTGTAAATGAGTGGTACATTCCCAAAGACTTACCTTCTCAGTCAGGAGACTAACCCTGATTTTTAGTAAAGAAACATTTTTCTGTAGTGCGCATCTAGATGAGCCCTTTAGATGAGTTTCTCAAATGGCTCAATTTTTCATATGCTTTCACTACAAGGTATTTTATGAACGTCATTAATAGAATATATGACATTTGCATTGTGAAGATTGATGCTAAAAAATATTGATGTTGAGACTCATACTTTCTGTCAAATGTATGTTTATTCAAGGAAGAAGGCCTATAGAGAGAAATTAGAGTAAGATAATACCAATATCAAGGCCCAAAACATTTTGGTTGGGAATTTTATTCATGTATGGTTTTATATGTTGAAGCCATAAAAGAGGACATTGGGGAGTACTAAGGATAAGAAATAAACTATTCCACCCCCACCAAAGATTGGGAAGCATAGGAAGTAAAAGAGGCCTGGGCATGATGCTATCAGGAGCACTCAACCTGAATAACCTAAATGGTAAAGGAATGTCTCTTTTCCCCTAAAATATAGTGTGCCTACGGGTCAACCAAAATGCCTTGATTATACTATATATCTATTCCCGAATAAGATACTTCAATGGCTAAGGATGGTGACCTTAATCAAAAGGCATCAAGTCCAGAAGTGACACTAGAGAGGGGACCTTCCCCTTAGGAACAAGAGGAATGAGAAGCCACATCGGATCTAGAGAAGGAGCCCTTACTAGTGAAACACAAAAAAACTTCCCTTGATGAAACACAAGTGGATGTTGAGAGTCTCACTAGTGAAGAGGGGGATGGCTTAAACACAACTTTGTGTATGGGTGATCTTGATGTAGGTTCAATTCACTAGGAGGAGGATCTGGATGTAAAAATAATTGAGCATGATACCTTTAAAGGGAAGGAACCTATTGACAAATCCATGAAGCAAAGGTTGGTGACTACCAATGCAACCACAACCCTTCAGGCTCAGTGTCAGTAGGGTGTACAAGAAAAAGACTTATTTATATGGGAATATTTCTCTAAGGAGGATTCGACCGAGGAGACTCAATGAGAATTGTCTTTATATATATATATATATATATATAATAAAGAGCACTAATGTGAATTACCTTTAGAGAGCATTATTTGAGCATCGACAGAGGTATAAATTCTTGATACAATTTGGGTGGATCCTCGGATGTGCACAATGTCCTAAGTAAGCACAACATTATTGAAATTTTATCACAAGGTGGCAAGGTAGAATGCCTTGCAAGAATTTGATGTAAAACAACTCTAGAAGAAACATTAAGAGGTTGTTTCTCTCTATTGCAATAAGTGCACAACAAATATAAAACTTTAAGAGGAATACCAAGAGTTCAAGTGCCAATTGGAAACAATGATGATGGCTAGAGTGAGGACCTTAACACTCTACAAGTTTATTTTGGGATAAGAGTCGTGTCAGGGATAAGGGAGCACAATTGATTACCTTTTATAAGCAACTAAACATGGAATTTAACTAGAAGTAACAAGTAACAAGAAATCAAAAACAACACAGAATTTGAGAGATAATAAAATCTTGTATTCAACTCATCCAGAAAGAAAATACAATAAAGAAGATGCCACACTCTTCTCACACCTCTGAGGCTTCCCACACCTCTAAGACTTTCAGTAATTCTCAATCAAGAGTTCTCTCTCTAAATTATGGTCACAACAATCAACTCAAACATAGAGTTGTTGTTCACCTCCACCAGCCAGTAATAACACTGCCAGTATACAAGTACTCAAGATACTTCAAGTAGATCTCCCATGAACTTGCAACAACCTGTAACTCAAATGATCTTACTTACCATGTAGATCTACCATGAACTTGCAACAACCTGCAACTCAAATGATCTTACAATTGGAAGGATCTCTTCCTTGCCTTAATTACAATACATGCCAATGAGTCTATAAATAGATCCCATACTAAAAAATAACTTAGACTTCCTAATTTACAATAATTAGACACGCAACTCAAGACTCAAAATAGTCTTTTTTCATGCAAACAATCGGTTCATTAAACAAACTATTCGTGAAACTAACAGTTCTGGAACCACACAGGCGATCGACGTCAGTCGTTGTCTGATTGGAGGTGACCGACGTTGGCTGACTCTTGCCGATGTCAGTTTTCCTGTGCACTAAAGATGATTGACGTCGGTTGCGCTGTCGATGCCAGTTTCTCTGTAACTCAGCAACCTCCTCCATGTTTGCATCAGTGAAGCTTTTAGCTCCACAACCTAACAAGCCGACCCTTATAAATGGAGTACCTATTACCATAAAAAATATTAATAATTTGTAAACCCTAGTGGAGTTATTGTTGAAGAAATGTAAATACCAACTCATTACCCAACATGAGTAAACTTGGGTGATAGATCAATTTACTAAGGCCGTCGAAGTATGTAAGAGATTTTTTAATAGAGTTGGTGATACGGTTCCCATCCTTGATGGGGTTTTTACTAAACTAGCACAGCCCAAGAAATTTTTGGAAGCATAGCTTCAAGTAGAGGAACTTTAATGCCAATAGTTAGTCAAGAGTGCATTGATAATAAAAGATCAAGTTGAGCGCATTGAAGCATTTCAAGATATGGAGGCCCTAGAGAATAAAATAAGTGTTCAGCGATAGTAGTTGATTTCCATTTTTGTGACATTCTGAGGATAGGTTTCGACAGAGATCAGTTTATTTAAAGACATTCATAAGGATGCTTCTGCATCACTTGAACATTTAACCATTTTGGGTGACTTTATAGAGAAACTTGAGGAGACTAAGAGGCTTAAAGAGGCGGTCGAGGAAATCACTTTTAAACTTTAAATGCATTAAATCATTGTGAAGGAGTGAATATGACAAGTTTAACAAATGGGACCATAGTTTTTAGCAGAGGGACCTAAATAAAATGCATAGTCTAGGATGAACTAATTACTTAGTGTCAGGTGATGTTAGGCCCTCAATTTTTAAGAAATTTTGGCTAAGTACTTTTTGAAGAAAAGCAACGCAAAATACCATGGTGTGGAAGACCATGGCATGGAAGATGAAAGTCATGTGGAATAAATAAGTATGACACACAAAGAACCCAATAATGTAGGACTTAGATATTAGTGAAAGACATAGGGAAGGCATGGAAAGCACAGATGGTTAGGAAGCGGTTTGCATGTACATCAGAAAATAATAAATCAAGTGTGAATCTTTAAGTGGCCCATGAGAAGATAAGTGCTCGGTGATGAGGATCTAGCATAGAGAGAATATATGTGAAGTTAGGCCTCGGTCCTTAAGAATTCATTATAAACGGATTGCCATGACTCATTTCTATTAATGATCATTGGTGAGTCATATTTTTTGAATTTACTTCTATAACTAAATGGTCAGGGTGAACCATGCATAAATACCCTTTTGTTTTACTTAGTATTATTCTTGATGATTTGTTGATCATTGTAATTCTAGAATTGTTATAATCTTGACATACCTTATGAATTTAATAATAGGAATCTTGTGTTGATGAAATACTTCTGTGCATTTGTTCATGGTTATAATGGAGTTAATATTGTTTTGTTATCAGTTTGCACCAACTTTTTTTTATTTTGTTAGTTAATTGGTGAATGAATAGTTAAGAGTTAGATACAGATCTAAGTATGAGTTTAGGACTAAGTGCTTGTTTGAATGCCCTAGCTAGGAAAACAGATGAATACACCTTTGTGTGACAAAACCAACTAGAAATGATCTTAAGTTGTGTGCTTCGGGTGAGTGCACAAGAACTTTTTCTTATGTGATATGTCGACACACTAACTCATTAAAACTTTTGTTTACTTAGGTGCATAAGTAGGGAAAAGATATGTCAAACTAAAGGAAAAGAGCCCAATGGGTCTATCACACACATCCACTCAGTGTTTAAGCTTCAAAGTCTTTTTATCTTTTCTTCAATCCAAATGAAATCTATCTCCCTCAGTATAAAGCAATAATATTCCAATATTGACAACCAAGTGGATAAAATTTTAGGAAACTCACACCAGAAAACTTTCTCCATGAATATGCTCAGTTATAATTTCTTTCATTGTGCTTCTAATTAGTCTGGCATCTTCTTCTATGATTTTTTGAATTCTTTCATCCAACCATCATTCTAAATCTCTTTGACCCGATAGCCATTTCAAATTGTTTTGGGTTCCACGCTCACCGCACCATTGTTAGTAGAGGTTCTTATAAAATCCCATCAAAATATGCAAAGGAGTGTTTGTGTTAAGATAATTATAGACTCAAAATGTAGATGGGGATATAAAAATTTAGATTATTCATTTTCTTCATGCTTTAATGAGTATTTAGAGAAATGCAGGCTGGAAAAGGAGAGAACACTCATTATTGTTATATCAAAAATCATATTGAATGAAAACAAAGTATACATGTGCATGAAATAATTAAAGAATGACATTCATAAGAACTATCCTCAGATCTCTATATTAATCTCTCATATTCATAACTCGTTTCCTTTACACTTGAACACTATTTAAAGAGCTTACAAAGGCTCTACCACTTCACATTCTAGACCTTCCATTTCTTTCTTGAAGGAGTCTTTACCTAGTCTATAGACTTCTAATATATAACCATATTCTGAATGCATACAAAAAAATATAAAATATAGAAAATACTACATATCGCACATGTATCATTCATACATACTCTATGATTTTTCACTCCTACATCTACTACCAACATGTACTTTAGAGGAAGGGACATAAAAAATAGACACAAAATGTCAATTGAAGTTCTGATTTGATCAACAATGGCATAGATGTGTGCCTAGAGCTAGACAATACCACTGAGCATGACAAGTTGAAATATCCAAAAGGAGGATATTTTTCATAATAGATGTTTTGGACCATGTATGTATAAGGCTAGTGGCATGCATGATCACTACAAATCTATATGTGGGGTTGAGGTTCAGTTCTACCTCTAAGGATATGGCATATTTGGCACAAAGGGTGGGCAAAGACAATCACTTTTGATTTTGAAAAATGTGTTGTGGAGGAAATGGTAAAGGATGTGCAAAGAGCACATGATGTGGATAACATTAGGAATTCATACAAAGATCCCTTTTTATATGCCTATAGTTGAGAATATTCTTGCAAAGATGTACTAGGAGGTTTTGTAAATATGTGATCTCGAATTACAAGAGGAAGATGAAAACCTAGTTTGAATAATTTTTCAAAGGCATTTGGAGATGAACCACTCATCTTAAATGAGATGGTATAGGGATACAAGGAGGTAGTGAGGTTTGGGGTAAAATCCCAATACTCATCCATAATAGTAACTAATCTTGTAGGAGTCTAGGGGATAGGTTCACATTCCATGCTCATTTTCTATGAGATGGATGGATTAGGCTCTTGCAAGAGTGCTATAAAAAATAAGGACGAAGAACCCTAACATGAAGGCAATGGACACAACATGAGATGAGATGCACATGAGATATAGAATGGAAAATTTAAGCTAATAGATAATGAATACTTAGAGAAGTCTATGACCTTGAGTGAGCTAATTTGGTAAAAAGATAAAATGAGATATATTATTGAGGTCACACAAAGATTGAGACCTATTTGTCTAAAGGACAAATTGAAGTTACAGTTCAACCGATCAATTTTTAGGTCCTAGTCATAACAGAGAAGAGGAGGAAAGAAATGAGCTCTGTAGAGGGCTTAGAGGAAAAAAAAGTTACGATGAAACATCTTGGGTTGGGGAAAAGGAGGAAAGATAGAACTAAGTCACAAGGGAGAAGAGAAAGAGTAATAAACAAATGGAAGAAGAGGAGAAAGTTGAGGAAGAAAGGAGGGAAGAGATTATAATACTCTCTAAGGATAAGCAACATGAAGAAATCAAGAATGGAACAACTGGGGGAAAATATAGCTTCATGTGGCTGCAAAAAAGAGAGGAGGATCCTAGTATAGATGATTATGTAAATATAATAGAGAGTTAGGAAGAGCACTCTTGTAGGAGAGATGAGCAAGAAGACTTGGGAGAAAGTGAGACAAGAATGTTGAAGAAGGGATCATTGAAGGCCGAGTGGGTGAGTTTTTGTAGGTCTATAAGATGAAATTTAGTTTCGACATGCATGTTGAAGGGGTAGAAATGATGACAAAGAGGGTATGCTCTAAAAAAAGGTAGAATTCATGATGCAAACCAAAAAATAGAGCTTATAGAATGCAAGACTTGCATTAGTTACGATGGCAGCAGAGACATCAACTAGGAGCATAGTCCTAGAAGTAGAACCAAAGAAGAGCAAAGAAATGGTCAAAAAAAGGTGAGAAAAAACTAAGGTCAAAGCTAAGCTAGATAAGGTGAAATCAAAAATAAATGATGCCCTAGGGATGGTTGAGAAGGAGAGCCAAGTTTTTTGAATGGGATGAATGTTGGTGGAATGAAAACTTCTTAGAGGCTAAGTTCATTCATGTTGAAACTTTTGAAAGAAACCCTAGAAGTCAAGATGGTTTCCAAAGAACTAAGTGCTAAGCAATTGGCTGAAGTATTGAGAGCAACACAAGAGGCACATGAGGAGATGAGCAGTTTGGAGGAAGAGCTCGAACAAAAGAACAATGATTTTCAAAGCATTTTCGACAGGCTAAAACACACAGGTAGATTGTCAGATGCATGAGTTTCCAAAGATAAGGTAACACTAGAACAACTAAATAAAAAAGCCTTGGATGAGAAGGACCTAATAACATTGATGAGGTTGGAAAAAGAGGTGCAGACATTCTGACACCTTTATTTTTGATTACCAAAAAAAGCTAATAAATGACAAAGTGCCAATAAGATGTGATTGGTTTGACGAAAGAATCAAGACTGGAGGAGAGCATCATGTTGGGTGAAGACCATTATTTAGTTTATTCTATGATAATTGTTCTCTTTTATTCAACTAAAATTTGATTATGATATAACTTAATATTATATAGATAAATAAAAAGATGTTAAAATAACACCACTATGTCTATGAAATATCATATCTGGATATACTGTGTTATGTCTCATGCTATGTCACAGTGACAAAAAACATATTTAGTCAACTAACATAGTTATGAATTTTCTTGGCTCATAAACAATTGTTGATACTTCATGCCTATTATTGAGACTAGAGATCCTTTTTAAAATAATTATTAATTAGCAAAAAAGTTAAAATATGAAATATATAAATTCCAATGTTTTTAAGTGACTCTTGAGATGGGTTCTGAATTTTGAAACGTTATATTCAAAACTTTAAGAACGGAACCTTTTATATAGAGTTTAAACATCCATTCACAGATCTTTTTGGTGAGAAATGAGTTTTGTAGTCTGATAAAATCAAGATATGAGCCTTCAAATTAAACATCTCCAATAATTGGTTTGCATGCATGAACATAACATCACATAACAATGGGTAAGTATAGAATTTACAAAATCAGTTTTATCAAATTCTAGGTAAATTTGATGGAATGGAACTCCTCCTTTAAAACTGTTGAAGATTTGATCAATCAAAAAAGGTAAATGAATTATATTACAACTTATAATACATAGCTCATTGAAATGGTAGAACTTATCTTGCCGTTGTATTCAGAATTCGTATTTACAAATTCAATTTTATCAATTGTAAATGGGCTATATTACAATTTACAATACATCACTGGTTGAAATGGAAGAGCTTATCTTGCCGGTGAATTCAGAAATGACAAAAGTCGATTTAGATTCATCTGGCCAGACACATCTTTAGCATCTTTGCATGTGATTTAGAATGGTTGTTTAAATATAAACAGTTGAGAGGCACAGGCTCATCTCATTGGAATGCTGCTTGCAGTAGTTAGTGGGATGACTTGTTTACATAAACAACCTTGCATACATCATACCAAGCACATCAACTTCCATATCCTGCCATTGTACTTCTCCAGGGCTGCTGCAACATTCAGCATAAAAATCACATGGCTAAGCATAAACAGTTGAAAGGCACAGGCTGGGTTCATTGAAACGCTGCTTGCAGTAGTTAGTGGGATGACATGGTTACATAAACGACCTTGCATACATCATACCGAAGCACATCGACTCCCATGTCCCGCCAATATACTTCTCCAGGGTTCCTGCAACACTCAGCATTAAAGGCACAGGCCCTCTCAATGTTCTCCCATAATCCCAACCCCACTATCATCATGCCAACCCCATCATTATCATTATTACAGGGTTCGTAAAATGCAGAGGAATTAATTCCATTCAATTTGGGGAAGTAGGCCGTGAGAAGGGCCAAGCAGCTGTAAGCCAGAAGCTCTCTTTTCCCACTATCCGAGCAGAGTATCCTGCGCACGCTCACAATATTCCCCACTCGCAGTGAAGGAGATTCTCCTCTGTGAGCTTCTGAGCTCAATTGGAAGCATCCACTGTCCACCATTCTTACCCAACTCCTTAATTCTCTTGCCAACTTCGCCACCGGCTCCTCCTCCACTGCTGATTCTTCTTTCCCCACGTACAAAACGGCTGCCTGTATAAACAAGTATGATATATTAATGAAGGGTGCGTCGTAATTGTAATGATAGAAGAAAAGAGATAAGCAGAAATAGAAGAAAAGACATAAGTATTCAGGATATTTGATCAATTTTCCATTCAATGATTTTAAGTTCTTTAGATCATAGAATGTAATCTGAACATCGATTCACAGCCGCCTTTTCAATTTCATGGAATGTGAAAACCTAAAATATCTGAGAGCAGATAAGTACCCAGGAAGCATTAATGCTCGAGGACGGCTGCTTTGAAGCTGGAGTTGTTGTCTTCAAATCTGGCAAGGGCTGAGATTATGCGAGGCACTACCTGCTCGATATCCAGGCCGTTGAGAGGCTTACAAATTCCGAACGATATCCTCAGATTTGTCAGGGGGATGGCCATTTGAAAACAATGCAATCTGGCAATTGAAGTTGGGAACTGTGAAGGCTGAATCTCCTTAGATAAGAAGCGAAGGGCGAGGCTTCGTAACGAATTTCCGGCGGGGGGAATGGAAACTTCCCATTACGCGTCTTATAAAAGGGCCAGCCTTCGTTCAGCGCATGCCACTTTTTACCGACGCTCATATCACGCTTAGTCGCTTTAATTCGTCAAGGGTCAAATGAACAATTTAGAATGTGTCCCCAAACAAATTCGATGAAATATTTGCATACATCTCTTTATGGTTATAATAAAGTTAATATTGTTTTGTTATGAGTTTACGCCAACTTCTTTTTATTTTGTCAGGGAAGTGGTGAATGAATAGTTAAGAGTTAGATATAGAATTAAGCATGAGTTTAAGATTAAGTGATTGTTCGAGTGTTCCAGTTTAGGAAAGTAGATAAATATATTTTTGTATGACAAAATCAATGGAAATTGGTCTTAAGTTATGTGTTTTGGGTGAGTGCATTAGATCTTTTGCTTGCATGATATGTCGATGCACTAGTTCGTTAGAACTCTTATTTTTGTAGGCATGTAAGTAAGGAAAAGATATGCCAGACTAAAGAAAAAGAGCCCAAAATTTTTATTTTATTGTCGAGACACGTAGCACTTATTTGCACGATGGTGGAAAGATGGTCAAATGATGGGTTAATACAATAGAAGATAATTTTGCATTACAGTATCTTGAACTAGGAGTTTATGTGCACGTATGGGTAAAACAACACTTGTACGACTCACTTTCTGAAGATTTATTTGTAGAAGTGCCCATTCACCTGCATGCTTGGTTATGCACAAGACCGTTCAAGGAACTACGGATGGAAGATCTCTTGGCTAGTAGAGCATCAGTCATCCTTGGCAAGATTGGGAACCCCTTGGACACATCCAGTGGATGTTTGGTGGTGAGGAGCCCTAAATAGCTATATTTTGGAATACACAGTCTCAATGTACTCTTGTTAGAGGAACCCTGGTTTAACTTCCTTTAGACTCCACGTGGAAGGTATCTCAGACAATTTTCATTCGAGATTAAGAAGATTATAGTTGATTATGGACTTGAAAGCTTCCACACAGATAGTTAAACTCTCTCTCTCATGTGACCAATGCAGTTTGTGAGGAAATGAAGGAGCACACTTTGATATAAGATTGTTGGTTTAGTATGGCAGTCAGTCAACAAGAGTTATAGAAGTGCAAGTATGATGAAGCTAGCTAGAGGGATATGATCAGAAGTGATCTAGGGAGGGGCAGAGAGGACTCGAGAAGTGTTGTGAGGATCCATATGGAGGTAGAAAGGCATAATGAGGATGCCCCAACCACAAGACTACACTTAACACCAACATAAGTATGCATATCAAAAACAAGCCAAGTATTAATGACTGAGGAACCCAATCTAGGTAGGCCCAGTTCCCCACCCATAGCGCATGCTCATGCTATTGAGTTAGATGACATTCTTGTACGAAATAGAGATATAAATAGTGTAGAGTCAGAGATTGAACATGTTGGAGATACTTTTGAAGAATAAGACCTAGATAGTAGTTTGTTATTAATTTACTTTCCATCACAAGTCAATCTTATGGCTCAGTTTGGAATTGATGGTGGACCAAGCATAACCAATGGGCAAAGTACTGATCCTTTTGTAGTTAATCAACCTACTTTTATGCCCAATATATTATGTGCTTCTATTATTATAGGAGACATAGGAGGCAATACCAATAATGGTTCGGTTGAATGATCCAAAGGTGGTGTAGAAGGCATTGATGGACCTACCCCACAAGGTCTAGGAGGGACTGGAAGTACATCATGACAAGCTCCATTACTAGCACCTAGTCCACCCATTGTTTATTACAAAATGACAATCCATTTACCTAAGTATTATAGTGTGGAAAATGCAATAGAACATGTTCACAAGTGTGAACTTATTTGGTGAGCAAGTGACATTACTTCTACTGAACAAAAGGCAACTCAGTTTACCACTACTCTTTTAGACCGCACGCACACGTGGTACTAGAAGTTTGATCCACAACAAGTTGTGGTGAATTATGAGTAGCTGAAGGCAGCCTTTCTCCAGGAATTTGATATGCTAGAGTTTGAACAAAAAAACATTACTACACTGAAGGAAATTAAACAATAACTCACCGAGAGTGTGCACAAGTATGATGGACATTTTAAGATGCTTCTTTCTAATCTTTCATTTGAGATAAACTCAACCAAACATGCCCAGTGGTTCGTAGGAGGCTTGTTACTTCCCTTTTGATGCTCATTGTTCCAAAAGACCTTCACTAACCCACACAAGGCCTTGAAAGCTAGCATTCATGCTAAATCCATTAGAATGTTATGGCATATCAATTGGAGAAGCTCACTACAAATAGAACTCATGATACTCACAATGGCTTATGGTGTGTTGACTATGAAACTAAAGGTCACAATAGGAATAATTATCCTAGAAAGAGTATTCACACCATGGTGAAGTAATCCTGTGAGATTTTCAAAGAGGACCATGATGTGATGGATTGCCTCCTGCTTCAGCACTCTACAAAATCAAAGGTATCCTAATATTGTAAAATATGTGATTCATATACTCATGATACCAATGATTTCTACCTTATTAGTGAGATTCATGAGGTGCATGTGTGGTACTCATCAGAATTATGTTTCCAATAACTAGGACAATTGTGGAGGTCAGTCTTATAGATGTCATGGTCATAGACGTGGAGGTGGTTATTTTTTGCCTAGAACTTGCTACAAGTGCAAATCTCTAGAACATTACCAGTGAGACTGTCTAATTTATCCCACATGTGCTTTTTGTAATAATGAACATCATCTGGAGGAATGTCCAAACTTGTATACTTCCATCACCAAGGAACGAAATGAAAAGGGTGTTAGAATGATACAGATTGAAAAGACTCCAACTGCTCAATGGAGACCGCACCCTACTACTCCAAATGGTCCCAAGGTCAATATTACTACACAGAGCAGTGTTGTTTCCCAATCTGTTTCAAATCTACCTGCTAATAAGTTTCAACAGGAGGAGCCTCCTGAAAATCGATATATGGATGCTCAACAACAAAATGAAGTGTTACAAAAAATAATGACTTTGGTGTGGGAGATGCAAGGTGAAATTCAATTCCTTAAGGATAGAGATGTTGTTATGCACATTGAAATATAGAAAGCTTTGAATCTTGAAGACTTGGCATGTGATGAATTCCATGAGTTATGTAAATGACTTATTGATGAAGACATTGTGCCCCTTTTGTGGCATTGGTTAAGTCATCATCACCAAAGCCTATAGAGGATAGTTGATTGAAACATGTACTATGCTAAGAGGCTCATATCCAACGTAGTACAGAGGGTGATAAATATATATATTGGTAAAAAAAAATATTGATGGTAAGATCATTCAAGATATCCTAGTTGAGAATAGCGTGGAGTTGAATGTAATCACTAAGGATGCTTGGATAAAGATGGCAAGCCCTACTTTATAGCCTTCTCCTCATGTGTTATTCATGGATAATAAGACACGTGCACTGCCCATTTGAGTTCATAAGGATGCCACCATGGATAATTTAGGTGTCACTTTCAAGGTTGAATTTAAATTAATTGAGTCGGTTAAAGATGATGATTTTTTTGCTCTTTTGGGTCACCCTTGGTGTTATGAAAATAATGTTGATTTGAGCTTCAATTAGTGTTGCATCAGTTTTGAAAATTATGATCAACACATTGTAATATCCTTAGGCCATGCTCAAGGACCTCCTTTTGTTGAGCCATCTAACGTTGATAAGGACACTAATCATATCTATAATGTCACAACTCAAGGAAATGAATGCCTTCATCTGAGTTTAGATGGCATATTACATTGGGTAAATGCACAGTCTACTCTGATACTACTAGTAATGCTTGTGATTATTGGGATCATGGTGAGTATGATCTTACTAGATGAATTTGGGGTGCCATTATTAGCTGAGAGGATGCTTCATAAAAGTAGCCTAAATGTCATAAGTTTATTCACCTTATTCATGGATGTATTATGGTTGCACCACCTATGTGGTTAGATGAAGCTCATAGATTTCAAGGTCAGATGCAAGTCTGAGAGTATGTGCAGTGGTTGGAAGCTTTCTATGTGTTTGAAGATGAATGGATGTGCATGATTATCCATATTTTTTATGGAAAAATTGCTCAATGGTGGGAAACTCATCATCATAATTTTCTCATTTGGGACCGAGTTCACGTTTCTATGTATAATCATTTTCATCATGATAATCACATTCACAACACCTTAAGTTATGATGGCATTAGTGCTCTAAAATATTATCTCAAGGCTTGTGAAAGCATGTGGAATGTGGATGAGACATCTTTACCTAAGTATATGTGGGTTCATGCATTCTATGGTACTCTATACACCTGGGCTAGAGCATGGTATGTATATCAAGAACAACTCTTGGAGATGGATCTTAGAGTGTCCTTCGAATTAATATGATTTTGATGCTATTTTAATCATCTCATTAGATGGATTTATGACTCACCCTAAAATCCATACATCAAGCTATTTTACATGATCCAATGCTAGTTAAAGACCATATGAGACATATACATGGTGTGTATGAGTAAAGCTTATACATTTGCCAAGAATATGATACAAAAGCTTCATCTTATTCACCAATTGAATCTCAATTAGACCATGCATTAAGAGAACATATTTGGAAAAGAAATCAGAAAGTTGCATACCAAGTTGATGAAGGTACCATTTTTGACCCTCCAGACCTATCCATTGATCACTTGGAATTGCATATTGAGTATGGAGCATGCAATGTCTAAGACACCATACAAAATGACCAACAATTGTATTTAGAGCCACTTCAAATAATTCAACATAATATTGGAACAAAGGATGCACCCAGGATGGCCATTGTGTGGAATTATTGGTTTAATACTGAGATCTCCAAGGTTTTTGAGTTATTAAAGGAGTATCAAGACATTTTTACACATAATTACATTGATATGAAAGGAGTGCATTCTTCATTGGGTAAGATGCACATAACGTTAGTTGAAGGTGATCACCATGTCATAAAGAGACCTTATCTTACAAATCCTAATTTACATGCTTAGGTCAAGAAGGAGATTAATAGTATGTTGCACGCTAGAGTTATGACTCTTATTAATGAGTCTAAATGGGTGATCCCCATGGTGTTTAGTATTAATAAATATGACTGCATTCATGTCTATGTAGACTATCGGGTACTCAATGTTGCTTGTGTAACCAACCATTTTTTGACACCTTTCACTAAGGAGATATTAGAAGGAGTTGATGGGTGCAAGAATTATACCTTCACTTATGGTTTTTCTATATATCATCAAGTCCAGATCATAGAGGAAGATAAACCAAAGACCACCTTTGTAACTAAATGAGATTCATTCACTTATAGTATGATGCCCTTTGGGTTGAATAATGTTCTAGCCATGTTCTCACAGATTATAATTGAGTCTTTCAAGGATTTTATTCATAAATTTCTTCAAGTATACTTGGATGATTAGACCATCTATGGTTTAGAGTGATATCATTGAGCTAATCTTCACCTTATTCTTGAGTGTTGACGACAACTTTAGATTTATTTGAATTTGAAGAAGTGTGCTTTTGCTAACCCATTTGGATTTTTGTTATGTCATGTTATTTGTCATGATGGAATCTTGGTGGATTCATCCAAGATTGTAATCATGCTTTGCCTTCTGAGGATACATGAGACACTATCATAATTTTATTCAGGGCTATGCTAAGATCACAACACCACTAGAAGAACTACTTAAATATAATGGTCAATTCGTATGGACAAATACTCACCAATAGGGATTCATAGTACTCAAAGATAAGATAATCACTACCCCATTCTCTAGTTTCTAGACTTGATAAATCCCTTTCATGTGCATGTTGATGCTTCAGACATGGCAATGGGTGTTATCCTTGCTCAACCTATTAGGGGCAATCTTGATCATCCTATGTTGGGGTTTTTATTCCTATTAGAGCTTCAACACTGAAGTGTAGCCCAATGAGCTAGCACACTAGCCCTTTCACGAAAGACTGTGGTCTTGCACACTCACCCAAAGCATGCAACTAGAAACCAGTTCCTACAAGTTATGTTGCATAGTAACATTAGCTTAGGTATATTATTTAAGTTAAACATATATTTAAATAGATATTACACAAAGAAAAAGATATACTTTAATCCTATTATTATTGTGTTCAACCACCATAATCATGTAAATGAGTGCCATAGAGTTATGAGATTATTAGTTAGAAAAAGAAAATAGTTGAATAGGTTTCATACTAAGTTCTAATCAAAAAATGCTAAACCTAGCCTATTGTAGATACAAAACTATCCATTTAACTAATTATGAACACATGAATGGTTATAATATCCGCAAATCATAAATTAAGCTTTAGTAAAGTATTATCAAGAAAAATCCATTATCACAACACGCTTTATAATAGGGGTATTTATACTTGTTTATCCCTGACCAAGTATTTATAATAATAATGATAAGAGTAATTGACCAATGAACTCTCTACCAACTGAGATTTGTGGCATTCTATCAACTAACTTCTCCTAAGGAACCTACCTTTACTCCCCTTATATACCGCTCTATACTAGATATTTGTTGCTATGTGTTTATTTCCTCACGATCTGGTATAAAAATTTGATGGATAAGGTTTGGGTGACCCTCAAGAATCGCTCCTTAACTATCTCCCACTTCTCATGCACTCCCCAAGTCTTCTATTGTTTATTCCAAGTCCTATGCTCTCAGGTTCCTCATGATGAATTATCCTTTGATTGGTTCCTCTCATGTTGTTGCTTCCATGCCTTAGTACTTTCATGATTTTCAAGTTCCATGCCATAGTGCTTCTGTACCATTTGAGTTTTGTACCATAGTCTTCCACACTAAGCTCTTTCTGTGTCGTGCCAATTCCATGTAAAAATGTCAAAACACTTAGATAAAATTTGGGGGCCAACATCACCCTATACTATACTCTTAGTCCATCCCAAACTAAGTCTCACCAACAGCCTCTACCAAAAATTTAGGCCCCATCTTCTTGATTTGCTTCTTAACATTATCCCAATGTGAAAATATGTCAAGCAGCTTGACAGTTATTACCTCAATGGCCTCCTTGGACTTATTCATCTCCTCAGGTTGGTTAGATGTCTCATCAGCCTTCTTGACCAAATCATCTAGGGATATGATGGCATCATTCTAGACATATTCAAGTATTGAGACTTCTTTGACAACCTATCCTTGGAGGGATACAAAATTGAAATTCAATTATTGGTGATGTGTATTGATCTTTTCTTCCATCATCTCTACATCCTTGAATTATTTGGTGTGCTCGACGTGATCCCTTATACAGAGTGAAACATCAGTTATTTTTTACCTCTAGGCTTCTTCTACTTGGAGCCAAGCTTCCAAGATCTTATTTGGGCATGCCAATCTTTTAAAAATCCCATCCAAAATGGGGATGAATTCCCCAACTCTTTCTAGGGTACACTTCTAGACTTCAACTACCTCGATGAATTGCTCTACTATCTCCAATCCCTCATTTCTTAGTGTGGGCTGATCTTTATAACACTTCAATAGGAGGTTCACCAAGGTTTCCAATTTGTCTATGGAATCCCCATCGAGAGGTATGCCATCCACCAGTGTTGGCTCTTGGCACAAAATTGTCTTACACAAATTCAATGTTTTACTTTCACCTCCATGGCCTCCTTTACCTATTGCTTCAAAGCAACCACTTCCTTGATGAGGTCCTTCTTGGCAGTAACTTCCTTATTATACATACCCACTACTTGGGTATGTTTATTCTCTATGATATGAGCATCATAATATGACAAAATATTATGGTGCATGACCTCCAAGGCCATCTTCAATAATGTTACACTGGCTTGCAGAGGGGTGATCTTTTGGGTATCCACCCATAGTGGTTTGGGCAACATAGGAGCATCAGGACCTACAATAAGGCTATCTTGAGGGAGCTCAAAGGTGTGCTTCTCATTATACATGTCCAATAAAAAGGAAACCTACTTCCTTATCTCTAGATTTGTATCACGGGCAAATAAGTGCAGCTATAGATACACCATACTATCAGGGACTCCCACTTGATAACGATCATGCATATTGGTAGATGAATCAATGATACATTCTTATGCAAACTCGACTAGCTCCTTCCCTTTATTTGGGTTATACTCTAATACCTTGACCTCTACATCAATAGCTAAATAAGTGTTATCAATGTCCATTCTGCTCATCTCTTATTCTTAACCATCCCCCTCTTCACCATAAAGGTGCTCAATGCTAAGTGGTGAGTCATTGAAGGTAGCCTCCTCTTGCATCAATGAAGGTGTCTTCTCAGAATTAGATTCTGATGCTTCCATCTAGACTACATGACTTCGTACTTAGGTGCTTTCTCTTTGGCTCATTGATGTGTAGCTCTTGATGATGAAAATTTTAGGGGAGATGGCTACTAAGTTGTTTTAAGGGGTGAAGGTGGAGTTGGAGGAATGGGTGGAGGAGAAGGTGGGGGTGGAGGGACTTATGGTGGTGGAGAAGTTTAGGGAGGAGAAGGGAGCAATAGAGAAGAGTGCGATGGAGAAGAGCAGGGTGGAGAAGGGTGAAGGGGTAAAGGTCAAGGAGGTGAAGGTCTTGGCGATGAGGGGTTTGGCCATGGTGCCTAGGTAGTCTTATGCTATTTTTTGGGAGCCTACTATCTACTTTCACTAGCATCATGCTCAATCTGCTTCATCTTCTTCAAGGAAGGTACTGGTGGGAGATTTTACTTCTCATGTTTTGTGCCCTTTGAGTCCATCCTAGGTTGTAGCATATAAAATAAATTATGTACCTATTCTCCCACTAGTATGGGTTTGACTTTCATATCTTTTAGGTCTATTTCTTTCTTCTCTTTATATGCCTTCTTTCCCAAATAGACATACATCTTCCAGAGAGTGAATCTCCAAGTCGATCTTGTCCGCCTCTAGGGCAATAGGTTGTGCATTTAGATCTAGTTCATGGAGTCAATGAAGTATGGTGACAAAAAGTCATATGATAACTTTAACCATGCAGAGAGTTATTTGAAAGGGACCATCCTGATGCACATGAGAGAGAAGTGATGCTTCACATTGAATTATGCTTGCTCAATGGCTAGGGGTAAATCCTTCAAGATGCATCATTCATTCTCGAACACCTCCTTCATCCCATCAAGCCAATACTTCATTTTTATTTTTTAGGAGGGGTGATATGCTATGGGCACATGAATGCCTCAAAGTGCTCAATAGGGGACTTATTCTTGGGTAGGTATGCTCACTTTAATGCTCCCATGGTGTAATCTAGTACACTGATCTCATCAAAAACCATCAAAAGCAAAAACAAACCCCATGTAAATATTCTCTACATCTTCAATAATTTTTTGGATAAAATATGTAGCCTAATTTTATTTAAATCCCTGAGTGACTTGGTGGGAGATGTAGAGGTGAGCCATGTCTACCTCCTTCCAATGATTAGTCCCACTGATTGTGGTCATGATGATCTACACCGCAATCTAGAGGGTAGGATCCTACATGTTATTTATATGCATGGTGTGGCCCTATTTTTGATACATCAACATCATGGCTATCTTTTGGACCCCATCAGTGTTCACCAAGTCATCATCCACATCCAACCCTGAACACTGTAGTCTCGATACCTTACTTATCCTCTCAAATGTGATCTTCATATAGTCCCTAATATAATAAAGATAGTCCTCATAGACATGTGAGAGTAATAACTTGATGGCCTCTATGGGTTTTCTAAATCATGGTAAATTGAAATTTTAGAATTAACCTCACAACATCCAACACGTTGAAAATATTAAGATCATACACCAACTGGTTCTTGGTGTTCTGGTGCTCAACTCTATAATCATTTTATAATTCAACCTTGTTCCCAAGTTGATGATGGTTGTATTCTAAAATCATGCAAGTGGGCACCTTAGAGACCCATTTCTATGTGAACAACACCCACTCAGGATACTGCATTTCCTCAATCATTAGTGGTAGGGGCAAAGATGATTTAGTCTTCTTAGATTGATGTGTCATGCTTGCTTCTCTTCTTTTTGTGTGTTGTGATTGATCCTCTAGTGTCTCTTCTCTAATGAATATCGTATCTCCTCCAAGTACCTCCTTTTCCTTTGGTATCATTGGTAATGGATCATTCCTTAGGGCCTTTTTCTTTGGTTGCATCACCCTCTGAGGATCTTGAAGGTTAATGCATAGCCATCCAATGTTACCAAAGGAGTATGTGATTACTATTTTTAACTTTATCTTTTTGAGCTTAATTTCCCTTTAATAGAAGACTTTATTTTCAACCTATAACTTTTCCTTGTCACGATCATGTCTTGAAGTTACCCTATTTTTTCTTACATAGACAAACTCATAATACCTGTATATAGATTCATAATGCTTAGTATATTTTGATGTGAAATTGATTGAACTTGATTTACTCTTAGCTCTGATATTATTTTCTCTTGACTCTGTTAATCTCAAATGAATGCAAAGGTAAAATGTAAAAATGAGTTAACTTGTCTATTTATAGGCTCGATGGGGTGGTCCACATTTACTATCCTCTTTCAGCTCATCCATCACTTCTCGTTATTAATATAATTTTAATGATTACCATTCTTCGATCATCGCTTCTAGCCATAAATGCTTTTAATAGTTATGTCATGTCACGTCATTGGCATACTTCCTGCAATTCTTATTCTTTTCTGCATTAATCAAATGTCCCATCCCATGCCTTTCTTTGTAGTGGAAGACATGTGTGTCCCATGCTTTTCTTGGAGTGGAAGATAGTTTTCTTTTAAATATTTAAACTATTGGTAAGAAAACCTATCCTTAGGCTATGTAGTTTGTGTGCCTTAAATGACTTGTGCATCTTAAGCACCTTGTGCACCCTACGTACCTTGTGTGCCCTAAGTACCTTGCAAACCTAGGGAACTTATGTGCCTATCTTTAATTATGAATTCATATCTATCACCCCACACTAAAACTGAGTTGTGATCCTCCATGAAAATATAAAGTCAAACTTTTAAAGATAATTACATTAAAGAAATGTTACACGTAAAAAGGCAATGTGTTTATTGAAAATAGGAAATCCTAAACTAATGGCATAAGCCTTATTATTTTACAAAATTTTAACTACTCAAAAGTGAAATACGGCCAGAGTCAGCTGCCATTTTAATGCCTATGAAGGAACTAGTCATCCAACCTTTGTAATCGACAAGTTTCAGTAGGTCAAATGCTATGAATGACAAAAGGACCATCCTAGTGAATTTGAAGTTTTTCACAATGGCACATGAACTTGGATTCATATAGTAAGACCTTTATTCCCAGGGAAAATGTTTTGTTCTTTATGTGGAAGTCATTCCATGCTTTCTATTTGTAATTTTCCACATCTTGACTCTAATGAATGAGGAAACAGGTTTCATCAATATGTAGTAAAATATCTAGGCATGCATTCAAGGATGACTCCTCATCCAATTGTCCTACACATGCAATGTGAATAGACGGTACCAAAAATTCAACTAGAAGGACTACTTATATGCCATATACTAAGTTGAATGGGGTGATTTTGTTCAAGCACTTGTAAGTTGTTTAGTAAGCCCATAGTACTACACATACCCTATCATCCTAATCAGTTTAGCCAATATTATAAATCTTCATCAGGGTGGTGCCTAGAATATTATTGAAGGCCTCGATAGTGCCATTGGATTGAGGGTGATAAAACATTATTTTGTGATGTGTAATCATGAACTCATCCATTAAGATGCAAATAGTTTCATTTAGGAAATGAGTGCCATGATCACTCATGAAACTGAGTGGACATCCAAATCGAGTTATGATATGCTCTCAAATGAAACACACAATAGTGGAAGCTGTATAATCTCTTGTTGGAATAATTTCAACCTAGTCCATGAGGTAGTCAGTTATTGTGATGATATACTAGGAACCTATTCATTGTCCAGCAAGAGTGATGGGGCCAATAAAATCAATGGTCCATTTCTCAAATGGTTCCTGAGAGAGAATTGGTCATAGAGGCATGACATCTTGTCAGTTTGGTTTCCCTACATGCTGACATATGTCACATTGTCTATCATATACCTTAACATCTTGAAATAGAGTAGGCCACCATAATCCAACTAGTAGAACTTTAAGCATGGTAGCCTCTCTAACATAGTGTCCTCCAACAATACTTTTATAAACTTCTCAAAGTACCTAAAAATTCTCATGTTTCATAACATAGCATCGAAGAACCTCATCATGGCCAAGCTTATAAATATCCCCTCTTATGAGTTGAAAAGGTATGGTGTGGACTGTGACTTGTTTCTTGGCCTAAGGAGTGAGATAGTTAGGCACTAAGCCAGTGGTTAAAAAAGTGGAAAAATCTTCCAACTCCTCAAGTACATGAGTAACACAGAAGAGTTGAATATTAGGTAAGTCATCTTCAATAGTGCATGGTGGCTCTCCAGACTCAATTCAGGATAGATGGTCAAGTCCAAAATTAGATTTTCCAAGTTTGACCATGAAGTAAAATTGAAACTCTTGCAATAATACTATCTAACGGACGATTCAACCATGTAGCATAGGTTTATTTACTAGATACTTCAAGGCCTCATGATTTGTATAGAATATAAAGGGTGTTGTCAATAAGTACTATTGGAACTTTTATAGAGCATAGACCATCGATAATGCCATGTACTCCGTAGTGGTGATATTCCTCCCAACTGGGGTGAGTTTTATACTAGCAAAGTAGATTGGATGATCAAGGTGGCCTTCCCCTAGTTGTTCGAGAATTACACCAACTTCCATTCCAAATGCATTAATATGGATGTGAAATGGTCTTGTCCAATTAGGGAACTAGAGGATTGGAGTAGTCATCAACTTATTCTTTAAGGTCTCATATGATTCTTGACAAGAGCAAGTCCATATGAAGTTCTTGTTGTGCTTTAGAAGTTCCTCTAAAGGCACAATAATCTTTGCATATCCATGGATGAATTTATGATAGTACCCTATATGTCCTAGAAAAGTGTAGACCTCACACTAAGAATTGGGTGCTGGGAGTCAAAGAGTAATGGATACCTTTGTTGGGTCTACCAAAAATTCATCTTTATAAATAATTTATCTTAGGATCACACTAAAAGGTTCAGCAAATAAACACTTCTTTAAGTTCAGTGATATTTGTAAGACTCAACAGTGCTCAAGCATCAATCTTAGGTTTGAGAAAATTTCCTTGACCAAGCCATAGACTATCCAATCATCTAAGTAGACTTGAAGAAACTTATGGATGAAATCCTTAATGGCTTCAACATCTATATGTGAGAATACAACTGGTGCATTTTTAACCCAAAAGGCATGATAGTATATGTGAATGAGCCTCATTCAGTAGAAAACATCATTGTTGGTTATCCTACTTAACAATTTGGACCTTATGGTATCTGAAAAATCCATCTATGAAAGTATATATCTCACATCCAACAACACCTTTAAGAATTTCCTCTATGAATGGTGTTGGGAAAGGATCAATAACACAGGATGCATTAAGTACCCAATAATCAATGTAAATTTGAATGCATCCATATTTATTTATAATAATCACCATGGGATCGACCCATTCAGATTCATTAATGGGAGTGATTACTCTAGCATGTAGCATACTATAAATTTCTTCTTTGACACATGCTTGTAGATTAGGATTCATCCTATATGGCCTTTTTCTATTTGGTCAAGCATCATCAACTAGTTTGATATGCATCTTTCCTAAGGATGGATGAACTCCTTTCATCTCATTGTATCTTCTTTGAAATCCATCTTGATATTCCTTTAATAAATTGAATATCTTTTAAATTTTAGTATCAATGCAATAATTGCCTACAGTAGACATTTTTGGTTCTTGCTCTATGCCAATGTTGCATCGTTTGAATTGGCCCAATGTAGGGGTTATCTATATCAGCACTAGTATCATGAATAACTCATGTGCATAGTCCATAGGGACATCCAAATGGTTTGATAAAGGGTCAAGTAGATTGGATCCTTCACCTTCTTCCACTTGAAACACTAGTTTCTATTTTTGTAGACGTATCTCTTCACATCGATTTTGATCAAGGACTAGTTCTGGTGGAGAATAAAATTGTGTCATTGATTTATTAAAGAGAATTAGACCTTATTTAGGAACATTATGGATATTTAATAGATGATCTTCAATAGGACTCGGGTCACCAATAATTTTTTCATACATGGCTTGAAGAGTGAGGCATAAATCCATCCTTGGTGAAGAATAAGATTGTGCCAATTTCATGTTCTCCTTCAAGAGTTGCCAAAATCAGGTACCCATGTGTTGTTCTTCGTGAAATACCATGCTCATGCCCAAGTACGTAAATTTTCATAGAATGCAAGTGAGGCATAAATCCATCTTTGGTGAGGAATAAGATTGTGTTGATTTTATGTTCTCCTTTAAGAGATGCCAAAATCAGGTACCCATGTGTCATTCTTCATGAAATAACATGTTTGTGCCCAAGTACATAAAGTTCTATAAAATTCAAGTGAAGCATAAATCCATCCTTGGTGAGGAATAAGATTGTGTTGATTTCAAGTTCTCCTTTAAGAGATGCTAAACTCAAGTATCCATGTGTCGTTCTTCATGAAATACCATACTCATGCCCAAGTACATAAATTTCCATAAAATGCATGCACCTATAAGTAATCTAGTAAGTATGACTCTTCATCTCTCCACATTCTTTTGAAAGATTCTATATGGGGTTCAGGGGATAGTACTTTGCTATAGTTGATTGTTCCCTTGACTTTGTTGTCATGATGAAACTGATGATATAAGGTATAGCATACTTGGTTCCACTAGAGGAGTCACTCATGATGGGTTCATCACCATATTGAAGCTGTACCATAAAAAAGGTGAACCAAAGATTGTATACAATCAATATTAGTGTGATAAAATTCCTCAAGGTGTTGGACAAAGTCATGAACTTTTTTTTGTCTATAGAAGCATCAAGCCTCATCGAGTCTCTCTAAAGGTGCATCTCTCATTTTTACCATCATGACTTGTTGAATAATAAGGTGGACAAACCTGTGAAATTTATGAAGCTAGCGTGGAATGGTCTCCTGACTTCCAATGACACTACACACTCTTCTAGTGAGGTCATAATCATTATGCACCCAATAATTACAAGCATTCTTGTAGTGTTAAAAAGGGACTTAGTGTCCATCCATCAGAGGATGCCATCAGGAGTAGGATCATGTTTCTCATCATCTCTAGTATTGATATTATAGATGTGGTTTATATCTTCTTCCACATTAACAAGTTTGACATATGGGGGCTCATGTGTTTGATCAAGAGGAATAAAAACACAATAGTCAACATTCTAAAACTGATGTAACACTTTTTGAAACTTAAATTTGCATTGTTTTCATAACATCAAGGTCTCCCCAATAGAGCTAGGAATTCGATAGCCTCTACTAACTTGAGAACCTCAAAATTAGCTTTGAAGAGTACTCCAAGTATATCAATTATTGCAATCTTGAGGACTCCAATTGGTAAAGCATGAGTTTTATTAGCCATAAATAGTATATGTGGTGAAGGTTGTAGTGTTGAACTAGCCATTTTACTCCATGCTCCCTTTATGAGGACATTGACTTAAGTTCCAGTGTCAACTAGGATGTCTTGAATTACCCAACCATTAATGGTAGCATTCACTAGTATCTCCTTATCTTCTAGAGCTGTAGGAGGAATAGGAGTATCTTGCCATCAAGCATGATTCAATGGATGATTCTCAGTCTATCGAGTCATTAGAGGTTGAGATTAAATTGATGATTGTATCTAATTCTTAATCCAAATGCTTAGTTTTGCAATAATGTCTTCAACTAGCATACATTTATAAAGCTTCTCGAAGTCATATCATGACCTATTTTGAGGCTCTGGTACCTTCTGAATATCAACACATTGTATTGCCTCTTTGTCTTTAATAAATTTAATTTATCCTTGGAGCGCTCATACCAACATCAAGTGTCTTGGAGCATATCCTTCTATTTTTGGGCATCAGAATAATTCCTCACTTGAGACTCCTCATGTTGTACCTTCTCAAAAGGAGTGGTTATGGATTGAGATTGTCCTCCATTGTGCATAGTGATATTCACTTGTTGAGATATTGGGGTGGTTGAATGTGTGCATTGATGTGGTTTATCTATATGAATCATACCTGCACCTTTTTCATTTTTCTCATTATTGATGGCTATGTATAGGTTAGGATACTCCTCCAGTCGATTATCTTTTTTTCAAAAAGCATATATAGGGTAAATTGGATAATGTCTTTGATAATGGTCTAGGGATCTGTACTTATAACATGCTCTTGGTGGGAAATGACCACCTCCTCATCCTTCTCATCTATCGAAACCATGATAGCTACCATTATCCTGATTGTTGGCCACTGAGGTTTGGCATGTACTAAACGCACGTGCTTCATGGGTGTCAATAGTTAGTCAAAAATAATTAGTGTCATGGGTGTAAACATCACATATTTTATAATAGTTAGACACCTTTTAAAGTGTAATTCACTTTAAAAGAGGATAATAATGTCCATTTTGGTCCTCATGGCATATTTCACATGACTACTTTTGATAAATTTGGTACAGATCTGTGCAAGATTAAGCAAATACCATTAATGAATAATTGAGTTGAACACAAATGATTTATCAAAAACACTAAATTATATTATTTCTTTTATATACTAAATTCTATTAATTCTCTATACTATGATTAATCTAAATAATACATTCTGAACATTACATACAAATATATAGGAGAATATTTCCTATATCCGAGGATTCCCCAATCCCTATAATATCTCTCCTATAAAACCTCCTATAATAGTGCAAACCTAAATACGATATATTGTTATAACATATAACAATATATTTCATAACACAATATTCTAACCTATATAAATTTACGGTATTAAACATACGGTTAACAACAATAGTAAATACTAATTTACGTAATGGTGACTCCTATTACTATTTACCATCCCGTAAATACCTATTTTCACCTAATGTGAAAACTAACCCCAATATTCCCCCCATAGTTTTTACATGGTACAATATATCTTTGTTTCTGATTGTAACATGCTCCACCTTCATGTGCCATCGCACATTTCTTTTTTCATACTCATCTGCAATTGTTTTTCACAGGTTCACCAATAACCTTACAAAATGGTTTTCATAGGTTCACCAATAACCTTTCCAAATGGTTTTCACAGGTTCACTAGTAACCTTACAAAATGGTTTTCTCAGGTTCACCATAGCCTTACATAATGGTTTTCACAAGTTTACCACTAACCTTACAATATGGTTTTAACAGTTTTACCATTAACCTTTCATCATGATTGCTATAATGTTGTTCAGATCAATATTCTCCAATGTAAATATACAAAGGGTTACATGGGAATATCATTCACAAGTGAACAGGTACAACTATTCTTATTTTCCACACAATAGAAATGTAAAACACACCATATTGAAAAACTAAAAAATAACACACCACACACGTCACCAAAATATTGATGTAGCCTTGTCATTGGTGACTAATGAGAGGTCGTTAAAAAACCACCTTCCTCCATGTAGCCTCCATGTTCTAGTTGGTGAAGCTCTTTACTTAGCTGGTATGTCGATGTAGTTCAATTGCATGAAGTTTTTGAGGAGAAATCCCCTCATAACGTGGACATCGCGTACAAGCAAAAATGCATATGAAGGCAATTTTTTTTATTTTTATTATTTTTTTGAAAAATGAAGACTCTTTGACACTATGGATTTTAGATGGACAAATTTTTAAAAGTGAAGACCAAAAAATTATGACTTTAAACTCTATAATGACTTTATTAAATAAATGACACAAATACATATTATTGACACTAGATTGTCAATAAGACAAAAATGAAATTAGATTTGTAATAATAATTTTAATTACAAATCTATTTATTTTAATTCTATAGACCAAACTGTAAAAAAATACTCAAAATAATTATGGAATCTAAACTTGACATAACATAACTAAATAATAATAAAGGACCCTAATTACTTGTTTGGACTTAATGTCATATTTAATATACAAACTAAAAATGCTATGCAATTAACAGAACACTAAAAGCCTTTTAAGGCACTTACTCAAACCTAAATACTTAAAACTACAAGATACTTTTATATACTTAAACAACTATTATTATGACACTAACAAAATTTGACCAAAAAGCTAAAAAACTAACACACTAACCTTTTACAGTACAGTGGCAGATGTAATAAGCATATGAAGGCTAAAATGGAAATTGCGCATGCATGGCAAAGGATCATTAGAAATACATCAATGTTAGTAATGACGTGGTCTATTGATGCCATGGCAAATCAACAAGGTTGACATGACTATGAACCAAAAGATTTGTTTATGCAGAGGTGGTTACAAAAAACATAGGAAGTTTTGCATAATAAAAATGTTGTTTGAAGTGCCTTTTCCAGATCTACCAAAAAAAATGTCCTCTGACTAGATGCTAATTGTACTATGTATGGACACATGGTGATATGACTACATACAGCCTTCTGGGGAATATTTCAAATGCAATGATCCATAGATGAATGTGTCAATGTTCTTTGCAATCAGATTTTGAAACCAAAACAGATCAAATGAAATTGCCAATACATTTGAGCAAGCCACAAGCCAAAAATGGCACCAAGAAGATACAATATATAGTGTTAACCACTTATTCAAGACTGCATATGCATATGAAAAATAAGCTCATGTCTGTAATGTGCACACAATGATCACTGTAATTTCTAATGCACTAATAGGTCTATGGTTACACGACCCATATGACTAAAAATGGAGATTTGTGAATAATTATAGAAACCTACACTAATCTATGAACTCAAAAAGATTCAACTCATTAATCTGAGGCAATTATACAGTCTGCAACATTGCCCCATTCACATTCCTAATCAATAACAGGTGCTAGACCAAGCTTCTCTGATACCAAATGATAAATTTGGTATAGATCTATGCAGGATTAAGCAAATACCATTAACGAATAATTGAGTTGAACACAGGTGGATTTCTCAAAAACACTATATTATATTATTTCCTGCATATACTGAATTCTATTAATTCTCCATACTCTAATTAATAATAATACATTTCGAACATTACATACAAATATATAGGAGAATATTTCCTATATCTGGAATTCCCAAATCCCTAAAATATTTGTCCTATAAAACCTCCTATAATAGTGAAAACCTAAATGAGATATATTGTTATAACATATAACAATATATCTAACATAATGTTCTTAGCTATATAAATTTACCATATTAACCATATCGTTAACAACAATAGTAAATACTAATTTACATAATGGTAACTCACCTATTACTATTTACCATCTAGTAAATACCTATTTTCACCTAATGTGAAAACTAACCCCAACAAATTTAGTATAACACAAATGTTCTTACATGGGTAGTTACTTTGGATATGTCCTTCAGACTCACAATTAATACACCAAAAACCACTACATTGTCATGTGCATTATTTGTAATTAGTTTTTCAAGTTGTAATGCCATATAAGATATTGTGGCTTACATAAAAGGACTGATCCCAATATCAATACCAACCGCTTCAACACAGAGGGCGGCTTCCAAATCCTTGCACAGGATAGTGAAGGTCTTCTAAGATAATGTTCATCAAAAATGAAGTAACAACCCTCCCACAAACCATTGTGCATACTAAGCAACATTGATTTCAAATGACAATTTTGACAACAATGTTTTAAACCTTGTGTCATACTCTCATACACTTTCAAGTAAGTTCATGCTTTATGTCCTTTAGTGCGGCTATGCTTTGTTGTTCAAATTCCTGAAATAATGTTATTTTAAGTTGATCATAGTTAACCACCACTTGTTGAGGGTTGAATTTTCTATACCATTTGTGTGATCACTCCAAAAGTGTAGTCATAAACTGTGTGGTTTTTTGTTCAGAATAGGTGATGCCTTGTACCCTCTAAATAAGTTCGCATTTATGGACATTTTCTTCAACATTCTCTATTGAACTAGTGGTTGTTGAGGACATCCAAATCTTATCCTATGAGGGGGAAACCCACCACTTCCTCCCATGCCACTTCCCAGTCTGCTTCCAGTTCCCCTAACATCAATGCCTATGCCATGGGGTATGATAACTAGTTGATTAATCACACTTGGACCTATGTTCTATCCACCTTGAATTTTAGGTCCACTAGGCATTCCAGGTTGAGCCATGTAATTCCTTTGGAGAGGGAAAGAGAGTGTCAGGGCCGTATGACTTGCAAATGGCTTAGCTATAATATCCCTTATGGGATCAATCTCTAATTCCATTTTATTTGTATCCTAATTATGTATACATGTCTTGTCTTAGTCAAAAGCATGAGCGTGCAGTATGGTTAGGGAACCTGGTTGGTTCAGACTTAGTTCTTTAGTTTATATCATCTGGCTAGTTTTGTCTTTGTATGATCAAAGAGGCATAGGGCATGGTTCAAAAATGATGGGGTCCTCTTTATGTGTTTTTACTTCCCTGTAGATCCTAAAACGCTTCCTGAGTTCTCTCAATCTCTTCCCACATAGCTTACTCCTATAATCCTCTACCGAGCTTTATCATATTTTTGCTTTTGCAATACCCATTGACTGGCCACCATTTCAAACCCACAATCTTTTACCAACTCTTCTTTACTCCCCTTTTAAATGTGTGGCTCATGAAAAAAGGGATTTAGCTCTCCATTATCATAGTCTCAATTCCACAGTCAATAAACAACTTCTTGATTTCTAAAGAAAAATATCTAATGTAACGGCCACATGGTTCTCTAAGGAACTAAAACTTAGCTTCTTCAGGACATGAATACGTAGTTACAACATACTCCACAATGTAGCTGTTCAATACTCCTCTCCACAAAATGTTGATAGCTCACATCCATAGGGTGCCAAGTCATGTTAAATATCTTTTTCATTCTAATGTCCAAGATTGTCTTCTACTAAGGTTTCATGATCGACCTTGAGCATATGCATATAGCCAAGTGTGCAAATGAACTGGGATCTCAACAAAGAAACTTTTCATACAAAGCACTATAGAGATTATACTTTACCCACTATCATGCAAAAAATATTGGTTCAAGGTATGGAACCACTAAATTATCTTCCACTCCAGCAATCTATTGTTCAATACTCTTAAGGGTGATACACTCAAACATCTTCTATGAGTGTGCATAAAGTGCTACAGGTCCCAGTAATGGAACCAAAATGTTGGGGTTTTTATTCTTATTAGAGATTCAACATTAAAGTGTAGCCCAATGAGCTAGTACATTGGCCCTTTCACGTAAGATTGTGGTCTTGTGTGCTGACCTAAAGCACATAGCTAGAGACCGGTTCCCACAGCTTATGCTTTACAGCAACATTATCTTAGGTATATTCCTTAAGTTAAATATATATTACACATAGACAAGATACACTTTAATCCTAGTATTATTGTGTTCAACCACCATAATAGTGCAAATGAGTGCCATAGAGTTCTGAGATTGTTAGTTAGAAAAATAAAATACCTTAATAGGTTTCATATCAAATTCCAATCATCAGATGATCAACTTAGCCTATTTTAGACACAAAACTATCCATTTAACTAATTATGAACACATGAATGGTTATAATATATGTAACTCATATATTAAACTTTAGTAAAGTATTATCAAGAAAAATCCATTATCACAGTGCTTTATAAAAGTGGTATTTATACTTGTTTATCCTTGACCAAGTATTTACAACAATAATGACATAAGTACTTGACCAATGAACTCTCTATAAATTTAGATTCATGGTGCTCTATCAACTAACTTCTCCTAAGGACCCAAGCCTTTTCACCCCCTATATACTCACTCTATGTTAGATCCTTATTACCATGTGTTTATTTCCTTATGGGCCAGTATAAAACTCTGATGGATAAGGTCTAGGTGACCCTCGAGAAATGCTCCTTAATTGTCTCCCACTTCTCATGTGCTCCTCAAGTCTTCTTCTATTTATTTCAAGTTCTATACTCTTGGGTTCCTCATGACTAATTCTCCTTTGACTGGGTCCTCTCGTGTTGTTGCTTTTGCACCTTAGTGCTTTCATGCCTTATAGGTTATGTGTCATGGTGCTTCTACACCATTCGAGTTCCATTACATAATATTCCACATTAAGCTCCTTCTGTACCATACCAGTTCCATGCCAAAATATCAAAATACTTAACCAAAAATTGGGGGCCAACATCCTATCTACTTTTCCATTTGGAAGCTCACTCTAATTGAATAAAATCACTCAACTATAGAATACAAAGCCTTGACCATGGTATATGTACTTCAAAAGATCCATCAATATTTGTTGGCCACTCCATTCATTTTATTTATATACCATGAAGCACTAAAATACCTCATGAATAAGTTGGTGTTGCATAGATGCATTTGCCATTGGATTGTGCTCTTTCAAAAAATTTAGTTTTATGTGATGGTGAAATTGGGTAAGGCTAATTATGGACCTGATCACCTATCATACATTGAATTTGGTTAACTAGTGAATGCCATTAAGGATGACCTACCTAGTTTACAACTTTTTCAAGTCATGTGCGTGCCTAAGGAATTTGAGGATATCATAACTTTTATTAATATAGGTTCAACACCAACCCACCTTAGCACTCAGGAGAAAAAGTAGTTGGTTATTTTTGTTGCTCTTTTCCAGCTCATTGAGGGTGACCTTTATAAGCTTAGATAGGATAAAGTATTATGTCAGTGCATTATACAGCATGAGCATACTAAGTTGTTCAGGAGGTTCGACAAGGTGTTTCCAGAGGACATTATATCAGTGATGCTAAAGTGTGGAAAGATCTATTAGCTGGGTTATGGTGGCCTACTCTATTTAAGGATGCTAAAGCTTACATGCGTCAATGTGATATTTGTTAGTGCATGGGTAAATTGAACTGATGGGATGATATGCCCATTCATTCGATCTTGGCTCATGAACCCTTTTAGAAATGGGCTATTGATTTTGTTTTCCCCATTACTCTAGTAGGGAGGTGTAATGGAACGCATTATGTGATTACCACCACTGATTACCTCACTTGTTGGGTTGAAGTAGTGTCAACTAGGGATTGTACTATTGCCACTATTGTTATATTTCTTTGAGATAATAGTATTACAAGGTATGGATTCCCATTAAGTTTGACTAGTGATAGAGGAACTCATTTCCATAATGAAACAATCTACATCCTTTTTGTTGAGTTCATGATTGTGTACCACAAGACTACACCTTACCACCCTTAGGCCAACAATATAATTAAAGCATTCAATAAAATCTTGGGTCACACATTGATGAATATTTATAATATTGGTCACACTAACTCGGATGATCACATTTTTTACAGTATTATTGGCATATCAGACCATATATAAATAGTTGAACAAGAGTACTCCTTTTAATCTTGTCTTTGGTGTCGAAGTCATTCTCCTAGTTGAGTTCTGTATGATGTGAAATTTGAGCAATATATTCAAATCACATAATAACTAGATAAATCAATCTCAAAATTTACAAAACATCAGAAAGAGAGAATGAGGAAGCAATCAAATTGTAATTAGAATACTCTTACCATTATTTTGCCTCCTTGAGTCTTCATTCTAAGACAATTTGATCATATGATGTTGGATTTCAAGACAAAATGGTTTCAAGGCTTTGGTGGATTGGTTATGGATGCAAAACAAAGATTATGGATGCAATGGAAATAACATGAAATCTCACACAATTGTGGATTTTATTATTAGTCTTATCCAAGAGCTTTACATGGTTATTTATAAGGGTGGTTAAGGGAATAAAAGGGAATTTAAAATTCCCAAGAATCCTTTGGTTATAGAGGGTTCTAGAGAGATGGTAGAAGTTGAGGGAAGTTTATAAAGTTAGAGAACTCTATACTTCATTAAGGGTTAATGAGGATTACACATTGGATTAGATGGGGTTAGCAAGAGGATTAGGTTAGGAATATGGAGTAGGTTTGTAGGAAAGCTTATGAGTAGGCTGGTAGTTGGGATTATGAATTTAATATTTAAAAATATAATGGCTAAGTAGATGTTAAGTGATAAGTGGGATTAAATAAAAGGAGGATTACTTGGATGTGGGAATTATAATATTATTGGATTGATAAGAAGAATTAAGGTGATGTTAGAAAATGTCTAGGAAGGGGGTTAGTTAGTAGGGTTGAATGAAATTAAATAGGATTAGAGATAAATTTAGTGAGTTGGGAAAGGTGATCAAATTGGGATGCATATAAGTTCCTTGTACCTTATTTATGTATTATGTGCATTGGTCAGTTCGATGATGAGGAATATTTAAAAGTGCACCTGGATGTTTTACTTCAGTTGGATGAAACACATTTTATAACATATTGGATTCAAGGAGTGAAGAAGCAAAAATAGGAGGCCTGACATGATAGACATCTTAAGAATAATACTTTTTCTCTAAGTATGAAAGTATTGGTTTATGACTCCAAGTTCACATTTCAAAAAAACTTCACATCCATTGGGATGGTCCATTTATTATTCATAGTATTCATCCCACTGACATGTGTATGTTGAAAAGTTTAGATGGCCAATTTCTTCTAGGCTATTTCAATGGTAGTTAGCTTCACCCATACCATTCTTAGTGATGTTTCCCTTTTGTAAATAAGGCAAATTCCACTAGTTTAGTTTATGATTTTGGTTTATTTTTCAATAAGGTGTGGCATTGGTTGTGTACCCTTGTTTAGGTTTATATCAACACTTGGTTTTTTATTATTTTATTTGTTATGTCATGGAGGACCACGACCATATTTTAGTGTGGGGTAAGTGTGAAAGAAGTAAAATTATACAAAAAAAAGGAAATGGTGGAAGTAAATGCACATGAGAAAAATGGCATGTACGTGAAAGTATATAAGGACAAGTGGAAATGAAGGATGCAATGCATAATTGATATGAAGAGTCAAGATAAATAAAGGAGGTTCCTGCCTTGGAAATAGAAAATTTTTAAAATATTTTACAACTATCATGCACTTTGATAAAAGCACAAGATGGGATATATGTTTTAAATGTGATAAAATCATGTGTAATGGTAAGTGTGCTAAATTTAAATCATGGCAATACCTTTAGAGGCAAGAAATGTGTGAAATGATGGATGAGGTCATGGGGAACTAAATGTGAATTAACCCTCGAAGTTATAAAATGTTAACCAATCATCAATTTTATACTTTATTATTGTTAATTCATAAATTTATAAACTTAAAAGAGTGTTTTTAAGCTAGCAAAGGAGAATTTATTAACTTTTAGTGACCAATTTCAATCTTGTAGAGTAAGGTGATTGTAGTAAATAGGGAAAGTGGTGGAATAGTGATTGGGGAAGCACAAATTGAAGGAATTGTAGGTTGTAAGTGTCATCATCCACCATTGGAGGACTTTGAAGTTGGAGAGCCATGAGAGTTAAATAATTAATAATGTATTCATTCAGGATGGTTGGATGGCCATGCCTTAACCTTCAAGGTCTTTAGAGGGTGATGCAGCCAAAGAAAAAGGCCAAGCATAGAGATCCCTTGCTTGTCATACATGAGGAATAAGAGTTTAAGATCACAGAAGTATAGCTAGTTATAATAAGAAAATAAGTACCTAGTGAATCCAACATGCACAAGGAAAACTTACCACAATAGACTGAGAGAATGAACAAGAAAGAGTCTAAGATGGTGTGTCAGGAAAAGAAGAAAGCAACAACACTGCCTCCACCCTCAATATTGATTGAAGATATGTAGTATCCTAAAGTATTATTGCATGTAGAGAAGTGGGAGTATAATGTGCTGACTTCTCAAGTTTTTTACTAAAATCACTGCCAACTAGGGAATTAGGTAGAGCTACCACATGACTATCAGGTTGAATGGTAGAATACCCAAAATGAAATTGTTTATGACCTTACTATTTTCAATAAACTCAATAATGTTGGACATTTCAACTATTTAATCTACCTTACTTTGAAAAACTTGTGGAGGCCATGAGGTTTACTATCTCACATGTACATGAAGATTAATTTTATTTTGCAGAGAGTAGGATAAGGATCATGTCCTAGAGAGTTAGAAAATTTATAAGTTGATAATGCTCAGGTGTTGACCTCAGTGGAGATTTGGAATATCATGAGGAAATTATAAAGACTGAAATCACACTTGAATACAAGAAATAAGGCCATGTAATGCATATAACTAGTCTTCAGGATCCCACCCTTAGAGTGGTTGCATGCTTGGTTATGACCAAGGTTGGAGGTGTAGATAGATGGAAGTAAGTAGACATGGTGCACATATATTACCCATCATATAACCATTGGGGTAAAATATAATTGGTAATAATATTTTACTGAGAAAATTATTGTAGATGTGGAGAAGACCCACCGCTTACCTAATCAAAAATTTACTTGGGGCACTATTATTTTATTATTGGTGTTTGATTAAATTAGTGTGACAGAGTAAGCAGTGAGTTGAAGTGGGATTACCCTCCAGAGAAAAAATATCTAGCAGAATGGTTTAAAGCATTCACATGCCTTGGTGCTATAACCCATTATCATAAAGCTAAGATGAAGGGCTAGTGTGATGGAATGAAGGAAGCCTTTATAAATGAGTGGCACATTCCCAAAGACTTGCCTGCTTAGCTAGGAGACTAAGCTCAGTTTGTAGTAAAGCAACATTTTTATCTAATGCACATCTAGATGAGCCCTTTAAATGGATTTTCTAGATAGCTCAAGTTGTCATATGCTTTCACTGGAAGGTATGTTACAAACATCATCAATAAGATATATGATGTGTGCCTCATGAAGATTGATGCTAAAAAGATTGATGTTGAGACTCATATTATTTGTCAGATGTATGTTTATTCAAGGAAGAAGGCCTATAGAGAGAAACTAGAGTCGAATAGTACCAACATCAAGAACAAAAACATTTTGGTTGGGAATTCTATTCATTTATTTTTTTATATATTGAAGCCACAAAAGAGGACATCATGGAGAACTGAGGATAAGAAAGAAAATATTCCACCCCCATCAGAGATTGGGAAACACAAGAAGCAAAATAGGTCAAGGCATGATACGAACATGAATGATCAACCTGAATAACATAAATGGTAAAAGAATTCCCCTTTGCCCCTGAAATATAACATGCCTATGGGTCAATCAGAAGGCCTTCATTATACTATATAGACATCTATTCTAGAACAAGATACTTCAGCGCCTAAGGATGGTGACCTTGATTAAAAGGCATTAACTCTAGAAGTGACACAAAAGAGGGACCTTCCCCTAAGGAATAAGAGGAATGAGAAGCCACATCAGAGCTGGAGAAGGATCCCTCACGAGTCAACATGAAGAAGCTTCCCTTGATGAAACACAAGTCGAAGTTGAGAGTCCCACTAGTGAAGACGGGGACAACTTAAACACAAATTTTGGTATGGATGATCTTGATGTAGGTCAAAGTTACTAGGAGGAGGATATGGATGTATAATTAATTGAGCATGATCCCTCTAAAGGGAAGGAACCCATTAATGAATCCATGCAACAAATGTCAGTGACTACCATTATAACCATGATCATTTGGGCTTAGAATCAATTGGGTGTGCAATAAAAAGACTTGTTTATGTGGGAATATATATCTAAGGAGGACTCAACCGAGCAAAATTGATGAGAATTATCTTTTTATAATGATATATAATGAAGAGCGCCAATTTGAATTACCTTTAAAGGCATTATTTGGGCATCGAGAGAGGTGAAACTTCTTGATAAAATTTGGTTTTATCCCTGAATGTGCATAATGTCCTAGGCAAGCACAACACTATTGAAATTTTCTCACAAGGTGCCAAGGCAAAATGACTTATAGGAATTTGATGCAAAACAACTCTAGAGGAAACATTAAGAGGTCATTTCTCTCTATAATAATAAGTGTGCAACAAATATAAAGTTTGAAGAGGAATTAAGAGAGTTAAGTGCCAACTGGAAATAATGGCAGTGGCTAGAGTGAAGACCTTAACACCCTACAAGTTTATTCTGGGATAAGAATTGGCCCTTACAGATGGAGTACCTATTACCATAGAATTTATGTTTAAGTTAGAAACCCTGGTGGAGAGATTTTTTGAATAAATGTAAAGACTAGCCCATTCCCCAGCATGAGCAAACTTGGGTAGTAGAGCAGTTTACTAAGGCCATTAAATTATGTAAGATATTTTTGAATAGAGTTGGTGATACAGTTCCCATCCTTGATGGTGTTTTTGTTAAACTAGCATAGCCTAGGAAATTTATAGAAGCACAACTTCAAGTAGAGGAACTTCAATGCTAGTAGTTGACTGAGAGCACATTGATACTAAAAGATCAAGTTGAGTGTGTCAAAGCATTTCAAGATGTGGATTCCCTAGAAAACAAAATATTTTTCCATCTAAAGTAGTTGAATGCCATTTTTGTGGCACTCTGAGGATAGGTTTCAACAAAGGTCACTTCATTGAAAGATGTTCATAAGGATGCTTCTGCATCACTTGAGCATTTAACCATTTAAGCAGGTGACTTTATAGAGAAACCTGAGGAGACTAAGAGGCTTAAAGAGGCAATCAATGAAATCACTTATAAATTCAAAAATGCATTGAATCATTGGGAGGGAGTGAAATGATAGGTTGAACAGATGGGACTAGAGTTTTTGGCATAGGAACCTAAACAAAATGCATAGTTTAGGATGAACTATTGACTTAGTTTCAAGTGATGTTGGGCCCTCAATTTTTAAGAAATTTTGGCTAAGTAGTTTTTGAAGAAAATCAATGTGAAATACCATGGTGCATAAGATCATAGCATGGAAGAGGAAAGTCATGTGGAAGAAAGAAGAATGATACACAGAGAACCCAAGAATGTAGGACTCTGATATTAGCGAAAGACTTGGAGAAGGCACATAAAGCAAAGAAAATTAGGGAGTGGTTTGCAAGAACGTCAACACAGAATAAATCAAGTGAGAATATAGAGCACCAATTGGTGGGAAGATATGCACTTAGTGATAAGGATATAACATAGAGAGAACATAGGGGCAGTTAGGCGCAAGTCCTTAGGAATTCATTGTAAATGGATTTCCATGACTCATTTTTGTTAATAATTGTTGGCAAGTCATATTTTTTGTATTTACTTTGTTAACTAAATGGTTAGGGCGAACCATGTATAAATACCCCTTTTTTTCCTTAATAATGTTGTTGATGAGTTGTTAATCATTGTAATTCTAGAATCGTTGTAATCTTGACATACCTTATGAATGTAATGATAGGAATCTTCTGTTGATGAAATAATGATGTACATATGTTCATGGTTGTAATGGAGTTAATATTATTTTGTTACTAGTTTGCACTAACTTCTTTTTATTTTGTTAGTTAAGTGGCGAATGAATAGTTAAGAGCTAGATACAAAACTAAGTATGGCTATAAGACAAAGTACTTTTTGGAGTGCCCTAGATTAGGAATATAGATGAATACACCTTCACATGATAAAACCAACTAGAACCAGTCTTAAGATGTGTGCTTTGGGTGAGTGCGCAAGAACTTTTTCTTACGTGATATGTTAACATGCTAGTTCATTAGAACTCTTGTTTACTTAGGAGTGCAAGTAGGGAAAAGATATGTCAAACTAAAGGAAAAGAGTCCAATAGGTCTATCACACACGTCCACTCGGTGTTTAAGCTTCAAAGTATTTATACCTTTTCTTTAGTCCAGATGAAAAGTTCTATCTCCCTCTATCTAAAGCAATAATATTCCAATATTGATAACTAAGTGGATAAAAGTTTAGGAAACTCATGCAACATAAAACTTCATATATATTTCACCATGAATATGCTTAGTTATAATTTATTTTGTTATGCTTCTAATTAGTCTGGCATCTTCTTTTATGATTTTTTGAATTCTTTCATCCAACCATCATTCCAAATCTCTTTGACTCGACAACCATTTCAAATTATTTTGGGTTTCACACTCACCGCACCATTGTTAGTAGAGGTTCCTAAGAAATCCCATCAGAATATGCTAAGGATTGTTTATGTTAAGATTATTACAAACTTAGAATGTAGATGAGAATATAATAATTTAGATTATTCATTTTTTCATACTTTAATGAGAACTTAGAGAAATGCAAGATGGAAAAGTAGAGAACACTCATTATTGTTATATTAAAAATCATATTCTAATGAAAACAAAGTATACATGTGCATGGAAAAAGTACATAACATTCAAAAGAACCATCCTCAAATCTCTATATTAATATCTTATATTCAGAACTCTTTTCCTTTACACTTGAACACTATTTAAAGAGCTTACAAAGGCTCTATCGCTTCACATTATACACCTTCCATTTCTTTCTCGAAGGGGTCTTTACCTAATCTGTAGACTTTTAATATATAATCATGAGTTGAATGCATACAAAATGATATACAATATAAAAAATACTACATATCACACACATGTCTTTCATACATACTCTATGATTTTGCACACCTACAATTGCTACCAACATTTACTCTAGAGGAAGGGACATCAAAATTAGACACAAAATATCAATTGAAGTGTTGGTTTAATCAATAATGGTGCATATGTGTACCTATAGATAGACAATACCACTAGGCATGACAAGTTGAATTATCCAAAAGGAGGTTATTTTTTCCCAATAGATGTTTTGGACCATGTACCTACAAGGATAGTGGCATGCATGATCACTACAAAGCTATATGTGGGGTTGAGGTTCATTTCTACTTGTAAAAATATGACATATTTGGCACAAAGGGTGGGCAAAGACAATCACTTTTGATTTTGAAATATATGTTGTGGAGGAAATGGTAAAGGAAGTGAAAAGGGCACATGATGTAGATAACATAGTTTTTTGATGGGGAAACTTCTTAATTTTGATCATATTGGAGGAATTAGGAATTCATATGAAGATCCCTTTTTGTATGCATATAGCTAGGAATATTCTTGTGAAGATGTACTAGGATGTTTTGTAAATATATGATCACCAAATATAAGAGGAAGATGGAAACCTAGTTTGAATAATTTTTTAAAGGCATGTGGAGATGAACTAGTCATCTTAAATGAGATGGTATAGAGATACAAGGAGGTAGTGAGGTTTGGGGTAAAATCCCAATACTCATCAGTACTAGTAACTAATGTTGTATGAGTCTAGAGGGATAGGATCACATGCCATGATCATTCTTTATGAGATGGTTAGATTAGGATCTTGCAAGAGTGCTAGAAAAAATAAGGCCAAAGAACCCTGAAATGAAGGCAATATACACAACATGAGATGGGATGCACATGAGATATAGAATGGAAAATTCAAGTTAATATATGATGAATACTTGGAGAAGTCTATGACCTTGAGTGGGCCAATTTGGTTGAAAGATGAAATGAGAGATGTTATTGAGGTCACACAGTTATCTAAAGGACAAATTGAGGTTATAGTTCAATCAATCAATTTTTAGGTCCCAGTAATAACAGAGAAGAGGAGGAAAGAAATGAGCTCTACAGAAGGCTTAGAGGGAAAAAGAGTTACGATGAAACATCTTGGGTTGGGAAAAAGGAGGAAAGAGAGAAAGAAGTCACAAGGGAGAAGAGGAAAATTAAGAAGAAGGAATACGAGGAGAAGATTGAGGAGTAAAGGAGGGAAGAGATTCTAATACTCTTTGAGGATAAACAACATGAAGAAGTCAAGAATGGAACACCTAGGGAAAAATATAGCTTTGTGCATGTGTAAATTCAAAAAAAAGAGGATGATCCTAGTATAGATGATTATATAAATATAACATATTGTGAGGAGGAGCACTTTTGTAGGAGAGATGAGCAAGAAGACTTGGGAGAAAGTGAGACAATAATGTTGAAGAAAGGATCACTGAAGGCCAAGTGGGTGAGTTCTTGTAGGTCTATAAGATGAAATCTAGTTTTGATATACCAGTTGAAGGGGTAGAAATGATGATAAAGTGGGTATGCTCTAAATAAAGGTAGATTTCATGATGTGAACCAAAGAATGGAGCTTACAAAATACAAGACTTGCATTGGTTGATATGGCAGTAGAGACATCAACTAGGAGCATAGTCCTAGAAGTAGATCTAGAAAAGAGCAAAGAAATGGCCAAAAAAAGTGAGAAAAAAACTAAGGTCAACGCTAATCTAGATATGGTGAAATCATGAATAAATGATGCCTTTGGGATGGTTGAGAAGGAGAGGCCAAGTTTTTGGAATGGGATGAATATTGGTGGAATGAAAACTTTTGAGAGGTTAAGTGCATTCATGTTGAAATTTTTAAAAGAAGCCCTAGAAGTCAAGATAGTTTCCAAATAACTAAGTGCTAAGCAATTGACTCAAGTATTTAGAGCAACACAAGAGGCACATGAGGAAATGCGTAGTTGGGAGGAAGAGCTCGAGCAAAAGAACAATGATTTGCAAATCATTTTCAATAGGCTAACGTGCACAGGTAAATTATCAGATGCATGAGTTTCCAAAGATAAGGTAACACTAGAACAACTAAATAAGAAAGTCTTGGATGAGGAAGACCTAACAACATTGATGAGGTTAGCAAAAGAGGTGCAAGAATTATGACACCTTTATTTTTTATTACCAAGAGAAGGTAATAAATGAAAAAGCGCCAATAAGATGTGATTGGGTTGACGAAAGGATCAAGACTTGGAGGAGAGCATCATGTTGGGTGAAGACCATTATTTAGTTTGTTCTATGGTAAGTGTTCTCTTTTCTTCAACGAACATTTGATCATAACTCAATATTATACAGATAGATAAAAGGATGTTAGAACAGCACCACTATGTATATGAAATATCATATCTAGATATTATGTTATCTCCCATGCTATGTCACCAAAAAATTTATTAGTAGACTAACATAGTTATGAATTTTCTTCATATCTAGATATTGTATTATCTCCCATGCTATGTTGCCAAAAACTTATTTAGTAGACTAACATAGTTATGAATTTTCTTGGCTCATAAATAGTTTTTTGATACTTCATGCCTATTATGCAAGACTAGAGATCCTTTTTTTTTTAAATACTAATTTAAAAAAAAACTTAAAATATGAAATATATAAATTCCAATGTTTTTAAGTTAGTGTTTAGATGGCTTCTAAATTTTTAAATGTTATATTCATAACTTTAAGAATGGAACCTTTTATATAACAGTTTAAACATCCGTTCATAGATTTTTTTTTGGGGTGAGAAATGATTTTTGTAGTCTTCAAATTAAACATCTCCAATAATAAGTTTACATGCATGAAGCTAATATCACATAATAATGGGTAAGTATAGAATTTACAAAATCAATTTTATCAAATTTTATGTGATTTTGATGGAATGGAACTCCTTAATCTTTACAATTAAGCTGAAGACTTGATCAGTAAAAAAAAGGTGAATGAATTATGTTACAATTTATAATACATAACCCATTGAAATGGAAGAGTTTATCTTGCAGGGGTTTTCAGAAATTGTATTTACAAAATCAATTTTATCAATTGTAAATGGACTATATTACAATTTACAATACATTGTTGGTTGAAATGGAAGAGCTTATCTTGTTGGTGCATTCAGAAATCGACAAAAGTTGATTTAGATTCATCTGGCCGAACACATCTTTGCATGTGATTTAGAATGGTTGGCTAAATATAAATTAGTTGAGAGACACAAGGTCAGCTCATTGAAATGTTGCTTGCAGTAGTTGATGGGATGACTTGGTTACATAAAAGACCTTGCATAAATCATACCGAAGCACATCGACTCCTATAACCTGCCATTATACTTCTCTAGGGCTGTTGCAACATTCAGCATAAAAAGCACATGGCTAAGCATAAACAGTTGAGAGGCACAGGTTCAGCTCATTAAAATGCTACTTTTAGTAGTTAGTGGGATGACATGGTTACATAAGCGACCTTGCATACATCATACCGAAGCACATTGACTCCCATGTCCTGCAAATATACTTCTCTAAGGCTACTGCAACATTCAGCATTAAAGGCATATGGCTAAGCATAAACAGTTGAGAGGCACAAGCTCGACTCATTGAAAAGCTACTTTGGGTAGTTACTGGGATGACATAGTTACATAAATGACCTTGCATACATCATACCGAAGCACATCGACTCCTATATCCCACCAATATACTTCTCTAAGGCTGCTGCAACATTCAGCATTAAAGGCGCAGACCCTCTCAACGTTCTCCCATAATCCTAACCCCATTATCATCATGTCAACACCACCTCTACCACTATTATCATTATTACAGGGTTCGTAAAATGCAGAGGAAATAATTCCATTCAATTTGGGAAAGTAGGCCTTGAGAAGGGCCAAGCAACTATATGCCAGAAGTTCTCTTTTCCCACTATCCGAGCAGAGTATCTTGCGCACGCTCACAATATTCCCCACTCGAAGTGAAGGAGATTCTCCTCTGTGAGCTTTTGAGCTCAATTGGAAATATCCATTGTCCACCATTCTTACCCAACTCCTTAATTCTCTTGCCAATTCTGCCACCGGTTCCTCCTCCACTGTTGCTGCTTCTTTCCCCACATACAAAACAACTGCCTGTATAAACAAATATGATATATTAATTATAATTTGAAGGGTGCATCATAATTGTAATGATAAATAGAAGAAAGAGGAGATAAGTAGAAATAGAAAAAAAGACCTTCGGATAAATTGTGTGCAAGATTATGTGATTTTGTATTTTAAGGATTATAGGATGTGATTTGAAATGTCGATCAAATAATCTTATACAGATTATCTAAAAAACTTTTTTTATTTTAAAAACTGAGAACATATAAAATTTATAATTTTTTAAGATATTTGATCTGATGTTAAGATCACATCCTTGATTTTGTGTTCTTTAAATTATAAGATGTGATCTGAAATATCGATCAAATAATCTTACACATAGACTATCCAAAATCCTTTTTTCATTTCAATCTGTGAAAACATAAAATCTGAAGAAATAAATATTCAAGATATTTGATCGATGTTCAATTCACATCCTATGATTTTAAGTTCTTTAGATTATAGAGTGTAATTTGAAAAGTCGATTAAACAATCTTACACACATCCTTCTTTTCAATTTCATGAAATGTGAAAACCTAAAATATCTGGGAGGAGATAAGTACCCAGAAAGCATTAATGCTCTTGAGGACGGCTGCTTTGAAGCTGGAGGAGTTGTCTTCAAATCTGGCAAGGGATGCCATTATGCGAGGCACTACCTGCTCGATATCCAGGCCGGTGAGAGGCTTACAAATTTTGAACGATATCCTCAGATTGGTCATGGGGATGGCCATTTGAAAACAATACAATCTGGCAATTGAATTTGAGAACTCTAAAGGCTGAATCTCCTTGTATAAGAAGCGAAGGCTTCGTAATGAACTTCTTAAGGCGTGGGGAATGGAAACTTCCCATTACGCGTCTTATATACGTCCCAGATGCTCATATCACGCTTCCTCACTCTAATTCGTCAAGGGTCAAATAAACAATTTAGAATGTGTCCCCAAACAAATTCGATGAAATATTTGTGTACATCTCTTTATGGTTATAATAAAGTTAATATTGTAATGTGATCACTTTACGCCAACTTCTTTTTCTTTTGTCAGGAAAGTGGTGAATGAATAATTAAGAGTTAGATATAGAATTAAGATAGGTTTAGGATTAAGTGTTTGTTCGAGCATTCTAGTTTAGGAAAGTAGATGAATACACTGTTGCATGATTAAATTAACGAGCACTGGTTTTAAGTTATGTGTTTTGAGTGAGCATACGAGAATCTTTTCTTGCGTGATATATTGATGCATTAGTTCGTTGGAACTTTTATTTATTTAGGCATGTAAGTAGGGAAAATATATGTCAGACTGAAGGAAAAGAGCCCAAAATTTTTTCCTATTGTCAGGGCACGTAACACTTGTTTGTACAATGGTGGAAAGATGCTCAAATGACTATCTCTGGAGAATGTCAAATGATGGGTTAATACAATAGGAGACATTTTTTCATTATAGGATCTTGAACTAGGAGTTTATGCATGTATGGGTAGGACAACACCTGTATGACTCACTTTATGAAGATTTATTTGTAGAAGTGTCCGTTCACTTGCATGTTTAGTGTACGCACAAGACTGTTCAAGGAACTACAGATGGAAGATCTCTTGGCTAGGAGAGCATCAATCAGCTTTGGCAAGATTGGGAACCCCTTAGACACATCCAGTAGATGTTTGGTGGTGAGGAACCCTAAATAGCTATATTTTGGAATACATGGTCTCAACATACTCTTGTCAAGAGGAATTTTGGTTTAAATTACTTTGGAATCCAAGAGGAAGGTATCTTGGGCAATTTTAATTCGAGATTATGAAGCTTATAGTTGATTCTAGACTTGAAATCTTCCACATGGATGGCTAAACTCTCTCTCACATGAGTAGTGTAGTTGGTGAGGAAATGAAGGGGTACACTTTGATATAAGATTGTTGGTTCAGTATAGAATCCAGTCAGCAAGAGTTGCAGAAGTGATCGGCAGTGATATAGGGAGGGGTTGGGAGGACTCAAAAAGTGTTGTGAGGATCTGTAAGGAGGTGGAAAGGGATAATGAGGACTTTCCAACCACAGGACCACACTTAACACTAGCATAGGTATGCGTGGGAGAAACAAGTCAAGCATTGGTGACTAAAGAACCTAATCTAGGTAGGCCTAGTTCCCCACCCATAGCACATGCTCATACTCTTGAGTTAGATAACATTCTTGTATGAAATAGAGATATAAATAGTGTAGAGTTAGAGATTGAACATGTTGGAGATACTTTTGAAGAACAAGATGTAGATAGTAGTTTTTTATTAATTTATTTTCTGTTAAAAGTCAATCCTATGGCTCAGTTTGGAATGTCTAGTAGACTAAGCATAACCAGTGGGCATAGTACTAACCCTTCCATAGTTAATCAACCTACTTATGTGCCCAACATATCGGGTGCTTCTATTGCTACAGGAGGTGTAGGAGGCAGTGGTTCAACCATAAGATCCAAAGGTGGTGTATGAGGCATTGGTGGACCTACCCCATAAGGTATAGGAGGGACTAGAAGTACATCACAATAAACTCCATTGCTAGCACCTAGTTCACCCGCTATTTATTACAAGATGACACTCCATTTATCTGAGTATTATGGTGGAAAATGTAACTGAACATGTTCACAAGTGTGAACTTATTTGGCAAGTGCATGGCATTACTTCAACTGAATGAAATGCAACTTAGTTTACCATTACTCTTTTAGATTGCACACACAAGTGGTACTAAAAGTTTGATCCACAACAAGCTGTGGTGAATTATGAGTAGTTGAAGGCAGCCTTTCCCTAGGAATTTGATATCCTAGAATTTGAATGACAAAGCATTACTGCACTAAAATACATTAAATAATAACTCATCAAGAGTGTGTATGAGTATGTTACACATTTAAAGATGCTTCTTTCTAAGCTCTCATTTAAAATAAACTCAACTCAACATGCCCAGTGGTTCGTATGAGGCTTGTTACTTCCCCTCCAATGCACATTATCCTAAAATGCCTTCATTGATCCATACGAGGCCTTAGAAGCTATCCTTCACATCGAAGCCATTGGAATGTTATGGTATCTTAGTTAGAGAAGCTCACTATAGATAGCACTCATGATACTCATAGTGGTTTGTGGTGTACTAACTATGAAACTTAAGGTCACAATAAGAATAATTGTCCCAAAAAGAGTATTCACACAATGGTGAAGTAATCTTGTGAGATTTTTCAAGAAGACCATGATGTGAGGGATATCCCCCTACTTCAATGCATTACACAATCAAAGGTATCCTCATATTGTAAAATATGCAATGCATATACTCATGATACCAATGATTTTTACCTTATTAGTGAGATTCATGAGGCACGCATGTGTGGTACTCATTAGACATATGTTTCCATTAACCAGGATAATGGTGGAGGCCGGTCTTATAGAGGTTGTGGTCCTAGATGTGGAGGTGGTTGTTTTCTGCCTAGAACTTGCTACAAGTGCAGATCTCTAGAGCATAACTAGCATGACTACCCAATTTATCCCATGTATGCTTTTTGTAAGAATGAGCATCGTTTGGAGGAATGTCTAAAATTGTATATTGCCATCATCAAGGAGTGAAATGAAAAGGGTAATAGAATGATACAAATTGAAAATACTCCAACTGCTCAATAGAGACCGTGCCCTACTACTCCAAATGGTCCCAAGGTCAATATTACTACATGAAGCAGTACTCCTTCCCAATCTATTTCAAATCTACCCACTGATAAGGTTCAATAGCAGGAACCTCATGTGAATCGCTATCTAGATGCTCAACAATAGAAGGAAGTGTTACAAAACATAATGACTTTGGTGTGGGAGTTGCAAGGTGAAATTCAATTCCTTAAGGATAGAGATGCTACTACACACATTGAAACATAGAAAGCTTCAGATCTTCAAGACTTGGCATGTGATGAGTTCCATGAGTTATGTAAAGCATTTCTTGATGAAGACATCATGCCCCTTTTGTGGAATCAGTTAACTCATTAGCACCAAAGCCTATAGAGGATCATCAATTGAACCATGCATGATGACAAGAGGTTCATATTCGACCTAGTACAGAGGGTGATAAATAAATCTCGGTAAACACAACTATTGATGGTTGGATCATTTAGGATATCCTAGTCGACATTGGCATGGAGGTGAATGTAATCACTAAGGATGACTGGAGAAATATGGCAAGCCCTAGTTTTCATCCCTCTCCTCATGTGTTGTTCATGGCTAATAAGACTCATGCACTACCCATAAGAGTTCATAAGGATACCACTTTGGACATTTTAGTTGTCACTTTCAAGGTTGAATTTGAATTAATTGAGTTGGCTAAAGTTGATGATTTTTTGGCTCTTTTGGGTCACCCTGTGTGTTATGCAAACAATGTTGACTTGAGCTTCAAAAAGTGCTACATCAATTTTGAAAATTATGATCAGCGTGTTGTAATCCCCATAGACCATGCTCAAGGACCTCATTATGTTGAGCCAATTAATGTTGATGAGGACATTACTCATATCTATAATGTCACAACTCAATGAAATGAATGCATTGATATGTGTCTGGATGGCATATTGCATTAGGTAGATGCACAGTCTATCTCTTATACTACCATTAATGCTTATGATTATTGGGCTCATGGTGAGTATGATCTTACTAGATGAATTTGTGGTCCATTGGTAGTCAAGAGCATGCTCTATACAAGTAACCTAAATGTGGTAAGTTTATTCACCTTCCTCATGGATGTATTATGGATGCACCACCTATATGGTTAGATGAAGCTCATAAATTTCATGATCAGATGGAAGTCTAAGAGTATGTGCAGTGGTTGGAAGATTTCTGTGTTTTAATATGAATGGATGTGCATGATTGTTTATATTTTTTTATGGAGTAATTAATCGATGGTGGGAGCTCACCATCATAATTTACTCACTTGGGATCGAGTTTATACTTCTATGCATAATCATATTCATCACTATAATCACATTCACAGATCTATAAGCTCATCTCAAGGCTTGTGAAAACATGTGGAATATGGATGAGACATCTTTACCTAAGTATATGTGGGTTCATGCACTTTATGGTACTCTACACACCTGTGTTGAGCATGGTATGTACATCAAGAATGATGCTTGGAGACTAATTCTTAGAGTGTCCTTCGAATTAATATGATTTTGGCACTATCTTACTCATCTCCTCATATGGATTTATGCCTCACCCTATAAGCCATGCATGAAGCTATTGTAGGTGATCTAACCCCAATTAAAGACAGTAAAAGATATATATATATATATATGGTTCACATGAGGAGAGCTTGTACATTTTCCAAGAATATGATACAAAAGCTTCATCTTCTTCACCAATTGAATCTCAACTAGACCATTCATTAAGAGAATAGATTCAAAAAGGCAAATAAAAGGTTGCATACTAGGTTGATGAAGGTACTAGTTATAACCCACCAGATCCATTCATTGATCACTTGGCTTTGCATATTGAGTGTGGAGTGAAAAATGTCTAAGAAACCATACAAAATGACCAATAGCTATATTTAGAGCCACTTTAGATGATTCAACATAATATTGACATAGAGGATGTACCTAAGATGGCCATTATGGGGAATTATTGGTCTAATACTAAGATCTCCAAGGTTTTTAAACTATTAAAGGAGTATCAAGACAATTTTCCATTGAATCACAATGATATGAAAGGAGTGCATTCTTCATTGGGTAAGATGCACATTAAGTTAGTTGAAGGTGCTTGACCTATCAGAAAGAGACCTTATCGTACGAATCCTAATTTGTGTGCTTAGGTCAAGAAGGAGATTGATAGTATGTTGTGTGTTGGATTTATCACTCTTATTGATGAGACTGAATGGGCAAACCCCATGGTGATTAGTATCAATAAATATGACCACATTCATGTGTGTGTAGACTATCGAGTGCTCAATGTTGCTTGTGTAATTGACCCTTTTCTGACACCTTTCACTAAGAAGATATTAGGAGTTGTTGGGTACAATATTTATATCTTCACTAATGGTTTTTATAGATATTATCAAGTCTAGATCATAGAGGAAGATAAACCAAAGACCACCTTTGTAACTGAATTGGGTTTATTCACCTACAATGTGATGCCCTTCAAGTTGAAGAATGTTTTAGCCATGTTCTCACAGATTATGGTTGAGGCTTTCAAGGATTTAATTCATAAATTCCTTCAAGTCTACTTGGATGATTAGACCATCTATGGTTTAGTGTGAGATCATTGTGCTAATCTTCACCTTATGCTTGAGCGTTGATTACAACTTCAGATTTATTTGAATTTGAAGAAGTGTGTTTTTGCTACCCCATTTAGAATTTTGTTAGGTCATGTTATTTGTCATGATAGACTCTTGGTGGATTCAGCCAAGATTATAGTCATTCTTTGCCTTCCAGCATCGACCACCCAGCGTGAGGTTCACACCTTCCTAGGGCACATGGGACATTATCAAAATTTCATTCAGGCCTATGTTAAGATCACAACACCACTAGAGGAACTAATTAAACAAAATAGTCAATTTGTATGGATAGATGCTCACCAAAAAGCATTCATCACACTTAAAGACAAGCTAATCACAACCACTATCCTCCAATTTCTAGATTAGACAAATCCCTTTCATATGCATGTTGATAATTTAAGCATGGTAGTGGGTGTTATCCTTGCTCAACCTAGTGAGGGAAATCTTGATCATTTTATCTAATTTTCCATTTGGAAGCTCACTCCAACTAAATGAAATTACTCAACTATGTATATGCACTTCAAAAGTTCAATAAATATTTGTTGGCCATCCTATTCATTTTATCTATAGACCATGAGGCACTAAAATACCTCATGAATAAGTTGGTGTTGTATGGATGCATTTGTTGGTGGATTGTGTTCTTTTAACAATTTTAGTTTTATGTGATGGTGAAACTAGGTAAGGCTAATTTTGGACCTGATCAATTATCATGTGTTGAATCTGATTAACTGGTGTATGCCATAGAGAATGACTTACCTAATTTTCAAATTTTTCAAGTCATGCATGTGCTCAATGAATTTGAGGATATCATAGCTTTTCTTAATACAAGTTCAACGCCAGCGCACCTCAACATTCAGGAGAAAAAGTAGTTGGTTTTTTGTGCTGCTCCTTTCTAGCTCATTGGGGTTGACCTTTATAAGCTTGGATAGGATGAAGTATTATGTCATTACATCATGTGACATGAGTGCATTGATTTATTTAGGTTGTTCATGAAGGTGTCTCTAAAGGACATTATACTGGTGATGCTACTATGTATAAGGTTTTATTAATTGGGTTGTGGTGGCCTACTCTATTTAAGGATGCTAAAGCTTATGTGCACCAATATGATATCTATCAACACATGGGTAAACTAAACCGATGGGATGTTATGCCCCTTCATTCGATCTTGGCTAATGAACCCTTTGAGAAATGGATTATTGATTTTATTGGCCCATTACTCTAGTAGGGAGGTGTACTAGAGCATGTTATGTCATTACCACCACTGATTACCTCACTTGTTAGGTTGAAGAAGCACCTACAAGGGCTTTTACTATTTTCATTGTTACTAGATTTCTTTGGGAGAATATTATTACAAGGTATGGATGCTCATTAAGTTTGACCAGTGATAGAGGGACTCATTTCCTTAATGAGAAAATTTGCATCCTTTTGGTTGAGTTCATGATTTTGCATCACAAGACTACACCTTACCACCCTCAAGCCAATGGTATAGCTGAAGCATTCAATAAAATCTTGGTTTACACATTGATGAGTATTTGTAATATTGGTCACACTGACTAGGATGATCACATTTTTTTACAGTATTATAGACATATCAGATTATATATAAATGGTTGAACAAGAATACTCCCTTTAATCTTGTCTTTGGTGCCAAGTCCGTTTTCCTAGTTGAGTTTTGTATGATGTGAAATTTGAGCAATATATTTAAATCACACAATAACTAGCTAAATCAATCTCAAAATTTACAAAACATCAAAAAGAGAGAATGAGGAAGCAATAAACTTGTAATTGGAATACTCTTACCATCATTTTTCCTCCTTGAGTCTTCCTTCCAAGATCATAGGTGCTTCTCTAAGATAATTTGATTATATGATGTTCGATTGTAAGACAAAATGGATTCAAGGCTTTGGTGGACTGGCTATGGATGCAAAATAAAGATTATGGATGCAATGGAAATAACATGAAAACTCACAAGATTGTTGATTTTATGATTCATCTTAGCCAAGATCTTTGCATGGCTATTTATAAGGGTGGTGAAGGGAATAAAGGGAATTTAAAATTCCAAAGAATGCTCTAGTTTTAGAGGGTTATAGAGAGATGGGAGAAGTTGAAGGAATTTTATAGAGTTAGAGAACTCTATACTTCATTAGGGGTTAATGAGGATTACACATGGGATTAGATGGGGTTAGCAATAGAGTTAGGTGAGGAATAGGGAGTAGGTTTTTAGGAAAGCTTATGAGTTGGCTGGTAGATGGGATTGTCAATTTAAAATTTACAAATATAATGGATAAATAGATGTTAAGAGATAAGTGGGATTCAATAAAAGGAGGATTAATTGGATGTGGGAATTATAATGTTCGTGGATTGATAAGAAGAATTAAGCTGGTGTTAGAAAATGTCTATGTTGACCCCTAAATTTTGGATAAGTATTCTTCCATTTTTGGTGCATAGCGCAGAGGGACCATTATCCATTTTGATGCAAGTCTGACACAGTGTGAAAGGACCATGGCATGGGAGGACCATGAATCATAGCTACTAGGTGTAGGAGTATCATGACACAAAACTTGTCAGGTGTAGAAGGATAATGGCATAGGAGACCTAGTGTGAGAGGACCTAGTCAAGGGAAAACATGTCATGAGGGACTAGAGAACAGAGGACTTGGAACCAAAGTGAAAGACTAGGGGAGTTCATGGGAAGCAGAGTACGAGGGATGAAGGAGTAGTTAGAATAAAAACTCAAGTAGGACACTTTAACCCCACTAATCAGAGGTTTTGTACCAGCCTATGAGGAATAAAACACTTGGACACCATAATATATCATAGATCAGGTATTTAGGGGCGTAAAGGCCTGAGTCTACAGGAATAACTAGTTGTAAGAGCCATGACTCTTAGCCTATTTGGATTATGTGTACCATCTATTCATGATAGTTAAAATAATGACACTTGGTCAAGGCAAAACAAGTATAAAAACTTGTGTTGTAATCATTTTCATGGATGGTCCTTTGGAGAATAGATATAACATTTTATCTTGTAATTTTTTAAGCAATCAATGAATAGTTAGTGTTTTCCATATCGTGTGATGATTTGTAAACATTCTAAGTGTTGAATAATGAATATGTTTTATTTCTAAGTCATGGGTATATTTTTATTTTATTGCTACTGTTGAATAGTAATGGTGATCCTAGTTATTTAGTAGTTAAATCTAGAACAATAAAGATAATAGTGGTATATTAATGGTATTGAATAACTAGGATTTGTGTTATGAGAGATGAACAAACATATAACATTATGCTTTAAATCTTTCGAGAACTGGTCTTTTACTACAAACTTTGGGTGAGTGTACAAGACTTACCTCTCACATGATAGGGTCAACGTGTTAGCTTGTTGGGAGAAAGCTTTAGCATTGACATAGAACTAACTAAAAGAACACAATATTTTGGTTCCATTGTCAAGACCCAAAGTAATTAGAGCAAGATCATGGGAAATGTTTGAGTGAATCATGCTAGAGAATATTGAAAAATTGGTTACCAATATCGAAGATAACTTTATGATCTCGTATACTGAACCAAGATTTTTTGTAGGATAGTGGGTAGAGCAGAATCTCTACAGTTCTCTATATGAAACATTCTTTTCTGAGGTCCTAGTTCTCTTGCATTCTTGGATTCTAGCCTATGCTCAAAGATGATCCAAAAATCTTGAAAGAAGGCAACCATGGACACTTGAGTGATAGAGGAGTCTAGAATGACTTAGAATTCCTTGGACATGAGCAGTTAATTTTTTGTGGAAAGGTGTACAAAATAGCTACATTCTAGAGTACACCATAACCACCTATTCATGTCCTAAGGAGGTAAAGTTCCAATTTATATGAGAACTGAGGGGATGTTATATCTCATTATTTTCTTTCAAAATTAAGAAGCTAATTGTTGACCTTGGATTGGAGACCATACCCATGGAGGGATAAAATATCTTGTGCATGAGCCACACATTTGGAAGGGGAGACTAGCGGTTGATTGAAGATTGTGGGTTCAATATGGTAGCAAACCAGTGCATATTATAGAAATAAAAGTATAATGAAGCTCGATAGAGGATTATGGGAGTTAACGGTGTGGGAAGAGATTAGGAAACCTTGAGGAATACTATGAAGAGCTAAAGGGAGGTGGATACATGTGAGGAACCCATCACTTTCGAGCCACGTCTTTTTCAACTTTGATTCTTCGAAAGAGAAATAAGCTAGACTACAAGAGACAAAGAAGCAAGTATGAGTCAACCAAGATTCCCCACCATACTATGTGCTTATGCCTTTGAGTCAGATAAAATACATATACAAAATTTGGATACATACAGTACAGAGTCAGAAACTGAACAGGTATAGGAGACTGAAACTAGGCCATTAGGTGATCATTTAGAATCAACATTATATTTCCCTCTTCAAGGGAATTCTATAGCACAACTTTGGATGCTTGGTAGATCTAGTCCTCAAGGCAAAAATATAGGCCCAAACTTGGAAAAACAACCCTCTACCACACCTCTTTCCATGGGCACTACTACTGGAGGTGCTAAAGGAGGATCAAGAGGAGGTGCTGGAGGAGGTGGACTTTTTCTTTATGGGACAGGTGTTGGATCTTCCCAATAACCACCCATTCAACCATAACCTACTATGATATAATATGAGATGACATGAAATTTACCTTAATACAAAGGGATAGAGATTGTAGCTGAGCATGCCCACAAGTGTGAATTGATTTGGCAAGCATATGACATCACATCTTCTGAGTGAAAGGCTACACAGTTTGAAACCATGATTTTAGAGCATGTGCATAAATGGTATCACAAGTTTGAACCTCAACAAGTAGTGGTCAACTATGACCAACTCAAATTAGCCTTCCTACAATAATTTGATATTCTTAAGTTTGAGCAACAAAGTATAGTGATGCTGAAGGACATAAAACAAGGACTTACAAAGAGCATGCATGAGTATGATGGATGATTCAAAACCTTACTTTATAAATTTTCATTTGAAATAAATCTTGCTCAACATGTGCAATGGTTTTTGGGAGGCTTATTGTTACCTTTCCATCAAACTCTATCATAAAGAACCTTCACCATCATGCATGAGGCACTAGAAGTTGCCCTCTGTGCTGAAGTAGTTGGAAGTATGGATACTAGGATTAGTCATTTTATGGAAGCACATATAATGTCTATGGTATCACAACTTGAAAGGTTGAAGATAAAAAATACACATGAGACACACATTGGTGTCTGGTGTACTAACTATGAAACTAAAGGGCACACAAGGAACAACTGTCCACATAAGAATATCTATGCGGTACTAAAACAAGCCTATGAGATTTGTCATGAAGAACATGATGTTTGTTCTTGTCCACTTTTAAAATGGGATACAAACACTAAGGTATCTTAGTATCATAATATTTATGATGCCTACACCCATGACACCAATGATTATCGATTGATTAGTGATATTCATGAAGCTCAAGTGCATGGCACATGCCAAAGCTCAATCACCAATACCCAAGATAATGGTGGATGCCATAGATGAGGGAGATGATGAGGATGATGTAGTGGTCAGTTTCCACCAAGAACCTATTACAATTTGGGTTCACCAAACCACTATCAAAGGGATTGCCTAGAGTACCCAACTTGCACATTTTGTAAAAAAGACCATTATCTGGAAGAGTGTTCTAAACTATATACATCCATCACCAAGGACCAAAATAAAAAGGGGGCCAACATGATTACAATAGATAAACCATAATGGCATGCACGACCAACCATCCTAATAGTTCAACAAGTGAATATCACCATGTATAGTGGGGGACAGACTTAATCCACAACCAACCCGATCAAAAAGGTACATCGAGAAGAACCATAGGCAAGGAAGTACCCTGATGAACAATAGTAAAAGGATGTCCTTAAGGATATAATGACACTTGTATGAGAACCCTAAGGTGAGATTCAATACCTCAAAGATAAGGATGTGACACAATGCATCGTAGTGCAAAGGGAAGTTAAACCTCAACCAGTGGTACAGGACAACTTTCAATAACTATGCAAATGAAACTTGAATGAGGGCATTGTTCCCCAGCTCAGTGCTTGGATTAAAATTCAAGCTTGCCTACCAAATGAAGTCCACCCTCACCTTAGTTGGAAAAGCAAATATTGCTATTTGAATCATGCCAGACATAAAAAAACTCCCAGTTCTTTTGTAGAAGATGGAGAGATATTGGTTAATGATGTTATTAATGGATGGGTAATCTAAGATGTCATGGTAGATACTGGCACAAAATTTAATGTGATGACTAAATATGCTTGGTGTAAAATGTCTAGTCTCATCATACAACCATCACCTCATGTCTTGTTTATGGCAAATAAGACCCGAGTGCATCCTATTGGGGTCCTCAATAATGCCACTATTGACATACTTGGGGTTCCCTTCAAAGTAGATTTTGAGGTCCTAGAATTGGTAGAAGCTGATGACTATCCATCCCTTTTAGGAAGGCTTGGTGCTATGAGAACCATGTAGACTTGAGATTTGAAAACTGATACATAAGCTTTGAGAATACTGACCAGTGCATAGTAATACCCTTATACCAAGCACAAGGACCTCCATATATCAAGCCCATGAGCACTGATGAGGACATCAATAACTTATATAATGTGACTACTTGAACAACATGATCCAACACCAGATGGTATTCTCTGGTGGATGGATAACTAGTCTATCTCAAATACTACAAGTAATGCTTGTAATTGTTGGGCCCATAGTGACTATGGTCTCACTAGAAGGTTATGCAACACCATAAACAAAGGAGAAATCATCCCTCGATAGCTTCCTAAACATCACAAGTTTATGTGCCTTGTGGGTTTAGCAATGAGAGGACCACTGGTGGGACCACCACTTGAAAGACTTGATGAAGCACCATGGGTCTAAGGAAAAATGGAGTTATGAGACTTTATCCAGCACCTCAAAGAGTTATACAAGATTGATAATAACTGGATGAGGTCATTAGATCACATTTTGTATGGTACCACTGCCAAATGTTGGCATACTCATAAAGAGTGCCTTTTGTTTTAGGATCAAGTATGAGTTTCTCTACATCATAGATTTCATCATGATAATAAGATCAGAGGCACACTTAGTTACAGTGGTGTGAAAACACCTAAACCTCACATTGAGGTTTGTGAGACAATATGGCAAGTTGAGGAAACTTTATTACTAGATTACCTTTAGGTCTATACATTTTATGGGACTTTGTGCACTTAGGTGGGTTTGATTCATTCATGAATAAAGGCACATGAGAACAAGGATCTGGAAACTGCTAAATAAAAACATGTAGTTGACGTTATCTTATTCATCACCAAGTATGGACTTGTACCTAACTCTTTAGGCCATGCAAGAAGTAATTATTGGGGATCCTAATCTCGTTGAAGATCACCTATGACATATTCTTCAGAAACCTAAAGAACCCTTGCACTTATTCACTGAGCCTCTCACATAATCATTTCCTACACCATTGACAATCCCTAGTGAGGAATGATGAGAAGAGATCTACATGGGCAAGCAAAAACTTAAATTCCAGGTAGATGAAGGTGAAGGATCCACTTCACTCGACCCCTTGAGTAATCATCTAGATATCCCTACAATTAATAGTTCATGAACTATTTGAGACATAATTTATCCAATGGATAACCCTTATCATGGGCCCATTCAAATTATTCAATGTAACATTGGCATGGAGCAAGAGCCAAAGATGGCTACAATTGGAAATTATTGGACTAAGATAGAAATCTCATAGATTTTTGAGTTGTTGAAAGAGTATCAAGATGTATTTCCAAAGAATTATAGTGAAATGAAATGGATTCACCCTTCTCTAGGGAAGATTCATATAAATCTAATCGATGACACTTGTCCCATGAAGAAACATCCATACAAGATGAACCCTGACCTCTAGGCATGTGTAAAGGAGGAGATCAATAACATGCTCTGTGCCATAGTAATTACTACCATTGATGAATCTGAATGGGTTAATCCCATGGTAATTAGTATCAAAAAGGATGGTCATATCTGGATCTATGTGGATTACCATGTTTTAAATGCATCATGTGTGATAGATCCTTTACCAACACCTTTCATAGAGAAAATCTTAGAGGGTGTTATCAGTTGTGAAATATACTCTTTCATGAATGGGTTCTTAGGATACCACCAAGTCCAGATAGCTGAGGAAGACCAATCCAAGACTACTTTTGCTACTAAATGGGCATCTTTTGCCTATATTGTCATGCCTTTTGGGTTGAAGAATGCCCCAACAGTGTTTTCATGGATAACAGTTGAGGCTTTCAAAGATTTCATTCATAAATTCCTCCAAGTTTACTTAGATGATTGGATGGTATATGGGTTGGTTAAGGACCATTATGCCAATATGAGACTCATGCTTGAGCACTGTCAAGTGTTGCAAATTTATTTAAATTTGAAGAAGTGCCTATTCACAACACTATTTGGTGTGCTTATTGGGAATATCATTTGTAAGGAAGGACTCATAGTGGATCTAGCCAAGGTCTTTGTTATTCTCCATCTGCCAATGCCTAAGACTCAGCATGAGGTGTGAACCTTCCTACGACACACAAGCTACTACAGAAAGTTCATTCAGGGTTATTTCAAGATTTCAATACCCCTAGAAGAGTTTCTAGAGTAAAATGAACAATTTATATGGACATTAAAATGAACTTATATGGACAAATTCTTACAAATCAACCTTTGAAACACTCAAAGAAAGGTTAGTTATTGATCCTATCTTGTAGTTCCCTGATTGGACAAAGCCTTTTCATGTCCATGTTGATGCATCTAGAATAGTATTCAGTGTGATACTTTCAAAATCAGGTGAAGGAAACTTGGATCACTCGATTTACTTTACTAGTAGAAATTTGACATCATCTGAAAGCAACTATACCAACACATAGCATGAAGCTTTGTCTATGGTTTACGCTCTAAAAAATTTTAGGTATTACCTTTTAGCCACTACATTTATATTATATACAGACCATGAGGCCTTGAAGTATCTTTTTAACAATCCAATACTACATAGAAGGATTTGTCATTGTATTGTTCTTTTCCAAGAATTCTAGTTTTTAGTAGTAGTAAAGCTTGGGAAGACCAAATATGGACCTGATCATTTATCTCACATTAAAAATGGAGAGCCCCTACATGCCATAGAAGATGATCTTCCTGACATATATCTCTTTTGAGTTTCTCAGGTACCTAAAGATCTGGAAGATATTATGGCATTTCTCAACACTAGTTGTGTGCTTAACTCCCTCACTTCATAAGATAAAAAACAACTTGCAGTCTGTGTCTCACCTTATCAACTCGTAGCAGGAGATCTATACAAAATGGATCATGATGAGGTGCTTCACCACTGTGTGATGCAACATGAATGCCTTTTGGTGTTATGAGAAGTCCATGAAGGTATTGCTGATAGACATTATGCTAGAGAGGTTATCGCACATAAGGTGTTGCTTGCTAGACTCTAGTGGCCAACTTTATTCAAAGATGCAAAGGCTTATTTTAGGTAATGTGATGTCTAACAGTGTGTATTAAAACCTAATAAAAGAGATATTATGCCATTATTCCCTATTCATTCTAAAGAACCATTTGATGAATGGCCTATCACTCCAATAGGGTGATGAACAGGCTATGGGTACATCATTACAGCAATCAACTATGTCATGTGCTAGGCTAAAATAGAACCAATAAAATACTGTATCATATAAAATACCACATGATTCATCTAGGAAAACATTATAACACAATTTAGATGCCCCTTAAGCTTCACTAGTGATCGTGAAACCCACTTCTTGAATGAGATGATTCACATTTTATTGGCCCAATTCATGATCGTGCACCATACCACCCATAGGCCAATGGCGAAACTGAAGCCTTCAATAAGATCCTCGATACTAATTTGACAAAAATTTACAATGTTTATCAGATTGATTGGGATGATAGAGTATCTGCAGTACTTTGGGCCTACACTACTACATTCAAGCACATCAACAATAGTACACCATTCAACTTAATTTATGGAAAGGAAGTGGTCATGCTAGTAGATTTATTGGTTCTATCTCTTTAGATAGAGTGCATGGGAAACATGGATGATGAAGCCTATTTGAAAGCTCAGCTTGATGATTTGATGCAACTACATGAGACTTGGTTTCTCACCCATCAGATTCAAGATGTTGAGAAACACAAATAGAAAGCATGGCATGATCGCCATCAAAAGAATAAAGTCTTTTATCCAGGCATGAAAGTACTATTATATGATTCCAAGTTTTCATGCCACCTTGAGAAGCTCTAGATCTATTGGGATGGTCTATTCATAATACATAGTATTCAACCTACCAGAGCTTATTGATTAAAATGAATGGATGGTCAGTTCTTCTCGAGATAGTATAATGGCAGTCAATTTTAGTTGTATTGTGATTCTAGTTGAAAAAATTTATGTAATCAATAAGGATTAAGGCCATTAAATTAGGATTTACTTCTTTCAATAAAAAGTGCTACCCTTAAGGCACATGACTCTTTTATGTAATTATGAATTATTGTACTTAGATTGTTTTCGTGGAGGACCATGAACCCTTTTAGTGTGAGATAAGGTATCATGCATATGAATACAAGACAAGACATGTGGGCATGTAAGGACCATAAGGTGTTAAATTCATCTATGGCATGCAAGTGTTGAAGGGCATGTGAGTCATTCAATGCATCTTAAAATCACTTTGATAGGTTCCTGCCATTTAGGTGATAGTTGTCTTCCACGACACCATAAAGGTGAGACACAGTTGTCATCCACTCCCAAGAAAGGTTCAAGAAGGGATGGACCATTAATGTGATATAGTTAGTTATGGTGAGAATCATGTGAATGGAATAATGGGACAAATTGGTTAGGGCACTAAATGCTCAATGCAAGATTTGAAGTATGAAGGTTGTTAGAAGATGCACATTAATGACTAGAATTGACAAGGGGAGGGAAGGAATTAATGAAGGTTAACCCCCCCTCTAAGGGCATATAAATAAGCTTGCCAAAGTCATTTTAAACTTTACCTTGCTATAATATCTGAGTGTTAAGTGCCAATAATGAACCATTGAACCAGTGACCATGATAAAATTGAATTCCTTCAAATTTGAACAAAGCAGAGTGATTACAAAGTTGGCAAAGACACGATGGTTATTTCTAAGGTAATAAGGGAGGTTTCTAGTTCGGATTAGTGAACAAGAGTGAAGATATTTGGAATTGTAGGTTGTAGGTCCACCATTGTCTAAGCATGAAGCTCGAAAGCTGAAGTAGGTTAGTCTACCACTATGAATTCATTTAAAAATGTGGGATGGCTATGGGTTAACCTTCGAGCGCCATGAAGGTTAATGCAGCCAAAGAAAAAGGCCAAAAGACTTGAAAATATTCCAACCATACTAGAAGAGAAATAGGTGAGTGGAGGATCTTGGTTCTCTATAAAAAAAAGAGGCTTTGGGAAACCAAAAAGAAAGACTAGAACAAGTACAACATGTAGGAGTTATGGGAAAATGTGTGGAAGAAACAAGAGAGAGTGCAGAAGAAACAAAGGTGTTGAAGAAAGGAAAGATAGTGTAGGACTCTTCATCATAGAATGCCCCAACATCTCCCCCTCTATATTTTTTAATAGAAGAGATGCAGTACCCAAAGTTAGTCTTGCATGTAGAAAACTGGGTCTCTAAGGTGTTGACTGTCACAATTTTTTACTACAACCACTATCAACTGGGTAACGAAGTAAAAGTTACAAAATGATTATCAAGTCCAAACCACCAATAGTAGGAATCAAGTGGTCTATGACTTGTCCATCAAGAACCAACTAGACAAGGTTGATGTCTTCCAACTTTGTGAACTACCATACTTTGGCAAGCCTACTGAGGTGTTTTAGTTCCTTCTCTCATGTGTCCATAAGGACTACATTCACTTCATAGGGAATAACATGAATATTACCATAGAAAGTATAAGCAAAGTAACATGGATTTAGTGCTCAGGGGTGAATGTGTTGGAAGACTTGGTGGATATGGAGGAGATTCAGAAGACTGCCACCATATTGATGTACCAAAAATAAAGGCATGCAATGCACATATAGAACCTACAAGATCCTTCCCTTAGAGTTGTAGCACGAATCATGTCTACCAAGGTCGTCAAAGGGATCAATAGATGGAAGGAGGTGGACATGGACCACCTGCACATTTCTCACCAAGTTGTTTAAGGTACACAGTACAATTGGGCATTGTATTTTACCCATATGATAGCTAAAGACATAGAGAAGATGCACAAGATGCCTAAGTACAGGTTTCCTTGGGGAGCAATCCTTTGATTGCTAGTTTTTTATGAGATCAGGGTGCCTGACTATAGCTCAGAATCATTGAAGTGGGTGTACCTCCCACTCACAAGTCCCCCGCTGAGCACTTTAAAACTTTCACTTACCCTAACACATTACCCCGACATACAATTTGAAGATGAGATATTGGTTTGATGGGATGAAGGTAGTTTTTGGTAATGAATGGTGCATTCCTAACCCCTGATTATAGAACAAGTGGAATTCACTGTTAAGTAGCACTACTCCTTGGTGTGTATTCATATGAACCCTTTAGGAGAGCTTCATCATGGCTTAAATTGCCATATGACTTTTTTGCATGCTACTTCATTGATTCCATCAACCAAATTTATGACGCACAACCAATCAGTCTATAGGTAGAATGGATTGATGCACAGCACCACACCCTCCAAAAAATGTTTGTGTATCCAGGAAAAAAGTCCTTTTCAAATAGAGGGGAAATAGACTTAACTGACATCAAGGTTAAGAATACCCTAGTCGAGGAGCAAGAACATAAATTATTTTATATGTTATGCCTCTACTAGTACCCTCAAGATGAAGACCCCAAGGAGAGGCTCCCTTAGGCATCATAAGTATGAAGGAAGAGGCCATAACCAAGTGCCATTTCAAGTGGGAAATAAACCCATCATAAGTGGCAGAGAACGGTGGAGGAACAACCCTCTAGACCTAATACTTCTTTCTTTTATGTGCCATGTCCACGTTCACCTCACCCTTCACCTTCTCCACCTCATTCTTCACCTTCACCAGATCATCAATCTCCATATCCTCACACTTCATCACCACCTGCTTCACCTTTCCCTACTTCTTCCACTCCTTCCCACTCACCTACACTGAACCATTCATCTCTTCAACAAGATCCCCCACATTCACTACCATGACCACCTTCACCTTCTCCAAAGACTACCACATGATCAATACCACAACAACCTCCAAGTCAAGCACCCCAAAGGGACCCATTTTAAGAGCAAATTCATAATTTGGGATCAGACTCAGAGAAAACTCCATCCCCAGTACAAGAGGCCCTAGTTGGTGATCAAATTGATATTTATGGAATGGAAGTAAATGAGATGGCCTCAAAAAGCCATCAAGAGGGTGAACTTGAATGAGACCCAGAAAGGGGGAAGGGGCAAGTTGAAGGGGAACAAGAATAGAGATGGCCATCCACTATGTACAAACATTACTAGTTTGGCATACAAGACAAGGATATCTATACTTGGAAGCACTTCCACCCTAAGAATGTGACACTGGAAATAAGGAAGTAGGTGTCCTTCCTTTTGGAAATGTATAATAAAGAGCCCTAATTTGACATTCCTTTAGATTGCATTATTTTTGGCCTAGATGCTCCAGGTCTACCAGAGCTCATGAAGATTAATCCATAGTGGCTCTCTCTAATAATGACAAGTGCCACATTTTTTAAGTTGGTCATGTAAATGATGTGCTAGAACATTTTTTCAGATTCAGACATGCACACGGTAGAAAGGAAACATGGCCAGGTTGTAGAGATGTATAATAAAGTGTATGCACAAAAGCAAACACTAGCTGATGAAGTGGCCTCTAAGGTTAAGGTAAGAGTTTTGAACCTTTGTAAAATAATTTTAAATGAGGAACCAACCCTAGAAAATGGTGTGCCATTGGATGGGGATGCCATCAAAAAGATGGAAACATTGGTTGAGCTCTAGCTCAATTAAATAAAGAGCACCCCATGCCCAGAGATGAGGCCAATGAAATAATTGAACAATTCACCATGGTGGTAGACATTTGTAAAATCACATTGGAGAGAGTTAGGGAAGTCATCCCCATTTTGGATGATATTTTTGCATGCCTAGTGCACTCGAATAAAATAGTGGAGGCCCAACTCCATGATGAGGAAGTACTGAAGCAACAAGCGGCTGATGCCACCCTTTTAATAAAAGACCACATTGAGTGTGTGAAAGCATTTAAAGACATTGAAATGATGAAAGACACCATTAATAGCCATCATCAACAAATAAATGTAAGTTTTTCCATACTATGAAGATAGGTTGACAAGGAGGTCTCTAAGTTAGAAGACATCCATAAAAAAGCTAGCATAACCCTGGATAAATAGATGAAAAATATCAAGACTCTGACTTAGCCTGAGGAGCTGAAAGAAGTAAAGGAGGCCATTAAATTAATAAATATCAAATTCCTTGGTGCATTGTTCCACTGGGATGGGCTAAAGAAGGAACTCGAGTAGAAGGGCCATAATTCTTGGAGGATGCTAGTGTGACTTAATCCAAGATGGACTAAGGGCTTTGTGTGGGTGATGTTGACCCCTAAATTTTGGATAAGTATGGTTCCATTTTTAGTGCTCAATGTGGAGGTACCATTTTCCATTTTAATGTAATTTTAGCATAACATGAAAGGACCATGGCATGGGAGAACCATGATGCGTATCTACCAGGTGTAGGAGTATCATAACATAGAAATTGCCTAGTGTAGAAGGACAATCGCATAGGAGACCCAGTGTGAGAGGACCTACGGACACTTTGACCCCACTAATTGGAGGTTTTATACCAACCTATGAGGAATGGAACACTTAGACACCATAATATATCATAGAGCAAGTATTTAGGGGTGTAAAGGCCTAAGTCTATAGGAACAACTAGTTGTAAGAGCCATGACTCTTAGCCTGTTAGGAGTCCATGTGCCATTTGTTCATGATAGTTAAAATAATGACACTTGGTCAGGAAAAACAAGTATAAAAACTCCTATTGTAATCATTTTCATGGATGGTCCTTTAGAGAATAGATATATCATTCTATCTTGTAAATTTTTAAGCTATCAATGAATAGTTAGTGTTTGCCATATCATGTGATGATTCATGAACATTCTAAGTGTTGAATAATGAATATGTTTCATTTCTAAGTCATGGGTATCATTTTATTTTATTTCTACTCTTGAATAGTATTGGTGATCCTAGTTATCATAGTAGTTAAATTTGGAATAATAAGGATAATAGTGGTATATTTATGGTATTGAATAACTTAAGATTTGTGTTACAAGAGATGAACAAACATATAACATTATGCTTCAAAGCCTTTGGGAACCAATATTTCACTGCGTGTATGAGACTTACCTCTCACGTGATAGGACCAATGTGCTAACTTGTTGGGAGAAAACTTTAGCGCTAACATAGAACTAATTAAAATAACCCAACAGTCTAGGAAAGGGGTTAGTTAGTAGGGTTGAATGAAATTAAATGAGATTAAAGATAAATTTAGTGAGTTAGGGAAGGTGAGAAAATTGGGATGCATATAAGTTCCTTGTACCTTATCTATGTATTGCATTCATTTGTCAGTTGGATGACGAGGAATCTTTGAAATCACACCTAGATGTTTTGCTTCAATTGAATGAAACCTATTTTTTAGCGCATTAGAGTCAAGGAGTGGAGAAGTGGAAACAAAATACTTGACATGATAGACATCTTAAGAATAAGACTTTTTCTCTTGGTATGTAAGTATTACTTTATGACTCCAAGTTTGTGTGCCATTTAGAAAACCTTCACATCCATTGGGATGGTCTATTTATTAGTCATAATATTTGTCCCACAAGCATGTGTAAGTTGAAGAGGTTAGATGGCTAGATTCTTCCAGGCCATTTCAATGATAGTCATCTTCACCCATACCATTCTCAGTGATGTTTCCCTTTTATTAATAAGGCATATGCCACTAGTTTAGTTCAGGATTTTTGTTTGTTTTTCATTAAGACGTGGCATTGGTTACACGCCCTTATTTAGATTTAGATCAAAACATGGTTCTTTATTATGTCATGGAAGAACCATGAACATATTTTAGTGTAGGGTAAGTGTGAAAGAAGTAAACTTATAGATTGCCAAGGAAGTGGTTGAAGGAAATGCACACAAGAAAAAGGGCATGTAAGTGAAAGTATATAAGGACAAGTGGATATGTAGGATGTGGCACGTGAGTCAAGATAAAGAAAGGAGGTTCCCACATTGGAAATGATTTTTTTTTAAATTATTTACAACTATCATGCACTTTGATAAAAGCGTGGGATGGGATAGATGTGTTAAATGTGATAAAATCATGTGTAATGGTAAGTGTGATAAATGTAAATTATGGAAATACCATTCGAGGAATTAAATACATGAAATTATGGATGAGTTCATGGGGAAGTCAATGATGATTACCCCTTGAAGCTATAAAATGTTAACCAATCATCATTTTTACACTTTACTATTGTTAATTCACAAATTTATAGACCTAGAAGAGTGTTTTCAAGCTACCAGAGGAGCATTTATTAACTTGAAGTGACCAATTTCAATCTTGTGGAGTAAGGCAATCATAGTAAATAGGGAAAGTGGTGGAATAGTGACTAGGAAAGTGCAAATTGAAGGAATTATAGGTTGTGGGTGTTAGCATCTGCCATTGGAGTATATTGAAATAGGAGAGCCAAGGGAGTTAAATCATTAATCACATATTCATTCAAGAGGTTCAGATGGTCATGCCTCAACCTTTGAGCTCATCGAAGGGTGATGTGGCCCAATAAAAAGGCCTAGCATACCAATCCATTACCTATTATACATGAGGAAGAAGAGTTTGAGAGTGCAGGAGTATAGTTGGCCTTAATAAGAGAAGAAGTACTTGGTGAATCCAACACAGAGAGGAAAACTTGCCACAACAGATCGAGATAATGAACAAGAAAGAATCTAAGATGGTGTGTCAGGCAAAGAAGTACTTGGTTTTAATAAGAGATGTAGTATCCTAAGATAGTGTTGTGTGCATAGAAGTGGGAGTCTAATGTGTTGAATTCCCAAGTTTTAACTACAATCACCACCAACTAGGGAATGAGGTGAAGTTATAGCACAACTATCAGGTTGAATGGTAGAATACCTAGAATGAACTTGATTATGACCTTACTATTTTCATTAAAGTCAATAATGCCAAACCATTTCAACCATTTAATATACCTTACTTTAGAAAACCTATAGAGGTAGTGAGGGTTCTTATCTTGCATGTACATGAGGATTAATTATATTTTGTAGGGTGCAGGAGAGGATCATGTCCTAGAGAGTTAGAAAATTTATAAGTCTAAAATGCTCATAACATTGACCTAAGTGGATATTTGGAAGATCACAAGGAAATTATGAATACTATGATGACACTTGAATACAAAAAACAAGGCCACATAATGTATATAGCTAGTCTTTAGGATCCCACCCTTAGAGTGGTTGTGTGCTTGGTTATTACAAGGGTTTGGGGTGAAGATAGATGGAAGGAAATAAACATGGTGTACTTGTGTGTTTCCCATCAGACAACCATTGGGGGTCAAGTATAATTGGTCACAATAATTTTTTGAGAAAATTATTACAAATGTGGAGAAGGCCCACTTCCTACCTAATCAAAAAGTTGCTTGGGGCACTATTAGTTATTGTTGGTGTTTGGTTAAATTGGGGTGCTAGATTACTCATGTGGTGAATTGAAGTGGGCTTACCCTCCAGAGAATAAGTCTCTAGTGGAATGATTTAAAGCATTCACATGCCTTGGTGCTATAACCCCTTCTCATAAAGCTAAGATGAAAGGATGGTGTGATGGAATGAATGAATCCTTTGTAAATGAGTGGCATGTTCCCAAAGACTTGTCTGCTTAGATAGGATACCAATCTTGGTTTGTAGTAAAGAAACATTTTTATCTAGCATGCATCCAGATGAGCCCTTCAGATGACTTTTCCAGATGGTTCAAGTTGCCATATGCTTTCCTTATTTTATGAATGCCATCAATAGGATATAAGATGCATGCCTCATGAAGATTGACGCTGAAAAGATTGACGTTGAGACTCATACTCTTCATCAAATGTATATTTATTTAGGGAATAAGTCCTATAGAGAGAAACTAGAGATGGATAATACTAACATCAAGGCCCAAAAAATTTTGGTTGGAATTTTATCCATTTATTGTTTTATATGTTGAAGCCACTAAAGAAGACATCGGGGAGTATTAAGGATAAGAAAGAAACTATTCCACCCCCACTGAAGATTGGGAAGCACAGGAAGCAAAAGAGGCCAAGGCATGATGCTAGCATGAGCACTCAACTTGAACAACCTAAATGGTAAAGGAATTCCCCTTCATCCCTAAAAGATATCATGCCTATAGGTCAACTAGAAGGCCTTGATTCTACTATGCATACATATGTTCTAGAACAAGATACTTCAGTGCCTAAGGATGGGGACTTTGATCAAAAGGCATCAACTCTATAAGTGACACTAGAGAGGTGACCTTACCCTAAGGAAAAAGAAGAATGAGAAGCCACATCAGAACTAGAGGAGTCCTCACCAATGCAACATGAAGAAACCTCCCTTTATGAAACACAAGTGGATGTTGAGAGTCCTACTGGTGAAGAGGGGGACAAATTAAACATAGCTTTGGGCATGGGTGATCTTGATGTAGGTCTAAGTCACAAGGAGGAGGATCTGAATGTAGAAATAATTGAGCACGATCCCTCTAAAGGGAAGGAACCTATTGATTAATCCATGTAGCAAAGGTCGATGATTACCAGTGCAAACATGACCCTTTGGGCTCAGTATTAGTAGGGTGTGCAATAAAAAGACTTGTTTATGTGGGAATATTTTTTGAAAGAGGACTCGATCGAGTAGACTTGATGAGAATTTTCTTCTTATAATGATATATATAATGAAGAACACCAATGTGAACTAGCTTCAGAGAGAATTATTTGGGCACTGAGAGAGGTGGAACTTCTTGATAGAATTTGGGTGGATCCATGGATGTGCATAATGTCCTAAGAAAGCACAACATTATTGAAATTTGCTCATAAGGTAGCAAGTTAAAATGCCTTGCAGTAATTTGATGTAAAATAACTCTAGAGGAAACATTAAGAGGTCATTTCTCTCTATCATAATGAGTGAAAAACAAAGATAAAGATTGAGGAATCAGGAGAGTTCAAGCACCAACTAGAAATAAGGACAACGGCTAGAGTGAAGACCCTAAATCTTTGCAAGTTTATTTTGGGAGAAGATCCAACCCTTGCAGATGGAGTACCTATTATCATAGAGGCTATAGATAAGTTGGAAACCTTGCTAGAGTTATTGTTGAATAAATTTAAAGACCAACCCATTCCCCAACATGAGCAAACTTGGGTGACAAATTGGTTTACTGATGCCGTTGAAGTATGTAAGAGATTTTTTGAATAGAGTTTGTGATACGATCCCCATCCTTGATGGTTTTTTTGATAATATAGCACATCCTGGGAAATTTTTGGAAGCACAACTTCAATTAGAGGAACTTCAATGCCATTAGTTGGTTGAGAGTGCATAAATAATAGAAGATCGAGTTAAGCATGCCAAAACATTTCAAGATGTGGAGGACCAAGTAAATAAAATAATTGTTCACCAATAGTAGTTGAATGCCATTTTTGTGGCACTCCAAAGATAGGTTTCAATAGAGGTCACTTCGCTGGAAGACATTCATAAGGATGCTTCTACATCACTTGAGCGTTTAACCATTCAAGCCGGTGACTTTATAGAGTAACCTGAGGAGACTAAGAGGCTTAAGTAGGTGGTCAAGGATATCACTTCTAAAATCCAAAATGCATTGAATCATTGGGAGGGAGTGAAATGACAGGTTGAACATATGGGACTAGAGTTTTTGGCAAAGGGACCTAAACAAAATGCATAGTTTGGGATGAACGATTGACTTAGTGTCAAGTAATGTTGGGCCTTCAATTTTAAATAAATTTTGGTTAAGAACTTTTTGAAAAAAATCAATGTGAAAGACCATGGTGAAGAATACCATGGCGTGGAAAAGGAAGGGACCATGTGGAACAAAGAAGAATGATACACATAGAACCCAAGAATGTAGAACTTGAATATTATCGAAAGACTTGGGGAAGGCACAAAAAGTGGAGATGGTTAGAGAGTGGTTCAGATGAACGTCATAGAAGAATAATTTAAGTGTGAATCTAGCACCAGCTTATGAGAAGATAAGCCCTCGATGATGAGGATCTAGCATAGAGAGAATATAGGGCCAATTAAGCTTGGGTCCTTAAGAATTCATTGTAAACAGCTTGCCATCACTCATTTCTGTTAATCATCATTGACAAGTCATATTTTTTGTAGTTACTTCTATAACTAAATGGTTGAGATGAACCATTTATAAATACCCCTTTGTTTTACTTAGTATTGTTGTTGATGAGTTGTTGATCATTGTAATTTTAGAATCATTGTAATCTTGAGATACCTTATGAATGTAATGATAGGAAGCTTGTGTTGATGAAATAATTGTGTAAATTTGTTCATGGTTATAATGGAATTAATATTTTTTTGTTATCAGTTTGGACTAGCTTCTTTTTATTTTGTTAGTTAAGTGGTGAATGAATAGTTTAAATTTAGATACAGAACTAAGTATGAGTTTAAGACTAAGTGTTATTTTAAGTTCCATAGCTTAGGAAAATAGATGAATACACCTTCGTGTGATAAAACCAATTGGAACTAGTCTTAAGTTGGGTGTTTCGAGTGAGTGTGTAATAACTTTTTCTTACATGATATGTCGACACACTAGCTCATTAGAACTCTTGTTTACTTAGGTGTGAAAGTAAGGAAAAGATATGTTAGACTAAAGGATAAGAGTCCAACAGGTCTATCACACATGTCCACTTAGTGTTTAAGCTTAAAAGTCTTTCTTCTTTTTCTTCAATCTAGATGAAATGTTCTATCTCCCTCAGTCTAAAGCAATAATATTCCAATATTGAAAACCAAGAGGATAGAAGTTTATGAAACTCACACCATAAAAATTCATATATTTCACCATGAATATGCTCAGTTATAATTTCTTTCATCGTGCTTATAATTAGTCTGGCATCTTCTTCTATGATTTTTTGAATTCTTCCATCCAACCATCATTCCAAATCTCTTTGACCCAATAACCATTTCAAATTATTTTAGGTTCCATGCTCACCACACCATCAGTAGTAGAGGTTCCTAGAAAATCTCATTAGAATATGCTAAGGAATGTTTGTGTTAAGATAATTACAAACTCAGAATGTAGAAGGGGATATAACAATTTAGATTATTCATTTTTTTCATATTTTAGTGAGTATTTAGAGAAATGTAGGCTGACAAAGTAGATAACATTCATTATTTTTATATTAAAAAACATATTCTAATGAAAACAAAGTATACATGTGCATGGAACAAGAACAAAATGACATTAAAAAGAACCATCCTTAGATCTCTATATTAATATCTCATATTCAAAAAAAAATTCCTTTACACTTGAACCTTATATAAAAATCTTACAAAGGCTCTATTGTTTCACATTCTAGACCTTCCATTTATTTCTCAAAGGAATCTTTACCTATTATACAGACTTTTAATATATAAACATGTGTTAAATGCATATAAAATGATATACAATATACAAAATACTACATATTGCACACGCATCTTTCATACATAGTCTATGATTTTGTGCTCTTACATCTACTACCAACATGTCCTTTAGAAAAAGGGACATCAAAATTGGACACAAAATATCAATTGAAGTTCTGGTTTGATCAACAATTGCGTAGATGTGTGCCTAGATCCATACAATACCACTGAGCATGACAAGTTAAAATATCCAAAAAGAGGCTATTTTTTCCCACCATGTACCTACAAGGCTAGTGTCATGCATGATGACTACAAAGCTATATGTGGGGTTGAGGGTCAATTCTACTTCTAAGGATATGACATATTTGACACAAAGGGTGGGCAAAGACAATCACTTTTGATTTTAAAAAATATGTTGTGGAGGAAATGGTGAAGGATATGAAAAGGGCACATGATGTGGATAACATATTTTTTTGATGGGGAAACTTATTAATTTTGATCATACTTGAAGAATAAAGAATTCATACGGAGATCTCTTTTTGTATGCCTATAGCTAGGAATATTCTTGGAAGATGTACTAGGAGGTTTTATAAATATATGATCACCAATTACAAGAGGAAGATGGAAACCTAGTTTGAATTATTTTTTAAAGGCATTTGGAGATGAACCACTCATCTTAAATGAGATGGTATAGGGATACAAGGAGGTAGTGAGGTTTTGGGTAAAATCCTAATACTCATCGGTACTAGTAACTAATGTTTTAGAATTCTAGGAGGATGTCATGCTCATTCTCTATGAGATGGTTAGATTAGTCTCTTGTAAGAGTGCTATAAAAAATAAGGCCAAAAAACCTTGACATGAAGGCAATGGACACAACATGAGATGGGATACACATGAGATATAAAATGGAAAATTTAAGCTAATAGATAATGAATACTTAGAGAAGTCTATGACCTTGAGTGAGCCAACTTGGATGAAAGATAAAATGAGAGATATTATTGAGGTCACATAAAGATTGAGACCTATTTTTCTAAAGGACAAATTGAAGTTACCGTTTAACAGATCAATTTTTAGGTCCCAGTCATAGCAGGTAAGAGGAGGAAAGAAATGAGCTCTGTAGAAGGCTTAAAGGAAAAAAATGTTATGACAAAACATCTTGGGTTGGGGAAGAGGAAAGATATAAATAAGTCACAAGGGAGAGCAAGAAGAAGGAAGAAGAGGAGAAGATTGAGGAAGAAAGGAGGGAAGAGATTCTAATACTCTTTGAGTATAAGCAACATGAAGAAGTCAAGAGTGGAACACCTGGGGGAAAATATATCTTTGTGTAGGTGTAAATGAAAAAAAAAGAGGATGATCCTAGACTAGATGATTATGTAAATATAACAGAGAGTGAGGAAGAGCACTCTTGTAGGATAGATGAACAAGAAGACTTGGGAGAAAGTGAGGCAACAATGTTGAAGTAGGGATCACTAAAGGCCAAGTGGGTGAGTTTTTATAGGTCTATAAGATGAAATCAAGTTTTGATACACCAATTGAAGGTAGAGACATGGATCTTACAGAATACAAGACTTGCATTGGTTTCCATGGTGACAGAGACATCAATTAGGAGCATAGTCCTAGAAGTAGAACCAGAGAAGAAAAAAGAAATGACCAAAAAAAGTGATAAAAAACTAAGTTCAAAGCTAAGTTTGATAGGTTGAAATCATGAATAAATGATGCCCTAGGGATGGTTGAGAAGGAGAGGCCAAGTTTTTGGAATGGGATGAATGTTGGTGGAATGAAAACTTTTGAGAGGATAAGTGCATTCATGTTGAAACTTTTGAGAGAAGCCCTAGAAGTCAAAATGCTTTCCAAAGAACTAAGTGCTAAGCAATTGGCTGAAGTATTGAGAGCAACACAAGAGGCACATGAGGAAATGAGTAATTTGGATGAAGAGCTCGACCAAAAGATCAATGATTTGCAAAGCATTTTTGACAGACTAAAGCACACAGGTAGATTGTCGGATGCATGAGTTTCTAAAGATAAGGTAACACTGGAACAACCAAATAAGAAAGCCTTGGATGAGAAGGACCTAATAACATCGATGAGGTTAGCAAAAGAGATGCAAGCATTCTGACACTTTTATTTTTGATTACTAAGAGAAAGTAAAAAATGAAAAAGTGCTAATAAGATGTGATTGGTTTGACAAAAGGATCAAGAAGGAAAGCATCTTGTTGGGTGAAGACCATTATTTAGTTTGTTATGTGGTAATTGTTCTCTTTTATTCAACTAGCATTTGATCATGATATAACTCAATATTATATAGATAAATAATAGGATGTTAAAACAACACCACTATATATATGAAATATCATATCTAGATATTGTGTTAGCTTCCATGCTTTGTGGCAAAAAAAATTATTTAATAGACTAACATAGTTATGAATTTTCTTGGCTCATAAATAGTTTTGTTGATACTTCATGCCTATTATATGAGACTAGAGATCCCTTTTTTTAAAAAATACTAATTAAAAAAAAGATTTATAATATATGAAATGTATAAATTCCAATATTTTTAAGTGAGTTATTAGATGGCTTCTAAATTTTGAAACGTTATATTCAAAACTTTAAGAATAGAACCTTTTATATAATAGTTTAAACATCCATTCATAGAAAATTTTGTGAGAAATGAGTTTTGCAGTCTTATAAAATCAAGATATGAGCCTTCAAATTAAACATCTTTAATAATTTATTTGTATGCATTGAGATAACATCACATAATAATGGGTAAGTATAGAATTTACAAAATCAATTTTATCAAATTCTATGTGAATTTGATAGAATGAAACTCTTTAATCTTTAGAATCAAGTTGAAGACTTGATTAATAAAGAAAAATAATAAATTATGTTACAATTTATAATACATAACTCATTGAAAGAGAAGATCTTATTTGTAGATGCAATGAAATTACTTCAAGAATTAAGTATAATAGCATAATTATATCCAAATATGACTGAAATATATCCAAATATATGATAATAGATAAGCCCCTTCGAGGGGGAAACCTCCACAAGCTTCAGTAAGAGCAGAATTCACAATATGATGATAAATGATTACCCACTACCTCCTATATATAGTCTATCTAGGTCATGGTTACTCCATAGGTCGACCTACTAATCAAAAGAAAGCATAAAGAAATGTAATATAACATCAAAGAGGGATAAGTAAGCCACAAGTCATCTAATACTATCCTCATACATGTGATAGGTTAGGGGCATAACATGTCCTTCCCCTTCAAACCAACGTTGTCCTCAACGTTGAACAACTCTGGATGTTATTGCAGAAAATCTTCACCTTCCCAAGTTGCATCTTCACTGCTTCAGTTTTTCCACTTGATCAAATATTCCCTAATCTCTCTGGCTCTCAACCTCTTAGTACGTGTTTGGAGGATCTTCTCTGGTTCCAAAATGACTCGTCCTTCTTCATCTAGTTCTAGGAGCTCTATCTGGGTGGAAACTTTCTATCCAATGACCTTTTTCAAACAAGAAACATGAAATATTGGGTGTATGTGAGATGAATGAGGTAACTCGAGCTTGTAAGCCACACTTCCAATTTTTTGTAGAACCTAATAAGGGCCATAATACTTAGGAGCAAGTTTTTTGTCCTTTTTTTGTTGCTTCAAGGACATCTGCTTGTAACACTGCAAATGAATAAATACCCAGTCACCCACCTCAAAATTTTGCTCACTACAGTGTTGATCTGCTTGTTGCTTCATCCTATTTTGTGCCAAGGCCAAATTCTCTCTCAAACTAGCCAAAACCTCTTGTTGATGTTGAATGTGCTCTTCCACATCTCGAACCTTGGTGTGCACCTTTAATGAAGAAGTGATGGAAGGTGGATGGTAACCATATAGTGTGAGAAATGGAGACATTTTAGAAGAGGTATGGAAAGATGTGTTATACCACCATTCTACAAGTGTTAGCCATTTAACCCAATGTTCTTGTTTATCTGATACAAAACAACGGAGATACCCCTCTAAACATTTGTTAACCAATTCAGTTTGTCCATCAGATTGGGGGTGGTAAGATGAGCTATGAGCTAGCTGAGTACCCAAACAAGAAAATAGTTCAGTCCAAAAATTACTAGTGAAAATAGGATCATGATCACTTACAATTATTTTTGGGGTTCCATGTAATTTGAGAACTGCTTCCATAAAAATAGCCGCTACTGTACTTGCTAAAAATGGGTGTGAGAGAGCACAAAAATGGGCATATTTTGTAAGCCTATCCACAATGACCAAAATAACATTCTTACCTTCAAAACAAGGCAACCCAGTGATGAAATCCATGGAAACCTCCTCCCACCTTTGACTAGGAATTGCTAACGGTTGTAACAAACCTGGGGTCTTAACTGTTTCACCTTTATTCTGTTGGCATATCAAGCATTCTTCCACACTTTTGTACATCTCCCTTGAGTCCTTCCCAAAATAATTCTTTCTTAATTCTATGATAAGTTTTCAAGAACCCTGAGTGTCCCCCAATTGGAGATGCATGCAACTCTGCAAGAATCTTATGCTTAAGCTCTAAATTTTTGCACAAGTATAACCTACCCTTATACCATAGGACATTACCTTTCCATTTAAATTTGTCAGAGGATACATTACCTTGCTGGAGATTTTGAATCAAAACCTGTGTATCCTTGTCTTACTCCCATTCTAACCTAGCTTCATCCACCCAATCTACTTGCAACATGGACATTGCATAAAGTAATGCTTATGTGGATGCATCTCATCTGGATAGTGCATCTACTACTACATTATCTTTACCCTTCTTGTAGATGATTTCAAAATCATAACCCAACATTTTGGTTACCCATTTTTGTTGTTTCTCAGATGATAATTTTTGCTCCAAAAAGTATTTGAGACTATCATGATCCATTTTCACCTTAAAGTGTCTATCCATCAGATAAGGCCTCCATTGTTTAGCTGCATGAAGAATAGCCATCATTTCTTACTCATAGACAGGTTTTTGTAGATTCTTACCTTTGAATTGATGACTTTCAAATGCAATGGGTCTTCCTTCTTGCATTAGTATTGCCCCCAATCCAGACCCAGAAGCATCACATTCAACAATGAATGTCTGTGAGAAGTCTGCAGTAGCCAAAACGGGAGGGGTGCACATAGTTACTTTTAGTTTCTCAAATGCTTTGGTGGCATCATCATTCCAATGGAAATCATCCTTCTTTAGCAATGTAGTGAGTGGAGCTACTATGCTGCCATAACCTTTCACAAATCTTCTATAGTAACCTGTTAGTCCAAAGAACCCTCGAAGGTTTTTGAGAGTTTTTGGCATGGGCCATTCCATTATCACTTTGATCTTCTAGGGATCAACTTTGACACCTTCATGGGAAAAAATGTGACCGAGGTACTCTACCTCCTGTACTCCAAAAGCACATTTAGATGGCTTCGCATAAATTTGGTGCTTCTCCAAAACTATCAACACCTATTTCACATGTTGCAGATGTGCTTCCCATGTCTGACTATAAATCAATATGTCATCAAAGAAAACTAACACAAACTTTCTTTAAAAAGGCCTAAAAGCAGTGTTCATCAAGCTCTGAAAAGTAGATGGTGCATTTGTAAGACCAAAGGGCATTACCAAAAACTCATAATGGCCCTCATGTGTTCTAAAAGCAATTTTATGAAGATCTTCATCCTTGATTCTAATTTGATGGTACCCTGAGCGAAGATCCAATTTTGTGAAATAATTAGCACCATGCAACTCATCAAGTAAATCATCAATTACTGGAATAGGAAACTTATCTTTGATAGTGTACTTGTTGAGTTCTCTATAATCTGGGCACATCCTCCATGTGTCATCCTTCTTCCACACCATGACCACTAGTGATGAATATGCACTTTGGCTATGCTTGATGATCCCTGCCTCCAGCATCTCATGGACCATCTTCTCAATTTCACTCTTTTGTGCATTTGGATATCTATATGGTCTGATATTTGGTGGTTGACTACCTAGAATTAGTTGAATGGCATGATCATGTTTTTTTTTTGGTGATAGTCCTTTTGGCATGGCCTCCAAAATAGATGAGTGGTCCTCAAGAATTATCTGTAGATCAGGATGTGTAGATACCTGTGTGGGTTGAACTTCTATGGAGCATAATCATGCAATAATTCCCTTTGCCCCCTTTTTTAGCATCTTGGTCATCTGATGTGAACTAATCAATTGTGGAGATTTTGCATGTAATCCATATAATTCAATTTTCTTACCTTCAGAATGAAAGCGCATGAATAGTTCTTGGAAATTCATCTCAATGGTACCTAAGGTTGTGAGCCATTGGACTCCCAAAACAATGTTTGTGTTACCCATGGGAATAGCAAACATAGGAGATTCAAGATTGTACCCACCCATAGTAAGCTTAATACTATGGCATTTGCCTGAACAATTAATTGTGCCACCATCTTCAATCATGACCTGAAATTCTGGTGCTGGGTAGATGAAACAGTTTAATTGAGTGGCCAACTTATGGTTTATAAAGTTATGTATGCTCCCTGAATCAATCAATACTGTCACCTTCTATTTTTTGAGGAAACCCACCACCTTAAGATTTTGTGGAGTGTTAATACCTACAAGTGCATGACAAGAGATTGTAGGTTGAGAATCTTTAGGTACCTCCTCTATATCTTCCTCATCATCATTGGAGGCATCATCTGCTTCTTCATCTTCATTTGGTCCCTCAATGTAGAATAACTTCTCATCACATCTATGTCCTTTACTCCACTTGCTATCACAACCAAAACATAATCCTTTTGCACGCTTCTCTTCAATTTGCTAAGGGGTCAATCTAGTAGGTGGAGGAAATGTTGGTGACGATATGCTACGATATTTGAAGTGAGTGAATCGTTGCTTCTTGTTGGCTATGAATTTTTCCTCAGCTCTACATGCTAGGATAATAGAATCAGAAATATTAAGTAGATTAAACATGTGTACCTCATTTTGAATGTGGTCCTTGAGTCCACCCAATGTTAGGTTGTGGAGCTAAAAGCTTCACCAAGATGCAAACAGGAGGAGGTTGCTGAGTTGCAGGCAACCGACGTCAGTCTGATCAACTAACGTCGGTCATCTTCAGTGTTCACAGTAATCAACGTCGGTTATGGATCGGCCGACATCGGTCAAATAGGAACCGATGTCGGCAGCCTGTGTGTGCATGTGTTTGCATGTGTCTCCTGAACTGGTCTATTTTTGGATGGACAGTTGTTTGCATGTGAGAGACTAATTTTAGTCTTGGAGCTGTGGTTCTAATTATTGTAATTAGAAGTCTAATTATTGTTTGTATGGGAGATATTTAATAGACCCATGGTCTGTATTATAAAATTGTAGAATCGAAAGGCTTTTATAGAATCAGAAGGGTTCTATCCAAGGGAGAATCATAAGGACTTGGTGAGGCAAGGACAAGGGTTCTTTCGGGTGTCTATAATCTTGGTCGACAGGTGTGCAAGGCCAGGTTGATCTGTGGTATAGCATGATCAGGTGAGATCTACATGGTAAGTAAGGTCGGTTGATTTGCAGGTGTGTGTGTGTGTGCGAGATCTAGGTTTGCAGGTGTGCAGAACTAGGTTGATCTGGAGGTGGTAGTAGGATCAGGGATATCAACAACACAACAGGTAGTAAGATCAGGTGAGATCTACTTGGAGTACGGTGTGTACTCAGACCTAGAGTACGTGGAGTACTCAGCTGATCGAAAGTGATTGTCACTTACTGGTGGTACTGGTAGTAGTGATACTGACTGGTTGGAGGTGAACAACAACTCTATGTTTGAGTTGTTTGTTGTGACCGTAATTGAGAGAGTGAACTCTTGAAGGTGAATTACTGTACACTGGGTGTGGGAAGCCTGAGAGGTGTGGGAAGAAGAGTGTGGCATCTTCTTTATTGTATTTCCTTCTGGAAGAGTATTAATACAATTGGGTATTGTCTCTCATATTCTGTGTTATCTCTTATTTCTAGTTACTTGTGCATTATGGTTAAATTTTGTGTTTAGTTGCTTATACAAAGGTAATCATGTGTGCTCTTTTGAGAGCTGGGATCCTGACAACTGTTATTAGAGCTTGGTTAGTGATAACACTGGCAAGTGGTATCAGAGCGGGGTTCATCTGAGCTTGGTTTAAAGCTTGGTTCACTAACACCTTGGTTTCAGAGTGTGTTAAGTGGTTTTTGATTACAGGTCACTCACAGAGGTTTCTGTTGGAGTGGGAGTATAACAATGGCAGAAAAAAGTAAGCTGAGAATGAAAGAGAATAGCAAGAATAATCAATTACAGAGTTATGAAAAGAAAGGGCAGGTAAAAGATTGCTAGTTGGTAGAAGAGCAGCATGAAAGAAATGAAGATGCAGATGTTGCAGGTATTGATGCACGGGTTGCTCTTGTATGTTCCTTGGATAAAGTTGAATCTTGTTTTTTAGATTATGTTGCTGCTTTCCTGCAACCCTGAATTGGGTTGGTGAGCCTTGTCAAATTGTTGGCAAAGCTGAAGTGAAGCTGAAATTACAGACATGCAACATATGGGTGTTGAATGGTGTCATGCAGGGCCAAGTCCTGAAGAGGAGGCTAATCTCTACAGGAAAGTTGGGTGATGAGGGTTGCACAGTTACTCTCACAGTGGATTCTTAGAAAGTTTCCAAGAGTGCACTTGAATTAGCATGTGGTAAGAAAGTAGATACTCTTTATCTATCTACTTGTATTAGTGATTCTCCTTCTATTGTAAAGACGTGGCTTTGTAGGCTTGGTCACATGAGTAAAAAGGAGATGCATGTTCTTAAGAGGAAGACTGATGTCTTTGACAAACTTAAGAACTGGAAAGCCTTGGTGTTCATGGAGGGGATGACGGACAGAGATCAACTCAAGGGGCTAGACATTTCTGGGTAGGGCAAGGTTGATTTGGACAAGGTTTTGATCCAAAGTATGCTTGCGGGTGAAAGTCATCACTCACAGCAGAACACAGTTACCGACGTCAGTTAGGTGAGAACCGACATCGATCAGACAGGTACTGACGTCGATCATGTGCAGACTAAGGTCGGTGGTGTTGGGCAAGTGGACACCGACGTCGGTCAGGGAACTAGCATCGGTGACCAGGAGAACACCGACGTCGGTCAGGGAACCACCGTTGGCAGTCAGGTCAATCACATGGAACTGACGTTGGTCGGGTGTAGACTGAGGGGTGACTGACATCGGTCACTGGAACAGATTTTGGGTGGACATCAAGCTGTCAAGGAGTCTCATACGCCCATGTGGAGGACTGAAAGGGTAAGTAAGCCTCAAATTCATTATTCCTCTTTTTTATACTACTTGTTGCTCACTGATGGTCAAGAACCAGGAAGTTTTGAGGAGGACATGCAGGTAGGATCCAGGAAACAGTGGGAGCATGGCATGGATGAGGAATTTGATTCCTTGGTCAAGAACCAAACTGTAGTTTTGGTGGAGTTGCCAGCTAGGATGAAAGCACTAAAGGACGAATGGATTCCAAGGTTAAAGAATAGAGTGAATGGATAGGTGAGATGGAAGGCCAGGTCATATGGTCTTGAGGAAGCTACAGGACAGTGGTACAGATTTGACAGGTGTATGACAAAGCATGGCTTTAGTCAATGTCAGTGTAACCACTGTGTTTACTTTACCAGGTTGGATGATGGTCGCGACATTATCTTGTTACTGTATGTTGTGCTTGTTGCAGGGTTACACATGCAGGGTTTTTCTGAGCTAAAGGTAAAGGTAGCTCAGATGTGTGCCAGGAAGGATTCAGGAGCGAAAATCCTTGGCATGAGTATTCCTAGAGACAGGGTGTTGTCTCAGGATGATTGTGTGAATAAGGTAGTGGTGTGGTTCGAGATGCAGGATGTAGAACCGATATGCACACCTATGGATGGATAGTTCACATAACAGTGTCCCCAATCACATGATGAGGTTAAGTACATGTGTACTAGACCTGAGGTTTCCCACGCAGTGGGAGCTGTCATCAAGTTTTGAGCCAATCTGGGAAAGAAGCACTGGAGTGCAGTTCAGTGGATTCTTAGGTATCTGAGAGGGACCAGCAGTAGGTATACATGCTATGCAGGGTCAAGTTCTTTTCTACATGGGTTTGTAGATGCGGATGCAGCAGGTTACTTGGATGACAGGAGGTGCACCATAGGATTTGTGGTGGTTGGTCTTCAAGATTGAGCTTGAAGAGGGATACAAGCCAGGAAACAAAATTAGATGATGTACAAGTACAGGTACAGGTGCAGCTGTTTATCTCCAAATGGGAGATTGTTAGGTTGTGGAGCTAAAAGCTTCACCAGGATGCAAATAAGAGGAGGTTGCTGAGTTGCAGGCAACTGACGTCGGTCATCTTCAGTGTTCACAGTAACCGACATCAGTTATGGGTCAGCCGACATCGGTCAGACAAGAACCGACGTTGGCAGCCTGTGTGTGCATTCCCGAACTGGTCTATTTTGGACAGACAGTTTTTTTGCATGTGAGAGACTAATTTTAGTCTTGGAGCTGCGGTTCTAATTATTGTAATTAAAAGTCTAATTATTGTTTGTATGGGAGCTATTTAATAGACCCATGGGCTAAATTGTAAGATTTTAGAACTGAAAGGCTTCTGTAGAATCAAAAGGGTTCTATTCAAGGGAGAATCATAAGGACTTGGTGAGGCAAGGACAAGGGTTCTTTTGGGTGTGTATGATCTCAGTCGGCAGGTGTGCAAGGCCAGGTTGATCTATGGTATAGCATGATCAGGTGAGATCTACATGGTAAGTAAGGTCGATTGATCTGCAGGTGTGTGTGTGTGTGTGTGCGAGATCTAGGTTTGCAGGTTTGCAAAACCAGGTTGATCTGCAAGTGGCAGCAGGATCAGAGAGATCAGCAACACAACAGGTAGCAAGATCAGGTGAGATCTACTTGGATTACGGTGTGTACTCAGACCTGGAGTACGTGGAGTACTCGGTTGACTGGAAGTGATTGTCACTTACTGGTGGTACTAGCAGTAGTGATACTGACTGGTTGGAGGTGAACAACAACTCTGTGTTTGAGTTGTTTGTTGTGACCATAATTGAGAGAGTGAACTCTTGAAGGTGAATTATTGTACATCGGGTGTGGGAAGCCTAAGAGGTGTGAGAAGAAGAGTGTGGCATCTTTTTTATTGTATTTCCTTCTAGAAGAGTATTAATACAATTGGGTATTGTCTCTCATATTCTGTGTTATTTCTTATTTCTAGTTACTTGTGCATTCTAGTTAAATTCCGTGTTTAGTTGCTTATGCAAAGGTAATCATGTGTGCTCTTTTGAGAGCTGGGATCCTGACACCCAAAAATAGGTCATTCAAGTTTGCTTCAGAAATTGTCTCCACACGTAAGGACATGTTCTGAAAATGATGAATATAATCCTTGACAGAACTAGTTTGTCATAATTTTGCTAGTTGGATAAAGTAATTCTCTGTCACACTATTGCCATAGTGTAATTGTAGCTCCTCTGTAAAAATTGACCAGGTGACATTGAGAGTCATCTTTTTCTTTTGAGCACACAACCATCGATACTAAATGAATTGATCAGGTTCAAGATACAAGGATGCCATGGTAACCTTCTGTCCACCTGGAACTGATGTAGGTCAAACAAACTCTCCATTTGGTTGATCCAATTGAGTGGATTTTTTCCATCAAATTTGTGCATATCCACCTTTGGTAATAGGTTCCTCTGTGGCCATGGAGTTAGATTTGAAGTAGACTGGTTAGGAGAACCACCCTGGTGGGTTTGTGAAATAGAGTTAGCTTGATGATTTGACTGATTAATGTTCAAATCCATCATGATATCTCCCAAACTATCTTGTATGGATTTCATATTAGATTGTATGTCTTGCATCTCACTCTGAATGCCTCGCATACTATAGTCAAGCTGGCTCACTTTGTGATCTATGTCAGAAAACCCTGGTACAAAGGGTCTAGTACATCCCCCTTCTGACTCCATATCTTCCTTGTTAGGATTTTTACTTGGAGTTTCAGCACCCTTTCCTCGGCCCCAAGTTTGTGGACCTGCCATAAGAGGGTTTTACGATGTCGACCCTTATTGGCACTTTTGACCCAACTTTGACCAAGCGATTTTGAAATTATGTCGGACTCAAATCAAAATATACAAAGAACATACCATAGCCAAATTTTTCTAAGCTTTCCAAAAATGTAAATAACCCAAAAAAATTCTTTGAATTGCGCACTATAGAGCAATTTTATGAAAAAACATAAAATAACGATAACTTTTGTAAAACAGATCCAAATGAGCTGAAATTTTAATGGAAGCTGAATTTTATTATTTCTCACCTCGAGTAAAAATTTTGCAAAGAAATTCGCAGCCTTTTTTTATATATCTCAAAATTTAAAAATTTAGTGTTTCACTCACAAGATTGCCCAAATCGCGGCTCTGATACCACTTGTAATGAAATTACTTCAAGAATTAAGTATAATATTAGAATTATATCCAAATATGACTGAAATATATCCAAATATATGATAATAGATAAGCCACTTCGAGGGGGCAACCTCCACAAGCTTCAATAAGAGCAGAATTCACAATATGATGATAAATGATTACCCACTACCTCCTATATATAGTGTATCTAGGTCATGGTTACTCCATAGGCCGACCTACTAATCAAAAGAAAGCATAGATAAATGTAATATAACATCAAAAAGGGATCAGTAAGCCACAAGTCGGCTAATACTATCCTCATACATGTGATAGGTTAGGGGCATAGCAACAGATGTATTCAAAAATCGTATTTACAAAATCAATTTTATCAATTGTAAATGGGCTATATTACAATTTAAAATACACTGCTGGTTGAAATGGAAGAGCTTATCTTGCCAGGCATTAAGAAATCGACAAAAGTCGATTTAGATTCATCTGGCCAGACACATCTTTAGCATCTTTGCATGTGATTTAGAATGGTTGGCTAAATATAAACAGTTGAGAGGCATAAGCTCAGCTCATTGAAATGCTGCTTGCTGTACTTAGTGGAATGACATAGTTACATAAACGACCTTGCATACATCATACCAAGCACATCGACTCCCATACCCTGCCATTATACTTCTCCAGGGCTGCTGCAACATTCAGCATAAAAAGCGCATGGCTAAGCATAAACAGTTGAGAGGCACAGGGTTGGCTCATTGAAACGCTGCTTGCAGTAGTTAGTGGGATGACATGGTTACAAAAACGACCTTGCATACGTCATATCGAAGCACATCGACTCTCAGATCCCGCCAATATACTTCTCTAGGGCTGCTGCAACATTCAGCATTAAAAGCATATGGCTAAGCATAAACAGTTGAGAGGCACAAGCTCGGCTCATTGAAACGCTGCTTGGGGTAGTTACTGGGATGACATGGTTACATAAACGACCTTGCATACATCATGCCGAAGCACATCGACTCCTATATCCCGCCAATATACTTCTCCAGGGCTGCTGCAACATTCAGCGTTAAAGGCACAGGCCGTCTCAATGTTCTCCCATAATCCCAACCCTATTATCATCATGCCAACACCACCTCTACCACCATTATCGTTATTACAGGGTTCGTAAAATGCAGAGGAAATAATTCCATTCAATTTGGGGAAGTAGGCCTTGAGAATGGCCAAGCAGCTGTAAGCCAGAAGCTCTCTTTTCCCACTATCCAAGCAGAGTATCCTGCGCACGCTCACAATATTCCCCACTCGCAGTGAAGGAGATTCTCCTCTGTGAGCTTCCGAGCTCAATTGGAAGCATCCACTGTCCACCATTCTTACCCAACTCCTTAATTCTCTTGCCAATTTCGCCACCGGTTCCTCCTCCACTGCTGATTCTTCTTTCCCCACGTACAAAACGGCTGCCTGTATAAACAAGTATGATATATTAATGAAGGGTGCGTCGTAATTATAATGATAAAGAGAAGAAAAGAGGAGATAAGCAGAAATAGAAGAAAAAGAACTTTGGATAAATTGTGTGTAAGATTATGTGACTTTATGTTTTTAGGATTATAGAATGTGATTTGAAATGTCATTAAATAATTTTACACATAGATTATTCAAAAGTCTTTTTTTAATAAATTGCTAAAACATAAAATCTATAAGTATTTAGGATATTTGATTTTATGTTCCGATCACATCCTCATTTTATGTTCTTTTGATTATAGAATGTGATCCCAAATATCGATCAAATAATTTTACATACAGATTATCCAAAATCTTTCTTTTTTATTTCACAGTTTGCGAAAACATAAAATCTGAAGAAATAAGTATTCAAGGTATTTGATGGATGTTCTGTTTACATCCTATGATTTTAGGTTCTTCAGATCTATGATTTTAGGTTCTTCGGATCATAGAATGTGATCTGAAACGTCCATTAAGCAATCTTATACACAGCCTTCTTTTCAATTTCATGGAATGTGAAGGAGATAAGTACCCAGGAAGCATTAATGCTCTTGAGGACGGCTGCTTTGAGGCTGGAGTTGTTGTCTTCAAATCTGGCAAGGGCTGAGATTATGCGAGGCACTACCTGCTCGATATCCAGGCCGTTGAGAGGCTTACAAATTCCGAACGATATCCTCAGATTTGTCAGGGGGATGGCCATTTCAAAACAATACAATCTGGCAATTGAAGTTGGGAACTGTGAAGGCTGAATCTCATTGTATAAGAAGCGAAGGGCGAGGCTTCGTAACGAATTTCCGGCGGGGGGAATGGAAACTTCCCATTACGCGTCTTATATACGGGCCAGCTAACGTTCAGCGCATGCCACTTTTTACCAACGCTCATATCGCTCTTATTCGTCAAAGAGTCAAATGAACAACTTAGAATGTGCCCCCCAATAAATTTGACTTCAATAAGAAGACTTTAAGAAAAACTGTTCCAGATGTTTTTACTACTAGATGCAGTGATTTTAAATTGGGAATGAAGGATTGTGGGGTATTCATTCTTTCAAAATAATCGAGCACGTTTTTGGTTTCGTCTTTTTTATCGTATCAAGATTATAAAAATTGATTTTTGATGGATCCTTTATAAACCAAACAATTTCACGAACTACACCAACAACCATTCACTATTTAAAACTTTTTAGATCTCTTTAATGGATTAAAGTATTATTAAGCTTTCCCTAAAATCTCTCTATTTATATAATGGATTGTGAAAAACTCCAATTAATTTAATAGTTATAAATTCCAACTCAATTTCAATCACAATTTGCATTTATATATACCATTTTAAGAAAATTCATTGTTTTAACTTTTTTTTTTTAAATCACTGAGCTGTAAACTATGTGCACAATAAGTTAAAATGAAGGCACAATAAATATTATATATATACTATTTTAAGAAAATTCATTGTTTTAAATTTTTTTTAAATATATGGAATGAATATTATGTGCACAAGTTAAAATGAAGGCACAATGAATATCTATAGTGATAGAGTAATAAAAAATAAGCATATGTTTTAAAACATTAATTAAAAATATAACTAGACATTTGAAAAAGCAAGAGAAATGAATAAGAGATAAAAGAAATGGAAACTAACACATTTAGGCATTGCTTTAAAAATATGAGATTGGAAATAGAATCTATAATTTAATTGGGAGAAAACAATGCAATATGAAATTGATCTGTAAAAAAGGCAAAATCTTCAAAGCATCAATTTTAACCTAGATGGAATCGATAGACCGTTAATTGTGGCCTATTGTTCATGCAGATTTTGTATCTACCTGATGATTGTGTCCTTTGCTGCTATTTAGGATCTATAACTTTTTGGGCAAGTGCGCAAGGAGACGATGAACAATGATGTGGCTTCACTTTGTTGAATCTGTGGTTGAAATGCATTAATTTGATTTCTTATTCTCTTTGATCTAATGTGTGTGAGTGTAATCCCAACTAAGTCAGAGATATGACTTCGCTTTCTCTCCCCACATAATCAAGTGTGATTATATGAGCACTTTCCTAGTTTTTTCAATACAAGTATACAACTAATTGACCTTTAAACTTCCTTCAAAATTCTTGAATAGTAGAAATATAGAATTTATAATGAGCCTAAGACTTGGTTCCTCTTGATACTTATTATTAAAATGCATTGAGGAGGCTTTGTATATATAGGTTTCATAAATTTGAATTAGGAAACTATTAGAGTGCAATCCAACTAAGAAAAGGAAAACCAACAATTAAGGTCCCACACAATCAAGGAAAAAATCTTACAATCTAAAGTTGATTTTCAAGTGGGATAAAATTGATAGAGAATTGATTGCGACCTAGACAAAATAGGTAGACTGCCAATTGTGATTCCATTATTTTTGTTGATTTTATCCCTGCTTACCGATTATGCCCTTTTTTACTTTTGAGAATCTATAACTTTATGGGTAGGTGCACACATAGATGATGAATAGTGTTATGGATTCGCTATGTCGAATATGTGGCTGAAATGTATTGATTTGGCTTATTCTTCTCTTTGATTTATTTTTTACAATGTATTGCAAGAGGAATAACAAGATGTAAGGTTAGATGGCTTGGTTAACCTTTTGAGGAGTTATAGTTACATATATCACATTCTTGAAATCAGAGCCAATGCATATGTGTTGAGTGTAATCTTAACCCAAGTGAGAGAAAGGACTTCATTGTCTCTCCATTGATAATTAAGAGCAACTACAAAGTATTCACCTAGTTCTTTTTTTGACATAAATATGCAATTATTTAACCTATGAACTTCCTTGAAAAGTCTTTAAGGGCATAAACATATAATTTTTAGGGTCCTTAAGACTCAATTCCTCTTGATACATCTTATTCAAATGCCTCTAGGAGGTTTTGTATGTATGCATTTCCTAAGGTCAAATTAGGAACACATTGGCATGTAATTCGACTAAGAAAAATGGAAAACCAATAATCAAAAGTCCACATAGTGAAAAGAGGAGAGGGGCAAAAGGCCTTAAAAATAAAAAATGACATAATCCTTAAACCACCTATTGTGTATTTTCGCAACCTTCCTTATCCCTGCATAGGCTAGGTTATGCATAATAGATAGAGAGGACACACAACCTTACAACTTCGACATATCACTTAAGCTAGAAGACTTTAAAAACCACCTAAGGTGCAATAAGAGAACACCAAGACCCCATTGATATAGAAAATTAATGAAGATATGAAGTATGCATAAATAAAACTGACTTAAACCCTATAAAATATCTAAACACACAAAGCATCCATTTTAGTTAATATTTATTTATATTCAATCATAATATTTACATATGTGTATTTTCAATGTATAAAACTACCACTACAACCACACTCTTATACATATGAGCTAAAATTATAAGCAAACAATACACAAGCTTTCTAAGACTACATATCCATTTAAACCCTAAGTTTGCTCTCCAATTTTCCTTTCACCTACAAACCATATGCTTCCTTCAGACTCATTTGTTAGAGTGAGAGATCAAGGGTCCTAATTATAGGTTTCCCATATCCCTTCGACCCTTGTCAGCTAGTGTTGACTTGGCTACCAACTACATCTAGTTTTTCCTTTATCTATGCATATTCCCCAAATATGTCCTTGATTTATAGTTGTCAATGCATATTCCCTGAATATGTTCTTTCTTGTTAGATATGTGACAACAAAATTAAATTTTGGATCTTTTTACGGTGCGATTTATATCCCACTCCTCGACAAGGGTGTGTGTGTGTGGGTGGGGCAACACTCCCCCACTATTATCGTAGGGGGTCCATGGCATTCTATCGGATTTTATTTTTAGAAGGAAAGTCCTAACAACATTTTTCCACTCTATTTTTAGGAGGAATCCTAATGTTGCTTTGACAATTAGGAATATTTATCTTTGTGGAGTTCACATGTAATCTACACAGTGAGTTTGCATGTAATTTGTTCATCTTGGAATTAATAAATTTTGATATCTTGCACCATGGATGTTTCCTTAAATTTGTTAAGTTTTTGCTACGTATAAACCTATGTTTTGTCTCATGCATGTTGGTTTTTTTGTCTATTTAATTATCTTTGTTATTACATTCTATTATTGTAGAGTTCATGGTTTCATAACAAGTGGTATCAAATCAAGGTTACTCTTATTTTGTAGCAAATATGTTTTGGATAGCATTAAATGGTGCAAGTTACAAATGAAAAGTTTGAGGTGGAGAAGTTTAATGGTAAGAACAACTTTGAGTTGTGGAAACTCAAAGCACATGATGTGTTGGTGCAACAGGGGCTGCAAAAAGCCCTAGATAGAAAAGTAAAGAAACCTATGATAATGAATGATGATGATTGGGAAGAGTTGGATACAAAAGCTCTTAGTAAAATATGATTGTGTTTAGCAGATGAGGTTCTTTTCAAAATAACTAGAGAAAAGACTACGATAGGCTTATGGACTAGATTAAAAGGCACATAGATGACATAATTTGTAAAAAAATCCTATTTATTTGAAGAGGTAGTTGTATACATTGTGAATGAAAGAAGGTATGAAAATTGTTGAACATTTAAATATTTTCAATACATTGTTATACCGGTTGACTAATATTGGTGTGAAAGTGGACGATGAAGACATCACCTTGTTATCTACTCTATCAAATTATTGGGATCATATAGTAACTTATATTAGATTCAATGTTGTTAATGGTCTTGACCATGATTTTGTTATGGGAGCATTGTTGGTTGAGGAGACAAGGAGAAAATCTAGTCTAGAGACTTCTATGCCTAAAGCTATGGTTGTTAGGGGAAGATCTAGAGAAAGAGGGAAAAGCTCCAGAGGCATATCTAAATCTAAGTTAGAAGATGAAAATATTAAGGCAAAGTGTTGGCACAATAGTAAAGCATGACATATTAAAAAGGATTGCTGGAAGAGGAAAGAATCCACCAAGGAAGCAAATTAGGTAGAAACAAGTGAAGGTATGAGTGATGAAGTTTTATTTATTTTTAATGTTTCCTCTTATCATCATGAATGGTTATTGGATTCGGGTGATACACATCACATGTGCTCACATAGGGATCGGTTTTCTTCTTACCAAACCCTTGATGGAAGTTATGTTCTTTTAAGAAATAATTTTTCTTGTAAGACTGAAGGGATTGGTAGCATTAAGATAAACATGTTTGATGGTATAGTAAGTACTCTAACAGAAGTAATACATGTACTGGAACTTAAATGAAAATTTATTTATTTGAGTGAATTAGATTCCTGCGGTTATAAGTTCATATGTCAAGGTGGATCTCTTAATGTGTCGAAAGGTGCCTTATTTGTAATGAAGGCTCTAAAAGTTAGAAACCTTTACATATTGAAAGGGAGTACATATATCAATCAAGCAACTATGGTATATAAAACAAAAAAATATCATGTTCATCTATGGCATCTACATTTAGACCACATTAGTGAGAAAGAGATAAAGGTACTAAAAAATCATGATTTACTTCCTAGTTTAAAATCTTTAGATTTGGATTTTTGCAAGCACTGTGTTTTCTGGAAATAATGTAGATGAAAGTTTAGTGCAGGAAGTCATGTTAGTAAAAGTATTCTTGAGAATGTGTGGGGTCTAATCCCTATAATTTCATATGGAGGATCATTGTATTTTGTTATGTTTATAGATGATTACTTTATAAAATTATGAGTCTACTATCTGAAAAGAAAATCTAATGTTTTTAGTGTATTTAAGAAGTTTAGAGCTTTGGTTGAGAAGAAAACTGGCAGGTCGATCAAATGTTTAAGAACAAATCTAATTGAGGTGAGTTTTCATCCTTGGAGTTTTATAATTATTGCAAGGAAGCTAGGATTGAAAGGCATAAAACCACCAGCTACACATCACAATAAAATAGAGTTGTTAAATGCATGAATAAGACTCTGTTAGCGAAAGCAAGGAGCATGATCAAAAATGCAAATTTGGATAAATCATTCATCATCTATTTCAATAGACTATAATATTATTGAAGAGGTATGGATAGGCCATCCATGTGATTATTCAAATTTGAATTTTTTAAGTTGTAATGGTTATGTTCTTACTAATAAGAATCAACATTCAAAGTCAGACCCAAGATCCAAGAATTACATATTTATTGGGTATGGTGAAGGAGATGGTGTTAAGGGATACAAAGTGTGGGATCCTATTTCCCACAAGATCATCATTAACATAGATGTACAATTTGATGAATCATCTTTTCTAAAAATAGATGCAGAACTAAAAGAAAAATAGGAACCAAAACATTAACATGTCAAGGTTGAAATCGAGCCATCTTCATATTCTAAAATTGATGAAATTCAGCCATTTTTTTATGGAAAAGAATGTTGAATATTTACAACAGCTTGAGGAAACCCCTCAGCTTTCAAAATTGAGGTCAGAACATGAGGAAACATTTCCACAGCCAGTATGGAGATCTACACAGGTCAAGCATGCTCCTAGTAAGTACAGTCTTGATATTTCAATTGCTTTGATTTCTAATGATGGAGAACCTAGTTTTTATTAGGAAGCATTGAAAGATGAGGATAGTGCCAAATGGAAAAGGGCAATGTAGGATAAAATCGATGCCTTAGATAAGAACAAATCATGGGACCTAGTAGAACTTCTAAAAGGTAGAAAACTAGTTGGTTGCAAATGGGTTTACAAACAAAAGATATGTGTTGATGATAAAGTTGAAAGGTATGGGGATATATTGGTGGAAAAAGGATTTGCATAAAAATAAGGTATTGATTACCATGAAATATTTTCACCAATTGTTGATTTTTTTTCAATCCAAGTTGTCTTAGCATTAATAGCATTATTTGATTTGGAGTTGAAGCAATTAGGTGCTAAAATAACATTATTGCATGGATATTTAGAATAGGATATATATGGAACAACCTGAAGGTTTTTTATAGGTTTAAAAAAATGGATTTATTTGCAATCTCAGGAAATCATTGTATGGCCTGAAATAGTCACCCAAGCAATGGTACAATAAGTTTGATTCCTTCATGGGGAGCCAGAATTTTGTTAAGAGTGAGTATGATCATTGTGTTTACTTCAAGTTTTTAGACAATGTTTTATTCATTATATTGGCATTGTATGTTGATGATATGCTTGGAGCAATAAAAAGCATGATAAAAATCAATAGTTTAAAGGATCATCTAGCTAGGACATTTGATATGAAGGATCTAGGGGAAGCAAAACAAATCTTAGGTATGGAGATACATAGAGACAAGAAAAATGGTAAGATTTGGTTATCACAACAAAGGTATTTGGAAAAGACACTAACCAAATTTAGTATGAAGTATGTGAAACTAGTTAATATCCCTTTTGCTTCCCATTTTAAACTTTCTTCAAGTTTATGTTCTAGTAGTGATGAAGAAAAAATATATATGTCTCATGTACCATATGCTAGCATGGTAAGAAGTTTAATGTATGTTATGGTATGTATAAGGCTAGACATTTCATATCTAATTAGAGTTGTCAGTAGATATATGGAAAATCTAGGTAAATAACATTGGGCAACAATGAAGTGGATGTTTCACTACTTGCAAGGTACAAGTGACTATTACATCACTCATAATAGATCTAGTGATTCTATTTATAGATATTTTTATTCTAATTTTGTAGGATATATGGATAAAATAAGATCAACATCTAATTACATTTTTGCATTTGCAGGTGGACCTATTAGTTGGATGTCAAAGCTTCAAAAGACTGTTGTTGCATCAACTATTGAGGTAGAATATGTGGTTGCTTATCATGCTTGTTAGGAGGCAATTTGGATAAAGGGCCTATTGGGTGTGTTTGAAAGAGAGTAATATAAAATGAACGTATTTTGTGATGGTCAGAGTGTAATTTATTTGGCCAAGAATCCAACTTATCACAGTAGGACAAAGCATATTGTGGTAAAGTACCATCTTGTCAGACAAGTGATTGATGAAGCAAAAGTAGCACTTGAAAAGGTTCACACAAAGGAAAACAGTGGTGATATGTTCAGAAAACTAGTTTTATTAGAGAAGTTAAAATGGTGTTTGGCTTATCTTGGCTTACAGAAAAGGTGATGAGTTGGTCGATAGGAGATTACACAAAAAAATTTGTCAAGGTGGAGATTGTTAGATATGTGACAATAAAGTTAAAAAATTTAACCTTTTGTAGCATAGCTTATATTCCACTCTTTAATGGGGGGTGTGGAGAGAAACCCCCCCCCCCCCCCCCCCCCCGCCCAATTATTATTGCATGGGGGTCTAGGGGATTCCACCAAATTATATTTTTAAAAAGAAAGTCCTAATGGTGTTTCTCCACTCTACTTTTAGGAGGAAGAATCCTAATGATGCTTTGCCAATTAGGTGTGTTTATCTTTGTGGATTTTACATGTAATATACATAGTGAGTTTGCATGTAATATGTTCATCTTGGAATTAATAAAGCTTGTTATCTTACATTGTGTATGTTTCCTTAGCTTTGTTAAGGTTTTACCACATAAATCCTATGTTTTGTCTCATGCATGTTGGGTATTTTATCTGTTTAATTATCTCTGTTATTGCATTCTAGTATTTTTCCACTATTGTAGAGTGTGTGGTTTTATAACATCTGTCAAGCTTGATGATGACTAATCCTTGTGATCACTTCTTTTTAATTTGACACTTGTAGGATCTAATTTCTTTGTGATCTAAGTTTATGTTTCTTTCTATCTGTAAATTTTTCTCCTTAAGTTGTCTTTCCTTTATTTTTTATACTATGTGGCATCCCTTCTACACATCTCTCATGCCTTGCACACCATTATATATTCTAGCTTGAAAGATATCCTAATATGAATGAGTGTGTCCCATGCACACTCTTTCACACTTATGAGCGTATTTATTTTTCCTTTAAATACAAAATTTAGGGTCAACATTTCCTATGTCTTCACCTATTTTTTGCCACTAGACAACCACTTCCATATCCTCAATGGTTTTACTTGGAAGGATGTCAAGAATTAGTCCCTTAAACTTTTATTCAAATGCATCCCATGCAACCATTGCTTGCCTAATGACCTTCTTGACCTATTGCAAATTTACCATCATTATATTTATTGTAACAATATATTCTCCATTTTCTATGTAGTCTTTATCAAAATTTTATACTTCCTTTTTAAATTGCAAAATAACATTACACATGTTTTTCTCTTCACCTAGCATTGAACTCCATAAAATTTTGACCATTGCTCCTCTAATGAAGAACATGGCTTCTTGACACAATGCACATCCAATAACCTTTGTAGCTTTTGTTGTTTTTATTCTTATTATGAAATCATATTAATGTCTTCTAGATTGAATGGATATAGTCTGCTTCCTTTGGATGTATCTTCCACTTCTCCTTCTAATGCACTCACCTCCATGTGCACTTCTCCTTCATTTGACTTTTTGGTATTGTTGACCAATTTTGACCCCCAAGGTCAAAATGTCAATCCCTATAGGTGAAAAATTGAGTTCATGTTTTTCTAACCTTGTTCATATATTTTTCATGCTTTAATATCCTTCAAGAAGTCTTCACTAAACCTTATTAGCATTGTTTAAGGTAATTTTGGATAAATTAAGGTAATGTCTCATAGTGGTCTTGTAGTGGTCTAGTCTTGTCATGGTGCACTAAAACTTGTTAAAGTGGTTTCATAGGTACTTGGGTGTCCTTAAAGGTCATTTCAAGCCTTAATCAACTTATAGAATAATTTCATGATGTTTTGGAGAGTTTAAGGTTTATTTGTGAAATTTAAGGTAAGAGAAAATGAATAAAAAGGTCATTATTACTAACTCTAATGTATACTAAGGCCCACCAAGGTGATTTATATGTACATGACACTTTTTTAATCTTTTAAAAGGGTTTACAATGTGTATATGGAAGTTACAAGTCAATATGAAGTCAGGATCTTGAGTTTCAATGCCAAAGAAGGGAGTTAAGGTACTTATACAAACTTTTTGAGATAATTTGTAGGTAAAAATGGTTTTAAAACATCCTTTCATCTTCCATAGGTCCTTTTCAATATTGGGATCAAGTTTCATGTCTTAAAATTGCAAATAACTCTCTCTCTCTCTCCTCCATTACTCCTTTCACAAGCTCATGAAGGCCATTTTCAAGTGAATAGTACAAGTTGTATAGGAAGAGTTGGAGGATAAGATTTTAACCAGATTTGGGGATCCATATGGGATTCCAATTAGTGGCATTGGTAGTTTCATTGATCTCCTTATATTTATGAACAATCAATAAGGAGTTAAGGTGTTTTTTTTAGGAGCAAAACCATGACAGGGGTCAATTATGGGCCTCTCGAGTGAAGGAATGAACTCATTGAATCATGAGATCAATTTATAATGATCCTCAAAATTCTGAAAGTCTCTCTTATAACATTATCTAACACTTTTTTGGCACGTTTGGATTCAATTGGACAAGAAAATTCCATTATTCTTAATCTACAGGGTGGTTGTTTTGGTCTCATGAATGTTTTAGGGTCTTCAATAAACAAAGAATGTTGATGAATTTTATCCATCATATTTAATTTCTCTCCCATGACCCATAAATCTAAAAAATATTTTCAAAGTGCTTTGCTCTCATACCATTCTTCCAAGCAACATCTAGTGTTCTTCACTTTAATACTGTGGGGGGGTTGTTTGCATGGAAATGGTCTGAAAGATCTTGTTTTGCATTGTTCAAAAGTAGTTGGAGGATCTGAACTCTTATAGACTTCATGAAACACTAATGAATATTGACCTTAGAGTCTAGAAAGGTCAAGATAGACCTTACAAAAGTTTCATGTATCAAAATGTAGACCTACAAGTCTGCCTAGGCCTGTAGGTCTCTTTTGCATACAATATGAAATAGTTATTATTTGTAATGGTGTATAAAGGGGTGAATAAGGTATGAAAACTATGTAATCATATTTTTAAAATTTCAAGGCTAATGGATGAGGTCTGGTCTCAAGACCTAATGTTCAATACAGGCCTATATAAGTGAATAAGTTACAAGAATTGGGAAAGAGTTGATAAATATTCGATCATCAAGACTTAATAATTTGACTCTCTAATAGCATATGCAAGTAAAATTAAGACCTAAAGTCGCAGACCTGTAGGTCCTCATTTTGGACTAAAATCTAATTGTCCTCCAAACAAGATCAGGGTTAGGAACATGATTCAAGAAGAATTAGAAAAGATACATACTATTGAGGACACCTAAACCATTTGGAGTCATATGAGGGTCCAGGAGAGAGAGTCTATAGGCCTTAACACTCATGCACAAGCCTATGTATGATGATAGAAGGTAGAGCTTTAAAATTATATGAAAATCCAAATGGAAATTATATAAAGTGAGAAAGAACTCTCAATAAGGTTTGAATATCTTCAAGTTACATTGACATATTTTAAAAGATCTACTTCCAAGACCCATGATCAAACTCTCCTCTAACTGACACCTACAACCATGCCTAGAGGTGTAAGAAGGGTATTGTATACTTACAGAGGCATCATGTCTGAGAGTTTCAAGGCAAGGGTTTTAAAGTCCCAACCTATAAAAAACCTTGAAATTACTCATTAATATCTAATTAAAATCTTAAAACCCTCAAATGCAATTATAACACCTCAATATAATCACCTACAGGTTAAAGGGTGAGCAAGCTAGTTTCAAGCCTAAAGAGTAGGCATAGTGTATCTAAAGAATATGGAAGTTTGGGTGAGGTGATAAAAAAATGTTTGAAGTTAGTTGAATTCAAATCAAACACAAAAAAAGTCAAATAAGCACTGATTGTACATAGGACCCATTTCAAACCCATACTTACACAGTGTCTTCAAGCCTACCTAAGTTCATGAGAGATATTTTCTTCACTAAGGGAGTTAAAGGTATATGAGAAAGAAGTTTGTGTTGATGGATATATAGTGCATATTTAATTTGAGGATCAAAATAGATATGAAATATTGACTAAATAGGTTGACCAAAATAGGTCTTTAAACCTTGCATACACAAGCCAATGTGAGCTATAGGCATGATTGCCTAGTTGAGTGAAGGTCACTTGTCCAAAGCAAGAGAAGAATTATAAGGAAATTTGAGCACTTGATGTTAGTTTCATGGTTATATTGTATCCCTATAAGATCCCAAGACTCTAGTGAGAAAGGGTGAAGAAGGTCAAAGACTCTATCTAACAAGCCTAATATCATACACATACCACAAAGTGGCTTGTTGGAGGTAAGGTGATGGTTTGAAGGTTTTGAGAGGTTCAATATGATATTATATACTTTCAAAATTCATCACAAAGAGGGGATAACAAATAAAAGTGGTAATTAAGCCTTAGAAACCACCTCGAGCTCTCTTAATGCATGATTGTCATCCAAGACTAGTCTTTTCTTGCTTGGTGAGGCCATAAACCTATGTATGGAGCTATATGTATTTCATAGATGGTAAATAGGTACTCACAATTATTTCTTATGGAATTAGTTGTTGGATAATACCCATCACCTTCATGAATAAAACTTAAGAATTCAAACCCCTTTCAAATACATACTCAGCCACCTGAGTGGCACCAACTTTTACTCATAACTTTATCGACAAGGTGCATGGTGTAAAATGGTGTTTTAAGGTGTTGTATGGATCCCATAACTACAATATCATGTAATTTAGAGAGAGAAAGAGGATTTGTTCTTTAGGAACAATCCTTAAGAACCAAAACTACTTTAAACCCTCCTAAAACCATAATAGTGACTAGTTGAGAGAGATGAACCTATAAAGCACATAATATGACTAGAATTTCCCTTGAAAACTATTTTAATTTTTTTATAACTCAAATTATATTCTCCAAGTGTACTTTTTATATACTTGCATTTATATGGATTACATTCAATGCATTAAATTGTAAGGTTTTTAGATGTTTCACAAAGTTTTGAGCAATGGAGAACTTTATAAATATTGGGATAGGACATTTGGGATGTGATACACTTATTCAAGCCCTAAAATACATAATGGACATTTTGTAAGTGATAAAAAAAAATCCATTTTCAAGGCAGTCTCAAATAGGCCTAAAATGAGACTAGGTTTCAAGGCCATTTCATGGTTCTCATACTTCCACAGGGTCTCAGGCCCTAAAATTTGACATGTATTTTGGTGATATGCCAAGGAAATTAAATCAAGTAATTTTAGGTGGTTTCACACTTGTATGAGAGATATGTAGCATAAAATCAGGCTTCTAGGCAAGGAGGCCTAATTCAAGAGACAAAAAGGTAGAAAAGGCACTTCTACTCAGATTCTGGACATGAAATTTGACATGAAGATGTAATGGGATATTGGGTCCTCAAATAAGTTATCATTTTCACAATAACCTCTATACATTATTCTAAATAAGGAGGTTTACACATTTTTAGGGCTACAAAGAATGAGGCTAAATGAGGCCTTTTGGTGCAAAATGAATTTTTAGAGGTAGTTTAAAACTTAAAAATGAGTTTTTTAGGTATAAAATGATGTGAATAAGCCATCCATGGAGAGAGGATGAGTTGGAGAATGTGAATTCAAGTTTTGACAATCATAACCAAAATTGGCCTAGTGAGACAAAGAGACTTCTAGACACCTAGAAAGAGAATGAAGTGATGTGTCAAAGATAACCTTTAGAGATTAGTTAAAATTTATCAAGAGCAAAGGAAAAATGTAACTCAACATGACTTGACCATAAATAAGTCCACTTGTCACCTCACAAGCTAAAGTAAAGGGCAGTTTTGAAGAGCTAGACAAGGGGTCAAGCAAAGTTTGGAAATTCCATGCCACTTGGAGAAGAAGAGCATATTTACAAGACTAACACTTGTATTTAAGAACCTGATGGGTTATTTTCATACCTTCTTCTTGTTATAACTCATTTTGGACACTTGTCTCTCTCTCTCTCTCATATGCCCTTCTCTCTTTCTTCTCTCACTTTCTCTATATATTGAGCCTTAATTGGCTAAGTTTGTATCTTCCACCTAGGTATGGAAAATATCTAACCATTTACATCCTTTGGTCAATGATAATAATATGGTTTTTACCTTCTCCATGGACTAGTTTCAATATGCATGCTTGATTAGTTGATTTTTCTAAGTGATGGTCTTGCTTCCTTGGCATGATTGTCCTTTTTAACATTCATGTTCAGTTTGGAATCCTTTTTATAGGTATATTGAAGTGTCCAAATGGAGTGTATAGGGTTTTAGTGAGTATTATTTTCATTAGTGTCATTTCATAAATTCTTGACTAGTCATCCTAGCTCAATCTTGCTTCATAAACCTTCATGAGAAACATTGATGTAGAGAGGTATATTTGGAGTAGTGTCATGTGTAGGATAGTCTTTTGTTTGAAGTGCAATTGCAGTCGATTGGTAGTGATAAAATCGTATTTGGTGCATCACCTTCATTGGAGTAGGTTTCTCTCCCTTTTCTTAATAAGTAGTATATTAGTGTTTGAGCCTAAGTGATTCATCAAGGGGAGCTAACACTTTAACCTAGAGATTCACCTTTCTAATAGGTTACCCACAACCTTGAGGTTTTTCCATGTTACATCAAATTTTTAAGGCTTGAACTACCTTTCAAAGGGTGAAAATTTGATTGATAACAATCTTGGCATGCCCGATGGGACTAAGGTCCAAAGTTATAGAAGAATATTTGGTGTTGTTCTTCTACTTATCAACCTTTGGAGGAAATATTCAAAATACCAATGGTGACTCTATGCATGATTAATTGGTTCTAACAACCCAGTCACTTATTCAAATTAAGTTGTGTTTCATTTCATTGTCTTGATGAGGTTGATATTGTTGAATTTGAAGTAGATTTCAATTTTATACAATTTGGTGAAACTCCTCAAGCCTATAGTATTCCTTACCAGTCCAATGATGATCCTTCTCATCCTCACTATGATCCATATCAGTCCTATGATCCTTATCAACCTTGTCATGAGTAATTACCAGCCATATGACTAGCCTTCTCAAGCTCAATATGTTCCTAACCAACATAGTCACTTCTCAAATCAGTCTATTTCAAGTTTGAATCAAATTCCCTTAGGCTATTATAGGTACATGTCAGACCTTAATACATAAAGGGAATATGGTCAAGATATCCCTACTTATCTCATTCATGGCATGAGAGATTCATTGCAACTAATAAAAGAATAATGAGCACCTATTGAGGGAGTAAATTGGCAAAGCTTCTCAAGTGAGATGACGGATGTAAGTGGTCTCATTCAAAGCATTAAGGATAATCTAAGAAACCATGAAGAACAACAGGTCCAACTCCATCAGCCTCATGTGTCTTCATACACACTACCTCAACCCTCATACATGCCACCCATTCTTCCCCAAGATACCTTTCCAAGTGAACTTCCAAGTGTTCAAAGTCCTTCATTTGTTCCTCAAGCGTTCCCTTCTTGAAATTTATTAGACCCCTAATTTTGACTAAGTATTTTGGCTTATGCCACAAAATGAGCATGGCATGGGAAGACCATGGTGTGGAATGAGCATGGCACTAGAAGACCATGGCATAAAATGAGCATGGTGTGAGAATAAAATGGTGTAGAATACCATGACGTGAAAAGACCTGGTCAAAGGAGAGGCATAACAAATGGAGGACCTAAGAATAAGGGACTTAGTATATCAATGAAATACTTGGGGAGTGCAAAGAAAGTGGGAAATGTTTGAGGAATGATTCTCAAGGAGCATGAATGAGGACATTTGGTAACAAGTATCTAGCACCAAATGAGAATATAGGGGCACAAAGGCCTAGGTCCTTAGGGAAAAACAAGTAAATGATTGCCATGACTCTCAATCTACTGGAGATTATTGGCTAGTCACTAAAAGTGTCATAATTAATGTAACAACTTGATCGAGGAAAACCAAGTATAAATGCCCCTGTGTAGAGATTTGTAATGTTGTTAAACATTAGTATCATGTAATGATTGATTGTGGTAATAGCAAAATCATGAAATTTATTTTAGTTTTGATGTTACACTATAATTGTTAGTTAAGTTACAACATTGAGTTATCAATACATTTATTATATAAATTGTGGTTTTATTTGACTATAATGAATATAACTTACGTTATCTAAACTTGTTTAACATGTAATTTTAATCTCATGGCAGTTATCTTAATAATTATGTTTGTTTATGTAATTGAAACAAGGTCCATAGCTGTGTATTTAATTTTCTATGTAGTCAGTAATTAAGATATATGAACAAGCATCAGTATATGATAAGTGCATTACTGCACAACATAACCCACAAGAACTAGTTTCTCATTACGTGCTTTGGGTTAGCATGCAATAGATTCATCTTACATGAAATACCAGAGTGTTATCTTGTTGGGAACTAAACACTTCAACGCCTTAGATAATATTTGATATAAAAACCCAACATTTTGGTTCCATTGTTAGGACCTGTAGATCTTGTTTCATAGTAATGGAAAATGCTTGAGTTATTATCCCTTGATAATATTGAATAATGGATTATTGGGGTCAAGGATAATTTTGCAATTTTATATCTTAAAATAGGAATTTCTACACATGCATGGGTTGAACAACATCTATATAAATCTTTATATAAAACTTTCTTTGTCAAAGTCCCCATTCATTTACATGCTTGGCTCTCAACCTATGCTCAAGACCGGTCACAAAATTTTAGGAGTCAAGCTTGGATGATAGAGCATTAGAGGGATTTAGCACATTTGGGAACATTATGGACATGAGCTATTAATATATAGTGGAGAGGGGTGTTAAATATCTATATCTTGGAGTATGTTGTAACCACTTACTCCTATCTTAAAGAAGTAAAGTTCTAGATCCTCTAAGAACCACGTGGTTGATATATTATACATTTCCCACTAGAAGTAAAGAAGTTTATTGATTTTGGCAGCACAGTTGGGAGGGTAATACAGGGGTGTTGGTGAAGGACTATTGGTTCAAAATGGTAGCTAGTTAGTGGGAGTTGTAACATAAATATGATGAAGCTCAATAAAGGGTTATACGTGGAAGTGGACTAAGAATGGGACAAGAGGACTCAAGAAGTGTTGTTAGGATCTGCAGGGAAGCAAAAGAGTACAAGGACTCACCAAATTTTGGACTATGACCAATGCTAGCTTTGTCATATGTGCGAGAAACTAGATAGACAACAGAGACTAAAAAATATAATTTAAACCAACCTAGTTTCCCAACCATAGTGTGGGCTTATGCTTTTGAGCTAGATGATTTAATTATACATAATTGGGATCCAAATAGTGTAGAGTCAGAAGCAGACCCCATAAGAGAACCTATTACTGAACAAGTTTTAACTCATAGTGAATTGACACTTTCTTTTCCTCTTTAAATTAATTTCATGGCCCAAATTGGTATGCCTAGTGGACCTAGCATAATTAATGGGCAGAGCACTAGTCCAAGAATTATAAAGCAACCTACTACCACACCTAATATCTCAGGAGTTTCTACTGGAGGTGTAGGAGGTGGACTAGGAGGTAGAGTAGGAGGAAGTGGTGGTCTTCCACCCTTAGGAATAAAACTTGGGAGTTCTCAACAACCACCATTACAAGTACCTCAACTACCGACTATGTATTATGAAATGATGCTTCATTTAATAGAATATTAAGGCATAGAGAATGCTACAGAGCATGTTCCTAAGTGTGAACTCATCTAGAGGGAATGTGGTATAACTTTTTTTGATAGAAAATCAACTCAATTGGAAACCATACTTCTAGAAAGAACACACAAGTGGTATAAGAAGTATGACCCTTAACAATCATTAATTGACTATGACCAGCTTAAGACAACATTTATTCAAGAGTTTGATATTCTAGGACTCAATCAATAAAGTATTATTGTGTTAAAGGATATAAATAAAGAGCTAACCATAAGTGTACACAAGTATGATGCACAGTTCAAAAGACTCTTATTTAAGCTCTCATTCAAGATTAATGCTGCTCAACATGCCCAGAGGTTCTCGGGAGGCTTGTTGCTTCCCTTTAGATGAATTTTATCTCAAAGAACCTTTACTAGTACATGTAAGGCCCTAGAAGTTGTCCTCCATGCTGAAGCTATTGGTATCATTAACACTATAATCAATCTTTTTATGGAAGCTAAAATAGCTTCAATGGCATCATAGTTAGAAAAGTTAACTACAAATAATATTCATGACACTCATAGTGGTCTTTGGTGTATTGATTGTGAGTCTGAGGGTCATAATAGAAGTAATTGCCCTTGAAAGAACATTTGTGCTTTATTAAAGTAGTCTTGTGAAATTTTCCATGAAGAGCATGATGTCCACTCTTGTCCTATATTACAATAGGATACACATTCTAAAGTATTTAATTACTGCAAGATATAAGATGCATATACCCATAACATAAATGAGCACCACTTGATTAGGGATATACATGAGGCATGCATGAATGGTACACATCAAACCTTTGTTTCAAACAATCAAGATAATGGTGAATATCATGGGTGAGGCTAAGGATGAAGATGAGGAGATGGGCATTTTCCACCACAAATATGCTATAAGTGTGGGTCTCCAAATCACTATCAATGAGATTGTCTTGTCTATCCAACATGTGCACTTTGTAAAAAGGAGCATCAGTTAGAGGAATGACCTAATTTGTACACAAACATCGCAAAAGAAAGAAATGAAAAAGGTTTTAGTATGATACACATAGAGAAACCACACTGGCGACCACATTCTAGCACTTTGATGGCCCAATAGGTTAATATCACCACAAGCAGTGGAGGACAATCTTAGTCTATGTTTATTCCACCCATTAAGAAGATATAGTACAAATAACCTTGTGTAATGAAGTATCTTAATGATCAATAATAGAATGATGTGATCTAGGATACTATGACCTTGGTACAAGAACTACAAGGACAAATTCAATTCTGTAAGGGACAAGAAGTTGCCTAACATGTTGATATGCAAAAATCCATAAAACCTCAAAACACTATGTTGAATATCTTCTAAGAAATTTTCAAGTGCATGGTAAAAGATATTATCCCATAGTTGAGTAATTAGCTTAAACATCAGACACTAAGGCCATCTGAATATTGTCAGTTAAATCATGATCGATGACAAGATACTCATGTTCCTCCTAGCCTTCACGAAGACAAGGAAATACTAGTGAATGCTGCCATCGATAGATGGGTGATCCCAGACATTTTAGTCAACATTGGCACTGAGGTCAATATACTCACAAAGGATATATGGAAAAAATGGCAAACCTAATGTGACAACCATCACCTCACATGTGTCACATTGAGGTCAATGTCCTCACAAAGGATGTATGGAAAAAAATGGCTATCCCAATGTTACAACCATGACATAACATGTTGTTTATGGCCAATAAAACTTGTGCTATACTAATTAAAATTCTTAAAAATGTAACTATCAATATCCTTGGGGTACCTTTCAAGGCTGATTTTGAAGTTCTATAATTGGATGAAGCTGATGACTTTCCATCCCTATTGGGACATCCTTGGTGTTATGAAAATAATGTTAATTTAAGCTTCAAAAAGTGATATATTAGTTTTGAAAATACTAATTAATGAGTTGTCATTCCATTGGACTAAGTACATGGGCCCCTATATGTAGAACCTATTAGCGCATATGAGGATATTAATCATATCTATAATGTCACATCTCAAGACAATGAGCATCATGATCCTACACCTAATGACATCCTCTATTGGATAGACACACAGTCCCTTTATGATACTACAAGTAATGCCTATAATTGTTGGGCCCACGATGACTATGACATTATTAGAAGAGTGTGTGGAACCATTGGCGTTTGTGAAGACATTATGTGCCAGTACCATAAGAACCATCGATTTATTCATCTTATCACTAGACAATTCATGCAAGGACCAATTATGGCTACACCACTTGAAAGGCTTAATGAATCTCCATGGTTTCACAGGAAAATGGAAGTTTGTGACTTCATCTAGTGACTCTAAGCCTTCTATGACTCTGATATTAATCATATACATTCACTGGTTCACCTCTTTGATGTCACGACCGTAAGATGGTGGTGAACTCATAATGAGTATCTCCTTCATTGGGACCAAGTATGTTCTGCTTTACATCACCAGTTCATTATGACAATCACATCTGGGGTACAATCAACTATAGTGGAGTTTGAGCACCAAAACCACATTTAAAAACCTATGAAACAATGTGGTTGGCTGAAGAATATTTCTTGCTATAGTACATGTGGATACATGCATTTTATGAAACTTTATGGATTTGGGATAGAGCATGGTATGTTCATAAAGAATGACATTTAGGTACCTATTTCTATTATTTGTTAAAAAATAACATGGTCTTGGTGTAGTCTTATTCATCCCTAAGGATAGATTTGCACCTCACACTGCAAGTGATGCATCAAGCAGTTGTTAGTGACCCCATTCCTGTCAAGGATTGGATACAACACATACATGGTGTAACAGAAGAAGGCTTGGTCATTTTTAATGATCCAATTGAGTAATCATCCCCCACACGAGAACTTGTCCTCCATCAGGCATTCCATGAATAAATTCATAAAGGAAATCAAAAACTAGTGTTCCATGTTGATGAAGGTGAAGGGTCCAAATCGCTTGACCCATTGACAAGTCATTTGGATGTTCCCAAACTATTCATGATACTAGTCATGACACAAACCACCCATACTCAAAACCTCTTCAACCCATCTAGTGGAACATTGGCATAGAAGAAACACCAAAGATAGCTACTATGGGTAATTATTAGTCTGATACTGAGATTTATAAATTGTTTGAGATGCTAAAGGAGTACCAATATGTTTTCCCCAAGAATTATAGTGAAATGAACGGTGTTCACCTGTCCTTAAAAAAAATGTATATCAAATTGGTTGAAGGTTCTTGCCCAGTCAATCATATTGAATGAATCCAAATTTATGTGCATGGGTGAAAGAGGAAATTGATAGTATGTTGTGCATTGGATTTATAACTCCAATTGATGAGTTTTAGTGGGTTAGCCCCATGATAATAGGCATAAATAAATATGAGCGTATTAGAATTTGTGTTGATTATTGAATACTTAATTCATCCTATGTTACTAATCATTTTTTGATGCCTAATAAGCTCAAAAATCCTTAAAGGTGTTATTGGGTGTGAAATTTACACTTTCAAAGATGGATTTTATGGGTACCATCAGTTCCAAATCATAGAGGAGGATTAACCTAAAAATACATTTGCTACTGAGTGGGGGTCTTATGCATATACCATTATATCTTTTGGGTTAAAAAATGCACCCATTGTATTCTCCCAAATAGTTTTTGAGGCCTTTAAAGACTTCATCTTTAAATTATTTCAAGTTCATTTGGATGAGTGGATAGTATATGGCCTAGTGAAAGACCATTGTTATAATCTTAGGCTTATGCTTGAGCATTATTGAATGCTTCAAAATTCACTCAATGTAAAGAAATTTATTTTTGATACACCATTTAGGATTCTCCTTGGTCACATAATATACCTATATGGACTTTTATTTTACCCTAATAAGGTTGTCATCATCTTGCATCAGCCAACACCAACATCTCAATGAGTGGTTCATTCATTTATAGGTCATACTAGGTATTATCAAAAATTCATCTGAGGTTATGCACATATTAATGCACTATTATAATAACTCTTAAAAACATAATAAACACTTCATTTATTCCCACTCATACCAAGAATAATTTTAAGCTTTGAAAAACAAGCTCATCATTGCATCGATTCTCCAATTCCCCGATTGGACTAAACTGTTTCATCTCAATGTTAATACTTTTGGTATATTCATAAATGTGATACTTGTGCAAATTTGGGAAGGTCACCTTGATCATCCTATTTAATTTTCAATTAGAAAGCTTAATCTAGATAAGAGAAATTATACCACAAGAGAGCGTGAAGTACTTTCCATGGTCTATGATTTACAAAATTTCTACTAGTATTTGTTGGTGACTCCTTTTGTGTTCTATACAGACCATGAAGCCTTAAAATATATGGTTAATAAACTTGTGTTACATGACCACATATACTATTTTATTGTGTTATTCCAATTATTCTAATTATTTGTCATGTTCAAACTAGGTAAGACCAATTATGGTCCTAACCATCTCTCTAGAATTGATTTTGATGAGCTAGCATGAGCCATTGAGGATGAATTTTTTGATGTGCATTTGTTTCACATTTCACATGTTCCTAAGGAGTTAAAATATATATTAGCCTTGTTAACTACTAGCATGGATCCATCTCATCTGATCCCATAGGCTAAGAAGCAATTAGTCATTTGCATTGTACCTTTTTAGTTCATTAGAGGGGACCTATATAAGATTGGATGAGATGAAATGCTTTGATGTTATGTCATGAAACACGAGCATCCTAAAGTACTCCATGAAGTTCATGAAGGAATTACTAGAGGACATTATATCAATGAGGCTATTGTGTGTAAATTTATATTAGCTGGTCTATAGTGGCCTACACTTTTCCATGATGCCAAACTACATGTCCAATAATGTGATATTTATCAACATTTGGGGAAACCAAATCATCAGGATGCCATGCTATTATATCCTATTTTATCATAGGAACCATTTGAGAAATGGACCATTGATTTTGTTGACCCTATCAACCCAGTCAAATGACATACAAGTTACCACTATATCATCATAGAAATTGATTATCTCACATGTTGGGTTGAAACCATACCAACACAAGATTTTACTGCAACAACTGACATGCACTTCATATGGGAACATATAACAAGATTTAGTTGTCTATTAAGTTTTACTAGTGATTATATTACATATTTTCTTAATGAGATTATTCGTATATTACTCATCAAATTCATGATTTCCCATCACAAGATAACATTGTATCATCCCCAATCTAATGGCACTGCTGAAGAATTCAACAAAATCTTGGGCACAACACTTACAAAAATTTATAATATTAGACACACCAACTAGGATGATCGGGTGTCTATAGTTCTATGGGCTTAAAAAAAAAACTTACAAGGGCCTCAACAAAAGTATACCCTTTAATCTATTGTTTAAAATTAAAGCAGTTCTTCCAATTGAATTCTTGGTTCCTTCTCTATGCATTACACGCATTTGACAACTAGATGATGAATCATCATTGAAAAAATGTTTAGATGCTTTGTTACGATTAGATGAAGTATATTTCCTTGATTATTAGAGTCAAGATGTGTAGAAACACAAATAGAAGGCATGGCATGATCACCTCCTCAAACATAAGACATTTACCCTGGGAATGCAATTTTTACTCTTTGAATCCAAGTTTGTGCTCCACTCTGGGAAGCTATGTGTTCACTGGGACAATCCTTTTATTATTCATAGTATTCATCCTACCGACATGTGTTGTTTAAAAAGATTGGATGGAAAATTTATTCCTATTCATTACAATGGTAGTCAGCTACCATCGTATTTTTCTGCTTGGGTTTGGTTCCAATTGTATCAATAAGGCATATGTCATTAGTTTAGGATTTCTTGTTTTCAATAAAGTGTTGCCTTAGTTGTTCACCCCTTTCCATTATTTAATTTATTTTTGTAACTTAGTACTTATGTTTTTTTAGAGTACCATGATGTATATTTAGTGTGGGGTAAGGGGTGTTATATGTGTTGGGAAATGGTCCATAAGGATGCATGTGCAAGCAAAGGGGTTTAAGGATAGAGATTACCACCAATAGTAAGAATATTAAAACGGTTTTACAGCTATCATGCACTCTTAGAAAAGTGTGGGACAAGACATGCCATTAATATAAAGAGATAATGGTTATGATAAGCATGTCAACATCATGTCATGATGATATTGTTAATCGCATTTATGGTAAAAAGTGATAGTCAAAGAAATGAGACTATAGTATCCCTCAAGAATGTTTACAACAATTTTTCTGATTTTTATAAAATAACAAACAAATGCAACTCCCATACAACTACGATAACTAAATATTGATCAAAACCACCAATTATATTATTCATTCAATAACTGAAGAAATACATAAAAATCATGGAGAATACATATAATATGGAAATATCTCAATACAACTTCTTACATATAACTATTTGCATCATAATTTTAGTTTCCAAATGAAATTACCACTAACTAGCCAAGGAGTATCTCTCAACATTGAAACCAATAGATCTTAGAGGGTTTTCATTCTCAAAAATATCTTCACTCCAAGGGTTTTCATCCTTAGGATAGGTTTAAGAATGAACCAATTTCAAACTCATAAAATGGGGGTTTAATAATAATCAGCATATCAAATGCAATGGACAAGCATGCTTATATATAAAAGCATGAGAGAGAGAGAGAGAGATAGGAAGGAGAATGAACAGAGAGAGATAGATTCACCCCATTCCCATATGTGCCAAAATGGCACTATTGGTCTATGACCCCATGTGCATGGGTCAAGGGTGGATCACATGATTACTTCTTTCTTTCTCTTTTGGTCTCCCACTTTTCTGTGCCTCCAAAGAGTCCTCCTCACTCACATATGTGAGCTAATCTTAAATAGTGTATCATGCCTCCTACTTCCCCAGATTCCCAGACAAGGTTAGTCACCCATGTGACTCCAAAATTGGTATCCTACCTTCACACATATGAGCAAATCTAGAATAGTTCAACACTTGACATCTTTTTCCATGTGACCCCAAATATTATCAAACAAGATATAATCACCTTTTGATTCATTCAAAGGGTCCTCACATGCCAAAACATTATTCCACCAAAGGGTGGTACCCAAACTATTCCTCCATGTCTTTACTTAACATGTGAGTTATAAAATACAAATAATTCTATCACCAAGTGGAATATCATGCCCCACCTCTTAATATGCCTGAGATTCTCATGTGGTTCATGTCACATCATCCCAAGCCACCTCACTTGTTGCATCACCTACCATATCACCATGAATAGTGATGGTGAATAGTAATCAATGATTAGTGCTTAGTGATCCCCACATTAATGTTCCCTGACATCACTCAATTTAGCCTACATAAACTAAATAGGGTAATGGTCTTATACAATTGTATGTTAAGGAAAAAAGGGGACATTATATAGACCATTAATTGCATTGATTGTGGGAAGTGATGGTCTAAGAGAGGGGGGAAGTAAATGCAAGTTACCTCCTTGAAACTATAAAAATACAATTGGGTGATCATTCTAAACTTTACATTTGATTTTAATGTGATTTTACATAGCTAAAGAGTGAACAATTGAGTTCAAGTGATTTTTGGATAAGTGCAGAGTATCAATTACCCATTCGTTGATCATTAAGAAGTGTCTTAACTAAGTGATCAAGTGGAAGATATCTATTTTTAGATTTTAGATTACTTAGTTTAGTGTCTGTCATTAATGGGTGTCAAAGCAAGAGATCTGAGACACTTCTATAACAAACATGTGTTATTTTGGGAATATTAAATGGTATACCTCAACCTTTTGGCTTTATGAAGGGTGATGCAGCCTAAGAAAAAGGCCCAATGAAGTGAGCCAATACCAACTACTACAGATGAAGAGGAGATAAGTGTTGCGGGGGAAGCAGTATTAATCAAGGAAGAAATACCCAAAGAATAGAGTGAGCATGCATAAGGTGAAGGAACAATAATGGCTCACCAAACCAAGAAGAAAGCCCAAGTGCCTCCACCTCCACCTTAGCTAATAGAGGAGATGCAATACCAAAAAATGGTGTTGTGCATGGAGAATTAGGTATCAAATGTACGCACTTGTACTGTTTTCAACTATAACCATTACCAACATGAAAATGAGTTTGAGCTCCAAAATGATTATCGAGTCGAGTGCCAAAACACTAGGAGTGAATTGGTTTATGATTTGAAAATCTTCAATGCCTTGGACTTTGTAGGGATATTTCAACTTTTTAACCTCTTATATTTTGGAAAATTGGTAGAGGCAATCAAATTTTTTCTTTTGTGTATCCATGAGGACTATATTTATTTTGTTGGATGTCAAATACCTGAAGCAGGGCCATACCATGCATATTAATAAATTACAAGACCTTGTCCTCCAAGTAGTAACACAAATCATAATGACCAAAATTGGTGGGATTAGTTGATGGAAAGAGGTGGACATGGCCCACATATATGTCATTCACCATTTAACCAATAGGATACAGTATAAATAGGTAATGTATTTTGCCCAAAAAATTATAATAGATAAAGAGAGGACCCATCAATTACCTAACCATAGGTTCCTATGGGGTGTATTACTTTTGTTAATGGTGTTTGATGAAATTAGTGTACCTTATTACACCTTTAGATAATTGAAGTGGTTATACCCACCTAAGAACAAGTCCCCTATAGATTGCTATAAGGCATTTACATGCCCCATTTATATCACTCTAACTTTTAAACTCAAGATGAAGTCATGGTATGATGGTATGAAGGAAGCCTTTGGAAACAAATGGTGCATTCCAAAGGACTTACCCATCTAGGTTGGTGAACAAGACAATTTTTTTGTCAAACAACATTTTCCCCTAGTGCATATCAAGATGGCCCCCTCTAGAGAGTTTTTTACTTGGTTGAATTTTCCCTATGCTTTTACAACATGATACTTTGTCAACTCAGATAATCGTATATATGACATGCAACCCCTCACCCTTGAAGTAGAATGAATTAACTTATAAATTCACACTCTCCACAAAATGTATGGATATCTTGGTGAGAAACCATATAGAGAAAATCATGAGACTGAAAGAACTGACATCAAGGTTCACCCAACTATGGTCGGGTAGTCAATTCATAATATATATGTTACAACCTAAGAAGAAAGCTTCAAGAATGTTGAGAAAAAGAGAGAAAATATTCCTCCAATGTCACCACTTGAAAAGAATAAGCATACTAGGCATGATGCTAGCACAAGTTAGTGATGCTAACATACTAGGCATGATGCTAGCACAAGGAAGAGTTAGACTAAAAAAAAACACACTCCTTAATGCAAGAGGAGGAGACCACCCTTAAAGAGGCATAGTTGGATGTTGAAAATACACTTGGTTTTGATGCAAAAGGATTGATTGGCATGGACATCGACATCACTTCCTTGGCACAAGGCATGGATGTCAAGATTCTTGAGCAGGATCCCATCAAATGGAAGTAGCCTACTGACTCCATAGTCCAACCACCTATGGGTGATACAACCACCAACTTACACACCCAATACCAGACAAGCATTCCCGACAAGTTGTTATATTTATATTCCCATTTTCATCTAGAGGATGCCAATATAGACACCAGGCATTAGATGTCATTTTTTCTTAGACATGTCTAATGAGGAATGCCATTTTGAAATACCCCCCGATAGCTTAGTTGTTAGAAATATTATCATTGATGTCAAAGGGTAATCATGAATCTAATTAATGGTAAATGTATTTTGATGAAATAATTAAATTAAATGAAGGATATTTAATTTAATTGAGGCAATTAAATGTGAAATTAATAGTCATATTCTTGTGTGGAATAAAATTCAAATTAACTATGACTAACGGAATTAAAGAGATAATTATGGTGAAGGTTTCAAGGCAATTTTTAAGGCTAAAATGGTCCCCAACCTTGACTGACCTGATGTCAAGGAGTTGTGACAATTCAAATAGACCTTTTCATTTGAAGATTCACAACCTTCATTTGTGGCTTTTCATGGGTTATAAATAAGTGCATAATGAGTGGCAAATTTGAATGTTCGAAAGTGGAAGATATAAAATAAGAGCAAAAATATTTGAAAGTAGAATTTTTTGAGAATATTGAAAGGAAAAACCAACAAGTATAAGGTAGAACATAGCATCAAAAACACTTAAATGTGGATCATATCGAAAGGAAATAAAGCAATATTCTATCATCTATTATGTTAGCAACAAATCAAAGATAAATGAGTGATTCTTGTGATAAGGTTGGTGCCTTCAATTTTAAGAGATTGGTGTCTCTTGTTGAGTTGGTGCTTGATGAAAGGGTTTGGTGCTCCTTTAGGTTAGTTCCTAAAAAATTGTATTTGGGGTTGGTGCTCTAGTAGGCCGGTGCCTACAAATATTTATATTGAGAAATATTTCTCCGTGGTTTTTTCCCAAAAGGGTTTCCACGTATATCTAGTGTCACTTTGCATTGTGTTATCTTGTGTTGTGATTTGATTGCTTTGAGTATCTTAATTGGAATAAGTGATTAAGTGTTAGAAAAGAAAATAATATATAATATTGATTCACCCCCCTCTCAGTATTAGCATGTGCTCAACAATTGGTATCAAAGTGAGTTCCTTTAGATTTAGCTTAACTGCAAGAAGGTAGATCGTACAAGCACACATGGTTGGATCATAATTTCAGGATGGATTTTCCACTAACAAGGCATGGTTGTTTGATGGCACAAATTATGCCTTCTAGAGCATAAGAATGAAGACATATCTAATGGCTCTTAGGATTGATATTTGGTAATAACTAGTAATCGAGTACCAAATACCACAAATACCACCAATAAATATTGATAGAAAGAAGGCTAGTGAGAACAATGCTAAAGCAATGAATGCCATCCTATGTGGCCTTTTAGAATCAAAATTTGTAAAAGTCATGCATTGTGATTCTACAATAGAGATCTGGGAAAAACTTATAATTATCTATGAGGGTGATAGCAAGGTAAGACAAACAAAACTCCAAACTCATAGGAGATAATTTGAGAGTTTCAAGATGAAGGAAGAGGAGAAATTTTCAAGATACATGCTCTAGGTTGATGAAATAGTCAATTTTATTGGAAGACTTGGAGAAACTATAGAAGAGTTTGCAATCATCCAAAAGGTGTTAAGGTCCTTACCATTGAGGTTTGATGCAAAAGTCTCTATTATTGAAGAAATGAAAGATATAGATAAATTAAATATGGATGAGTTACACGGAGTCCTCTTAGCATATGAAATGAGGACTGAATTTGAAAGACCATCAAAAAGAAAAGCAAAATTTAAAGCATCAAATAAGGAGAAAGTTAAGAAACCTAAGCCAAGCAATAGCTCAAGCAGTGAAGAAGATGAAAAGGAGGCTCTATTCATTCAAAAGTTGAAAAAAGGTTTGGGCAAATATAAAGGCAAGTTACCATTCAAATGTTTTAATTGTGGTAAGATTGGTCATTGTTCAACTAAGTGCTCGGATAAAGACAATAGTGATGAAGAGGAGATCAAACCAAAATTCAAGAAGGGATTTAAGAAAAATAATGACAACAAGAGATTTGAGAAACAAAAAAGTATATTATACTCTAGGAGGAACTATAGCTCATCTGAGGATAGCAGAGCTAGTGATTATAATAATGACGGTGAGGAAACATTGTTCATGACCATAGAAGATAATGCTTTCACAAGAAAAAAAAACTTGTATGAATAAGAAGATGAAGGTGAGGTAAATATTAAAGAAGAGCTTACCTATGCCTTAGGAGAGATAAAATATCTTAAGAAAAAGAACATGAAACAAAAGCTTCTGATCCAAAAATATGAAAAAGAGAGTCAAGACTCAGAAGCTAGAATATGGCAAGGTCTTGAGGAATCAAAGAAGATAATTGTTGATCTAAAAGTCCAAATTGAAGAGGCAAAGAAAATTGAAGAAGATCTAATGGATTAGCTAAGAAGAAATGAGAAGACTGTGAAAGGTATGAATCTAAGTTTGTTCCTTTAAAAAGGGATCTCGAAAAGGTGAATACTAAAATAGCAAGTGACTTAAAATTTGAGAAAAGAACCTAAGTTTTTAATAATATTCTGGAGAGTTAAATATCACCATCTAACAAGTCAGGCATTAGATATGAGAAGGAAAAAGAGAAATCTAAGAGCTATGCTGAAACTCTTAAGGAACTTATGAAAAAGGAGACCAAAAAGGAAGAAGCCTAGAATATAAAAACCAACTCTATCAACAAAGAAAGCAAAGGAAAACAAAACTTCAAGAGACCACTTGCTCCAAGATATGCTAACAAAACCAGATTGTATAAAAAGAGCTAAGGATATTGAATTCAGGAACAGAAAGAAAGGAACCTATGGAGCTTTGAACAGAAGCTATAATTCATTTGCTCCCCTATCAAACTTCGATGAAGAATATATAGGCTGCTATAAGTGTAATAACTATGGAAATATAGCATGTTATGGTAGAAGTGTTTTTGAATCTGTAAGACAAGATGAGAAGTTCAAGGCTCCAGTGATAAATAAAAGGGAACCAACAAATACTTGGAAGAATAAGCAAGAAGAATCCATGATCGTTCAAATAATATTCCATGCTAGAGATGAAGGACAACAATGGCTCATTGATAGTGGATGTTCGAGACATATGAATAGAGATAAAATCAAATTTATCTCATTAAAAAAGGTCAATGAAGTCATGGTGAAGTTTGGAGACAACACTATAGCCAAAATAATAGGAAAAGGTATGCTTAGTCTTGATAATGGAAGAACCAAAATAGAGAATGTGTTATATGTGAAAGGGTTAAAGCATAATATTCTAAGTGTGAGCCAAATGTGTGATTAAGGACACACTCAAGTTATTTGTTGAAGGTTATGAGATTAGAAAAAGAGACATGAGAGAGCTAATTGCAGATGCTCACAAGATAATAAATAATCTATACATGCTTATAGAAGTCAAAGGAAGGAAGTGTTGTCTGAGTCAAGTTGAATAAAGTTGGCTATGACACAGAATAATGGGCCATATAAAATTTGATAACCTTTTGAATATTATCAAGAAGCAAGCTATAAGGGATATTCCAAAGATAGAAAATCCATCAAACATGCCTTGTAAGTAATGCCAGCATGGGAAACAGACTAGGACAAGATTCAAAATGAAGGAATATTCCACCATGAAGAAATTAGAGCTCATTCATACATATCTGTTTGGACCCACTAGAATGTAAATTATACAAAGTGAGAGGTATTTTATACTATTAATTGATGATTACACTAGAATGACATGGGATAAATTTTTGAAAGAAAAGTTTGAGACATTTAGTAAATTCAAAGCATTTAAAACATTAATTAAAAATGAAACCAAATGAAGGATAAAATTCTTAAGGTCAAATAGAGGAGGTGAGTTCATTTCAAATGAATTCATTGAATATTGTGAAGACCATGGGATAAAAAATAGTACTCAGTTGTAAGAACTCCACAATAGAACAGGGTAGTAGAATGAAAGAACAAGATTGTCCAAGAAATGGCTAAGACAATGTTGAATAAATCCAAGTTATCAGACAAATATTGGAGAAAAGTTGTTTGCATAGATATATATCCTAAATAGAGGGTAGATCAGAGTAAAAAATGATAAGACCCCATATGAGTTATGGATGAGAAGACCAGCTTCCATCAAATATTTTAAAGTATTTAGAAGTAGGTGCTTTATTAATAGGATCAAAGATGATTTGGGGAAATTTGAATCTAGAGGCGATGAAGGATTTTTTTGGAGATATTCCACTAAAAGCAAGGCCTACAAATTCTAAAAAAAGAGAACTCAAACTATTGTATAAAGTGATAGTGTTAGAGTAAATGAAACTAAAAATCAAAAGGTAAGTGATCCATTAGATGAACCTAATATCATTGAAAAATAATAGGTTGAAGTAGAGAATATGGATGAAGATGAAAGGAAAGACACCAAAGCACAATCTCATTTCATTTAGAAGAACCATGTTGAAAGCCAAGTCATTGGCAATATAGATGCTCGAGTACAAACTAGAAGATGGATTGTAAGAAATTTTGAACTAGTGAATTTTTCTTTGTTATCTAAAATATAGCCTAATAATTTTTCAAAAGTGAGCCATGATGAACATTAGGTAAAAGAAATGGAAGAAGAGATAAACCAAATTAAGAAGAATTAGATGTGGGAGGTGGTACCCAAATTAAAGAATCAGAATGTGATCGGCACCAAATGGGTATATAGGAACAAACTAAATAAGGATGGTCAAGTGACAAGAAATAGGGCTCGATTGGTATGTAAAGGATATGCTCAAATCAAAGGTATTAACTTTGAAGAAACCTTCACTCCCATAACAAGATTAGAGGTAATCAGAATGTTTCTTGCCTATGTTATTTTCAAGAACTTCAAGGTATATCAAATGAATGTATAATCTACTTTTCTGAATGGTAAATTATAAGATAAAGTGTACATCAAATAACTATTAAGGATTCCTTATATCAAAAGATAGAAAATATGTATGCAAATTGAAGAAAGCCTTGTATGGATTGAAGCAAGGCCCTAGAGCTTGGTATTCAAGACTTGACAAGTATCTACAAGACCAGGGATTTAAGAGATGATTTATCGACAATAATTTGTACATCAAAACTAAAGGTGAACATCGATTAATTGTTGTATTTTATATTGATGATATAATCTTTGGAGGAGATAGTGAGAGGATATTCAAAGGATTCACCAAAGACTTGCATAAGGAATTTTAGATTTCCATGTTTGGTGAGCTATCATTCTTTCTTGGATTACAAATATCTCAATCTAGTAAGGGAATATCCATCTTCTAGACTAAGTATGCTAAAGAAATGTTAAAGAAATATGGAATGGAAAAATATTCACCAATTGGCATGCCTATGGATACAAGAAATAAGTTGAGTAAGGATGATGAATTGTTAGATATAGATTAGTTCCTCTACATATCAATGATTGGTAGTCTTTTGTACATAAAAACATCCAGGTCAGATATCATGCAAGCAGTGGGCATAGTAGCATGCTATCAGGCAGATCCTGATGAAACACATGTGCAAGTGGTTAAGTGGATATTCATATATCTAAAAGGGACCCTAGATTATGGATTGTGGAATCCTATAGGAAAGGATTTCACATTGGTAGCATATACAAACTCAGACTAGGTAGGATGCCTAGATGATAGAAAAAACATAAGTGGAGGAGCATTTTTCCTTGGAGATAGCCTAGTGTCTTGGCTAAGTAAGAAGTAGAATTCAGTTTCCTTATCCACAACAAAGGCAAAGTACATAGTGGTAGTATTGTTTTTCACTCAAATTCTTTGGATGAAGTAGACCCTTAAATACATTAAGGTAGAATATGATCATCCAATTTCAACATACTATGATAATACCAGTGATATTAGTATCTTAAATAATCTAGTGATGCATTCCAAAACAAAGCGCATTCCAATCAGATACCATTTCTTGAGAGAGAAAGTTATAAAACAACAAGTAAAATTGGAATATATAGCCACCACAGAGAAGATAGTGGACATTTTCACCAAGCTACTTTGAAAGGACACATTTAAATATCTACATGAGAAGTTGGGAGTAATCTCTTTTGCTTCCTATCACTGAATGGAAGTATTGATTAAGGGGGAGATAAGCATTTCATTATCTAGATCCTAGGTAGTCCCTTTGTCATTGATGTCAAAGGGGGATAAGTGTGGAAAGAGGGAGTCACAAAAATGGGGATCTATAGAAAACAAGATCTCAGACAAAAGAATCAGTACAATAAGGCAGAGTAGATTCAGTGTGTGGTTGCCATCAATGACAAAGGGGGAGATTGTTGGAAATATTATCATTGATGTCAAAGGGTAATCATGAATATAATTAATGGTAAATGTATTTTGATGAAAGAATTAAATTAAATGAAGGATATTTAATTTAATTGATGCAATTAAACATGCAAGTAATGATCACATTCTTACGTTGAATCGAAGACAAATTAAGTATGACTAACGGGCTTAAAGAGATAATTATGGTGAAGGTTTCAAGGAAAATTTTAAGGATAAAATGGTCCCCAACCTTAGCCAACCTGATTTCAAGGAGTTTTGACTGTTTGATGGACCTTTTCATTTGAAGAGTCATGACCTTGATTTGTGGCTTTTTATGGGTTATAAATAAGTGCATAACAAGTGACAAATTTGAATGTTTGAAAGTGGAAGATATAAAAGAAGAGCAAAAATATTTGAAAGAAAAATTTTGTGATAATATTGAAATGAAAAACCAACAAGTATAAGGTAGATCATATCAGAAAAAAACTCAAGTGTAGATCAAATTGAAAGGAGATAAAGCAGTGTTCTATCATCCATTGTGTTTGTAACAAATCATAGATAGAAGAGTGATTCTTGTGAGAAGGTTGGTGCCTTCATTTTGAAGATATTGGTGTCTCTTGTTGAGTTGGTGCTTGGTAAAAGGGGTTGGTGCTCCTGTAGGTTAGTGCCTACAAGATCGTATCTGGGGTTGGTGATCCAGTAGGTTGGTGCCTATGAATATTTATTTTGAGAAATATTTCTCTATGGTTTTTTCCCAAAATGGTTTTCGTGTATATCTGGTATCACTTTGCATTGTGTTATCTTGTGTTATGATTTGATTGCTTTGAATATCTTAATTAGAATAAGTGATTAAGTGTTAAAAAAATAAAATAATATATAATACTGATTCACCCCTCCCCCTCTCAGTATTACCTTGTGCTTAACAATAGTATTAGATTCAAAAGCAATGACACTACCCACTCATATTTGGGTTGATCCTCAATAGCTTTATCCTCTACAAACTAGTACTAAATTCTTGAAAATGGCCTTTAAAGTCACATAATAGAATATGTTTTTATATTATGATGTACACACAATAGAACAAAAACATGGCAAGGTGGTGGATATGTACAATAAAGAATTTATTGCTTGAAATACTTAAAGAGGAAGTGGTCATGTTGAAACACCAGTTGGAAGTCACCACAATAGTGAAGGTTAAAACTTTGAGTTTGTTTAAGGCTATTATGGATCAAGAGCCAGTATTCACATATGGGGTCCTTTTATATGGAGAGGATATTGATAAGTTAGATACCCTTGTGGATCTCTTATTAAAGTAGTGTAAGGAACAACTAACGTCAATAAATAAAATATTATGGGAAACTAAATAGTTTTCAAAAGTAGTCGAAGTAGACAAGCACACCTTACAATAGGTTAAGGAGGTGATCCCCATCCTGGATGGGATTTTTGAGAAGTTGGTATGGCCCAATAAAATTTTGGAAGCTTAACTCTAGGCAGAAGAGTCTTAGTGATAGTAATTGGTGAATGTTGCCTTGTTAATAAAATACTACACCAAGCATGCTAAGGCATTTAAGGATGTTAAAACTATGGAAGAAATAATAAACATGCATCAATAAAAAATAAATTCCAACATTATAGTGCTCCAAGGTTAGGTTGTGAATGAAGTCACCATGCTTGAAGAGGTCCAAAAGGATGGCTCCACATCCCTAGAACAACTGGGTAATTTTGACTAAGTATTTTGGCTTATGGCATAGAACAAGCATAGTACAGGAAGATAATGGCATGGCATGGGAAGACCATGGCATAAAATGAGCATGGAATGAGAAGACAATGGCACATAATACCATAACATGAGGAGACCCAGTCAAAGGAGAGGCATAACAAATAGAGGACCTGAGAGTGGAGGACTCGTTATATTAGTTAAATACTTGGGGAACACGAAGGAAGTAGGAAATGGTTGAGGAGGGATTCTCAAGGACATAGCATACTTCAATCATACATGAGTTTTGCAATGGCTTGCATGAAGGAGGACATTTGGCAACAAGGATCCAATACCAAATGAAAACATAGGGGCACAAAGGCCCTAATCCTTAGGGGAAAATAAGTAAATGACTACCATGACTCTCAGTCTACTAGAGATCATTGGCTAGTCACTAAAAGTGCCATAATCAATATAAAAACTTGGTCAGGGAAAACCAAGTATAAATACCCTTAGGTAGAGACTTTTAGTGCTGTTGAACATTGGTATTATGTAATGATTGATTGTGGTAATAGCTAAATCATGGAAGTTACTTTAGTTTTAATGTTACACTATGGTTATTATTTGAGTTACAATATTGAGTTATTAGTACATTTACTATGTAACTTGTGGTTATATTTGACTATAATGAATAGAACTTACATTATCTGCACTTGTGTAACATATACTTTGAATCTCATGGTAGTTATCTTCATAATCATGTTTATTTAGGTAATTAAAACAAGGTCCATAACTATGTATTTATTTTTCTATTTAGTCAGTAATTAAGATATATGCACAAGCATCAATATATGGCAAGTGCATTACTATGCAACATAACCCATGGGAACCAGTTTCTTATTGTGTGCTTTAGGTGAACATGCAAGAGCTCTATCTTGTGTGAAATGTTAGCATGTTAGCTTGTTGGGAAGTAGACACTTTAGTGCCCTAGAGAAAATATGATATAAAAACCCAACAAAATTACATCCAAGAGATCATTCAAAGGAAGGAGGAGATTTTTGTTGAGCATCTTATTGTTGAGATCCAAGATTCCACTTTTTTTCCTCAATAACACCCAAAGAAGTCTTTCAAGACTCCAAGTTGGAATCAAGTGGTGAAGTCATGGAGTGAGCAATGTGAGACAAGTATAGATTGGGGAGTTGAATTTAAATAAGAATCTAAACCTATGCAAGTCTCTCTCATCCTTCCTCAAGATTCCTCTTGTATCTCATACTAGCCCTCTTGTGTCCCTTATCCTCATGAAGCTACTAACCACCTTCAATAAAATCTATTCCAAGAAGGTATAGACAAACAAATTGAAGATCTAGATTTGAAGATGAGAGGACTTGAATCAATCTAAAATCAAGAGTTTAAAACCAAAGAAAGCTTTGTGCCTACTCAAGCACCATTGCCCTTTCCCTAAGAACCTATAACTTTTCCATCTTGGAGGTCTATCCAAGAATGTTTTCAAAACAAGGAAGATCTAATTGAGATGGTTGAAGATAAAGTGATAGATTTTGAAGAGCCTCAATAAGGCCATGAGAAAGATGAGGTGTTTGTTGAAGAGGATAAGGTATCCACTACCCAATTCAACTTGTTTTCCCTTTAATATTTCCTTCAACAATCCTCCATATCCAAGACCTCGAGTTTCAAAAATACTCCCTCCAATACCAATCCCATTCATGAGCCATTAATCATACCTCATACTCCCTCTTCAAATCATGAACTCAACCATCACCCTCGCACCACATCCCTTCTTGAAGAAAAACTTATCCTATGCGAAGCAAATAAAGAGGAATTTGTAGCTATAATTGAATGTCAAGGAGAATGTAATGAAGATGCTTCAAGTGAGTTTGATGAGGAGATATTCATTGATACCCCACTTGTGGAAGAAATAATCATTTCAATTTTTAAGAATGAAGTTATAGAAGAAGGTTTTGATTGCATGTTTCAAAAAGAAGATCTAATTTCATCCAATCTTTATGAGGTTATAGTTGGCCTTGATGTTGCAGGATCTCTAAGAAAAAAAATTGAGGATGACATAGTGAAAAATAAGCAAGAAAATGAACTTGAAGAAGCTGCTTTGCAATCATCTCATAATGACATAGAAGGGTTTGAAACTCTTGACATCCCTGTGGTTATTGAGGAGAAAGAGGAAGATGCTCTTCTAGTTGGTCTTGCTAATATTGATCAAATAGAAGAGGACAAGGATGATTGATAAAAGTACCTTCAGTCTCTTTGAGAGATTGAAATTCTTTACAAAGGTATGTTGTTTATTAAAAAGATCATGCTCATGAGGAGATTGAACAAGATATGCCCATTGAGAATAATTATGCATTTGGAGTAAGTATGCAAAGCTCCTTGAAGAGCTTGCAAAAATTGGTAATAAGTATGGTTTCATTCAAGATGTCATTGAGGCCCAAGAAGCATGTTTAGATGGAGTATCATTTGACAAAGTTATAGTTAAGGAGCATCATTATAAGGATATTGAAGTACAAGAAGAATTCATATTCATAGGTGACTGGTTTGTAGTTATTATTCCATTTGAGAACATGCTAAGAATATTAGAATTCAATAAGAGGATGAAGAAAACAAGACTAAGGTTCAAGAGGTAGTCTCACTCATGCCATTCTTCATCTCATAGAGCAAGAGATACCACAAGCTTCTCCTTTAACCTAGGAGGAAGAAGAAAAGTTTAGGTCTATTGTATATAGTTAGTTTGATTTTTTTTTTTTTTTTTTTATGTTCCCTAAGTGCTTGATATCACATGTGTGTGTTTGCTTTCTTTCATTTGTTTGTGTTGTCTTTGTTTTGTAGACACCTAAAACTGGCCATCGATAACCTCCAATCAGGGTTTTGACCAATCTCCACCTAAAATGCACAATTTAGCCTAAAAACACTAAAACATGCTAAATGATGTGAAACTAACATATTCAAGTGCCAATTTTGGCCAGGGTATCCCTAAATGGGGCAATGCAATTTATGGGCCAGCTAACTTTGATCAAACCATTCTGAGTCAAAATGCTAATTTTACACCTGGGTGCTCTAGATTGCTCTTTCCTATCAAATATTTTGCACAAGATAAGTGCCTTTGTTATTTATTGTCAGTAACTTCCTAAATGGAATAATGGATCCAATGCATCTAACATCACCTTTCAATTCTAATCTTATTGAATTTTAGACCAATAACAAGGCATTCTGATTAATTTGAGTAATTTGTGCACAAAGTGCTTAAACATGCTTAAGAGCTAATTAACTCAAATCAAGGCCTAATCAAGAATTCCATGGAAAATTGTTGAATACATATTTTTGGAAATGAATATTGAATATTTGAATCATCAAGTGACCTCATTTCTTGGGAAGACATCCCTAGGCCATAAATGCCATAAATATCAAGATTCATGTCTTCCATGCCTCATCAATGCCTTCCATGATGCCCTCCATGCCTCTTAATTGCCCCTTCTTCCAATGTCATGATGAGAATAATTATAAACTTAATTCCAAAAATTGAATTAATCCTCAACCACACATCTCAATCTCAAGATGGACAGTTTAGGTTGATTCTAGACGTTCTCAAATATCTATAAATAGAGAGGCCATGAACATCATTTCTAAGCTAAATTTGTGCAAAGTTATAATGCAAGATTGGTTCCAAGAAGCCATTACAACTAGTGTTATCATGCCAAATTGATTCCAAGCCAAGCCAAAGGTGTCAAGGAGAGATGCAGGTAGCCAAACTTTCATTACCAAAGACTTCATGAGCACAAAACTGAGCAAGTCACTACTACAAAGGCATTTGGAGCATCCAAGGAAGGTGAAAGAATTCTTGTGTTTTCATTCCTTATTTTTTAGTTGTGTTGTCATTTGCTTTTGTTAACCAAGCTCTTCCTAATGTCTAGGCCTAGGGATGTTATGATATTAGTGTGTTTCTTTCATTTTATTTTGATTTTAGAATTAACACCATACTAACCATCCTCTCTTGAGTCAAATTCCTAGATCATATTATGGCATGCCCAGTGGGACTAGATGCATCTCACACCTGAAGAAGATCATTTTACAACTCTAAAATATTTATTTGGACTCTTAAAACTCTTGCAAATTGATTTTATAACTTTATTTTGTTATTTTTATTTGCCATAGTTTACATAATGACTGACATCGATAAGTAAGCCCAACATCGATTACATGGCTTAACCGACGTCGATTAGAAAAAGGACATGCTAACATGTTTGCTATAAGACCAAGCTTGATATTTGCTCAAAACATGTTTAAATCACCTTTGCGTGCTTAAAAATTAATTAGGAACCTTGTTTTGGGTGTATAACAAAGAATTTAGATGTTTTTGGTGAATGTTTTTAAAGTTTACAACTAAGACCAAGGGGTCAAATGAACACCACCAAATCTTTCATTTTGGGCTTCAAATTGAACACACTTGTCAATTCTTGTTTACAATAGTTATTTAATTAATTTTTTTCTTGGAAAAAAGAGGGATGTTGCATGTATGCTCTTCCATTTGTCCCTTATAGGGAACCCTTGGAATCAAAGGCGTCATTCCTATTGCAAATAGCCTAGTCCAAGGCTTAAAAATAAAGTCATCTAAAGCACTCCCCAAAAATTCATCAAAGTTTGGGTGACCTTGAAAATGACCCTAAAGTCTTTCTACTTTTATGTTTTCTTTATTTTTATGCAAAACTTGGCTTGCGAGGGGGACTTCATCACCTTCTGCAAGTTTTTTAGGGAAGCTTTGACCCGAGGTTTCATCTCCTAACATTGACTTCATTTGGCTCCTTTGGAGTTACACACAGGACATAGTGGCACTTTGGACATCATACTACACTGAGCAAACAACAGGATGTAGTGGTTTCAAAAAGGACTAGACCTTTTTGCAACAATCCAAGTGATATGGACCCAAAATTTGTGTTTTTTTTTTGCATTATTTGGTGTGAAGGTCATTATGCAATTGATTCCCTTAGATCATTCAGAAACTTGTTAGATCTTAGACAAATCCCCAATTGCCATGGAAATATTTTCAGTGTAAGGTGTGCCTCAAGGTCCATGTCACAGTACTGTCATTTGAGAGAACAGGGGGTGTAAAAACCCTACTATATAATGCATAATTACTTTTGGATGAACACTTAAAATCCTCTCAAATGAAGTATATTGACAGATTCCAATAATATCAAGCAACCTTGTCAGTTTAAGATCTAAGAACGATTAATTAGTTGGTCTTGTTCTAGTTTAAAGTCTTGTTTGGAGTCAAAACTTGGTGTAAACAAACAATCCAAACCAAACACATAGTCCAAATTTTTCTTTGAACAAATAGGCATCATGTTGTTGGCATCAGATCATAAATTTTCCTTGTTCAAAGTTCATCAAAAGCTTGAGATTCATATCATCCACTTTGACATAGTTATGCTACCCAATTGAGTCTAGACCTTTACAAAGTTATTCAGGTCCTTTACTTATAATCTAAATTTGGAATTACACCTTTACAAGTTCATAGGGTTGATGTGTTAAGTGGGTTTTCCATTTACACTAAACTTGAGGGAACTTAGGTTTAATTTTCAATTTGGGTTGAAGGTTGTTTAAGGCTCATAATCATTATCATCATTTGATAGACTTAAGCCATTTTATGCTAAACACTTTCACTTTAAGTCTATGCACCACAACATTTTGAATCAAGAAAAGTAGTGTTATGTTGTCAAAATTGAAGGAAAACGTCTTTGCCTTAGAGATTTTTTAAAGCAACCCTTTTTATCACACCTTTTGGGTAGTATAGCGTCATTCCACTGCTCAAAACATTTCAAAAATTGTTTCATAGACCCTCTTACATAGAGATTCAAATTTGTTCCTACTTTTTCAAACCAATCCAAGTGTACTTTTGTGATCCTTTGTCTAAAGCACAGTTATACTAATCACCTTTGTCTAGCTTGTATGTCAAAAGAACCAAGTTTTATACCATTTTTTGTGAGAAAATAAACTATTTCTAAAGTGCCTTTTGTTTCATACCTTATACCTAGTTGATCAAATTCATGTCCAAGAATCAAATGCCTAGTGTTTATTAAAAGTGTTTCAAATATGTTAGATTAAAAATTTCATCTATTTAAAAGTCTAGCTTTTGACACCATTTGGCCAAGAGTCCTAGCACATGCCTTGTTTGAGCTTAGCTTTTAACACCGCATTTGGGCAAAAGACCCAGCAACTTTTAAATTCCTAGATTAAATTATTTTGAAACACTTCGACCTTAGAGTTTGGCATTTTTATTTTAGATTAATTTACTTGCTTATCTTTGTATGAATAGTAAGACGTTAGATACTTCACTCTAGTTTGTTTCCTCAAAAATCTTTGCATAAAACCTTTTAATCCTTTTGATGAATCTAGACCAAGTTGGAATATCATCTATTTTAGACATTATCTTTTTTAGAGTTTGTAGAAATCTTTGACCTTTTATCGTAAAAGCATTGACTATGGATCCCAACATGTATTCCTACACTCGTAGTGGACTCATGTACAATCTAGGGATTAGTAATGTGGCATCACAAGAAGAAATGGTGCAAGATCCCCATGTAGATAATATTTCTTATGAGATAGATTCTTATCCCTTTTTATAATACTCAATCAGGGGCACAAAGCTAAGATCTATTGGCTAACTATCTGGTTAACACACCACCTTATTTAGAACAAGACCAAGAGAAAACCACCCAATACCTAGCTATAATACCTACAGTGGACAAACCAGTACTTCAATAGTTATATTATACTAATATGACTTGCACGTATGATCCATTTTTGTTTGAGTGACATCTGTTAGAGAAAAAAGATGAGATTTTGGTTAGAGCCATAGAGGTAGGGGCCAATTTTCCAGCAGACTTCCCCCATGAAAATTTACCAAGTTTTGTAAGAGTGCCCCACAATATCATTTATGATCAATAGGCTTCTTCTATAAATCATATGGATTTAATCCAAACAACCTATCAAGACCCCAATATATTTGAATGAGGCAAAAACATCATGGAAGATCACTTTAACCAAATGCAGATAGCATATCAAACCTACCTAAATCTAGCACATGATTTCAATAAGATGAACATGGTAAGTAAGCCTCTTCTTTACCTAGTTCCCTTAATAACAGTGTTGATAGAGTTAACTAGATAAGAGAATCTGAATTCTAACCCATTCGTACAAACTTATTTGATAGATAACTTGATGCATATGCCCATTATTGAAGAAGTGTCTTCAGCCTATACACATAATAGTGAGCCAAACATAGTAGACAATGTGCAAACAACGTCCAGTCCTGATCAAAGTGGTACTAACATGCAAATAATTAGCCAATAACATGTGACTGTAGTTAATCTTATGAATAGGTCATCATACCAGGGAATAGGAGTTTTTACACCCCAACCTCAACTGACAGCTTCCTCAAGTGTACAACCTATGGGATTAGGTAATCAAACAATGGCTAATGTCACACTTTAACAATAGAATGTGATGGACCCTACTCCTCCTCAATAGGTAAAGAGTAGTATTCCACAATAGCAAGTAAAATCTAGTGTATCAATGTAACAAAGGACAAATATATTTCCACCTCAATCAGGGGCAACTAATGTTCCACCTCACCAGGTAATGATGAACATACCTCTTCAGTCACAGACGAATATGCCAATCCAAAACCATGTAATGACTAGTCAATAACATGTAAATATGGGTCAGTGATAGATGTCAAATCTATAATCTACTTTCACTTCCTCATAGGGATTCATCGAACAAGGAGGTCACCATGTTTTTCAGGTACCTACTAGACAACCGTTGGTTTAAAATGTGCCATAAATATAGAGACAAGGTCTTGATTCACAAGTTCCCACTCAATAGTAAGGTTTGATTAGTCGACATCATGTCCTTTTTCAACCATAGTAGGCATAGTATAGTTATATCCCTTCATCCCAACCATAAAATCCTCCAATTCAAACCTTTATCACCAACCTAAACTAGAATATCGCACAACCAAGTGTGCAATTTTAAAAACATCTTAATCCACATATGCATATTCCTGGTCCATTCCCAAACCAAACCAATATACCCTAATAGGTATCTCCATCCTACCCTAGTCAAAGTGTCCCACTTGTGACCTCCCAACCATCTACCCAAGTTCTCCCTCAAACCAATATTCCTTCTAATTTCCTATCCCAAGAATTGCAATAGATGAAGGATGCAATTGTTGCCATTCAAGATCATAAACAAACTAAAAATTTAAATTGGATGATGTATGTTCCTATCCATTTAACATGGATTATTTGTAGTTACCATTTCCTTCAAGATATGAACCATCAAAATTTGATAAATATAAAGGGAAAGGGAACCATAAGGCTCATTTGATCGAATTCTTTGTCGCATGTCAACTAGTGGCATATAGAGACATATATCTTTTTCTATTGTTTGCAAGGATCTTAGCTGGACAAGCCTTGGAGTAGTTTTTGAAGTTTCCCAAAAATTTAGTAATGGATTTTTATGATCTTTCTGATAAGTTTGTGCAACATTTTTTTTATAATCTCGAGCATGAGATTTTATTAGTGGACTTAACACAAACAAATTAAAAATTTGGTGAGAGTTTTGCAATTTATTTATAATGATTGAGAGCCCTTTCAAGCCATTTCACCCATAGTTTATCAGATAAATAATTAGCTATTGTGTTTACCAAAAATTTGTACAGTGAGATAGCTTATCATTTGGAACTATAATGTGTGCATACTTTCAAGGAAATCATTGACAAAGGCTTGTTGGTTGAGTGGGTGCTCATCAATAAAGGAGTCATCAAGCTTAATTCAACTAATCAAAATCAAGGTATCAATCAAGGAAATGGCCAACATCCCATTCAAGTGCTAGTATCATAACTGGCCCAAGCCAATAACCATGAAAGACTGAAGCAATTCAATCGTAATAAGAATGTTGTGGGAAATGGAGTAACTGAGTCCCGTCATGTGTAAACGCTGCAAACATAATCTGTACCACCTTTTTAGCTTACTCCTACTCAACCAATGTTGCAAGCACAACAACCAAAACTTACACAATAAATATAGTAATGTTTACCATTACAAACCCCTCCTTCTAGAAGAACCATGCCTGCACATCGTGTCTTTAGTGACCTATGAAAACCTATTGAGTCTATATTTTACAATCTTGCTATCGCTAATCTGATTAGTTGGCCCATACCAAAGCATTATCTACAAGGCATTCCTTATCCTGATTAGTATCATGAAAATGAATTCTATGACTATCATTGGGTCAATAAGCATAATCTACGAGGATGTGTCCAAATTAAGCATTTAATTGAGAATATGTTGGAGAATGGGGAAATAACATTGGATAATGGTGCTTTCACTTCTAATCAAATTATTGGGATTTATCAAAACCCTTTTCCCTAACATAACAATCAACAACAACAAAATAATCATCAATAGCAACAACAATGGTCAGGGCAATAGCAAAATCAAAATCAAAGGCTGAACTAGTAGAATCAACAAAATCAGTAGTAGAACCCACAACGATAGAAAAATGGACAAAACCAAGGTCATAATGGTAGAAACCAACAAACCTAACATGCAATTTCACGTGACTACAATAGGGTTGTAGGTCATATTATAGGGGGTAGCGTTAATACCATCTCCATTAATCCTAGTCCAAGCACTAATCAGCCTAAACCATTGCTAAACAACCCCATTCAACCAAATTACATGGATAATCCTTATTTAACCTGGGAATGCATATAGGCAAACCAAAAAACTAGGACTTCCCCTTTTGGACCTTATATCGACAACTCATTCTTGCCACATGCAAGTGCACCAGCAATTGAGACTTATCTTGTTTTGTCCCACACCATTTCCAGCATTGATTAGCAATAATGGTCTAGTAATTAATCTTGATTGTGCAATCATAACTCGTAGGTCAAAGATTACTATCCTAGGCCTGTAACCATACACCACTTTGCTTGTCATCCAACTAACCATTCAACCTTAGAATAAACCATTCACTACTGACCAAGACAAGAAGTTTGATATTATGGAACAATTGCAAAATACATCACCACAAATTTTTATTTTAGATTTGTTGTGAACGTCAATAATCCATAAAAACATCTTGAATAAGTTTTTGACCCAATCCATTATTGTTAGTGACATATCCCCTGATAAATTTCAAGCTTTGGTTGGACACCTAGCTCCAGCCCAATAAGCCACGTTCAACCAAAGTGATATGTCTTCTCTTGACCCGCTACATAATAATCCATTATACATAAAAGTTTATATAAGAATACATAAAGAAAAACATGTCCTTATAGACAATGGATCTGGCCTCAACATAGTGTCTCTAAAGCCCATCAAGCTTTTTGGATACACAATAATAGATCTCCAGCCAAAAATAATAACTATCAAAGCCTATGATAATTAGGAAAGAGAATCATAAGGCACCATTAGTTTGTCAGTTATCATTGGGCCTTTGACCCATCATACACTTTGCCATGTGTCTGATCTTGAATTATCATACAATATGCTTCTAGGTAGGCCTAGGTTACATGAGATTCGTGCAATCTTGTCAACACTGCACCAATGTATCAAGTTTTCCCACTTAGGGATGGAAGTGAATATTCCAAGAGATTACACCCATATGAACACTACAAGCATCTTGAGGCTAAATTTCAAAGCTATAATTATTAGTATGGTATGAATCCCAGTTCTAATCAGGATAAAGGAAAATCTATACTTATTGATCCTTCACCAGATAATTGCATATATCTTAATACCTTGGATTCTCTTCCCACATGCCGCATCTTAAAGCTTCTAATAATTTCACCATTTCAGATAATGGACCAAGGGAGTATGTGACCCATGATACATTTTATATTTCCAATCTTCCTCAGAATCTAAAAACCTTTGGGTGACCTAAAGTCGTCCCACATATGCATTGGCAACAAAAAAATAAAGATAAGGGACCTATCACATTTGTACCAACATCTAGCCTAGGACTTGACCCTCTTGAAGGGGACTAATCATGGTTATATAATGACAACCAAGCTAATGATTATAAAAATTCAAAGTATCTTATTCCCAATAGGATCATGGAGCATCACAATTATGAAGGAAGAGGCCTCAGACTGAATCAGCAAGGAACCATCGAGCCAATTTCCATGACTAAGTATGAAATACCTTATGGACTTACATTTAAACTACTTGGGGGTGACCCCACATATCTTATTCAAACTCCATCACCAGCAACTAGTGATGATGATGTCGATAGTGAAGCAGAGTCCAATCCTAGCCTCAACTTTGATAACCTAGCTGAAACCAACTTATTTGATAACAATGTCATTTGTACCCTTACCTTGGCCCTTCATCGCAACCCTTTGCCATTATATTATCCCCAAATGATAAATTGGGACCAACAAGAATCCAGTCTATCAATTGATGAGTTCCAAAATGATGAGGCATTCTATGATTTCTTAGGCCTTAAAGATAATGTTTCATTGGGAGATCACAAATCAAGATTCTCAATCACATTAGATCCTGAAGCCATTTTTGGAGAGCAAGTGAACACCCTTATCAAAAAATAAATAAGTAAAACATTGAGGTACCAAAGTGAAAACCTCTTTGAGGTGCTTTCTAGCCAGGGAAAAAATAAAGATAAAGGCTAGTCTAGTGGTGAAAACCTATTTTAGGCACCATTAGATGGGGGTGTTCATTCTTCTTCAAATTTAGATCAAGAGACCACCAACGATGAACTTGCCTATGGATCCAAGTTTATCTTTGAGAAAAAACAAGTATTTGATCAAATTATTCAAGAATTTTCAACTATTTTTATCACATGGCAAGATCTCCCATTAGGGGACTCAAATTCATCATACCTAGGAGAAGTTGAAGAGCAAGTCCTGACAGAGGACCCTGACATAATTCAATAGTTCAAGTCATTGCCTATTGTCCTAGAAGATGGTTCCACCCTTCTAGTTGAAGATACAACAAAGGTAAATATCAAGATTCCAACAGACCTGAAATGGATAAAATTAGGGTAATCCCTCACTAAGGAGAAACATGACGTCTTTACAGCTTTGTTGAGAGAATTTGTAGATATCTTTTCATGGGCCTATTCTGACATGTCAGGTTTAGACCCTACCTTGGTTTTGCACCACTTTGTGGTTAATCCTGATGCCACACCAATAAAACAAAAGCTATGTAAGATTCATCCTCACATTATTTTATTAGTAAAGAAAGAGTTAGAAAAACTCTTAGAAGTAGGATGTATCCGATCCATTGACTACTCAGAATGGATATCTAATGTGGTACTCTATTAGTAAAAATCCTGAAGGGATCAAAATTTGTAATGATTTTTGAGACATCAATAAAGCTTATTCTAAATATTATTTTCCCTTATCGAATATCGATGTGATCATCAACTTCATGATAGGTTATAAAATGCTTTCACTCATGGATGGATTTTTAGGATACAATCAGATCAGAATAACACCAGAAGACCAACATAAAATAGCATTCACCACTCCATGGGGAACATTTTGTTATCAGGTAATGTCATTTGGCCTTAATAATGATGGAGCTACATATCAAAGGGCCATGACTCTCATATTCCATGATATGATGCATGATATTATTGAAGACTATGTTGATGACATATTAGAAAAATCCAAAACCAGGGCCGACCATCCAGTAGTGTTGCATAAGATATTTGAAAGATTATGAGAGTATAAAGTTAGACTCAATCCAAAGAAATGTGTGTTTGTTGTAACTTTAGGCAAACTACTTGGCTTCATCATGTCTCGTAGAGGTATTGAAGTCGATCCAACTAAAGTCCATTCTATAACTAAGATGCCACCACCAACCAATTTAAATCAACTCCATAGTTTGTAGGGTAAGATCCAGTCAATCAGACGCTTCATCTCTCAGTTAGCAAACAAGTGTCATCCATTTACACACCATTTAAAGAAGGGAGTTGCATTTCACTAGGATGATCACTACCAAACAACTTTTCAAAAACTCAAAGACTATCTTGTTAATTTGCCTATTTTATTATCTCCTTTACCAGGAAGGCCATTCTTGTTATACCTATCAGCTATCGACCATGATCTGGGGGCACTCTTGGCTCAACATGATGATAATGGAAAGGAACATGTTGTATACTACCTAAGTCATACCTTGATTACATATGAACATAACTATGCACCTATTGAAAAAGCTTGTCTGGCCATGATCTTTATAGCTTAAAAACTGTACCATTACATGTTGAATAATAAAACTATGGTCATTTCAAAGGTAGATCCACTCAAGTATCTACTATCTAAAATAGCTTTACAAGGTAGAATGGCTAAATAGATCATGTTTCTTAGTGAGTTTTACATAGAATATGTCAATCAAAAGGCAATCAAGGGATAATTTCTTACAGATCAACTTGTTAACGTACCTATCACAGACACACAACCACTCACATTCCAATTTCCTGATGAATTCATAATGACCATCATTGATACACCCCTTGAGGAGTAACCTTGGAAGTTGTATTTTGATAGGTCATTTACTGCACATGGATTGGGGGTAGACCTATTATTTATTACACCACAAGGGGATCTAATCCCTAAATCATTTAGAATCAGCTTTCCTTGTACAAACAACATGGCCGAGTATGAAACACTTGTTGTAGTACTTCGATAAGCAGTGCTTTGGAACATATCTCATTTTCAATTTTATGGTGATTCTCAGTTAATCATCAACCAGGTCACAGATCATTTTCAAACAAAAGATGACAAGCTAGTTTCATATAAAGCCATGGTCGACACTCTTAAGTAACAAATTTTCAATATTTAGTTTGAGCACATACCAAGGGCTAGTAACAAAACTATAGATGCCATGGCTACTATTGGCTCTCTGATTTGACAAACAAATAGAGCTAGATAGTATCAATTCCTTGTTGAGAATTTGTCAACACCAGCTCATGAACCTTCAATTGTTTCCATAATTTGTGATATTGTTGGTCCTAATTCTATCTGGTACTCAGACCTTTACAACTACCTTCATGACCAATTTCTATCACCTAACATATCTCAAAAACAAACCAAATCCCTTATTCATCATTTCACTCATTATACTTTACTTGGATCCACCCTTTACCATCATAGTTTTGATGGAACTCTGCTTCATTGTTTAACTTCGGTAGAGTCTATGCTAGAATTAAGAGAAGTTCATGAAGGAGTATGTGAGATCATTCTAGCGGGGTAGTCCTATCCAAAAATCTTTTGTGTACTAGTTATTATTGGCCTACAATGGACACAAATGCCACTACATATGTAAAAAAGTGTGACAAATGTTAACGGCATGATAATTTGATTCATGCCCTAGAAAAAACTCTAAAACCGATGTTGACACCATGGCCATTTTCTACATGGGGACTTGACCTCATTGGAAAGATTAACCCCACTTTATCTAATGACCATAAACATATCCTTACCGCCACTAAATATTTCACTAAGTGGGTTGAAGCTATACCTCTCACTTACATGACTGGAAAGCAAATTTCTAAATTCATTTTCAACCATCTCATTTGCCACTACAGTATCCCCTCCAACATTATATCTGATAATAGAGGATAATTCAAGAACAAGGATGTAGACTAGCTATGTACTACATACAACATCACACAACATTTTTCTATATCACATTACCCTCAAGGTAATGGCCAAGCTGAGGCATCTAACAAAACCATTGTCAATATTCTCAAAAATATTATCAATGATGTCGGTCATGATTGGCACTTACAGATATTCCCTGCCCTTTGGGCATATCATACTAATCATCGTACCCCCACAAGAGCCACTCTATACTCACTTGTTTATGGTACTGAAACCATCCTTCCCATTGAGGTTGAATTACCTTCACTATGCATCTCCTTCAAGCATGTCCTTGATGATCATGACTATCAAGTAACTCACCTATAAGAGCTAGACCTACTTGATGAGAAATGTATAGTTGTGCTCAATAATCTTCAAGCATATCAGAATTGACTCAAAGGCCACTATAATCGATGTATTAAGTATAAAACATTTGAACTTGGTGATCTTGTTCTTAAAGAAAACCAAAATAATACCACAGCTGAGAAGAATCATAAAGGGAAATTCAAACCAAACTGAATAGGGCCTTTCATCATCACTGTAGATTATCGATCAAGAGCATATAGGATTGCCACACTAGACGGTGATGAACTTTTGAAGCTAAGGAATATTATTCATCTCAAGTGGTATTATGCTTGAGCATTAAGGTGTATTTTTTGTAAGGACCATTTCAATTATGTCATTTTATCCCTATTCTTATTTATATGAATACCATCCTTATCCATCCTCTTCACTGTATCCACTATCTGCTTCCATTCTATTGACCCAGTGTGTTCTAAAGCCTAGCCTATTTGACCTTAGTTTTTGTCATTCATTACGTAGTTTCAACATCGAGGTATCTGATCAGTTTCATTAGTTGGTTCAAGTACTTTAGATAGAGATCATATTTTGGGATAGTGTGATAGAAGTTTTTATAGTTGCATCCTTCATTTGTTATGTCTTTCTTACCACCGATCTTGCTACTAATTATAACCACTTTTGGGCAACTTAGTAACATTGATCTATGCCATTATGTCTTGGTTATAAATGCCTATGGGTAAACTAGGGGCAACATTGAGCCTTGACATACCAACTTACCCCTTCTTATGTCGTATTATGCCTTTTTACCAATTGTTCTTATTTTTTTTGAATTAGCTGCTACACTAATAAAATTCCTCTGATGTAAGGGTATAACTATAGTGACTTGAGGTCCTACTCTGGGACTATGTAGGCGACGCTCAATACTTGTTGAGGTCAACTCAATCACCCTAAGCCATGCTCTCACCATTTTATGAGTAACATAAGCCACGTGCTTATTGTTTTGAAAGCAACCTAAGTTACGCTCTCACCGTTTTGCAAGCTTGAACCATTTAGTGTCTTGTTAATCTTGATCGACTTGAGACACTCCAAAATAATTCCAAAAATAATTGAGAAATAATTAGAAAATAAAAAAAACATTAACCACTTCTTTGCCTTAAGAATTATGGGAACCCTTACTAAGTTACAAGCAAATCACTTGTCATTTAGTTCCCCCATCCTTTTTGGCCTTTTTCTCTCACGCACTTGTCCTTTTTCAAGACCATCTTATTCTTCTGTCACATCCATTCTATTTATTTTCGTCAATTATCACATTCTTCCCATTCCCTAGGAGAACTACATTTGGCCTGAAGTTTTTTATTAGATATTACATCTATGGAACTATGTAGGCATCGTCCACTTGCCTAGTGCATATGGAGACAACTCGACCACCCCCTTCCTTTTCTTCTATTCCGCCATTTGTTCATTTGTTAAGTTGTCACCTATTTTCAAGGGAAAATGTTCATATAGTTTCTATTGCATTATTTGTTTGTTTGTTTCTACTTATTTTATTTATTTATCTACCTGTTGTTTACATTCAGTATTGTTGCCTTGATTCAGTTTATGTGTGTTCATTAGGTGATTCCTTGCCCACACTTACACTTGAATCCATCCATATTCATATGTTTACATTATCATCATGGTTTATATCATTGGTGAATTATTTTATATTGAGTATTGGATTATGGGAGTCAGTCCTTATGCATATTTTGACTAAGTCCTCATGATGTTATACCATGATGCCTATCAACACATGCTACAACAAACCTCAGCTTCAAGAAGTCTATTAAGCAATGGTGCAATCTCTTCGACATAAGCATCCTGATTCCATCCTAATCATATCCCAAATAGAGTAATTAAACATGAACGAATTTTAATCTTTATTAGTTCAGATGAGCATCTCCCTACTAGTAGGTTGTTCCAATTCATAATTACCCTTTGTGTTAGGTTATCATCATCCTCAACCAAGTTTATCATGTTTTCCATAATCAGGGTCCAATGATTATGACCACCTATGGGCAAATCATTGTACACCATCCCACTTGCATTTTTTAATGATTATAACTGCCTTTAGGCAAATAATTATGTTGTCACCACTTTAATTTTTCTACCCATTTAGGGGCATGTTGTTATCTTATTTGTCTATCCTAACTAGGGTAGCTCCATCTTCTCAATGATTATAACCACCTTTGGGCAAATCATTGTGTTATCATACCACATTACCACTATCAGGGTACAATGCTTATAACCATTTTTGGGCAAACCATTACACTATCCCACTTACATTCTCAATGATTTTGACTACCTTTTCACTGTCATTGTGTTTTCACCCCATCATCTTTCCTTTCTTTGGTCCTATCATTTCACTTCTTATCAAGGGACCATTTGTCAACTTACTTGTGCCAAATGTTCCCTCGAGGGGGCATCATATAGTTAGTTTATCATCATTGTAGTTGTAGGCATACATGACCTTTTCATTCTTTGAGAAGACGTTACTATGTTTATAGCTTATAAGACCTTCCCAAATAAGGGCAAACTGTAGACACCTAAAACTAGCCACCAATAACCTCCAATCAAGCTTTTGACCAATCTCCACCTAAAATGCATAATTTGGCTTAAAAATACTAAAACATGCTAAATGATGTGAAATTAACATATTCAAGTGCTGATTTTGGCTAGGGTATCCATAAATGGGGCATTGTAATATATGGGCCAACTAACTTTGATCAGACCATTCTGAGTCAAAATGCCAATTTTGCACCTGGATGCTCTGGATTGCTCTTTCCTATCAAATATTTTTCACAAGATACGTGCATTTGTTATTTATTTTCAGTAACTTCCTAAATGGGATAATGGATCTAACACATCTAACATCACCTTTCAATTCCAATCCAGTCAAATTTTGGACCAATAACAAGGCATTCTGATCAATTTGAGTAATTTGTGCACAAAGTGCTTAAACATGCTTAAGAGCTAATTAACTCAAATCAAGGCCTAATCAAGAGTCCCATGGAAACTTTTTGAATACTTATTTTTGGAAATGAATATTAAATAACAGGTGACCTCGTTTCTTGAGAAGACATCTCTAGGCCATAAATGCCATAATATCAGGATTCATGCCCTCCATGCCTCATCAATGCCTTCCATGATGCCCTCCATGCCTCTTAATTTCCCCTTCTTCCAATGTCATGATGAGAATAATTATAAACTTAATTCCAAAAATTGAATTAATCCTCAACCACACATCTCAATCTCAATATGGATGGTTTAGGTTGATTCTAGACATTCTCAAAAATCTATAAATAGAGAGGCCATGAACATCATTTCTAAGCTAAATTTGTGCAAATTTATAATGCAAAATTGGTTCCAAGAAGCCATTACAACCATTATTATCATACCAAATTGATTCCAAGCTAAGCCAAGCCAAGCCACAAGCTAAAGGTGTCAAGGAGAGATGGAGGTAGCCAAACTTCCATTGCCAAAGACTTCATGAGCACAAAACCGAGCAAGCCACTACTACAAAGGCATTTGGAGCATCCAAGGAAGGTGAAGGAATTTTTATGTTTTCATTCCTTACTTTTTTAGTTGTGTTATGATTTTATTTGGTTAAATAAGCTATTCCTAGTGTCTAGGCCTATGGATGTTATGCTATTAGTGTGTTTCTTTTATTTTATTTTAATTTTAGAACTAACACCATACTAACCATCCTCTCTTGAGTCAAATTCCTAGATCACATGTTTTATGTGTTTGGATGTCAAATCAAATTGTCTTGTCATGGTCAAGGTCTATTTAGGTCTAAAATTGAGTGTAAATAACTCCATTGCCCAATGGAAGGACAAGGCTACTGGTTTATTTAGCATAACAGGCATGCTAGCCTAGTGACTCACCATTTTGTTGACCAATTTTGACCCCTAAGGTTAAAATGTCAACCCCTATAGGTTAAAATTTGATTTTCATGTTTTTATAACCTTTTTCATAGCTTTGTCATACTTTAATAGCCTTCAATAAGTCTTCATTAATCCTTATTAACATCGTTTAAGGTAATATTTGAGAAATTAAGGTAATGTCTTATATTAGTCTTGTAGTGGTCTAGTCTTGTCATGGTAAAATGAAACTTGATCAAGTAATTTCATAGGTCCTTGGGTGTCCTTTAAGGTTATTTCAAGCCTTAATCAACTTATACAAGCATTTCATGATGTTTTGGAGAGTCTAAGGTTTATTTGACAACTTTAAGGTAAGAGAAAATGAAGAAAAAGGTCATTTTTGCTAACTCCAATGTATACTAAGGTCCACCAAGGTGATTGATCCATACATGACACTTGTTTAATCTTTTAAAAGAGTTTTCAATGTTTATATGGTAGTTACAAGTCAAGATGAAGTCATAATCTTGAGTTTCAATGCCAAAGAAGGGACTTAAGGTACTTATATGGACTTGTTGAGATACCTACAAGTAAAAATGGTTTTAGAACATCCCTTAATATTCCATAGGTCCTTTTAAATCTTGGGATCAATTTTTAGGCCTTAAAATTGCAAATAACACTCTCTTTCCTCCATCACTCCCTTCATAAGCTCATGGTCATTTTTAAGTGAATGATACAAGTTGTACAGGTAGAGTTGGAGGCTAAGATTTTGACCAAAGTTGGGGAACCCTATGGGATTCCAAGTAGTGTAATTTCTAGTTTGATTGATCACCTTATATTTATGAATAATCGATAAAGAGCTAAGGTTTTTATAGGATTCAAACCATGACAGGGTTAGTTCTGGGCCTCTCAGGTGAAGGAATGAACTCATTGAAGCATGGGAATAGTTCTTAATGATGCTAAAAAGTCTTCAAGTCACTCTCATAACATTATATAATAATTTATTGGCATGTGTGGCCTCAATTTAACAAGAAACCTCCACTATTCTCAATCTACAGGGTGGCTATTTTGGTCTCATGAATGTTTCAGGGTCTTCAATAAACAAAGAATGTAGATGAAGGTTCTCCATCATATTTCATTTCTCTCTAATGCACCACAACTCTATAAAATATTCTCAAAGTGATTTTCTCTCATACCATTATTCCAAGTAACATCTAGTGTTCTTCACTTTAAGACTGTGAGAGGGTTGTTGACATGGAAATGGTCTGAAAGATCTTATTTTGCATTGTTCAAGATTAGTTGGAGGATCTGATCTCCTATAGACTTAATGAAACACTGATTAATATTGACCTCAGAGTCTATAAATGACAAGACATACCTTACAAAAGTTTTTTTATATCAAAATGTAGACCTACAGGTCTGTTTAGGCCTGTAGGTATCTTTTGCATGCAATATGAAATGGTTCTTATTTTAAATGGTGTCTAAATGGGTGAATAAGTCATGAAAATTATGTAATAATATTTTTAAAAGTTTAAGGCTAATGGATGAGGTTTGGTCTCAAGACCCAGTGCTCAATATAATCAATGACCAACCAACAAACATACCTATAGGCATGTATATGTGAATAAGTAAATTATTTTGTCATGGTGCTTAATTGAAGTCTACATGTAGTGTTGAGGTAGATTAAAATAATTGGTAAATATTTTATATATCTTCAAGCATTAATACTCAAAAATTTGACTCACTCATAGCATATGCAAGCAAAATGAAGACCTACAGGTGGTAGATCTATAGGTCTTCATTTTGGACTAAAAGCTAATTGTCCTCCAAATAAGATCAGGTTTAGGAACATGATTCAAGAATAATGATAAAATATAAAGACTATTGAGGACACCTAAACCATTTGGAGTCATATGAGGGTCAAGAAGAGAGAGTATGCATGCCTTAACACTCATGCACAGGACAATGTATGATGACAGAAGGCAAATCTTTGAAATGCTATTAAAAGTCAAATAGAACTTGTAAAAAGTGAGAAAGAACTCTCAATAATGTTTTAATACATTCAAGTTGCATTGATAGAGTTTATAAGATCAACTTCGAAGGCCCATGATCAAACTCTCCTCCAATTGACATCTACAACCAAGCCTATAGAGATGTAAGAAGGGTATTGTATATTTACAGAGGCATGATGTCTGAGGGTACCAAGGCAATACTTATAAATTACCAAACTATATCAAAACCTTAAAATTTCTCAATAGTCTCTAATGAAAATCCTAAAACCCTTAAATGCAATTAAAATACCTCAATGTAATCACCTACAGGTTAAAGGGCAAGCAGTCTAGTTTCAAGCCTGAAGAGTAGGCAAAGTGTATCTAAAGAATATGGGATTTTGGGTGAGGTGATAAACAATGTTTGAAGTTAATTGAATTTTAAAACACAAATAATACATATGATCCATTTCAAACTCCTTCCTACACAGTTAGAACAATGTCTTCAAGCCTGCCTAAGTTCATGAGAGGTATTTGGTTGACTTAGGGAGTTAAAGGTATATGAGAAGGAAGTTTGGGGGAAGGGATAGATAGTTCACAAGTAATTTTATGATCAAAATATATATGAAGGATTTAATAAAGAGGTTGATCAAAATAGGGCTTTAATCATTGAATACACAAGCCAATGTGAGCTACAAGTCTACTTCCCTGGTTGAGTGAAGGTCACTTGTCCAAAGCAAGATAATAAGTCTGAGGAAAGGTATACCACTTAATGTTAGTTTCATGGTGATATTATAACTCTATAATATCCCCAAACTCTAGTGAGAAAGGGTGAAGAAGATTAGAGACTCTGTTCAATCCTAACAAGCCTAATACCATGCATAGACCACAAAGTTTAGGCATGAACAAAGTGGATTATTGAAGGTAAGGTGATGGTTTGAATTTTTTGAAAGGTTAAATATGATATTACATACTTTAAAAATTCATCACAAATAGGTGAGAACAAATAAAAGTGGCACTTAAGCCTTGGAAACCACCTCAAGCTCTCTTAATGCATAACTGTCATCCAAGAATAGTCTTCTCTTGATTGGTGAGGCCATGACCCTGTATATGGATCTATGTGTATTTTATAGATGTTAAGCAGGTCCTCATACTTAAATTTTATGTAATTAATTGTTGGATAAGACCCATCACCTTCATAAACAAGGCATAAGAATGCAAATCCCTCTCAAATGCACACTCAAACCACCCAAATGGAACCAACTTTTGCTCATAACTTTTTTGACAAGGTGTATGGTATAAAATGGTGTTTGGATGTGTTTATGGGTCTCCTAAATACAATATTTTTACACTATAATAGATAAATATGATATGTTCTTTATGAATAATCCTTAAGAACCAAAACCACTTTAATCCCTCTAAAACCCTAATAGTGACCATTTGAGAGAGATGAACCTATAAATAACATGAGATGACTACTTTTTTCGTAAAACCTCATAGACATTATTGATTACTACAATTATATTCTCTACATGATCTATACTTGCAGTTGTATGGATTGCATTATATGCACTATTTTACAAGGTTTTTAGGTGTTTTACAGGGTTTTGAGCAATGAAGAACTTGCCAACTATTGGGAGAGGTAATTTGGGATGTGTTATACCTATTCAGTCCAAAAAATATGTACTATACATTCTAAAATTGATCAAACAAACTCCATTTTTCAAGGCAGTCTCAAACAAGCCTTAAACAAGACTAGGTTTCAAGGCTATTTCATGGTTCTCATACTTCCAAATCGTCTCAAGGCCTCAAATTTTACATGGAGGTTGGTGATAGGCCAATGAAATTGAATCACATGATTTTTTGTGGTTTCACACATTGGGGAGAGATCTGGAACAAAAAATCAAGCTTTTAGGTAAGGAGACCTAATTGAGGAGAGAGAAAGGTAGAAAAAGGCACTTACACTCATAGTTTGGAAATTAAATATTACATTAAGATTTAAGGGGATATTGGTTCCTCAAATATTTTCTCATTTTTTCGATAACCTCCATACATTATTGTACATA